>OW121689.1:6376385-7651662 GCA_933228735.2 Amblyteles armatorius | reverse complement strand
CGCGCACCACTAGAATTCGTAGGAAAAATCAGTAAAATACTTTTCGGAACAATGGACAGCGAGGATACAGACAGAATAGATTCACAAATAAACGCCCTAGCAAACACTACTGCCGAACTAGCAGAAATCGTACAAAATCAAACACACATAATTAAATCAGGTTTCAATTTTACCCAAAGCCAAATTATCGAGTTAGCGGACACAATACACGCAGAAATAAAAGACATCAAACTGAAACAAGCAACACTCCAATACGAATTGCACATAATCCAACAACTCATAACATACACCAGCCTAGTAGAGGAAACACTCATCCAGTACGAAATCGATTTAGAAACATTGACAAACGCAGTACTCTTCGCAAAAATGGGACAAATACACCCTGAAATACTCTCAGCAAAAAAGATATTGATTAGCGCAGAAGCGATCCGAAAATCAACACCAAACACAATATTCCCTATACCACTCAGCGCGGAATACGTACCAGAATTAACAAAAATAATCGAGCTTACAGCGTTCCATAACGGAGAACGACTTATTTACGTTATTAAAATTCCTCTTTTGGACCTAACACAATACAAACTATACCAACACCTATCAGTTCCGGTACGCCAACTCTCGGCAGCGAAAGGCGCGAGATTCGCGTACATCAAACCAGCAATTCAACATACCGCAGTCTCCGAAGACTTTAGCAGCTATTTTAACCTGGAAAGCGAAGACGAATGTAAATTCGCAGTTAATCGATACATCTGCAAACAAATTTACCCGATAGCACAGATCAACGACGAAACTGAGTGCGAGGTCCAACTTCTCGTTAACCCGCAATTCAGCGATTTGCAATTGTGCGATATTAGGCTAAAAACACTAAAACAAACCTGACTTCCGTTTCCGGTGCGAGTGCGGAGTGACGTGCGTGAAAGGTGTGAGAGATTGTGTGGGGAAAGTAAGGTGCAGAGTGGGTAAAGAAGTGAGTAAGGCAGGTCAAGAGAATAGGACAGGGACCCTAAGTCAGAGGGACATAAGGGCTTGGGCAGGACAGAGGGGAAAAGTAGGGAGAAGAGTGTAAAGATAAGGCAAGAAATAGGTTAGGAATAGAGAAAGTGAAGGTGAGAGGGTAGAGGAGAAGAGAGGTAGGGTAGTTGGAGACAGTTGAGGAAGGTGGCAGCAGCGTTAAGGAGAAGAAAATAACGTGAGAGAAGAGAAGGAGTAGAGCAAGCAGCGAGGTAGAGCAGAGGTAAGAGGTGTGTAGTGGGGGGTGAGAGTAGGACGAGAGTAGAGTAGGGAGAAGATAGCAGAGAACGCCAAGAGAATGCCGGGCGAGAAGCAAGGTGACGAAGGGAGAGAGGAGGAGGGGAGTAAGAGAGGTAGGAAAACAAACGCCGAGAGACTGGCGAGGGAAAGGAGTGCGAGCGTAGGAAGTATAGTGGAGATCAACGAGATGTGGAAGAGAAAGAGAGAGTAAATAGAGGAGCAAGGGATAGAGGATAAGGAGGATAGAGTATTTCGGAAAAGTGAGCTGGTGGGACGATCGCCAGAACAGAAAAAAGAAGAGATGACAGGGATAGAGAAGCTGATTAGAAAAATGAGAACAGAACTGAAAAGTGAGATGAGGGAGGTCAGAGAGGATGTTAGAGGGCAGGGAAGAGAGGTAAAAGAGGAGATAGCGAAGATCAGAGAAGAGATGGAAAAAGAAAAAGAGGAAGCTAGGCAGGAGAAAGAGGAGATGGAACGAAGGATAAAGGCAATCGAACGAAGGGTCGTAGAGACAGAAAAAGTGAAGAGAAAAATAGAGGAGTTAGAGGAAAAAATAAAAGGGATAAAGCTGGGAAGGGAGGAAAGGAGCGTGGAGGGAGACGAGGGCAGAGGAATGGAAGGAGAGGAGAGAAGCGAGATGGCTAAAAGAGTAAAGGAGTTGGAAAGAAAACTAGAGATAAAGGAGAGAGAAAGCCGAAGAAGGAAGGTGATCATAAAAGGCGTGGAAGTAGCAGGGACAGCTAAACAAACGGCAGAGAGGTTGTTAGAGGGAATCGGAGTGCTGACAAAGGTTGAGGAGGCGAAAGAGATAGGAAAAAGAGGAACGGACGGGAAACAGGCAATGATAGAGGTAAAAATGGAAAGTCTGGAAGGTAAAAAAGAGGTAATGATAAAGAGGAAGAATGTAAAAGGAAGAAGGACAACAATTGAGGAGAGCCTGACGTGGATGGAAAGAAGGATGCAGTGGAGGCTGAGGGAAATAGGACAAGAGGAAGAGAGGCAGGGACACCAAACGAGAGTGAGCTATGGGAAGATAGAGATAAATGGTAGAATGTGGTGGTGGAATGAGCAGAGAGAAGGATTGAGGGATTGGAGAGGTAATATGAGAGATAAAAAGGAAAGAAACAGGAGAGAAGGAGAAACACGAGAGAAAGAGAGTAGGAGAGAAGAAGAAGAACGAGAAAAGAGGAGGTTAGATGAAGCCAGAGGAGGAGAGAAGACGGATCGGACAAAAAACACATAGGAAAGCAGATACAAGCCAAGGGAATGAAAGAAAAGGGAGGGAGGGATAGCAGATGGAGAATAGCATTCTGGAACGTGGCAGGAGTGGCAAATAAGGACAAGGAATTTTGGAAGGAGATCGGGAAGTGGGAGGTCATAGTGTTGATGGAAACATGGTTAGAAGAGAAGGGATGGGAAAAGATTAGCAGGAGATTGCCAGAGAGGTACAGATGGGAAGCACAATGGGCGAAAAGAGAGAGAAAGAAAGGCAGGGCGAGGGGGGGGGGATGATAATTGGGGTAAGAGAAGAGATGGCAATGGAGAACGAGGAGAGGCAAGCGGAGGAAGAGGGACTGATGGTGAAAGAGGTGAAAGCAGGGCAGGAAAAGTGGACGGTGGTAGCGGTATATGCAAATGAAGACATGAGCAAGAAGGTAGAGAGCATAAGAGGATGGATGGAGAATCGAGCAGAAAGAGAGAGGGTGATAATAGGAGGTGACTTTAATGCGAGAACAGGAACAGAGGGAGGTAAAGTTAGAGACGGAGGAGAGGAAGGAGAAGAAGGCAGGAGATCGAAAGACAAAACTCTAAACGGAGCGGGGAAGAGGCTTGTGAAACTGGTAGAAGAAGTGGGTTGGCAGATATTAAATGGAGACATAGAAGGGGACGAGGAAGGGGAATATACATACACTGGAGCGAGAGGCGCGACGGTAATAGATTATGTGCTAGGGGACGATGACACAAGAAAAGGAATAGAAAGCATGAGGGTTGAGGATAGAGTCGAATCGGATCACCACCCCCTGGTGGTAACGATGGCAGAAGGAAGGGCAGAAAGAAAGAAAGAGAAGAGAGGGAAGAAGAGAGCGAAGAGTGGGAAATGGTCGGAGAGAATGAAAGAAGAATACGCAAGAGGCATGGAAGGCACAAAAGCAGAGGGGCGAGAGGTGCAAGTTATGATAAAGAAGATAACAGAGAAAATCAAAGAGGAGATAAACAGAAGCGAGAGAGAGGGAGGAAGAGAGGAGAGGTATAGGAAGGAAGGGTGGTGGGATGACGGATGTGGAGCGAAAAAAGACGAACTAAGAAAGAGCTTAAGGGAATGGAGAGGAGGAAGGGGGTCAAGAGAAGCATACACAGAGAAGAAGAAGGAGTACAAAGAGTTATGTGAGAGAAAGAAGAAAGAGGAACAGGAACGATTGGCAAGAGAAGTAGCGGATGCGAGATCGGAAAACGAGGTATGGGAAATAGTAAATAGAGGAAGGAAAGGAAGCAAGAGAGTAAATGAGAGTATAGAGAAGCATGAATGGAAGGAACACTTTATGAGGCTGCTGGGCGGAGTAGAAGAAAGAGTGAGGAGCGGAAGGGGTGGAGGGTTAAGGGAGGGGAACGAAGCGGAATTAAGCAAGGAAGAGGTAGAGAGAACGGTGAGAAAGCTAAAGGAAGAGAAGGCCGTGGGAGGGGATGGGATCCCAAATGAGGCATGGAAATGTGGAGGAGAGGGAACAGAGGAGATAGCATGGGAAATTTGTAGGAGAGTGTGGGGAGGGGACGGGTGGCCGGAAGAATGGATGGAGGGAATAATAGTGCCGATAGTCAAAAAAGGAAAAGGTAGGAAGGTCGAGGAATATAGAGGAATAACGTTAATGCCATCGCTGTATAAGATATATACGATGATTTTGGCGAAAAGGCTAGAAAAGGAAGTAGAGGAAAAACGGATGATTCCAGAAAATCAGACGGGATTTCGGAAAGGGGTAGGAACAATAGATAATGTGTACGCGCTGAATTATATAGTGAATAGAGAGGTAAAGAAAGAGAAGGGCAAGGTAATTGCTTTATTTGTGGATCTAAGAGCGGCATTCGATTCGGTTGACAGGCAGGTGTTGTGGGAAGCGATGGAGAGGAGAGGGGTGAGGAAAGGGCTAAGGGAAAGAATAGAAGAAGTATACGGTGAGACAATAAGCAGAGTGAAAGCGAGGGGAGAGACAGGAGAGAGATTTTGGACGGCTAAGGGACTCAGACAGGGGTGCCCGATTAGCCCCGCACTCTTCAACTTGCTAACCGCGGATATGGAGGAAGAGCTCAGGAAAGGCAGATGGGGAGGGGTAAAAGTAGGAGAAAGAAGAATCTGCACACTAGCCTACGCAGACGATGTAGTGGTGCTGGCAGAAAGGGAAGAGGAGATGGAGAGTATGATCAGGAGGCTAGAGAAGTACTTCGATAAAAACAAGCTAGAGGTGAATGTAGGGAAAACTAAGGTGTTGAGGTTTAGGAAAGGAGGGAGAAAGAGCAAGCAGGTGGACTGGAAATGGAAAGGAAAAAAGATAGAGGAGGTTAAGGAATTCAAATACCTGGGGTACAGCTTTACAAGGAATGGGGGCCAGGAAGCGCATATAAAAGACAGATTGAAAAAAGCAGGGGCGGTAATGAGACAAGTGTGGGGAATAGGAAAAAGAAAATTTGGTAGGGATTGGAAGAGGAGGATGTGGCTGTTCGACACGTTGGTGTGGACAGTGTTGGGATACGGGACAGAGATATGGGGAGGGGAAGAGAGAAAGGATATAGAGGCCATGCAGGAAAGATATATAAGATGGACGTTAGGGGTGGACTGGAGAACGCCGGGCTATATGGTGAGGGAAGAAGCGAAAAGAGATAAATTGAGAACGAGGGCGGGGAGAAGAGCATGGAACTTTGAGGAAAAGCTAAGAAGAGGGGAAGGCAGTGAGATAGCGAGAGCGTGTTTAGAGGAAATTATTGATAGAGAGAGGAAAGAAGAAGAAGAGCTGTCGAAATGGGAGAGAGAGAGGAGAAAGTTCAGAGGAGAGCAGGCAAGAGAGGGACGGGGAGGTCGAGAAGAAGTGGGAAGGGAGCGATATGAGAATAAGGAAAGAGAAGACATATTAGAGCAGAAAAGGGAAAGGATGGAGAAAATAGAGCAGTCGAGATACAACAAATGGTACCGGGAAATAGGAACTGAGGAAGTCCCGAGATACCTAAGGTCAGGGTGGGGGGAGGAGAGATGTAGGAGGATAGCAAGGTTCAGACTAGGAAATGAAATGAGAGAAGGCAGGTACTGGGCGAGGGACGAAGAGAAAGAATGTCGAATATGTGGAGAAGAGAGTGAGTCGTGGGAGCACGTGTTAGATAGATGCAGAGGGGGAAGCGAGGATGAGAGGAACATAGGTGAAAGAATAAGAGAAATACTGGATGAAAGAGGTACGGGAGAGAGATGGATGAAAGAGCTAGAAAAGATGAGAAAGGAAAGAATGGAAGAAAGAGGTATGAATGCGGATGGGTGGACGGAGAATAGGATGGAGTGAAGAAAGGAGCGGAGTACATGTAAAGGAAACGGAAGCGGAGGAAACCGTTAGAGTAAGGAATTACTCTAACGATAGCCGACAAGAGAAAGAGGAAGTGGAGGGAGAGGAAAGGGTGATGGAGGGAGCGAGATAGAGAGAGAGCGGAAAAAAAAAAGAAGAAAGAAAAATTAAAAGGCGAGGAAAGAGGCACGGGGAGAGAGAACAGTAAAACGGCAATGGGCGGCGCGGCAATAGATGTAAGAAAATATGTGCGGTAATAGATGTAAGAAAAGCGTGCGGGAGTGAGAGAGAGGGAGAGCATGTGGGAGAAGGAGTGACAATAGTTGTAAGGAAAGATGTAAGCGCGTCGGAGAGAGAGAGAGAGAGAGAGAGAGAGAGAGAGAGAGAGAGAGAGAGAGAGAGAGTGTGGAGACGGAGCGATTATAGAGATAAGAAAATATGTAAGAGTGCGGGAGCGAGAGAGAGAGGGTGTGTGAGAGAGAAGGAGTGAGGAAAAGGTGTGTAAACAAACTGTAAACGGAGTCCATGTAACCCTTAGGGGAATCATTAAATACATACATACATACACTAAAACAAACCTACTGGAAACAAATTCGAAACGCAAGCGCATGGCTATTCGCAGCTCCAAAACCCGAAAACTTATACCTTCTTTGCGACAACCACGAATCAATTATCGAAACAATAGAAAACGCTGGAATATTACAAATCGAACCCACCTGTCGAGTAAAAACTCGCACAACAACACTAACTCCTTCAATAGAAATAAAATCGTCAATCGAAATAAAATTCGCACACACACCAATTCTGAATATTACAGCAATGATACAAAAATCAATGGAAAACATAGAAAACATAAACTACACGGAAATCATAACAGAAACAGAAACTCTTACAGGCCTATCAAATTCAAATTCAATACACGACGATCTAACAAAAAACGAAGTAGCATTAAAAGCCGTTATAGCAAAAGCAAGAGAAATTTCGAAAACCCACTACATGAGCCATAGACTCGCTACACTCGAAACCATATTAATGTATAGCGGAATTTCATTGGGTTCAATCATCCTGCTGCTAGCAGTAGGATGGAAATTCTCCCTATTCGGAAAAATATCTAATATATACAAAATTATATCCTGCGTAACGAAAAAACGAAAAACAATAACACAACAACAAGCCGATGAGGCTCCCGAACCGACCGTTGTTTATCACAGACAACCGATAGAGTTGGTCGAGACTCAGCCACAACCGGTTACCGAATGTAGGGAGGTCGCTATCATCACAGACCATCCACCCCAACTAGCCCGTAGACCGATCTACGCGCTAACATTCCACGATCGCAACGCGTTACCATAAAAAAAAAAAAAACGCGATAAATTAACGAAATAAAAAAAAAAAAATCATAATAATAAATAATAATCCAATATATCCTTATTCATCTACATATACCTTTACTAAAAAAAGGACCTACTATACACTACTCTCTTTACCACATAGTACACAGATAAACTTGGCCACATTATGCATGGCTTAAAACAATTATTTTCGTCTCATTACTTTTTGGTATCATTTAAACAAAAACATACATACCCGACAGATAAAACAGAAAAAACAAAACAATACCAATAATGGACGGTCAACATTTAACACCATCATCGATAAAAGTCGAATGCCTCCTCTGTCCAAGGAGGATAAAGGCGAATAAGTTGGCCGACCATATGGCCAGATGCTATGACGAGCTGAAAAAACGAGCGGCAAATTTGGGATCACGACACACTGGATGCCCGATATGCTGCTGCGTGCTCCCAGCGAACCGACTTACGGCACATATCGACAAGTGCGTCGCCTATTTGCTGAGACAACAACAATACGACCAACAACAACAACAATACGACCAACAACAACAACAACAACAACAACAACAGCAACAACAACCACCACCAGACTACACACCACACACACCCGAAGGATCACCACCAAAAAACGACACCGAAGAAGAGGACACCGAAGAAGAGGACACCGAAGAAGAGGACACCGAAGAAGAGGACACCGAAGAAGAGGACACAGAAGAAGAAGACGCAGAAGAAGACACAGAAACCAAAGCCACAAACAACATAGATACAAACAATACAAACAAAAAAACCAGCGACGCAACAACCCAAACAAACAGAAACGGAACGGACAACGAAAACAAAACAAATTGCGACCCGACAAAATTAACAATGGAAGGCGTACTCAAGTGGATCGACACCCAGAACTTGGAGTCTCTCCGAAAATTAAAAAATAGACGAACTTCAAATATTTTCCTCGCCGAACTGAAAACAGATTTAAAAACAAACAAAAAACGACGATTGGACACAGACACACAATAGGACCTGACGAATGACGAAACACCCTTATACACAACATTCATACTCCTACTTTAACAAATAACCATATATAAATAACCACATACATAAACGCACATGCGACACGCGTCGCGCAGGCAAAGGCCCAAAAAAAAAAAAAAACGATGAGAGAAAAAAATATACGAGGCCCCTTTATTTTTATAAAAAAATAGGAAAAGAAAAAAAAATCTTTTTTTTTAGTTTTTTTTTTTGTTTTTTCTTTTCACTTCACGTTTATTTCTATTTTTGTTCTATTTTTAATCTTATTTTATTTTTATTTTATTACTTGTACCTCGTTTTCTTCTCTATATATATATATACAAAAATAACACAAGTACACAAAAAATGAAAATATAAAAAAAAAAAAACCCCCAAAACTTTTCATTTATATAGAATCACACTGAACAACAATTTAATAATTGTTGTTGAGTGTGATTCTATATAAATGAAAAGTTTTGGGGGTTTTTTTTTTTTTATATTTTCATTTTTTGTGTACTTGTGTTATTTTTGTGTATTTTGTTTCGTTAGTTGTTGGTTGTTGGTTGGTCCTTTTTGTTGTCGTCCGAGTTTGGTTTTATTTTAATTATTTTCCCTTGGTTTTATCTTTCCTCCGGCACACTCTCGTTGTTGAATATATTTAGATAGTGGATGCTGATTTCTATGCTGATCTGTAACAATCTAAGAAAACTGTTATTTGTTCGTGTTAGTGGGAATGGTTTAGTTAGGTTGGATGGGATTAAATTTGGATTTAAAACAAGATGGTTGAGAAAAATTAAAATGTTGTCCTGTTTCGTTCGTTGATGAGATCCAATTATTGTTTTCCTTTTTTGTTATGTTTTCTTTTTGTCAAATTTGTCCATATTTGGTAGGTTTCGGTTCCTCCTTCCTGGTTGTCCACTGGTATAAACATTCTGTTGTCCCAACATTCCCTCTTCGAAGTTTAGGTTATAATTTTGAAATTTTGATGGTATTGTGCCTGTAACATTCTAAGATCTGGTTAGTGGTGGTTAGTGGGTTAGGTATGTTATTTGGATGTGGTTTGTTGGCGAAAGATGGAAGTTGTTTCTGGAAATGGGTAAAATGATTAAACACGAATATTGATATGATATAAAAAAAAAGCGTGTATTGGTTAAAAAAAAATAGCAAGATATGTATATATAGAGAAGAAAACGAGGTACAAGTAATAAAATAAAAATAAAATAAGATTAAAAATAGAACAAAAATAGAAATAAACGTGAAGTGAAAAGAAAAAACAAAAAAAAAACTAAAAAAAAAGATTTTTTTTTCTTTTCCTATTTTTTTATAAAAATAAAGGGGCCTCGTATATTTTTTTCTCTCATCGTTTTTTTTTTTTTTGGGCCTTTGCCTGCGCGACGCGTGTCGCATGTGCGTTTATGTATGTGGTTATTTATATATGGTTATTTGTTAAAGTAGGAGTATGAATGTTGTGTATAAGGGTGTTTCGTCATTCGTCAGGTCCTATTGTGTGTCTGTGTCCAATCGTCGTTTTTTGTTTGTTTTTAAATCTGTTTTCAGTTCGGCGAGGAAAATATTTGAAGTTCGTCTATTTTTTAATTTTCGGAGAGACTCCAAGTTCTGGGTGTCGATCCACTTGAGTACGCCTTCCATTGTTAATTTTGTCGGGTCGCAATTTGTTTTGTTTTCGTTGTCCGTTCCGTTTCTGTTTGTTTGGGTTGTTGCGTCGCTGGTTTTTTTGTTTGTATTGTTTGTATCTATGTTGTTTGTGGCTTTGGTTTCTGTGTCTTCTTCTGCGTCTTCTTCTTCTGTGTCCTCTTCTTCGGTGTCCTCTTCTTCGGTGTCCTCTTCTTCGGTGTCCTCTTCTTCGGTGTCCTCTTCTTCGGTGTCGTTTTTTGGTGGTGATCCTTCGGGTGTGTGTGGTGTGTAGTCTGGTGGTGGTTGTTGTTGCTGTTGTTGTTGTTGTTGTTGTTGTTGTTGGTCGTATTGTTGTTGTTGTTGGTCGTATTGTTGTTGTCTCAGCAAATAGGCGACGCACTTGTCGATATGTGCCGTAAGTCGGTTCGCTGGGAGCACGCAGCAGCATATCGGGCATCCAGTGTGTCGTGATCCCAAATTTGCCGCTCGTTTTTTCAGCTCGTCATAGCATCTGGCCATATGGTCGGCCAACTTATTCGCCTTTATCCTCCTTGGACAGAGGAGGCATTCGACTTTTATCGATGATGGTGTTAAATGTTGACCGTCCATTATTGGTATTGTTTTGTTTTTTCTGTTTTATCTGTCGGGTATGTATGTTTTTGTTTAAATGATACCAAAAAGTAATGAGACGAAAATAATTGTTTTAAGCCATGCATAATGTGGCCAAGTTTATCTGTGTACTATGTGGTAAAGAGAGTAGTGTATAGTAGGTCCTTTTTTTAGTAAAGGTATATGTAGATGAATAAGGATATATTGGATTATTATTTATTATTATGATTTTTTTTTTTTTATTTCGTTAATTTATCGCGTTTTTTTTTTTTTTTATGGTAACGCGTTGCGATCGTGGAATGTTAGCGCGTAGATCGGTCTACGGGCTAGTTGGGGTGGATGGTCTGTGATGATAGCGACCTCCCTACATTCGGTAACCGGTTGTGGCTGAGTCTCGACCAACTCTATCGGTTGTCTGTGATAAACAACGGTCGGTTCGGGAGCCTCATCGGCTTGTTGTTGTGTTATTGTTTTTCGTTTTTTCGTTACGCAGGATATAATTTTGTATATATTAGATATTTTTCCGAATAGGGAGAATTTCCATCCTACTGCTAGCAGCAGGATGATTGAACCCAATGAAATTCCGCTATACATTAATATGGTTTCGAGTGTAGCGAGTCTATGGCTCATGTAGTGGGTTTTCGAAATTTCTCTTGCTTTTGCTATAACGGCTTTTAATGCTACTTCGTTTTTTGTTAGATCGTCGTGTATTGAATTTGAATTTGATAGGCCTGTAAGAGTTTCTGTTTCTGTTATGATTTCCGTGTAGTTTATGTTTTCTATGTTTTCCATTGATTTTTGTATCATTGCTGTAATATTCAGAATTGGTGTGTGTGCGAATTTTATTTCGATTGACGATTTTATTTCTATTGAAGGAGTTAGTGTTGTTGTGCGAGTTTTTACTCGACAGGTGGGTTCGATTTGTAATATTCCAGCGTTTTCTATTGTTTCGATAATTGATTCGTGGTTGTCGCAAAGAAGGTATAAGTTTTCGGGTTTTGGAGCTGCGAATAGCCATGCGCTTGCGTTTCGAATTTGTTTCCAGTAGGTTTGTTTTAGTGTATGTATGTATGTATTTAATGATTCCCCTAAGGGTTACATGGACTCCGTTTACAGTTTGTTTACACACCTTTTCCTCACTCCTTCTCTCTCACACACCCTCTCTCTCTCGCTCCCGCACTCTTACATATTTTCTTATCTCTATAATCGCTCCGTCTCCACACTCTCTCTCTCTCTCTCTCTCTCTCTCTCTCTCTCTCTCTCTCTCCGACGCGCTTACATCTTTCCTTACAACTATTGTCACTCCTTCTCCCACATGCTCTCCCTCTCTCTCACTCCCGCACGCTTTTCTTACATCTATTACCGCACATATTTTCTTACATCTATTGCCGCGCCGCCCATTGCCGTTTTACTGTTCTCTCTCCCCGTGCCTCTTTCCTCGCCTTTTAATTTTTCTTTCTTCTTTTTTTTTTCCGCTCTCTCTCTATCTCGCTCCCTCCATCACCCTTTCCTCTCCCTCCACTTCCTCTTTCTCTTGTCGGCTATCGTTAGAGTAATTCCTTACTCTAACGGTTTCCTCCGCTTCCGTTTCCTTTACATGTACTCCGCTCCTTTCTTCACTCCATCCTATTCTCCGTCCACCCATCCGCATTCATACCTCTTTCTTCCATTCTTTCCTTTCTCATCTTTTCTAGCTCTTTCATCCATCTCTCTCCCGTACCTCTTTCATCCAGTATTTCTCTTATTCTTTCACCTATGTTCCTCTCATCCTCGCTTCCCCCTCTGCATCTATCTAACACGTGCTCCCACGACTCACTCTCTTCTCCACATATTCGACATTCTTTCTCTTCGTCCCTCGCCCAGTACCTGCCTTCTCTCATTTCATTTCCTAGTCTGAACCTTGCTATCCTCCTACATCTCTCCTCCCCCCACCCTGACCTTAGGTATCTCGGGACTTCCTCAGTTCCTATTTCCCGGTACCATTTGTTGTATCTCGACTGCTCTATTTTCTCCATCCTTTCCCTTTTCTGCTCTAATATGTCTTCTCTTTCCTTATTCTCATATCGCTCCCTTCCCACTTCTTCTCGACCTCCCCGTCCCTCTCTTGCCTGCTCTCCTCTGAACTTTCTCCTCTCTCTCTCCCATTTCGACAGCTCTTCTTCTTCTTTCCTCTCTCTATCAATAATTTCCTCTAAACACGCTCTCGCTATCTCACTGCCTTCCCCTCTTCTTAGCTTTTCCTCAAAGTTCCATGCTCTTCTCCCCGCCCTCGTTCTCAATTTATCTCTTTTCGCTTCTTCCCTCACCATATAGCCCGGCGTTCTCCAGTCCACCCCTAACGTCCATCTTATATATCTTTCCTGCATGGCCTCTATATCCTTTCTCTCTTCCCCTCCCCATATCTCTGTCCCGTATCCCAACACTGTCCACACCAACGTGTCGAACAGCCACATCCTCCTCTTCCAATCCCTACCAAATTTTCTTTTTCCTATTCCCCACACTTGTCTCATTACCGCCCCTGCTTTTTTCAATCTGTCTTTTATATGCGCTTCCTGGCCCCCATTCCTTGTAAAGCTGTACCCCAGGTATTTGAATTCCTTAACCTCCTCTATCTTTTTTCCTTTCCATTTCCAGTCCACCTGCTTGCTCTTTCTCCCTCCTTTCCTAAACCTCAACACCTTAGTTTTCCCTACATTCACCTCTAGCTTGTTTTTATCGAAGTACTTCTCTAGCCTCCTGATCATACTCTCCATCTCCTCTTCCCTTTCTGCCAGCACCACTACATCGTCTGCGTAGGCTAGTGTGCAGATTCTTCTTTCTCCTACTTTTACCCCTCCCCATCTGCCTTTCCTGAGCTCTTCCTCCATATCCGCGGTTAGCAAGTTGAAGAGTGCGGGGCTAATCGGGCACCCCTGTCTGAGTCCCTTAGCCGTCCAAAATCTCTCTCCTGTCTCTCCCCTCGCTTTCACTCTGCTTATTGTCTCACCGTATACTTCTTCTATTCTTTCCCTTAGCCCTTTCCTCACCCCTCTCCTCTCCATCGCTTCCCACAACACCTGCCTGTCAACCGAATCGAATGCCGCTCTTAGATCCACAAATAAAGCAATTACCTTGCCCTTCTCTTTCTTTACCTCTCTATTCACTATATAATTCAGCGCGTACACATTATCTATTGTTCCTACCCCTTTCCGAAATCCCGTCTGATTTTCTGGAATCATCCGTTTTTCCTCTACTTCCTTTTCTAGCCTTTTCGCCAAAATCATCGTATATATCTTATACAGCGATGGCATTAACGTTATTCCTCTATATTCCTCGACCTTCCTACCTTTTCCTTTTTTGACTATCGGCACTATTATTCCCTCCATCCATTCTTCCGGCCACCCGTCCCCTCCCCACACTCTCCTACAAATTTCCCATGCTATCTCCTCTGTTCCCTCTCCTCCACATTTCCATGCCTCATTTGGGATCCCATCCCCTCCCACGGCCTTCTCTTCCTTTAGCTTTCTCACCGTTCTCTCTACCTCTTCCTTGCTTAATTCCGCTTCGTTCCCCTCCCTTAACCCTCCACCCCTTCCGCTCCTCACTCTTTCTTCTACTCCGCCCAGCAGCCTCATAAAGTGTTCCTTCCATTCATGCTTCTCTATACTCTCATTTACTCTCTTGCTTCCTTTCCTTCCTCTATTTACTATTTCCCATACCTCGTTTTCCGATCTCGCATCCGCTACTTCTCTTGCCAATCGTTCCTGTTCCTCTTTCTTCTTTCTCTCACATAACTCTTTGTACTCCTTCTTCTTCTCTGTGTATGCTTCTCTTGACCCCCTTCCTCCTCTCCATTCCCTTAAGCTCTTTCTTAGTTCGTCTTTTTTCGCTCCACATCCGTCATCCCACCACCCTTCCTTCCTATACCTCTCCTCTCTTCCTCCCTCTCTCTCGCTTCTGTTTATCTCCTCTTTGATTTTCTCTGTTATCTTCTTTATCATAACTTGCACCTCTCGCCCCTCTGCTTTTGTGCCTTCCATGCCTCTTGCGTATTCTTCTTTCATTCTCTCCGACCATTTCCCACTCTTCGCTCTCTTCTTCCCTCTCTTCTCTTTCTTTCTTTCTGCCCTTCCTTCTGCCATCGTTACCACCAGGGGGTGGTGATCCGATTCGACTCTATCCTCAACCCTCATGCTTTCTATTCCTTTTCTTGTGTCATCGTCCCCTAGCACATAATCTATTACCGTCGCGCCTCTCGCTCCAGTGTATGTATATTCCCCTTCCTCGTCCCCTTCTATGTCTCCATTTAATATCTGCCAACCCACTTCTTCTACCAGTTTCACAAGCCTCTTCCCCGCTCCGTTTAGAGTTTTGTCTTTCGATCTCCTGCCTTCTTCTCCTTCCTCTCCTCCGTCTCTAACTTTACCTCCCTCTGTTCCTGTTCTCGCATTAAAGTCACCTCCTATTATCACCCTCTCTCTTTCTGCTCGATTCTCCATCCATCCTCTTATGCTCTCTACCTTCTTGCTCATGTCTTCATTTGCATATACCGCTACCACCGTCCACTTTTCCTGCCCTGCTTTCACCTCTTTCACCATCAGTCCCTCTTCCTCCGCTTGCCTCTCCTCGTTCTCCATTGCCATCTCTTCTCTTACCCCAATTATCATCCCCCCCCCTCGCCCTGCCTTTCTTTCTCTCTCTTTTCGCCCATTGTGCTTCCCATCTGTACCTCTCTGGCAATCTCCTGCTAATCTTTTCCCATCCCTTCTCTTCTAACCATGTTTCCATCAACACTATGACCTCCCACTTCCCGATCTCCTTCCAAAATTCCTTGTCCTTATTTGCCACTCCTGCCACGTTCCAGAATGCTATTCTCCATCTGCTATCCCTCCCTCCCTTTTCTTTCATTCCCTTGGCTTGTATCTGCTTTCCTATGTGTTTTTTGTCCGATCCGTCTTCTCTCCTCCTCTGGCTTCATCTAACCTCCTCTTTTCTCGTTCTTCTTCTTCTCTCCTACTCTCTTTCTCTCGTGTTTCTCCTTCTCTCCTGTTTCTTTCCTTTTTATCTCTCATATTACCTCTCCAATCCCTCAATCCTTCTCTCTGCTCATTCCACCACCACATTCTACCATTTATCTCTATCTTCCCATAGCTCACTCTCGTTTGGTGTCCCTGCCTCTCTTCCTCTTGTCCTATTTCCCTCAGCCTCCACTGCATCCTTCTTTCCATCCACGTCAGGCTCTCCTCAATTGTTGTCCTTCTTCCTTTTACATTCTTCCTCTTTATCATTACCTCTTTTTTACCTTCCAGACTTTCCATTTTTACCTCTATCATTGCCTGTTTCCCGTCCGTTCCTCTTTTTCCTATCTCTTTCGCCTCCTCAACCTTTGTCAGCACTCCGATTCCCTCTAACAACCTCTCTGCCGTTTGTTTAGCTGTCCCTGCTACTTCCACGCCTTTTATGATCACCTTCCTTCTTCGGCTTTCTCTCTCCTTTATCTCTAGTTTTCTTTCCAACTCCTTTACTCTTTTAGCCATCTCGCTTCTCTCCTCTCCTTCCATTCCTCTGCCCTCGTCTCCCTCCACGCTCCTTTCCTCCCTTCCCAGCTTTATCCCTTTTATTTTTTCCTCTAACTCCTCTATTTTTCTCTTCACTTTTTCTGTCTCTACGACCCTTCGTTCGATTGCCTTTATCCTTCGTTCCATCTCCTCTTTCTCCTGCCTAGCTTCCTCTTTTTCTTTTTCCATCTCTTCTCTGATCTTCGCTATCTCCTCTTTTACCTCTCTTCCCTGCCCTCTAACATCCTCTCTGACCTCCCTCATCTCACTTTTCAGTTCTGTTCTCATTTTTCTAATCAGCTTCTCTATCCCTGTCATCTCTTCTTTTTTCTGTTCTGGCGATCGTCCCACCAGCTCACTTTTCCGAAATACTCTATCCTCCTTATCCTCTATCCCTTGCTCCTCTATTTACTCTCTCTTTCTCTTCCACATCTCGTTGATCTCCACTATACTTCCTACGCTCGCACTCCTTTCCCTCGCCAGTCTCTCGGCGTTTGTTTTCCTACCTCTCTTACTCCCCTCCTCCTCTCTCCCTTCGTCACCTTGCTTCTCGCCCGGCATTCTCTTGGCGTTCTCTGCTATCTTCTCCCTACTCTACTCTCGTCCTACTCTCGCCCCCCACTACACACCTCTTACCTCTGCTCTACCTCGCTGCTTGCTCTACTCCTTCTCTTCTCTCACGTTATTTTCTTCTCCTTAACGCTGCTGCCACCTTCCTCAACTGTCTCCAACTACCCTACCTCTCTTCTCCTCTACCCTCTCACCTTCACTTTCTCTATTCCTAACCTATTTCTTGCCTTATCTTTACACTCTTCTCCCTACTTTTCCCCTCTGTCCTGCCCAAGCCCTTATGTCCCTCTGACTTAGGGTCCCTGTCCTATTCTCTTGACCTGCCTTACTCACTTCTTTACCCACTCTGCACCTTACTTTCCCCACACAATCTCTCACACCTTTCACGCACGTCACTCCGCACTCGCACCGGAAACGGAAGTCAGGTTTGTTTTAGTGTTTTTAGCCTAATATCGCACAATTGCAAATCGCTGAATTGCGGGTTAACGAGAAGTTGGACCTCGCACTCAGTTTCGTCGTTGATCTGTGCTATCGGGTAAATTTGTTTGCAGATGTATCGATTAACTGCGAATTTACATTCGTCTTCGCTTTCCAGGTTAAAATAGCTGCTAAAGTCTTCGGAGACTGCGGTATGTTGAATTGCTGGTTTGATGTACGCGAATCTCGCGCCTTTCGCTGCCGAGAGTTGGCGTACCGGAACTGATAGGTGTTGGTATAGTTTGTATTGTGTTAGGTCCAAAAGAGGAATTTTAATAACGTAAATAAGTCGTTCTCCGTTATGGAACGCTGTAAGCTCGATTATTTTTGTTAATTCTGGTACGTATTCCGCGCTGAGTGGTATAGGGAATATTGTGTTTGGTGTTGATTTTCGGATCGCTTCTGCGCTAATCAATATCTTTTTTGCTGAGAGTATTTCAGGGTGTATTTGTCCCATTTTTGCGAAGAGTACTGCGTTTGTCAATGTTTCTAAATCGATTTCGTACTGGATGAGTGTTTCCTCTACTAGGCTGGTGTATGTTATGAGTTGTTGGATTATGTGCAATTCGTATTGGAGTGTTGCTTGTTTCAGTTTGATGTCTTTTATTTCTGCGTGTATTGTGTCCGCTAACTCGATAATTTGGCTTTGGGTAAAATTGAAACCTGATTTAATTATGTGTGTTTGATTTTGTACGATTTCTGCTAGTTCGGCAGTAGTGTTTGCTAGGGCGTTTATTTGTGAATCTATTCTGTCTGTATCCTCGCTGTCCATTGTTCCGAAAAGTATTTTACTGATTTTTCCTACGAATTCTAGTGGTGCGCGTTTTTTACGTTTTTCTGCTGGGTTGAGCTTGATTGATGGTATTAATTCTTCTAATGTTCTTTCTGCGTTTGCAATGTTGTTCAGTCGGGCTTGTACGTTTTGTAGTTGACCTCTTGTTAGGCAATGTCCCCTTAATGTGAAGCAAAATGCGTTAGCGGCGTCGAGGTTTTCTTGTATTTGTGTCGTCTGGACGTTAATCCATGTGTGTCTATATACGTTATTAGCGTCCAGGTCGTATGGTATGAATGAAGTGTGCCCAAAGATTCTGAGTAGAGTCCAGGGTTTTTCGTCAGTGGTGTAATTTTGAAGGCGTCTGGTGCGGACGCCCTTACGTAATTGGTGTGGCATCTGCAACATATGCCAGTTTTATTTTATCTACGTGTAGAGTTTTTGTCGTATTGTCGTCTAATTGTATTTTAATGTTGCGTTTATTCGGAATTTCTACAATTTTGTATGGGCCTAGCCAGTCCTTATCGAATTTACTTGTTTTGCGTTCGTTCTTTGCGAGAACGAGTTGGCCTATTTGGTATTCTGCTTCGACGGTTCTTTTGTCGTAGTATCTTTTGGTTCGTTCTTTGAACTTGATCGCTTTTTCTAAAGCGAGTTCCTGAATGTTTCTAAGATTTCTCGTTAGGTCTGTCATATAGTCGTCGTAGGTTATGATTTTTTCGGGTGGTGGGAACGCTGAAGGTGTTCGTGCTCTCCTACCAAATACTAATTCGTATGGGGTGAACCCTGTACTTTCGTGTATACTGGTATTGTATGAAAATGTTGCGAATGTAAGCAGTTCATCCCAGTCTCGATTACTGTTGATGAAGTGCTTTAGATATTCCACAATAACGTGATGGCTGCGCTCGATTGCGCCGTTCGATTGTGGGTGATACGCAGTTGTTCTGTGCTGTTCTATCTGGAATAGTTGCGTGAAATCTCTGAACATTTCCGACATAAAGTTCGTACCTTGATCGGTTAATATCGCGCGAGGCGCACCGAAAGTTGATATCAAGGTTGTACAGAGTGCTCTCGCTACGTCTATTGACGTTTGATGTTTCAATGGTACTGCTATACTGAACTTACTGAATAAGTCGAGCATAGTTAGTATGTATGTATGCCCGTTTTTTGTTTCGCGTAATGGACCTACAATGTCAATGGCTACTTTATCAAAGGGTTGCGCTGGTGTGTCCGTAATAATCATCGGAGCTCTATTTTTTACTCGGACCAGTTTGTTTTTCTGGCAGTCGAAGCAGTATCGAATGAACGTTTCTACGTCCTTTTTTAATCCTCGCCAGTAGTACTGTGAGATAATGCGCTGGTAAGTTTTCGACACGCCTTTGTGACCTCCGACTGCGGATCCGTGTAGTTCTCCGATGATGTTTTGTCTATTTTCCTGATCTGGAACGGTTATAAGACCTTCACATAGCCTAAAGGTAATGTTTGAGTTAGTCGCGAGTACTCGTAGGTATCCTTTGATATTAGACCACAAAAATGTATCGATGATTTTTGGGACTTTGGATAGAGTACAGGATGTGATTTCGTTTTATACTAGAGTCTGTACAAGATTTTCTAGACACTTCTGAATCGTGAGTGTACTAGTAGCGTCTGTCGATTTGTTTTTGCAAATCATCGTAAAGTATCGTAGTGTTTTGTTGCGTGTGACGAAAATATGTCCGATTCCGGGATCGGACTGCGAAAATACCGATTGGGTTAGTTTACCCTTTTCCGCAAGTATTTTTGAAACCATTGTGTCCATGACACCGTCGGCTGACAGGAAGTGAGCTATATTGTCTTCCTGCGCTAGGATGTTTTCCTGCGTTACTACGATATTGTTTTTTAGTTGTACGTCTTCTGTTATTGTTGATCCCCTTGTTCTTGGTGGAGTTTGTAATGTTAGACGTTTTCGTTGATATTGCGATGGTTGATATGCTGAATCGTTGTCAGAATCATTTTCTGACGATGGCGACATTTGGTGGTGTTGATTTGTTAGTTTTTGGTTTGATATGGTTGGTCTTGATTCGTTCGATTCCGAATCTGTTGTTTCGTGTGGAATCCACGTTGGCGATCTGAATGTTGGCTCGATGTCCATTGATGGTGTGCTGTCGTCGATTTGCTGTGAGCACCCTGGTATGGCGACTGATTGTTCCGGTGTGTAGTCGTCAATTTGCCATGAGCACCCTGGTATGGCGATTGGCTGTTCGATTCGTGGATCGGTAGTTTGTTCTATATATGGTGTTTTATCGGGAATGTCTGTGATTTTTGAGTCCCAATATTCCTGTGTCATTTCAGGTGACATCGGCACAGGTGATTGTGTTTTCAATTGTGCATCCTCAGGATCCGGTTGGGTTGGGGTTTCTGGTATTACATCGTTGGTATAAGTTACTCTGGAGTCCCAGTATTCTGTTGTTAATTGTGGTGATGGTTGTGGATCTGAGTCTGATGATGTTGTGTGCGGAAGTTGGAATGGAGTTCTCGTTTCTCGTTGTGGATTTTTGGTTTTGCGGGTGCTGCGCGTAATTTTGGAATCCCAGTATTCGTCTGTCACTTCGGGTGACAGATTCTCAGGATCGTTTAAGTTTTTCGTAGTTGGTTGATTTTTGGATTGAGTATCCGGTACTTTCGGTTGTTTATTTGCCAACCTTTCGCTACGTCTAGTCGGTTCTTTTGGCGTCTTTTTCGTTCGCTTTTTGACTGGTTCGGGCAATCGTTTCTTCGATTGCTTTATTTTTGTAGTTTTCTGAGATTCTAAAATTGCGGGTGGTGAACGGAAATTCGGTGGTATCGTCCGTTTTCCGCTGTTTTCGTCTTTTTGTAGATCGTTGGATTTTTGTGTCGGAAGTGAAGGTGGTGACCTAAAGGTCGGCTGAACAAGTGGTTTGCCAGCGTTCTCGTTCTCGGATTCCGTTTCGTATTCCGTATCGTTTTCCTTATGTTTCGCCTTTTGGTTGTCGTTTTTGTTTTCGGATTTATTGGTTTTTTCGCTTTTGTCACCGTATAAGTGGCCGGTTTTCCCGTCAGGGCTGACTTTTTCGCGAAACTCACTTTTGTTTTGCTGCGATAAGCTTTTTGTTTTTTGTGGCCTCATTGGGCTCTTTTCTTTTTGTTGCCTCGTTGGGCTTTTTCCGTTTTGTTGCCTCGTTGGGCTTTTTTCATTTTGTTGCCTCGTTGGGCTTTTTTCATTTCGTTGCCTCGTTGGGCTTTTTCCGTTTTGTTGCCTCGTTGGGCTTTTTCCGTTTTCTTCTTCTGTTGTACTATCTTCTATATCTGTATATTTATATTGTTTTTCTGTATCATTTCGTTTCCTAATTTGTTTGCGCAGTCGTTGCCTATTTCCTTCGTCATCCGTTGTATCTACTGGACGTTTGGAGAGTCGCCATTGTGGTTGCGTATTCTCCTTTGAGTACAGCTCTTCAACTATTTGCTTGATTGGCTGAATGAGCTCGCCTTCGTTGTCGGATAATTCCGAGATTGATGTATCTGTATCTATTATTAAATCGTTTTTTGTGGGTACACTCTCCGTTTTTTGTTTTGATTTTGTCTTTTTTGGTGGTTGGTTCGTTTCTTGTTGAGTTTGTTTCTTTGTTATTTGTTCCGTTGGTTCGTCGGATGTATCCTGACTGTTTTCCTGTATAATACGCTTTTTCTTTGGCGCTGGATTCCCAGAGCCCGTATCAGTTGTTGACCGATTGCGAGTCTCGGGTGATGTTTTAGGAGTCAGTTTTTGCTTTTTTGACTCTTGGTTTGCGACACTTTCCGACGAGCTTTCGTCGCGTTGCCTAATCGGCATAATTTCTGCAGGGTTCCTCGACAAAGCGTCGGCAACTACGTTTAGTTTTCCGGGTTTGTGTACGATATCGTAATCGTACCCGTTCAGGATTATTTGCCATCGTTGTAGCTGTTGCGGGATATCGGGTTTGTTTTTTATGTACGTTAACGCTCTGTTATCCGTGACGAGCGTAAAGCGTTTTCCGTATAAGTACATTTTAAAGTACTCTACCGCATTTACTATTGCGAGTAATTCTTTTTTCATCGCGTCGTACGCGATTTCGGTTTTTTTCAATGCTCTCGAGTAGAACGCTATCGGATGGTCAAAGTCGCCGTGTTTTTGGCTAAGTACTGCGCCTATGGCGTAGTCTGATGCGTCTGTAGTGAGAGTGCAAGTTTTATCGAAATCCGGATATTTTAGAACCGGTCGTTCGATGATTCTTGCTTTTAGGTACTCGAATACCGATTGGCATTCGTTTGTCCGTACAAATTTTTCGGACTTTTTTAGTTGTACGGTTAGTGGAATAGCAATCCTCGCGAAGTCGCGGATAAACCGTCGGTAGTATCCGGCGAGTGCGACGAACTGCTTGATTCCTTTTTTATCTTTTGGTATCGGGAAGTTTTCTACTGCGCGAATGTTGTGAGTATTTGGTCTAACGCCATCTGAGGATATGATGTGTCCCAAATAGGTCACTTCTCTGTTTAGGAAGTGGCACTTCTCTGTTTGTAGCGTTAGCCCCGCTGAAGTTGAGCGTTTTGCTAAGGCTTTAAATTTGTTTTCGTGTTCCGTCATGTCTTGTGCGTATATTACTATGTCGTCTAAATAGACGAATAAGTCTGTGCCTTGTAATCCGGATAGAACGACATCCATCAACCTCTGAAAGGTTGCTGGCGCGTTTTTGAGTCCGAATGGCATTCGATGGTACTCGTAATGTCCATTCGGGGTCGAGAAGGCTGTTTTGTGTTTATCAGCTGGGTGCATCTCAATTTGATAGAAACCGGACGCCAGGTCGAATGTTGAGAAGTAACGGGCGTTACCCAATTGATCCAATATATCGATGATATTTGGGAGTGGGTACGCGTCTGGCGTGGTTTTATCGTTGAGTTTTCGAAAATCTATTACGATTCTCCATTTTTTGTTACCTTTCGAGTCCGGTTTTTTAGGAACGACCCAAACTGGAGGGTTGTAAGGAGAAAGGGACGGCTGTATGATTCCCTTGTCTAGCATATCGCTGACCTGATTTTGTATCTCCTTTTTGTGTACCTGTGGAAACCTATATTGTTTTGTGTTGATTGGTCTGTCATCCGTTGTATGGATTTCGTGTTTTGTTAGTGTCGTATGACCTAGCCGATCCCCGGGTAAACAAAACAGATGTTGGTATTTTGAGACCAATTCAAGCACGTGGTCTCTCTCTGTTTCGTTTAGGTGATCCAGTTGTAAAAGTGCTCGAAGGGCTTCGAGTCTGGATTGACCTTCTAATTGTATCGAGCATACCTCCGCACGATTCTCATGCTGAGAATCGCGATGGTCGCTCAATGTGAGATTGTCGATCGGTTTTGCCGAGATAGCCTCTACTGGGATTAGCTCGATTGTCGGAATTTCTAAATTAATTTCGCAATTGTGCGAATTAATCGCGCAAAGATACGCGATTCCGTTGGTGTTTTTAACGAGCGCGTTACCCAAGCAAAGACGATGGCCTACGTCCATCCTTGGGATATATCCCTCCTCGAGATCGGTTGGCTTTAGTCTGACAGGTACAATGAGCTTCGACCTGCCAGGTATTGTTACTCGTTCGAAGCTCTCGAACGGAATTCGATAGCCAGCGAATGTTATGCAGGCTTCGGTATAAAGGATATCGGCTGGGGTCTCCCTGAAGAAGACGTCGCCGAGTATAGCGTCCTGTGTAATCGGGAAAAAGTCTTCCACTAGGTGGAATTCGACTTTAAATTCTTTAATTTTTAGGTAGCATCTACCGAGTGTTTTTGTTGTTCCGTCTGTTATTCCGTTGAGCTCGTATATTAGCGTCGGATCTACTTCCGTACGCAAGCCCAGGAATGATTGTTTTAACAGGTTTATTTCCGCTCCAGTGTCGGCGAGAAACAAAGCCTGTTTAGTGAGTAGATTTGGGGACTCTAAGGTCACCGTTGGTGGTTTGTGCCGGCGCGACAATCCTAACTTGATTGTCGCTTTTTTAATAGTTATACTACCGTCTATATTTTTAACATGATTAGTACCTACATATTTTACAGGTTCGGTTTCGGTTTGCGCCTTGTTTGCGTCTTTTATTAGTTTGTCGTTGACGAGCGCTCCGGTGTCCGACCTCTCGTCGCGCTGTCGCGAGAGGCGGATCTCTCGTTTTTTTGGAGTAGGCGCTCGAAAATCTGCTCGATTTGCGCTGCATCGAGGTTCGACTGTTGGTCTGGTTTTCGCGAGTTTCGACCGTTACTCGGGTTCTGTCTTTCTCGCGAGTTGTCTCGGCTATTTCGGTCACGCGAATTATCCTGATTATCTCGGTCGCGTCAGTTATTTCGATGATTACGCTCTTGCGAATTCTTTCGGTTATTTTGATCGTGTGGATTATTTTGTTGTGGGTTATTTTGGTAGTTGTAATCCCACGAATTGCTTTGTTGTGGATTACTCTGATAATTGTGCGTGCTATCATGATTGTTTTGTTGTGAATTGTCTCGATAGTTATTCCGCGGGTTATTGTGGTAGTTTCCACGGAAATTGTTTTGATAATTACCCTGATAGTTTCCGCGTGAATTGTTACGGAAACCCCCTCGTGAATTATTTTGATAATTCCCGGGTGGTTCGTTTTGATAGTAGTTGGGCGGATTATTTTGATAATTACCGCGTGAGTTATTTCGGTAACCGCCACGAGTATTGTACTGGAAATTTCCGCGAGAATTGTTTCTGAAATTACCCGGTGAGTTGTTACGGTATTGGCGGCTGTTAACGCGTGTATTCGTATTTTCGCGTAATTGTTGCACGGAATAGCATTCTGATGTTGAATGTGTAGGATTTTCGCGATGGACTTCGCAAAATTTTAGTCCGTTGTTGTCAGTTATTTGCGAGAATCGTACCTTCGCTTTTTCCGGGCTTTTGTCCCTAGTTTCTGATTTATCGCGTTTTCGTCCCTGGTGTACGTTTTGTCTACGTACGAGTTCGTTTTCGATATTTAGCGGTTCGTCGGCTGCGCTGTCGAGAGTTACGAAATCTTTTTGCATAATGAGATTCGCAATTTGATCGAAAAGACCGCGAATGAATGCTTTTATGACGGTTCGTCGAACTTCGTCAGTGCGGTTTTGTAAATATTGCTGCTGATTTTCTGCTCGATAAACTTCTTTTAACCTATTTTCAATTTTAGTCGCGATTTTTCGTGTGCGCGTCGCGTAATCAACCACCGACTCGTTATAATTTTGTGAGTTTGATTTTAGTTCGAGTTCGAGGTCCGATAATTCGACTGGTTTTTCGAGCGCATTTCTGAGATCTCCCAGGAGTGGCTCTAGTGCGTTGTATGTTTTCGCGTCGGCGATATCGGCGGCGACTCCTGACAATTTAAGTTGGATGATCTCGAGGAGCTGCGGTTGATCGTGCTCGGAGATGATTTTTGTTGCTTTTTTGCAAGCGCGCATGAAATCATGGAACGGTATGTTTTTACCGTTGAAGCTCGGTATGAGGTTTTGTACATCGCGGAGCGTTATCGAGCTATTATTGTTCGACATCGCAAAGTATGTTCGCGACGGGAGTCGCTCGGTAGACAACGCTCGGCGATGAAAATTATGTCCGCCGTTTGCTCGCGCGGGGCGCTGAGGTGGCTCTGGTAGAGCAATTTTGGTGTAGTTGTTGAATTACTCAAGTAATTAAAAAAAAAAAAAAATTTAAATAAATTTTTTTTTTTTGTGTTGCTGCCGTCTGGGTTGAGGCGCAATTGGATTTTTTTTTTTTTGTGAATATATGTATGTCTATATTAGGTACATAAATATGTATTATGTATTTTTTGTATTTTTTATTATTATTATTTTTTTTATTTTTATTTAATTTTTTTTTTATTTATTTTTTTGGTTTATCGAATTATTTGTTTATTATTATTACCATTATGGCTATTTGTTGCTGTAGGTATATATATATATGTATGTATTTATTGGATGCTGTTGCTGCCGCTTGTGTGCAGCGCGTCTGGGATTATTATTTTTTTTTTGCTTAAATGTGTGTATATATGGATACCGGTTATTTTTATTATTATTGTTATTTTTTTTTTTTTTTTTTTAATTTTATTATTTCTATTTATTAATATGGATATATATTTTTTTTTTTTCGCTGCCGTCTACAATGAGGCGCGCTAAAAAATATTTTCCTCTCACTTCTCCCTTTTTTATTATTATTATTGTTATTTTTTTTTTAAATTTATTTATCTATCATCGTTAATTATCTCCGTCATTAGTGTTTCCAATGACAGAGAGAGGAAGAGAGAGAGTAAAAAAAAAAAAATTCTTCTTTCCCTTTTTATTAAAGGTTTTTTTTTTTTTTTTTATGTTTTTTTTTTTTAATTATTATTGCTATTTATTTATTTATTCATTGTAGGGGAAGGTGTGGATATATTAGTTAGTGTTTTTTTTTGTGTTTTTTACGTACCCTTAGCGGTCGCACGCTTTATACACGCGTCGCGTGTCGGCGCTCGGTTCCCGTGGGGTCGTGAAAGGGAAACAAATTTCCTCTTTCCTCTCTTTTTTTTCTCAATAAAACAGGTAAAAAAAAACACTTAAGACAGATTAGATGAAGGGTACTTACGTTGCCACGAGGATTGCGAATAATAATCGCATGGATTATAGGTTTTTTCCCTTTTTTTTTTTCTCGGTTTTCTTTTTTTGCTTCCTTCCTTCTATTTTTTCTGTGGCGTTCTTCCCTCTGCTTTAAAAAAAAAAAAAAATTCAGTATCGGATTGTCGACGATGGCGAACAGCTGGCGGGTGAGTCGCGTCGGTGCGGCGGATCACGGCCGTGGCGGATCAATGCCGCGGTCGATGACGGCTCGCTGGTGGTAACGTCGGCGGCTGCTGTGCTGCGCGAGGGTTTCCTCGGCCGTCGGTAACCCCGATGCCGCTCGCTCACTCGCTCGACACTAACTCGACACTTGAAAAACTCTCTGTTGTTTTTTTTTTGTTTGCTGTGTCTCTTTTTTTTCTGCACTGTTTTTTTTTTCTATTATTGTTGTTATTATTATTAAGTTTTCATTTATCTTCCCATTTTATGTCTTTAAATGTATATTTTTAATGTCTAGGTTATTTATAAAGTGTCTGTTCACTGTGTATATTTTTATTATTCGTGTCTTTTCACGATTTGTCACTTTTTTTCACGTTTCACTATTTGTGTGTGTATTTTTTTTTCACTGGTTGGGTTTTTCCCTTTTTTCACTGTTCGTTGTTTTTTGTTTCGCTGTTTTGCACTTCTGGTTTCGTTTATTTGTGCGAGCGCGGCTCGAGCACGGTTGTCGCGTCGGGGTGAAAAATTATTTTTTTTTTGAAAAAGTGATAAAAGATTTTTTTTTTTTAAGCAGGCGTGTTTACGTGGTAAGACCGCTTCTGACACCATGAGACGGATGGTCGGTTGCGGGAGTTGAATGATTTGAGAAGAGGATGAAATGTTGAATCTAATTGTTCGTTTATTAGTCGTAGCGTAATACGTGATTTAGGAGAGTGTACCGTACCGAGGTCTGAGCTGTACTGGCTCTCGGAGGTGCGAGGCTGAGGGCCTCGGACCCCGCAACAAAGTCGCGACGGACTGTCGCGACGCCCGCGATAAGGGCCTTCTCACGGCTCTAAGCCGTGCAGCCGGATGTAGATAACCCGGGAGGGCTTCTACGAATGAAACGCAGCGAAATAATATTGCTGCGAGGAAAGAAATTAATATCGGTGCGAAGAAAGGCTGGAGCCATTACAGTTTTATACGATCAAAAACTCTTTATTCTATGCAAATACGCAAGGATCATGCGTTTTAAGTGGCTAAAAAAGCTCCAATCGAATGTAAAGTCGCTCTATAACGATATCGAACGATTGAGTTTTGCGCTCGCTGTAGGCGTTCCAGCTTGATTTATACGATCAAGAAGCCTTTATTCTTCGCAAATATGCAAGATTCATGCATTTCGAGCCGCTTAAGAAACACCAAACGACTGCAAAGTCGCTTTATAACGAAATCGAACAATTGAGTCTTGCGCTCGCGGTAGGCGTTCCAGCTCGTTTTATACGATCAAAAACTCTTTATTCTATGCAAATACGCAAGGTTCATGCGTTTTGAGTTGCTAAACAAGCACCAATCGGATGTAAAGTCGCTTTATAACGAAATCGAACGATTGAGTTTTGCGCTTGCTGTAGGCGTTCCAGCTCGTTTTATAAGATCAAAAACTCTTCATTCTTTGCAAACAGGCAAGATTCATGCGTTTTGAGTTGCTAAACAAGCACTAATCGAATGTAACGTCGCTTTATAACAAAATCGAACGATTGAGTTTTGCGCTCGCGGTTGGCTTTCCAGCTCGTTTTATAAGATCAAAAACTCTCCATTCTAAGCAATTACGCAAGATTCATGCATTTCAAGCCGCTAAACAAGCACCAAACGACTACAGTGTCGCTGTATAACGAAATCGAACGATTGGTTTTTGCGCTCGCTGCAGGCGTTCCAGCTCGTTTTATACGATAAAAAACTCTTCATTCCATGCAAAAACGCAAGATTCATGTGGTTAAAGCAGCCAAACAAGCACTAATCGAATGTAACGTCGCTTTATAACAAAATCGAACGATTGAGTTTTGCGCTCGCTGTAGGCGTTCCAGCTCGTTTCATAAGATCAAAACCTCTCCATTGTATGCAATTACGCAAGATTTATGCATTTCAAGCCGCTAAACAAGCACCAAACGACTACAGTGTCGCTGTATAACGAAAGCGAACGATTGGGTTTTGCGCTCGCGGTAGGCGTTCCAGCTTGTTTTATACGATAAAAAACTCTTCATTCCATGCAAAAACGCAAGATTCGTGCGGTTAAACCTGCCAATCAAGCACCAATCGAATGTAAAGTCGCTTCATAACGAAATCGAACGAATGAGTTTTGCACTCGCTGTAGGCGTTCCAGCTCGTTTTATACGATCAAAAACTCTTCATTCGTTGCAAATAGGCAAGATTCATGCGTTTTGAGTTGCTAAACAAGCACTAATCGAATGTAACGTCGCTTTATAACAAAATCGAACGATGTTACGTCGCGATTTATATTTGTTTGATTATTTAACGGTTTTTCCCTGTTTATTTTTACAGAAAAATCCCGGATAAACGTGAGAGCGATTCGTAACGGATTAAATGAGATTGCTCCGTGGTTTAAACCGGAATGCGCCGGTTAAGGATCGGAGCAATACTGGATAAGTGTTATATTTGTGTTCCAATTTCAGTTTTTAGTATTATACATACCTTATTCCGTTTTAGTTTCCTTTCCGCAGGTGGTGAGCTGTTGGGCGTAGCGGGTTGAAATATTCTATGTGCCGACTATCAATTCGGGAGAGGATGGCAGAGTTGGTACGTCTTCGTTGAGTACCGTAGAGGCGTCAGAGATGTTGCCGTCTTCCTCGATTTGTTCCTCGCCGGAGCGAGCTTCGCAGATGGCCCGGTCGTCAGATTTTTGGGTAGTCAGATGTACCCGTTTTATATATACCCGATGATTTACCAGTGTGCGAATAGACCTGATGGTCGGTACGGCTACCTTCCTGACGGTACTTCCGTTTGAGAGATCGTCTGAATTGTCCGAAATCCCTGCCTTTGTGGTGATGACTTTACGAGGGTAATTTTTACTTGTCTGTTTAGCATGAACTGAGCTGAGTTTAGTCGGTGGTCCCGTGTGTTGTTTAAGCGATTCGCACCTCAGCATGACACATCTGCGATACATTTCGAACGCTATAAATGGCGACCAATTCACACGTAGTTTGTCCCATAATGAGTGAGGCCACAAGATGTCAGGAAGGATGGATTCTAATTCTAGTATCAGGTAATTAGTTCCAACTTAATTAACTTACTTGAAACTCGTCGTATCAGTCGAAGCGGAGTCGAGGCTGGTTTTAGAGTTTCGATTGTAACTTAACTAATTAACTCGAATCTCCTTATATCAGTCCGATCCGATTCGAGGCTGGTTTTAGAGTTTCGATTCTAACTTAACTAATTAACTCGAATCTCCTTATATCAGTCTGATCTGAATCGAGACTGGTTTTAGAGCTTCGATTCTAACTTAACTAATTTATTTAGTTTTATCTGGTTCTTAATTAATTGGTGGAGAGAGGTTATAGATCGACGATATTTCGTGGAAGCAGAGTGTGTGAACTGATTCCCAGATATAGAGTTATTTTGTGCCACTTACTTACGTGCTTGTGTCGATCGTTGAGATTTATCGGTGAAACGAATTTTTACTCGAATTTACGTCAATGTAATATTACGTGAGGATTTTTATAAGGAGGATTAATCCCGGTTGGTAAGTGCCGGTAATGTTTTATTGCTATTTTATTATATTATGAAACGTATGCAAAAGATATCTTATAACGGGTTAACTACCGCCTGGTCGCAGCCAGGTATCGATCGCGATTTTATTTATTAAAACACTGAGTCTAAATCCGTGAGGTTGACAATTGATTAATTATACGCGAAAGACATTATATAACGGGCTAACTACCGCCTGGTCGCAGCCAGGTATCTATCGCGATTTTATTTATTAGAATACAAATGAAGGTTTGTATTTATTACAAAAGAATACCGGGGTTCGCGAGAGTCTCTTCTAGAGCACTCTTACAGTCGCCCGCCGGTGGTGAGAGTCTAGTACGAACTGATTATTTTATTAACGTGCGCGAGCAAGGCTTCCCACGGAGCTGGACTCGCGTAGATGTCCATAGTTGATGCGCTGAATCTCAACTGAAGATCCCTGGTGTCTGCCCTGTCCGCGAGTCTCCCAAGTCCGCGGTTGTTGGTGGGGGAGGTCCTCGCGGATTCGCTCCGCTGCAGTTGCCATTGGTACGCTGCTTTCAGTGTCCCGCCCTGTGGTGGGCAGTCGTCTCGCGGCAGCGTGAGTACTGGTGGTGGGGCAGCCGCTCGCGGTCCCGCTGTAGCCGTGCTGTCCCCCCCGAGTGTTGCCACCTTGTCGTGGTGGGGGGGCTCCGTGTTCCGATGATCCGTCGGGCCGAGCGGCGTGTCCGCTTTGGGTCGGCGGTGAGGTTCCAGCTAAGAGCAACACACCCCGTTATCTCGGGTGCCCCTTCCGGTGCGCCTGAACCGTCCTCCTCTGGTGCCTCTGGCGAATGCGGCGAGGGTACAGCGGGAAACCCAGGAGGCCCTCTCGGATGAGGGTTGACACGTCTGGGGGCCGCGCGGTAGTACCGGGGCCCGACTCGGAGTAGCTACCCGGGTGGGCTGCCCCGTAGCAACGCGTGTAAAAAGCCCGTGTCGTCCCTGCAGGGCCCGGTAGCACCGGGGTGCGGACCTGCGGGGGTGGCCGGGTGTTGTCCCCGCCGAGGCCACGCTGCAGTAAGCCGGAGGTTCATGGAGGGGGGTTGCGGTTTGGGTTTAGCTGGTTGGGGGGCTTGGGTTTCGGGTTGGGGTTCGGGTTTCGGGATGGTATTGGGGGGTATGGGTGTGTTGGGTGGGGCGAGCTGGGGAATCTCGAGAAAAAAGCTCTACTTTATGATAACATGTCCGGTTTAAATAGAGTATCAAAGGTGTCAAAGGACATTGGGTCTCCTGCGGCCCAAACATCGGGGATGGAGGTTAGTCTCGGCGCTGGAGGTAGTTTGGCCACTCCCGGCGGTGAGCTACAGGTGCGGCTAGAGAGGGGGTCCTGTATGGGTCCTCCTCCTGCCTCACCTGGGGTGAAGAGGAGAGCGCCCCGCTCGGGCGAGGACTCTTCGGCATCGTCGGCGGCGGAGTCATCCGCGTCGGCATCGACGTCGGTGTCGCGCCGGAGCTCGAGGAGTTCGAAGAGGTTGGCGGTTACCAGGAGCAAGCCTCCGGCGGCGGTGTGTGACGTGGCTCAGCCCGATCCTCACCGCCGGAGACTGCCCTCCGATACGGTGACGGGGTCGGACACCGAAATGGAGACGGAGGAAGTCGTAGCTTCGGCTGAGGAGTCAGCGGCGGAATCATCCGCGTCTGCGGCGCGCCCGGGGCCGAAAAGCTCGAAGCGGGTGAGCCGCAGAAAGGGGGCGTCACCCGTGGGTGAGCGCGGTGACGACCGGTCCCTGGGCAGCGTGCTCCCCTCCGGAGAGGCGGAGACGTCGATCGGGGTGGATGGGGGGTCGGTTGCCTCTGGGCAACCGACTGCGGGGCTGGCCTTCGCATCCGCCGCCGATGCTTCGGAGGGGAAGTCGAAGGGGAAGCGGTCGAAGAAGAAGAAGAAGGCTGCGGCCGTCTTGGCGGAGCCTCGGGAGCAGCCGCCGCAGCAGGTGGCTGGGCCTTCCGGGGCTGCCGGGGTGGCGGCGCCGTTGTCTCGGCTGGTGGTCCCGGCCACAGCCTTCGGCGGGGAGGGGCCCCCTAGGCGGGTCGAGCTCGCTGAAGTGGTGGCTCGGGCGGAGCAGTTGGCTGGGGAGGTGCGGTCAAGCACCCTAAAAGCCGACAACAAAGTCGCGAAAAACGTAGCCGCGTACATCGAGGAGCGACTGGGGGGAGTTATGTCTCTCCTCGTCGCGTTGTCGGGGCGGGTGGAGAGCTTGACGGGCGAGTGTGCGGGCCTGCGTACCGCACACGAGCTCGTCGTCCGCCAGGTGACGGCTCAAGGGCCTGGGGTGGCTCCACGTCCTTCTGCCCCGCCGGCGCCGGCGCGTCCGAGGAGCTTCGCCGAAGCCGCGGGTGCGGCGCCCCCCGGAGGGGCGGCCCCACGTCCGGTGGGGGTGGGTGTGGCTTGTCCCCCTCCCCCGCCCAGACGGCGGGCGCCACGGACCCCTCAGCATGCCGTCTTCGTGAAGGCGTCAGAGGGGTCGTTGGCGCCGGCGGAAGTCAAGGCGAAACTCAAGGAGTTGGTCAACCCCGGGGAGGCCTCGGTCTGTGTGACGGGGGTGAGGTCCGTCCCAGGTGGGGTCCTTGTGGAGACCCGCACGGAGGCGGACCTCGAATTTTTCCGAGGGAACGAGGCCATCCGCCGGGGTGGGCTAGCCGTGTCGGCGCCCGAGGCGCCGAGGAGGAAAGTCGGAGTTTTCGCCGTCCCAGAGGAGATGTCGGAGGGTGTGGTTTTGGCCGCCCTCCGATCCCAGGGACGGCCCGGCATGAGCGAGGAGGAGTTCCGCGCGGCCGTGAGGGTCGCGCGGAAGTTCGAGGGGCGCAGGGCGGCCCTGAAGGCCACCAACTGGGTGCTGGAGGTCGCGCCGGAGGTCGCGGCCGCGCTGGTTGGGAAGGGACGGGTCTTCCTGGGCTGGCACTCCTGCCTAGTCCGGGACTACGTCGAGGCGGACCGGTGTTTCCGGTGTCTGGGCTTCGGCCGCCAGTCTGCGTCCTGCCTAAAGCGGGTGCTGACGTGTGGCTGGTGTGCCGGAGTCGGGCATTCCGCCTCGGCGTGCCCGGCGAGGGGGCAGCCTCCCTGCTGTGTCAACTGCAGGGAGGCCGGCCTGGGGGCCGCCCATCGGGCGATGGACGGATCGTGCCCGCTCTACCGGGCGGCGCTTGAGGGGCAACGGGCGGCAGCTTCGGAGGAGCGGGCCCGGCATCGGGCTCCAGTTGGTCCCGCCTCGCTGACTCAGAATGGCTAGTCGGCCTCCCCCTGCGAGTGCTGCTGGTGGGCTGGGGAGCCCGGGGCCAGTCCGGCTCCGGGTCCTCCAGCTCAACTGCCAGCGGTCCCGAGGGGTGATGGCCGAACTTGGCCAGGCCCTTGTCGAGGGCTGCTACGACGCCGCGCTGCTGCAGGAGCCATACCTGCGGGCGGGCGGTGTCGTGGCGGGGCTCCCGGCTTGGATGCGGGTCTTCCAGAGCGGCGACGGCAAGTCTGCCGTCGTCCTCTCCAACGCGTCGCTTGATGCAACGGTCGTCGCCGTGCCTGGCGGAGACGGGGGTGCCACGGTGTCGGTGCGCGGCGGCTTCGGTACTTTGTACCTTAGCTCCGTGTACTGCCGTCATGGGGAGCCTCTCGGTAGTTATCTCCAGTATTTGGAGTGGGTTACCCAGCTGCCGGGGGCCCCTGTGGTGGCGGGCATGGATGCAAACGCCGTGTCCCGCCTGTGGCACTCCAAGAACCGCTTCAGGGGGCACCAGAATGCCGTTAGGGGTGGCGGGTTTGAGGCCTTCATAGTCACGTATGACTTGGAGGTCTTGAACGAGCCATCCCGGTATTTCACGTTCGACGGACCTACGGGTAGATCGGATATCGATGTAACTCTGGGGAAGGGTGTTGAGCGGGTGTACCGGGTCGGGTGGGAGATCCTGCCCGAGCTGGTGCACTCGGACCACAACGCCATCTGTGTGACCCTTCTCCGGAGGGATGGGGAGTCCGATCTTCCGCTGCCTGTTCTCAGGTGGCGGACCGTCGGCGTGGATTGGGCGGCCTATGGTGCCGCCCTGGTGCAGGCTGCGGACGGCTTGGATAGCGATGCGTTGGTGGAGGCCGGGCCCGTCGCCCTGGCTGGGGCGGTCACGACCCTACTCCAGGGCGTGAACGACTCTCGGCTGGGGAGGGCGGGGTCGGTGCCGCGAAGAAGATCCCGTTGGTGGAGCCGGGAGCTTGCCTCGGCGAGGCGGCTGGCGAGGCGGGCCAAGGTGGCCCTCCAGCGTGCCCGAAGGCGGGAAGAACCGGCGGAGGTCCGGGCGGGGTTGCGGGTCGAGTATCGTGAACTCGCCCGCAGCTACCACCGCCTGGTCCTCCAAAGGAAGGAGGACGACTGGCGAAGCTTCGTGGGCGGCGTGGGCAACGCGGACCCCTGGGGGGACGTTTATCGTATCCTCTGGGGTCGGCGGGGCCTCGTCGACATCGGCGGGTTAGGGTCGGAGGGGCGCTCGCCACCTCTTGGGAGGCGAGTGCCAGGGCGCTGTTGGAACGGTTCTTTCCTCGGCTTCCGGAAAGGGAGGCACGAGAGGAGGAAGACCACCTGGCGCCCGATCCCCCGGCCCTCATCACGCTGGCAGAGCTGAGGGGTGCCCTCAGGAGGATGAAGGTTTGTAGCGCACCCGGGCCTGACGGGATCGGTGTCCGCATGTTGCGGGCGCTGGTCACGTTTGTGCCGGATCTGGCCCTGGCCATGTACAACGGCTGCTTGGAAGCTGGGGTTTTTCCGCCCCAGTGGAAGAGCGCCCGCGTCGTGGCCATTCTGAAGGGCCCCGAGAAGCCGCGCGACGAGGCTGGATCCTACCGACCGATCAGTCTCTTGTCGGTCCTGGGCAAACTGCTGGAGAAGGTTTTGGTGCGAAGATTGGAAGCCAGGGAGGTTCACTCCCTGACCGACCGGCAGTTTGGTTTCAGGACTGGCAGGGGCACCGAGGATGCGTGGCATCTGGCGATAAGGGTGGTCGAGGAGTCCCCCCACAAATACGTACTCGGTACGTTTGTGGACTTCAAGGGGGCCTTCGATCACCTGAGCTGGGACACCATCCTCGGGATCCTAGGTGCCGCCGGATGCCCTGAATTGGGCATCTGGCGGAGCTTTTTCAGCCATCGTCGTGCGTTCATGGCTTCTCGGTACGATCGAGTTGAGCTGGATGTGCAGCGGGGTTGCCCACAGGGGTCTATGTCCGGGCCGATTCTTTGGAATCTGGCCTTGGACCCTCTGTTGCGGCGGCTCCGGGATGCTGCGGTGGAGGTCGTCGCCTATGCCGATGACACGCTCCTGATCTCCTCGGGGGACTCGCGTCTTGAGATTGAGACTCGGGCCACTGAGTCCCTCGAGGCGGTCAGGGAGTGGGGCGTCAATGCGGCGGTTGAAGTCTCTCGGGACAAGACCGTTTGCATGGTGCTTCGTGGCAGGTTCGCGAGCACCAGGCGCCCCAGGGTCCTCCTGGACTGGGTTGCCGAGCCGTACAGGGACGAGGTCCGATACCTGGGTATCCGTGTGGGTGAGCGGCTCAATTTTGGGCCCCACCTGCAGGGTATCCGGGAGAAGACCGCCTCCCTCGTGTCCCAGCTGCGGCGGGTGATGCGGCGGGACTGGGGTCTCCGGCGTAGGACTATCGGGTCCTGGTACCGGGGACTCTTTGTCCCGTGCGCGATGTACGGCGCTTCGGTCTGGGGGGGCTTCGTGAGGGCGAGAGTGACGGCACGCGTCCAGCTCAACAGGGCACAGCGCCTGGTCCTCCTCGCTGCACTGTCCGTCTGCCGGACGGTCTCGACGGAGGCGATGGCGGTGCTCATGGGGGAGCTCCCGTGGGACTTGGAGGCTAAGTACGCCGAGGCGGCGTACTTCCTCCGGCAAGGAGAGCCAGTCCCGTGGGGGCTTCCTCATGTAGAAGGCGAGGGGGAGGCCGCGGTGCGGGCTCGGGTGCGGGGGGTTTTGTGGAGGGAATGGGGGGAAAGATGGCGGGAGTGCGAGAATGGCGGGACTACCCGCCGGTTCATCCTCGATCCGGCGGGTCCCGCGGAGTTGTTGAGGGGAAGCTGCTTCGGCCTCCCCACCGGCTTTATCCTTACGGGTCACGGGTCTCTGAACGAGTTCCTTTACCGGAGGACTCTTTCGGAGACCCCGTTGTGCCGGTGCGGTGAGGCTGAGGAGACTTCCCCTCACGTCTTAGTGGACTGCCGGTTATACGGGGAGCGGAGGAATTTGGCGGCGATGGGCATCGTGCGCGGTGACGACGGGGCCTGGGACATGACCGGGGTGGTCAACTCCCCCGGGAATTTCCAGGCCTTCGAGACGAGGGCCCAGGTCGAGGTCGACGAGTGAGTCGCCCGTTTACGCAGGGGAGGGTGCAGGAGGCTGAAGGCCCCGGCCCTTTCGGGTCTGGCGAACCCGCGTACCCGAGCTGGCCGACCGGTGCCAAGGCTGGCTAGAGCCTTAACCGGTAGTGGGTCAAATCGACCCACGAACGTCCGAACAGTGGCGAATACTGGTACCACGGGGGCCGGGAAGCCCGGTGACGGCTCGCGCCGTCACCGCCCGGCCATTGGGTTGGACTCGCGGGGGCAGTGGTTGTGCGTGTGAGTTGCGCGACATCTCAACTCGGGTGCAATCCTGCATAGGCCGTAGGGAGTTTGGAAAGTGCTCCCCCCCTCACCAAGGGGCCTACCCGGTCTAAGCCTCCGGGTGGGGATTGGTAGCCGCCCCTGGCTCGCGGCAGCGCTCACGTGCGTGCTATAAGTCGGGGCGGTGCGTTGGCCGGGCGTGATCCCGGCCCCTCGCACATGGGTGCCGTGTCGTATGCCGGGAGGCGGAGACGGCACGTAAAATACCAAAAAGAGACGTATTGTAGCCGTGCTGTCCCTTAGGTGGGGGCTGCCGTTGTCTCGCGGCAGCGCAAGTACTGGTGGTGGGGCAGCCGCTCGCGGTCCCGCTGTAGCCGTGCTGTCCCTGTAGGTGACGGCTGCCGTTGTCTCGCGGCAGCGCTCCGTCCGTTGAGTGGGGGCAGTCTTTGTCGCACGGCAGCGCAACGGTCGATGGTGGGGACAGGCCGCTCGTGGAGCCGTATGCTTACGCAGCATCCCACGGGCTTGATTCTCAGGGAGCCTTATCGGCGGGGCTTCGCGGAGCTCGCTATCGGGACTGCGTCCGGTCCCACGCTTGGCCTGCCATCCGATATTTATTCTATGGCCCTATGTACGTGACTATAACGCTAAATAATATTTAACTGCAGAATATTCTTTGTTTAATAGCAATATTATATCTATCGAGACTATGTGTATTATGATATGAATATGTGCTATGTATTGAGCCTAATACGCTCATTACACTTATTTAAATTGTTTTGACAATGTAAGATGCTAGATCGAAAGAAGCGCGCAAAATAAGAAAAGTAACGAGGGCGCCAGCGATCGAGGACGCAGATCGATACGCGTGCGCGTTCTCATGTCCATATTGCGCAAACTCCAAAATTTTCGGGAGCCCACTCGGCACCGAGGAGCTAGGCCTCCTTCTCTTTCTCTCTGGGGACGTCGAGTACATCACACCTACACCACGATCAAGGAAATAGCGAGGCGAACTCGTGTCTGACGTCCTAAACTGGCTCGGCCAGCCAATCTCCTCAACGTGTGGAAAATCCGAAGGGTGTCGACCAGCTTCAGGCCCCAGACATGAAATGAGCCAACGTGGAAGTTTGCGCCCTCAAAAGTTGAGTAGTCATTATTTATAACGTTTATTTGTCCTCCGAAATCGTATTATTTATATATACTAGTTCTGGCCGAATGCGGCGAAGGGAAGTGTAATATAATCGTCGAGCGAAGGAGTCGCGAGAGAGAGTTAACTGATATTTTTTCGATGTTATTCCTATTTTGATTTGTAAAGTGTGCCGTATGATGTATGGAGGAATGGTTGAATTGACTCGGTTTGAGAATAATTTTGTGCGGTGATTATCTTCGTGTATATTCGGTATTGGGCTCAATTGTCGACAGAACCAGGAAACGTTCTGCAAGAATTCTCAAAAGTTTATAATAAAGAAAATATATTTGTCAAGAGCCTAATTAAAAGTGTTTAATTTATAGATAGAATGTCAATATTTTACAACAACAATAATAACATTAATTGTTATTTATTAATTATGAGAATATTTACTCGTTATGTATGCGCCCATGAATAGCGGGGTGTGTACCGTATTCATGGAGTCTCGCGCTTTTTACGCATTATAAATTAACAATTTATCGTTGTCAACTATTTTACAATGTTTTGTAAATCAAATTATCATTATTTGGCATTTTACCGTTTGTGAATATCGTATTCTGATCGATATTCACGGCATTGCAGAATTGTGTTTAATTCAAATTAATAATTAGTCTTTATTAATTATTTTATAATTGGAAATATAATTTATAATTATTTAGTCATTTAGCGCTTGTGAATATCGTATTCCTATCGATATTCACAGCTTTGCGCGTTTTATAAAAATAAAAATCGACAATTAATTATTGAAAATTATTTGATAATATTTGCGAATAAAATTGTAATTATTTAGTATTTTAGCGCTGGTGAATATCGTGTTCCCATCGATATTCATGGCTGTGCGCGTTTTATGAAAAGAAAATCAACAATTAATTATTGTTAATTATTTAATATTATTTGTAAGTAGAAATTATAATTATTCAGTAATTTAGCGCTGGTGAATATCGGTGTCCGATCAATTCACCGATTTGCGCTTTTTAGAAAATAATAATTATTTATTAATAATTATTGTTAATTGTAATACAAAAAGACTATTCGGTTATTATTATTTTGCGCCGTCGAATATCGTTCCTACAACAACGACATTCCGATATTGCGCATACTTTGTAAAATATTAATTTGTTGTTGACAATCGCTGTTGATCGTTAACAAAAAAAAATGATATTTATTTATTATTATGTGTCGCCCTCGAATTATGGCGTTATTTGGATTATTGTAATATATGGAACAGTGGGTAAATACGCAGTATAATGCGTGGATGAAAATACCGAAAGACGGTAGGGACGTTTTTAGATAAAACCTCAAATATCTCGGAAACGGCTGGTCCTAAGGCTATATTGACCACCAGCCCCTGTAAGTTCTAAATGATATGCTTGACCTATGAGACCAACTAGATCCTGGTTAACGTTAATATTTTGAATGTTATGGCTCGACAAAGTGTCAGAATGATGAATCTTCGAGTATGTGGTAGTGTATGCCGCTTTTGTAAGAACATATACGTTGGTTACAATATTATTATTTCTTTGTGTATTATTTAAATTTGAATTTTGGGAAAAAAAAGGTTTTATGTTATTGTTAAAAAAAAAATTTGTTGATGGTTTAACCTGAGCGTGATGAGACCCAGGACGTAACAACGATTGAGTTTTGCGCTCACTGTAGGCGTTCCAGCTCGTTTTACACGATCAAAAACTGTTTATTCTATGCGAATACGCAATATTTATGCATTTGGAGCCGCAAAACAATAATCAAACGACTGCAAAGTCGCTTTGTAACGAAATCGAACGATTGAGTCTTGCGCTCGCTGTAGCCGTTCCAGCTCTTTTTATACGATCAAAAACTCGTAATTCTTTGCAAACACGCAAGATTCATGCATTTCGAGCCGCCAAACAAGCACCAAGCGACTGCAAAGTCACTTTATAATGAAATCGAACGTTTGAGTTTTGCGCTCGCTGTAGGCGTTCCAGCTCGTTTTATACGATCAAAAACTCTTTATCCTATGCAAATACGCAAGATTCATGCGTTTCGAGCAGCTAAGCAAGCCGAATCGAATGCAAAGTCGCTTTGTATGGAAATCGAACGATTGAGTTTTGCGCTCGCTGTAGGCGTTTCAGCTCGTTTTATACGACCAAAAAACTTCTTATTCTATGCAAATACGCAAGGTTTATGCGTTTTGAGTTGCTAAACAAGCACCAATGGAATGTAAAGTCACTTTAAAACTAAATCGAACGATTGAGTTTTGCACTCGCTGTAGGCGTTCCAGCTCGTTGTATACGATCAAAAACTCTTTATTCTATGCAAATACGCAAGGTTCATCCGTTTCGAGTTGCTAAAAAGCACCAATCGAATGTAAAGTCGCTTTATAACGAAATCGAACGATTGAGTTTTGGGCTCGCTGTAGGCGTTCCAGCTAGTTTTATACGATCAAAAAACTGCTTATTCTATGCAAATACGCAAGGTTTATGCGTTTTGAGTTGCTCAACAAGCACCAATGGAATGTAAAGTCACTTTATAACGAAATCGAACGTTTGAGTTTTGCACTCGCTGTAGGCGTTCCAGCTCGTTTTATAAGATCGAAAACTGTTTATTCTGTGCAAATATGCAAGATTCATGCGCTTCGAGCAGAAAAGCAAGCCGAATCGAATGCAAAGTTGCTTTATAACGAAATCGAACGATTAAGTTTTGCGCTTGCTGTGGGCGATCCAGCTCGTTTTATACGATCAAAAACTCTTTGTTCTGTGCAAATACGCAAGGTTCATGTGTTTTGAGTTGCTAAGCAAGCACCAATCGAATGTAAAGTCGCTTCAAAACGAAATCGAACGATTGAGTTCTGCGCTCGCTGTAGGCGGTTCAGCTCTTTTTATACGATCAAAAACTCTTTATTCGTTGCAAATACGCAAGATTCATGCATTTCGAGCCGCTAAACAAGAACCAAACGACTGCAAAGTCGCTTTGTAACAAAATCGAACGATTGAGTTTTGCGCTCGCGGTAAGCGTTCCAGCTCGTTTTATACGATTAAAATCTCTTTATTCTTTGCAAATACGAAATATCAATGCATTTCGAGCCGCTAAACAAGCACCAAACGACTGCAAAATCGCTTTTTAACGAAATCGAACGATTGATTTTCCCACTCGCTGTAGGCGTTCCGCATGTTTTATAAGATCGAAAACTGTTTATTGTGTGCAAATATGCAAGATTCATGCGCTTCGAGCAGCCAAGCAAAACGAATCGAATGCAAAGTCGCTATATAACCAAATCGAACGATTGAGTTTTGCGCACGCGGTAGGCGTTCCAGCTCGTTTTAATCGATCAAAAACTCTTTATTTTTTGCAAATACGCAAGATTTATGCATATCGAGCCGCCAAACAAGCATCAAACGACTGCAAAGTCGCTTTATAACGAAATTGAACGATTGAGTTTTGCTCTCGCTGTAGGCATTCCAGCTCGTTTTAAAAGACCAAAAACTCTTTCTTCTTCGCAAATACGCAAGATTCATGAATTTCGAGCCGCTAAACAAGCACCAAACAACTGCAAAGTCGCCTTATAACGCAATCGAACGATTGAGTTTTGCGCTTGCTTTGGGCGATCCAGCTCGTTTTATACGATCAAAAACTCTTTATTCTATGCAAATACGCAAGGTTCATGCGTTTTGAGTTGCTAAACAAGCACCAATCGAATGTAAATTCGCTTTATAACGGAATCGAACAATTGAGTTTTCGCTCGCTGTAGGCGATCCAGCTCGTTTTATACCATCAAAAACTCTTTGTTCTGTAACGGCTCCAGCCTCTTTCGCACCGATATTAATTTCTTTCTCCACAGCGATATTATTCCGCTGCGTTTCATTCGCATAAGCCCTCCCGGGTTATCTACATCCGGCCGCACGGCTTAGAGCCGTGAGAAGGCCCTTATCGCGGCCGTCGCGACAATCCGTCGCGACTTTGTTGCGGGGTCCGAGGCCCTCAGCCTCGCACCTCCGAGCGTCAGTACAGCTCAGACCTTGGTACGGTACACTCTCTCAAATAACATATTACGCTACGACTAATAAACGAACAACTACATTTTACAACTTCGTCTGTTTCTCAATCATTCATCACCCGCAACCGACCATCCGTCTCATGGTGTCAGAAGTGTGGGAATCACACAAACACGCCTACATAAAAAAAAATAAATAAAAAAAAAGTTCTTACAATTAAAAAAAAAAAAAAAAAAAAATCTGACACCCGTGTACATCCGTCTCATGGTGTCAGGGTGGGCGTTTCATTAAAAACACGCTACACAACTTTTTTTTACCAAAAAGAAAATAATAGTAATTTTGATTTTTCAAACAAAATCGGCTGAACTGGGTGCTGGAGCCGTGCTCGCACCCCTAAAAACCCAACAAGTGAAACGTGAAAAAAAAAGTGACACTCAACAAAAAAAAAACCAACAGTGAACGAAATACGGAAATATCAACAAATAGTGACACTTGGGGAAAAAAAAATACAGTGAAAAGACACGAAATAGTATAATACAGTGAACAGACGCTAATTAGATGATATATTAAACATTAAGGCGACAAACGGTTGCACACAAAAAAAAATATAACAACAAAAGTGTCGAGTGAGCGAGCGACGTTCGGAGTTACCGACGGCCGAGGAAACCCTCGCGCAGCAGCAGCAGCCGCCGACGTTACCACCAGCGAGCCGTCATCGACCGCTGCATCGATCCGCTGTTACGTCCAGCGTAACGAATAAATTTTCTTTATTATTTGTCCTCACACTGAGATTGGACTCAGAAAATAAAATAAAAAGAAGGAACAAAAATCGGTCAGATAACTTGAAATAGTAGAAAACTAGATAAATGACTCGTTTCTGCCAAAGCACCAACTTAATGAACTTAGCCGGTACATTCGATAGGCACAAAAAGACTGGTCAAAATTGACCGTCACAAAGCTAACGGCATGGTCAAACAGATCTGGACAAATTGTAGAAAAATAAGGCCGGCAAAAATGGTCTATGACCGCCAGCGCTGCCTCTTTTTGGGGCGAGTAAAAGGCTAACCCGCTTGCGATACCTCGGGACCGTGTCAGATGCGAGTATCGACTAAACACTCACAGATCTCAAGGATCGTTAGATCTTCTGTACCGTCGCCGGGGAACAATTTGGGGGCCCGCAGTGATCTGCCGTGGGGCCGGATCCCCACCTAAGCCAGTCGCTTTGACCGGTTGTCCGCAGCTTTATGGAAGCTTTAGGGTTTCCAGCTATCGATAATTCAGATTTACAAAGCTTAGCGCCTCAAGGCCATGAGATTAGAAAGTCACGCCACGGTAGAAACGACTTGCCACACCCTTTTTCTCAAAACTATGGCAGAGAATTTTCGCAACCACTTTTTTATAATAACTATTACAAGGAAAAAAACAGTCTAAAGGAGCCTTCAAACACAAAAATGAAGATGAGGAAAAATAACAAAGACAGACCCATAATTAAAAATATTCGGAATCCAGAAGATTAAAAGCAATTAAGAAATAAATAATAATAATTTAAACCGCACAAAGAAATAATTCCTGATTATTTTTGGTTTAAATTAAACAAGAACAAACAAACTATCTTTTAACAATCTTAGTAGATTCAACAATAAATTAACATTAAAGGTAACCAACACTCATAGAATAAGTTTCAAATTTCAAGAACGTTTCGAACTAAACACTCGAGTTGCCGGGCGGCAAAATCGCTGGCACGGCACCACAAGGAGCTTCGGTCCCCTCAACCGGTCCTCAATAGAGCGAGTTAAATTTTGCTAAAAATCTAAGTAACCACTAAGAATCATCTAATTATTTTTAATTGTTTATGAATTAAGGATTTTTGTTGTTTAACACCCGTTTAGTTGTAAAGTAGATCCGAAGGATTCTCGTCCCATGAGGAGAATTAAAATAATGGATTAATAGTCCCTCGATATTTTATAAAGAAAAGAGAAAATTAATAAGTACGAACATGGGGCCAGAATATTCTCGGCAATCTATAAGTTAGCCTAAGGAAAGGACAAAATAGGTACATATGTGTACGAATACATGTATGTTTATTTAATCCAATAATTATTAAGTTAACGAAAAAGGAATAATTCCTGAAATGAATCGACACGTGTAAACTACCATCACCTAGGAACACTCACACCTTCGTAAAAACGTTCACCGAAAATACGTGGGAAGAAATCGATGTTAGAAAAAACCATCTCTCGGTTCACCCCATAAAAAAATCCCGCGGCGCACCACCGCATTATCAAAAGAACAACGCAGACGGCTTTGGCGAGATGCACGAAAGCCGCGACTTTCGGTGGAACGACGCTGGCGGCGTGCTTTACTCACGGCAAGCACGATAGCATCCAATGGCAGTCACGAATTGAAAGGAAGGTCTCAGGACATAAATTCATAGACAAACGGGCCTTCGACGGGACTCGAACGCGACTCCCTTCACCGAGGGAAATGATGAGTCAAACACCGAGACTTTTACCATCTCCCAGAATATTTAAAGTTAAGCACCGATCGACGAAACAGAAAACTCGTCTCTCCACGCATCACCCCTTTTTCCTTTATCCTTGCACCTCCCTTCCAACCTAGCAACTATTTTTAATGACATTTCGAGGAAAAACACACATGATCAGGCGATCACCCCCACTTACTTTAACCTAGAAAAGGGTATAATAAAAAGCCCAAAAATCTTGTACTCAGGGCACACTCACCATCATCCGATCGACGAAGTTAACGTCTTTCGTTTACGCCAGTTACCATCATCCGATCGACCCAGTTAGCGTCGTTCAGTCGTTTACGTTTTCGATTAACAAAATTGTCTTTGTTCAATCACGCATCGCATTTTAATTCGATCACCGAGAGTCAAGGAAACATTTTTGTCCGAACCCCAGGTTCGAAAATCATTGTTCGATTTATTTTGTACCTTTTCGTGAATTATTCATTCGAAATAAAATCTATTCTTACCAACGAAATCATCGGAAGTTCTACGAATTATTCCAAAAACCGACGAAAAACCAGCAGTGAAGAACGTAAGCGACATACATTTTATTTTACTCACTATAATCTTTTCTTCTTTTCATTTATCGGTCATTTCCAGTGCATGAATTTATTAATTGATCCTCTCCTAACCCATTTATCAAGTTCCTGGAGTAAACCCACCGTCAAACAGACTTTCAATCATTTCTCAAACGGGAGCGAAGATTTTTATCATTTTAAATTCTCCGGAAACCATAAAATCGAATCAGGAGGGATCAGGAGTTCAGAAAGTACCCTACGACCTTAGAAACGACAGGCATTCCTAGGGCCCTATCCCAAGCAATTTTTCGCAAGGTTAGGCTTAAAAATGGGCAGTTGTTACCGCGATTAATACCGGGTGTGGTAAAGATCGATTCTCATCGTTCTGACCAGAGAGTGTTAATAGAAACGGGGCAACCGGGTAATTTCCGAAACAATTCTCGCGGAAATTTCCAGTATAACACTCGTGGCGGTTACCGAAATAACTCACGCGGTAATTATCAGAATAATCCGCCCAACTACTATCAAAACGAACCACCCAAGAATTATCAAAATAATTCACGAGGGGGTTTCCGTAACAATTCACGTGGAAACTATCAAAGCAATTATCAAAACAATTCCCGTGGAAACTACCACAATAATCCGCGGAATAACTATCGAGACAATTCACGCGAAAATTATCGTGATAGCACGCACAATTATCAGAGTAATCCACAACAAAGCAATTCGTGGGATTACAACTACCAAAATGATCCACAACAAAACAATCCGCGCGATCAAAATAACCGAAACAATTCGCAAGAGCGTAATTATCGAAATAACTCACGCGACCGAGATAATCGGGATAATTCGCGTGACCGAAATAGCCGAGACAACTCGCGAGAAAGACAGAACCCAAGTAACGGTCGAAACTCGCAAAAATCAGACCACCAGTCGAACCTCGATGCAGCGCAAATCGAGCAGATTTTCGAGCGCCTGCTCCAAAAAAACGAGAGATCCGCCTCTCGCGACAGCGCGACGAGAGGTCGGACACCGGAGCGCTCGTCAACGACAAATTAGAAAAAGACGCAAACAAGGCGCAAACCGAAACCGAACCTGTAAAATATGTAGGTACTAATCATGTAAAAAATATAGACGGTAGTATAACTATTAAAAAAGCGACAATCAAGTTAGGATTGTCGCGCCGGCACAGACCACCAACGGTGACCTTAGAGTCCCCAAATCTATTCACTAAACAGGCTTTGTTTCTCGCCGACACTGGAGCGGAAATAAACCTGTTAAAACAATCATTCCTGGGCTTGCGTACGGAAGTAGATCCGACGCTAACATACGAGCTTAACGGAATAACAGACGGAACAGCAAAAACACTCGGTAGATGCTACCTGAGAATTAAAGAATTCAAAGTCGAATTCCACCTAGTGGAAGACTTTTTCCCGATTACACAGGACGCCATACTCGGCGACGTCTTCTTCAGGGGGACCCCAGCCGATATTCTTTATAGCGAAGCCTGCATAACATTCGCTGGCTATCGGATTCCGTTCGAGAGCTTCGAACGAGTAACAATACCTAGCAGGTCGAAGCTCATTGTACCTGTCAGACGAAAGCCAACCGATCTCGAGGAGGGATATATCCCAAGGATGGACGTAGGCCATCGTCTATACTTGGGTAACACGCTCGTTAAAAACACCAACGGAATCGCGTATCTTTGCGCGATTAATTCGCACAATTGCGAAATTAATTTAGAAATTCCGACAGTCGAGCTAATCCCAGTGGAGGCTATCTCGGAAAAACCGATCGACAATCACACATTGAGCGACCACCGCGATTCTCAGCATGAGAATCGTGCGGAGGTATGGTCGATACAATCAGATAATCAATCCAGGCTCGAAGCCCTTCGAGCACTTTTACAACTGGATCACCTAAACGAAACAGAGAGAGACCACGTGCTCGAATTGGTCTCAAAATACCAACATCTATTTTGTTTACCCGGAGATCGGCTAGGTCATACGACACTAACAAAACACGAGATCCATACAACGGATGACAGACCAATCAACACAAAACAATATAGGTTTCCACAGGTACACAAAAAGGAGATACAAAATCAGTTCAGCGATATGCTAGACAAGCGAATCATACAGCCGTCCCTTTCTCCTTACAACTCTCCAGTTTGGGTCGTTCCCAAAAAACCGGACTCGAAAGGTAACAAAAAATGGAGAATCGTAATAGATTTTCGAAAACTCAACGATAAAACCACGCGAGACGCGTACCCACTCCCAAATATCATCGATATATTGGATCAATTGGGTAACGCCCGTTACTTCTCAACATTCGACCTGGCGTCCGGTTTCTATCAAATTGAGATCCACCCAGCTGATAAACATAAAACAGCTTTCTCGACCCCGAATGGACATTACGAGTACCATCGAATGCCATTCGGACTCAAAAACGCGCCAGCAACCTTTCAGAGGTTGATGGATGGCGTTCTATCCGGATTACAAGGCAGAGACTTATTCGTCTATTTAGACGACATAGTAATATACGCACAAGACATGACGGAACACGAAAACAAATTTAAAGCCTTAGCAAAACGCTTAACTTCAGCGGGGCTAACGCTACAAACAGAGAAGTGCCACTTCCTAAACAGAGAAGTGACCTATTTGGGACACATCATATCCTCAGATGGCGTTAGACCAAATACTCACAACATTCGCGCAGTAGAAAACTTCCCGATACCGAAAGACAAAAAAGGAATTAAGCAGTTCGTCGCACTCGCCGGATACTACCGACGGTTTATCCGCGACTTTGCGAAAATTGCTATTCCACTAACCGTACAACTAAAAAAGTCCGAAAAATTTGTATGGACAAACGAATGCCAATCGGTATTCGAGTACCTAAAAGCAAGAATCATCGAACGACCGGTTCTAAAATATCCGGATTTCGATAAAACTTGCACTATCACTACAGACGCATCAGACTACGCCATAGGCGCAGTACTTAGCCAAAAACACAGCGACTTTGACCATCCGATAGCGTTCTACTCGAGAGCATTGAAAAAAACCGAAATCGCGTACGACGCGATCAAAAAAGAATTACTCGCAATAGTAAATGCGGTAGAGTACTTCAAAATGTACTCATACGGAAAACGCTTTACGCTCGTCACGGATAACAGAGCGTTAACGTACATAAAAAACAAACCCGATATCCCGCAACAGCTACAACGATGGCAAATAATCCTAAACGAGTACGATTACGATATCGTACACAAACCCGGAAAACTAAACGTAGTTGCCAACGCTTTGTCGAGGAACCCTGCAGAAATTATGCCGATTAGGCAACGCGACGAAAGCTCGTCGGAAAGTGTCGCGAACCAAGAGTCAAAAAAGCAAAAACTGACTCCTAAAACATCACCCGAGTCTCGCGATCGGTCAACAACTGATACGGGCTCTGGGAATCCAGCGCCGAAGAAAAAGCGTATTATACAGGAAAACAGTCAGGATACACTCGACGAACCAACGGAACAAATAACAAAGAAACAAACTCAACAAGAAACGAACCAACCACCAAAAAAGACAAAATCAAAACAAAAAACGGAGAGTGTACCCACAAAAAACGATTTAATAATAGATACCGATACATCAATCTCGGAATTGTCCGACAACGAACGCGAACTCATTCAACCAATCAAGCAAATAGTTGAAGAGCTGTACTCAAAGGAAAATACGCAACCACAATGGCGACTCTCCAAACGTCCAGTAGATACAACGGACGACGAAGGAAATAGGCAACGACCGCGCAAAGAAATTAGGAAACGAAATGATACAGAAAAACAATATAAATATACAGATATAGAAGATAGCACAACAGAAGAAGAAAACGAAAAAAGCCCAACGAGGCAACAAAACGAAAAAAGCCCAACGAGGCAACAAAACGGAAAAAGCCCAACGAGGCAACAAAACGAAAAAAGCCCAACGAGGCAACAAAAAGAAAAGAGCCCAATGAGGCCACAAAAAACAAAAAGCTTATCGCAGCAAAACAAAAGCGAGTTTCGCGAAAAAGTCAGCCCTGATGGGATAACCGGCCACTTATACGGTGACAAAAGCGAAAAAACCAATAAATCCGAAAACAAAAACGACAACCAAAAGGCGAAAAATAAGGAAAACGATACGGAATACGAAACGGAATCCGAGAACGAGAACGCTGGCAAACCACCTGTTCAGCCGACCTTTAGGTCACCACCTTCACTTCCGACACCAAAATCCAACGATCTACAAAAAGACGAAAACAGCGGAAAACGGACGATACCACCGAATTTCCGTTCACCACCCGCAATTTTAGAATCTCGGAAAACTACAAAATCAAAGCAATCAAAGAAACGATTGCCCGAACCAGTCAAAAAGCGAACGAAAAAGACGCCAAAAGAACCGACTAGACGTAGCGAAAGGTTGGCAAATAAACAACCGAAAGTACCGAATACTCAATCCAAAAATCAACCAACTACGAAAAACTTAAACGATCCTGAGAATTTGTCACCCGAAGTGACAGACGAATACTGGGATTCCAAAATTACGCGCAGCACCCGCAAAACCAAAAATCCACAACGAGAAACAAGAACTCGATTCCAACTTCCGGACTCAACATCATCAGACTCAGATCCACAACCATCACCACAATTAACAACAGAATACTGGGACTCCAGAGTAACTTATACCAACGATGTAATACCAGAAACCCCAACCCAACCGGATCCTGAGGATGCACAATTAAAAACACAATCACCTGTGCCGATGTCACCTGAAATGACACAGGAATATTGGGACTCAAAAACCACAGACATTCCCGATAAAACACCATATATAGAACAAACTACCGATCCACGAATCGAACAGCCAGTTGCCATACCAGGGTGCTCATGGCAAATTGACGACTACACACCGGAACAATCAGTCGCCATACCAGGGTGCTCACAGCAAATCGACGACAGCACACCATCAATGGACATCGAGCCAACATTCAGATCGCCAACGTGGATTCCACACGAAACAACAGATTCGAAATCGGACGAATCAAGACCAACCATATCAAACCAAAAACTAACAAACCAACACCATCAAATGTCGCCATCGTCAGAAAGTGATTCTGACAACGATTCAGCATATCAACCATTGCAATATCAACGAAAACGTCTAACATTACAAACTCCACCAAGAACAAGGGGATCAACAATAACAGAAGACGTACAACTAAAAAACAATATCGTAGTAACGCAGGAAAACATCCTAGCGCAGGAAGACAATATAGCTCACTTCCTGTCAGCCGACGGTGTCATGGACACAATGGTTTCAAAAAAACTTGCGGAAAAGGGTAAACTATCCCAATCGGTATTTTTGCAGTCCGATCCCGGAATCGGACATATTTTCGTCACACGCGACAAAACGCTACGATACTTTACGATGATTTGCAAAAACACATCGACAGACGCTACTAGTACACTCACGATTTAGAAGTGTCTAGAAAATCTTGTACAGACTCTAGTAGAAAACGAAATCACATCCTGTACCCTATCCAAAGACCCAAAAATCATCGATAAATTTTTGTGGTCTAATATCAAAGGATACCTACAAGTACTCGCGACTAACTCAAACATTACCTTTAGGCTATGCGAAGGTCTTATAACCGTTCCAGATCAGGAAAATAGACAAAACATCATCAGAGAACTACACGGATCCGCAGTCGGAGGTCACAAAGGCGTGACCAAAACTTACCAGCGCATTATCTCACAGTACTACTGGCGAGGATTAAAAAAGGACGTAGAAACGTTCATTCGATACTGCTTCGACTGCGAGAAAAACAGACTGGTCCGAGTAAAAAGTGAAGCTCCGATGATTATTACGGACACACCAGCGCAACCCTTCGATAAAGTAGCCATTGACATTGTAGGTCCATTACGCGAAACAAAAAACGGGCATACATACTGTGACGTATTTTCCTGGATCTCAGCGCGAAAAACAAAACACAAAAAAACAAAACCGAAAACGCGAAAACCGAAGCTCAAACCGAACGGGAGCGAAGCGCGAAAACGAGAACGCAGAAAACGTCACCTTCGGCCGCCCGCTTCTACGGATGCATCGACGTCCCGGTGGGCGCCAGTTAATTTTTGTTTCGCCGGTATTAACAACCGGGCTAAACTGGAGATCGGTGGAACGGCCGACCTCCGCAGGGTCGATTTTTGTATCGCCGGAATCGCCAAGCCGGACTAATCTGGAGGTCGGTGGAACAGGCCGACCTCCGCAACCGAAATACACGAAGACAGAACGAAAAAGGAACGAAATCACACAAACGAGAACTTAACGGAACGAGAACTAACGCCGATGCATTCGCGAAAGCGAACGGTTGCGGAAATGCACGGTTGCTCAGGATGCGGGTTATGGTAGAAGGGTCGCGATCCCTCGCCAATGAAGTAACGCGAAATCTAAAACGCGAAATCTCAAATATCGGAAACCCGAAATTCTTAATTAACGTGAACAATAATTTGTTGGCTTGGTAAGCCACGGGATCGCACACTCGTGCATCGGGAGCGCTCGGCTGACCGGGGGGTCGGAGCGAGCGTAACGGGAATGGATCGATACGCGATCAAAAATTATCGAAACAATAAACTCACCGGATCAGCGTACTTTAATCCCATAATGAGCGGGAACTGCACCTCGCGATGCCTCGAGAACTTCACCACACTCACTGCACCTCAAGAGCATCCCTCAGACGCATCTCGAGCACAGAAAAATCGGTCGTAAAAATCGGAACCGAATCCGCACGAAACACAGCTTACGCGAGTCAACAATCGAACATACGAAGTGACAGGTAGCGCGAGCGAGGTACGTGAACCGAAGCGAGAGCGAAGGCCGGAGTCTACGGCAGCGTGAGCGAGAGCGAACGACTCAGCGCGCGAGACAATAGCCCAAACGTAAACACCGGTAGCACGAGAGGTCCGAGCAACCTCGAGGACGACTATCGGCAGACAGACTAGCCTATGACGATATTCTAACGAAGCGTTATGATTATCGCGAGATCCTTAGCCGATAGCTACTGCCCTCTTGAACTCGTTCCAGAGCGTCACTTAAGCGAGAACCGAAACCGTAACGCGGTAAATTTTGAGATTCGTCGCGATCGTTACTCCTAATTCAGGACGTGAAAACAAGGCTCTCTCTCTGAACTAAAACACAGCACAAGGTGTTCCGACCTTGCCCGGACCGTACTAAAACCTCCGCCTGTTCTCCAACGTCCTGCATTATCACCTAAACGGAGTGCCGGGTTTGCACCGGACTTTGACGTATTCGCAACGAAATCTCGTCGGGCTCTTCTCTATTCGTGTTTCTCACTGCTTCGAGATTCTCTCCACCGAATAGATCCGAGGCTTCCGACCTGAACTGAATCTTTTTAGCTTATCTCAAAGCTTCTCACACACTCTAGCTCATCAGCAAAGTCTAAACTGGACCGTTACTTAACGGACTTTACTTAAACGAGAGCTGGACGGTACCTGGACAGCCGAGAGGCAGTAAAGCGGGAACTATAACGGGCTAACCGGACTAAATCGATAGCCGGATCCGTAAAACGTTAATTAACTTGTATTTTTGTGACGGTGATCGAAAAATCACGTCACAATACATACTAACTATGCTCGACTTATTCAGTAAATTCAGTATAGCAGTACCATTAAAACATCAAACGTCAATAGACGTAGCAAGAGCACTCTGTACAACCTTGATATCAACTTTCGGTGCGCCTCGCGCGATATTAACCGATCAAGGTACGAACTTTATGTCGGAAATGTTCAGAGATTTCACGCAACTATTCCAGATAGAACAGCACAGAACAACTGCGTATCACCCACAATCGAACGGCGCAATCGAGCGCAGCCATCACGTTCTTGTGGAATATCTAAAGCACTTCATCGACAGTAATCGAGACTGGGATGAACTGCTTGCATTCGCAACACTTTCATACAATACCAGTATACACGAAAGTACAGGGTTCACCCATACGAATTAGTATTTGGTAGGAGAGCTCGAACACCTTCAGCGTTCCCACCACCCGAAAAAATCATAACCTACGACGACTATATGACAGACCTAACGAGAAATCTTAGAAACATTCAGGAACTCGCTTTAGAAAAAGCGATCAAGTTCAAAGAACGAACCAAAAGATACTACGACAAAAGAACCGTCGAACCAGAATACCAAATAGGCCAACTCGTTCTCGCAAAGAACGAACGCAAAACAAGTAAATTCGATAAGGACTGGCTAGGCCCATGCAAAATTGTAGAAATTCCGAATAAACGCAACATTAAAATACAATCAGACGACAATACGACAAAAACTCTACACGTAGATAAAATAAAACTGGCATATGTTGCAGATGCCACGCCAATTACGTAAGGGCGTCCGCACCAGACGCCTTCAAAATTACACCACTGACGAAAAACCCTGGACTCTACTCAGAATCTTTGGGCACACTTCATTCATACCATACGACCTGGACGCTAATAACGTATATAGACACACATGGATTAACGTCCAGACGACAACAAATACAGGAAAACCTCGACGCCGCTAACGCATTTTGCTTCACATTAAGGGGACATTGCCTAACAAGAGGTCAACTACAAATCGTACAAGCCCGACTGAACAACATTGCGAACGCAGAAACAACATTAGAAGAATTAATACCATCAATCGAGCTCAACCCAGCAGAAAAACGTAAAAAACGCGCACCACTAGAATTCGTAGGAAAAATCAGTAAAATACTTTTCGGAACAATAGACAGCGGGGATACAGACAGAATAGATTCACAAATAAACGCCCTAGCAAACACTACTGCCGAACCAGCAGAAATCGTACAAAATCAAACACACATAATTAAATCAGGTTTCAATTTTACCCAAAGCCAAATCATCAAATTACCGGATACAATACACGCAGAAATGAAAGACATCAAACTGAAACAAGCAACACTCCAATACGAATTGCACATAATCCAACAACTCATAACATACACCAGCCTAGTAGAGGAAACACTCATCCAGTACGAAATCGATTCAGAAACATTGACAAACGCAGTACTCTTCGCAAAAATGGGACAAATACACCCTGAAATACTCTCAGCAAAAAAGATATTGATTAGCGCAGAAGCGATCCGAAAATCAACACCAAACACAATTTTCCCTCGACCACTCAGCGCGGAATACGTACCAGAATTAACAAAAATAATCGAGCTCACAGCGTTCCATAACGGAGAACGACTTATTTGCGTTATTAAAATTCCTCTTTTGGACCTTACACAATACAAACTATACCAACATCTATCAGTTCCGGTACGCCAACCCTCGGCAGCGAAAGGCGTGGGATTCGCGTACATCAAACCAGCAATTCAATATACCGCAGTCTCTGAAGACTTTAGCAGCTATTTCAACCTGGAAAGCGAGGACGAATGTAAATTCGCAGTTAATCGATACATCTGCAAACAAATTTACCCGATAGCACAGATCAACGACGAAACTGAGTGCGAGGTCCAACTTCTCGTTAACCCGCAATTCAGCGATTTGGAATTATGCGATATTAGGCTAAAAACACTAAAACAAACCTACTGGAAACAAATTCGAAACGCAAACGCATGGCTATTCGCAGCTCCAAAACCCGAAAACTTATACCTTCTTTGCGACAACCACGAATCAATTATCGAAACCATAGAAAACGCTGGAATATTACAAATCGAACCCACCTGTCGAGTAAAAACTCGCACAACAACACTAACTCCTTCAATAGAAATAAAATCGTCAGTCGAAATAAAATTCGCACACGAACCGATTCTGAATATTACAGCAATGATACAAAAATCAATGGAAAACAAAGAAAACATAAACTACACGGAAATCATAACAGAAACAGAAACTGATACAGGCCTATCAAATTCAAATTCAATACACGACGATCTAACAAAAAACGAAGTAGCATTAAAAGCCGTTATAGCAAAAGCAAGAGAAATTTCGAAAACCCACTACATGAGCCATAGACTCTCTACACTCGAAACCATATTAAAGTACAGCGGAATTTCTTTGGGTTCAATCATCCTGCTGCTAGCAGTAGGATGGAAATTCTCCCTATTCGGAAAAATATCTAATATATACAAAATTATATCCTGCGTAACGAAAAAACGAAAAACAATAACACGACAACAAGCCGATGAGGCTCCCGAACCGACCGTTGTCTATCACAGACAACCGATAGAGTTAGTCGAGACTCAGCCACTACCGGTTACCGAATGTAGGGAGGTCGCTATTATCGCAGACCATCCACCCCAACTAGCCCGTAGACCGATCTACGCGCTAACATACCACGATCGCAACGCGTTACCATAAAAAAAATTTTAAAAAACGCGATAAATTAACAAAAAAAATATAATAATCATAATAATAAATAATAATCCAATATATCCTTATCCACCTACATATACCTTTACTAAAAAAGGACCTACTATACACTACTCTCTTTACCACATAGTACACAGATAAACTTGGTCACATTATGCATGGCTTAAAACGATTAGCTTCGCCTCATTACTTTTTGGTATCATTTAAACAAATACATACATACCCGACAGATAAAACAAAAAAAAAAAAAAAACAATAGCAACAATGGACGGTCAACAATTAACACCATCATCTATAAAAGTCGAATGCCTCCTCTGCCCAAGGAGGATAAAGGCGAATAAGTTGGCCGACCATACGGCCAGGTGTTATTCTGAATTGAAAAAACGGACGGCAAATTTGGGATCGCGGCATACGGGTGTAAGATGCTAGATCGAAAGACGCGCGCAAAATAAGAAGAGTAACGAGGGCGCCAGCGATCGAGGACGCAGATCGATAAGCGTGCGCGTTATCATGTACATATTGCGCAAACTCCAAAATTTTCGGGAGCCCACTCGGCACCGAGGAGCTAGGCCTCCTCCTCTTTCTCTCTGGGGACGTCGAGTACATCACACCTACACCACGATCAAGGAAATAGCGAGGCGAACTCGTGTCTGACGTCCTAAACTGGCCAGGCCGGCCAATCTCCTCAACGTGTGGAAAATCCGAAGGGTGTCTACCAGCTTCAGGCCCCAGAGATGAAATGAGCCAACGTGGAAGTTTGCGCCCTCAAAAGTTGAGTAGTCATTATATATAACATTTATTTGTCCTCCGAAGTCGTATTATTTATATATCCTAGTTCTGGCCGAATGCGGCGAAGGGAAGTGTAAGATAATCGTCGAACGAAGGGGTCGCGAGAGAGTTAACTGATTTTTTTTCGGTGTTATTTCTATTTTGATTTGTAAAGTGTGCCGTATGATGTATGGAGGAATGGTTGAATTGACTCTGTTTGAGAATAATTTTGTACGGTGATTATCTTCGTGTATATTAGGTAATTGGCTCAATTATCGACAGAACCAGGAAACGTTCGGCAAAAATTCTCAAAAGTTTATAATAAAGAAAATATATTTGTCAAGAGCCTAATTGAAAGTGTTTAATTTATAGATTGAATTTTGATATTTTACACGGGATGCCCAATATGTTGCTGCGTGCTCCCAGCAAACCGACTGACGGCGCACATTGACAAGTGCGTCGCCTATTTGCTGAAGCAACAGCTATACGATCAACAACAAGACGTTATAAAATACGACAGACAACAACAACAACAGCAACAACAACCACCACCAGACTACACACCACACACACCCGACGGATCACCACCACCGCTAAAAGAAGACACAGAAGAAGAGGACACAGAAGAAGAAGACGCAGAAGAAGAAGACATAGAGAATACAAACACAGAAGAAGACACAGAAGCCAAAGACACAAACAACATAGATATCCAGAGCACAAACAATACAAACGAAAAAACCAACGACGCAACAACCCAAACAAACAGAAACGGAACGAACGACGAAAACGAAACAAATTTCGACCCGACGAAACTAACGATGGAAGGCGTACTTAAATGGATCGACGCCCAAAACTTGGGGTCCCTCCGAAAAATAAAAAATAGAATAATATCAAACATTTTCCTCGCCGAACTAAAGACGGATTTAAGAACAAACAAAAAACGACGATTGGACACAGACACACAATAGGACCTGACGAATAACGAAACACCCTTATACACAACATTCATACTCCTACTTGAACAAATAACCATATACAAATAATCCAAACATAAACATAACCACATACATAAACGTACACGCGACACGCGTCACGCAGGCCAAAGCCCAAAAAAAAAGGAGAGAAAAAAAAAATTCATGCGAGGTCCCTTTATTTTTATAAAAAAAAAAAGGAAAAGGAAAAAAATCTTCTTTTTAGTTTATTTTTTATTTTATTTTCACTTCGCGTTTATCTCTATTTTTGTTCTATTTTAAATCTTATTTTATTTTTATTTTATTACTTGTACCTTACTCGTTTCCTTCTCTATATATATATATCTTGCTTTGTTTTTTTTTAACCAATATACGCTACCTTTTTATATAATATCAATATTCGTGTTTATTATTTTAACCATTCCAGAAACAACTCCCATCTTGTGCCTACAGAACCACTCCAAATAACGCGCCCAACCTACTAACCACCACTAATCAGACATTTAGAATGTTGCAGATAATAGAATATCCAAATTTGAAAATCTAATTACAAAAGGATCGTAAAAACAAAGGGCAAAACGAATATCAAAAAACAAAAAACTACTAAGGAAAGTACAAAATGAGAACAACAAAAAGGAAAACAATAATCGGATCTCATCAACGAACAAAACAGGACAAACATTTTATATTTCATTACTATTTTAACGCCAAATTTAATCCCATATAACCTAACCAAACCATCCCCACTAACACGAACGAATAACAGTTTTCTTAGATTGTTACAGATCAGCATAGAGACCAGCATCCACTACCTGAATATATTCAACAACGAGAGTGTGCCGGAGAAAATATAGAATCAAGGGAAAATAATTAAAATAAAACCAGTTCGGACAACAATCAGGAACTTCTAACGGCTTCAGCAATCAATAATTAATATATATATGTATAAACAAAACAAAAAAAACGTAACACATTCACACAAAAATGAAAGTATTTAGAAACATAAAACAAAAACCCCCAAACCTTTTATTTATATAAAATCACACAACAAAAAATTATTAATTGTCAATTTTGTTCAACATCCGATGCGGGGGCATCGTTTTCTCTGGAGGGGGAGTGTAACGGCTCCAGCCTCTTTCGCACCGATATTAATTTCTTTCTTCGCAGCGATATTATTCCGCTGCGTTTCATTCGCAGAAGCCCTCCCGGGTTATCTACATCCGGCCGCACGGCTTAGAGCCGTGAGAAGGCCCTTATCGCGGGCGTCGCGACAATCCGACGCGACTTTGTTGCGGGGTCCGAGGCTCTCAGCCTCGCACCTCCGAGCGTCAGTACAGCTCAGACCTTGGTACGGTACACTCTCTCAAATAACATATTACGCTACGACTAATAAACGAACACCTACATTTTACAACTTCGTCTGTTTCTCAATCATTCATCACCCGCAACCGACCATCCGTCTCAGTTCTATGCAAATACGCAAGGTTCATGCGTTTTGAGTTGCTAAACAAGCACCAATCGAATGTAAAGTCGCTTCGTAACGAAATCGAACGATTGAGTTTTGCACTCGCTGTAGGCGTTCCAGCTTGTTTTATAAGATCAAAAACTGTCTATTCTGTGCAAATATGCAAGATTCATGCATTTCGAGCCGCTAAACAAGCACCAAACGACTGCAAAGTCGCTTTATAACGAAATCGAACGATTGAGTTTCCAACTTGCTGTAGGCGTTCCAGCTTGTTTTATAAGATCAAAAACTGTTCACCCTTTGCAAATAGGCAAGATTCATGTGTTTTGAGTTGCTAAACAAGCACTAATCGAATGTAACGTCGCTTTATAACAAAATCGAACGATTGAGTTTTGCGCTTGCGGTAGGCGTTCCAGCTCGTTTTATAAGATCAAAAACTCTTTCTTTGCAAATACGCAAGATTTATGCATTTCGAGCCGCTAATGTTACGTCCTGGGTCTCATCACGCTCAGGTTAAACCATCAACAAATTTTTTTTTTTCAACAACAAGACAAAACCTGTTTTTCTTCAAAATTCAAATTTAAATAATATGCAAAGAAATATTAATATCGTAACCAACGTATATTATTTTATAAAAGCGGCATACATTGCCACATATTTTCAAGATTCAGGATTCTGACACTTTATCGAGCCATAACATTAGAAATATTAAAGTTAACCAGAATCTAGTTAGCCCATTAGGTTAAGCATATCATATAGAACTCCGAGGGGCTGGTACTTGATATAACCTTAGTACCAGTCGTTTCCGAGATATTTGAGGTTTTATATAAAAACGTACCTACCGTCTTTCGGTAGTTCAATACACGCATTATACTGCGCATTAATACATTATTTAATATATTACAGTAATCTAAATATTGCCATAATTCGAAGGGGATAAATAATAATAAACAAATATTGTTTTTATTAACATTCAATAATAATAATAAATAAATAATTACTATTTTATAAAACACGCACAACATCGGAATGTCGTTGTAGAAACGACATTCGATGGCGCAAAATATTAATAATAAACAAATCTTATTTTATTAACATTGAATAATTATTGTTAACAAATCATTATTGTCTTATAAAATACGCGCAACACCGAAAAATCAATGTAAGGATAATATCCGGAAGCGCTAAACAATAATCAGTGAAAAATCATTTTATCAACATTAAATAAAAATTATTGATAATTAACTATTTTTGAATGCTTAAAACCGCGTAACAGCACGAATATCAGCGAAACCGCAATATTCACCCACGCATAAATAATAAACAATTCGAATTATAATTTACGGATATTCAAAATAATAAACAATAATTAATTGTTAATTTTAATTTTTTTCATAAAACGCGCAAAGCCGCGAATTTCGATGGGAATACGATTTCACCAGCGCTAAAATACTAAACAATTATAATTTTTATTCACAAATATTACTAAATAATTTACAAAATTAATTGTTAAATTTTTATTTTTATAAAAAGCGCAAAGCCGTGAATATCGATGGGAATACGATATTCACCAGCGCTAAAATACTAAATAAATATAATGTTTATTCACAAATATTATCAAATAATTTACATTAATTAATTGTTAATTTTATTTTTATAAAACGCGTGAAGCCGTGAATATTGATGGGAATACGATATTCACCAGCGCTAAAATACTAAATAATTATAATTTTTATTCACAAATATTATAAAATAATTGTAAGGGGGGGGTGTCAGGATCTCCATAAGTTTGTTAACTTGTTTTATTATAAAATTGAAGATACATCAAATAATTAATCACGCAAGATACAAAAGACACATCCGCTCGCTCTCGAGATCTTAGACCGACTGTCAATTTCTTCCCTCTTCCGTCTGGTCATGGCATCCTTGTTCGTTAAAGATCCGATCGTCTTGTGTCATGGTGAATACATTACATAATCAACAATAATTAATTGTTAAATTTTATTTTTATAAAATGCGCAAAGCCATGAATATCGATACGAACACGATATTCACAAGTGGTAAAATGCTAAATAATTATAATTTTATTTTCAAAACATTATAAAATAATTGACAACGATGAATTGTTAATTTAAAATACGTAAAAACGCGAGACACCATGAATATGGGAGACACCACGATATTCATGGGCGCGTACATAACGAGTAAATATTCTGATAATTAATAAATAACAATTAATGTTATTATTATTGTAAAAACAATTTAAATAAGTGTAATGAGCATATTAGGCTTAATACATAGCATATATTCATAACATAATGCATACAGTCGCTATATATACAATATTGCCCATTAAACAAAGAGTATTGTGCAGTTAAATATTATTTAGCGTTATAGTCACGTACATAGGGCCATAGAATAAATATCGGATGGCAGGCCAAGCGTGGGACTGGACGCAGTCCCGATAGCGAGCTCCGCGAAGCCCCGCCGATAAGACCCTCTGAGAATCAGGCCTGTGGGATGCTGCGTTAGCATACGGCTCCACGCGCGGCCTGTCATCACCATCAACTGTTGCGCTGCCGTGTGACAAAGACTGCCCCCACTCAACGTACGGAGCGCTGCCGCGAGACGACGGCAGCCCCCACCTACGGGACGGCACGGCTACAGCGGGACCGCGAGCGGCTGCCTCACCATCAGTACTCACGCTGCCGCGAGACGACGACAGCCCCCACCTAAGGGACGGCACGGCTACAGCGGGACCGCGAGCAACTGCCCCACCATCAGTACTCACGCTGCCGCGAGACGACGACAGCCCCCACCTAAAGGACAGCACGACTACAGCGGGACCGCGGGCGGCTGCCCCACTAACGGTCATCCCGTTGCCGCGAGCAACTGCCCCACCACAGGGAGGCAGGCTGTAGGCAGCGCACAATTGGCCAGTGCAGCAGAGCGAATCCGCGAGGGCCTCCCCCGCCACCAACCGCGGACTCGGGAGACTCGCGGGCAGAGCGGCCACAACGGATCTTCAGTTCGTACTAGACTCTCACCACCGGCGGTCGACTGTAAGAGTGCTCTAGAAGAGACTCTCGCGAACCCCGGTATTCTTTTGTAATAAATACAAACCTTTATTTGTATTCTAAAATAAATAATGGCGTCGCGATAGATACCTGGCTGCGACCAGGCGGTAGTTAGCCCGTTATATAATGTCTTTCGCGTATAATTAATCAATTGTCAACCTCACGGATTTAGACTCAGTGTTTTAATAAATAAAATCGCGATCGATACCTGGCTGCGACCAGGCGGTAGTTACCCCGTTATAAGATATCTTTTGCATACGTTTCATAATATAATAAAATAGCAATAAAACATTACCGGCACTTACTAACCGGGATTAATCCTCCTTATAAAAATCCTCACGTAATATTACATTGACGTAAATTCGAGTAAAAATTCGTTTCACCGATAAATCTCAACGATCGACACAAGCACGTAAGTAAGTGGCACAAAATAACTCTATATCTGGGAATCAGTTCACACACTCTGCTTCCACGAAATATCGTCGATCCATAACCTCCCTCCACCAATTAATTAAAAACCAGATAAAACTAAATAAATTAGTTAAGGGAGCTTTCCAGTGTGACAGCCCGAAAAATCGCTGTTTTTCGCGATTTTTTTTTTTAAAGAAAAAATAATCTAATCGGTCTGGTTTTTTTTTGTATATTAATTGGGTATTGAAGAATACAAAACAATTTTTTAAAGATCGATTTATTTATTAATTAATATCTATAAAAATGATGAAACAATTGTTGCAGAAAATGCACTTGGATGTGGTGTCCACGTTGGGGGTCACAATTTTGATCTGAAACAAAAAACACAAATAGATTATTGATCGGTATATAATTGGCTTTCGTGCTACGGAGGCTTTTTTTTTTTTGCAAAAATGGCGCCGGTTTGAACAAAAAGTATCGATTTTAGCATTTTTTTTTGGCAGTTTTTTTTACAAAAAAATAGGAAGATGTCAAAAAAAAAAAAAAAAGCTTCCATAGCACGATAAACAATGACGTTAAGAATATATTGTAAAAAATTCAACTCGATAGCTTTAAAACTCTGCCCTCCAAGTTGGACACCGTTTTGAAAAATGCTGTTTCGAGAAAAACGCGTTCAAAGTTTCAAGTGAGGAAATTTTAGGTAAATCGTTTACTCACGGTCAATCAGCGATGCCAGGTCCATACAATATCCCTTCTGCTTCTTCGAAAAGATCGTGCTCAATGGATTGTTCAGTCCGACGAGCTGTCCTCGCCTCTTTGCTATCCAGGGACGCCCGGCGGTTTGCTTGGGTGATGCGCGCATTCTTGTCCTTAGCGGCGAAATCTGCGGCGCTCGGCCCTATCGTGCATCCCATCGTCTCCAAAATTTTTAAAATTGGGTCGTAACCTTCATTGAAGGTGCACACAGCACACTGCGTAGCGATTTCTACTATCTGCTTGCCGCAGAATACGTGCTTTGGGGCTAGTTGCCACACACAGTGATTGAAGCTCTCGTTATTGTTTTGAGTGTTCGCGCCCGTACATCGTTCTAAGAGATCCTCCGTTGTTAGATCATCGTAAATCGGCTTTAAAACTTGTTGTACGTCTTCGTCGAGTGCCGGTGGATGGGTGTACTCCTCTCCGGTGGCCTCGGCCTTGCGCCATTCGCACCACGAATCTTCTCCCGGAGGGCAATACTCATGCTGAGGATTTTCATCAGTTGAGCTTTTGTGATGAAATGTAGCCCATATGGCTTTCCTCATATTTTCCACGGAATTGGAATTTCGACGAACTGCCAAGCCATAAGGGAGCTTTCCAGTGTGAAATTTTCGAAAAATCGATTTTTTTTTTGCTTTATCGAATAGTATACACTCTTCCGAATATTCCCTGGAATTTTCATGCCGAAATTCAGATTATTTCGGTTACTGTACAGCATCTCTTGGAAGAAGGAGCGCTACAGCTGCCGCGTCGGCCGTCTGCCCGTGCGACCGTTATTTCTATTGTCTCGTTCCTACCTGCTCGTGTACCTTCCAACGTGAGTCCGGTTCGTCTTTCAGTTCGGTTTCGACATTCAAAATGGATAGATCTACGAAAGAGAAATGTGCGTGGCAGGATAGAAAAGGCTCGAGAAGCGGACATCCGCGAAATGAACGAAAAAGATACGTGTGTTTCAAGGGAACAAATCGACACGATATCGAAACGGATCTAACGTTTGCGAGCACTTCGGCAGCAAAAATCTTAAAAAAGAGTCCAGAGTTTGAAGTCCGAATCGATCAAACGTTTAGCTATGTGATTTTGGAGTTCTTTTTGGTTTTCGGCGCTCTTCAGGAACTGTTGAAGTGCAAAAAGTGTAATAGCGACGTGAAGTTTTTAAAAAAATCGATTCGCGGATTGGGCTTTAAAATTTGTGTTCAGTGTTCGTGTCCAGATCCGGCCGAGATAGATTCTTGTCCTTTGATAAAAAATGCTTATGAAATCAATCGTCGTTTCTGCTTTGCCATGCGATTGGTCGGCATCGGCATAAATGGCATTAGAAATTTTATCGCCTTGATGGATTTAACTGCAAACTTCAATAATAACACCTATTATGGAATCGTGAAAATCCTGCAGATTGCAGCGAAATCAATATACGAGGCCGTCGTGAAAAAAGCAGGTACCGAAGAGAAGGAAAAAACTTTGGAAGCAGAAAATCGGGGCGATATTCTGACGGTGTCCGGTGATGGATCGTGGTCGAAACGCGGTTTCATGTCGCGCATGGGTATCGTGTCCGTGATTGGAAAATATACCAACAAAGTTTTGGATGTTGCTGTCAAATCAAGCTTCTGCAAGGCTTGTGCATTCTGGAAAGGACAAGAGGGAACACCCGAGTACGAGGCGTGGTTTGAGACGCATGAATCCGAATGCAACGTCAATCACGAAGGCAGCGCGGGAAAAATGGAAGTCGACGGTATAATCGAAATATTCAAAAGATCAGAAGAATTGCACAACGCGAAATGCGGTTTCTATATAGGAGACGGCGATACAAAAACATTCAAGATGTTATTAGAAGCCAAGCCGTACGGTGACGATTTGACGGTAAAAAAAAGGAATGCGTTTTGCACGTGAAAAAGCGAGTATATAAAAGGGGAAACGAAGCAAGAAAAAGGTTAGTTCAACTAAAAAAGGCCAAAAAGCAAATCGAAGACAAAGCGATGGAGAGTGAACCGAAAAAAAAGGATCTCGTTCGAGTACTCCGAAAACTAAAAAAAAACAAACAAAAAAAACTGCTGTTGAACCGAAAAGAGCGCAATTGACGTTAAAATTATTGACAAATCTCTCCGAATATTATGGCTTGGCAGTTCGTCGAAATTCCAATTCCGTGGAAAATATGAGGAAAGCCATATGGGCTACATTTCATCACAAAAGCTCAACTGATGAAAATCCTCAGCATGAGTATTGCCCTCCGGGAGAAGATTCGTGGTGCGAATGGCGCAAGGCCGAGGCCACAGGAGAGGAGTACACCCATCCACCGGCACTCGACGAAGACGTACAACAAGTTTTAAAGCCGATTTACGATGATCTAACAACGGAGGATCTCTTAGAACGATGTACGGGCGCGAACACTCAAAACAATAACGAGAGCTTCAATCACTGTGTGTGGCAACTAGCCCCAAAGCACGTATTCTGCGGCAAGCAGATAGTAGAAATCGCTACGCAGTGTGCTGTGTGCACCTTCAATGAAGGTTACGACCCAATTTTAAAAATTTTGGAGACGATGGGATGCACGATAGGGCCGAGCGCCGCAGATTTCGCCGCTAAGGACAAGAATGCGCGCATCACCCAAGCAAACCGCCGGGCGTCCCTGGATAGCAAAGAGGCGAGGACAGCTCGTCGGACTGAACAATCCATTGAGCACGATCTTTTCGAAGAAGCAGAAGGGATATTGTATGGACCTGGCATCGCTGATTGACCGTGAGTAAACGATTTACCTAAAATTTCCTCACTTGAAACTTTGAACGCGTTTTTCTCGAAACAGCATTTTTCAAAACGGTGTCCAACTTGGAGGGCAGAGTTTTAAAGCTATCGAGTTGAATTTTTTACAATATATTCTTAACGTCATTGTTTATCGTGCTATGGAAGCTTTTTTTTTTTTTTTGACATCTTCCTATTTTTTTGTAAAAAAAACTGCCAAAAAAAATGCTAAAATCGATACTTTTTGTTCAAACCGGCGCCATTTTTGCAAAAAAAAAAAAAAGCCTCCGTAGCACGAAAGCCAATTATATACCGATCAATAATCTATTTGTGTTTTTTGTTTCAGATCAAAATTGTGACCCCCAACGTGGACACCACATCCAAGTGCATTTTCTGCAACAATTGTTTCATCATTTTTATAGATATTAATTAATAAATAAATCGATCTTTAAAAAATTGTTTTGTATTCTTCAATACCCAATTAATATACAAAAAAAAACCAGACCGATTAGATTATTTTTTCTTTAAAAAAAAAAATCGCGAAAAACAGCGATTTTTCGGGCTGTCACACTGGAAAGCTCCCATAATATTCGGAGAGATTTGTCAATAATTTTAACGTCAATTGCGCTCTTTTCGGTTCAACAGCAGTTTTTTTTGTTTGATTTTTTTTAGTTTTCGGAGTACTCGAACGAGATCCTTTTTTTTCGGTTCACTCTCCATTGCTTTGTCTTCGATTTGCTTTTTGGCCTTTTTTAGTTGAACTAACCTTTTTCTTGCTTCGTTTCCCCTTTTATATACTCGCTTTTTCACGTGCAAAACGCATTCCTTTTTTTTACCGTCAAATCGTCACCGTACGGCTTGGCTTCTAATAACATCTTGAATGTTTTTGTATCGCCGTCTCCTATATAGAAACCGTATTTCGCGTTGTGCAATTCTTCTGATCTCTTGAATATTTCGATTATACCGTCGACTTCCATTTTTCCCGCGCTGCCTTCGTGATTGACGTTGCATTCGGATTCATGCGTCTCAAACCACGCCTCGTACTCGGGTGTTCCCTCTTGTCCTTTCCAGAATGCACAAGCCTTGCAGAAGCTTGATTTGACAGCAACATCCAAAACTTTGTTGGTATATTTTCCAATCACGGACACGATACCCATGCGCGACGTGAAACCGCGTTTCGACCACGATCCATCACCGGACACCGTCAGAATATCGCCCCGATTTTCTGCTTCCAAAGTTTTTTCCTTCTCTTCGGTACCTGCTTTTTTCACGACGGCCTCGTATATTGATTTCGCTGCAATCTGCAGGATTTTCACGATTCCATAATAGGTGTTATTATTGAAGTTTGCAGTTAAATCCATCAAGGCGATAAAATTTCTGATGCCATTTATGCCGATGCCGACCAATCGCATGGCAAAGCAGAAACGACGATTGATTTCATAAGCATTTTTTATCAAAGGACAAGAATCTATCTCGGCCGGATCTGGACACAAACACTGAACACAAATTTTAAAGCCCAATCCGCGAATCGATGTTTTAAAAAACTTCACGTCGCTATTACACTTTTTGCACTTCAACAGTTCCTGAAGAGCGCCGAAAACCAAAAAGAACTGCAAAATCACATAGCTAAACGTTTGATCGATTCGGACTTCAAACTCTGGACTCTTTTCCAAGATTTTTGCTGCCGAAGTGCTCGCAAACGTTAGATCCGTTTCGATATCGTGTCGATTTGTTCCCTTGAAACCCGCGGATCTTTTTCGTTCATTTCGCGGATGTCCGCTTCTCGAGCCTTTTCTATCCTGCCACGCACATTTCTCTTTCGTAGATCTATCCATTTTGAATGTCGAAACCGAACTGAAAGACGAACCGGACTCACGTTGGAAGGTACACGAGCAGGTAGGAACGAGACAATAGAAATAACGGTCGCACGGGCAGACGGCCGACGCGGCAGCTGTAGCGCTCCTTCTTCCAAGAAATGCTGTACAGTAACCGAAATAATCTGAATTTCGGCATGAAAATTTCAGGGAATATTCGGAAGAGTGTATACTATTCGATAAAGCAAAAAAAAATCGATTTTTCGAAAATTTCACACTGGAAAGCTCCCTTAAGTTAGAATCGAAACTCTAAAACCAGTCTCGATTCAGATCAGACTGATATAAGGAGATTCGAGTTAATTAGTTAAATTAGATTCGAAACTCTAAAACCAGCCTCGAATCAGATCAGACTGATATAATGAGATTTGAGTAAATTAATTAAGTCAAAATTGAAACTCTAAAACCAGCCTCGACTCCGCTCAGACTGATACGACGAGTTTCAAGTAAGTTAATTAAGTTGGAACTAATTACCTGATACTAGAATTAGAATCCATCCTTCCTGACACCTTGTGGCATCACTCATTATGGGACAATCTACGTGTGAATTGGTCGCCATTTATAGCGTTCGAAATGTATCGTAGATGTGTCATGCTGAGGTGCGAATCGCTTAAACAACATGCGGGACCACCGACTAAACTCAGCTCAGTTCATGCTAAACAGACAAGTAAAAATTACCCTCGTAAAGTCATCACCACTAAGGCAGGGATTTCGGACAATTCAGACGATCTCTCAAACGGAAGTACCGTCTTCTGACGGTACTTCCGTACCGTCCGAACTACGGTACTTCCGTACCGTCCGAACTACGGTACTTCCGTACCGTAGGTAGCCGTACCGACCATCAGGTCTATTCGCACACTGGTAAATCATCGAGTATATATAAAACGGGTACATCTGACTACCCAAAAATCTGACGACCGGGCCATCTGCGAAGCTCGCTCCGACGAGGAACAAATCGAGGAAGACGGCAACATCTCTGACGCCTCTACGGTACTCAACGAAGACATACCAACTCTGCCATCCTCTCCCGAATTGATAGTCGGCACATAGAATATTTCAACCCGCTACGCCCAACAGCTCACCACCTGCGGAAAGGAAACTAAAACGGAATAAGGCATGTATAATACTAAAAACTGAAATTGGAACACAAATATAACACTTATCCAGTATTGCTCCGATCCCTAACCGGCGCATTCCGGTTTAAACCACGGAGCAATCTCGTTTAATCCGTTACGAATCGCTCTCACGTTTATCCGGGATTTTTCTGTAAAAATAAACAGGGAAAACCCGTTAAATAATCAAACAAATATAAATCGCGACGTAACAGGTTAGATTTTTATGGTGACAGCGGTGGGATGATGCTGGATATAGTGTAAAATCATTGTAAAATCATTGCAGAATAATTTTAAAATCATTGTATACAGTGTAAAAATCAGTATAAAATCATTGCCATAGCAAAACAGTGCAAAATTATCATAAAATTAGTGTAAAGTCACGTAAAATAGAGAGTAAAAATTTGCTACATCGCGTCGAAAAATTATTTTACCACAACCAAAATAAACATTAAAAATCGAATCAAATTCATTTTCACGTTAGCTTAAATTTGCTATTTTCTTTATCGAAAATCAATACATAAGATATCATTTTCAAAATGCCTCTCACCGAAGAGGAACTTCGTAATTTGCACGATCAATTAAATGCAGAAAAGCAGAGACTCCACGAAATGGAGGCAGATCTGGCCACTCGCGAGCTAGATCTACAAGCCCAAAATATTATAAATCAACGTCAGCCCGACGAAAATCCTGCAGAAAATCCTGCGATAAATCCGAGATTTCAAAATGTTCTCACAAATTTGGTATTAGAGCTCGACACTATAAAACACGATACGACGCAACTCAGTACTCGCGTAATGGCGGTCCACCCGACGACGGGGCGAGCCACGCCAAATAATTCACAAAATACGGGTAATAGCGATTCAAATCTCCCGCGACTTTCCTTTAAGGATATCCTCGAAGGAATCCCCTTGTTCAACGGAAAAAACAAATCGGTTTTAACATTCGTTCGGGCGTGCAAACGTGCAAAAGATATGTTCCCCTCGAACCTCGAAATAACGCTAACACGGCTTCTCCGTAATAAACTAAAAGGCCGTGCCTACACCGCAATGGAAGACGATTCCTTCGCGGACATAAAAGCTTTCACCGACCGCTTAAAAGACGTTTTCGGTGCATCAAAATCATTGAATCAGTATCGAGGTGAATTGGGAAATATCGCGAAAAACAAAACCGAGCATATTATCGACTACATAAGTCGGGTAAAAGACCTCCACGCCGCGATAGCGGAGGAGACACCCGAAAACGGTGCGACGTCGCGTAGCCGATTAACCACACTCGAAGACGAAACACTCGAGTGTTTCATCGCCGGTTTACCTCCAGATTTCCGACTCAGATTAAAATTAGAGGGCTGCGCTAATCTTGCGACAGCCTACGCGAACGCGGTCAAAATCGAAAAAGAGATTGAAAAAGACCGCGTAAATTTCAAGGATACGCGTGGCGAAAATAAAAATCCGTCTCAAACTCACGTAAAAATAATCGCGGCTCGCGAATCCTTATCGTGCGACAATTGCCACAAAAAAGGCCACAAATCGGACGATTGTTGGTCGAAATTTCCGGAAAAACGGCCGATCCGACCGAAGGGCGGCGTCACCACAGCGCAGCACATTAATTCACCAAATAAAAATCAAGTTTGGGACAAACATCGGGACGTTAAACCTCGCCCCTTCTGCGACTACTGCGCAAAACCCGGACACGTGATAACTCAATGTTTCAAAAAACAAAACGACGAGAAACGTAACGCGGGAAACGCGAATCCCCGCTCGGAAAAACCTGGCGCGAACCGAGCGGAAAAGCCAACAGAGCGCCCGGTACGCACGGTAAATATATCGAGCGAAACGTCCGTACCGTCAACATCCGCTTAGCAAAACAATTGTTTACTCCCACGGTAGAAATCGAGTCTCCTCAATTAAAAAATGCAACCGACTTTCTCGTCGACTCCGGTTCCGATCCTAACCTCATTAAAATCAGAGCGTTAAATCCAGATGTCGTAATAGACGAGAGTGAGATATTGAGGCTCAGGGGTATATCGGACGAACCCGTATTTACTATAGGCTCAACATTGATCAATATAAAGGGGACAGAGGCAGAATTTCACGTGGTCAGAAATAAATTTCCGATCAAACAGGACGCTATCCTTGGATCCGAGTTTCATGCCAAAAATCGGGCGACAATCGATTGGAACGAGGAGGTGGTCCGTTGGAAGAGCAATTCACTTCCGTTTAAAAATCGCGAAACCGTAGTGATACCAAAAAGATCTCGAGCAGTTTATTATGTCAGGGTAAATAATCCCGAAATAAAAGAGGGTTATATTCCCCGTTTAGATGCTGGAGGCGGAATTTTCTTCGGAAATACTTTAGCATCAAATAAGAATGGCGTAGCGTGCCTGATAGCGGTAAATACCAACGAGGAGGACGTGGAGCTCACTGTTCCGGCAGTGACCTTAGAGGCATATGAGCTCTACGATCCCAGTTCGGGGTTTGGTCGGCAAAATTGCTGCCGATCCGGTGAAATACTTAGTGTTCAGAACCCGGATTGTTGCAAAATCAATCAGCAGACGCACGACCACTCAGTTTTGCGCATCGAGAGCGAACGCGTAAAAAACGTAAAAGACTTACTGCGCCTCGAGGATTTAAATGCCGAAGAGCGAGTGAGCGTAGAAAGAATGATCGAGGCAAACGCCGACCTTTTTCATATCCTGGGACAATTTTTGGATCACACGAACGCAATCGAACACAAAATTTCCACGACAGACGACCAACCTGTCTGTACTCGTCAATATCGCTTTCCGCCAGCTCACAAGGATGAAATTGCGGAACAAGTTGGCGACCTTATAAAAGGAAAAATTATAGAACCAGCTGAATCTCCATACAGCTCGCCGCTTTCGATCGTGCCCAAAAAGGCCGATTCACAGGGGAAGCCCAGATGGAGAATGGTAATAGATTACAGAAGTCTGAACGAAAAAACAATCGGAGACGCCTACCCACTTCCTAACATAAACGAAATTCTCGACCAGTTGGGTAGCGCGAAATACTTTTCAGTCTTTGATCTAGCTAGCGGTTTTCACCAAATCTGCATGCATCCTTCTGATGCACATAAAACCGCATTTTCAACGCCATTCGGGCATTACCAATTTAATCGTATGCCGTTTGGGCTCAAAAATGCCCCGGCAACATTCTAACGTCTGATGGACCGTGTTTTATGCGGCTTACAAGGTAACGAACTTTTCGTATACCTTGACGATATCGTTATATACGCGAGCTCACTTAGGGAGCACGAAATAAAATTTAACAAACTCGCCGAGCGATTGACGAGAGCAAATCTCAAACTCCAACCGTGATAAGTGCGAGTTTTTACGCAAAGAAGTAGCTTACTTAGGGCACGTCATAAGTGAGAGCGGCGTAAAACCTAACCCCAAAAAGATTGAGGCAATCGAAAACTACCCGCGTTTAACCAGCCCGAAAAAAATCAAACAGTTCCTCGGGTTAGCGGGTTACTACCGACGATTTGTAGAGAACTTCTCCGCAATCGCTAGGCCGTTAACACAGTTGCTCAAAAAGGAGGCACTCTTCAAGTGGACTCAAAAACAGGAGGACGCTTTCGTTAAACTCAGAGACGCTTTGTGTGAGGAACCGGTGTTACAGTACCCGGATTTCACTCGTCCTTTTATTGTGACAACCGATGCTTCAAACATTGCAATAGGAGGCATCCTTAGTCAGGGAAAAATCGGTAGCGACAAACCGAGATCGTATGCATCGCGAACATTGTCAAAAGCCGAAATGAACTACTCTACCATCTAAAAGGAGTGATTAGCGATTGTTTATTGCGTGGGGCATTTCAGACCCTACATTTACGGCCGCGAATTCACTCTCGTGACCGATCGCAAACTATTGGTATGGCTCGATTCGGTAAAAGACCCCGCGAATAGATTGGTTCATTGGCGCTTAAAACTCTCGAACTACGAATATAAAATTATATACAAACCAGGTAGGGTAAACAGTAACGCCGACGCCCTGTCGCGAAACCCGCCTGAAATAGAAACACCTGTAAACGAAAAATCCGTATTGGTAGTCATGCCTATACGGTTCAGAACAAAAGAAGATACGTCCGAAACAGATTCCGACAAGATCCCCGCGAAAAAGCAGAAGGAGAATCCGCCGAGTTCGGGATCCGACCACGAAATCAAAATCACGCGTAGGAAACGTCCTAAAAAACTAGTATCCGATACGGACTCCGACGAGATCCCTACGAAAAGGGAAAAGGAGAATCCGCCGGATCCTGTTCCTGGACGGATAATTAGGTTCACGCAGGAAAAACCCACTACTAAAAAACGGGCAAAACAGCAAACATCCGACTCAGACTCAGACGCGATTTTCGAGTTCAGGCCGAAAAAGAAGCCGGAAGCACCCGATAAACAAGCAGTACAATCAAAACATCATAAGCCTCCTGCAGCTGCGGCTGTCATACCGCCAATTGAAAGTTCCGATACCTCGGACTCAATAGTAATCCCCGAAGTACAAAACCAGGAGGACAATTCCAGCGATATATCGGATATATCAGATATCCCAAAAACCGAGGAAGATATATCGGACATCCCAAAATCCGAGGAAGTTCCAGAAAGCCACTCCGATCAAAATAGTCCGAAAATTCAGTCTAAGGACATTCCTAGCGATCCCTCTGATCGCTCTTGAAGCCCGGAAAAAACAACGAAGTTCGACGGTGCCGGTGATCCATCCGATTTACCTGCGACCGAAGCAAACCAGAATGCTGAGTGTAGTAATATTGCCAGTCCTTCAGCGGATCCTAGTCCAAAAAACAAAAATAATATTGCTAGCATACTAGATCCACCAGGGACTTCAGGAATAGTCGAACATTCCGAATCAAATCATGAAATCTCTTCAATCGAAACGGAAGTCAGGGACGATAGCTCGGAAACGTCGAACGAACCAGATTCCGAAAACGATTCAGACAGCGAGATTTTCGATCAAATTAACATACCATTTGAACAGAACGAGGCCGGACCTCGAGCAGAAGCTTTCACAGTGAAAGAAATTCGGGATCGCTTGGTGATGCGAAAAGATAATTTAATATTTTTCGTTACCACAAAGGGACAACCTATCGATAACGGAGCCAAAGATTTGGTTACTTCAGACAGATTTCCAGTCCTAGGTAATTTAAATTTATCTAGAGCAAACGTCAAAACCGAAAAATGAAAACGTTTAATTGCACTCCCGGTCAAAGCAGACTTACGAGCTAACACAGCGTTAGACAATCTAATAGAGTCCTTCCAATCGCTGAGAGACGTCGTAATAGAGTTAGGCTTAGAATCGCTTAGAATCGCTTAGTATCACGAAGACAAATACGATCGATAATCTGTCTTGAACAGAGATTCAAAGTCGGTTAACACACACACTGAGAGACCTGCCATTAACATTGACAATCTGCAATCAACTGATCAGGGTTCCTCCTGAACCTGAAAGAAGGGACATTATTCAAGAAAACCACGATTCACTGATCGGTGGTCATAAGGGCGTGAATAAAACGTACAAACGAATTCGCGAAAAATATTTCTGGGAAAACATGAAAACCCAGGTGCAACAATACATTCAACATTGTCGTGGATGTCAACTCAAAAAACTTGTCCGCGTCAAGACGAAGCAACCAATGGTGATCACGGATACTCCGAGAAGCGCCTTCGACAAGATCTCGATGGACATCGTCGGGCCATTTCCAACTACGAAAAAGGGCAACCTGTACGTCTTAACCATACAGGACTTACTCACCAAATATTCTCTTGCAATTCCGTTGGAAAAGGCGTCATCCGAGGACATCGCTGACGCTTTCGCTAAACAATTTATCAGCCGATTCGGAGCACCCAGAGGACTTCTCACGGATCAGGGCAGCAATTTCACAAGTAGTCTGATGAAGGCCTTGGCAAAGAAATTCAGGATCAAGCAATACCGCACGACGGCATACCATCCTCAAACAAACGGATCGATCGAGCGATCGCATCATGTACTTGCTGAATACTTGAAGCAGTACGTAGACGACCATCACGACTGGGACGAATTTATCGAGCTAGCGATGTTCTCCTACAACACCAGTCAACACGAGGGAACGGGATTCACACCGTTCGAATTAGTTTTCGGCAAACAGCTCGACAGCCGTCGATGCATACACAAATCGAGGAGCATCAGGATGTGACGTACACCGAATACCTCGAGAACCTGTTCAACAAGGTGCACGGTCTACAAGAACTTGCATCGGAAAATTTGAAAGCAGCCAAAGAGCGTTCCAAGCAGTACTACGATAGACGAGCAAATCCACAAAATTTCGGAATCGGAAGCAAAGTACTTATGCTGAAGGAACCAAGCGCCGGTAAATTTTGCGATCAATACACCGGACCTTACGAGGTCACTGAAATATTATCCGGTGGAAACGTGAAAATTAACTACAAGGGAAGACCTAGAATCGTACATACAAATAAATTGCGCCTAACAAGGCTATAGACGGAAAATCCTCTGTTCCAGAGGAACCCAACACCAAAATCTCTGGAATCACGGAGAAGACGGAACAATGGTTCGCCGAGAATTTGAAATGGGTCTGCCAGCACCAAACGAGCCATATCCGGAAATCGAAGAGGTCATAAACTCCCCGCAACTGATCAACGGTACAGGGACTTTCGCGGTCAACCTGAATTACGGGATAAACTTCGTCAAAATAACAGCGATCTCTTGTGAAGTAATATTCCACTCGATCGGGAATAAGTATATCTCAACCGACGAGGGACCCATACTATCATCGGCTCGGGTATTGATGCATTGTCCCAACGAGGAAGGAAACCCATACCTCTTCCACGTGGTGGCAGATTACCCACAATACGCGGGAGTCATTGGCTGCATCTCGACTTACGACCCAAGCGAGTCGATGTTCTAGAGATCGTTCAGTCTATGACGAAGTTACATGCATCGCAATAAAATCAATTATTTTTACCTCAAATCTCAAATCACGAAAGATAACTCTCCTGGAGCATCCGACGCCGCCCCACCACGAGACCAATAGTTCCCTCTCCATCATCTGATACACCACAAGAAAATACCCCGAGCGACAGCACCAAGGAGCATCAGTAGACATCCAGCCGCGGCAGCAGGCGCATCGTGGACATCTGCGATGGACACTTCTAGCAGCAAGAAGCTCAAGACTTCAAAAAGGGATAAGGCAAAGAAGAGGCAAGCCACCATCGAAGCACTGTTCGGATCTTCACCAACCACGAGGCCCTCTCACGAAACACCGGTCGCAAAGGACCGCGCAAGGGAGGAAGGTGGAACGGACTGTCCGAAAAAGAAGGTAAGGGTGCACATGATCGGCGACCAGTTACAGCTACTAAACGAACTACCAAGCCCTGCCATCGAAGAGCAGAAGAGAACCAAGTTCTTCGAAAGACAGGAACGCATCGCAAAGGAAGCCGAGTCAGCAGTACTACCTCACTACGCTAGGAAACGCGTGACAAAAGAGGAATACAAGGCAATCATGCGGAAAATCGTGCCGCAATTATGCCATAAATACGGCGATAAAAACGCAAACTTAATAAAACGTTTGGTACAAATACACGTGCAACGGTGTAGCGCCAATAAAGGGGAATTTCCCACCCCACCTTGGGCTAAAACATTGCGACGCGATCGTCCGGGTCCCCCTCCACCGGTTAGCCTAACGCCGGGAGTAAGGACGACGGTAAGCGCACGGTGCAGCGCCAGTTGGCGTTCGTCAGCGACCATCACCACAACTCGCTCCAAGTGTTCAAGTGCTCAATAATTTCCACGTGACAAGTGTTCGGTAAAGTTATTAGCGAACTTTCGGAACATTCGGCGTACTCATTAGAGTGTCATTAAACTCTATTAATTTAACAAGTATCAATAAACTCTATTAATGGGAGTATTGGTGGGACTCTGTGAAGTGCGTGAGAATCAATAAACCCGGTGGAGTGTTAATAAACTCTGTTAAACTTAAACATTCAATAAATTCTTGAGTGTGTTTTAGTATTAATAAACTCTGTTGTAGCAAACACTATCGAACTCAGTGCGACGAGCTTCGAATAGACTCAGTGCGACGAGCTTCGAATAGACTCGGTGCGACGAGCTTCGAATAGATTCAGTGCAAAGAGCTTCAAATAGACTCTGTGCAACGAGATTCAATCAGGAGGAGCAAGACTCTCATTGAATATATCATGCGGATATTAACACGCGACTTTGAGCCACCGGGATTCGACCAGTACATGGATTTACGGTACGACCTGGCAATGGAACCCCAGCCGGGTACGAGTGGCGTTAAACAAATACGTCCCAACACCGTGATCATCAAGCACGAATTCAGACCAATTTACAGCCAAGAAGAGCTGTCATTAATACTGACCGAACCGCTTCCAAACCTCTGGGAGGTATTCATGAGCTACAACGAAGAGCTCTTCAGCAACGAAATCAAAGGATTTGAAGTGCGTTGGTGTTCTCGATTGACGTTGGTAGCAGGAAAAACAGCACTACGCCCGTTCCCGAAAATCACCCTATCCAAAACCCTCCTCGTGGGTCGTGAGATCCGGGTAATGGTCGAGACGTTACTATATGAGAAGATCCACGGATTTCTCTACTGTACCACACACGTTAACACCCTGCGCCATAGAGAGGACTTCGTTAAATTAATGACGGGAATAAACAAGGTGACCAACCTCAACGTGAGCGTCCTCGACGAAGGGGGACTCAACCACGTCGCACACTTACAAGTGATCTGGCAGTGTACCAACTGCAAATGCGAGATAGTCCGGTTCAAGCGGAAAACCGATCAACCGCGTGACATAACCGCGCGACGCCATAGCATGAAATGCCGCGGTAGTTGGGTCATCATCGGTTAAAAACAAAATGAACATTGTCTAACGGGGGACGCGTATTCTGTTCTAGGATGAGGGCAGGAATATGCTTCCTCCTCCTCGGTGCGACGGAAATACTGGGGCTGATCGGCTACGATTGCGGAGGATCTTCGCTCAATATTACTACAATCTCCCTCAACGGTGTCGCGGAATGCGACATACCACTGCAAGAGCCAACAACGACCACCAGCTAGATCCAACTGCTCCAGCTTACGGACTTCAACAGCGCCGGGGTTATGCAGTGTAAAATAGAAATGGACCGTACAATGTATCATTGCGGGATGCACTCCCACAATTCAATCGTCCACAATGGAAGGCAAGTGTATCTCCACGACTTAGACGAGAGAGCATGTCTAAGAGTCCACGAGACGGGAATCTTGTCAGTCAGCAACACAGGACAACTCACCGGCTTACAAAGAAACAGCACAACAACAAGGAGCATAACCATGGCAGGATCCATCTCGGTAGACGGCAAGTGCGTTGGAACCCAATACAGTGATCCATTCGGCACTTGGGACAACGTGGTCGTGCAAGCATCGGTGAGTGTCACATTAATCAACTACGAAGCAACGGTCAACTTGGCGACCGATGAAATCGTGTTACAATCCGGAACGCGTTGCACGCTGGCCAACGGAAATTGCATCGACATCAGTGGCAATAGTGCGTTCTGGAAAACGGAACCAACCGACTCATGCAACTTCAATCGCTACGACGTTTTGTACGAAGGGAAAGCTACAAAACTAGTCTCGGTCGGGGACCACGTAAACTCACCCGACGTATATACTCTGATAACTCAGGAAACAACATTCGCACTGGCAAAACGATCGGAGCTTCAGTTGTGCGGGTTTATATTGATTCGCACTGAACACCCGAAGTTGTTCATCTTGGAGACACGAAAGGGAGAATCATTCCCAGTCCGAAGACAAATCTCAGTGTCAAACCTTGATATATTCTCATATATCAATTCAAAATTCGTCTACGTAGAAAAACACGTGAAACTGCAAATGAAGAATTTATATAAGGACATGCTAACATAACGGTGCAACTTGGAAAGGCAGGTGCTTCAGAACGCTCTCTCGACTTCCGGAATCCTGCCTGAAAATTCGCATACGCTATTACGAAGGGACCTGGATACATGGCAGTGATCGCAGGGGAAGTCGCGCACATAATCAAGTGCATCCCTGTGGAATGCAGCTTACGCCGCACGGACGAGTGCTATCACGAGCTGCCTGTCATGTATCGCAACGAGTCTTACTTCTTATCAACAACTTCAAAAATGTTGTTAAAATCTGCGACACAAATAGAGTGCGATCCTACGCTACCAGCACTATATCTGATCGACAACGTCTGGTACAGGTTCTCACCGCACCCGATCGTGGTCCCATCACCACAATCAATGCAACCATCATCAAAACCAACTTAGCACTACGCATCAATTGGTAATCTCGCCAATAGCGGGATCTACTCGGAAGCCGATATCAAGAAGCTTCGAGATCGAATAATGTTCCCAGCTGAAAAACCAGCTTGATAACTTCAGCTCTCGCGAGTCGAGGTTAGCATATGTTTAGTGAGGGGGGGAGGACGGAAAGTAAAGGCGAAACGAGATTCAGGCTTGATCGGTATCGGAGAGGGTGGCGGAGTCGGCGGCGTCCGGCGCGGTCAGATCCCGCAGGATCGTCGGCGGGCCGGAGGGGACGTAGGGTATGTCGGGCGGTGGGGGTCCCGGTGTTACCCGCTCCGGGACGTAGGGTTCGACCGATCGGACCAGGACGTACCGGGCCTGGGCTTCGAGGACGGTTTCGGCGACGATCCGCGGCCTAACGACGCCTTGAGGTGGCGACGGGTTCGCGGTGTCGCGGAGCCACGGGGGGGAAGGGCGCGGGGGTTCGCGGAGTAAGGCCGGAAGAGCCTCGCGAGCGCGAGTCGCGCATGTCGCGGCCGCTTCGGCCTCTTGCTGCAGAAGCCAGCCGAGTCCGCGAGGGGCCCGGCGCTTGCCCGCGAGGAATTTCGCGTGAGCGAGGAAACGCTTACGCCCGGCGCGCTTCGGCATGTGTGATTATGACTCGAAATTTTGCCCGGCAAAGGGAGAGACTCGTTTGCCGCGTGCGATGGACGGTCGGCACGATGAGTCGGAAGGAGTACCGGGAGGCGGGGTGACTCCTACAGCCTCGGCCGTTCGATGCTTCCTGCAGCAGGAGCACGTTAACGGCTGGAGACGTGTAGGAGGCGGACGAAAAATGTCGAGAACCGGAGAGAAGGAGGAGGTCACCTCGACTCCCGATATATGGCAGTCGTGCGCCCGAAAGGGAGCACAAAGCGTTGCGCAAAATCGGGGTTGAGGGGGGAGGAAGTGGGGAAAGCGAAGGGGGCCGATCCGGAGATCGGTGTACGTTTGAAACGCTCTGAAAAGAGCGGGTTTTGGTTGCCGTATCTCGCTCTGAAAAGAGCGAGATCGTGCCGAAGCGAAGAAATTCCGGTAGGCTGCCGCGTCGGTGAACCGTGAACGCACTGAAAAGTGCGGGTTTGTAGTAGCGAGAATATCCATGTGGAAGCCGAAGTCGAAGCCAGGAGATGTGTCGAGAATTGATCTACGTTAAACGCACTGAAAAGTGCGGGTTGGTAGATCGAGAGTGGTCCAAGGGAGAGCCAAAGAGAAGATCCAGAGTAAGTATAGAGTCGTTTAATGGCTTTCCAATGCGTACAGTCGTCGTTGGGCGTGTAAGGCCAAGAACGAGGCGAACTGGCCGATCTATATGGACGAGCGCGAACCCTGGAGAGAGGCTCCTTGTCGCGAAATCAGTGCGCGCGCGTTCAACCTCGCGAATTCTGAGTCGCCCGAATATTAATTAATCGGCCAGCTCCCCTCGCCTCTTCGGTGAATCGATACAATTTTATTATCATATAAAGAACAAAAAATAAGTATTTTTTCGATATATAAATTGGGGGGGGGGGGGGGGGGGGGGGGGGGGGGTAGCGGTACTTATAATAGCACAAACAATAATAATATCGTAATTTCCTGAATTACGTTAGTTCTAATTTTCGGCGGAAAAAGAAGAATAACGCCCGATACTGTGGGAGGAACGAGTTCAAAAAAATACGAGTAGATAGGAAAAATAAAAGTAAACCTAAGTTCCCCTAGTGGGATGTTCGTATTTGGTGATGGTTAATTGCCTAAATTAATGAATATAGATTCGCTCGGGAAGTGAAGATAATCTCCCGATTATGGGAAACTCGGGTTATCTATCGTTTGAAATATCGGATATTCGTCGATCGGAGTAGGGGGTCTTAAACAATTACATTCCCCACGGTAGGGGTACCGTTGGAAAGCTAATGATGTTAGCTTTCCAATGGTAAAAAAAACGGGGCAAAAATAACTAATTAAAGGGGTTAAATCATCGTCGTAAGATAATGAGGTTTATCGATACGCGTGCCGCACCGCTGTCGCGTACCGCTGGTGACGTCACTCGGCACACGGCACGACGAGTTGCCGCGCTAAACGGGAAGATATTGACCGAGCCCGGGGAAACTATTGTCCAGGCGGCGATAAGGCCGGACGGTATAGGTATACCAGCGGGACGCGGCGAGCGAGCAAACAAGGTATATAGATATACCCGTAGCGTGAGGGAGCGCGAAGACGCTTAGAGCTATAGGTATAGCCGGATGAGACGCGATGATCCACGCGGATTTTTGGCATAACGCGGGCGGCTTCGATTGCCGAGGGATTGAGCGGAATTTAGGCCTCACGTGGGGGGAAAAGTGGAGGCTTGCGGACAACAAGCTCTTCTGAACAACTTAGCAAGAGGATCAATCGGTAACAGCATACCAGAGGGAAGCGTTTCCATTCGAGGATTCCTCGACGAGAGCACTCTCGAACACCTGGCCGAGAGTGCAGCAAAACGATTCTGGCATGGATTCGAGAAATTCGGCACAGCCAGCGCTGGAGTCTTCGCGATCTATGTCATCATAAAAATCGTCAAAACCATAATTGATACATGCATCCATGGATATGCAATCTACTCGCTATACGGTTGGAGCATTCACCTGATCGGAGCCATATGGAGCTCTGTGACCGAATTACTACTTACATTGGGTCACAGACGCAATCCACCACCCGCCGACATCGAAAGCGGACCAAGCACAAAGGAAAGGGTGAACCTATCAAATGATAAGTCCATTTACCCCAACTTGACGGCGAGGGGTAGCGTAAGATATTCAACAGCAGACGAACGGGTAGAATTACTTGGCTACCCCAACTTGACGGCGGGGGAGTCCGGAAGATTTCCAACGCCGCTACCAAGAATCGACCCAGCACTCATGCGACGCCTTCACGCTGGTCCTTCGCAGAGCCTAGGCACTGCTCCGGACTAAAGGGGGGAAGTGTTACGTCCTGGGTCTCATCACGCTCAGGTTAAACCATCAACAAAATTTTTTTTTCCAACAATAAGACAAAACCTGTTTTTCTTCAAAATTTAAATTTAAATAATATGCAAAGAAATGTTAATATCGTAACCAACGTATATTATTTTATAAAAGCGGCATACATTGCCACATATTTTCAAGATTCAGGATTCTGACACTTTATCGAGCCATAACATTAGAAATATTAAAGTTAACCAGAATCTAGTTAGCCCAATAGGTTAAGCATATCATATAGAACTCCAAGGGGCTGGTACTTGATATAACCTTAGTACCAGTCGTTTCCGAGATATTTGAGGTTTTATATAAAAACGTACCTACCGTCTTTCGGTAGTTCAATACACGCATTATACTGCGCATTAATACATTATTTAATATATTACAGTAATCTAAATATTGCCATAATTCGAAGGGGATAAATAATAATAAACAAATATTGTTTTTATTAACATTCAATAATAATAATGAATAAATAATTACTATTTTATAAAACACGCACAACATCGGAATGTCGTTGTAGAAACGACATTCGATGGCGCAAAATATTAATAATAAACAAATCTTATTTTATTAACATTGAATAATTATTGTTAACAAATCATTATTGTCTTATAAAATACGCGCAACACCGAAAAATCAATGTAAGGATAATATCCGGAAGCGCTAAACAATAATCAGTAAAAAATCATTTTATCAACATTAAATAACAATTATTGATAATTAACTATTTTTGAATGCTTAAAACCGCGTAACAGCACGAATATCAGCGAAACCGCAATATTCGCCCACGCATAAATAATAAACAATTCGAATTATAATTTACGGATATTCAACATAATAAACGATAATTAATTTTAATTTTTTTCATAAAACGCGCAAAGCCGCGAATATCGATGGGAATACGATATTCACCAGCGCTAAAATACTAAACAACTATAATTTTTATTCACAAATATGACTAAATAATTTACAAAATTAATTGTTAAATTTTAATTTTTATAAAAAGCGCAAAGCCGTGAATATCGATGGGAATACGATATTCACCAGCGCTAAAATACTAAATAAATATAATGTTTATTCACAAATATTATCAAATAATTTACATTAATTAATTGTTAATTTTATTTTTATAAAACGCGCAAAGCCGTGAATATCGATGGGAATACGATATTCACCAGCGCTAAAATACGAATGATGAATATGGGAGACACCACGATATTCATGGGCGCGTACATAACGAGTAAATATTCTGATAATTAATAAATAACAATTAATGTTATTATTATTGTAAAAACAATTTAAATAAGTGTAATAAGCATATTAGGCTTGATACATAGCATATATTCATAACATAATGCATACAGTCGCGATATGTACAATATTGCCCATTAAACAAAGAGTATTGTGCAGTTAAATATTATTTAGCGTTATAGTCACGTACATAGGGCCATAGAATGAATATCGGATGGCAGGCCAAGCGTGGGACCGGACGCAGTCCCGATAGCGAGCTCCGCGAAGCCCCGCCGATACGGCCCTCTGAGAATCAGGCCCGTGGGATGCTGCGTAAGCATACGGCTCCACGCGCGGCCTGTCCCCACCATCAACCGTTGCGCTGCCGTGTGACAAAGACTGCCCCCACTTAACGGACGGAGCGCTGCCGCGAGACGACGGCAGCCCCCACCTAAGGGACGGCACGGCTACAGCGGGACCGCGAGCGGCTGCCCCACCATCAGTACTCACGCTGCCGCGAGACGACGACAGCCCCCACCTAAGGGACGGCACGGCTACAGCGGGACCGCGAGCGGCTGCCCCACCATCAGTACTCACGCTGCCGCGAGACGACGACAGCTCCCACCTAAAGGACAGCATGTCTACAGCGGGACCGCGGGCGGCTGCCCCACCAACGGTCATCCTGTTGCCGCGAGCAACTGCCCCACCACAGGGAGGCACGCTGTAGGCAGCGCACAATTGGCCAGTGCATGAGAGCGAATCCGCGAGGGCCTCCCCCGCCACCAACCGCGGACTCGGGAGACTCGCGGGCAGAGCGGCCACAACGGATCTTCAGTTCGTACTAGACTCTCACCACCGGCGGTCGACTGTAAAAGTGCTCTAGAAGAGACTCTCGCGAACCCCGGTATTCTTTTGTAATAAATACAAACCTTCATTTGTATTCTAAAATAAATAATGGCGTCGCGATAGATACCTGGCTGCGACCAGGCGGTAGTTAGCCCGTTATATAATGTCTTTCGCGTATAATTAATCAATTGTCAACCTCACGGATTTAGACTCAGTGTTTTAATAAATAAAATCGCGATCGATACCTGGCTGCGACCAGGCAGTAGTTAACCCGTTATAAGATATCTTTTGCATACGTTTCATAATATAATAAAATAGCAATAAAACATTACCGGCACTTACCAACCGGGATTAATCCTCCTTATAAAAATCCTCACGTAATATTACATTGACGTAAATTCGAGTAAAAATTCGTTTCACCGATAAATCTCAACGATCGACACAAGCACGTAAGTAAGTGGCACAAAATAACTCTATATCTGGGAATCAGTTCACACACTCTGCTTCCACGAAATATCGTCGATCCATAACCTCCCTCCACCAATTAATTAAGAACCAGATAAAACTAAATAAATTCGTTAAGTTAGAATCGAAACTCTAAAACCAGTCTCGATTCAGATCAGACTGATATAAGGAGATTCGAGTTAATTAGTTAAGTTACAATCGAAGCTCTAAAACCAGTCTCGATTCAGATCAGACTGATATAAGGAGATTCGAGTTAATTAGTTAAGTTAGAATCGAAACTCTAAAACCAGCCTCGAATCAGATCAGACTGATGTAAGGAGATTCGAGTTAATTAGTTAAGTTACAATCGAAACTCTAAAACCAGCCTCGAATCAGATCAGACTGATATAAGGAGATTCGAGTTAATTAGTTAAGTTACAATCAAAGCTCTAAAACCGGGCTCGATTCAGATCAGACTGATACAAGGAGATTCGAGTTAATTAGTTAAATTAGAATCGAAACTCTAAAACCAGCCTCGAATCAGATCAGACTGATATAATGAGATTTGAGTAAATTAATTAAGTCAAAATTGAAACTCTAAAACCAGCCTCGACTCCGCTCAGACTGATACGACGAGTTTCAAGTAAGTTAATTAAGTTGGAACAAATTACCTGATACTAGAATTAGAATCCATCCTTCCTGACACCTTGTGGCATCACTCATTATGGGACAAACTACGTGTGAATTGGTCGCCATTTATAGCGTTCGAAATGTATCGTAGATGTGTCATGCTGAGGTGCGAATCGCTTAAACAACATGCGGGACCACCGACTAAACTCAGCTCAGTTCATGCTAAACAGACCAGTAAAAATTACCCTCGTAAAGTCATCACCACTAAGGCAGGGATTTCGGACAATTCAGACGATCTCTCAAACGGAAGTACCGTCAGGAAGGTAGCCGTACCGACCATCAGGTCTATTCGCACACTGGTAAATCATCGAGTATATATAAAACGGGTACATCTGACTACCCAAAAACCTGACGACCGGGCCATCTGCGAAGCTCGCTCCGGCGAGGAACAAATCGAGGAAGACGGCAACATCTCTGACGCCTCTACGGTACTCAACGAAGACATACCAACTCTGCCATCCTCTCCCGAATTGATAGTCGGCACATAGAATATTTCAACCCGCTACGCCCAACAGCTCACCACCTGAGGAAAGGAAACTAAAACGGAATAAGGGATGTATAATACTAAAAACTGAAATTGGAACACAAATGTAACACTTATCCAGTATTGCTCCGATCCCTAACCGGCGCATTCCGGTTTAAACCACGGAGCAATCTCATTTATTCCGTTACGAATCGCTCTCACGTTTATCCGGGGTTTTTCTGTAAAAATAAACAGGGAAAAACCGGTAAATAATCAAACAAATATAAATCGCGACGTAACACTAAACAACAACCAAACGACTGCAAAGTCGCTTTATAACGAAATCGAACGATTGAGTTTGGCGCTCGCGGAAGGCGTTCCAGCTCGTTTTATACGATCAAAAACTCTTCATTCTTCGCAAATACGCACGATTCATGCATTTCGAGCCGCTAAACAAGAACCAAACGACTGCAAAGTCGCTTTATAACAAAAATCGAACGATTGAGTTTAGCGCTCGCGGTAGGCGTTCCAGCTCGTTTTAAACGATCAAAAACTCTTTATTTTTTGCAAATACGCAAGATTTATGCATGTCGAGCCGCCAAACAAGCATTAAACGACTGCAAAGTCGCTTCATAACGAAATCGAACGATTCAGTTTTGCGCTCGCTGTAGGCGTTCCAGCTCGTATTATAAGATCAAAAACTCTTTATTCTATGCAAATACGCAAGGTTCATGCGTTTTAAGTTGCTAAACAAGCAACAATCGAATGTAAAGTCGCTTTATGACGAAATGGCACGATTGAGTTTTGCGCTTGCTGTAGGCGTTCCAGCTCGTTTTATAAGATCAAAAACTCTTCATTCTTTGCAAATACGCAAGATTCATGCATTTAAAGCCGCTAAACAAGCACCAAACGACTGCAAAGTCGCTTTATAACGAAATCGAACGATTGAGTTTTGCGCTCGCGGTAGGCGTTCCAGCTCGTTTTGTACGATCAAAAACTTTTTATTCTTTGTAAATACGCAAGATTTATGCATTTCGAGCCGCTAAACAAGCAAGAAACGATTGCAAAGTCGCTTTTTAACGAAACCGAACGATTGAGTTTCCCACTTGCTGTAGGCGTTCCAGCTCGTTTTGTAAGATCAAAAACTGTTCAAACTGTGCGAATATGCAAGATTCATGCGTTTCGAGCAGCCAAGCAAGCCGAATCGAATGCAAAGTCGCCTTACAACGAAATCGAACGATTGGGTTTTGCGCTCGCTGTAGGCGTTCCAGCTCGTTTTATACGATAAAAAACTTTTCATTCCATGCAAAAACGCAAGATTCATGCGGTTAAAGCAGCCAAACAAGCACCAATCGAATGTAAAGTCGCTTTATAACGAAATCGAACGATTGAGTTTTGGGCTCGCTGTAGGCGTTCCAGCTCGTTTTATACGATCAAAAAACTCCTTATTCTATGCAAATACGCAAGGTTTATGCGTTTTGAGTTGCTAAACAAGTACCAATGAAATGTAAAGTCGCGTTATAACCAAATCGAACGATTGGGTTTTGCGCTCGCTGTAGGCGGTCCAGCTGGTTTCATACGATAAAAAACTCTTCATTCCATGCAAAAATGCAAGATTCATGCGGTTAAAGCAGCCAAACAAGCACCAATCTAATGTAAAGTCGCTTTATAACGAAATCGAACGATTGAGTTATGCGCTTGCTGTAGGCCTTCCACCTCGTTTTATAAGATCAAAAACTCTTCATTCTTTGCAAATACGCAAGATTTATGCATTTTGAGCCGCTAAACAAGTACCAAACATCTGCAAAGTCGCTTTATAACGAAATCGAACGATTGAGTTTTGCGCTCGCTGTAGGCATTCCAGCTCGTTTTAAAAGATCAAAAACTCTTCATTCTTCGCAAATACGCAAGATTAATGAATTTCGAGCCGCTGAACAAGCACCAAACATCTGCAAAGTCGCTTCATAACGAAATCGAACGATTGAGTTTTGCGCTCGCTGTAGGCGTTCCAGCTTGTTTTATACGATCAAAAAGCCTTCATCGTATGCAAATACGTAAGATTTATGCATTTCGAGCCGGTAAACAAGCACCAAACGACTGCAAAGTCGCTTTATAACGAAATCGAACGATTGAGTTTTTCGCTCGCTGTAGAAGTTCCAGCTCGTTTTTTACGATCAAAAACTCTTTATTCTATGCAAATACGCAAGGTTCATGCGTTTTGAGTTGCTAAACAAGCACCAATCGAATGTAAAGTCACTTTATAACGAAATCGAACGATTGGGTTTTGCGCTCGCTGTAGGCGTTCCAGCTCGTTTCATACGATAAAAAACTTTTCATTCCATGCAAAAACGCAAGATTCATGCGGTTAAAGCAGCCAAACAAGCACCAATCGAATGTAAAGTCGCTTTATAACGAAATCGAACGATTGAGTTTTGCGCTCGCTGTAGGCGTTCCAGCTCGTTTTATACGATCAAAAAACTCCTTATTCTATGCAAATACGCAAGGTTTATGCGTTTTGAGTTGCTAAACAAGTACCAATGAAATGTAAAGTCGCGTTATAACCAAATCGAACGATTGGGTTTTGCGCTCGCTGTAGGCGGTCCAGCTGGTTTCATACGATAAAAAACTCTTCATTCCATGCAAAAATGCAAGATTCATGCGGTTAAAGCAGCCAAACAAGCACCAATCTAATGTAAAGTCGCTTTATAACGAAATCGAACGATTGAGTTATGCGCTTGCTGTAGGCCTTCCAGCTCGTTTTATACGATCAAAAAACTCCTTATACTATGCAAATACGCAAGGTTTACGCGTTGTGAGATGCTAAACATGCACCAATGGAATGTAAAGTCGCTTTATAACTAAATCGAACGATTGAGCTTTGCACTCGCTGTAGGCGTTCCATCTCGTTTTATAAGATCAAAAACTGTTCATTCTGTGCAAATATGCAAGATTCATGCATTTCGAGCCGCTAAACAAGCACCAAACGACTGCAAAGTCGCTTCATAACGAAATCGAACGATTGAGTTACCAACTTCCTGTAGGCGTTCCAGCTTGTTTTATAAGATCAAAAACTGTTCATTCTGTGCAAATATGCAAGATTCATGCGTTTCGAGCAGCCAAACAAGCCGAATCGCATGCAAAGTCGCTTCATAACGAAATCGAACGATTGAGTTTTGCGCTCACGGTAGGCGTTCCAGCTCGTTTTTTACGATCAAAAACTCTTTATTCTATGCAAATACGCAAGGTTCATGCGTTTTGAGTTGCTAAACAAGCACCAATCGAATGTAAAGTCACTTTATAACGAAATCGAACGATTGGGTTTTGCGCTCGCTGTAGGCGTTCCAGCTCGTTTCATACGATAAAAAACTTTTCATTCCATGCAAAAACGCAAGATTCATGCGGTTAAAGCAGCCAAACAAGCACCAATCGAATGTAAAGTCGCTTTATAACGAAATCGAACGATTGAGTTTTGCGCTCGCTGTAGGCGTTCCAGCTCGTTTTATACGATCAAAAAACTCCTTATTCTATGCAAATACGCAAGGTTTATGCGTTTTGAGTTGCTAAACAAGTACCAATGAAATGTAAAGTCGCGTTATAACCAAATCGAACGATTGGGTTTTGCGCTCGCTGTAGGCGGTCCAGCTGGTTTCATACGATAAAAAACTCTTCATTCCATGCAAAAATGCAAGATTCATGCGGTTAAAGCAGCCAAACAAGCACCAATCTAATGTAAAGTCGCTTTATAACGAAATCGAACGATTGAGTTATGCGCTTGCTGTAGGCCTTCCAGCTCGTTTTATACGATCAAAAAACTCCTTATACTATGCAAATACGCAAGGTTTACGCGTTGTGAGATGCTAAACATGCACCAATGGAATGTAAAGTCGCTTTATAACTAAATCGAACGATTGAGCTTTGCACTCGCTGTAGGCGTTCCATCTCGTTTTATAAGATCAAAAACTGTTCATTCTGTGCAAATATGCAAGATTCATGCATTTCGAGCCGCTAAACAAGCACCAAACGACTGCAAAGTCGCTTCATAACGAAATCGAACGATTGAGTTACCAACTTCCTGTAGGCGTTCCAGCTTGTTTTATAAGATCAAAAACTGTTCATTCTGTGCAAATATGCAAGATTCATGCGTTTCGAGCAGCCAAACAAGCCGAATCGCATGCAAAGTCGCTTCATAACGAAATCGAACGATTGAGTTTTGCGCTCACGGTAGGCGTTCCAGCTCGTATTATAAGATCAAAAACTCATCATTCTATGCAAAAACGCAAGATTCATGCGTTTCGAGCAGCCAAGCAAGCCGAATCGAATGCAAAGTCGCTTTGTAACAAAATCGAACGATTGAGTTTTGCGCTCGCTGTAGGCGTTCCACCTAATTTTATGCGATCAAAAAGCCTTTATTGTATGCAAATACGTGAGATTTATGCATTTCAAGCCGCTCAACAAGCACCAAACGACTGCAAAGTCGCTTTAAAACGAAATCGAACGATTGAGTTTTTCGCTCGCTGTAGGCGTTCCAGCTCGTTTTGTACGATCAAAAACCCTTCATTTCATGCAATTACGCAAGATTCATGCATTTCGCGCTGCTAAACAAGCACCAAACGACTACAGTGTCGCTTTATATCGAAATTAAACAATTGAGTTTTGCGCTCGCTGTCGGCGTTCCAGCTCGTTTTAAACGATTAAAAACTCTGTTTTCGTTGCAAAAACGCAAGATCCATGCGTTTTGAGCCGCCAAACAAGCACCAAACGACTACAATGTCGCTTTACAACGAAATCGAACGATTGAGTTTTGCGCTCGCTGTGGGCGTTCCAGCTCGTTTTATACGATAAAAAACTCTTTATTCTATGCAAATACGCAAGACCCATGCATTTCGAGCCGCCAAGCAGGCCGAATCGAATGCAAAACTGCTTTATAACGAAATCGAACGATTGGGTTTTGGACTCGCTGTAGGCGTTCCAGCTCATTTTATACGATAAAAAAACTCTTCATTGCATGCAAAAACGCGAGATTCATGAGGTTAAAGCAGCTTAACAAGCACCAATCGAATGTAAAGTCGCTTTATAACGAAATCGAACGATTGAGTTTCGCGCTGTTTGTACGTGTTCGAGCTCACATTACAAGATCAAAAACTCTTCATTCTATGCAAATACGCAAGATTTATGCGTTTCGAACCGCCGAACAAGCCCCAAACGAACGCAGAGTCGCTGTATAACGAAATCGAACGTTTGAGTTTTGCGCTCGCTGTAGGCGTTCCAGCTCGTATTATAAGATCAAAAACACTTTATTCCACACTGTTAAAAAAGTTGTTAAATTTACAACATAAAAGATGAAATTTACGATATGAATGTATATCGCTTTTACAAATTAGAAGTAGTAATTAACGATTGATACACACTGTATTGTAAAATTCAGAATCCACCATTTATTTCAGATTATGTATATTGAATTTAATATATTCGACTCTGAATATTCAATGTGGTGGAAGATTTTTTTACAACATGTAATGTATTTACACATTTTATGACTGAAAATTACATCATTTGTAAATGAATAGTTCTTCGCTGAACACATAGTTGAATATTACACTCTTCTTTCGATTTTTAATTATCATGTCATGAAGAATACAACATATATATGCTGACAATTACAATACACATACTTTTTTTTAGAACATTTCTTTCTGAGAAATGCAATAGTAGAAAGAGAATACGAATCGGTATACATTGCCTTGATAAATTCATTGCCAACTACGGAGTAAGGTATGCACATATGTAATTTACGAAAGGGTCCATGAATATAAAAAATCAAATTATCAAATGTTTTTCAAGGTATTGAAATAATACGCTGAAATAATACAATGTGTAAATAAAAAAATGGTGTACAGATCGTTTACGAAGAAACATGCCATTGAAAAGTATCATACTGAATTCTATTTAAGTTTCAAAATTATTCTGATGGAAAATATAATACACAAAGTAAACAATATATAATTGCTGACTTAGCATAATTTTTTATGCGTTGTTTGGTTGTGCGCACTAAGGCCCGTAATTCATTATGCCAACGTCGCAGGTTCGCGCTTGCTTTTCGTTAAACTTTTTTTTAATGTACTTCTATTGCTTCTATAATATCTGCGCTAAAGAGATATATAGCTAGATTGACTTCTAGGATCAGCATCTTTATAAAAACGATTCGGATGTTAACTGAAGAAGATTTACTTCTTTAAAAAGTTACCGATGAAAAATATCGCATCTGTTACTTGTCACCATCGCGTGCATAAAAACATACCATTATTTCTTCACTCGATGTTTATTTGCATTTCACGGTAAGCTTACAGCATCTTTGACAAATACCGATTACAGTTTTTTTACAGACTCGGCGACGGTCAGACGTACACTGAAAAAAAATTCGCTTGCGGGCTGCCAAAGAAAAAAATGTTTGTTTCAATTCGACTTTCAATTCTTACAATTTCATATGATATTGAAACAACGACAGCAAGACTGTCAAGGTGACATGTTATCGTTTCAATCCGGTATGAAATTGTACGAATTCAGAGTAGAATTGAAACAACGTTCTTACTTCATTGGCAGCCCGCAAGCAAATTTTACTTGATTCAATGATATTTTTTTGCTGTGTAGGGAGACGATTTCACTTAATTTTAAGATGATGTGGTATACCTCCCGCCCACCTGCTCCGCCCCCAGTTGGTAACAAAAACTGTACTGAATGCCGTTTTGAGAACGCAGTCCGCCGAGAAAAAAATAACTCCTCCTCTGCGTCATTTAAAACGGCATCCAGTACAGTTTTTATAGCCGGCCAGGGTATTTCGCATCATTTTAATATATTTATCACGTATGTGATCGTAAAGTAGCAGTCCATTGATGTATTTTTCTAGAATTTACGGCATGATTTAAAATGACGGTAAATTGACGGTTATTTTACACCTAGTTATGGACCACATAAATAAAAATTACGTCCAATTGCCGTGGTTGTCCCGGGAGTACATGTTCATTGGGAACGGGCCTCAGTTTCTTATTAAACGTACAGAAAGCAGGGTTAATGATCTCGATTTATCAAATGTAACTTCCGATTCTGTCTTTGGTTGGCATCCCTGCTTAGAAAATCCTATAGATACTGATTAAAACCGATTGTAACCCATAGGATTTCAATCGGAACGAATAGTCTTAATCGGAGAGCAATTTGCGTTCCCATTGGAAATGAATAGGTATCAGTAGGTTTTAATTGGCACATGAAATCAATCGGAACGTATCGTTATTATCCGATAAAATTGGCTTTCCGATAGGAAATATTATTTTTCGATGACGTATTGGTTTGAATGAGTTTTTTGTCCTGGTAATATCCCATAGAATGCTTCCTTTCCCATTGAGATAACGAATCGGATTGTATAGGAAATTCCCCCATTTTAGTTTTGGACAAGATTTAATCGGAAAGTACCGTTGAAAAGTAGCTCTATATTGAGCTTATGGGATTGAAATGGGTTGTATTCTTTGATCATATATCGGGATCTATCGGTAAGTATAATGTCTCTATGGGAATGTCTTGTCCCGTCAAACAGCCGGATTCAATGTGTTTCTTTCCGATAAACTGTCAACTGGAATGAATCAGCTATCGTTGACTGACCTTAATAACTGTATCTCTATAGCTATTAATAGGAAATTGCGTATTGCTCCCGAGTCGCAATTAATCGGAATGAAGCGGCTAGAATTTACAAATTTCGTCATCACGTTTCTTTCGGAATGAATAAGAAACGGCAACTTACAGTTGAGCTAGAACGCAATAGGTATCAATCTGCCTATGATCACAATGCTCAACTACAGACTTTGAATAGGAATGAATAGGGGGTGATGAATCATTCTTTAATTAGAATCAATCGGAATTTGCATACATTATATATATTGATTGCATGTACATACATATGAGAAACGAATCTATCGGTGTACATCGATATTGATCTATTTGACTAACAACGATTCGAATTATGCAACAATATATGGGAATACATTGCCCGGTCGAACAATCGGATTCAAATTTTTTTTTTGCGAAATGTCAATAGGAATGTATTAGCAAACGTTGACCGATCGCATCAACGGCATTGCACTGTCAGTGTATATAAAATTGTGTATTGCTCCCAATTTGGATTAATCGGAAATGACTGGTAACTAATATTTAAGAAATACAACTAATATTTTTATCACTCGCATACCAATATTTTTATCACAATAAATACAACTTATATTTTTATCACTCGTCACAATACAAACAAGTTTGTATAGGAACAAATAGGAACTAATAAATTGTCCTTTATCGGAATCAATGTAAATTTATGTTTATAGAATACAATGAGGCATTCTATCTCAATTCGAACGGTCAAAAACGTGACCACATCCAAAAAATCGTAATTTTACCACAATTCCTAATTATTAAAAGAAATGTTTGTAATTTTTTCAGAATTTTTGGATTTTTTTTGGATATGCCAAACTGGTCATTTTTTTTGGCTGAAATCGCATCTTTGAAAGTTTTAAGTAAACAGAAAAATGTTCAAGGAATATAAGATGGAGTTTTGCATGGACTTTCCGAATGTGTTTATTATTGAAAAAGGTGCTTTATATGAAAAATAGACTAACATATTTTTTTCATCACTCGGTGCGGAAATAGCCACTTTTCTGCCCGCTTCGCGTGCGTAAAACCGTCATTTTCGCACCTTGTGATGAAAAATTTCGTACATCCCTCGTGCGAAACACTTTTTCGACCTCGTGGAGTAATGTACTATTTTTGCCGACTGCGCTAAAATAACTACATTCCTTGCGTGCAATACGGGCGGAAAATAGCCTATTATTGACCGATGATCATCATTAACCTGTGCGCATGCGCAGTACAATGTCATTACTCCCTAGGGAGTAATGGTAATTGGCGAAGGTGACGATTTTGCGACGCAAGAAATGTGGTTATTTTAACGAAGTCGGGAAAAAAATATCGTATGCGACAAGGGAGGAAGTGCGTTTTCACCTCGTGTGAATTTCTGCCCTCGCTTCGCTCGGGTATCAAACTTCATACTCGGTGAAAGCACGCACTTTCCTCCCTTGTGGCATTTACCCCCTCCCTTGTGTACTATTTAGTCTATTTCGCCTAGAAATTGAAATTTTTCGACAAAAATAAATAAACATACATTCCATTCCGAAAGTTCATTCAAAACTACATATTTTATTCCTTGAACATTCTCTTGTATGTCTGATAGTTTTGAAAAAAATCGAGTTTGACAAATCTAAAAAAAAGATCCGAATATCCTGAAAAAAAATTATAAAACATTCTTTCACGTAATTATAAATTGTGGTGAAATAATGATTTTTTTGGAAGTGGTCGCAATTTTGACCGTTCTAAACGAGGTGGAATGCCCTCTATGTATGCTTGCAACCTATCAGAAACGCATCTATAGAGGTAGATTGGTACTGGCCTGTATTGACTGACACAAATGAAAAATCACGACATTTAACATGTCAATTTTTTGATAATTACAACCTATGCATTCTTGATGCTTGTACAAAATTCCATTCTATTGGATACTTTAAAGTTGTTAAAAATAAGTTCAGAGCTGAGTTGTATTTTAAGGGCTAACACCGCTAATTAATCAGGGATCATTACACTTAAGGGGTAATTAATCAATTAATTAATCATGTTTTGGGCGCAGCCATATTTATGAAAAAGGTATACAGTATTTCTACTTATAATCTATTTCGTAGCATGTTTCAACAAAAATAACAACGTGCTAGCTTTGATTACTGAACTTCTACTGTATCTGGAATAATGCAAACATACACATTTGGATCAATCGTACCAAGGTGAATATCATGTGCATTGAACCAGAGAACTCCGCCGCGATGGTCACTGAAAGAGATCACGGTTATTTTGGAACGTGTTCGAATTCGAGCCGTGACCATCTAGCTACTCACAACTACATCAACTTCGTCATGATGAATATTAAAAAGAAAAAATTATAAAAATTGTCAGTGAAATTACGCAACTTTTAAGACTAGTTACGGGATGGCGAGTTTTTTTTCGCAAAGTTCTTCTTGATACGATTCCGATAATTCCGATTTAAATGTAGCGCATAAAATGCCCATTCAGAGCAATAGAATTCACCAGTTTCTTCCTGTAGGTTCCTATTAAATATTGCTACTGATACCGGTTAGCGCCGGTAAGATCCGATTGACGAAAAGGGCTGAATATTCCCATTCATATGAATTCAAGAATGTACCATACCATTAATATGATTTCCGATTGAACTTCATTACTTCCGATTAAATACCAATAGGATAAGTCCATATAAAACCGAATACGGAGCAGCAGTCTACAGTCAATTCATTCGTCCAGGTACGTAGCTACCTATTTGTACCTATTTGTTCCCATTGAGTACTAGAATAGTTATGAATTGGAAATACCCCTGACAAAAAACTCATTCATACCGATTCATTTTTTTTTATCGGTTTTAATAGGATTTTCTAAGCAGGGATGCTGTGTCCTGTGCGCGGCAGCCAATCGACACGTATCCGTTTTCGTGCGACGTCGGACTGTACTTAGTGTGCCTTGATCACTGCCATATTGGATTGTTAAACGCCGGTGGAGCAACAGGTGCCTGATTAATAGCGGTAAGTAATATTATTATTACGCTATTGTTATTCGCGGTGTTTAGGATCATCGCAATGTTAATCGGTGAGCATTAGTAATTATTTTTCACTAGCAAAATTCGTTCGCATAGTTCGCGGAGATAGTGTGATTGTTTTTGCATTGTGTCGGGCTCAAGAAAAAACTTGCTCTAGACAAAGCATACTGGCAAAAAAGTTTGACCGATGAATGAATATTTATTCGCAAGTAACGAATAAATATTTTTCCAATGCACTTTTTTAATCGGGCTATACGTTTTTTTCTCAGTGTACGGCATCGAATATACTCATCGGCATCGTCGAGCAGTACGTTATATGCAACATAACCCGCCATTTCGTGTCGACACACGCCGACTAGGTAACCGCAACAAGATTAATAACGGTGAATATTATGATTATTACACTATCGTGCGCCTCAGTTTTGTGTGTTATTACAATTTCAATGATCGAGTGTTCGTATTTACTTATTACTAACGAGATTCGTTTTGTATAGTGCGCGTGATTGTTTTTGAAACGTGTCGTATTTAAAAAAATTCGTGGTGTCTAAAAAACGTACAAACGGAAAAACATTTGACCATTGAATAAATATTTAATCAAATACAACTTTATTCAAGACTAACGAATAAATACTTATTTGAATAAATTTTTAATTAACAAGTAATTGTTTCAGTGGATAACAGCGAATATATGCATCGGCAACATTGAATTATAACATTATTTGCCTCATCATACATATTGTATCGATACACGCTGTCTAGGCAATAGATACGAGATTAGTAGTGGCGATTATTATTCTTATTATGCCATTTTTCAATTCGATTTTTAGTATTATCGCATACTTCATCATCGAACAGTCGTATTCATGCATCATTAACGTAGTTATTCCGTATTTTTGTTGCTTATTATCGTTCGTATGATGAAATATTTTTTGTTGGTGCTCGAGGAAGAACGTTCTCATGAAAAAAGTTTTACTGATGAATAAAGATTTCTTTGAGTACATTTTAATCAGGTTGCATATAATTTTTCAGACTACGGCAGTTCCTGTTTGGACACGTTGGACTACAAGTAATTTGCTGTCTTCCTTCGGCATGTAGAATCGATAGATGCTAACTGTGCAACGACTGCGAAGTTTATAACGGTGTGTATTATAATATTTTATTTATTATGCTAATGAGCCAGTTCCTTTATAGTATTCGATATTTCTATCCTCGAACGTTAATATCGATGCATAACCTTCTGAATTCGTTTCGTATTCATTGCGTCATTAATTGGTTTTGTAATCTGACATACTTGAGAAGAAACGTATTCGTGAACTTTGAAATATCTCAAAATATACTATAATTTTTGAAAATTTATTCTCACACAAAATCCTATTTGATGGATTAATTGTTATTATTTTTTAGACGTTGAGGAGTTGTTATTCAATTCGACGACAGCAGTGTTTAAAATAAATAAGAGCTCCTCAACGTATAAAAAACCACAATAACTAGAACACGACTGTGTCTTTGACACAGCCGAGCAGCTCTTATTAAAATAAGAGTCAAATCATGAAAGCTTGTTTGGACAATAAAATTCTACCAATATTAATTGTAATCATAATATATGATAACATTTAAAAAGTGTTGAATCATATTTTTGGTTTCATTTTCTCAGTTCGTTTCGCACATCACAACTTATACAACGTTTATGGTTGATTGCAATATGTCTCTAGTGCACTGAAGAGCCCAAAAAAAGTATTATAACGCGAATCTTAAGTTACAAATATTCTTGGCCACAAAATAACAGTGGAAAAAAGCATTCCACTGTAAATGGTTATTTTCCAGTCGTTGCAGTGTGCAATCTATACTAAATTACTCAACTTTATTTTCAAATCCCTTGTGCACATTCATTTAGAAGTAGAATATAAAGCACGTCCGAAACTTATATCGCTTATACTGTTTGTTTTTCGTTAAGCAATAACGACCGAGGAGGTAGTGGTAAATGATAATAAGCAGCATGCGTTTGTTTTCATCCATTAATCAATTTCACTTTCTCATAAACGAAGCAGATTACAAAAAAAAACGGAGATTTTACTGTCAGAATACAAGACCAACGATTTAAGAAGTACAAGTAATCAAAAATACAGAATAATTGTGAGAGAAAGGCCTATTCTTATATCCGCCATTATTGTTAGTCCTGCAAACAAAGCACGATTATACTACTATGGTTACCATTTTTATTTCAAAGTCAGTGTATGAATTCAACTCAGAATGATCGAAAAATATGTCCTTGTTTGTTACAGACAATATGTATACATGTCAGTTTTGTCCCTATCAGTCTCTACGACTGATTGCGTACTTGCAGCACCAAAATGTCTATTCACAATTGAGTCAATACTGGCACTGCGGTTACAATGGATGTAAAAAAAAGTTTCGATTGCAAGGTTCGCTGCGAGCTCACTTGTTGCGAACGCATGTAGTTCTCCTTAAAGGAGAGAAGAAAAACAATTGTTCTACTCCTAGCACTGCGTGTACTAAATTTATCTGCTCAGTACAACTTAGCAAAAAAGAATTCGATTCAAGTAATGCAATTATAAAGCATTTAAAGATTCATATTCGAGACAACGAAAAAATTAAATGTCCTTTCGACGGTTGTAATAAGGAATATCATCTTCTACAGTCATTCACCGGACATTTATCAAAAATCCACACAAACTCATCTAGCAGTAGCACGTCGCAGTCACCTCTTGACGCCACTGTCTCCGAAACCGAAAATGCAGTAGTGTCCGATAGTTTCAATGATGAGCAACTCGACTTTGACGAAGAATGTTCGGATCAAAATGTTAACAGCGTCGTAAATGAACACAAAGATGATAATAATGCAGATCAATTTCTGTCGAAAGTTGCTCAATTGTATTTAAAATTGGAGTGCCAATTGTTAATACCGGCATCAACAGTTCAGAAAATTGTATCCGGAGTATTGAGCGTGCACGAACAAAGTCAAGAAACAGTAAAAAACAATTTGAAGACGTGTTTACTAAAAGAAAATCTTTTATCGGATAAAGTGGACGACATAGTAAACGAAGTATTTAATGATGACCCGTTCCTTGATTCGACTAACACATTGAATACAGATTATAAACGTAAAAAATTCTACAAAGATCATTGTGCTTTCATAGATCCGATAGAAGTATCGCTGAATAGTGATCACGGGGAAAAGACATTTTTTCACTATGTACCTATTGCAGATACTTTGAAACAACTTTTCACCGATAAATCTCTCAGCAATGAGCTGCGCAAGCATTGTGAAATTCAGAACGAACGTATTCTCACAGATTTCACGGATGGATCAGCATTCCAAGATTCCGCCTTTTTTCGAGAAAATCCGAACGCGATAAAAATGATTTTATACCAAGATGCATTCGAAGTAGTCAATCCTATCGGTTCTGCTATTCATAAGTATAAACTCGTTGGAATCTATTTGGGAATTGTAAATTTTTCAGAACATGTACGGTCGCATGTCAATTCAATAAAACTAATAGCACTTTGCAAAGAAAAGTACTTCGAGCACGAAAAAGTATACGGAAAGATTACAGATGATTGAAAGTCTATCGAATCTGATGGAATACAATTGCCGTCAGGAGAAATAATAAGAGGTGCAATCGCTTTTATTGCTGGCGACAATCTCGGGAGGCATTCCCTTGGCGGATTTGTAGAAAATTTTAGTATGGCAACATATTTCTGCCGATACTGTCTTATTAATCGAAACGATTTTCACACTGACAGCGGGCAGTTGAAAATATACGAACGAAGGAGTATCGAAAATTACAATGATGCTTTGCGACAGAAACATGATAATAATAACTACCAAGGGGTCAAGTTCAATTCGAAATTCAATGATTTGAAAAATTTTCTCATCTGCGAATCGGGATTACCTCCTTGCCTTGGGCATGATTTGTTCGAGGGTGTGGTTGCCTATGATTTAAAAATGTTCATTGATTATTTCATACAAGAAAAATGGTTCTCGTTATCAATGCTAAACAAACGAATTGAAACGTTCGGATATTCGATACAAGATCGTAGAGACAAGCCGTGCTCAATTTCCGAAAACAAAAAGAGAATTGTTGGTGGAGCTTGGCAAATTGTTGTATTTCTAAAGCTGTTTCCGTTATTAGTAGAAGATAAAATTTTCGATACTATGAATAATGTGTGGCGCAGTGTTCTTCTGCTCTTAGAGATTGCTGAAATAATCTGTGCTCCTGCAATTCATAAATCGTATTTGCCTTACCTAGTGTTACGTCCTGTGAATTTTTAGTCAAATTCACTGACGCAACTGGTCTAAAAGTCGATAAATATTCAATAATAAAATAATGAATTTACAAGGAATTCAGAGACAATTTTAAGTCAAATAATACTGACAAGTAACCACTGAAAGGTGATTTTGCATGAGAAATAATTAACAGTAGCGCATTTAAATCGCCGGATGATTCTATCCAGTGGTCGGGATAAGAACAATCAGATGGGTAAAAATATTAAAACAATGGAGCTATTGGACCCGCTAGCAAGGGTCATCGACAGTGAGGATACCTCGGGTCCATACCCATTGTCTTAATTAAAGCGCAAAAGGTAATGTGAATCTTTCTTATGCGGCGGCGACATGAAAAGAGACGACACCTTATCGCTCTAACACGCAGAGCGAGGCGGTGCACGTACGCATACAGCGGTGCAGCCAAAGAATTGGTGATTTACCGACAGCGCTAACGAGTGCAGCACCTCTCGGAGGATAATTATTCAAGGGTTATGGGAAATTATAATAATTTATTATCGATGTTAAATTCATTTGACTCGAATATTTATGGGAAAAGACCAGTAAACAAATAGCCAAATACCAATGCAATAGAGTCAAGCTTGATAATTCGTTTGGGTCAATTCGTCTGTATAAATTATTGTAAACAAATTATAAAATGTTATCATAATGGGAGAAAATATTTTATAAATTAAAAATTATGGTTTGTCATAGTTTAAGCAAAGTAAGATAATTATCCTTTAAAAATCCGGAATATTCAAACAAATTTTATTCAACTAAAAAGGATAACTTGGGATAGAAACATCATAGAAATTTCATTCAAATTTCTAAATTCTTGTTATTGAAATTAGAAATTATTAAGGAAACCTGTTTATCCGGGAATTCATTGTAAAGGCCAACTTTGTAAAAATATTTAAGTAAGGAATGTACGATGTCAAAAACCGATCGATAATCATCGTGGAAGGGGACCAGCCGATCAGTCGGTAGTTCACTGGACATCGGTGGATGCAGCGGGGAGCTGAGTGTCAAGGGGTCCCCCCGATGAAAACAATAAAAGCAGCTCCGCTAAGGGTGGAACGAGTCACTTGTCGAGACACTAGCGTTCCGGTGTAACATCACTAATTATCACAACCAAATTACTTATAATCAAATATACCGGAGTTTTACCAATAATTCGTTCCATTATTCCATCCTTCAACTTAATCAACATTCATTCACTGATCTCGACATCTTTTGTTTATTCCATCAATCATCTGAAACAATAAAAGGAAGGAAGGAAGGAAGAGGAATTCCGAATCCAACTTTCAATAAATCCAACCGACGCAAATTTAAATTGAACCATCGTAAGTCATTGGAATATTGCATCTTCATTCATTTTGTTTTATTTTCATCTTTCTCTGACGAATGTTTAATTTTGTTTGTTACCTTTATTTAACTGAGTATTTTAAATAATTCGGGGTACTTAATGTTCAATCCGTGATTTGGTTAACTTAATGAGAGATGGATTAAACTAAGGAGCTTCATCGATTTTTCTTCGAGGACGTCTGTCCATTGTGTTAGAATATCGAACCCACCAGTCCGCGATAACGCTAGCCTTGACTCACTGTCGGGCATCGCAGCGGACCACGCGTCATCGGGAGTTTTGTTTCACGGCCTTGCCACGGTATGCGAGGTCCACACGGAGTGTCATATCAGTTCGACGTAGTAAACATCGTAGTACGCGCCGAGTAGAATTAAATACCGAGCCATAGTAAACACCGTATGATTTCTTTCGACCTATAATCTTTCGGCATGCATTCTTAGCCCATCCCTGAATAAATTTCCAAAAGGATAGATTCGAAACTGGGCATTGTCCTGATAAAGCGTCACATGCGATAAACGTGTAAAAGGGAGAGAAATCTCCTTGACCGTAGATGCAGGAAAATGCTGATCAGGACGTAACACTAGGAACAATTATTTGCGAGTACATCGTATTAAGGAAAAAAAATGGTCCAAAACTGCGGCCGAAACATCACTATCTGTTGCATTATCCTGAATTAATTTTGAAATACGGTCCTTTGATGAAGGTTTGGACTATGCGCTTCGAAAGCAAACATACATATTTTAAGAGAGCTCTTCGATACACCCGAAATTACATTAATATAACAAAATCTTTGAGTGAGAAACATGAACTGTTTCAGAGTTTCCTTCGATTAGGTGCAGATATACGAGCGGAAGTAGAAATGAAAGGGAATTCAGATTTTGAAGCTCATATATATCAAGATAGCATTCAAGAAGCTATTTGCAAGGTCAATCTTTCCCGCGGTATCCAGGAATGCAATGAAATAATAGTAAAAGGTGTTGCATACAGGAAAGGAGACTGCTTAGTTGTATGTCAAAAAGGCTATCAATATGGCATTGAAGTAGGAAAAATATTCATCCTTTTAAGCGATGAACAATCTGTATTTGTGGTATGTGAGGTTTTGGAAACTTCTTTCTCTCCGCACCTTTGCGTTTATCAAATTGGAAGCTGTGTGAGATATGAGTGTTTTTCATTGAATAAGCTGCCAAGTACGGAAAAACTGATTATATACAATAGTGGGACTTTCTTGTGCGTCAAGCCAAACTTTGGGCTCGTTGCACACTCTCTGTGAAATCGGATTTGATACTGAAAAGGTCAGTTACTGACAATAAATATGTATATTGTAACTGTCCAATTTGTTTGGTACAAATTTGAGAGTTCGTGTGCAGGACGGGCTTTCTGACAAATTGAATAGAGTGTCTCAGTCCGTGTTGCGCGTAGGCTTTGTTAGCCAGTACGGCGTTCGGTTCATCATCGACAATTCTTTCTTGTGACTGATTCTATTTTTTTTCTTTTATGACCAGTGCGGTAAAGAATTCCATCTCCTTTGAAGAGGGCTGGACTGTCTGTCTAGTGACTTCGATCCTGCATTCATTCGGTAACAACATTCTGATACGTTGTTTATGAGGTATTCCATATCATTTTGACCTGGGTCTAACCCTTCACAATGAGGCTAAAGCTGGCGGCCGAGCCTGCGGCCAGCGTACCGCTAGCGGGCCACCGCGCGCGCGGTACTCCAATAGTTACAAGAAAAAATCGGTTCGCATAAAATCCCTTGATATAAAATTCTGAAAAAAATCGCACATCTTATTTAATATGCTTACGATACAATAATGCAAGGCAGACCCTTTGGCTATGCTTTAAGGGGTCCGGAGGTATAAATAACTATAGAGACAACCTGCTATCGTTAGCAATCCGAAAAAATTCCGAAATAATTCATAGATACTCCTTAAGGTATGTATTATGTATTACTAAAGAGGTTTTTCCACAGCAGACCCTTGAAGGGTTTTTTAAGGGGTCTAAAGTCTCTATGGGAGCGACCGAACTTGTTTTGACGATTTAGACCCCAGATTCAGTCTCATCCCTTCACACCTTCTATTCGAGCCACAATTTCTAAATGACTGAATTACCTGTCAAAAGCACACAGATTTTTTATTAGATTTTTTCTGGTTTGTCTCTCAAAGATTCATATGAAGAATGTAGAGCGAAATTTGATGAGATTTTGCGCGACACCTCTTCATTACCATCTACATTATCGAAGAACGACAGTAATTTGTGCAGAACTATTACGAGTCACTTATTTATATAAATTAATTTTTCGACATATTTATTAACATTTATTAATGTGCATTAGAACGTCCGCAACATCACGTCGATGCTATTCTCGCTGCACTGGCAGGTTTGAGTGAGAAGATTGAGGGCCTGCAAGAAGAAGTGCGGAACTGTCGAGAGGCCATTCGCACTCAACAAAAAAATCCAACCGCGACAGACGCTAGTACAGCTCACACCGTCGATAACCGTAACAATGACAACGACAGTGACAGTGATAGTGACAGTGACAGTGACAGTAGCAGCGACTCTGACAGTGACAGCTCTATTTCGACACTCGACGGATTCCCGTTGAATTCGGTTGCCGACGTTGCCGGCATGGAAGTACGCCTCAACACCGACAAATCTTACAGGAAATCGTTGGTAAATAATTAAAAATAACTAAAACATTGGTGACCATTGATAAACTTTCTCCCTGGTAAAAGAGGCTCTGCACTCGTTTTAAGCATTCAAGATTTTGTTGTCAACGTGTTCAGAATGTTCCAAAACAGTCGAAAACTATAATTACAAAAATACGTGGAAATAATCAATTCGACAATTAAAAATTCTACTTAAATGCTTATAAAAAATAGATTGAGCAGCTGTCGAAGCATGTTACTGTCAAGGGCAAAACGTATATCCCTCGAATCCTTTCGATCCTTTTCACCGACAATCTCGCAACCACTTACAATTATACCGGCAAGTATTCAAAGGAGTCGTTTTCGAACCTTGCTCTAGCGAAAGTGGTAAAACGTAAGATTTTGTCCCACCAATTGCTCTTCAATTTACCGGACCTATGAATATTACATAATGTAATTCTCTAGGAGCTGTGAAATCGGATAGTGCTGGGAAAAAAATGAGAACCGTCGATATTGATGACAAGATCAAATCGTGGCTGCGACATGCGAAGCAGCGCCAAGAACGCACTACAAAAGGGCCTACGAGCGAGGATATGTAATAATCATATCTCACGGGGGCAGCCAGGATTTTACTATCCCTCCCATCTTGGCCCCATTCACAATCGGAAATTGTTTTTTTTTTCTGTCAATTTTCTCATGAGCAACGTTGATGCTTAAATAATTCAAATTCACCCCGATGTATCGAAGGGATTTTTTCTGCTTTATAAGAAATTCGGCAATGGATCCGGCAATGATTTTAAATGAATTGCATTGAAATACTTAATTCGCGATTGACGCTCGGCACAACCGAAAGCCCATGTTCGCGAATGATACTTAATGTATTGTCTTCTGTTCAGCGTCGGTCCCCGGAGATGATTGCGAGAAATCTTTCTACGATTTATAAAGATAATATAAGAAATCACTTCTGACCTTGTGAACGCTTATTGAAACAACGATTTAATTGTTGTCATTAAAATGTATTTCAACAACTATAATAATAAAATAATTAATGTTAACAACAATAACAATTACTGTCGTGTGCAGGCAATCGGACGGTTTTAGAAAATATCTAGATGCCTTCTGGCATACCGAAGGGGGCTGAATAAGACACAATACGAAGTGTCTTATCCACTTTGTATTGTGTCTTATTCATAACTCCTCTGAGCTTTGACGTTGCCTCACCCAGATTTCTATTAACATTATAACGTTTCAACGTCGTTCGTGCGCCCTAACTTCCGGTTCGACGTGACCCCCGCCATTATCGATACAGCATTCGAATCTACGATGCAGATTGTAGCGGACTTTTCGTAGCGTTTGTGGAGTTAGCGATCGGCATGCTGCGACGATTCGCTCCCTCATGTCTTCTTCGGTAGTTGGCTCTGTTTTATAGATTATATCATGTAACGCGCCCCACAAGTAAAAGTCGCAGGGCGTCATATCGGGAGACCTCGGCGGCCACGTGATCGGACCCCCTATACCGATCCAACGTTGTGGGAATCGACGATTTAAGATGTCCCGCACTCTTCGAGCAGTGTGAGCAGGAGCTCCGTCTTGCTGCCACCACATTCGGTCACGGATGTTTCTGGGAATGCGCTGGAGTAAGAGGGGAAGTTCGTCCTCAAGAAATGCAGCATGCAGGCGACTGTCGAGGATTTCATCGAAAAAGTATGGACCGACGATTCGATCTCCGACGATGCCTGCCCAAACGTTTACTTTCCAACGATACTGGATCGGCACCTCGCGATTCCACTGCGGGTTATTTCGCGACCAGAGACGCAAGTTGTGATGATTCGGGAGACCGACATTGGTAAAGGAGCTTTCGTCTGTGAAAAGGACAGTCTGGAAAAAATTCCTGTCGTCTTCAATTTTCCCCAGGGCCCAGACACACAGATTCTCTCGGTTTCCATAATCGGTGGGACGCAATTGTTGTCGAGTATTGAGCTTGTACGGATAGTTGACTGACCTCACGATCTTCCGTACCGTTTCACGATTTGCGCCTATTACAGGATAAAGTTCGTGCGATTAACAGGACATTCCCGTGAAACCCTAAAGTTTTGAACCATTTCGTAATGCCATTGGTGACGCATTAGGCGAACGATAATAATATCAGTATCGACAGTTTGCATCGCTTGATTTGCTTACCTAAGTTCCTCGCAAGACCTCGTGCGCTCTGAATTGGGGTTCGCTCTATCGCTCGCAAGACTGGTCTTCTCAGGGGGTCACTGACAGTCCTAGCTCGCTGCCGTCGCGGGGCTTTCAATGCACCATATCGACGAATTGTATTGTGTAGCCGCCGAAAACTTTGCCGTGAGGGCGTCGGGTCACCATGAGTTTGCCGATAAACTCGCACAGCAGCCGTATAATTATAATTCACGATTGCGAGAGCTGCGTGCATGCGCAACCGTGTAGCCTCCATATTTGTGATGAATCTCGTATCACGATAACAATTGCCTCTCGTAACCTGATTCTCATTTGTTACTCCGACAAATGAACATCAAGCCACCTCGATAGCGCTCGCTTATCGACATACATTCGCCGAATCTCTCGCCATCCCTGGACGATCCCGGGACGATCCCGGGACGATCCCGGGACGATCCCGGGACGATCCCGGGACGATCCCGTGGTTGGTCGACAAACGAGATTTTTAAGCCAAAAGAATGAGTGGATGGGGACTTCCTGACGAGCAAAACGACGAGTTCTGATCAAGCCCCGCACCCAGCCGATAAGAGTTATCTTTATAAGGAAAATATTAATTGTTTAATGATCCCGGTTTTGTCGACATCTTTCGCGATGTCTACCTGCAGGATCATTGGAGAGCCGGGCGAAGTCCGCCGAAAAAGTGCAAATAAACGCCGAAAGATTAAAAAAAAACAAAAAAAATATTGCTCATTAAGGAATCGAACCCCGACCCTTCGAATCTCCAAGCAATCGCTGTAACCTCAAGACCGTTTATCAGGACAATGACCTAAATGAAATTGCATCATCTCGTTACTCCGTATTTTTGCACGATAAAAAATTTTTTTAGTGTAAAAGCAGTGGATATGACCCGATTAATAAGAGTGGGTCATATTCACTACTCTTACCCCAACTAATATTGATGCCGTTGTATTTCAATACAATATTAGCTGACCGTCGGGGTCTCTCTCAGTGACAGCCGCGAGTTCAGCTGGCTCACGAGGCTCGAGGCGCATGCGCGGTGGGAACGTTGGTTCGTCTCCGTCGTTCCTTGTGTTAGCCGTGGATCTTTCGCTAAAAGCACCGACTTTGAAATTAATTATCTTTATGAAAATTCACTTAAATCAAGCGGCCCCCGAGTGTTTTATATTCAGCTTTTTATCAACTTTATTAATACGAGCTGAGAATTTAATTACCCAACAATTTCGAATAAATTTTTTTACCCCCTTAAAAACTATGCATTTCTGCGGAAAAATTTTTACGCCATCGAAGAGGGCTTGAAAAATCGTTCAAGAATCGCACCCTAAATCCATTCCAATCACCCCGCAAGTGCCTTAAAAAATAGGTGGCCACTTTATAATGGTCACCCTGTATATATATTGTGACGTATTTTTCCCGGATCTCAACGCGAACAAAAAACACAAAAAAACAAAACCGAAAACGCGGAAACCGAAGCTCAAACCGAACGGGAGCGAAGCGCGGGAACGAGAACTCAGAAAACGTCACCTTCGGCCGCCCGCTTCTACGGATGCATCGACGTCCCGGTGGGCGCCAGTTAATTTTTGTTTCGCCGGTATTAACAACCGGGCTAAACTGGAGGTCGGTGGAACGGCCGACCTCCGCAGGGTCGATTTTTGTATCGCCGGAACCGCCAAGCCGGACTAATCTGGAGGTCGGTGGAACAGGCCGACCTCCGCAACCGAAATACACGAAGACAGAACGACAAAAGGACGAGATCACACAAACGAGAACTTAACGGAACGAGAACTAACGCCGATGCATTCGCGAAAGCGGACGGTTGCGGAAATGCACGGTTGCTCAGAATGCGGGTTATGGTAGAAGGGTCGCGATCCTTCGCCAATAAAGTAACGCGAAATCTAAAACGCGAAATCTCAAATATCGGAATTCCGAATTTCTTAATTAACGTGAACTCTAATTTGTTGGCTTGGTAAGCCACGGGATCGCACACTCGTGCATCGGGAGCGCTCGGCTGACCGGGGGGTCGGAGCGAGCGTAACGGGAATGGATCGATGCGCGATCGAAAATTATCGAAACGATAAACTCACCGGATCAGCATACTTTAATCCTATAATGAGCGGGAACTGCACCTCGTGATGCCTCGAGAACTCCAACACAATCACTGCACCTCAAGAGCATCCCTCAGACGCATCTCGAGCACAGAAAAATCGGTAGTAAAAATCGGAACCGAATCCGCACGAAACACAGCTTACGCGAGTCAACAACCGAACGTACTAAGTGACAGGTAGCGCGAGCGAGGTACGCGAACCGAAGCGAGAGCGGTGGCCGGAGTCTACGGCAGCGCGAGCGAGAGCGAACGACTCAGCGCGCGAGACAATAGCCTAAACGTAAACACCGGTAGCGCGAGAGGTCCGAGCAACCTCGAGGACGACTCTCGGCAGACTGACAAGCCTATGACGATATTCTAACGAAGCGTTATGATTATCGCGAGATCCTTACCCGATAGCTACTGCCCTCTTGAACTCTTTCCAGAGCGTCACTTAAGCGGGAACCGAAACCGTAACGTGGTAAATTTTGAGATTTGTCGCGATCGTTACTCCTAATTCAGGACGTGAAAACAAGGCTCTCTCTCTGAACCAAAACACAGCACAAGGTGTTCCGACCTTGCCTGGATCGTACTAAAACCTCCGCCTGTTCTCCAACGTCCTGCATCATCACCTAAACGGAGTGCCGGGTTTGCACCGGACTTTGACGTATTCGCGACGAAATCTCGTCGGGCTCTTCTCTATCCGTGTTTCTCACTGCTTCGAGATTCTCTCCACCGAATAGATCCGAGGCTTCCGACCTGAACTGAGTCTTTTTTGCTTATCTTAAAGCTTCTCACACACTCTAGCTCATCAGCAAAGTCTAAACTGGATCGTTACTTAACGGACTTTACTTAAACGAGAGCTGGACGGTACCTGGACAGCCGACGGGCAGTAAAGCGGGAACTACAACGGGCTAACCGAACTAAATCGATAGCCGTATCCGTAAAACGTGAATTAATTTGTATTTTTGTGACGGTGATCGAAAAATCACGTCACAATATATATATAAGTACATTGGAGCACAAGTTTTCTGAATGTTAAGAACGGTATACTTACACCTGTGAACTGTTTGTCCAATGTTACCTTCACTATCCTACCATGGGACCATTCACGATACAATCTGCATTTTACCACATTATTTGAAGGGAATGATTACGGACCCTTTATGTTGTGGTGTTGTTTTTTTTATCCACAGATTCCCATAGGCCAGATTCCTAGATCCTCCAAGAGCATGCCTTTATTTAACGTAACCTCCTTTGGTCGGAAGAGTAAAGTCTTAATAAGAGCAGAAACACTGCAGTCTTTGATAGATAGCGCAAAAATTAAGCTAAACCTGAAAGGAGAGACATATCAGGTTAACCCTTTTACATTATTTTACTTTTGACATTGATTCGATTTGCATGCATCGAATGCCTGCCTGACGCATGCGCATGAGAACAGTCTGTTCAGTTGCCTGTTCCAACTCGACAATGCATCACATCAACAAATCAATCTGACAATGTATGAGCAAAAAATGGTTATTTATCATGCATGTATATTGCTGTATACCCTATTATTAATTGCTTTCTTTCTAGTTTTATAAGGTTACAGCTGCCTGCAAATATAATACTAATATTTATCACAAAAAACATAAAACTTCAAAGAAATCATGAAATAATTAGATATTTGCCACAATGAATACTTCAATTTTTGTAGAGATGTGACGGTGTTACATTTCTTACTAGTTTCACTTTAGGCTGTGTTCGACTGTAGACATCGTAGAAAAAACAGGCCACCAGAAACATTCTTCAATTGTTCACTTATAGCGACTTTTTTCCTTACAACAATAATAAACGAGTTGGAATAAATTCATTGTCATCATTAACAAAATTTACTTTAAGGTCACTCCCAAAATGTCTTGAGCATTTATCAGATTCATTTTCATACTGACCTAGCAGTTTGCTTTGCGAATTGAGAAGAACTAGGAGTACGCTAAGCGTCAGTAAGGTCATATTAAGACTTCAAATCATCAATTTTTTTTTACAACGTATTGAAACCTTTTAAAGATCAACTTCTTTAAAATTGATGCATAATCATTACTGCATAAATTTTCGTGGATGCTTGGATTCAAGTTTTGCGCGTCATTATCAATGAATAACACAAATAATTTATTTTTCACCTTTTTCACCCGAATACGTAGTATCATCCCGGAGCTTTCGGAGTAGTGAGTCAGTCGTCATGTATTTCCTATGATTATGTCTGTGGTTTACGAAGAAAATCATAATCATTCGCATGTAAATATTTGATAGCTTACGTAGAATGGGAATGTTTTTTAGAATAGCCTTTCAGTGGATAGACCGATGCGCCACAGACCAGTTGAGTATGCAAGTTTATATCGCTTATAAATAATTCCAGAATTGCATTTTTTTTACAGCTATAGTCAATAAAATATTTTATTTATAAATATAACACACCCAAATCTTTCAGGATTTACAATTTAACCAAGGTACATAAATAACATAGCATTGCATACTCAACCTCTCTGTCGCACTGAGGCTACAAGAATATTTTCTCTGTACTTGACGAAATTTAACGAAATTTCGGTCGATTGGTTTCATATAATAATGAACATACAAGTAATCTAATAATTTGTCCTATGCAGATAGCATTGGATGAAGACGGTTCGGTCATTGACGAAAATGAAATACTTCTGGACGTTGCTCAACTTTCTGGAACTGCCGCTCAGAAATTAATTTTGTTGGAACCAGATCAATCATGGCAGTCTCCAGTTGATCCGGTTATCGTCGCGAATATCCAGACTGAAAAACAAGTGGTATCCATTCAAGACCCGGGTACTTCGGATCCAGTAAATCCTCAACCACCTGGAAACTGTGCCGAGAAATTCACGATAGGCGCCAGTATATGGGAAAAATTCCCATCTCGTTTAATGACGCATTGTGAATCAGGCAAAATAGCCTATGAATCCGACAGGCGAAATCTAGTGGCAAGCATTGCAGAACACATGTTGTACGATTTAAAAGATGACTCGAGGAAAACAGCTGAAAGATTCGCTAAAGCAATAACAACTAAATATCCTGCTACCTTTGCGGACATTATCGGAGACAACGTTGTTGGGGATGGCATGGAAACTTTTCGACAACAGATTTATACTGCCGTCCAGTATCGAAAAAAACACAAGGAACTCAAAAGAAAAGCGGAAATGCAGCAAAGTGACGACAGCGGCGACGATGCTCTTGAATGCGTCGCTAAGAAATCCAAGAAACAGGATGAATACGGTTGTGCTGAATACCAACCACTCTTACCGCGGACTGAGTCAGCAACATCGCAAAAAGAAAAGAAATTACTCCTCATTGATTTTCGCAAGAATGCCCAAGAGGATCATTCGAAAATATTGGCATTGATGGATGATACCTATCCATCTCAAAGAATCGATATTAATAATAAAAAACGAGATTTTGAGCGACTTTTTATGGACTGGCCGTATCTTTCTGAACAGCGATACCTGATAAACCACGCTTCTCGGCTACTTGGAAAATCCGTGTCAGAAGTCTGGGAAGAATTGTTGTCCGCAAACGCCAAGCCACTTTGTAAATATATCGCCTTCATGGAAAAAACGAAGGCTGGGGAATCACGGAAAGCAAAGGGGTCCAGCGCGGATGACGTTTCAACGAAGAGCGAAATCCTTCAAATGCTTTCTCAAGCAAAAGAAGCGAGCAAAGCATCAAAAAGTGAAGTACCGATGTTTGCCATTATCTTCCCGTTGGTCGCCAAATACCTGAATGAGGATCCAGAACTTCTCTGCAGGGTGATACCCGTAAGTTGATAAGTATTTGTCATTATTTTTTAACTCAAGAAAAAGTTATTTTCGCTTGATCGTACAAGCTTAATAGTTTCCCTTGGACTTGAGGGGAGGCTAAACACATGAGTGCGAGAGAGACAGGGTAAACATTTTGAACCATTTTTCTCTGAACGATTCTACAAAATGAAAAACAAACTGCGGGGCGCACTTCGTTAATCAAATACGCAGTGAACCCTGCAATTAGTTTTTACTTAATAAAACCGTTTCGGAAAAAAATGGATTTAAAATATTTTGAGGTTACGTTGATCTTTAGGCCCGCCTTAAGGGGAGTCTAAACCCCCTCTCGCTCGCTCTGATACAAATCGAATCTCTCATTTTTAAGGTTTTCAATATCGGTCTTTTCTTCACTTACCTATTGGTGAATACATGGCATGTACTCTGCACATTTTGTCGAGTAAAATTAAAATAAATTAAAGGAACTACGCGGTTTCCATTTTTTGAACAATGAAAAAAGGTTCTGCGACTGGGAAAATGATTCTAGTCATTCTACTCATATGAAACAAAAAAAAGATTATTGGTCAGTACAAGAATCACATGAACCTCTAAAAATTTGAAAAAAAATAACAATATGGCGACCTGCTGAACAATGTGTACGGATTTTCGAAAATCCGTACACATTATTTAGAAGGTCGCTATTTTGTGCATTTTTTTTTCTTCGAATTTTTAGAGGCTCGTGCAATACTTTTACTGACCAATAATCTTTTTTGTTTTTTTTTTCGTTTCAGATGAGTAGAAGGTCTAGAGTCAATGTCCCAGTCGCAGGACATTTTTCAGAGCTCGAAAATGAAACCGCGTAGTGCCCTTAATTTATTTTCATCATACTCGAAAAAAATGCGCAGAGCACCTGCAAATATCAATACATTAGTGGAAAACAGACCGATGTTGAAATATTTAATAGTACATAAACATTCTTTTTGTCAACCTCGAAAAAATGCTCGTTTAAAGTAGAATTATTTTGAGAATTGTTTTTTACTTATTTGACGTCAGTTTATCAGTTTATCAGTTTTCACTTCGCCACTTACGAAATCAACCCTTAAGTTCTACCGTAAAAAATCGTTGATAGAAAAACTCAGAATTGTCAAATTATTCGGATCCTGGTTTACTCGTGTTGAACTAATACATTTCCCGACGTCGCTACAATAACCACATTCTTTGGATGCAAAACGGGCGGAACATCGCCTATTATTGACCAATAATCATTATTAACCTGTGCGCCGTACTATTTCATTACTCCCTTGGGAGTAAGAGGTCTCATTACGCCCTGTGGAGACCCAATTCTCCCGGGAGAATAATGATCATTGGCGAATATGACAATTTTGCTATGGACGAAATGTGGTTATTTTAACGAAGTAATAAAAAAAAGTATCGTATGCTACCCGGACGAGAGCGATCTTCACCTCGTGTGAGTTCTGCCCTCAATTCGCTTGGGCAAGAAACTTCACACTCGGCGAAAATCGCGCATCCCCCTCCCTTGTAGCATAATATGCTATTTTCGAATTATGGAATTATTCATGTTGCAGAATTATTCGTATTCTGATTGGATTCGTATTCAGCGTGAATAAAATACATCGAAATATGTTGTAACTCCCCTACATAACAATGAAATCTCCCGTGTGGCCCCGGTGACGTCACACCGCGAGAGCCCGGGAGAGCCCGTCAGCCGGGAAGACTGCAGCCGTCGGACAAGCCCGCAGAGAGACAAGTGGCGCCATCCGACGGGATCGAGCGGCGGCTCGATCGATGCTGAGCGACGCGCACGCGCAATAGTCAACTCCAGCAAGGATTCGGAGGCAACGCGGCGCTGCCGAGCGGCCTTGCGGCGAAAGCACGCTCAAGGTCGGAGAAATGCAAAAGCGAGGGAAAATCGGCCGCGCTGATAGGACGAAAATGAAGACACGACGAGGTGCACACGGCACCGACCGAGCAGATGGAGAGCACATCATTAGCTCGGAGGATAACACCGGATAATCGTCACAACCATACCAACCCGGGATTGGAAGGCAGAGGAAGCAAAAGGCTTACAGCCAATCAGAAAATGAATAACCACGCGACCGCACGCAGACACGAGTCCGCCAGAAATCTGACAAACCGACAGAGTGGGAGTCGAAAATCGGGGTATAAAAGACGGCGATTTCGGCAGTCGAAGATGAGTGATCGGATCTACCTTATCAGCGGACAACTCTCCAGGACTAAAAGTGGAAAGTAAAAGTGCAAAGTGAAATAAAGTGAAACTGTGCCGAATTGGACTTATAAAAGTTGTACCGAATTAAACATATCAAATCTGTGTCGATATGAACTTGTAAAAATTGTGCTGGTTTGGACTTATAAAATTCGTGCCGATTGGAAGTTATAAATCTGTCCGATTGGGACTTATAAAATCGGTGACGATTTGAATTTATAAATCGGGGCGATTTAGACTTATAAAAAGTGTGCCTTTGTGAACTTCTAAAATTGTGCGAAGTCGGACTTAGAACATTTATGCCGAAGTGGATTTATAACATTAACGGTGAACAAGTCTGGCTAATCATCTCAAGTAACTGAGCCGCGAAACGAGACACTCAGCGTGGACCGGTAAAGTGACCAAAAGTGACCGTCAGAAAACCGCAAGTATCGAGGAATAGCTTGACGAGTCCAAGGACAGCAAAAGGCATACTCAGGGAAGGGTTCACTCGCCCTGAAGACGACGCTACCATCAAATTAAGGTAAAAACGTCCATTGAGCAAATAAACACCAATTACAATTCGCGAGGTGAACGGGCTGTCACGTCGATCGCCGTGCCGTGACGTCACCACGAGACCTCCGAGCGCGACGACGAGCTGGATTCAGCGACGATCGAGAAGCCGCCCGCGCATGCGCAGTGCGGTATACGCGCGTATAAATTCTGTCGCGTAACATTACAACTTCAAGCAATTCAATTCAACAAGATAAATAGACATAAGATCCGAATATAAGAATAATCAATTTTATGGACTCGGTTATCAATTGAGACAATATTTTGGAAAAAGAATACAGAAACGACATAATTCAAGAAAGAGAAAGACTTGTAATTACATGAAGCTGGTCAATCTATGAATAAAAATTATTACTTTTCCGTATAAAAACGTCTCTGGCACACCTACCCATAATTCCCAGACGCTCGAGTCCACGAATCTTTCCGTTTGAGTGCCCGTCCCTCTTAAGGAGGTGCACGAATACGGAAAAATATTGTAAGAGGCATTTGCTCCTGTTACAATGTGAGGTAAAACAGTTCTAAGAGCCCGTCGATTATCGAAAAAAATTGACGATTACCCCTTTACTATTTTCACGTTTTTCATAACGTGGTAATGGCCAAAAAATCGGGTTTTATAATATCGTCAAATACATGTTCTTGTGTGCTTTTTATCATAGAATACAATAGGTACCTGGGTTTACCGTATTTGTATATGAAAGCAAAGATGTCACTGTTTGAAAATCCCAAAACCGCAACTTTTCTATAAATGGGTAAAGAAAAAAATCTTGTCACTCGTCATTTTGTAGTTATATTCGATATATTCTTTTCCGCTGAGTGCGAATTTGTTAATTTATTTTATTTTACCACATTATATGATACTGTAACTCACGTCAGATGTAAATATATATATATTGTAACGGGACAGACCCCCCCCCCCCTAGACCATCTAGCCGGCCATCTAGCCAGCCGGCTAGATGGCCGGCTGGCGTCCACTTCTCGCAAGCGAGACTGCCCCGGGATGGCCATAAAGGCTCTGCCTGTCCTATCCTCTAGATCCCTTTCCCATCCTCACAAATAGACCACAACCTCTTTGAGGTAACTCCAAAGGGAGCCTCGTATTATTTTCTAGACTGCGAAAGCACGTATGTCTCGGCATACGTGTCTCTGAGCATAGTAGGCTCACAGTCAGAGGATAGTATTCGGCCTTGAACGTCGGATTGACTTTTAGTCTCCGAATTGCAAGACAGAAGAAATCCTTTGACTTTCCTAGTTCCCTTCCGCCATGTGCGCAAGCGTGTAACTAACGCTATCGTCTCATTGCGAGTCGATCCTCCTTTACGGAGAGTGCGTTAACTAACGCTATCGTCTCATTGCGAGTCGATCCTCCTTTACGGAGAGTGCGTTAACTAACGCTATCGTCTCATTGCGAGTCGATCCTCCTTTATGGAGAGTGCTTTAAGCAACGCTATCGTCTCATTGCGAGTCGATCCTCCTTATGGAGAGTGCGTTATAGAGGGGTCAGTAATCCAGCTGCCTCCTCGAATCGGGCGCATGTGGCGCGAAGTCCCGTCCTCCACACCTTATCTTGCCGATCCAGTACCGAACTCTTACCTTCCTGTTGGAAAAACACGATCTCAAAAATCGTGAGTTCGATATTCCGCTCACACGGAATATCGAAACGTTTCAATATATTGTGACGTGATTTTTCGATCACCGTCACAAAAATACAAATTAATTAACGTTTTACGGATACGGCTATCGATTTAGCTCGGTTAGCCCGTTATAGTTCCCGCTTTACTGCCCCTCGGCTGTCCAGGTACCGTCCAGCTCTCGTTTAAGTAAAGTCCGTTAAGTAACGATCCAGTTTAGACTTTGCTGATGAGCTAGAGTGTGTGAGAAGCTTTAAGAGAAGCAAAAAAGATTCAGTTCAGGTCGGAAGCCTCGGATCTATTCGGTGGAGAGAATCTCGAAGAAGTGAGAAACACGGATAGAGAAGAGCCCGACGAGATTTCGTCGCGAATACGTCGAAGTCCGGTGCAAACCCGGCACTCCGTTTAGGTGATGATGCAGGACGTTGGAGAACAGGCGGAGGTTTCAGTACGGTCCGGGCAAGGTCGGAACACCTCGTGCTGTGTTTTAGTTCAGAGAAAGAGCCTTGTTTTCACGTCCTGAATTAGGAGTAACGATCGCGACGAATCTCAAAATTTACCGCGTTACGGTTTCGGTTCCCGCTTAAGGCAGTAGTCTGCTTTACAGGCTTCAAAAAATCGATTTTTCGTTTTTGTCTTAAATCTATTCCAAAACTATCCAAGAATATGTGTTCAAAATTTTCGAGGCCAATTTGACATATTTTCGAAGCTAGATCAGTTTTAGTGGCCGAGCGTCGAGCAGGTGCGAATGCTCGGGCAGACCTGAGCGCGCGCGCTCCACCCCTTCGTGTATTCTATTGTTTGACTATACTCGTATATACCTGAAAGCATTGAACGGTCCTTTGAAATATTATTTGGAGGTTCTAGAAGGTCTGTGTTGAGTAGTTGTTGGGATAACGGTATACAATATAACGGTAAACTATAGCTCTCGGAATCGGCTTCTACACTGCTATTTGTAGCGTCAGCTTTCAGTTTCATTTTTGATTTTGCCGAGCGCACATCGAAATGTCAAGCTACCCGAAAGGTGATCGATGTAAAAGACAGCGTGCTGCGGAACCGCGAAAGCGAAAATTTCACGGCAATCGTTTTACCAGTGTATCATCGGACGACGGAGACTTACACACGAGTCGCAGTGAGCAAAAGTTGAAGGCAGCAAGCAGCGATGATATCATTATTCATTCATCGCACTGCTACCGCATTATTGAATTCATATCGGTGTTTCTCGCTCTTTCGGAAATCGCAATTTGCTGATCATGCAAACAAAAATTAACGTTTGCAGAAAGCGGTCATCGAGGCCTAGGATTTAAAATTGTTGTTCAGTGTAGGTGTGGTCGACGCGAAATCCAGTCAGGACCATTTATAAATACCGGCTACGAAATCAACAGACGGATTGTTTTTGTTATGAGGCTTCTTGGTATCGGACGAGAAGGGATAAACGTATTCTGCGGCCTTATGGATATTTCTGCAGGTTTTGCAAAATCTACTTATCAACAAATCGTTGAGCATTTGTACGCAGCGTCGAAGACACTGTTCGAGAGTACCTGCGAAAAAGCCGTCACGGAAGAGAAAGAAAAAAACGTTGAACATGGAAGACCTGCGAATCATTTGAAGGTTTCGGGCGATGGATCGTGGAAAAAGCGCGGTTATACTTCTTTGTACGGTGTAACAACGCTCATCGGATACTACAGTGGCAAAGTAATCGATCTGATTGTAAAAAGTGGTTATTGTCATTCGTGTACCATACATAAAAATAGTTTGGATGAAGATGCATTTGAGGAGTGGTATGAGGATCATAAAGACTCATGCTCCTCAAATCATACAGGTTCGTCTGGGAAGATGGAGGTAGATTCCATAACAGAGATGTTTTCGAGATCCGTCGAGAAATTCGGAGTTATGTACAGTAATTATATCGGCGATGGCGACTCCAAAACTTTTACTGGAATCTTAAATAGCAATCCTTACGGGGACGAGTGCACAGTGACGAAAAATGAGTGTGTTGGACTTTCAAATGACGATTTATTGACGCGGTGCTTAGGCGGACACACTCAAAATTCGAACGAATCGTTCAATTCGATTGTGTGGCGCCTAAATCCGAAACACGTAAATTCCGGCTATAAAACCGTCGAAATAGCAGCAAATATAGCTACAGGCATTTTCAACGAAGGTTATTCAGCTGTGCTTTCTACCATGCAGCTCCTCGATATTGTCATCGGGCAGCGATGCAAAAATTTTGCTGACACCGTCGATGCTGAGCGCTTAACGCGGGAGAACCGGCGCGCATCACTTTCCAGCAAGGAGGCTCGTACAGCTCGAAGATCGGAAAGCCTCCGCCAAAACGAGTTTTTTGAAGAAGAGGAAGGATTATTGTATGGCCCGGAGATAGCCGATTAACATCTAATTAGTGTAAGTATCCAAAAACTTACATTTTTTTGGACCGAAAACTTTACAGCCCGTTTTCTCGATTTTTCATTTTCACAAGTTTTGGAAAACGGTGCCGGCGATAGTAAAAACAATATATGTCCGATCGAAAAAAACCAAAGTGATCTAGCTTCAGTATTGAATTATCTTCTATTTGAACTAAAAAAGTTGGACAAAAGTACTATTTGAATTACTTGTTTTGCAACTTAAAGTGAATTTTTTTTTTCAAAAAAGTGAATTTTTTTTTCAAACTTCGAAAAAATTTGGAATTTCGTCATTTCTTCGGTATTTTTTTAGTTAATATAGAAAAGGAACTTATAAAAACTAAAAAAAAATTTGGTTCCACTGTTTCAGATGCATCGCACGACCTCCATCACCGGCACCGATTTACGAGTGCACACTCCAGGCGCCCCAGAAAAATCGTTACAACTTTGGCAAATTTCAATAATTTGTAATAATAAAAATTGTTTTTTAAAGCTTGAATATAATATACTATCGTCTCAAAATTTCGTTTACCGCAATCATTTCCTTCCCTTTCAAAAAAATTGTTGAAAAAACGCTTTTTTTTCGGCTCCTAAAGCAGACTACTGCCTTAAGGGACGCTCTGGAAAGAGTTCAAGAGGGCAGTAGCTATCGGCTACGGATCTCGCGATAATCATAACGCTTTGTTAGAATATCGTCATAGGCTTGTCAGTCTGCCGAGAGTCGTCCTCGAGGTTGCTCGGACCTCTCGTGCTACCGGTGTTTACGTTTGGGCTATTGTCTCGCGCGCTGAGTCGTTCGTTCTCGCTCGCGCTGCCGTAGACTCCGGCCACCGCTCTCGCTTCGGTTCGCGTATCTCGCTCACGCTACCTGTCGCTTCGTACGTTCGGTAGTTGACTCGCGTAAACTGTGTTTCGTGCGGATTCGGTTCCGATTTTTACGACCGATTTTTCTGTGCTCGAGATGCGTCTGAGGGATGCTCTTGAGGTGCAGTGAGTGTGTTGGAGTTCTCGAGGCATCACGAGGTGCAGTTCCCGCTCATTATGGGATTAAAGTACGCTGATCCGGTGAGTTTATCGTTTCGATAATTTTCGATCGCTTATCGATCCATTCCCGTTACGCTCGCTCCGACCCCCCGGTCAGCCGAGCGCTCCCGATGCACGAGTGTGCGATCCCGTGGCTTACCAAGCCAACAAATTAGAGTTCACGTTAATTAAGAGATTCGGGATTCCGATATTTGAGATTTCGCGTTTTCGATTTCGCGTTACTTTATTGGCGAAGGATCGCGACCCTTCTACCACAACCCGCATCCTGAGCAACCGTGCATTTCCGCAACCGCTCGCTTTCGCGAATGCATCGGCGTTAGTTCTCATACCGTTCAGTTCTCGTTTGTGTGATCTCGTTATTTTTTTCGTTCTGTCTTCGTGTATTTCGGTTGCGGAGGTCGGCCTGTTCCACCGACCTCCAGGTTAGTCCGGCTTGGCGATTCCGGCGAAACAAAAATCGACCCTGCGGAGGTCGACCGTTCCATCGACCTCCAGATTAGTCCGGCTTGGCGATTCCGGCGAAACAAAGATCGACCCTGCGGAGGTCGGCCGTTCCACCGACCTCCAGTTTAGCCCGGTTGTTAATACCGGCGAAACAAAAATTAACTGGCGCCCACCGGGACGTCGATGCATCCGTAGAAGCGGACGGCCGAAGGTGACGTTTTCTGAGTTCTCGATTTCGCGCTCCGCTCCCGTTCGGTTTGAGCTTCGATTTACGCGTTTTCGGTTTTGTTTTTTGTGGTTTTATTTTTCGCGTTGAGATCCAGGAAAAATACGTCACAATATATATATCCGTCCGCTTCTCGCAAACGAGACGGCTCCGGGATGGCCATAAAGGCTCTACCTATCCTCTCCTCGAGGTTCCTATCCCACTCCCGATACCGACCTATTCCCTACAAGTCGTCGTGCGGTTGAAGAGCACGGCGCAATTTTATTATTATGCTTCTGAAGTAATTCAGAAGCATCGAGCACTGTCTTTGGTTATTGCAACCTGAGATACAGTGGCTTCTACGGGATGTCTTGTCTGGTTTGGCACACTCTGTTCGCAGACTGTGGGAACGGTGTACTTCGACCGTTTACACTAGACAAGTCTCCCGTCCTCCCCGTAGCTCAGGGATAAAGGAGTAAGAAGCATTTTTGTATTTAAGGAGAGTATTTAGCCTTGAACGCCGGGTCGATCCATGGTCCCCGGATTGCAAGACTAAAGAAATCCACCAAAAATAAACCGTCCTCCACACCTTATCCAGCCGGTCCAGTACCGAACTCTCACCTTTTTGGGAAGAAAACGATCTAAAAAATCGTGAGTTCGATATTCCGCTCCCACGGAATATCGAAACGTTTCAATGTATGTATATATTGTAACCGTATTTTGCCTACTATCCCCAAAACCCCAATCGAGACGGCTACAAAACCCGTCTCACTCGGCCTTAAGGGCGCCAGCCACGAGAGCGAGAGCTCTTGCGACAAAATTTCCATCTTAAGAGCCGAACGAGAGACGAGAGCGACCCCGCATCGCTCAGCCTTGGGAAATTGGTAGAGGGGGTGGTTCGGTCACCTCCGCAAGAACGAAACAGAGACTGAGACGAAAGTATGGGAACTCAAAAGATATTTTATTTTAACGAATATCGGGAGCGTGGTCGAGAAGCGACTAGCGTGCACGCTCGTTCCCTGAGTAACCCCAAACTTTAACACAACAAAAGAAACGATGACAATAATTCGTAACCAGGCTCCATATCATATAATCGGTAACAAATGATCGGTGATAGACAATACTCGGTATCCCGGCGCTCGCATACAACAACTAAGGAGGATCGCAGCCACGGTACCTTTCACAACCGTTACGCTTCAAGTAATTCAACTTAGCCCGATCGCAGCGGGAGTACGCGGAATCTTACGAAAATCAGCAAAAGAAAAGACAGAATAAGAAATCGGAAAAGGTTGAGTTATTAATTGATCGCCAGAGAATTTATATAAGCGGAAGTTAAATGTTGGACTCGCACGCGGCGCAGACTATATAATGAAACTAAATGAAAACCTTCCAGGCAAATAGTTTAAACGGAAACTACATGAAATTGGAAAACGTGAACTTTACTAAATTTTTCCCCGAGAACAAATTGCGCGTTCCGCGCGCGAAGACGTACCGTCCCCACGATAACGAGTCGAGCTTGCTCTATTCTATCTCTAGCCTCAAACCGAACACGTACGACGATCTCACCGGTTTCGTTGCAATTGCGGGAACCTCTCGAGTTGTCCTCGGCCAGAAGTCCCACGTCGCGTATAACAAGGTGTCGGTATTCTCGCGAGACGTTAAGCACGGATCGGCAGCGGTCACGACGTCCTTCCTTCTCGGGAGCCTACGATTGAGTCCCCGAGAGAACTAACGCTCTCGCGATCGCGGGTCCTTTTACCCCCCACCCTATGCCTGTCTTCACTTTGCCCTCTACTCTATTTGTCCGAGTTCCCCGAATTACGGAGATCTCGCGCGGTTCTTTGAATTTCCTCGCGTTCGTGGTGACGTGAACGCGAGGGTTTGACTACGCTCGTGGTGGGAGGTGGATCCACATGCGTCGTTGCGCGCAGACACGGGAACTTCGGTAGGACCAGTGGGGCGACACTTCATGCCTCCCCACCACTTCTTATTTGCCTGGCGAGTTGAGCCAAAAAACGGTACCAATCCGAAAAACGAAATATTTTTGTCGTAAAAGTTGGTAAAAGTGATAACACTGAAACTGCGTACTAACGTTTGAATTATCATTATTGTACCCATGTGGCCGTTGTGATGAGTGTGCGAATCGTGAGAGTTTATAGAGTGTGAATTTTAAATAGCGTGTTGTGTAATTATATAGAGACTCGGTGACTATTATCGTGATCCTTAGAGACTATTATTAGCCTAAGTTTATTTCAGATATTTAGCCTGAGTCCGGCACTGCGTTTTGGGCGATCTTGGTAAGTAAACATAACCTACAAGAAAAAATATTTTTAATCAATTTATATTTCTTTTTCACAGCCAAACGTCAAGATGTCAAAAAAGAAATGCGTCGTGCCTTTTTGTGGCCATGCCAATAAAAGTGAATGCATTTCTGCCAGGTTTCCAAAGGAGGCGGAACGGTAAGAATGTTGTATACACACATAGAAATTGTATCACTACTAATGTTATAATAAATTCTACAGTTGTCGCAAATGGGTGCAGTTTGTGGGACTCGAAGATCTCATACATCTTCTACCAGAAACTTTAAATTCCATACGCCGTGTATGTGGGTGTCATTTCGACGACAATCAATTCACCTCGACTGGAGTGCGCAAGAGGTTAAAGTACACAGCGATACCTAGTATCTGTGATGAACGGTTGAAACCACTGACCGATCATGACTTGCTGAAATTTCCACCTCAGCAGGACTGTGCGCAAGAGACTGTTTAAAAAAAAGTTCCAATAGGTTTGGCATGATCAACTAATATAAATAAATTACTATATAAATTGTATAGAGAAAGATGAATATTTTATTTATTCTTTACACAGGTCACATATTCACTAGCAAGCAGACCAACACGCTGACTAGGAATTTGCAGCAGCGAATCAAACTACCTGCGGGAGCATTGCTTAGCGAACAGGCCAACACCCTGACAAGGCCTTTGCAACAGCAATTTGAACAGCCTGCAGTAGGATTGCCTAGCGAGCAAACCAACACCCTGATGAGGCCTTCGGCAAAGCAGTTTAAACAGCCTACAGTAGGATTGTCTAGCGAACAGGCCAACACTCTGACGATGCTTTCGGAACAGCACTTTGATCAGCCTGCAATGGGATTCTCCAGTCAACAGGACAGCGAGCTGACTCTGACATGTTTAGAGTCTAAAGATCGGCCTATAGAAGACCCTGCGATGGAAGGTAGCGTGCAATATCAATTTTTTTAAATTCAAACGTTCAATATTGTAAAATTACAAACTTGTTTCACCTAACATATCAGATATTACTTCATCGCTCGCGTCGCTGGAGGAGAAGGGACCATCCGTCTGTGATGCCAGAACCGATGAGGAACTGGTAATCCGTGGACATTGCTCGAAGCGCGATCGTCCATCCGGTAAGTGTCAATCTAATAGTCATCAATATTTACCGGAATTGTGCATGTTCGCTTTGTCGAGGCTTATTCATAAACCTATTGGGCATTTTTCATTTCATTGGCAGTTTAAGATTTTACTTTTTTCAATTGACAACCTTTTTATTATCTACATTTGAAAAATACCTGGCAATAATTTGGAATATTTTCAATTTAACCATGTATTGTGTATAAGGGGAATGAAAAACGTTTGGTAAACTTTGGTTTTAAAGACTACCCGTTACTTTTCCTAAATTAAATAAATGCATTAATTTTGTCCGATTGTTTTGAGCTTTTTATAATTGTGCAAGAATGATGAGATTAGCAAATGAACCAAGTCCATGCTTGTTTGTCTGTTTGTTCTTCCAAATAATTACCCGATATTTCTACACCGAACTGGCGCGTTAACCCATATCTTAAATGTTTCGTTATATCGCTTTTCATTACTATGGTTGCAATTTAAAAATCATTTTCTCTGCTTCTCGTGCATTTTTTTATTGTATATTTGTTAATATTTGTGTATTGAGCTGATACGAGGAAAAAATGTTCAGAGCATGTGAAACCCTTTCGAGTGCGAGAGAAATACCGTTATTGGTAATCGAGTCGGAGCGAGAGACACGCTCGAAGAGGTATTTCATATGCTCTTAAAATGCGCGCTACTTGATTCTTTTCGTTACAAAAGTGTTAAAAGCTTTGTTTCTTTTTATGATTCAACGGTATCGATTGCTATGCATAGTTCCAATAGAGTTCCCGTAATGCTTTGACAAACTATCCTATCCGTAAATATCCTATCTGTAAACATTTTCACATTACTCGCTTTGAATAGTATTTCCATCCACCTTCTCTCATATAACTGCAATGGCTATAATAGAAAAACTAGATACCCTGATCTCGGCAATGCAGTTGCATGTACATCTTACGTCTTCATATTTGAAATAACAATATATATATATTTACATGTCCAAAGACTCGTATACGAGTTGGGAATATTCCGAACAATCGAATTTGGATCATTCAACGAAATTTCGACTCGAAGATACCACGATCACTGAATATGATACATTTTCGATGTTTGTAACACAAAAGTTAAAACGTATGCATTCCGATTCAGCACACGTTGCAATGATAGAAATGCGTAAAATTATTTATCAGTATAATGACGATTCTATTATTACTTCTAGTTAGGATTTATTATATTTACATTTAAAGATATTTCTATCAAAGCTGCGAGAGGAACTTCACTGAGCGCGGTAATCGAAAGCCAGAAAGATATGAGCGCTCTAATTCTTTCGTTGATTCAATTAATCTTATCACTAGAATCAACTAGACCGTGAATTATCTTTAATATTACACACAATCTGTCTGAAATAGTATATTATTCTACAAGGGAGGGAAGTGCGCGATTTTCACCGAGTTTGAAGTTTGCTGCCCGAGCGAAGCGAGAGCAGAAATCACACGAGGTGAAAACGCACCCCCTTCCATGTAGGATACGATACTTTTTTCCGACTCCGTTAAAATAACCACATTTTTTGCGCCGCAAAATCGTCATATTCGCCAATGACCATTACTCCCCCGGGAGTAATAGAGCTTCCAGAGAGAGTAATGAGCCCTATTACTCCCTAGGGAGTAATGAAACTGTACTGCCCATGCGCACAGGTAATCTTAACATAATATTAATCATCGGTCAATAATAGGCTATTTTCCGCCTGTATTGAATGCAAGGAATGTGGTTATTTTTGGGAAGTCGGGGAAAAAGTATGTTTTTTTTGCTGTGTTAGTTTTGGATACAGATTCGATTGTTGTCGAAAACGTTCCAGAAATATTTATGTAACCGTGTAATTACGACATTCTTACGAGGCTAATATTTAATGTATAATTATAAAGAGCGGCAAGCAAAAAAATGCTGAGTTACTGAGTAAAAATAAGAATTTAATAAGAAGAACAAGCACATGGAGTACGAATGAAAGATACGTTTGGGCGACGACAGCGCAGTGGTTAGAGCCTTCACTTAATAAAATGTCTAACCCGTGTCTTGAATGCCGACGTAAACTATTATTCTACCATCCGTCTTCATTCCTGCCGTGATCTCGACTGTCTTCGACCTTTGGAGCCTTAGTTGGATCATTATAGGTGTAAATATACTTAAATGCTGAATAGTACATAATAACATGCGAACTTGTGAGCAGAGAAAATGTATAAATATATTTCAACATGTTTCTCAGAACTGCCAATAATAATGATTATGTCCCAGACAATGAAGCGAATTATCCGCGCAATCCCTTAGGTGACCCTTTTTTTATAGGAATTTAGAAAATCACGCGATAAGTCGTATCTACGTTTCCTAATTCGCGCGAGTACGCACGTGTTTAAGAGTCGTCGTCGAGGTGAAAACTCTTAATAGTTCTTAAATTTGTGTAATCGATTGATTTGAATTTAATTCTTTATTCAATTTCTGTTAGTGGCCGTTCAAAGGATAACGTTAAAAAAACAGTCGGAAATCGTCGACGTTACTGGGGCGCAGATTTCACCGCGAAAAGGTAAGCTACTCAAAATAATTCGCAAGCAGGCTGCCGAATTAAACGACAAAATAGAACAGTTGAAGACTTCCACAAACGCAGTAAAAGAACTGTCATCGAAGAAAGGCTACGAAGATCTCGTGCAGAATTTGTCATCACCGGCATTACGACAACTGGTCTTAGCGAATCTAAAGAACGACAGAAGGCCACCGACAGGCAAAAGATGGTCAATGGATGATAAATTGATAGCATTAGCGATTTATAAAAGAGGTCCAAGATCATACGGTTATTTGCAGCATCTCATCGACTTACCGTCCGTCAGAACGATTCTTCGTCTAATGCGAGAAATACCGATGGGCACTGGAATCAATCGCAGAGTTCTGGTACATTTAAAAAATGTTGTGGCCAAAATGTCGTCGAGGGACAAAATGTGCATTTTGATGTTCGACGAAATGTCCCTCAAAAAAAGGCTGCAATACAATGAAGCTACCGGAGCCGTAGAGGGTTTTGAGGACTATGGTGGACGCGGCCGGACACAGCAAATAGCCGATCATGCCTTAGCTTTTATGATCCAAGGCCTAGCAACGCGGTGGAAGCAGCAACAAAATCGCTTCGTGGAAGCACGTCGTCGATTTGTATCGGATGGACCGAGAATGGATTCAATCTAATAAATTGACGGATAACCACATCTTTCCCACATCCAAGAGCAAAATGCGTGTCAAGTATGCAACGCAATGTCTGAGCAACACCACAGCATCGATGCTGGCGTGCATCTCAATCGCGAGCGACCAACGATTAATCACAAGTGGAAATTCTACAGGCGAAGTCATTCGTGATTTGGACGCGATGTTCGACGCGATGAATGGCCCCGCTAATGCGAAGGAGGTGAAAAAAGGCCAGCGCACTCAAGTCACAACGTCGTCATACCACCTCGAAAAATAGGGATGTTACAAAAAACTTATTGCAGAAATGCAATTTATAAAGGCAAGTAGCAAGGTGTTCCGGCCTCCGTGCCAAGATGGCTTGGTGACAACGCTGTCTGCCATGCAAGATCTGTGGCGATATCTTCGCGACGAAGTCGGCTACACGAGGTTGAATCTTCGTCAATTAAACCAGGATCCGTTAGAGAATTTTTTTGGCGTCATTCGACAGCACGGCATAACAAACACGAATCCGACGTGTTCACACTTTGAGTCGGCGATAAAAACGTCTGTCGTTACCCGGCTATCGGCCCCACATAGTCGAGGGAGTAACTGTGAAAAAGACAACGGTGAATGTCTTTCCGATTTACGCGAAATGTTAATGGGATCGCATGATCTTGAAGAGGACGAGAACAACAACGGCGCGTTCCAATCCCCAATCGAAGTTCTGTCGACTGACGGTAGTGATGGTAGTGACGGCAACCTATTACATTTGCCGGAGCTAGATTGCGAGGATTCCTTGATGGAAGACGAATTAACGTCTGCTGCCAATGAGTCCGAACTCTCCATTGCAACATACATCGCAAGATGTTTAGTGAAACAGTATAACTGCGATGCATGCCGATTAACGCTGACTTCGTCACGTTCTAGCATTGATCGCGGAGAGCTACGGGAAGAATTTACTAACATCAGCAACTATCCGTTGTTACAGCTTCTGACGTTTATTCGCGCAGCGTTGGCTATTTTTAAAGTCGAAGTGGCTCCTTGTCTCCACTTGGGAGACATACGGGAAGTGTGTGTGAGTCAGTTTCTCATTGGTTGCGACACGAATTTTGTCAGCTGCACCGATCATGGGAAGATGATCACACACCAGCTCTTCGCCGTCCTTACACGCCTACTCGTTCAGCGACAATGTAAGCAACGCAATGAATTGCTGAAGCAGGCAGAAGAGAAAGCCGCCAATGCAGCAAAGATTGCGCAAGAGAAAGCGGTTGCCAAATGGTCAGTTGTCATATTTTTTGCACTATTATAAAAATCGCAGTGTACGAGGACGTTTCAGAGCTCTCGCTCTTCCCACTGTATGTCTCTCCTTAAATCTTTCCTTGCAGTTATCTTGCGTCGTTACGGACGAACAAGTAACAATTGTGACTAATGAAGTTGCAAAAGACTTGGAAGTTTCCATTTCCAAGCGAATCTTCATACATTGCCACAGGCGCAAAAAAATATGAACACCATATTAGAAAGTCATGTAACATGTACATGTGCTTATGTTCATATCTACAATTGGTTTCCTTCATGGTTTGTATTACGATTCGATGTAGATCTGTTGATCGTCTTGTAGACCGGGTGAAATCATTTCGTCGCAATATGGGTCTTTACCCACGAAGACTTGGGACAAACCCTCGTTTCTGTTATTTGTATATATAAAACTGAAATATTATATTTATGTATATGTAATATCGATCATCGCAGTACCTTCGACCTGCTACTTCCCACGCTGGACTTCACCTTCGCTTCGGTGTTGGCATCAATATTTGTTATATATTCACACACTGTTTACACATTATACTAAACAGATGTTTAATATATGTGTTTTTTTAACAGATTACGTGCTACAACTCCTGCAAATCGCGATTTGGCGATTCATCAACAGGCTTCAACAACAGGGAATTGTACAGTATCTGTACAATTCACACATGGAGATGAACGGCGTGCTCGGCGTGCTCGGCGACATGAACCTTGGCAATATCGGTATAGCCACACATCGGACATCTTTATAGCGCAATTTTGGCTGTGTCAATATCTCGGTACCATTCCATGCTCGGTTACGAGACGATTCTGACCACGAACCAAAATCGAGAATGCTGCGATAGCCGCCCAACTTCCGATTGAAGAATATTACCGCAAGGTATCTTTTTTGTTACACATTTTATCAGATTGATGGATGAGAAACATCGAGAGGCCGCTCGATACTTTTGGGTTCGTTGAAAAACACATTTTTTATTTTATATATTTTATTCTCTTCATATACTTCACAACGATCGTTCAATATTATCTACCGTTATTTCTGACTGCAGAACACATGGCGGGATAAAAATCACATATATTTTGGTAAATATAGTCGATAGTCTGCGTGCCTGACGAAGCTTGCCGGGCTGCGAGTTTATCGAAAAGCAAAGTGGGTCCGGCGAAAGGATTAAAGTGTCCGCCAAATCGAGCCATACTGTCGAACGGACGGAGAAGAATTACCGTTGCACGTGGATCCTTGTACGTTTTAAGACTATGTGAACAGACTTAGTCAGTGACAAAAACTGTAATCTATTTTTTTGAACGGTGCTAAGCCCAAAATATTAAGGACTTTTGAGAAAAATAAGCATTGCAATATTTGGTACCGACCGAGGCGTTTCCACGTCGCTTTTAGGGGGAGAAGGATGCGAATAAAATTAGCGTTTCTGGCTACAATGCAGATCAGCCGAATGAAAACGAAAATTTTGTTTCTGTAGCGGGACCTTTGCGAACGGCAACAATTGTTTTACAATTGGCTGATTGGATAGAAACGGGCGTTCTTTGGAGAATTTCAGTATTTAGAGGTCAGTGAAGAGGGCATCCCCGTACTGAACGACGACCCTCGAAAGATCTACGTTTGGCTCGAAGCACTTGTAAATTATCTGACTTCGGTGCGGTACCCGGGCCAAGAGTTTCCAAACTAATTTGAGCTTCTACAGTCCAGGTAAGGACTGCTTCATCGCCTTTTTTCTGCATCGAGAACGCGACTCTGTCAGTAAAAACGCGAATCTATCGATGATATTGATACCGATTTTTCCGCAGGTTATCGGCAAGGACATATTGAAGTTCTATTGAAGTTTTGTGCCATTCTCACTGGGCCGTTGACGACGAAAAGATGTCGAAGTCCAAGGGCAACGTAGCTTCGTCTTTCCAAGCCGTCAACGAACTCACCAACGATGCCCTGAGATACTTTCTACTGAGAGAAGCGGTTCCTCACAGCAACGCCAGTAAGAATTCGCATTATTTAAAAAAGTTTCCTTAAAGAGGGCATATATAAAGCGACGCGGTAACGCTTCAGCGAAAAAGGTCACGAAAAAAGTCAGATGCGAGAGAATAAGAAAAGTAGACGTTCGGAAGTCACGAGACGTTTCGTTCCATCCCCTATGTCCTCCATTAAATATTGATCCCGGCCGATTCTTTGTAATCGAAAGGCAAAGTGGATCATTTTTACAATTTTTTTTTGTTTTCAGGTTACAACGATGCGAAACTGCAGAGAATATTGAATTCCGAGCTCGCCGATACGTTCGGGAATTTGGTGGGCCAATACATGGACAAGAGCATAAGTCTGACTGGCGACAGAGTGGATCCGGCGCTCCACGTTGATACCCTGAAATCCGAGCCATCCAGTCAGCTCGTCGAGGATTTCAGGAGGCTCGGCGACGAGGTCGAAGGATGTTACGACGCGCGGTGGACGCGCCGATGCACGCTCTTTTCGCCGCTAATCGAAAAGTCGAACATGACTGAACGTGGCAACTGCGAAAGGAGTGTAACTCGAAAAACGTGAAATCCCATGAACAGCTCAAGGCGGTCTTATCTCTGGCCCTGAGAACTCGACTGGTCCCAGCTCGCGGCGATCCGACCCTCGACCCAGCCCCATTGTCTTTCGAAAAATTAAAACGTAATGCGGATTTGTATTGCGTTGGTGTTCTACAAAAAACTTCAAAACTATCACTATTATAGTATAGTATAGTCGTTTATTTTATATATACACTGAGGGGTATTAACAAAACCCTTACATAAAAAGTAGGTCGCCCCCTTATTAACAATTATTTCGCTATTTATACGCTCTAAATATATAATTTCACCTTCCTCGCTAACTTCTCAAATTCTCTGACATACTCACATAGAACTGTGATTGGCTTCCCTTCTAAAATTTCATTAACTTTCTGGCTTAGCTCTGGGCCCTCCGCCTGCTCTTTCTATTCCTTGAGACCGTTTATCAACCCCGTATCAATTCTTCCCTCTGATACCTTACACTCACATATGTGTGCTAGTGTTTCCTCCGCCCTTTTTGCATAATACACATTTCATTACCTTAAACACCTTACGCCTGTCTTTCCCGACGCTCCCGCACCTCATCCGCGCTTATGTTCCCTTTTATTTCTTCATCTTCCCAATATTCTTCCATTTCGATACTCTATATTCTATCCTTATATCCTTCACAAAATTGGGACCCTTCAATTTTATTCCAGTTCAGTTGGATTTTCAGGTTGGTCTTAATTTTCACTCCCCTTTGTATTTTCCTTTCTAGCTCCGCCACGTTTCCATCCCTTATGATTCACCATACATCTCCTTCACGTACTTCCTCCATAGCCGCTTTCATCTCTTTCCCCTACTTCGATGGGTTTCCATTTAGAATTCCGCTACCTTCCTCTTTTAAACATTTTTTAGCCAACGGCCCTCTTCTATTTTCATTACTTCCACGAGATAATTGGCCGCCCTTTTCCATATTTCCGTATCATCCCTCTAACACCTGCCTCCATCCACCAGATGTAGCAACGGGAAAAATGGCAATGGGAATCAATAAGAACACTTGAGGTGTTCCTATTGATTCCCATTGCCATTTTTACTAATTTTGCTTGCAATATTTCCAACTGTTCCAGCTTTCTCCATATCCGAGTTTCCACTCCGTACAACATAATACAAGGAGTTCACAAGAAATAGTCTTAACTATCACTATTAATATCATAATAAATCTGTATCAACAAATATTGACTTGTTACCTGTACCTTGTTAATTATACTAGTCCACAAGGGTGCGGCTTGTGCATCAATAAATCTGTTTAAACAAAAAATATACGCTTTATCTGTACAAGTGCAATCTTTTTATCTCGGCAAACCGGATTTAATTTCCATCACACTCAACTTTAATTTTTTTTTCTGGTCTTGCACACGGCTACATTCGAGATGTTAGTGTTTTTTCTTTTTTTAACTTGACTCTAAAAAAGATCTATAAATTGTAAACTTTAGAGCAAGTGAATGTAACGTGAAAAAAAAAATTTGACGATGACGGAATCGAACCGTTGTTGCCGAGTTCAAAAGCGATGCTCTCGACCGCTCGGCTATCGGTTCATTCGGAAACGAAGGTGTGAAAGTCAATGAAAAGCAGTGAGCCAGCTGCTTTACCAATTTGGTTAACGCTTCTTGAACGCTTCGGTCGATATGTTATTTATGTTCCTATGATTTCTGCATTTATTGAATAAAAAGGATTCAATGGCAAATGTCATTTCGTTTATTTACTACAACCTATCCTGACATATGTCCATAGTCAGGTTAGTACACACCCAACCTAACCATACATTCTCAAAAAATAGATTATGCCAACTTGGCAGAGTAAAACTCGACATCGATTCGTTTTAACTATACGGAGTTAGTTCTATTCTCTGGATCAACTCTGACAAATAAGCCGAGCTCGCTTAGCATTGAGTTTCAGACCACTGGGTAGGACGAGCGAGGTGATGGCATAGCGACGAGCCGGACGCTGTAGATCTCGGTAGCTGGTGGCTCGTCGTGTCCAGACGGCTTCGGAGGGTGGAGAACCCGTTGTCGGTAACGTCGCGCGCTACCTCGGTAGCGGCGCGGCTGAACGGCTGGCGACGTGTCGAGGTGCTGGCCGTGGGTGACTGTGGCGAGGTCAGTAGCTAGGCTTCAGCCTGCTGACGGTGGCTGGCTGCGGTGAAATCGGTAGCAAGGCTCCAGCCTGCTGTATGTTGCTGGGAGGCGTCGAGATGTTCTTGCGGCGGTTATGACCGCCGTACGCTCGAGAGAATTAATCGGAAAAGGAAAAGAAGACCGATATTAATCATGGGAACATTTCGCTCGTGATTGACCCTGTCTGGTTGCCTGGAAGGGACTCCTCCCGGTAGAGAGAATGACGTGCGCCGGGCCGATACGTGCGAGAGCCTGAATTTTGGCTCTCTTTGTGGTGGGAGCAGAAAAGCCCCGTCACAATATATATAAACTAGCGGGTCATCGTGGCTCAAGCGCTTCGCGCGCTCGCACCGATTTCTGGACGTAAACCCTTATTATTCCAAATGGTTCAAAAGACGGGTTCAATACTTGGATGGGTCACCCATTCAAGTACTGACCCCCCCCCCCCCCCCCCCCCCCCCCTCGATTTCTGACACGGCAGCGACAGCGGCGAAATCCTTTATATTATAGAGAGATACATATATTTAAAAAAAGACTCTAGCACTTATTATTCTAAGTCTTTTACCCCCCCCCCCCCCCCCCCTCGATTCTTGCCTCGGCGGCGGCGACAGCGGCGAAATCTTTTTATATTATAGATATATACATACAGAATGCACCCGTGAGGACTATCCACGGCGCAATGAAAAAGTCGGAGTTCAAAGGCGCTGAAGAAGGAGAGGAGTCGAAGAAGAAGAAGGACTAAGAACAGTCGAAACCGACGGGAGAAGGAGGTAATATTGTTAAAAATGATGATGATGATGATGAGGAGATGCGGGAGTTAGTGGAGGCTTTTAAGAGATTGAAAATCGAACAAAAACATAAATCTGCTTAATTCTGTTTACATTTTTTCTATTTATAAAAAACCTTACAATGCGTATAATAATATTTACTAGCTTATAGTATTATTTAACCGCGCAGGCTTACCCCGAAAAGTCTACCATGACCTATCGGGAAGCGTCGATCTCGACGACACTATCGATTTCCGAATATACAATACAATTTACAGTACTCATCAATGCAGTCTTGAAACGTGTTTCTACGCGCGCTACGGTGTCTCACAAGATTCCAATGGCCGGCTCGCCCGGCAGAAAGATCGGGCGTTGAATCGAAGCAGTATAGACAGTTACCGTACGGATACGCATCTTTTGTTACACCGCAACGATCCTCATCCCAAAGTACGCCTGTACCAGAAACTAGAGTATGGTATGACTCGGTTTAAAGGCCTTCATGATAATCAGGTTGCAGAGGCTTACTAGGCACATGTACACCGTCTACGTAGAGGGATAAGAAATTTAATGAGCAATGGTGAAAATTAAACGCATTCATAGTTCTATCTCCATTGAAGGCTCGATTATCGACCAAACCCACCGACCAGTACTATCCGTCTCGAAAGCTGCCCAAGTACAACATAATCGAGTGTTTCGCCATGAACACCGGCAAGAATAGTACATGGTTTCCATTCAACTCGAGTAAATGGATATTCAGCCGTTCCTCTACTCAAAGCCTTAGCACGAGCTAGTAAAACACTCGGACTAATTTTAACACGACGAACAATGAGACTCGCATCGGCTATATGCACTGTATAATCTTTCCCAGACGCATCCATAAGACAGAAAGCATCTCTCGAGCGTATTAGACGCAGGCATAGTTCAACACCGTTGAGTACAATCTTTTCCTGATTGAAGATATTAGAGTGTAGATATCCGGTAAGATCTACCATTTTACCATTCGCCATTATAGCCTGCCGTGCAGCAGCTAGACCTGCGTTCGCTTGCACAGCGGCTGCTTTACCGTCAGCCGGTGGGGCCGTCAAAACGGGTTGAGAGTTGAAATATAACGGTGGGTGATCTATCCACATACTAGCCCCGAGCTGACACGCTTTCGTTGAAGCTTTGTAAGTGATTCAATGTATGCTCGATACGCATAGGCATTATTCGGGGGTGATACAAGTTTCTGGTTGAATGATACATCTAGTTGATTGAATAATGAATGCAGTAGATAGTTAACAGGTGCTAGTTTATCATGAGCGTCAACTGCACCGTTCCTGGGTTCTAACTTACCACGCAAGTTTAACATTGTATGGGCTAGATCAATGTATTTATCGCCATGCCCAGGAAAAACAAATTCAATGGGAGCCTCATCTGTCAGTGAAGAAATGGGCTTATAATGAATTCCTTGAGAACCTTCTATACTTGTCTGCGTTGGGGGAAGAGTGAATAGATCCAGCTCTGATGTAAAGCACTTGCAAGAGTGCGCGTGTAAGAAAGACATTTTATTTAGTTAATTATCCAAATATATCTGCAACGGTGCGTTTTTTACGCTTAACAATTTTAGTTTTTTTAGTTTTTCTGGTTGCTTTTTTCTTAGACTTTGCTGATTTACATCCTTTTTCCTTGCTAGGTTTATCGGTTGAAACTTTTTTCTTTTTCTTCGTAGCTTTTCTACGCTTACGAATTTTAGTATATTTTAGAGCTCTGAGTGTAGGAGTACCAATGTGAAGACTAGCGTGACCAAACAACGAATGATGCTGTCTCGAGCGGTCCTGTATTTTTAATCCAGAACCCTTCATGAGACTCGCAAATTTTTGGTCAGCTTTGCACTTCAAATTTCTCCCACTCTCGGTCATACGGGCTCTAAATGATTCTTTGAAATGAGTGTTGTGCGCAGCAACACCCAACATATTCATACCAGCATGTAGCGCTTCTTTTCAGACTGCGCGAGCGCCGAGAGTTAGCAGTGGTTATGCGCGTCGAAGTAACTGAGGAAGATCTTTCTAGACCATGTCCTCTTTGATATGGAGCACCAATGAAAACACGATCAACCCCGCTGCCAACTTGGCTCTCACAATGATCAATACACCGATCCATAGAGATATATCGTATCGTATGCGCTATGACGTGATTTTTCGATCACCGTCCCAAAAATACAAATAAATCAATGTTTTACGAATACGGCTGTCGAGTAAGTTCGACTAACCCGCTATAGTTCCTGCTTTACTGCTCTTCGGCTGTCCATGTACCGTCCAGCTCTCGTATAAGTAAAGTTCGCTAAAGTTGCGATTCAGTTTAGACTTCGCTGATGAGCTTGTGCGTGATAAGCTTTAAGGTAAGCTCAAAAGATTCAGTTCAGGTCGGGATTCTCAAATCTATTCGGTGGAGAGAGTCTCGAAGAAACGAGAAACATGAACAGCGGCGAGCCCGACGAGATTTCGTCGCAATTACGTCAAAGTCCGGTGCGAACCCGACTCTCTGGTTAGGTGATAATGCAGGACGTTGGAGAACAGGCGGAGGTTTTAGTTCGGTCCGGGCAAGGTTGGAACATCTTATGTTGTGTTTTAGTTGAGAGAGAGAGCCTTGTTTTCACGTCCTGAATTTGGAGTAGCGATCGCAAAGAATCTAAAAATTACCGCGTTACAGTTGCCGTTCCCGTTTAAATGACGATCTGGAATAGTTTGAGAGGGCAGTAGCTATCGGCTAAGGATCTCGCAATAATCATAACGCTTCGTTAGAATGTCGTCGGAGGCTTATCAGTCTACCGAGAGTCGTCCTCGAGGCAGCTCGGACCTCTCGCGTGATCGGTGTTCACGTTCGGGCTATTGTCTCGCGCACTGAGTCATTCGTTCTCGCTCGCGCTGCCGTGGACTCCGGCCTATCGCTCTCGCTTCGGTTCGTGTGTCTCGTTCGCGCTACCTGTCACTTCGCACGTTCGTTATCGAATCGTGTGCTGTGTTTCGTGCAGATTCCGTTCCGAACTCCTTAGCGATTTTCTGTGATCAAGATGCTTATTGGATAACGCTTTTGAGTTGCAGTGATTGTGTTTAAGTTCTCGAGGTATCGTAAGATGCAGTTTCCGCAAATTATTGGATTAAATTTCGCTGATTCGGTGAGTTTTATCGCTTAGATAATTGTTCGATCGCGTATAGATCCGCTTTCGTTACGCTCGCTCCGACCCTCCGGTTAGCTGAGCGGTTCCGATGCACGTGCGTGCGATCCCGTGGCTTACCAGCCTACAATTAGTTGTTCTCGTGATTTTAAGTTTGGGATTCCGGGATTTTAGAATTCGCGTTTTAGATTTCGCGTTATTTTATTGGCGAAGGGTCGCGACCCTTCTATCACAACCCGCATCCTGAGCAACCGTGCATTTCCGCAACCGTTCGCTTTCGCGAATGCATCGGCGTTAGTTCTCGTTCGTGTGATTTCGTTATTTTGTTGTATTCTTGCATTTCGGTTGCGGAAGTCGACCGTTCCATTGACCTCTAGATTAGTCCGGCTTGGCGATTTCGAACTCGAATTAATGTTCGACGTTCGAAGTTAGTTATCGTTTTCGAACGCGAATTCATTTTCGGCGTTCGAATTATCTCTCGTTTTTCAAACGCGAATTAATTTCGGACGTTCGGATTGTTCTCGTTTTCGCACTCGAATTAATTTTCGAGGTTCGAATTAATTCTCGTTTTCGCTTTCGGACTCGAATCGATTTTCGACGTTCGAAGCGGTTTCTGATTTTACGCACAAGTGAGTCTTGAGCGCCTTCGCTCTGAGCACCTTCGCTCGATTCAATTTGACTCCCGAAAGAATTGTCGAGTGGACTCATTGTCACTCCGATTCGGCTAGCGTTCTCGGATCGGTCGTGGAGTGAAGTTCCCTTCGCTCCGATCACCTTAGGCCCTCGAGTTCAGTCTCTCTTGACACTCTTGAAGACACTAAGTCAGGCGATCTTGCAGGGATACGGCCGATTCCCTGCTCGCCTGAGGGAGTGGATCCCCACCGATCCCCCGATTGATTACATCGGATTACATCCGATTTAAACAGTTCTCGCCTTCATTAAATTTCGAGGTCCGATCAACGTTCGATTTTAAAACGGTTCTCGATTTTCCGAAAACTCCGAGTTCGTGTTCATAGCCGATCTCGGAATAGTTCTCGCGTTTCATTGAGGTTCCGAGTTCGAATTAATGTTCCATTTCGGAATTGTTCCCGATTTTCCGAAAAGTTCCGAGTTCGTGTCATTCGTCGATCTCGGAACAGTTCTCGCCCTTCATTAAATTTCGATTTCGATTTAGTATTCGATTTCGCAATTGCTCCCGATTTTCTGAATGACCTCCGGGTTAGGGCTTACTGCCGGTTTCGGAAGAGTTCACGCGTTCGGTAAGCTTTCGATCTCGGACTAATACTCGATCTCGAAAATTGCCCCCGTCCCTTCGACGGCTTGAGCTCGAGATCCCGCTCGATTCCGGAACTCGATTTCGGCCCGAAATGGCGGACGACGGTACGAGAGGTCCAGTGCCACAAGCGCCGAACCGGGGTGATAACGCGCCTGCTTCTCCCGCAAAGCACCACTGCTGGAACTGTAGCGAGCCTGGTCACCGCCATCGAAAGTGCCAGGAGTTACGCCGACTCTTTTGCTACCGATGCGGGCTCTCGGGGGTGACGTCGGCTCGTTGCACCTTGTGCAACCGGGGGAACGCGCAATGCGGCACGCGGGTAACTCGCCCGCGCCTCTGCTTGACCTCAAGCCTCACCCCTAAGAATATTTTCTCGACACGATCCCGTGTATCGGAGACCTGTGTGACAGTCCCATATTTCGAGTTAGTATTTTTAGCACAGGAAACTCAAGTTTAACATTTTATCTAAATTCTCGCTAATCTATTGCACCGTCAGCACCTTCCGTGTGAACGTTCACGCTCTCACGGTAACGGTCCAGCCGCTGCGCCCGCCACGTGCGAGCAGCGGCCATCTTATCAGCGCGTAAGAATACCTTCTCGCGCGCAGCAATAGGCGAGGGCCCTGCTTCCGTCAGGCCCTTTAGTCAGTTCATCTCAGAGTCCCGAACCGTTGTGACGTGCACTCTCCTTCACTCACGTCTCATTACAATAAAAGTTAATTACATTTATTCGGACCTCATTCATTCATACACATTCATACCAGATCCACCTCGACCATACCTGGACGACTATTACATAGTGTCAGGAGTCCACGGACTATAAAACACGCGCACACCGAGATCACAAAAGACATTTTCCAAAATTATTCGGGTTTTAAAAACCAAACAAAAAGTGATTATGCTGGTCCTGTGAAAAAAAAAGAAAAAATAATAAACAAACAAACGCAAAAAAAATATAAGTGCTGTTCCCACGGAGAATATCAAACTTCACACAGACATTCTTAACATTCTCAATATTGCCAGCAGATGTTTTCAACAATTTCACGACAGTTCACAACAATATTACGGATATTAATTAAATACACTTACAATTTACATAAATTGACCCAATTGCCAAAATAAAAATAAAAGTCAAACAAAAATAATAATAAATTATGACGATCATTCTGAAAAATAATCCGATAAATAACAAACAGCAGAGAAGAGACAACGTGTTAAACCATTGAAAAACAAAAAAAGCAACAAGAAACGAATCTTTCCAAAAGCATATATTTTTTAAAACGGACTGTACCAGCTCTATTACAAAAACTATTAATATTTGGAACGACATTCCCAGGATTCCATCAACAACTTAAACGAACGGTCAAACTTCACGGATATATTCAACATTTTATGGACATAGTCGAAATTTCCACGGATATTTCCAACCTTCCATGGACACCAGCTACATCACGAAAATCCGACAACGCAATTTTCCACACGACGATCTGACGAAAAAATCTAATAAAATCAAGGAAAGAAGGAAGGAAGTAGAATCGAAAATTTTTCGAAATTGCACGAAATTATACATATTGACATTCTTGGCATTGTAAGAACCTCTAAACTCTATACAAAAAAAAAAAACTTTTCCATAAACTACTTGAATCGAAAAAACGTATAATCACACTAGTTACATACATAAAGTACGTCCAATCAATTTTAACGCGCACAAGGAATGCCCGAACACCGATTATTCAATAATATTTCAATGTAAAAAGTGTTTTACGATGACAACATATTTTTTCCAGTTTCAGTTACCAGGATAGATTTGACATTTTTTAAATTGGTATTGGGTATTGTGTAGTTACACCGATCCCCTCAGGGTTACGGGCTCCTTCACTTTCCTCTTTTCTCCTTCCTTATCCGTTGTCGCCAGTTCGATTCATCAGTCCGGAGCTTCGTCGCGCCCCGTCAGGTGTCAGTAGTCTCGGACATACGGATATAGTCGTAGTTCGTACGTCCTATCTCCAGAGCTACGTCCTCGTCTGTTTTCCTTTCACCTACGGGGCTTCAGTCTCGGGAATCGAACCCGCGACACTTTTCCCTGTCTTTCGGTTTTCCCATACCGAGGCGCTGGTCCTTTTCCTCTGTACCTACTGTTATAGTGGGTTCCGAACCACTTTTTCGCAGAAAAAACACCACAGAAAATTCTTGGTGCTTGCCGGGAATCGAACGCGGGCCTGCTGCGTGTGAGTCGCGCTCCGATCCACTTGGCCACGCTCACCCTACGAAATTTTTTAAATAATTGCATATTTTGCCTTAATAATTGAATAAAAATTATTTTTAAAAAAGCGTGTAAATGATTAAACCTACAAAATTAACAGAATCCGAGAACTTTTAATACAGGGATACTGATAAATTAGAAAAAAAAACCATAAATCATTATTTTAAACAGCTTATTACGAGTCACAGTATATTTGAAAATGAAAACATGTATAAGCATTCGGAATAAAAAATGTTAACTCATGAATTTAAATTGATCGACAATTTTTAGTACAGTGTAAATCGAGAAATATTTTAATACAACATTTACAATAATAGTCCTTTTCATGATATTTAAATTTATTTAGCTTCCCAATGTCGACGTTCCGGCATCGAGACAGATCACGCGAAGAATTTAAAAACGAATACACTTCACAACACTTATTACGATACAGAAATACGGAAAATTCACGAGACCGTTACAGTAATAAAGATGATTCACAAGACAGATCACGAGACAATTACAGATACAGACACTACTCACGAAATAGATCGCGAGAAAAATACAGACGTAGATCACGAGACAATTATAGAAACAGACACGATTCGCCGGACCGATCATCACATAGACAAATTACACACGATTCTCACGATAAACACGAAAAAACGCGCTGCACGCGACAGATCTCCAGATCACTACAGTAGAAATCGAACATTTTCACGGGATAGAAGCTGTGACAGATCTCACTATCGCAGCAAAGAAAAAAAGTTGAAAATTGAAATTTTCATATCGCTTCCTCGTAAAGTTGAAGATTGAAATTTTCGTGTCGCTTTCTCATAAGGTTCCTTTATTCGCGAAGCTTTTTTTATGAGGAAGCATTGTCTGTATTTTTGGCTTCCTCATAGAGGAAGCTTCGCGAATAAAGGAACCTTATGAGAAAGCGACATGAAAATTACAATCTTCAACTTTATGAGGAAGCGATATGAAAATTTCAAGTTTCAACTTTTTTCAACGTCAACGTAGAGTTTTATGCAAAACGGTTGACCGATTCAGGATCAGCGCAAAAAAAAAAATTCCATCGTCACGTTTCACTTTGTCGAATCTGCGTTTAGCGCGAAAAAATACATGGAAGTATGCGCTCCAGATTTTTTTTTGCCCTTTCGATTCTTATTCCGGTATTCCTAGTGATACCTCATTATCTAGCTTTTTAATCCCGTCATATCCATCGTCTTGTGTATGTCTTACTGTAGATCACGATAGGCACCTGGGTTTTACCGCGATGCCATCGGAAAGCAAAGAAATCGTTGTTTACAAATACCTAAAATCACTCATTTTTGCAATTTTGGCTATAAAAACGCCTAGGAAACTTTTTCGTTAGTCATCGCTCCGGGACTGCAATTCCATGTATTTGTTCACGCTGATCACGAATCTGACACTTATTTTATTCGTAGATGAACATTTGATACAAAAAAAATGCGTCTAAAAAAAAAAAAAAAATCATGAAATTCAAAAAATTCAAAATGACATAAAATTTAAACGGTTCGATCGATTTTCCTGAAATTTTAATGGGATCATCGGGTGATGATATTCTACCTGTATACGCGTTTTTAGCCCGATAGCTAAAAAATTGCGAGCGCTAGAGCGCGAACAGACATTTTTGAAGAAATTAAAAATGGCGTACAAAAAAAAAACAACTGAACATTTTTTGATGACATTTCCACCAAACATTGACTACTGATCGTACAAGATGTGTGCCAAATTTCAGTTATGTCGGTCCAGACGTTCTTGAGTTATAGCGATTTGAATTTTGCACGTCCATTACTCACACACACGCACTCGCACACACACACACACACTCGCACTCGCACTCGCACACGCACACGCACGCACACGCACACGCACACGCACACGCACACGCACACGCACACGCACACGCACACGCGCACACGCACACGCGCACGCGCACGCGCACGCGCACGCGCACGCGCCCGCACACGCACGCACGCACGCACACGCACACGCACACGCACACGCACACGCACACGCACACGCACACGCACACGCACACGCACACGCACACGCACACGCACACGCACACGCACACGCACACGCACACGCACACGCGCACGCACACGCGCACGCACACGCACACGCACACGCACACGCACACGCGCACGCACACGCACACGCACGCACACACACTCCAGGGGGGCGATGGCCTTTCCAGGACGTCTCCTCCGCGGAGAGACCCAACTCCGACTGGAGCGCGTCCCCGGGTGGTGGATGGGGAGGTCCTCATCGGAACCTTCGACCTTTCGAAGAGACTGGCGGACCGGGTCGAAATAAAGTAGCCCCCGCGGACCAAAGGTGGTGCGAAGGGGAAGGACACCCCCACAACAAACCTAGGGGAAGGTACCCCGAATATAAACCAAACATGGAAAGTGAGTCTCAACGATACTTACCCCAAGCGAGCAAGCCCGTCGAGGCAAATCTCGCCGCCAATTACGATCGGGTGGTAGCCCCGGTGGTTGGTGCCGGCTCCATGGATTTTGGGGGGAGCCAAACTCACGATTACACGGCGCAGGAAAGGGAGGCCGTGGGACCGGCGTCTGGGAGTGTGCAAGCAGGCTCTCGTTCGTCGTCAACCAGTGACTGCAGCATTACGGGGGTGGAGCGTAAGGCCCAAACGGTGTTCACGGTATTTACAGCACCAAGTGACGAACACGTGAAGTCATGGAGACTCGAGTTTGAGAAGCTCGGGCAGCAGATCAACTCTATGATTGAGTATATCACTCCGAGGAACAACGTCCACGGAGATATCAAGAGGAAGATGAGTACCATGAAGACCACCTACGCTAGGCTCGAGAGACTGGATACAGGCTTCATCGCCTCGGCGGAAAGAGCAGGAAAGAAGTGTGCAGAAGCCCAGACCTCGCCCGAGCTCGGGCAATCCAAGTCTGTCCGACACCTACAGAGGAACGGAAAAGAGATGGCGGAAAGCCCAAAGAGGAAGGAGATATCACCCCTCCAAGCAGAGGCGAAGAGGGCTAGAAAGGTCAAGAGGAGGGTAGAAACGCCACACGGATCCCGTGAGGACCCCGCGATGGACACGGACGGTCCCTCTGACGCCCACGTGCAGCGAGACCAACCGTGGGAAGAGGTGGTGACGAAGAAGAAGAAGAAGAAAAAGAAGGAAAAGCAGCAGCAGCAGCAGCAGCAGCAGCAGCAGCAGCAGCGGCAGCAGCAGCGGCGGCGGCAGCGGCGGCGGCAGCGGCGGCGGCAGCGGCAGCGGCAGCGGCAGCGGCAGCAGCGGCGGCAGCGGCGGTGGCAGCGGCGGCGGCAGCGGCGGCGGCAGCGGCGGCGGCAGCGGCGGCGGCAGCGGCGGCGGCAGCGGCGGCGGCAGCGGCGGCGGCAGCGGCGGCGGCAGCGGCGGCGGCAGCGGCGGCGGCAGCGGCGGCGGCAGCGGCGGCGGCAGCGGCGGCGGCAGCGGCGGCGGCAGCGGCGGCGGCAGCGGCGGCGGCAGCGGCGGCGGCAGCGGCGGCGGCAGCAGCAGCAGTGCTCTGATCGTGAAGCCGAGTGACGGAAAGTCCTTTGCCGAAATCCTGACCAAGGTGAAGAAAGACCCAACACTACAGGCAGTAGGCCAAGGCGTGGCGGGGTCGCGCAAGACATTGGCAGGAGACATCCTATTGGTCCTGAATAAGGCCGGCCAAGAGAAGATGGCAGAATTTAGCGCGGCAATTAGCAACGTGCTAGGTGATGAGGCCACCACTAGTGCTAGAGCCCAGATGGCGATGCTAGAAGTTGTACGCCTGGATGGAACCACGACGAAGAAAGAAGTTTATGAGGCAGTCCAAAAGGAGCTTGGCGACAGCTGCAAGCTGGAGTCAGTGGTGTCAGTAAGGGAAACCTACAGCGGCACACGGACAGCTCTACTCAAAGTGAAGATGGAAGCAGCGAGGAAGCTACTGGAGAAAGGGACGGTGCGCATCGGCTGGTCAGGCTGTCGGGTACGGGAGGTGATCAGACCAACTAAGTGCTTCAGGTGCTGGAATTTCGGCCATATCGCTATGAGTTGCCGCTCGCCAGTGGACAGATCCAAGCTCTGTGTGAAGTGTGGCAGTGACGGACACAAGGTCGACGGATGCAACACGGCGGCCTGCTGCATTCTCTGCAAGGAGAGAGCTGGAGAGAAGACAAATCACATAACTGGGAGCAACAAGTGCCCGGTGTACATGAAGGCGTACCAGACACTACTGCGAAAATGGCGCTAAAAATCCTTCAGCTAAACCTCAACCACTGTGAGGCAGCTCAAGATCTGCTAATGCAGACGGCACGTGATACTAGGATTAACAGATGTAGTTCTAATTGACGATCAATATAGAAACTTGGACGGATCTTCGTGGAAGACGGATGCAACAGGCTTGGCTGCCATTTGGGCTTGTGGAAAACACCCCTTCCAAGAAACCATGAGGAATACAGAGAACTGCTTCGTGAGAGCAAAAATTAATGGCGTACATCTGTACAGCTGCTATATGCCCACCTAGCATGCCGCAAGAGGCATTTGAAGAAAGTCTGGACCGACTGGTTATGGACGCCAAAGACCATTGCCCAGTGGCCATTGCCGGCGACTTCAATGCCTGGGCCGTCGAATGGGGTAGCAGGGAGACGAAGAAGAAAGGGCAAGCACTCTTGGAAGCGTTCTCCGTGCTTAACCTCACATTGCTCAATGATGGGGAGCAGCCGACGTTCGTCCGAGGCGAGAAGAGCTCATTCATCGACCTGACATTTGTCAGCAGCGGCCTTGCGAAAAGCGGAAACTGCTGGCGCGTGATGGAATCTTGCACTCTTAGTGACCATCTTGCTATCAGATGGAACATCGTCAGGCAACAACGATGTGAAAGACAAGCACCAAGGAAGAAAAAGTTCACTGGCTGGAAAGTGAATGTATTCGATGCGGACGCTCTGTGTGCATGCATTGAAGAAGGCCGCGCCGATGGAACAACAGCAGAAGAAAAGGTTGACGACGTCATGAAAAGGGTAGTAACAGCATGTGACGCCGCCACGCCTCGTCGGGGGAATGGAAATCCGCATACGACAATGTACTGGTGGAGCGACGCCATAGCACAGCTCCTCGCAAAAAACAACCGCGCGCGAAGGCTGGCACAACGAGCAAGGAACAGACCAACCTTTGCCGCACTCGAGGTGGCATCTAAGCGGGCCCGAACCGAACTGACCAAAGCTATCAAGCGTAGCAAAAGGCAGTGCTGGACCGAGCTGATCGAGGAGGTGGACAATGATCCTTGGGGAAGGCCCTATAAGGTCGTCATGACCAAGCTCAAGGGCCAGTCACAACAACAACCCACATGCCCCGACCAACTGGGGAGGATCGTGACCACGCTTTTTCCCACACAGGAGCCCTTCGTTTACGAAGTAGGCCAAGAAGAGGATGAAACCATCCCCCCGATTACTCGACAGGAGCTACTTCAAGCCTGCACTAAGGTAGGAAACACCAAGGCGCCGGGTATGGATAACATCCCCAACATTGCGTTGAAGACGGCAATCAAGGCAGCCCCGGAACTGTTCCTGGACATGTATAACAGATGCCTCGCAGAGGGAACGTTCCCCGAGCGATGGAAGAAGCAGAGACTTGTTCTCTTGCCCAAGGGCAATAAGCCACCTGACGACCCGTCGTCATACCGCCCATTGTGCATGTTGGATACAGCCGGGAAAATCCTAGAGCGGATTATCCACAACCGGATCGAAGCAGCCATTGGGCCTTCTCTCGAGGACAACCAGTACGGCTTCAGGAAAGGGAAGTCGACGATTGACGCAATCAACCACGTGGTCAGCACGGCAAAGCAAGCAATAGCTGGAACACGATGGAAGGGTGGCGGCAAGAAATACTGCACGTTAGCAGCTCTTGACGTCAAGAATGCATTCAACTCGGCCAGATGGGATACCATCTGCCAAGCTCTGGATAGGCTGCAGACGCCGCTGTACCTGAGGAGGATGATCAAGAGCTACTTTAGCGATAGACAACTGATGTACGACACCCAGGAAGGTCCTCGCAGCTACCGAGTTACCGGGGGGGGGGGGGGGGGGGGGGGGGGGTACCTCAGGGCTCGGTGCTGGGACCTCTCTTGTGGAATATAATGTACGACGACCTGTTAAAGTTGAAGCTACCGCCAGAGGCAGAGATGATAGCCTTTGCGGATGATGTGGGACTCAAAATCGTCACGAAGCACCTGGAAGAAAGCATCCGTATTGTTGCTGACTCGTACGAGGGAGTGCAGCGGTGGATGGGCTCAGCTGGCCTAAAACTGGCTGACCACAAGACCGAAGCTGTGCTCTTCTCGAGCAGGAAGCAATTGGAGACGATAACTCTCGACGTGGGAGGATGTACCATCACCTCACAGCCGTACATTAGGTACCTGGGAGTGATGCTAGACTCCAGACTCAGCTTCAAGCAGCATGTGAAACACACGACTGCAAAAGCGGCAAAAGTGGCAACAACGCTGGCGCGTCTCATGCCCAATATCGGGGGCCCTCGGCAAGGCAGGAGGAAACTCCTAGCCTCAGTGGTGACGTCCGTACTCACATACGGAATAGCCATCTGGGGCGACGTCCTGAAAATCGAGGAATATCGGAGAAAAGTCGCTGCAGTTCATCGGCTCAGTGCCCTAAGGGTATCCTGCGCCTTCCGCACAGTGTCCGAGGACGCTGTGTGTGTCATCGCGGGAATGATGCCCGTAGAGGTGCTGGCGGTGGAAAGAAAGCAGCTGTATGAGCAGCGGAGCATCACCCCAGGAGAGCAGGGGGAGCTCAAGAGAACACTGAGACAGGACAGCCTCCAACGGTGGCAGGAAAAGTGGGACGCATCGGGAAACGGAAGATGGACACATCGCCTGATTCCCCAGGTGGATGGATGGCTGAAGCGCAAGCACGGCGAGGTCGACTACCACCTGACTCAGATGCTGTCGAATCACGGATGCTTCAGGGCCTACCTACATAAGTTTAAACACGAGGACGCACCGGACTGCCCGGCGGGGTGTGGTGTGCCGGAAGATGCGGAGCACGTATTCTTTCGGTGCTCACGCTTCGAAGCGGAGCGACAGGAGCTGGAGGAGCTGATGGGAGCAAAACCTGAACCCGAGACACTGGTAGAACTGATGCTGGAGACAGAGAAAAACTGGGCCTCGGCAAGCAGTTTCGCCAGAACAGTCATGACGGAGCTGAGAAAAGAGGAACAGAAGAGAAGGAAAGCGCGGGAGCCAAGGCAACAGCGACGAGTACTTGCTCAACATGTATGAAGTGGAGAGACTTCCTGTAGCGGCGGAAGAGCCGGAAGGCTGAGGCCGCCCCCGCGAAGTAATGCTCAACGGCGGTTCCGCGGGGGCATCACTAAGGCCAATGAGGATAAGGGGTTAAGGGTTTTAGTCGGTAGGGCACATAGTGCAGAGTCCGACACACGGGTGCGCGCCACATAACACCTACGGTGCGTAACGCATTTCCCCCCCCGCCCCCTTAAAAAAAAAACACACACACACACACACACAAACACACACACACACACACTCACGCACGCGCACGCACACGCACACGCACACGCACGCACACACGCACACACACACACACACACACACACACACACACACACACACACACCACGGGGGGATGTCCGACCCCTACGTGGCGCGTCCCCGGGTGGCGGATAGGGGAACGCCCTCTAGATATAGAGGGTAGGAGGGAAATCAAATACCTCCCGCGGACCAAAAGTGGACTAGGGGAAGAAACCCCGATATCAAATCATCTATGGTTGGTACGACGGAGGAGATACCGTTTACGGTGCAGAGGCCCGGATCCTCAGTACCGGCGTCTGTCGGGGGTGTGCAAGCGGGCCCCGGGACGTCGTCATCAAACGACCGTAGTGCTACAGGAATGGGCGACTTGGTTCCCGTAGCATATACAGCTACAAGTGCGGGAGTAAGCTAAGTACAAGATCCCAGCCAGGAGACACACGAACCAATGGATCTGGGACAGATACAAGAGGCCTCCACGAGAAATGGCGATGCTCGACCCCCAGGAGTAAAAGCCGCGTTTGACAGCAGGGACGGAAGCAAGAAACAGGCGCTCGAAAGGCTAGGAGACCTGATCACGAAGCTCCATGACTTCATGAAGGAGAAGAAGAATATCCATCATGAAGCGAAGAGGATGGCCGCGTCCGTTAAAAACGCCTTCAACAAGCTCTATGAGTGCGAAAGGGCTATCGATGGAGGATTGGCCAATACAGGATCTCCATTGGCTACCATGGTGGGGGAGACGCAGACTACTCCCTCCCTCGGCCAGCCGCATAATGCGACGGTAAGGAAGAGCTCGACGACACCGGTACAAGTGGACCAGAGCAACAAGAGGAAGAACCGCACGCCACCCTCACGGGAGACCAAGACGGCTAAGAGGAAGCTGAAGAGGGAGCAGAAACACGTGCCTGACCCTCAACTGAAGGTGATCACGGAACCGACGCAGAATCAGGGACCGCAGGAGAACAAAAAGCCCAGTCAGATATGGCAAGAGGTTCGCCGGAAGCCGCGTAAGCCGCGCAAAAGGCCTGCTCTCCCAAACGCTCTGGTAATCCAGAAGAAGGGGGACGTGACGTACGCCGAAATCCTGAGCAAAGTGAAAAAAGATCCCAATCTCGAAAGAGTAGGGAAGCGAGTGCAAAATATTCGCAAAACAAAGGCTGGAGATCTCATGTTCATCCTCAATAAAGTGAGCCCCACGGAGACGGCGGAGATGCGCTCGACGATCGAGGAAGCACTCCGCCAGGAAGCCACGGTCACAAGTAGGATCCAGGAGACTCGCATCGAGATCAAGGACCTTGATGAGGCAACGACCAAAGATGAGATTTGTGAGAGTCTCGCCCAACAGCTGGGTGTCGACACGGAGTCTCTTGATAATCCGATCAAGAGTCTCCGCAAAGCCTATGGAGATACTCAAACGGCGGTCGTGACGCTAGCTGCGGACTTAGCGAAGAAAGTTATAGACGCCGGGAAGATACGCATTGGCTGGGTAGTGTGCCGTGTCCGCGAGCAACTAAACCCCACCAAGTGCTACAAGTGCTGGGAGTACGGTCATCTGGCGCGTAACTGCAGAAGCGACAGCGACAGAAGCAATAGCTGCATGAAATGTGGGAAGACAGGACACAAGATCGGGTCGTGCCAAGGAGAGGCTCACTGTGCGCTATGCGAGGAGAAAGGCAGCATGAACTGTGGGCATATAGCTGGTAGCAGCAGATGCCCAGCCTACTTGAGGGCAACCCAGGAGCTCACCCAAAAAAGACAATGAAGATTCTACAGCTCAATCTCAACCACTGTGTGGCAGCACAGGATCTGCTCATACAGACGGCGCGGGAGTTGAGACCGGACGCTGTGATAATCTCAGAGCAACACAGAGACCTCGATGGGAAACCCTGGGAAGCAGATTCAACGGGCAAAGCCGCAATCTGGTCGTGCAGCGAGTATCCTTTCCAGGAGACCATGAAAAAGCCTGAAGTGGGCTTTGTCAGAGTCAAGATTCGTGGCATCCACGTTTACAGTCGTTATGCCCCACCTAGCCTGTCACTTGAGGAATTCCAAGACCTCATCGACCGACTTGCAGCGGATGTTCAAGGACGTAGTCCAGTGGCGATTGCAGGTGACTTCAATGCCTGGGCAGTAGAGTGGGGCAGTGTGTTGACAAACAGGAAAGGGCAGGCCCTCCTGGAGACACTAGCCACATTAGACCTGGTCCTCCTTAACAGAGGTACTACACCAACTTTCTGCAAGGGAGAAGCAAGCTCCATAGTAGACCTTACCTTCGTAAGTAGCTGCTTGGCGAGCAGGAATAGTATCTGGAAAGTAAGTGATATCTATACACATAGTGACCATCGCGCCATCATATGGGAGGTGGGGCACCAGAAGCACAGCCGGCCGGTTCCGAAGAGAACAAACTCCATTGGCTGGAAGACAAGTGCATTCGATGGGAATCTGTTCTGCATAGCCATGGAGGATAGCACTATCATGGAAGGCAACGCAACGCAAAAGATGGCAGCGGTCATGGGCAAAATCACCATGGCATGCGACATCACTATGCCCAGAAAGCGGAAGAACAACCGTCATCCTCCCGTATACTGGTGGAATGATACGATAGCGGAGCTACGAGCGATAAGCAATAAGGCAAGAAGACTTTCCCAGCGCGCCCGTGGGAAGAGGATGTTCGACCAGCTCGAAGAGGAATATCGGAAAGCACGCTGCAGGCTAAAGAAGGCTATCAACCGCAGCAAGAAGCAGTGCTGGGACGAGCTACTCAGCGAGGTGGAGGAGGACCCCTGGGGCAGACCCTACAAAGTGGTCATGTCTCGGCTTAAAGGTCAGCCGATGCCAGTGCCCACCTGTCCTGACCTTCTGCAGAAGATTGTCTCGACACTCTTCCCACAGCAGGAAGAGCACGAATACCGACTGACTTTAGAGGAGGGTGAAGTTATTCCACAAATCACACCCGAAGAACTGACGAAAGCCTGCAGTAAGGTGGGAACGAGTAAGGCGCCAGGGCTCGACGGCATCCCGAATGCTGCTCTCAAGATGGCGATCAAAATCACACCTCAGCTGTTTACAGATATGTATGATGCCTGCCTCAGGGAAGGGGTTTTTCCCGACCCATGGAAAGTGCAGAGGCTCGTGCTTCTCCCAAAAGGGAGGAAGCCTCCGGACGAACCATCATCGTACCGCCCGCTCTGCATGCTGGACACAACTGGGAAGATTCTAGAACGTATAATCTATAATAGGATAGAAGCCGCTATTGGGGATTCCCTAGCTGATAACCAATACGGTTTCAGGAAGTCGCGCTCAACGCTCGATGCAATCAGGCTCGTCGTGAATACAGCCAAGGAAGCCATTTCAGGAAAGCGATGGAAGGGGGGTGCCAAGAAGTATTGCTTGGTGGCTACCCTTGACATTAAGAACGCTTTTAATTCGGCAAGATGGGACTGCATTTGGACCGCCCTGGGCGGATTAACAATGCCCCAATACCTGAGGAGAATAGTAATGAACTACCTGAGCAACCGGTCCCTCAAATATGATACGGATGATGGCCCACGAGAATACAAAGTCACAGGGGGCGTTCCCCAAGGCTCTGTACTGGGGCCTCTCCTCTGGAACATCATGTATGATGGACTGTTAAAGCTGAGGACACAGGATGGCGTGAAACTTGTAGCGTTTGCTGATGACGTTGCACTGGTCATTACAGCAAAGTACCTGGAAGAGATCCATTGTATCTTCGCGGAAACATACGATCAGATACAGCGCTGGATGTGTTCAGTTGGTTTAAAACTGGCCGAGCATAAGACAGAGGCTGTACTGATCACGAGTAGAAAGGTAGTCGAGACTATCACACTGACCGTTGGCGATCACACCATCACATCGCAGCCCCATATCAGGTACCTCGGGGTCCTGATAGACACGCGTGTTATATCCGCAGAAACTCAGTTAGCTACTCTGGGTTCTGCGGGAGAGCCGTTAGCTCTTATGATTCGGGATTTATCCAGTTAAGGGTTAGAACCCAAGAGAATTGTAGTCGCACGATTTATTATTCATTATTGCTTATCAGAGAAATGTTCCAAATAGTTTATTAGAACAATGTTTATTACAGTTTATTAGAGAAATGTTCCAAATTGTTTATTACAACAATGTTTATTACAGTTTATTGGAGAAATGTTCCAAATTGTTTATTACAACAATGTTTATTAGAGTTTATTACCAATCGTATCGAGTACACCTTGTACATTGGTCTTCCCGTAGAAGAACTTAAACTTGTCCGAACTAGTAGTATCACTTACTACCGAATTGCGTGCCCTTGCACAAATAATCGTAAACGTAACGTAACGAACGGAACGTAACGTAACGAACGGAACGTAACGTAACGAACGGAACGTAACGTAACAAACGGAACGTAACGTAACGAACGGAACGTAACGTAACGAACGGAACGTAACCAACCGTACAGAATCAGGAGTTCCGAAGAGACTGGTGGGTGCCTGCTCCCGGTTCCCTATATATAGATAGAAGAGCAGGCACGTCAGCTTAATTTTAGTTGATGTCAGATATTTCGTCAGATTGCTAATTGTTTAAACAATTCTCGCTTCCGGGTAGAATACGATATCGTCGATAATTTCCTAATACCTGGCTCAGTAATTCCTGAGCTGATGCGTTACTTGCCGAGTCGCTCGCGATTGCCGAAATGCTGCGTCAGGTGTCGAGTTACATGCGTTTGCCTAAATGTTGACTCGACTGTACGGTGGATTTCGTTATTATTTCGCAACGACGCGCGGTCGTCGCCTGCTGCTGCATACCTCGATTACGGTGCAATGACCTTGCCTTAATAATCGAGGTATGGAAATACCCGGGGTACAACATTCCTCCCCCCTAAAAAGAAAAGAAATCTGCTTTCTTTTCGCTCGTCTCCGGCGAGCTTTATTTTTACGATTCTTGTACCCCGTGTACTGTCCATCTATTATCTATGAGTGTGCCAGTTTACCGGTCTATTAAAATTTACACACAATTTTTCAATTAAATTTAGCACAGTTACTTCAGGCGAAGTCTCAAACATGTGCCTATCTGCGGCATTTCTTCTTCACACCCTCCTTCCTCCTCTTGGGGTTCTTGCGCCACCGCGATTTCTGCGTCTGGCCGTTCCCTTCCGGCTAAATCTATGTTGCCCGTTATCGCCGTTCATGCTGTGTCGAGCCCGTCGATCCATTGAACTCCTTGCATATTTCTTGAAGCGGGTTTTCCTTCTCCCGTGTGAGGCGTGAAACGTCCATGCCCTGACGTAACGTTCAGATTCCGCGTTTATTTGGCGAGTCAGGACGGCGAGTGCCCTGTGCTCTTCTGCTGACGCTGGTTCCTCGAGTGTCACTGTGGGTCGGTTGATGACCCGAGACATGCCTCGATCTTGGTTTTATGTCACAGCACGGCTGTTACCTTTCGGATAATGAATTTCGTCCCCCGGAAATTTTCGAAAGTAATCTCTTATTCATATATAAATTTTTTTTTTTTTTTTTTTTCACTCTTTTTTCGTTGTGAAGCCTTGTCGAATCCAGTGACCTTTCCCTTTTTTTTTTTTTTAACAACTTTTCGACGTGGTTTTGTCGACGGTGCGCTTGCACCAGGGCGGGTTACCCTCGGTGCCATTGTCCTCTTCGGCGATCGTCACAGTTTTTGTGTTAAGCTTGCTGGAGCAGGGAGCTTCCGTTTCTCCCTGGAGTGTGGTCGCTGTTACCGCTCCCTCGTTCAGGTTCCTGAGTTCTTTCGGTTTGGATACCTCCAAAGTGTAGATGTAGGCCTCCTTTATGGGCCCATTCTTTGCCGTGACTGTATTTACACGGAATGCCCCTACAGTGCCTTCCTGTATCGGCTGCGTCGAAGTTTCCTGCGTTTGCGCTGGTTGCTGCTCGTTATTTTTGTTTTTCTTTTCCTCCGCCCGCTTACGTGCCCGACAGTCCTTCATTAAATGCCCGATCTTTTTGCAGTAGTGGCATGCTACGTTGACTATGTTTACGTCTTGTTGTGTCGGTAGCGGGAGGCTATGTCGTCCGGATTGACGGGGGGCTGTGCAGTCTTTCGCCAGATGCCCTGGCTTACCGCACGTAAAGCATGTGCGATCGACTTCTTCCGTCGCGCCTTGTGATTGCCGTGTTTTATTTCCCCCGTTACTGAGCGTACCCTGATGTCCTGCAGTCATCTTTTCGACCTCGATGGCCCCTACGATAGAGTCGTGCAGACTCTGATAATTGCGTGATCGTACGATGGTTTGAATCTCCTTTTTCAACCCGTTTTCCAAATTCATTTGAGCGCTTTTTCGTGTGGCTTCTCCAATGTAGCGAGCCCCACGCGAGTCAATTCCCTCGCATAATTTCTCGATCACCTCTACCGTCAGGGTTTCAACCCGAGTAGCGTATGTGGAGACATTCTCCTTTGCATCTTGACGTAGGGTACAAAACTGATATTGTAAAGAGGCGAGTGACTCGCGTTTCCCGTACAGTGCTTCCAATTCCGCGCGTAGATCGCCCAGAGTGACGACAGTTTTGTGGCGCATCTCTCGCGTCGCTCGATCCTCTAGTTTGCTACTCCGTATGAGTGCAAGGAGGTCGGATCGTTGTCGAGGGTGTACCATGCCCTAAACCGCTTCGCAGGATAGCATAAACCCTTCAAGCTTCGTGGGGTCGTTCCCATCGAATGTTTTGATATTCCGTAGGGCTGACGGTACGTCCATGTACACCCGCTCTACCTCTTCCGGTGCCGATATTCTTGTTTGTCGCCGATATGGTGAGCGTGTCCTTTGGGTGGTTACATCCCTCTGTCCTTCCTTGGTGCCCTCCAGGACGAAGTTCCGCAACGTCTCCTCCATTGCCTGAAGTCGCTCGCATACTAAGTTTTCCCTAGCTCCCCCTTCCGGCGAAGATGTTGTTGCTTGACCCTGCCCTTGGCTTAATCGCTGCTCGATACCCCGGAGCTGCTGCTCTATTTGGGTGAATCGTCGTGCTGTTGCGTCCTCGAAGTTGGGATGATCCTCAGACTCCGTGTCGGATTCCTCATCCGCCTCTCCCACTGATCCAAGTCCGGCGAAAAGAGTCCTTCGAGTTCCTCGCAGAGCTGGTCGAAGGGGTATCGTGTTGCCTGTTTCCCCCACAACTTCCAGCACGCTGTTTTCACGGTTCCAGTCAACGGAACCCTTTTGCCCGCGATGCTCGTTCAGCATCCGAGAAATTTCGTTGGTCACCATCCCGGGGGTGACCTCCCCGCGCCTGGGTTCGAACATTTGGACATTGACGTCCTCCCAACCAGTGGGATTGGCGAATGCAGATCCTCTCTGCATATTTATCCCGAACAGTGGGTTTGGTGAGCCCTCCGGCTGGTGCTCGTTCCCTTCAACCGAACCCTGGCCCAGCGCTTGACGGGTTCGGTTCGTGATCTCAGATAGGGCGTTTTCGATGTCTGCCGCTGCCCGCAGCGCGTCGTCTCCTGTCCCAGGAGTTGCCCCAAGTTGTCTCTGCGACGGTACCGGAGTGTTGTGTACACTCATAGCTTCTTCAAGATATTCTCTTCTCGGTTCCCGTTCAATTCTTTGCTTGGTTATTTAACCCTTCAGTAGCTTCGTACTGGCTTTGACAATATTTGCACGTACTTCCCAGTTTATTACTCAACTTGTTCCCGATTTGTTACTCTCCTAACAAATATCAGTAATGCGGGATTACTGTATGCTCACCCTCCGCATTACAGGATGCCCGTTCTTATAACCCTTGTGGTTCCAGGCTCCTTTACTAATTCTGCTGTTACGTCCCAATCCTTGGCGACGCTCTTCGGGGATTCTGCAGTGATCCGCGAAGACTACGGTTGGTTACCTGTCGTTATTCCCTCGAATAACGGAATGCCCACGTTGATCCTCTGATCGCCTCCGTGGTCCGCCCAAACCCTCGTCGACTAGCTTCGACCCTGGTTCGCGGTGCTCTTCAATTGCTCTTTCTGAGAGTCTCAAATTGCCGCATTTCGCGGAAGTTGACGATTTGGTAATTTAGCGATGTTTTTTAATTCCCTCTGGATATCCCACCGCTGCCACCAATGTTATATCCGCAGAAACTCAGTTAGCTACTCTGGGTTCTGCGGGAGAGCCGTTAGCTCTTATGATTCGGGATTTATCCAGTTAAGGGTTAGAACCCAAGAGAATTGTAGTCGCACGATTTATTATTTATTATTGCTTATCAGAGAAATGTTCCAAATAGTTTATTAGAACAATGTTTATTACAGTTTATTAGAGAAATGTTCCAAATTGTTTATTACAACAATGTTTATTACAGTTTATTGGAGAAATGTTCCAAATTGTTTATTACAACAATGTTTATTACAGTTTATTGGAGAAATGTTCCAAATTGTTTATTACAACAATGTTTATTAGAGTTTATTACCAATCGTATCGAGTACACCTTGTACATTGGTCTTCCCGTAGAAGAACTTAAACTTGTCCGAACTAGTAGTATCACTTACTACCGAATTGCGTGCCCTTGCACAAATAATCGTAAACGTAACGTAACGAACGGAACGTAACGTAACAAACGGAACGTAACGTAACGAACGGAACGTAACGTAACGAACGGAACGTAACCAACCGTACAGAATCAGGAGTTCCGAAGAGACTGGTGGGTGCCTGCTCCCGGTTCCCTATATATAGATAGAAGAGCAGGCACGTCAGCTTAATTTTAGTTGATGTCAGATATTTCGTCAGATTGCTAATTGTTTAAACAATTCTCGCTTCCGGGTAGAATACGATATCGTCGATAATTTCCTAATACCTGGCTCAGTAATTCCTGAGCTGATGCGTTACTTGCCGAGTCGCTCGCGATTGCCGAAATGCTGCGTCAGGTGTCGAGTTACATGCGTTTGCCTAAATGTTGACTCGACTGTACGGTGGATTTCGTTATTATTTCGCAACGACGCGCGGTCGTCGCCTGCTGCTGCATACCTCGATTACGGTGCAATGACCTTGCCTTAATAATCGAGGTATGGAAATACCCGGGGTACAACACGCGGCTCAACTTCAAAGCGCATGTGGAATACGCTAGCCAGAAGGCGGCTACTGTAGGAGCAGTTCTGTCGCGGTTAATGCCGAACATCGGTGGCCCGAAGCAGAGGAGAAGAACACTGCTAACATCAGTGATCATCTCGGTGCTGACATATGGCATAGCAATCTGGTCTGACGCGATGAAAATAGAGGAATACCGTAAGAAGGCAGCAGCGGTCTATCGTCTAAGCGCTCTTAGAGTGGCGGGTGCATTCCGCACGGTGTCCGAGGACGCAGTATGCGTTATCGCCGGAATGATGCCCATTAACATCCTGGCAGAAGAGCGGCGATCATTGTATGAACGGAGACAGCTGACAGTAGTGCGACGGAATGAGAACATGACCCAGGTAAGAAACAGCAGCCTTGTGCGCTGGCAGACAACATGGGACACGTCTTCGAAGGGAAGGTGGACTCATCGACTGATTCCCCAAGTAAACGTGTGGCTGAACCGGAACCACGGGGAAGTCAATTACTACCTAACACAGTTGCTCTCTGGGCATGGGTGCTTCCGAGCATACCTCCACAAGTATAAGCACGAAGAGTCACCGGATTGTCCGTACTGTAAAGATGTATTGGAGAATGCGGAACATGTGTTCTTCCAGTGTCCACGCTTCAACACGCCACGCGGCGAGCTCGAAGAAGTGCTGGGCGTCCGTATAACCGCGGATAATGTGGTAAACGCGATGCTGGCATCGGCCACAGGATGGGATGCAATAAGTACTTTCGCTGCGGAGGTCCTGAAGGAATTGCGTCGAGAAGAACGGAAGAGGAAAGAAATGGTCCATGCAAATTGAGGAAGAGCTTCGGCTGAGACCGCTCTGCCGCGAAGTAATACCTAACGGTCGTTCCGCGGAGAGCTATACAGGTCGATGAGAGGAGGTGGGTTTTTAGCCGGTGAGAGTCCGGCATACGGGGAAATGCTTTTCTGTCATTTCCCTATGGTGCATAATGCATTTTTACCCCTCCTAAAAAAAAAAAAAAAAAAAAAAAAAAAACACACACACACACACAGCCATATGCCACCTATTATTCAACTAAAGTCTTCCGATTTGGCATGTCGAGCACCAAAATGTCTTATTGTAACGGAAGCGAGTGTTAATTTGATTAAAAGAAGTACAATTGAACGACACACAAAAATTGACCGAAAAATCATCTACAACATTCTTGTGAACACCCTACGACATTGCACATACACTAGGAAAATGCACAGTTACAATAGAAAACACAAAAACCGAATTCCACATTGTTGACGATTCATTTCCGATCAAACAGGATGCTATTTTGGGTGATGCTTTTTTCAAAGCAAAAGATGTTGAAGTTTCATACGTAGAAAACAATATTACTTTCGGAGGATATTCAGTACCATTCGCGACACCTGAGGCAATCTCAATCCCGCCTAAGACCAAACTCACAACACATGTTAGAATTTCAAACAACGATTTTTCAGAAGGTTACATTCCCGAAATAAAAAACGAAAAAGAAATTCAAATAGGAAACGCTCTCGTAAAAAACGTTAACGAAATTGCTTATTTATTTGCGACCAATGACACAGCAGCCACAGTAATACTCAAAATTCCTACAGTAGAATTGCAAGCGATTGATCACATTTCAAAATTGCCTTACGAACTCGCTGATTCTCGTCATAACTTATGGAGTTGCAACGAAGAAATCAAAGTAAAACGATCGGAACAACTGTGTTCTCTTCTCCATTTGTATAATCTAAATGACGAAGAAAGAGAATATACACTCGACCTAACATCTGCACATTTCGATTTGTTGCATGTACCCGGGGATCGTGTAGGACTTTCATGCATCGGCAAACGCGAACATTTTTCAGTAAACGACAAATCAAGAAACACAATGCTGTACTCTCCCATTTGGATTGTGGTAAAAAATGCCAACAATCAAAACAATAGATGGCGCATGGTTATTGATTATCGCGAAGTTCAGGAAAACACAAAATCCCGTTCAAACTCGCTTCCGCATCGCTCTGATATTTTCGACCAATTATGCAGCATTCAGTATAAATCAATTTTTGGACTGGCATCTCATTCAGGGCAAATCGATCTGGAAATCTCAACAAACACTTTCAAAACTCTGTGCGACGTTTTCGCCTCCGGTGACAGGAAAATCGACCTATTCGTATACGACAGTAGCATTATAATTTTCGCAAACACTCTTGTAAAACACACAATGAAATTCATTAGACTCGCTAAAGAGCTGACTAACGCTGGACTGACGATCGACACTCAAAAATCTAGATTCCTTGTAAAGACACTAAATTCAGGACACACAATCACACCATCAAACATAAAATCAAACGAAGATTCAATTCAGCAACTTCAAAACATTCCCGGCCCGTCTCAAAAACTTACGCATACCGAATTAACGAAAGAAAAAGTTGAACACACTGAGGCGAGTGCACGCGTCAGAACAGATCCGACGGTTGGCGACGAAACAACACTAACCGAAATTTCGGAGGATGAACTCACCCGGAAACCCCCTAGGACGACAAGGAAACGTAAAAAGGACACTTCAGAGAACGAAAGGAAAACACGAGAACCACGCAAGAAATCAAGGACACGAAAAGAAAAAGTAACAAAGAAATATGTAAAAAATAATGAAGAAAAAAAGAGTCAAAAAGAGAAGAATGAAGAGAAAAAACCGACCGAACAAAGTGAGACTAGAATGAAAAGTGCAGAGCGCAGAGGACAAAGAGCCCCGCCTGACACAGAACAAAAAAGTTCACAAATACGGAAGGAAGAAGATACAAAAAATAAAAAAAACCGATCTGGCAATGAAAAAGGAACAAGATTTACAGCAACGAGACGATCAATCGCCGCCGACAAATCTCGGAGAACTGGCCAGCGACGATAAAACCTACGAACCACCGGTGCAACCAACGTATAGATCACCTTCGATCTCTACCGCGGAAAAAGGCTACAGCGAGGCTACAAATACAACAACCGTGCAGCGAAACTTCAGGTCGCCTCCAACGCCAGAAAAGTGGCAAACGCGATCAAGACAGTTATTGACATCACGACTGTTGGTACCACCGAACTTCAGATCACCGACAGTACACCAAGTTACTATACAATTATCGGTGCAGCCGAATTTTAGATCTCCACCAATCTATTGGTCAAACGCTGTTGGTCAACATGCTGCAAAATCATTCGCGCAGCCCAACTTCCGATCGCCTCCGCGTTACTGCGAAACAATCACAGTGCTGGGAATAATGCTATCAGCAAGCTACCGCCAAAAAACCAACCCCTGCGGAATCGGATAAAAACTGAAGAAGACTAAGAAGCTTCATGAACACCACGCCTTCAAGCAGAAGCAACGAATCAGTAAAATCGCTTTGAATCGCAAAATATTACAACAAATTGCGATATTTTGATAGAGAAATAAGAACCTATTAAATCAAAGATGGTTTTAGGATCATAGCTTCGAACAACAGAAGATATGATGTAGATTCTCCAGAATTGATAAAGTACGACCAGGCACGTTAAAGGTTAATGAACTCGTTCAAATCAACAAAATACCTCAGAATCGTGAAATCTCACGCAAAAATAAAATAAACACACGAAAAATTGTGATTTCAATAGATCACAAATTCGACATTTCGAGTCAAGGTTTCCGATTTCGCACAAACACAAAAAATATACAAAAACGCAATCTCCGACGTGTTTAGGGTTATTCAACTCACTTTAAATTGATGAACAGGAAAATACGACGAAATATAAAACACATAGAATACACACTGCAAAAATCAGCATTTACTTCAGTGCTAGTTAGCTCTTACTCACCAGTCTGCATATAACATTAACTCCCGACAAAAAAAATGCGAAAAGATCGATTAACATTTTGACGATTCACGAACAAAAAAAGGTACAAAAGTATTTCGGAATATTCGTCTTAATCGGATTCTTCAGAGTGAGAGAAACCTTCAAATGTTATACCAGGCACTCAACATTTTCGGTAAAATCTAACCATAAAAATATTCAATAATTTTTACGGAGTAAAACAAGAAAGTGATGCGTAATTGGTCTGAATTACAGATAGAGGGAAACGCGTAAATAGAAGCAATGCATAGCCATGGGCTGTCTATTCTGATAGTACAATACAATACTTATATATATAAACACTCATATATACATAAACATGGGAATTATTGGGAATTCTTTTATCAGTTGATTAGTTAATGTGAACCCTTGAAATTTGCTAGAATTTTTTCGTTATCCGACAAATCTACACAGCTACGAGAAATCTAAGCTCACAATAACAAATACGGTACTCAAATAAGAACATAAAGAAATTGCGAAGCCAAAAAAAAAGACCACAAATAATAACGTCACTTTATACATAATTGAAAGAGGAATCAACACAACACACGTAATATACACCAAAAATTTACTTTACATTCCGATCCCATGATTTATTCTGCTATTCTTTATTATATTTTGATCCTTTTTAGAATAAGATTCACTATTCCTAAAACCTGATCAATTTTATAACATGTCTCTCCTACTAACCGAAAAATTAATTAGATTTTAGAATGTTGCAGGACATTCATCAGTACCATTATTTCAAATTAAAGTTCCAAAGACTGACTACAATTTGGTATATACAGGATAAAGAGAGAAAATTGTAATGGTAAAATTCGATTTAGAATGGACCAAAACAAGATGAAGGACTTGAACTTACGACACGTATACAGAAAATCGAAAAATCACAGGTGTGACGGTCCCGAATTCCGAATTACTATTTCGGCTCACAGGAAACTGAAGTTAAAACATTTTATTTCATCCGCGCTAATCTCTGGACCGTCAGCACCTTCCGTGCGAACGCTAACGCTCTCACAGTAGCGGTCCAGCCGCTGCACTCGCCACGCGTGAGCAGCGGCCGTCTTATCGCGCGTAGGAATATCGTGTCGCGCGCAGCAATAGGCGAGGGCCCTGCTTCCGTCAGGCCCTTTATTCAGTTCATCTCAGAGTCCCGAACCTTAGTGAGGTGCACTCTCCTTCACTCATTCAATAAATTCTAATTATATCACTCAGACTTAAGAAGCATTCATTTTATTCCTTGACCATACCTGGCGGACTATCACATGGTGTCAGAAGCTTACGAACCATGAAACACGCACACACCAATCTACAAAAAAAAAACACATTTTTTCAAAATTATTCGGAGTTTGAAACAAAACAAAAGTTATCGTGTTGGAACTGAAAGAAAAGAGGAATAAAAGTGAAGTTAGTGAAAAAATAAAATATTATAAAATAAAAAATGCAAACAAAAGTTGGTGAAAATTATTTTTAAAATTCTTACCGCAACTCAACGAACATCTATAACGGCTCACGGAAATAATTGGCATTCACACGGACATCTTCACAGACATTTACAACAGCTCAGGACGTTAACAATATTTTCACAGAAACTTCACACGGATACCAGCATTTCAATACAATCCCATATACAGGGAGGCCAGTAAAAAACCAATTAGCCAAGAATCAAGGAAGGAAGGAAGAAGTCGAACAAATATAACAAAAAATGTTTCATGCAATTATACATTGTAGGAATTTTGGCACTGTAAGTACGCTTCAAACTTCTTTTTCTTTTTCTTTTTCTATTAAAAGTTCATGCTGCTTGAGTGACTAATGCAACAATAATAACTAACAAATAAATGAATAAAACAAATAAATAAATAAATACAAATTATACACATTGTAAAGAAGCCGAAGGCAAGCCGACTCATTGTGCCGCTGCTGGGCGCTGGGCGCACTCTCGTCATCCCGATAAACAGCCCTCGACAGCTATACAGGGCGACAGAAAAGTTCCAAGCGACACGAATTTTGAGTTTTCTTTTCTTTTACTTCCCTGGAGTTTCAAGAACCGAGCAACAAATTAAGCAACAAACTTTTTCCAAAATTATTTTTATATCCTTCCACAAATTGAAACGAAAATGTTGAATTAAAGCATTTATTTAAATTCCTTTTGTTAAACAAATAAGAAAAGACAAGATAAAACGATAAAGAGGAAGGAAAACAGGAAGAAGTAAAGCTACATTGATTATTTTCAAATTTACAAAAAATAGTTTAAATAAAAAATTAAAATACATAACGTTATGCCGCAGAATCCCGGTTAGCTAATCCGGTTTTGCGTGTAACTGTTTTTTGGGATTATCCAGTGAAGGGTTGGAACCTACGAGAATAGATGACACACTTTTATCAAACAATATTTGTTCTTAATAATTCATTAACACAGTTCGATGTTTTATGTAACAAGGTTAAATAACAATTAACTAACAAAGTTTATTTAACTAATTGTTCAGTTAAATAACGGTTCTCGATGAATTGTTTAATTGTTTAATTATTTGATACTATTTGAAATTTACCGATCAAGTGGACTTTGCACCCTTGTCATTCCCTTCACAAGTCCTTTGGGAACGATCTTACGTCATCAACCGTACAGGTCAGAATTGAAATCAGACTGCCGAGTACCTGCTCTCGATCCTCTATATATCCGTCGAGAGCAGGCATGTCAGCTTAATGTCTAGCGCAAGTTTATCATTTACCGTGATTCTGTAAACAAATATCTTTCCAAATCCTCGCTTTTTCGTGAGCGGGATTTGGAGCATGTTTTTTCTTTTCGTGATTCTCGCCTCGGTATTCTTGAGTCGGTGCTCTAGTTACTGAGGCGCTCGCGGTTGCCTAACTGCTGCGTCAGCAGTATCGACGCTCGACGCTTGACGTTCGACGCTCGATGTACGCCTGGTGCGTAACGCAACCGAATATCTCTCGCAACCGAAATAATCGGGGTCGAGAAATAATGGAAATAATAATGTCTATACCCGGGGCACAACAATAATAAAAAAGGGGAAGATAACATTCCACTCCCGTTTTTTCAAGAAAAAGAAAAGGGAGAAAAAGAAATACCTTTGAAATCACACTAGGCACAATAATTCGCAACCATTTCTCGCCCATACCCCTGTCCACCACCGCGGCGCCACAGACGTCGGATCTCGGCTTCCGACATCTTCACACCCGAATTGCTTCAAAATATTCCATTCAGAATGCCAAACGAAAATGGCAACACCTTTACATTTCGCGATGCCTACAAGGCCATACCAACATTCGACGGAAACAAAACCCGCTGTCGACGTTTTTGTCAGAGCATGCAATCGCGCAAACGATTGCCTGGCCGAAACAGAGTTCGAAAAATTCTTTAATATGATGCCGTTCAAACTATCCGACCTAGCCCTTTCCGTAGTAGAAGCTACATCCCCAACAAATCTTGACTCCCTCTTGAAGGAACCCAAAAGAGCGTTTTTGAAAACCGAAGATCTAAACGATCTCGAAAACGAAATAGAAACAACGCCACAGGAATACAACGAAACGGTAGTGGAATACGCAGCACGATTGCGCGAAAAACTCCCGAAAATTACCGATAGACTAAAGGAAACTTACAACACAGCCGACAAAAGACAGTCTCTAGCCGACAGAATAGTAGAAGTCACTACAAAAACAAAAAGAGCTTACGTTAGTGGCCTTACGCCTGCTATCGGCTCACACCTCATCCTCCACAACGCACAAGAATTCGATGCACTCATCAATCAAGCAAAAACAATAGAACACGAATTAGACAAACAAAAGCAGGTACGGAAAAATCTAGCGATCCGCGACGTCCAAATAGCCACAGGAACAGCGAAAGTACAATTCGCAGAAACAACAAACGTGCCCGACAAACACTGCGAAATACACCCACACGTAGAACATCACACAACAGCAGAGTGCAAAACAATCCGTAGAATGCGCGAAAATTTTAAACGCATAGACAACAGAGACTATTTCCGGGAACGTTACGACAAAAATACACGCGACAACTCACGAGATAGATACAGGAACGACTCACGAGTCAGATACAGGAACGACTCACGAGATAGGTACAGGAACAAATTACGAGACAGATATAGGAACGACTCACGTGACCGATCCCAAAACAACTCACGAGACAGGTACCGAAACGACTCACGCGACAGATATAGCGACTCACGAAACAGACAGTCGCGGGACAGATATCGAAACGATTCACGCGACACACGTTCAGACGAATCACGCGACAAACGACGGGACAGCTCACGTGACAGACGGGACGACTCACGCGACAGAGATCCCGACAGTCGAACTGCAACCTGTTGAGTGCATCTCTCAGGTTACGACCGAAACAGAGAATTCTCGCTGTAGCAGTGACGCTCACAGCGCAGTTATTCAAACAACGGTCGCCACGAACACCGCGGAACGGTTCGAAAAACTGAAGCCTCTTCTGCATTTGGAAAACCTAAATGAGGAAGAGAAAAATCATGTTTACAAACTCGCGTCGCAAAACCCGTTCTTGTTTCACATACCCGGCGATCAACTAGGAGACACAACTCTTCTAAAACACGATGTTTTCACAACGGACGACAGACCGGTAAACACAAAACAATATCGCTTCCCCCAGATCCACAGAAAGGAGATTCAAAAACAAACCGAAAATTTGTTGGAAAAGGACATTATACAGCCATCACTATCACCGTACAACTCTCCAGTTTGGATTGTACCAAAAAAATCAGACTCTCAAGGCAACAAAAAATGGCGAATAGTAATAGATTTTCGGGAAAAAACGCAAAAACAACCCCCGACGCGTATCCACTGCCAAACATAGTAGAAATTCTGGATCAATTAGGAAACGCTTGTCACTTTTCAACATTTGACTTAGCTTCCGGTTTCCATCAACAAGAAATGCACCCAAACGACAAACAAAAAACCGCATTTTCTACGCCGAGTGGACATTACGAGTTCAACCGTGTGCCATTTGGCCTAAAAAATGTACCAGCAACCTTTCAACGACTAATGGATAAAGTAATATCAGAACTCACTGGAAGCGACCTTTTTGTTTATCTGGACGACATAGTGATATATGCAAACACCATCGAGGAACATGAAAAGAAATTCAACCGACTGGCAGAACGATTAATAAAAGCAGGACTAACTCTACAAACCGACAAATGCCACTTTCTCCGGAAAGAGGTAAGGTATTTAGGCCACACAATTTCGGAAAAAGGAGTCCAACCAAATCCCCTAATAGTTCAAGCCGTAAAGGACTTCCCAGTCCCCAAGGATAAAAAAGCCATAAAACGATTTACCGCTCTCGCCGGATACTACAGACGCTTTATTGAAGATTTCGCGAAAACCACAGTCCCTATGACAAAACAACTAAAAAAAGATGCTAAATTCGAAGAGACTCAGGAGTGTCAAAAGCCATTCGAGTATCTCAAGAACAAAATTCCTGAACGACCAATCTTGCGTTACCCCAATGATAAAAAACCATTTAAACTCAGAACCCACGCTTCAGATTATGCGATCGGCGCCGTACTTAGTCAGCAACACGACAAATTTGACGATCCAGTAGCCTTCTTCTCACGAACTCTCTCAAAGGCAGAACAGTCATACGATGCCATGAGAAAGCAACTGTTGGCAATAGTAAACGCAGTAAAACATTTCAAAACCTACTTATACGGACAACGATTTACCCTTATCACGGACAATAGAGCATTAACGTATCTGGCGAACAAGGCTGACCTTCCACAACAACTCCAACGCTGGCAAACAACGCTGAACAACTATGACTTCGAAATTCATCATCAACCAAGCAAGCTAAACGTCGTCGCAGACGCTTTATCTAGGAATCCTGCAACTATTCTTCCCGTTAGACCCCGCGAAAGCTCCTCCGAAAATGCAGAAGAAATATTTAAAAAATCAAAAATGTTCCACCAGCCACACACACGCGGTCGCTCATCCGACGAATCATCCGGAAATCCGGCACCCAAGAAAAAAACAACACGAAAACGACTCGGACCAGCTACAACAAGGTTCAATGCAGAATAAAAACATAGACACAACACAACGGAAAGAGAGTGCGGACGTCAGAATGGACCTGACGGTTGACGACGAAACACCACAAACCGAAATTTCGGAAGATGAACTCACCCCAAAAACCCCTAGGACGACAAGAAAACGAAAAAAGAATACTTCTGAGGACGAAAAGAAAACACGAGAACCACGCAAGAAATCAAGGACACGAAAGGAAAAAGTTACGGAGAAGTACATAGGAAACAATAAAAAAGAAAAATGTAAAGAAGAAAGGAATAAAGAGAAAAATAAAATGGACAAACCAACCGTACAAAGTGAGACTAGAATGAAAAGTGCAGAGCGCCGAGGACAAAGAGCCCCGCCTGACACAGAACAAAAAAGTCCACAAATGCGGAAGAAAACAGACAACCTAGCAATTCAAAAAGGACAAGATGTAGAACAACGAAACGATCAAACGCCTCCAACAATTATCGGAGAACCGGCTAGCGACGGTAACACCTACGAACCACCGGTGCAACCAACGTACAGGTCACCTTCAACAAACGACTTGGGGAAAGGTGCTAAAGGAGCTGGAGCACGAACACCAGTGCAACCAAACTTTTGATCACCACCTGTTCCTAAGGATCTCCCGAAGTCTCGGAATCAGGATCGAGACCGTACTACAGCACGGAAATCAACAATCACCGACAACCCTGGTCAATGCTCTCCTGAAATGACGGATGACTATTGGGAATCCAGAAGAGCTAAGGAACCCCAGCCACGACCCTCGATAAAGAAACCGGACGAACGAGTGCTCGAGCACCAGGACCAATATGGAGGATCGAGCAAGATCACAGATGACCCTGGTCAATGCCCTCCCGAAATGACTGATGATTATTGGGAATCCCGACGATGCAGCAAACCATCATCCAGTATACCAGCCCGCAGTTATGCAAACCCGCAACCCTCATACCCGACTCCTACTCCGGAACCCCAAAATCCCATCTCAACCCTACCTACGAAACAAAATCAGGAAAAATCATCATGAGAGGAATCCGATGATACAGACAGCGACTCACCTTTCGAACCATCGAGTTACCATAGGAAGCGACTAACACACACTGGTACGCGACCATCGACCAGAAGCGCAACGATAACGGAAGATGTGATTATACATGATAACATCACAATCACACAATCTACTCTTCTAGCTCAAAAAGACAACATAGCATACTTTTTGGCAGCCGACTGTGTGATGAACACCGTGGTCACAGAAATATTAGCGGAAAAAAATAAAATCGACCAGCAGTCACGGTTAAAGTGTAACCCACAGGTCGGAAACATGCTCGTCACGCGCCAAGGAGAAACATGCTACATCGGGATGGTCTGTAAACCAAAATCCACAGACACCACAAACATGCACATGGTAAATAAATACTTGGAAGCACTCATCGAAATCCTGGAAAAAGAGAAACTGGAATCCTGCACAATGTCAAAAGATCCGAAAATCATCCACTCGACATTGCGGGCAAACATCAAGACCCAGTTAAGAACACTAACAAACAAATCGCGAATGGAGTTCACTATTGGCGAGGGTTTGTTAATGATCCCACCACCCGAAATCAAACAAAACATCATGAAGGAGTTGCACGGGTCAACAATTGGAGGCCATAAAGGAGTATCAAAAACATACCAACGTATACTCTCACAGTATTACTGGAAGGGTCTAAAGAACGACTTTCGGAACTTCATCAGATACTGCTTCGATTGCCAGAAAAACAAGCTGGTACGCGTCAAAAGCAAAGCCCCAATCATCACCGACGCTCCATTCATACCCCTCGACAAAGTTGCAGTCGACATAGTTGGACTTTTACGCGAAACAAGAAACGGTTTCACGTATCCATTGACAATACTCGATCTTTTTAGCAAATTTAGTATTGCGGTCCCATTAAAAAATCAAACGACTATCGACGTTGCGAAAGCGCTTTGTACGTCTCTGATATCAACATTCGGCGCTCCTCGCGCTATATTGACGGACCAAGGCAGTCACTTCATGTCCAAAACTTTCAAAGAATTTGCGAAGTTATTCCAAATTCAACGATACAAAACATCAGCCTACCATCCACAGTCCAATGGGGCCCTGGAACGTATCCATCACGGACTGATAGAATACCTTAAACATTTCATCAACAAATACCGTGATTGGGACGAGTTACTGCCGTTCGCGGCGATGTCGTACAATACAAGCGTACACGAAACCACAGGCTACACACCCTTCGAACTCGTATTTGGTAGAACAGCCAGAACACCCTCGGAGTTTCCGCCACCAGAAAAAGCAGTCACTTATAATGACTATCTGAACCAAGTAGTGCAGAACCTGAAGGACGTCCAGCAACTGGCGTTTGAAAATCAAGTTCGATTTAAACAAAAGACAAAACACTATTACGACAGAAAAACCCAAACAAAAAGTTTCGGGTATTCCAACTGCAGCAAATACTTACGAGTGATAGTTACGTTATCCTCGACGGTAAGTACAATGTGGGTTTTGATAGGTGCCGATTAATATTGCAGTAATTAACCACTCTTTTCTTATATATCCCTATTTAGAAACTCTAGTAGTAATCTAGTAGTAATTTAGAAACTCTAGTATCAATTAACCACTCTTTTCTTATATATCCCTATTTAGAAACTCTAGAAAAAATACATGTTTTGGAGATTCAGCACGAGCATAAGACGTTGATGGAATTTTTGCGAGTTGCCGAGAATCTCAAGATGATTGCAACCGAAATAAATAATTATAACGTGAAGACTGTGACGTGCGATATGTATCCTGACGCAATCGTCGAATATCTTTTGGACAAATATACGACACCTAGTAACAAACAATGCAACAAAGATGGCACCCAACTCTACAGGTATTTAACAATGTTAAAAAGGCGTCCTGGGGTTATTACCTGCCGTACACACACAAATTTCTTTTAGATGTAATTCTTTTATGTTTTGGAACATTTTTAACACGTCGACATGAAAACTCGAAAAATATTTTTTCGTAAATACGAAGCGTTCTCTATAAGAAAGCAAAAATAATTATTTTTTTACAACACGACTACATATAGTATTAATAAAATTGACAGCTGGAATCTACAAAGAATATGCAATGTGAGGGTCTCTTGTATTATGGCAAGGAAAACCTTCTGGATATATGACGAACTATTGTTCACATGTGCAGAGGTATCAGTCTATTTCGGTAAGAATTATTTTAATTATATAAACTAATCCACATTCGTATTTCTCGTTGGACCAATAAACTATAATTTTTTCTGATGCAGAGAATATTGAGTGGGACACATTCTTCGATTCGTATGGTTCCATAACATATGACAACGAAAAGGTGATGAAGGTTGTGAAAAGCTTAAAAAAAATGACTAGTCAATACTTCCACTCCTACTCCTACTTCTACTGTGCAACTTCCATAATAAAACCAATTATAAAAGATTATTCGCGGGCAAAAGAGAATAAGCAGCTCTGCGCGATTGAGGTACAACTTAAAGGCGGGTGGGAAATAGATCTAAAATGTCAGTTATGAAAAAAATTCCAACATTGTATTAATGTTACAGACACCGAATCGAAAATACGACACATTGTTATTTTTGGTGCTGACTGCTTTGACTTTCATCATATGCAATCGGGTTTTTAGGCAGCGTGAAACGATCATAATTGCCCGGTTGTTTCCATGATGGGAAACTTCCAATAAAAAACTTAAATGCGATTTGTATTGCGAATTAACAAGGACGGTCGATTCCGCAGTCGCTTATTCAGTCGGACCTCGAAAAATCACCGGCGATACACTTTCCGGGTTGGTCGCTTGTGCGGTCGTTTGTTCGATCGTCTTACAAAAAAAACGACCACATATGAGCTTTTTAATACCCGGTATGAGCTTTTCTGGACGGTTGCTTTTATGGTCGTTTGTACGGTCGCTAAATCAAACAAACGACTTCACTGTCGAAACGCGGTAAAAAAATGAGTTACCAGAGTGGTCGCTTTTACGGTCATTAATGCAGTCAATTTTTGGCACAAAACAACCGTCGTTTTTAGGGTCGTTTCTTCGGTCGCTGAGTGTGCCAGTGTTCTCAAGTTAACGTGAACATTTTTATCACTTTAAATTCTCCGGAAACCGTAAATTCGAATAGGGAGGGATTAGGAGTTCAGAAAGTACCCTACGACCTTAGAAACGACAGGCATTCCTAGGGCCCTATCCCAAGCAATTTTCCGCAAGGTTAGGCTTAAAAATGGGCAGTTGTTACCGCGATTAATACCGGGTTTGGTAAAGATCGATTCTCATCGTTCTGACCAGAGAGTGTTAATAGAAACGGCGCAACAGTTGCGTAAAAACTTAGCGAAATAAAACCATCGACAGTTTTGACGTAACAGTACCACACGACATGGACACTAATCACATACATCAACACCCACGGACTCACAGATAGGCGACTACAAATACAACAAAACATAATGGCAACAGTAGAGTTTTGCTCCACACTAGGAACGCGCTGCCTCATAAAAGGAAAATTATCAGCAATGTTATCCCGACTAGACACCCTGGAGTATACAGAGTTAATCCTGAACGAATTGATTCCATCAATAAAAGCTAATTCTATAAACAATCGCGAAAAACGTGCACCACTCGAATTCATCGGAAAAATAAATGAAGTACTTTTCGGAGCCATGGATAACGAAGACGCAGAAAGAATCAACACGCAAATCGAAGCACTAGGGAACAATGCCATAGAATTTGCACTAGGGAACAATGCCATAGAATTGGCACTAGGGAACAAGGCCATAGAATTGACAGAAATTGTACAAAACCAAACTCACATTATGAGATCGGGATTCGATACAATGCAGAAACAAATCACGTCATTAGTAGCAGCACTACGGAAGGAAACGCAGAGATTCAACACGATCCACGTCGCAATCGTGGCTGAAATACACGTCATCGAACTAAATACAATAGTGTTACGTCCTGTGAATTTTTAGTCAAATTCACTGACGCAGCCGGTCAAAAATCGATAAATATTCAATAATAAAATAATGAATTTACAAGGGATTTAGAGACAATTGTCTAGTCAAATCATAGTAAGAATCATAGTAACAGGTAACCACTAAAAGGTGATGTTGCACGATAAATAATTAACAGTAGCGTATTTAAATCGATGGATAATTATACCCAGTGATTGGCATGGCAAGAATCACATAGGTAAGAATATGAGACAATGTGGCTATTCGACTCGTTCTCGGAGGTCATCGACAGCGAGAATACCTCGGGTCCATACCTATTGTCTTAATTAAAACGCAAAAGTAATACGAATCTTTCCCACATGCGAAAGGAGACGACGCCTTATCGCTCTAACACGCGAAGCGAGGCGACGCACGTACGCACGAAGCGGTGCAGCCAAGAAATCGGTGCAACTGTGTCGATGCGATTGATTGGGAAATTTACCGTCGGCGCTCATAAGTGCAGCACCTCTCAGAGGATAATTATTCAAACCAAAATAAAAACAAATAATAATTAATTATTAATAATAGGCTCATTTGAGTTGAATATTTGTGGACAAAGACTAGTAAATCAATAATTAAATATTGATTCAGTAAAAACAAGTTTGCTAAATCATTTGGGTTAAATCGTCGATATTAATTATTATAAAGAAAGGATAAATCATTCAGATTATAATTGGGGAAATAACTTTATACTTAAAAATTATATTTAATTGTCAGGAGAATAGATAAAAGAGTAGTTAGTAGCAGGGAATTAGTTAGTATCATCCGAAGTAAATACTTGGGGTTTTATTGTAGTTTAAGCACATTTAAATAATTATTTGTCGAAAATCCGGAATTTATAAGAAATAGTCAAACAAATTAAATTAATTAAGGTAACAACTTTTGATAGAAACATCATAGAAATTTCGGTCAAATTCCTATATTCTTCTAATTCAAAATCTAAATTTAAAGAATCGATTGTTAAATCGGGAAATTATTATAAAAGTAAATATTGTAAAATTATTTAAATAAGCAATGTAAGATGTCAAGACCGATCGATAATGACCGAAGAAGGGGACTAGCCGAGCAGCCGGTAGCTTACTGGACATCAGCGGATGTGATGGGGAGCTTAGTGGCGCGGGTGCCCCCCGATCGAAACGATGAAAGAAGCTCTTCAAAGGCGGAACGTCATTCTGTTCTCCTTCTTTATTCTGATCTCTTCGCGGAATTTCCGATTGTCAAGAACTCATAACTGCTGAACATTTGAACACTGACTTTTCTGAACAACTGTCAATCATCTTAACTCTTGGAAAATACGAATAAAAATTGGATATCAACTTTCAATCACCGATAAACAAATTACTTGAACATTTATATCAACAATTGAAAGAATTCGGAGTAATCATTTATCATCATCTTCATCGTTGATACTGATCATCCATTCCAACGTTTACTTCTGAAATATTGAAGGAAGGAAGGAAGGACGAGGAATTCTAAATTCAACATATTCACTCATTTGGACCCATCAGACATTTTCGACCAATCGATTCATTTTTCGAATCATCGTGAGTCATTGGAACTTTAAATTTTCCCATTCTCATCCATCTTCAATGAACATTTTATTTTGTTTATTTTTCCAACCTTTGATTATTTCAATAACACAAAGTTAAATAATGTTCGATCCGGGATTTTATTAATTTAATGGAAGATTGCCTAGAAATTAAAAGTTGAGTATATCGATTTTTCATCACGGCCATCCAAGGTAGAGCAACCAACCTGACAGTTCGCGATAACGTTAGCCTTGACTCAGTGTCGCGCAGCGCACCGCGAGCCATCAGGAGTCTTATTTCACTACGCTACTATGGTATGTCAGGCCCACGCGGAGCGTCATATCAGTTCGACGTAGTAAACATCGTAGTACGCATCGAGTAGAATTAAATACCGAGCCCTAGTAAACACCATATTGTAATCATCGACCTATATTCTTTTGGCATGCATTCTCAGCCCATCCCTGAATAAATTTCCGAAAGGTTAGATTCAAAAGGGGCACTGTTCTGATAAAGCGTCACATGCGATAAACGTGTAATAGGGAGAGAAATCTCCTTTACCGTAGATGCAGGAAACTGCTGATCAGGACGTAACAATAGCAATACAATTCACAACCCAAATAGAAAAAAACCTAACAGAACTAGAACTCGACATCGAAACACTGATCAACGCAATTGTTTCCGCGAAAATCGAACAAATACATCCCCAACTTTTGACGAGTAGGAAAATGCTACTCAGCGCCGAGGCAGTAAAGAAATCCTCACCGAATACAGAATTCCCAATACCTTTAGACACCAAACACCTATCCGAGCTGATGGAACTAACTAAATTAAGTGTGTTCCATAACGGAGAAAAATTTATCTACGTAATTAAAATACCATTGCTAGACCTAGTACCATACAAATTATACCATCACACAGCAGTTCCCGTACTCCAAGCCACAAATGATAACAACTCACGATTTGCATTAATCAAACCCACTTCCCAGTATACAGCCGTCTCAGACGATTTTGAAACCTATTTTAGTTCAGAGAAACTAGATGAGTGTAAGCTTACAGCATCCAATTATGTCTGCGAACGAGGAACTCCAGTCCAACGTATAACCGATCACACCGAATGCGAGGTGCAGCTAGTAACCAACCCCCAATTTTTCAACTTGGAAACCTGCGACATCCGACTAAAAACACTCCAACGAACCTATTCTGCTAAAGTCAGTAACACTAATGCTTGGTTGTATGCCGCATCCAAACCAGAAAGTCTCTATATTACTTGTAGAAACTTCGAGTCGAGAATTACAATCATTAAAAATACAGGAATTTTACAACGTAGTCCGAAATGTCAGGCAAAAAGTAAAACCATTCATTTAACACCATCAGTAGAGATAACATCGTCCATACAAACAGATTTTTCAAGCACATTAGTCCTAAATATTACACAAATGATAGAAAGTGCCGTCAAAGCAACGGATAATTTGAACATAACCGAGATTCTGTCCGAAACGGATGCATTTGCGCTGTCGATGAAACCAAACACTGTTTCTGACGACCTTACAAAAAACGAAATAGCTTTAAAAACCGTGATAACAAAGGCTAAGGAAATAACAAAAACACATCGCTTGAGTAATAGACTATTGTAATAACGATGCCATCTGCACCCTCCTTTTTTCGTTCCCTTGTGACCGCCGCACAACTGCAGCTGTCGTGCATGCCTCTCCACCCGCCGTCTCCGCTCGCCGCATTGCCGTGCGTCCCTTCTTTTCTTCTAAGGATCCGAACGCCTATTCCTCATCTCCCCCTAAAATACACAATCCTATGCTCGACTATTGCATTCCCTTTTTCTCACCACTGACCACCTTCCAGGAATCCGAAACATCTGGCTTTTTCAGTATTTTCCGACTCCCAAATTCCTTCCTCACTATCTGAACTTTCCCACGGGATAGATCCATAAGTACGACCCTCCACCTAGGCTAGCTAGTCAGTAAGTCACCGAATTTCTGCGCGTTCACTCTGTACCGCTGCAGCTCTTATTAAATAAACGTCTTAAGCGGTTTGCCACAGTGTTTACCGAGTCCTTCCGTCCTAATACCGCGTTCTGTGGCTGAGTTGGCTACGCTAAAAACTAAATAATATAAAAACAGCCATCCACGACATCACACTATCGTTACTTGAATCTTTTCTAAAGCACTCAGGAATATCACTTGGATCAATCCTCGTTTTGCTGGGAATTCGTTGGAAATTATCATAGTTCGGGAAATTTTTAAAAATCATTGATTTAATAACGTGCATGACAAGAAAACAAAGTATCAGATTGGGAAATCAAGAGCAACCTAACGAGAGAACGGAACAAACCACACAGCAACCAATATCAGTGCATCAGCAACCAATAGAACTCGTTGAAAGAATAGTCGACATTACCGCAAAAATAACATGCCCGCTGTGCAAAATAGAGTTTGAATCAAAGCTGTGCGCTACCCATCACAGAATGCCTACAAAAATTGACAGTCAGAATGGAAACGTGCAAGACACAGGATGCATCTTGTCCCTTGTGCAAAGTCGTATTTCCGGCGGCGCGAATGATGGCGCACAACAAAAAATGCTCCGCTTACATGGCTAAACACCAAACAACACCAACCAGGCCACAAGCACTGAAACAACAGAACACAACCGCGGAAAAAACTACACCGATCACGACACAACCACGCGAGCTGTAACCGGTACCTGTCACCAAATATCGTGGGAAAGCACCACCCGTGGTGATATACCCAGCCAAAACGATAGAACCTTCACAGGAGAAAACAGAGACACGAGGAAAGGAGAACGTACAACCCATAACAAGAATAATAAAATCAACAGGTGCTATACCGAAGACAAAAAATGACACAGGAAAGCCAACGGACGTAAAACCCAAAGCCAAGGACGAACAAACAGTAACAACACCAACACCACCCCCAACACCAGCACCAAGACAGAGAGCTAGAACACCACCGAAAAGAGCAAACCAAACTTCACGACACACACAAACCGACGACATTAGTGAGTATCTGCTGTCGAGAGCATTCGATTGGACAGACGCGACATGTCGCTGGTTTAAACACCAGGACGCGGACACCCGACACGAACTTCTAAGTAGATTGAACACAATCGAGTGGGACCTGTCCATCGGAAAGTACGAAAAGAAGCACGGCGTAAAGATCGGAGAACAATAAAAAAAAGTCCACATGTAGAACACATATAATCAAACATTAAAAACCAAGAAATATATTAACATAACAATAATAACAAACAAATAATAATAACCATTTAATTATAAGCCAAACTACTTTTCATTAATATACGTTTATATATCGCAGAAATCACAGTTTTTTTCTCATTTCTTTTCCCAGCACCAAACCATGGACCACACAAACCACATACTAAGTTAACATGTCTCTCCTACTGAGATTGAAAGCTAACAATTTAGACTGTTTTAGCGAACAAGATACAGGGTAATAAATAATACGGACAAAAGGAACCAGGAAAGAACCAAACCTGAAGGACATTGATATGGCAAAAAGAACCACGACCAGACCAAAGTCATTAAATTCGGAAGACTAACGTAAAAAAGTCTATTACCATTAGAACTACATACATACCTATGGATCTGACCGATCCTTTCGGTCAGGTCCAAACGGAGGTGGGGGGGCGGCGCCAGACAGGGGTGGTGGAGGGGGAACAACAGATGGTCCCTGTCTCCCCAGCCCTGTACACTACCACTTATATTCATTCCTTTTTCTTAATATTTTATTTAACTTCTATATTGAATGTTATCATGACGATATGACTTAATTTTCTTCCCTTCTTCTTGACTCTATTTTCTTTCCCGAATCCATTATCAATATTTTCCAAAAATGCTATATCAATCCCGTGTATTCGTCCCTTAAACCTGATTTCCATTTATTCTTTCATTTATTATTTCAACTATGATACTCCTGGACTATAACGATGATCTAGCATTCATCGATATTCACTGTCCAGGAGGTGCTGCACTCATTAAGCCCGACGGTTGCTCTCAGCATCGTGCCCATCGTGACACGCGCTGTACAAGCAGGCCTATGTTCGACAACTGTGAGGAGCACTCCGCCGATATCCTTATCTGCATTTTTGCGCCTCGGGTTACCGACTCTCATACGGTTGACTTGCTTCGTACGGTCACCTCTGCACATCAACCTAAGTCACCTGAAGGCTAATTATTTTCACCAAATGTATGATTTCTCCATTTCGTATTTTATTTATTCATCGATACATTGAATTCGACAAATTAAACGATAGCAATTTTTCAAATGTTTAGTTTTGGCAATTTAATATATTTCAAATATTTGGTTAATTAACCTATTCCCTGATGTAAATGTCCAAAATATTGCGGGAAAATTCACAGGACGTAACACTCTCAAGGCAAAAACCGATTTCTTTTAAATCGGTGGCTGCGAAATCAGCATTTAAATTTAATACGCAATGTTTGTACTGACTTTTGTTTAAGTGGAGTGTCTTTAATAAAGTCACGACATCTAAGAAATGTTTACAGGTACGCTACTTCAATGAGTTTGCACTGAAGACAATGCAACTTTCGGAGTGACTAATTTGGAGGGTCTGGTGCAAATAGTCACACCGAAGTGACATCCAAGTAAGTGTCATTTCAATATCTTCTTTTTTTTTCTCTTCCCGAAGTTCCCCTTACGGCTCTGGCTATTTTTCTGCCGTCAAGCCGCCTTCCCTCATTTTTGTTCCAAGTCTTCATTTCGCTTGTAGATGTGCGTTAGCAGCCGCTTCCACCTCTCACTCCCCCCCCCCCCCTACTGTATCGCATTCGCACGCATTTGAAACCTGCATCGATACAGTCGGTCATTCAAACCGAGTCTTGATATTCGCATTTTTATAATTCGAGTGCGAACATCAATTCTCAGAATTCGACCTCCCGCTCAACGGTTCCACTGCACCAGTTAGTGCACGGCTAGGCGGTCCCAATCCATGTACTGATCGCGAACGATTCAGCTTGACTCTGGCGACCACCGAAGCCGCACACCAACCGTGCATCCACCGCAGTCGGTAATTTCTTCGGGTAACATATAGGTGGCCGAAAACAAATCCTCTATTATTATCAACCTCTCCCAACGCAAAGTCTCTAGCACATTGCGGCTCACAAACCATTTCCGTACAAAAGACCCGATATACGTGCTTAAGCGCAATTTCCGTCCGACATCTTCGAACTCAAATGCATATTAGAGTCAAAAAGTAAAATAGTGTAATGTTTACTGACAATAATACATAAAACCCTACGGATAAACGTTCTATACTCACCACCTGGTAACCCGATCTGATCGAATGCTATAACAATCTTTGAATCTCCCGCCAAGGAGCCGACTTGAGTCCAAAAGGATTTCAAACGATACTGACCCAAAGGATGGGGTAATTTACCGACGGTCGAATGCAGCGGGCGGTCGGCAATGCCTGCGGGTGCCAGATACCTGCGTGTCCCAAAGTTACAGATTTTCGCCGCGATATTGACGCGATCGAACCGTGCGGCCTGCAGCGCAAGACATTGAAGTGTGTAAGACGGGAATATATGTCAACGAATCACTAGCGGAATAGTATACTGCGATACTAGTTCGTAAAAGCGGACTTTCGGCGAACGTTGGGAAGTGGCCACACGAGCCGTATCGAGCGCTACAACGGCACGAGTCGAAGCCGAGTGCTGTTCTAGCGCGAGAGGAGGCGAGAAGGTATGAAAAGACGGGTTTTCGCACCCGTACGGTTGCTGATTTTTTTTCTAACGAACCGTTCAATGTTTTTTTAAATTTTTTTTATTTTAAGCTACGGAATCTGTGGTGAAATGTAAGTATGGTAAAAATGCGAATAATCGAGGACGTATGCATTTCCATTCTGCATCGATGGATAACTTTGTATCTGTTATTCAAGACCTTTTGGTACATTCCTCGCAATAACAAAGAAGAGGGGTTGAAGACGATTGATAGGCCATCAATACTTCGAAACACGGGTACAATTTCCGATTCGTTATGCAATCCGTATTTCAATTACGGTATGCAACGAGCGCGTGATGCATTATTGCGAAATACGGAGGTAACGAAACCACTGAAATAGCATTTAAAAAATTAGCAATGAATTAGTCGAGTCAGCTAAGGGGAAATAGAACCGGTCAAGCAACCTGGAAGGAGTAATTGTTTAAACAGTTACGAAGGTGTCGGACGGAAATTGTGTTCAAGCACGTATATCGGGTCTCTTGTACGGAAATGATTTGGGAGCCATTGTGTGTTAGAGACTTTGCGTTGGGAGAAGTTGGTAATAATAGAGGATTTGTTTTCGGCCACCTATATGTTACCCATTACTTCTTTTTCTTCTCCTTCTTGGCTATCGCCCTCTGTACTGACCGCGAACGATTCAGCTTGACTCTGGGGTGTGACGTTCGCGGTCCTGCTACTCACCCGACGCAGTGTATCTAGACCGCGAACTAGCTAGTTAACACATGATGGGTAAAGTAGAGCCAACGAAAATGGACAAATCTCAATATAGGCGGTAAAGCCGGGGGACGATACGTTTAGTTATGCCTACATTTATAAATACAATAACTTTTGGTCCTATCGCAGTTCTTCGTTCTTGTCGTCGAAAGGTAGAATCAACGCTAGAAGTACAAAGTTTCCACCCTTAGGAAACTTGTACCTTTTTCGAAGACGCTTCCGGACAGACAATTATTAAAAAGGCAGTCTTAGTTCGGACACCAAAGAGTAAGGAGCTTCGAGTAGCGAACTCGAGCCTTATCGACTCATTATTTTGTCGCGTTACAAATATTATTTAGTTGCCTATATCAAACAAATTGTAACTCGGTTAATGTTTAAGTTTGAATATATACAATAGAATATCCCCTGTAATATCTGTGTGTCTAATTCATTCGACTATTCAATATAATTTTAAAACCTTCCCGGGACCCGCATGAAAATGAACCATTGGTCGTAAAATACCCAGGTAGCATTAAGTTATCCTAAAGGCATCGAAACGATGCCGCACGAAAGTTGCGGACAACTTTTTTCTTTAGCAATCGGATATCCTTTTGTAATACTAATTGTATCACTTAAGTCCCGCAGAATGCCAACATTTCGGTGACGGAATTATAACTTTTTGACATCAAATAACTGTTAGAAAAATGTTGCCATATTGTCAACTGTTAATAGTAAGCGAAATGACAACTTTATGCTGTCTAATAGTCAGACCTGAAAGACATCATTTGATATGTCACGAAATCGATATAATGTTTCTATAATCTAATGGTGATCTAAACGTTAACTTATTGACAGCATGTAACTGCTATGGAAATGGTGACTTATCGCCATCCATCATACGTTATCGAAAAGGAAACTTTAAATCGTCTAATGGGCAACACGTAAACACATCATTTTAAATGTTATAAAATGGACTTCCGTTTATGATAGCTAATAGTTATCTGAACGGTAACTTACAGACAACAGATAAAAGTTGACCGAACGATACCTAATAAATGACGTCCAATAGACATGTCTAAAGGATGTCCTTTGGATGATTAGGAATGGATAAGGATAAATAAATTCAAAAAATTATTGATATCGGTGTTCTAACGCAAAAAGAGCATGAATACTATGTTTACACACAATCTGTATGCTTAAAAGCATACGGACTGTGTGTAAACATGGTATTCATGCTCTTTTTGCTTTAGAACATCGATATCAATTTTTTTTTGAATTTATGGCGTTACATAATCGATACATAACGCATATGTATGTGCCAAAGTAAAAAAATATTATATTTTTGTTCATTCGAACCGGCCGTAACAGCTTCTCTCTCTCGTCGTACGGATATCTCGACTTTTTCTGACTTTTTTTATCCCGACGTTCACAAAAAAAAGTTTCTTAGACTCCGTTATCCCGAATACGCTGTTTTTCGGCGGCCTTTGCGCGATCACCTCCGCGACGTAGCCACTCCGCAATTTTTCCCTCGATGAATGTTATTTTCAAATCTTTGAAGACGGTGCGTACAATTTCTGAATACAGTATAAAACGCAAATGTTAAAAATATTGTTTTCTGTACGATCCTTACGTACGTAACGCTAATTATATAAATTATATAATTATAAAAATACTCACGAACGATTAATTTCGGAAACGTGTACGCCGAGATTTTGGGCTTTTCCGCCGGTCCCAATACCCAAACAACGCGTTGGCTTAACCGGTCATCCATCACCGTTTCTATAGCGTATTTGACCGTTTTGGAAACTGTTTTTCCTCCGATGGAGGTAAGCCTAGCGATCTGAAAACGTGTATACGATAATAGTATCTTGAAATTTATAATATAATGCCAATTTTAGTATTTGCATACTTACGAATTGTTCCCGCATCTCGACGTTTTCTTGGAGGTCGCGGTCAAACTGTTGGAGTGCTTCCACTTCCGTAATCGGCAACGGAGGTAGCAACGGATAAATATCACGATGCTGTGGTGGCGGCACGTTCTCTCTCTGGGCGAGTATTTCGTGCAAACGCCGGAGAATCGTTGCATATTCCTCCTTTCGCTCTTCTCTACATTTAGCTGAAACGATAGTGATAGACGTTGATGTTAATAATGGACCTTAACAATCTTTACGATCGACATTTTTAATGAAGATACGTACGACAACACAGTTGGTGGTCGTGCGGACCATCTTCAAGGTTCTGTCCCTAGGTAATGGCGTTTCCGTCGACGTTACCATGCGCCAACATCTCGAGATCTTCTGACCCGTCAGGGTCTTTCTGATCATCGAGCTCATCGAAGTCGAGGTTGGGGTCGAGGTGTTCCTCACTTTCGACGTCTTCGTTGTCCTCGTCTTCCTCCTGTCGCTCCTTTCCCTGTTCTTGTAGTTGCGCAAGAACAGCCAATAAGGCAGGGTCCATGATTTGGACTTTCCCCTGCTGTTGGAGAATTCGGACGTCGTCTTCACCTGTAGAAAAGACAGAAAAATAATTATTAGCATTAATCGCATGATGTAGGCAAGATAAGACATTTGATGTTACTTACTTATGAACGAGCTTGGTGGCATCCTCATGTTCTTAACGAGAGCTGTAGAATCAAAAATGAATAATTGCACTCTGCTTACGTATATTATAAATATTCAACTCACGTTGCGTTGACGACGACGCTGCCTGCGACCTCTTCCTCTTTATGCGATATTTTTTATTGCTATCCATTTTAGCCTCCACGAAGTGATGGACCTGTACACAATGAAAATTAAACGCGATAGAAATGAACAAAGCAAATATACCGAAACTAATTACAGTCGAACAGAACGACATACATCTCAATGCACCGCAACAACCGTAAATAACACAAAAAAATATGAATAATCCAATCACACAATCGGTCCCACTCTATGCACTTCATAGATTTTCTACCTACTAATAAAAGTTCGTGAGGATGATTGATTCCGATAGCAGCGCTCCATGGTACACTGAAAAAAGGGTGGTATGCGAGAATGCCTCCGGCGAGAGGAAGGAGAACGTCCCATCCTAGTATCGTAAATCTGAAAACGGATATTATTCTGATCATTACTTTTATTATTATCTTAAAATAGTAAATGCTAAAAGGAACAAAAGCGCATGCGTGTAGTGGCTAGAAGATCGTGACATCGGTTGGTTAATTAGAAACGTGCAGAAAAGTACTGCTGAAGTGAAATAAACAATACTGCAAACGCGGCATAAAAAACGAGTTAGTAATCGCTGTGAACGAGGGGGAAGATATACAGAGAATTCATGTGCGCGATTGGGAAGCCTTTTCGGACGATTTGATCGACGTTCCACATTTGCCTTTCGGAAAATCGCCCGGTTTCGCAAATACCCATACTGCAAGAATCTATCGGATAATCCGCGATTGAACGCAGATTCATGCATTTTCGGCCAACAATAACTGGAATCTCATCGCGATAGCCTATATCCTCCACGAGGACAATGCTCTTATCTGAAAGGTAACAGCAATTGTTAGGACAGTGATCAGTTAGTAAGAAATCTGGAAATTCGATTTCTTTATGCGGATTTGTGTATCCGTCGCAAAGCGTAACTACTGGGATTTTTCTGTTTCGCAAGTAATACCCTGTTTTTGATTTTATTTGGAGGTGTCAGGTTTTGCAATCGTTCCGTGATTCGTGTTTCATCACTTGCGCCAGAGGATTGGCACCGCCTTTCACCATCTGCTTCACCTTTTGCAGGAAATTCTCGAAAGGAAAACAACTGAAAGAATCCAGGGCTCAAGAATTTAATACATCAGCCGAAATGTGAATCAGATTATGAACTGTTGGTGTGATTATGATGACTGTTTTTTTGCCGTACAAAATTTTCATGTTATCTACGAAGTAGATCATAAGATCATGTGCGTACTTATTACGAACACACTCTCGCGGGTCACAAAGGATTCGAACTGCACAATTTAGAGCATTAAAATGAATTAATTGCGGCTTATTCAGGAATGACGGAAGAACTACTGGCCCCAAATACAATAGAAACAGCCGGAATTCAGTTGCTTTCCATCGACCGACTTCGTCGAAAGACCGCGGCTTTCTCACGAATTCTTTAGGTACACATGGAGCCAAGCTGGTGTACACATCGTTAAACGTGGAAAGTCTCGACAGCGCTGTTCGCGATTTTCCATTGTTGTTAATCCAAAGCAAAAGCAGCTTCTTCATAACTCCTAGGCACAGAAGGTGCATATAATCAAGAGGGAATTGCTTAACCATGTCAATATCCATGATTTCAAAAGGGGATACGCTGTTCTGGAATGCAGCCGGCAATCCCTCTCTAAAAGTGTCTTTGGTTCGCAAGATTGGATTCGTGTCGAGAAAAAGCTGCCGTCTATCGATAGTCTCGCCCGTTTGAGAGCACTTGCCACAACGGTTATTATGAGCAGGAAAACACGAAATAAAATTTCGTGCCGGGGTATCAGCAAGTATTGCATGAATGTTTACGGTATACCGTCGATACTCGTACACAAATCCGTCGTTATGCAATGTCAAGTACTCATTGAGAAACGGTGCTAAAAATTCAGCAGCGGAGGAAGGCTTTCCACTTCCATGAAACGCTCCGATAAGAAATGGCTCGGTGAATCGTACTCCTACTAGTTGACCTAAAATTGGCCACAAATCGCTCTTCGAACTTTTAGACAATGGGAGTCCATCGGTACTGATGTTGATCAGGAGGTTTGCAGAAATCTGTGCCGTGTCAATATGAATAAGCTGGATACGGAGAGCTCTTTCCAATCCGTAATGACAATATCTGCCTGAAGACATAGTTTGCATCTCAACAGTTGTCGGAGTACCAAACAATGTTCTCGCATCTGACGGAAGGTCATGATGACCAGATTTCTGCAGCGCAACCAAAAGCTCACTTACAACACAATGAGATAATTTGTGTTGTGTTCCCCAATGAGTAAGGAAACTACGCAAGTCGAATGGAGTTTCCAGTGTAAGAACAGGACACGATTGCTCCATAGTGACCTGGATATCATTACCTTCGCACAGAGGGTGCTGGGGGACAGTGATTGGTGCATCAAGATGGATGACGTTCAAGTTCTCAAGGATTTCAGAGGAGACAGATGATTCATTGAGACAGAGCAAGGGTTCCACATCTTCAGTAAGCTCTACTCTAGACTCGATATTATTATTTTCAATTGGATCCTGCATGCAATCTGCGCGAACAGCCCGATCGATGCGTCTCCTTTTTTGTTTTGGCCCCAGCTCACAGTACGGCTTGAGCGGCGGCCCCATGCTTAAATTACACTATTATAAATGCACGTTAGTATACTCACTTAATTAACCTGAATATTCGAGGATGCGTCGATAATTCCCACGAGGATGGAGATGCTTAACACAGTCGTCGGAAGCTGAAAAAACGCACTGGATGCTGAAAAAAATGTTGAAGAATGATTGGTATATCGGGAGGAAAAAAGATGGAAGTTTGATAACTTTTAATCTGTTATTTTATATATTATTTTGCGTTGAACGAGCCTGAATATTGCACCATTTACTTACCTAAGGTTGGTGACTGTTTTGAATATTGATGTTTGGCTAGCGATGAAGTAAATCTGCAACAAAATAAAAATACAAAATGATTATCAAAACTCCTTGAAGAAAATGATATCACGATTAGTATAATAAAAAAAAAAAATACTACTTCTACCGTGTTATTAATTTTCTCCCGGTGACTAACCTCAAAAACGTACACATAAGGGTTATATATTATACGAGCAAACGGGTTCATTGATTAATATATTATATTATATGAACATCTACAATCTTTATTGTTGATATACATTAATTACGTACGTACGTAGTGTACTTACCAAACGTATAATACGTTTTACGCACAGCACATAGTCACAATTATTCCCGTGAAAATGGAGGGTGTATGATGGCTACGTTCTTCGGTAATAGATATCCATCCGTTATCTGACGGATAACTGCAGTTCAAAATGGGCGTTCTATGCCGGAGAAGGGCGCCAAATTGTAAAGTTAACATTTGGACGACATATTTTCGAGCCGCGATATCCCAAACGAAAGTTGTCTGTTAGATTACTTATAATCGCCAACTGTTATCCTTAAACTGTCATGTCCGAAAGTTGACTTTTGGACATGGGATACCTTACGGATAACATTTTATGATAAGTCAACCAACGGATACCTTTTTCGTAACATCTGAAAAATTGCAACTTTTGGGGTTAAACAAAGTTGAAAAGTTGTCCGAAATGTTACTACTTTCGAACAACTTTTGGAAAGACTTTAGGATAACATAAAATGGACATCTCTAGGACAACTTATTTTTGTTATATTTATATTTTGCTATCCCAAAATTAACAAAAAGACATCTATTACGAAAAAGTCATCCGAATGGGATACATATATAAGTCCGCCCGAATGGTAACCATAAGCTATTATTCTACGTCCCAAAGTTAACTTTTAGACATTGGATTGCGTATAGTTACCATTCGGGTGGACTTATGTATCCCATTCGGATGACTTTTTCGTACCAGATGTCTTTTGTTTATATTCCATATCCATATACGTTGTTAACTTTTCGGTGCCCCATAATCGAGTATCTATCAGACAAAATCATATGATAACTTTCGGAGCACTTTTGTGAAGACTATTCAAGTTAACATAAAATAGACATCTCTAGGACATCTTATTTTATGTCTATATTTGTTATCTATCCATAGTCAACTTTTCGGTGCCTCATAATCGACTATCTGTCTGACAAAATCATATGATGACTTTTGGAGCACTTTTATGAAGACTATTTAAGATAACATAAAATGGACATCACTAGGACATCTAATTTTATATCTATATTTGTTATCTATCCATAGTCAACTTTTCGGTGCCTCATAATCGACTATCTGTCTGACAAAATCATATGATGACTTTTAGAGCACTTTCGTGACGACTATTTAAGATGACATAAAATGGACATCGCTGGGACATCTCATTTCATATCTATATTTGTTATCCGTATATAGTCAACTTTTCGGTGCCCGATAATTATTATCTTTCAGACAAAATCATATGATGACTTTTGGCTCACTTTTGTGACGAATATTTATGTTACCAAAAAAATGGAATCATTACGTCAACGCACATATGGATGAAAATTTAAAGACACCTTGAAGATATCTTTCGGATTAATCTGAAATATAACTTATAAAGGTTATCTTATAGAAGGCAATCTGACAATACTACTTGCTACTTGGGTGGTTACCGCAGAATCTGCCCAGGTAACATTAAGTTATCCTAAAGGCATCGAAACGATGCCGCACGAAAGTTACGGATAACTGTTTTCTCGTGTAAAAAGGTATCCTTTTGTGATACAAATAGTATACCCTATGTCCATCCGAATGTCAACATTTGCGCTGCCGAAATCTTAACTTTTTGATAACATTAGCAAAATGTTGCCATATTGCCAACTGTAAATAGTAATCGAAATGACAACTTTATGCCGTCTATCAGACAGACCTAAAAGACATCGTTTGACATGTTACGAAATCGACATAATGTTTCTATAATTTAATAGTGATCTAAACGTTAACTTTTTGATAACATCCAACTGCTATCGAAATGATGGCTTGTTGCCATCCATAATACGTTATCAAAAAGGAAACTTTACGTCGTCTAATAGATAAGACGTAAAGACATCATTTTAAATGTTATAAATTGGACTTACGTTTATGATATCTAATAGTCATCTAAACGGCGACGTATAGATAACAGATAATGGTTGACGAAACGGTATCTTATAAATGGCATCCAATAGACGATCTAAAGGATGTCCTTTTTATGTTACGGATTAGATGGGGATGAATAAATTCAAAAAAATATTTATATCGATGTTCTAACGCCAAAAGAGCATGAAGACTATGTTTATGTACAGTCTGTATGCTCTTATGGCGTTAAAACATCGGTACGTGATTCATATATGTGTGCACTAAAATAAAAACATTTTATTTTTGTGTAACGGATCGACGTCCGGGCAAAACAGTTATTACATTTTTTAAATTATAAAACGATATCTAATTGACACTTTAACATTTGTTATATTTGAAAAAATTATAAATCGAGTTGAGACAAAGCTCGATTTATAGGTCCGCATTTTGTCCCGCTCTCCTTTCGCACGTTGCCACAGATTTATATTTCAGTATATGAAACTTTATCTACTTTTTACAAAAATAAAATAAAACAAAAAAAAATAAACCATGAAATTGGACTCAAACCTGGCCGGAATTCGAACACTCTCACCTTTGGGAAAGATTAGATTTGAACCACGAAAGATGCAGACGGAGGTTGCGAAGTGCACAACAAGCGTGTACCACTGTTCTTTTGCGTGAAGTCACAGAAATAACTTTCGGTATGCAACATGTATGTACTTTTTCAAAAATGAAACAAAAATAAAATTAACTAAAACGATGAAAATGGACTCGTGCCTGGACGGCATTCGCCCCCTTTCACCTTTCAAATAAATTATATTTTTGCCGGGAAAAAGGAAGACGGAGGGTGTGAAGCCCAAAACAAATTAGAAACAAGTTTAAATCGAACGATTTAGCGTCGAACAAATGACAATAATAAAAAAGGAAAAAAATAACTGTGAGCGCAACGAGACAAGTTATTCGCGAACACGGTGTTTCTCGGCGGCTTTTAGCCGGTCACCTGCGCGACGGAGCCACTCCGTAATTTTGGCCTCTATATAATTTATTTTCGTTTCTTTGAATGTGGTGCGTACGATCTCTGTGAACAGAGTAAAAATTAAACTCGTTAAAATATTGTTTTCTGTTGGATATTGACGTACCGAAGGATATAACTTACGAACGATCAGTTTCGGAAACGTGTACGCTAACAATTTCGGCTTTTGCGCCGGTCCCAATATCCAAATCACCTGTTGGGACAAGGTGTCCATCACCCATCACCGTCCATCCATGGCGAACTTTATAGTCTTCGGTACCGTTTTTCCGCCAATAGAAGTCAGCTTAGCGATTCGAAAACATATATTCGATGTTAGTATCGCGATATATAAATATTATAAAAGAAAAAACCAATTACATGATTCGCATGCTTACAAATTGCGCTCGCATCTCCGCGTTTTCTTGAATGTCCCGGTCGAACTGTTGCCGAGCTTCAAGTTCTGTGAACGGCAGCGGAGGTAGCAGTGGGCAGTTGTCTCGTGCTAAAATCTCGTGCAGTCGCCGGAGAATCGTCTCAGCGTCTTGTTTCATCTCTGCCCTACATTCAGCTGAAATAATAGTGACAAAGAATGATTCTAATAATGGCAGTTAACAATCTTAATATCGATATTCTTAATCGGGATACGTACGGCAATACACTTGCGGGTTGTGCAGACCACGTTGAGGGTTCTGCCCCTCGCCCATCAATACTTCGACGCCATAAGGCTGCTCGAATTCGACATTTTCAACGTCTTTATCGGCATTTTCATCGTATTCCTTGCCTTCTTCAAGATATTCTTCGTCTTCTATTTCTGCGCCGTTGTCGTCTTCCGCCCTTTGTTTCGTGGCCTCCGCTTGCTGCTGCGCCCAAGCAGCTCGAACGGCTTGCGTAGCAGCCCCATATTTGAATGAAACTTATATGTACTGTAGCGTGATTTTTCAGTCACGTACATCCTGGCCCCAACTCCCGATGTCCGAACTCCCTTGCCCAGGGCTCGGTACCGAATCTCGGGGCTCGAACCCACGACGAGATTATGCCAACGTGTCGATACCGACCGAGACCACCTGTCCCCGCGTGGCAAGACGGACACCAACTCCCCGCACGCGGTTGGGCGCCAGGTACCTAAGTACCGCCGCTCGGTAAGCGGCATATTTATTTCATACTCGCGGCGGGTTACGGGGACGGGCAAAAGGGAAACGGAGAAGGCGAAGCTGGCGAGACTCCGACTAGCTCAGCCCACCTGGGAGACAATGGTAGAGGGAGGTGGACGGGCGAGTGACATAAAACACACGATTGATTATTTCAAATTTTTATTCGTCGTCCGATAACGACATGGCAAAAAAACAAGGTCGATAATTCAAGATTTGCGACACCAACATCGGTGATTTAAGGCAGGAGTCTGCTTTAGGAGCCCAAAAAAAGCGTTGTTTCAACAATTTTTTTGAAAGGGAAGGAAATGATTGCGGTAAACGAAATTTTGAGACGATAGTATATTATATTCAAGCTTTAAAAAACAATTTTTATTATTACAAATTATTGAAATTTGCCAAAGTTGTAACGATTTTTCTGGGGCGCCTGGAGTGTGCACTCGTAAATCGGTACCGGTGATGGAGGTCGTGCGATGCATCTGAAACAGTGGAACCAAATTCTTTTAAAGTTTTTATACGTTCCTTTTCTATATGAACTGAAAAAATACCGAAGAAATGACGAAATTCCAAATTTTTTCGAAGTTTGAAAAAAAAATTCACTTTTTTGAAAAAAAAAATTCACTTTAAGTTGCAAAACAAGTAATTTAAATAGTACTTTTGTCCAACTTTTTTAGTTCAAATAGAAGATAATTCAATACTGAAGCTAGATCACTTTGGTTTTTTTCGATCGGACATATATTGTTTTTACTATCGCCGGCACCGTTTTCCAAAACTTGTGAAAATGAAAACTCGAGAAAACGGGCTGTAAAGTTTTCGGTCCAAAAAAATGTAAGTTTTTGGATACTTACACTAATTAGATGTTAATCGGCTATCCCCGGGCCATACAATAATCCTTCCTCTTCTTCAAAAAACTCGTTTTGGCGGAGGCTTTCCGATCTTCGAGCTGTACGAGCCTCCTTGCTGGAAAGTGATGCGCGCCGGTTCTCCCGCGTTATGCGCTCAGCATCGACGGTGTCAGCAAAATTTTTGCATTGCTGCCCGATGACAATATCGAGGAGCTGCATGGTAGAAAGCACAGCTGAATAACCTTCGTTGAAAATGCCTGTAGCCATATTTGCTGCTATTTCGACGATTTTATAGCCGGAATTTACGTGTTTCGGATTTAGGCGCCACACAATCGAATTGAACGATTCGTTCGAATTTTGAGTGTGTCCGCCTAAGCACCGCGTCAATAAATCGTCATTTGAAAGTCCAACACACTCATTTTTCGTCACTGTGCACTCGTCCCCGTAAGGATTGCTATTTAAGATTCCAGTAAAAGTTTTGGAGTCACCATCGCCGATATAATTACTGTACATAACTCCGAATTTCTCGACGGATCTCGAAAACATCTCTGTTCTGGAATCTACCTCCATCTTCCCAGACGAACCTGTATGATTTGAGGAGCATGAGTCTTTATGATCCTCATACCACTCCTCAAATGCATCTTCATCCAAACTATTTTTGTGTATGGTACACGAATGATGAGCGTTGTTACACCGTACAAAGAAGTATAACCGCGCTTTTTCCACGATCCATCGCCCGAAACCTTCAAATGATTCGCAGGTCTTCCATGTTCAACGTTTTTTTCTTTCTCTTCCGTGACGGCTTTTTCGCAGGTACTCTCGAACAGTGTCTTCGACGCTGCGTACTGCTCAACGATTTGTTGATAAGTAGATTTTGCAAAACCTGCAGAAATATCCATAAGGCCGCAGAATACGTTTATCCCTCCTCGTCCGATACCAAGAAGCCTCATAACAAAAACAATCCGTCTGTTGATTTCGTAGCCGGTATTTATAAATGGTCCTGACTGGATTTCGCGTCGACCACACCTACACTGAACAACAATTTTAAATCCTAGGCCTCGATGACCGCTTTCTGCAAACGTTAATTTTTGTTTGCATGATCTGCAAATTGCGATTTCCGAAAGAGCGAGAAACACCGATATGAATTCAATAATGCGGTAGCAGTGCGATGAATGAATAATGATATCATCGCTGCTTGCTGCCTTCAACTTTTGCTCACTGCGACTCGTGTGTAAGTCTCCGTCGTCCGATGATACACTGGTAAAACGATTGCCGTGAAATTTTCGCTTTCGCGGTTCCGCAGCACGCTGTCTTTTACATCGATCACCTTTCGGGTAGCTTGACATTTCGATGTGCGCTCGGCAAAATCAAAAATGAAACTGAAAGCTGACGCTACAAATAGCAGTGTAGAAGCCGATTCCGAGAGCTATAGTTTACCGTTATATTGTATACCGTTATCCCAACAACTACTCAACACAAACCTTCTAGAACCTCCAAATAATATTTCAAAGGACCGTGCAATGCTTTCAGGTATATACGAGTATAGTCAAACAATAGAATACACGAAGGGGTGGAGCGCGCGCGCTCGGGTCTGCCCGAGCATTCGCACCTGCTCGACGCTCGGCCACTAAAACTGATCTAGCTTCGAAAATATGTCAAATTGGCCTCTAAAATTTTGAACACATATTCTTGGATAGTTTTGGAATAGATTTAAGATAAAAACGAAAAATCGATTTTTTGAAGCCTGTAAAGCAGACTACTGCCTTAACCTGGCGGGGTACGTGAGGGGGGCTAGGGTTACGACGGACTATTACGCGGAGTTTGCCGGAGATAAGAAGTGACCAAGGGTAACGTAACCATTGCCGGAGAGTGATATGTAGCCGGGGTCAAATTACTATTGTCGAGAGTGGGATGTAGCCGAGGGGAAATTAACTATTGCCGAGAATAAGATGTAGCCGATGGGAAACTAACTATTGCCGAGGATGAGATGTAGCCGAGGGGAAAAATCACCGAAGGATCGCTATGGCCGAGAACGTAAAATTAATCGGATTAGTAGAACGTAAGGCTCCGACCGAGACACGAAACCAGAAGGGTTTATCGGGGAATATTTAGCCTGAGCCTAACAGCAACAAACATAGACGAGAAAAGAAAAACCTAACCTCGTTGCGATTGCCAGATGGGATAAAGAAGTAACACTCATTCGCAGACATAGCCCATTCGTCGTTACATTTGCGCAGAGATAGCCGAAGGGAATTAGACACGCTGGAAAGACGACACTCGAACGCCAGATAGCCTAGGAACGCACGGCACTCGACGCGAGCCGCCCTATGTAAACACGGCGCAGCCGTGACCGTTAGCGCGCAGTATAGCCCACCAGCCAACGACTGGCCTAACGAACGCGATCCAGCGCGCACGCGATCCCTTTGTCTCGCTGGGTGGACTTTGCTCTAACCTCGTTACACCAACCGAACACACATGTCGGATGCGGGTCACCGAGGCACTCGAACTGGATTCGCGACATTTTAGGCGCAGGCGGGGCAACCAAATGTAGCCGAAAGGGACGCGAATGGCCTCAGTAATAATCATTCGGAACATAGACCAAAATAAGTTTAACAGGCCAAAGGTAGCCGAAAGAAACGCAGAATATAATAAATTTATTAGACCAAATGTAGCCGAGAACGAGAAAAAGAAAACGAGGAACGAAAGAATAGACCAGGCGAAGAACCTAGCCGGAAATGCTTCGCCGGACCCCTTATGTCGCCCGAGGGCCTAAAACGAGATAAAGAAGCTACGCAAGATTAATAGGCAATGAAGAAAATCTATACGCAAGGATTCTACAATAATTGGGTCCGGCTTCGGCATCTCCGGTTAACACAGAGTACAAGAGAGAGACGGGGCTTACCGGTGTAGACAGCCCGGGAGCGCTGGATGAGGACCGAAAAATGCTGCCACTCGTCAACGCACCAGATCACCGACTGCCGAATAAATTAGTGGCCGCGTGCCGCCTAGGCGGCCGGCACCAGCGCTCTCCCCTCTCTCTCGACTCCCGAATACTAGCCTACGCTAAACGGCTAAGACGTCGGAGAAACGCATTCTCCTCCGGCCGCTCCCCGCTACCCGCGAGAATCTTCCGCTCGAAGCGATTGTTGTCGATGTCCACGGACTCCTTCCTCCCAGGATCCGGTGGGGCAAAATGAACGTGAGGGGAGGCCTCCCTCGCGAAGTTAAGGCGTCCCTCTTCCTCCGCGGTGGGCCCACTCGGTACGCCACATAACTGCACCTCGACGTGCATTTTTCCCTCGTAATCCCCGCTAGTGGAGCCGCCGTGATGAGCGGTCCGCGACGCCCGTGAATTCGACGGGACAGGAACGGCTCCGGGCCGTGTAGTCTGTAGGGACGGGAAACTCAGTATCTCGGTCATAACCCGTGTCCCTCTGGCCTCCTAGTCCGCGGAAGCAGGTCTCTTGCTTCCGCCTGCTTGCCGAGCGGATTCTTCTCCGGCCTTCTTAGGCCAATCACCACCGGGGAACCCAGCCGGGGCAAAAGTCCGACGGTCGGATTGGGAAGTCGCAAGACTCCTCCGTGGCCTATGGAAAAACTTCGTAGCACCACAACCAACTAAGAAAACAGATCGGCTAACCATAATCGAGTGAATAAAATAAAATAAAATAAAATAAAGAAAGTTCTCTCTCGGTGAGTCGATGACCGAGCCTGGTCGACGAGCGGCGTCCGTAGGGCCGTAAATCCGGCCCCCTGCCCGACCAAAACCGTGCGAAGTGACGAGACGCAAAATGTCACGTCACAGTACCTATGCTAGTACTCACTCAATTAAGCGCAGAAGTAGAGGATATTTAATGATTCCCACATAGGTTCCCACGATGTACTGTTGTTCCGGAACACGCCTTCTTTGAGCCAGAGATTGAGAGCCAGGTCCTATTCGTGCCACATCGAATACTAAAAGAAACATAAAAGAATAAGCGATAAAACTTGTACCTATTAAAAAATAAATATTGGACTATTTTCAGGATCGTCCAGGACAAACAAAAATGTTTGTCGAACGATCCATGGAAATAGTCCGATATTTATTCACCTGATATACCTTGATGAACCGGGTTTTTAGTAACCTCAAAAACGTACACAAAAGAAAGATCACATTATTATGAAATTGATCGATTAATATATTATATTACATAATGACTAGAATCTTTATTGTGTACCGATGACTGATGGACTGATTTAAAATAATGATATAGATACATAGTGTAGTTACTCAATTTTTTTGTTCACAGCAAAACGTATTTAATTTGTGTTTGCGTGACTGAAAATGCGGGGATAATCGTGCTTATGTTATTCGGCAATGAATATCTATCGGTTATCTGACGGATAACTACAGTTCATAATGGCTGCTCTATATCGGAAAAGAGCGCCAAATTGTAAAGTTAACGTTTGGATGACATTTTCGCGATCGCGATATATCGCCGATTACAAGACATCGTTCGCATAACTAAAAAATGATATCAGGAAACATCATAAAAAAGTCAACTGTTTGATAACGTTTTGTACCCTCAATTATTCGCCTTAATGGGCATCGAGAAGAAGTTAATTGATAACCTTCAGATAACTACCGAAATTGCACTTTACGACACTTCAAAGCAACATCTTTATAAAAACTTATTTATTTGTTACCCTGGCAGATCCTGCGACCAACAAAACCGCCGAGAAAACGACCGGTCGTTTTCGGACAAAAATACGTCCGGTAAAACGACTGTTAAAACGACTTCATCCGCGTCAAAGAGCTTTTAGTCAGGTCGTTTTACATTTCAAGACTGGATAAACAACCGCGGAAACGACCGTGCAAACGACCTTTCAGTCCGGTTATCGTTATGCGGTCGTTTCTTCGGTTGAAAATAAAAAACGACCGGACTGAAAGGTGTGTCGAACAGTCATTTTCGCGATAGTTCATTCGTTTATTAATTGTAAAACCACCTGACTGAAAGCCCTCTCTGGAATCTGCTCGAATGCGGGTGGTACGGACACGGATAAAGTCGTTTTGACAGTCGTTTTCGAGAACGTATTTTTGTCCGAAAACGACCGGTCGTTTACTCGGTCGCTTTGAATGTAGTTTGGTGGTGGTTTTTCAAGTCGCAGAACTTGCCAGGGTATCCATAAATGGATCATTTTGGGATGCCCACGACCCAGGTAACACAAAAAAATTAGTTATCAGAAAGTGATCTAAATGGGTTACACATGTCCGTCCGGATGGTAGCTATAAGCTATCCTACGTGGAAAAGTTAACTTTTTGAATGGAAGGTAACTTTCGGATACCGTCCAGACGGACATATGTAATCCATTTAGATCACTTTCTGATAACTAATTTTTTAAGTATCCGTCAAACAAAGTTGAATTATCACTTTCGGACAACTTTTGAAACGACTCTTTGGGATAACATAAAATGGACATCTCTAGGACATTTCATTTTATATCTATATTTATTATCTATGCATAGTCAACTTTTTGGTGCCCTATAATTGAGTATTTATCGGACAATATCATATGATGACTTTCGGAGCACTTTTGTGAAGATTATTTAAGATAACATAAAATGGTCATCGCCAGGACATCTCATTTTACATCTATGATTGTTATCCGTGTGTAGTCAACTTTTCAGTGCCCCATAATTGGATATCTATCGGACAAATTCATATGATAACTTTCGGAGCACTTTTGCGAACCCATTTAGATAACAAAAAAAAGGAATCTTTACGTTAACACTCATATGGATGAAAAAATAAGACACGTTAAAGGTACCTTTCAGATAGATCTGAAAGATAACTTATAAACGATATCTTATGGATGGCAATCGGACAATACTGCTACTTGGGTGAATGGTGTACTGAATGGTGCATTAGTAGTAACCATTAGCTCTGAATGGTATAAATGGTGAACGATTGACACTTTCAATGGTTACGCTTCGTCCTTTGACCATTGACGAATAGTAACCATTCGGAATGTAAAGTTAGTGCATTATAACCACTTGGAGCACAACCATTAGTGAATGGTAACCACTCGAGACATTACCATTGATCAATTGTAACTATTGAGAACGTAACTACTAAGCAATTATAATCTTTTGAAGTATTACCATTGACCAATTGTTACTATTTAGAACCATACAATTGATGAATAGTACCTATTTAGAGCATTACCATTGACTAATTGTAACTGTTAGAAAAATTGCCATTGACTAGATGTAACTATTCGGGGCACGAGGATTCATCAATATTTGCTATTTCGATCTTTACTTTTAACAAATTAAACACTCAACTTGTAATAAACTGATTAATAAGAGCATTGGTTCAGATTAAGGCAAACATTACATTTCATTAAACTCAAAACGATAAACAGAATCGAACATCTGTTGTGAACATTTAATATGAACATCAGAACGACTTTTGCACTAACCAAAGAACGCTTTAGAAATTTCGTCGATTTTCTGGTATTTCCTACGATTATAAATACCCACGAATTAAAAATGATTGTGCATTCTCACATGTTACTTGCGACTCAGCCATTAAAATACCAAATCAACTTTTATGTCATCCAGGTCGGCAAAATACAAAATTGGTCAATATTGCAGTGGTAGAGCTCTTGACTGGTATGAAGGTCGTCGGTTCGATCCCAACATCAGTTGAAAGTTTTTCCCAACATAATTAGATCGACATTTGTCTCATAAGCAATAGTAACAAGGCAGAAAGTCTGTAATACATGAATAAAATATGGATTTTTGTTTCTTCATATTATTTGCTTTAAAATAATAACCAATGGTGACTATTAAAAAATTGTACGGTTACCATTGGGTCATTTAATAGCTACCATTGGAAAATTTAATGGTTACCATTGGGAAATTGAATGATTACCAATGAGAAATTGAATGGTTACCGTTGAAATATTGAATAGTTGTCCGAATAGTCCGCCAATTTACCATTAGACATATTGGGTGACACACAGGTGCCCCAATGGACATCAAGTCCTATTGCCACGACAGCCCTGCACGAAAATCCCCAGCGCACTAGAGCTCCCAATGCATTGGCTTCCAACAGGCTTAATGTCCGCCGAACTTGGCTTTTAGTCTTTGAAATCCGCAAGCCGTCATATACCCTCGCGATTAAAGAAAAACATAGTCCACTTTCTCGACGATAAGATATAATTCCGTCAAAGAAATGTTTCAGTCCTTGCTCCCAGTGACGCGTCCAAGCTGAATACTATATAAATCGTTCAAAATATCCACCGCAAGCCAATTGGAATTAAGTTTTTTTCACTTCACCTACGAACAGAACGAAACAAATTACCGACCCTGGGAAATACGAACTGTCGGCCATGCAGATACCGGCTTTTTCCAAAGGTACACTTATCCATCGCACGATAACGCTGGATGCTAACTCGGTCACGAAATTGATGCAGTAACTACTGGGAATATCGAAATTTATGGTATTCAGTAGAAGAAAATCTATTACGGATAATCTCTCGATTCGGCTCGATGGCTCTGTGGTTAATCGCTCTCACTCAAGTAAATTTTTGGGCACGATTTTGGATTCTAAATTCAACTGGAAATCTTAGATAAATGAGTCTAGGAGAAAGTCCTTCCAAGCTGTTAATATTTTTTAAACATTGGCCCATAAGTCCTGGGGCTCTCATCCGAGTACTTCCTTACTTATTTACAAAGGCCTGATTCGGTCCAGATTGGATCGAAATCTAATACATTTTTGGGCACGATTTTGGATTCTAAATTCAACTGGAAATCTCAGATAAATGAGTGTTGTACCCCGGGTCAACGCCCGATTATTTGAGGAATGCGCTTACCCAATAATCGCGGTAGACAACGAGCGCGCGACGCATCGTTGCGAAATACGGAAGTAACCAACGACATAGCATTTAAGAATAACCGAATAATTAATTAGTTGAGTCAGCTGTTGGGAAACAGGGAACCAGACAGGCAATCCGGAATCAATAATTGTTTAAACATTACGAAACAACTGACACTGTCAAAATTAAGCTGACCTGCCTGCTCTCACTCCTATATAAAGGACCTCGAGCAGACACTCGACAGTCTGATTTAAATCTGAGCAACGTTACGGTTAGTTAGTTACACCGTAAATTATATACTCTCTTCGGAAGGAAGAAAAGCGTACAGAGTGTACTTCACAGCTATTGGTAAATAATCTTGAATAAACTATTGTAATTAATATTGATATAATAAATCGTGCTTTTATAATTCACTTGGGTTTTAACCCTTTACTGGATAAATCCCGAAACCTTTGAGCTAACGGCTCCCGCAGTACTCAGAGTAGCTAACTGAGCCTCTGCGGATATAACATTGGTGGCAGCGGTGGGATATCCAGAGTGAATTATTAAAATAAAATTACTAAACCCACGATTAAAAATAATAAGCAATCGCTAATACCAAGTCGTGAAATCTCCGCGTAGTGCGGTAAATCAAGATTCTCCACGGGGGAGAGAGTTCCGCGAACCAAGGTCGAGCATCGTCGACAAGAGTTCGGGCGGACCACGAAGGCAACCAGGACCAACGTGGGCATCCCGTTATTCAGGCGAGATAACGGAAGAGAGTCTCCGCGGATCACTGCAGGATCCACGGAGAACGTCGCCAGACATTGGGACGTATAAAAGGGAGCCTAGAACCCCGAAGGGTTAGACGTCAACAACAGAAGGGCATCCCATGATGTGGAAGGTTAACGCACTGTAAGTGACTTCCATTATCTTACGTAGCAAACGAAGAAACGCGCAGCCTTGTCGGAACCAGTAGCACCCGCTGCCAAGCACCCAGGAAAATTTGATAGAATATCTAGCACGCGCACCGGTCGAAATGAGTACGCATAGCACACCACAACGGCAACCGGCGCACGAACAGGATCCGGGGGCCGACGCGCTGCGAGCCGCAGGAAGCCTCGAATGGGTTTTAGGGGAAATCGCGGATCAATCCCGACAGAGACCGAGCGACAGCCCTCTCAGGGACTTGCTACGGGAACGAGACGACACCCCGAATCCGTTGGCCCGGGTGAACACCCAGAGAGGGTCTTCTTTCGGGAATAGAACCGGATGGGAGGACGTCGACGTACGCATGTTCGCACCAAGGCAGGGTGAAGTTACCCCGGCCATGGTTACCGACTAAATTAACCGTATGCGGAGCGCGCAGCGCGGGCCGGCAGCCCCCAACTGGGTCATTGAAAATGGAGTACTGGGGTCTGCGGAGGAGGTAGGCCAAGGGATACCGAACTCCGCCCAACCAGCCTCCCAAAAGGCCCGTCGGACCCTCTTCCCCACGCTCCAGGCCGTGGACGAGGGAGAAGAGTCGGTCGATCCCTCGCAAGGGCGCGATCGGACCGATGCTGAGGATGCGCTGGGGCAACGGGTCGCTCAGCTGGAACAGCTGATTCAAGAAATGTGCACGCAGTTGGCCAAAGAGCGATCGGTGGTAACGCTTCAGTCAGCAAAGCACGCGCATGAAGATTCCACGACCGAGCGACTCACGGAAATGAAAGAAACGATGAGGAATTTTGTCCTGGAGGGCCAGGGTGGCCGACAAAGGGGACACGCACACGAAAGCACCACGGCCGAGCGACTCACGGCAATGGACCAAACCATGAGGGATTTCATCCTGAAGGGCCAAAAGGGGGGGCGCGGGGATGCTACCCCCCCCCAAAACATTCGCCACCTCGTCACCAAAGTAGGGTGACGATGGCGGATGAGGATAGACCGGAATACTTGGACCTCGGTTCCGCCCTTCGGAACATTAAAACGTTCGATGGGAACGATGCAACAAAACTCGACGGCTTCATATTATCCTGCGAAGCCGTATGGGGCATGGTAAAACCCAGACAACGGTCTACTCTTCTCTCGCTGATACGGAGCAGCAAATTAGAAGATCGAGCGACGCGGGAAATGCGCCACAAGACGATCATAACATTAGACGATCTACGCACCGAGCTGGACGCATTGTACGGGAAACGCGAGTCTCTCGCCTCCCTGCAATACCAATTTTGCACGCTACGTCAAAACGCAAAGGAAAACGTCTCGGCGTATGCTACACGGGTGGAAACTCTCACAGTAGAGGTCATCGAAAAACTGTGCGAAGGAGCCGACCAACGTGCCATAGGCGAAGCAATCCGAAAAACCGCACAGATGAATTTCGAGAACGGGCTAAAAAAGGAAATTCAGACCATCGTTCGCTCCCGTAATTACCAAGGGCTACACGACTCCGTCGTGGGGGCCATTGAGGTCGAAAAAATGACCTTGGGGCGGCCAGGAGGGGAACGTCCTACCGGGGGCGGCAACGGCGGAGGCAACGCTCGACAATCACAAGGCGCGGCAGTGGAGAAAAAGGGCGCCTGCTACACCTGCGGGAAAGCAGGGCATCTGGCAAAAAATTGCCGATCTGGAAGACAGAGTCTCCCGGCCCCCACGCAGAAGGAAGTCAACGTCGCGAGTGTCACGTGCAATTATTGCAAAAAAACCGGTCACTTATGGAAGGATTGCCGCTCACGTAAGCAGGCGGAAAATAAGAAAAATAAAAATAATAATAATGAAAAATCCGCCGAGCCGAAGAAGGAACAGCCCAGCGGGCAGGCAACACAGGAAGGGACCGTAGGGGCGTTCCGCGTCGACACCGTCACAGCCACGAACCGGCCCTTAAGGGGGGCCAATATCTATACAATCGAGGCCACATCGCCGCCGGTAGCCCGGGCACCGATTACAGGACTGCTGACAGTGGCATCGTTTCGAGGGAAAAATCACAGGGTACCGAACGAGCAACTTAAGAAGGTCAGCGTCTATGAGATTAGGTCGCCGGGGCCACATGCGTCGGCCAGCGACTTTCACATTAAATCTCCGTCTAGTATCGGGGGCATACTGATCCTGAAGGCCGACACCGGGGCCCAAGTGAGCCTAATACACGAAGACGTACTTCAACACGACACGCCCGCCGAAAAAACGGCTGTCGAACTTACAGGGCTCGGGGGTGGCTCGCTGAATGCGTACTACGCCGCCCTCGTGGTGCTCGATACACCGAACGGGTCCGTGAAACACTGATTTCACGTAATACCCCGCAATTTCCATATACATACGCAGGGCCTCCTCGGTATGGACTTTATTAGGGAAAAACAGGTCGACATACTCAAAGGAGAAACCATAAGGATCAAAGGGCACTGCAGGCCTCTCGTGGACGGAAGTTTGAGCATAACTTTGCCGCCACGGAGTGAGAGCATTGCGTATGTATCAACGCTAAGCACCGACGAAGGAATCGTTGAGCGACGCAATGTTACCGAGGGCATTATACTCGGAGCATGCGTGACCTCGCCTCAAGGCCACAGCTGTGTAGTAAGCCTAGTAAACACAACGGCGGAATACGTCTGCATCGAACGACCCGCCGTGATACTCGAGCCGCTGGCCTCAGCAGAGGAACTGCCCGGCGCGCCCGCCACCACGACTCGCGGAATCTGCACCGTCAGCGCGGGGGCGAGCAGCACGCGACTCGAGAAACTACGAAAAGAAATTGACACCTCACACCTCAACCAGGAGGAAGCAAGCTCGTTAAAGGAAATATGCGACGAGTTCGCGGATATATTCCATCTCGAAGGGGACCAGCTGCCCTGTACCAACATGGTGGAACACAGCATCCCCCTCGAGCCCGGGGCGCGACCTGTAAAAGTACATCCTTACCGCTTACCGGAAGCACATAAAAGGGAAGTACAGGAACAAATGAAGGGGATGTTAAAGGACGGCATTATCCAACCTGGTCGAAGTCAATGGAATGCGCCGTTATTAATCGTCACGAAAAAGCCTGAAAAAGCCGCGGGAAAAATAAAAATGCGCGTAGTCGTGGACTTCCGCAAACTGAACGAAGTCACCGTCGACGACTCATACCCGCTACCGCATATCGCGGAAATATTAGACCGGCTGGGTCGAGCGCATTATTTTACGACGCTCGACCTTGCCTCCGGATTCCACCAAATTCCGATGGCAGAAGAGGACAGGGAGAAAACGGCATTCTCCACACCTCAAGGGCATTACGAATACACGCGTATGCCTTTCGGCCTAAAAAATGCGCCGCCGACCTTCCAACGGTTGATGAGCGCAGTACTCGCAGGGCTCGAAGGCCTCAAATGCTATGTATACCTCGACGACATAGTTATATTCGGAGCCAATTTGTCAGAACATAACGACCGGCTCCGCGAGGTGTTCGGACGCTTAAGAGAAGCGAAATTGGCCCTTCAACCGGCTAAATGCCGATTCCTACGATTGGAAACGCGCTACCTCGGGCACATAATTTCGAGCGAAGGAGTACGCCCGGATCCAGCTCTAGTGAACTCTGTACGGAATTTTCCGACTCCCCGAGATGCCAAGGGCGTGCAGTCCTTCCTAGGATTAGCAGGGTACTACCGTACATTGATACAGGACTTCTCGAAGGTCGCCAAGCCCTTAACGGAGTTACCAAAAACGATACTCAATTCGAGTGGACGGCGAAGCACGAACAGGCCATGGAGGACCTGAAACGTGCATTAACAACCGCCCCCGTGCTCCAATATCCGGACTTCGAGAGGCCCTTCGTGGTCACCACCGACGCATCAGACAAGGCCATCGGGGCTATACTATCGCAAGGGCCAATCGGCGAAGATCTACCCATCTGCTACGCCAGCCGAACGCTAAATAAAGCCGAGCAAAATTATACGACCACGGAAAAAGAACTTTTGGCAATCGTATGGGGAATTGCACAATTTCGCCCATACGTATACGGCACTCGGTTCACCGTAGTAACCGATCATAAACCACTAACGTGGCTATTCAGTGTCAAAGACCCTGGGTCGAGACTCATGCGCTGGAAAATAAAATTATCGGAGTATCGGTTCGACGTGCAGTACAAGGCGGGTAAGCAAAATACCAACGCGGATGCTCTCAGCCGCATATGTGTGGTAACCCGGTCGCACGCACACAAGGAGACCGAGCAAGTACGTAGCAGTGACGGCGACGGCGAGACTCGCCCGCACGAGGCAACGGTCAGCCAGGAGTGCGGGTCCGCGGACGGTCAGCCCGACGCGCCGTGCAACAAGGCGCACGAACGAAGCTGCCCGGACAACGACTGTCCGAGCGAGGAGGAAAAAATTAAAATACTCCACGAGCATCACGACGCACCCCTCGGAGGACATCAGGGAATCACAAGAATGCTCGCACGAATAAAACTAAGGTACAACTGGCCCGGGATGCGAAAAGACATAGAAGAATACGTCGGCCGCTGCGACAAGTGCCAGCGCAATAAAATTCGGCCTGCAACAAAGGCGCCGTTAGTCATTACCGACACACCTACTCGAGCCTTCCAAAAATGCGCCATGGACATCGTAGGCGCACTACCCGGAACGGAAGCGAGAAATAAATATATTCTCACGTTCCAGGACTTGCTCACGAAATACAGCGTAGCCATACCGCTGGAAAACCAGCAAGCAAGCGAGGTTGCGAAAGCATTCGCGAAAGAAATAATATGTCGGTACGGGACACCAGAAACCGTCCTTACCGACCAAGGCACGAATTTTCTGAGCGCAATCTTCAAGGGGGTATGCAAATTACTGCGCATAGAAAAAATTCAAACCACAGCATACCACCCCGAGTCGAATGGGGCACTTGAACGCACACACCGAACGCTTGCCGAATACCCTAAGGGGTATATTGACGAAGATCAAGGAAATTGGGACGAGTGGCTACCGTACGCCATGTTCACGTATAACACGACGCCCCACACGGCAACCGGATTTACGCCGCACTGCTTGATTTATGGCGACAATGCGGAGCTACCAACGGCCCTAAAAAGGGAGCCCAGACCCACGTACGCATACGACGATTACGTGCAAGAATTACGAGAACGACTACGCGCGGCCTGGTCTACCGCGCACGATAACCTAAAAGTAGCAAAGGAAAAAGCCAAAGAACAGTACGACCGAAAGGCGAAAGAAATCAAGTTCAAGGTCGGAGACCGCGTATTATTACACGACGAAACGGTGCGTCGGGGACGCTCAGCAAAGTTAACGCCAAAGTGGATCGGACCCTATTCCATCGAGGAGATACACTCGCCGTGCAATTACACCCTCCGCCAAGGACGGCGGACGGTAAAAGTGCATGTAGACCGTCTAAGAAACTACGTGGACGAATAGAGAGGAAAAAAAAACCAAGGAACGGTCACCGGGTTTCGACAAGGCTTCGCAATAGGAAAGAACGAAAAAGATAAATAAATGAATAAAAATTCCAGGTTACTGGTGGCAAGCGCGCAGGCCGCGGCTCATCTGCCGGACCGGCCATACACAATTCAACAATTCGAAAACGCCCCAGGGCTATACTTCGAAAAGGTCGGAACACTACATCCATACACCGACGTCTGGACACTGGCTATACGCATGAATCTAAAAAACATGGCCTTTATGGAGCTACGGATAAAAGCCCAGCTTGACGAGGTTCGGACGAAGTGTGGAAAATTCGGGAGCCCGGACGGACATTGCGCCGAGATGCTGGAACACCTCGTACGACTCTCTGAAAAAATAGAGGAAAATGTGGGGGTTGTGCAGGATCTAATCGGAGTAAAACCGAGCCGCAAACGCCGAGGATTAATTAACGGACTCGGAACGGTGCTGAAAGCCATAACCGGCAACATGGACGCCGACGATGGGGAACGGCTCGAGGCAGAAATCGCGACCCTCCGAGATACACAGGATACGCTAAAAGAAGGCATGAAAAAACAACTGCAGGTCGTAGAAACAACGATTGAAATGTTCAACGAAACCTCGCAAGCATCACAAAGAAATCTACAAAAATTGTTCACCATGGTGCACACCGTAGACGGTAATTTAAAAAACCGAACCGACGCACTACGCGACAGACAACACTTCGACGAAAGCCTGACTTTAATCGAAGCCTCTGTCGAAGCATACCTGCGAGAGGTAGATAGAATGACAGAATTTTTCTCCGAGGTGGCATCCGGCACAGTGAGTGCCTCAACTGTGACACCAGCTACACTCACGAAATACCTGACGGAGGCGTTGCCACACCTATCCAGAGGACACAGCTTCCCGCGTCCCATCGCTCGACATAACGCGGCAGCCATACTCCGCCTGGCAACGGCTCGAGCTTACCGGAAAGAGACAGTGATAACTCTCATCCTAGAAATCTCCCTTATCGGATCGTCCGAATACAACCTAAATTACGTGTATCCTCTTCCGCGGAGGGGAAGCAACAACACATATTATTACATAGATACCACGGAGAATCTCGTGGTGGTAGACCGGAAGAACCGGCAATACATCCGGATGTCAGAGCAAGATCTCAAAGCATGCAAGACGGCCGACGACAAATATTACTGTAAACCCCGACACCCAGTCATGGCGATCACCGAAGACGCACCATGCAGCATACGATTATACATCGAGGGTGCGGTAGGTCACGGACAACCGTGTCCGAAGAAAATCATACTCCTCACACATACTTTCGTGATGGGTATGCGTCAGCCAGGGCAATGGCTGTACATAGCGCCGAGTGAAGAGACGGCGCGACGATGGAAGCAACGGATAAACGGCACCTGCTATGTGCCGAGCTACAACCTCACCCTGCTCCCCGCCGAGGCAGAAGAAATTCCGAGGACAATAAGTGAAGGCCGGAGGACAACGCTCGAGCACGCAGCAACCAATCCGCGGGAATTAAACGAAGTCGGCATCCAGATACGAAATATCCAAGAAAACTTGGACCGAACTACCCCGCATAAAACGAGGAATCCCACGTCGTTATACTACCTGGTAGGACAATATTCCCTCGGCGCTGTCGCACTCATCACACTCGCCGGCTATATTATCATTAATGCCTTGTGTCGAAGGGCGAAATCAGAGGCCGTACGCATGCCTCGTGCCGCTTAACCCAAATCCGCAACGAAGAGGAAATAACTGGAAAAACGCCAGAAATACATTAAAATATATTTATTTGCCCGAAAAACAAAAATATATATCCCAACGAAGGAAAGCGAGACCCGGTGGTCAGTACCATTCGGCATACCTCCAATCCATGAGGCCTCTCTCAGCGCGCCACATCTGCGACGCCGAATCTTCATCGTCAGCGCCGTCAGATTCAGAATCTGAGGCACCCGCCGGCCGATGGGCAACCCCGGGAAGCTGGACAGGCCATACATCGGACACCGGCAGACACCGAGGGATAGCATCCTGACCGATGTCGACCGGTAATGCCCGACTCCAGGGGATCGGCGAAGACGACGGCAGCCCGAAATCTCCAGGGGATAGCAGGGGAACATCCTCATCGGAAAACGAATCCCCGTCCCAAAATGAATCGCCATCCGAAGAACCGGAAGCCGAGGATACCGGAAATGGACCCTCGTCGGATGAAGAATCCCCACCAAACGAAGAATCTTCATCGACAGTTAGGTCGATGACCTCTGGTTCCGGAAAAACTGCCGACCCGGTACCAATGTCCCCCACGACCTCGACGATTTCAACCTCCGGGCTCGGGGAACGACAGGGCGCAGCCTCCGGGCTCTCCTCCGGGCTGTAGGATGCCTCCCAACAGCATAGCGCAACACGCCTCCTCTAAAAAAAAAAAAAAAAGAAACGGAGATTTCAAAATCGTCCAAAGCAAAAATCTCGGTAAGAAAAAAAAAAAAAAAAAAAAAAAATTCTGAGAGACTTACCTTATATGCTGGTGGATCCAGAACGACAGAACGAATCGAAGCCGATAGTGGTCGTAGTCACAATGCACGAAAAATTGCGAAAAGGCCAGCTAATATAGGCACGAAACGTCGTGCTAAGCACTTCACCGGACATCCACCTGAAATCGTCAGCAACTTCGGAGGCCGTTTCCATGCCACACTGGCCACGCATATTCCACCGTTTAAAAAATAACCCAAGAAAAGCCTAAAAACCTGAGGCACGGAGTACACAAAAAAAAATATATATATATACATATATATATACAGGGTGTAAGGTAACTATTGTACGATCGGCAAATGGTAGATAGCTGACATTGCGCTGAACAAAAAAGTCCTTTGGCGAAATTTGATCAGAGCAAAAATGAGAGAGTTATCAGCTTTTATAAGTTGATATAAGTTGACCAATCACAGCGCAGTGACAGTAGGTCCTGGCGACAGCGTTTCGACGCCTCGAACAATGACGAACTTCATTGGACTTCTCGGCACTGTAGTAAAAAAAATCGACGATCGATAGTGAATTCGGGTGACATTATGAAATGTCAGACAGACTTTTTGTTTTAATAAAATGAGTACCAGGATGTTTTCTTTTTTCGACCCGATCGTAAAAGATATTGCAAGAAGGGGATTATGTCCAACCTGGACGATGATCGCGTTGTCCAGGTCTCAGCAGACGATAAGTCGAGGTTGTTCGACCATGGCTACGTGGCTTTTCGCGTCCCGGTCGTCGAAAATGTTGCCGCGAGGCATTATGTCGAACCTGGACGATAGACCCAGTGTCTCGGTCTCACTAGGTGAGTTCTCGAGGTCGAGCGACATTCGCTACGTGGCTTTTCGCGTCCCGGTCGTCAAAAATGTTGCCGCGAGGCATCATGTCGAACCTGGACGATGGAGCCAGTGTCCAGGTCTCACTAGGTGAGTTCTCGAGGTCGAGCGACATTCGCTACGTGGCTTTTCGCTACCCGGTCGTTAAAAATGTTGCCGCGAGACATTATGTCGAACCTGGACGATGCACCCAGTGTCCAGGTCTCACTAGGTGAGTTCTCGAGGTCGAGCGACATTCGCTACGTGGCTTTTTGCATCTCGGTCGTCGAAAATGTTGCCACGAGGCATTATGTCGAACCTGGACGATGCACCCAGTGTCCAGATCTCACTAGGTGAGTTCTCGAAAAATCCCATACACGTTGATAAATTCCCAAACACCGCGAAAAATTACATTTCCGGTTTCATATTGCTCAGGTTAGGTTCCGACGTGCATTTACGTGATCGTGCAATGTCGAAAGCTCGCTTAAATCTGCTATGGACGATGCAGCACCGTTTCGGACTCGGACGTGTAAAAAGAAGGGTCTCGAATGATTCCCATACACGTCGATAAATCTTACTTCCGGTTAGCTATTGTCGAGTTCCCATTTCGACGTGTATTTTCTGCTTCAAAAACACGCACGAGTCTACGATGGACGATGCAGCACCGTTTCAAAGTCTCGGTACAGAAATAAGGATTTTGATAAATCTCATACACGTCAATAAATTCCCATACACCGCGAAAAATGACATTTCCGGTTTGGTGTTGGTCCAGTCAAATTCGGACGTGCATTTACTTGATCGGACTATGTCGAAAGCTCGCCCGAATCTACGACGGACGATGCAGCACGGTTTCGGACTCGTACGTGTAAAAAGGAGGGTCTCGAATTATTCCCGTACACGTCGATAAATCTTACTTCCGGTTAGCTATTGTCTCGTTCCCATTTCGGCGTGGATTTTCTGCTTCAAAAACACGCACGAGTCTACGATGGACGATGCAGCACCGTTTTAGAGTCTCGGTACAGAAACAGGGATTTCGAAAAATCCCATACACGTTGATAAGTTCCCATACACCGCAATAAATTATATTTCCGGTCTGCTATTGGTTCGATCACATTCCGGCGTCCATTTTCTCGTTCCAGCTGCTCTAAAAGTTCACTCAAATTTACGATCAATTTTGTAGCACTTTTTCAGACTGTTGGTGAAAAAATAAGGATTACGAAAAATCCCGTATACCCCGATAAATTCCCATTCAAGACGACAAATAATAGGGAAGAGCGGGGCAAAATGAGACTGACAATCCGGATGTATCAACAGGACAAAATGGGACAGACAATCCGGATGTATCAACAGGACAAAATGGGACAGACAATCCGGATGTATCAACAGGGCAAAATGGGACATCCAAAAATGATTGGAAACTTGCGTTTTGCTCACTGACTCGTTTTGCCCCACTGTCCCATTTTGCCCCGCTCTACCCTACTCCCGCTTTGCGATTTCCCTGGTCACATTCTGACGAGCATTTTCTTGATCTGGCTATGTCGAACACTCGTGTTAATCTATGATGGACGATGCTGCACCAATTCAGACTCTGCCGTGAAAAAATAATGATCTCGAATATTCTCTCCATTCGCATAGCGAAACCAATTGAGTTTGTTCATCAATCCATTTGTATTAAAATTGATTCAATAGTTACATTAAGATTATTTAGGTTAAAAGGGGTGAATATGGCCCCCTTCTTATTAGTCGGGTTATATATCCACTGCTTATACCCTGAAAATATTTATTACGCATTAACCGTATGATATGAACCCCTTAAGGGATCTGAACACCGATTATGCGAGGCAATCGTTCCAACCGCGATGCGGTTTGTCAGAACGATTATTGAGATAAAATTATATCATACCGTTAATGCATATTTTTGCATAGTAAACATTTTTTTCGGGGTAAAAACAGTGAATACACCCGCCTAATAAGAGTGGGCTATAGTACCACTTTTACCCTAAATAATATTACTGTACTTATTGAATCAATCCTAATGCAAATAAATTGATGTACAAACTCAGTTTTCAGGAAAATCGTGAAAACTGAGAAAATTCGCAGCAAAAATTTAAACGTAACAGTCGCTGACCGTCGCGGTCTCGTTCAGTGACAGCCTCGATAGTCCCTGACTCCCGAGTTCAGCTGGCTCCCGAGGATCGAGGCGCATGCGTGTTTGAAGACAGGGGCTGCGGATTGTTCCTCCAGTCCTTTACAGGATAATTGGCGGAATTCTTCATGGGTCAATCCGCGGAACGGGAAATTACGTTTCCCTGTATGACGTAACTTCCGGGTGAATTAAGATTTTCAAATCGGAAATAACGTTTCAGCTTATGATGGTATTTCCAGTTTACAACTGAGACTTCTGAACCGGAAATAACGTTTTCTTATGTGAAATCCCGTCCATTCAAAAATCGAGATTTTCAAACAGGAAGTGACGCATTCCAGTCAAAAAATAAGATTTTCAAACCGTAAGGGACGTCGTACGGGAAAACGTAACTTTTCGTTGTAAACTAAGATGTTACTTGATAATAAACATTAACTATTTGTCTACTGCAAATTAATTTTATTTCGTTGAAACATTAAAGGATCGAATCATTGTGCGTGAGTGCGTGAGTACGTGAGTGCATGAGTGCGTGAGTGCGTGAATGCGCGAGTGCGTGAGTGCGCGAGTGCGTGAGTGCGTGAGTGGCTCAGCGTTTGCTGTTGTATGGCGTGAGGTTGTGCAGTGTTGCACATGAGTGTAAGGACCCGCATACATTCCTCCCGATCGATGCGGCAATTGGCTGGGACCGTGCCATTTACGTATTCTGAAATAAATAAATAAATAAAGATAATATGTAGAATGTAAACAGGGGTATACTTGGTAGTATTTAACATACGTTCGACAGCCTCCATAATATTTTCTGGCATTGGTTTAAAGCCACCACACAATGCTTTCGGCGTCATTGAAACCAAATTTCTTCTGTCGACAACTGTTTTCAGAAGTGGTGAATTATAGTCTCGTAGATGGTCTGGTAGATGATTGCCCGGCCGTCCCGCCAATAAATCTGCAAATGATCCAGCGGACGAATTCCGCGGAATCTTTACGAAATAGGGCTGTATTGAGATCCGGAAATATCAAAGTTACATTTCCGTTACATAACACCAAGGGTACATATTGCATACTCTAATAAACCCCTGATGTCTCTCAGAGGCAAGGATGATCTCGAGGGCCAACAGGTGGTAAAGCAGGAGCCCGACGAGCTCAGAGAAATAAATAAATAAATAGATTGGCTCGTTTCGCAAATCGAGCGAGAATATAGTAAATAAATGAAAGAAGCTTACTATCGGGCGAAAAAACGAGGATAAACGGATACACGAAGAATTGCAGCATGAACACAGCTTACCTATCAGCTCTTTATTCAAGAAGTCCAGCAGCGAGAAGGGAAACAATATTCGTATTTCTTTTCGATCAATAAGACATACTCCCACATTCATGATATTGTTAATGTATTTAATGGAATCTCGATAATATTCATGTCATGGAATTCAACATATAGCATACATATAGCATACATATAATATAACATATAAATCACATTAACATGCATAAAATTTAGCAATTACGGCAGTCACATAATAATTGGAATTTGCAAACGAACCAGCGACTGCCGATCGGAACCCATCAACTCTCAGGCAAAAGCCCATTACAACAGATGTTCGAAACGCCCCCCACCCACTTCAATGCATTTGCGCGCTCGGAGCATAACATTGTTAAGTGCCGAGAAGAGCATCTCCTCGGTGACAGAACCCACCGCCTCATGGACTCGAGAACACAGCTCGTCTTCGTCCCGAGGGGCGTCACGGCCATAGACGTGGGCTTTGACGTGACCCCACAAAAAAAAGCTGACAGGATTCAGGTCTGGCGATGTGGCTGGCCAGTTCACGGCACCTCCGCGACCGATCCATCTATTAGGAAAAATGGCATTCAGCCAGTCTTGGATATCCGTCGTGTGGTGGAAATGTGCCGAATCGTGTTGAAACCAAAGTTGCTGAAGACCGTGCGGCACATCCTCCAGGAATTCCGGCAACTGCTCCCGAAGAAACTCAAGATATGGTTGGCCGTTGAGATGCATTGACAGCTTGCGGGCTCGAGACTGGAATAAGAGTACGAGTTTTTAAAATATTTTTTTGTATAGCTTCTTCGTTTTTACGTATTTGATTTTGCAATTCTTAAGGTAGTCCGAGCGGTACAGTCCCGCCAAGCGTGAGGTCATATAAAATTTCGAACACTTCTCGATGGGATAAAGATCTAAATAAAAGCATGTGTATATGGGAGGTGCTGCAAAGATTGTTTTCGTGAAATCATAATTCCAGGTTGTTATTAACAAATTGAAGATAAAAATCATTATTCAACAAATTACCCAGCAACTTAATTGTTTTTCTTCATAAAAATGATTCATTTATCTTTCTGAATACGTATGCATTTTTTCAGAATTGTTTTTAAATTTTGAAAATCGCTTTTTTTCACAGCTTGAACACAGAAAAAACGCGATTTTCAACGTTTAAAAAAAATTCTGATAAAATTCATATGTATTCAGAAAGATAAATGAATCACTTTTATGAAGGAAAATAATTAATTTGCCGGGTAATTTGTTGAATAATGATTTTTATGTTCAATTTGTTAACAACAATCTGGAATTATTATTTCACGAAAACAATCTTTGCAGCACCTCCCATATACTTGATTTGTTTCAGATTTGTATCCCATCGCGAAGTGTTCGAAATTTTATCTAAAACTCACGTTTGGCGGGACTGTACCTCTCGGACTACCTTAATTCGTATATTGATGATAATTTGTTAAGGGTTTTGTCGGTAATGAAAATTAATGTCAATACATTTTATTAAGTTTTTCATTGTATATTATATTTATGTATTTATTTATATTTTATCTTTGAATTTATACTTTACTTATTTATTGATTTATTTATTTATTCAATTGTCCAAATAATGGCAATATGCAAATTCGTAAGCAAACTTTATAAATATTAATTACTTACGATGGTAGTTCCGATAAAGCCGCACCACATATCCACGCTTGTTGCACCTCCGAGATAAAAGTTCGAGTCGTCAGTAAAGAGGATCCGGAAGACGAACTGCTCGTCCTCGTCTTGACGATCCACGAGCCATCGACAAAAGTTGAGCCGTTGCTCAGAGTCGCGACGATTCACCTCGTCGACAGCATCTTGCAGCTCTTCCTCGCGGTCGGCGATAATTTGTTCGATCATTTCGTGGGCCCGTCGACAAAGATTATGAACCGGGCGCAGACCATTCAACACGCAGCGGAGATTTTTTTAGCGGACCGATCGGGGCAGCGAGATGGAGAGGACTGACTCGGAAAAAGTTGTTGGTAACGAAACAAATGGTATAACAGCAGAGCGGTGAAAGATGACACGTTCTTTTTTTTCTCAACGATTTCTCAGACACACTGATCTCACAGATTCACTGATCGCATTCACATACTATAACAACATTTGAAAAGCTTCTTTATAAAAGCCAATAAAATTGTTTTTACCCATAGACTTTTCTAAAGCAGACTTTTCTCTAAAATCATTTTGTGGACCATGTATAAAAGACGGAGCAGTACATTTCGCCTGCGTCGCAATGTTTGCAAGCGTGTCTGAAACGGTGTGGGATCGTCGATTGTAGATTCGAGCGAGCTCTCGATATAGCCAGATAAAGTCAATGCACGTCGGAATGCAACCGGGCTAATGACAAACCGGATGTTACACTTTTATCTACCTGTATGGGCATTTATATGAGGTTGAAGTACGGAACGTTCGGTAACCAAATTGTAATGCCGCAGAAACTCAGGTAGTTTATCTGGGTTCTGTGCGCGAGCCGTTGGCTCGTAAGGTTGGGGTTGTGCTCAGTAAAGGGTTGGAACCCAAGTGAAGAACAAACGTATTATTTATTTAGACTGTGTTGAACAATGTTTGCTTAACAATATATTTAACAGGTTTTACAACATATTAATATTATCGGAGATTGTTTAACAATGTTCATTTAGCACTATATTTAATGTGTTTAACATTATGTTAATATTATCGGGGATTTACCAGGGTGACATTGTTATATCTCTTATATAACAATGTCTACCGAGTACCTTCGACTGAGGTTCGCTTTAATATTTTATCCCTTGATATTAATGCTCACTTAATGCTTTATTAAGTTAGCTGTTAAAGCTTGGTTAATTTATATTTCAATGCTTTACCGTTAATGCTCGATTATTCCACTGTATGGATATGGTTCTATTTATATGTTATCCGTTGATGCTTTAGTTTGATCGTTGAAGCTCTATTAATGCTTACGTCTGTCCTTTTGAATTACCAATCGTAGTACAATTTGTACTCTTGATACACCGACTGGATTACCGTCTATCGTGCGTTAATCCTTCGCGATAAGGGTCCAATATTCGCACAACCCACTTATCGCGTTTGAGCTTCGCTCGTATGGTGTATCTCTAGTCAACCGTAGGAATCAGGAGTTCCGAAGAGACTGATAAGTTACTGCTCTCGATCCCTTATATACGAATAAGAGAGCAGGCACGTCAGCTTAATATTGTTTTGATGTTTACGGTTTACTTTATTTCTGTAAACAATTATCTTTCCAAATCCTCGCTTCTTCGAGAACGGGATTTGGAGAATGTTTTTATTTCGACATAAGTGACTCGGTAATTCTCGAGTCGATGCTCTAATTACCGAGTCGCCCGTGATTGCTTAACGGCTGACTCAGGTTTTTGGTGGTCTTGGTTGCAGCGACGCGCGCTCGTCGCGTGCAGCTGCATACTTCGATATTGTGCAACCGGAGTTGCTCCACTTTTCGGACACCGCTGTCCGAAATGGAATGTATACTATAATATACTACGATATATTATGACGACTACTTTATAATATTATACTATTGTACGAACATGGTATAATATTATATTGTTCCCCGAAAATGTACAATAATGTTTAATATAGTATAACATTATATTAATTAATGTTACTACATTAATTAATGATACTAATTAATGTTACTACATTAATTAATTATATTAATTAATTACTGTCGTATTACTGCCCCCTTAATAGGGTGCTACTACCCTATCCGGCGTACAACATTCCTCCCCCCTAAAAAGAAAAGAAACTTCGTTTCTTTTCGCTCGTCTCCGCCGAGCTTTATTTTTAGGATCTGTGTACCCCGGGTTTTTATGTTACTAGACAGGTAATATAATTACCGAAGTGTAAATATGTATAACCATCTACCCAAAAAGTTCCTCCCGAATTACCCTAACTCACCCGAACGGGGGAGTATAATATTCTTCCCCGTTGCGAAACGCGGAGGCGGAAGGCTTCCGCCGCTACTACTTTCTGCTGATGGCCGGGGTCGATGCCCGGTGGCTCGACGCGTTCGCACTTTTTTAGGCTTATTATTTGTTTCCGGCCACCGCATACGTTACCTTAGACATCGAGACTGGGCTCAGGACGTAGCCCGAGCCCACCCGTGAAGGTAAGCCTTTAATTTTACTTATGCTTTGAGTAGGAACCCCATGTCCCGTTCGTTACGGTTTACAGCGTTTTCTGTATTACCTTTATAATGTATTTATCAGCACGCTATTTACTGTGCCGAGACTGCGTCTTTGCGGGTGTTTCCAGTGTGGGAATCCACGCAATTCTCTTCGTGTGTTTGTACGCGTTGCGAAATGCGAGGACGGATTTGCCTTCGGTGGCGACTTTCGCGGTCAACCGAGGTCGATGCCCACGGGTCGTTTTCCGCGTCTGCACGTTTTTCGCTATTTAATCGCACTGCCGCCCGGGCTTGTCACTCAATTATTCCTCGATCGTCGACGGTGTCCCTGCCGTACTTCATCTTATCCAGCATGAGCAACAGTCATGGCTCGAGTCCGGTGGCCAAGGTACGTTATTACGATTTATTCCCGGGTACTACGACTGATTAACCCGTTCCTCTCGGTTATGATTTACTAACTTTTACTTATTCCCTATCTTTTTCGTTTTAGAGGCGTCGCCTTTGCTTCGAGTCCGACTCTGAGCTGTCCTACAGCCCTTTGGGTAGCCCGCTGGGGTCCGGTCGCAAGAGTACGGACGTCGAGTTGGCCGAGCCGGCCGGAGCGTCCTCCCTGGAGCGGTTCCCTGGCCCTGCCCGGTCCCCCAGCCCTGACGTGGTTATCGTGGGGTCCCCCGAGCGGGATTTCTTCCCCGAGAGAGTTCGCCTGGTGCCATCCGCCCCGTTCCCATGGATCCGGGTACTGTGTCCGGCAGAGATAAACCTCCGGGCTGCCGGGGGTCGCCTTCAAAGGTTTGGGAAGGTACTCGTGCCCCGACGTCTCGACACCCTGCCTGGCGGTCATCCTAGGCCGAATATACGGCCAGCGGGTGCCTCAGACTCTGACAGCGAGGATGAAGAAACTCTGGCGTCAAGGCGGCGGAGAGCTGCGAGGGGCCAGATGAATTGGCGGCTAGCCGAGTGGGCATAGTCGCCCTTGGACCTCATTTCCCTCGTGTGCCCCTTTTTGAATAAAAAGAGTTGTCGGAATTTTTCCGATGTTTTCCCCGGTTACTTTCCTTTCCTTGAGATGGTCCGTGGTCATGCGTCCGAGTCGTCCCCGGTGCGGTCGGGGGTTCCAGTACCTCGGAGCGGTACGGCCCCTTTCCCCAGAGGGTTGGGTACCGTGGATTCCTATTCCGCGGTCCGGACGTTTCCCGTCCGTGGAATTTGCTGACTCCGTGCTTGCTTTCCTCGTTGGCGCACCTGGTCTCAGCATATGATCGCTTCGGGGTCGGGTTACAGGGGCACCCGAGCCGTCTTGACGCTGCTTCCATCATCGGACGGTTTTCGGCTACCTCCGTGCGCCGCGGGTCTCTAACCTCGGGACGCGTTGCGCACGATCGTATTTTTTTCCCCTCTTTTTTTTTTTACTGCGTCGGCTTTTTCTGGCGGCCGACGCACCCTGGCTCGTCACTGCGAGATACGTACAGCCGTTACTGTATGCGGCGCATGTTTTTGCATGTTTCAGGTTCCCCAGGATTTATCTTCCCCTTTTCCCATTTTTCCTGAGTCCATTTCTAATTTTCCAGTCCATCGACCGGGATAGGAGTGGCCGGTTACGAATGGCATTGAGTATGCACGTAATGGAATATGTACATATTCGGCTTTCCTTATTTTTTTTTTTTTTTTTTTAATAGTCATTGTCGGCCTCCCTACCCTCTTCGAAATTTCCTTAACCCTTTCTCGGATTGGAAACTATTTGAACTAGTTTAGGGGTTTTTTTCCCTTTTAATGTCCGCGTTCTAGTTCTTCCAAATCCGATTTATCTGGACATTTGGTATGACATGATCTCAAATTTTTCCATTCTGTCCTTTCTAGTCTTTCTCGGGTTGTCCTTTTTCTTCCCCCGGGGATCTGGTTTACTCTCCTCTGTCCAGCCTCTTTCTTGTACCGTATAAATTGCTCTGGGTTTTTAGCAATAGACTTTGCTTAAACATGGGAGCCATTTCGATGGGAATATCCCTACTCTAAAAATTCCCTAGCCCGCTTTGATGCCCCACTAACATTCCCCTTTTGAACAATTGGGAATTTACCCCTTGCACCCATGTTGCTACGCTTTTCACCAAAGGTTCCTTCAAAATTTGAAATTTGTGGGTTGTTTTTCTTTTCCATGGCTTCAGGCACCCATTTTCTAACCCCGTTTTTCCCCTTTGGGGCACCAATTAAGGGTTCGCAGCTGGACTTTAAATTGATCCACGGGTATCCAAAGTATGTCGAAAGGGTGTTAATATATTATTTAGACCCGCTGCGGTTTACTTTTCGCTTATGCCCGGATGTCCGCAGCCTGACCGACCGGCTGGGTTTGTACTCCTACTCGTTGGTCTGACCATCCGCCTGGCTGCACTACTGGCGGGCCTGGCTTACAGCTGCCACCGCGCCGGTCGCACTGTTACCGGCACCTTTTGGTATGCGTCGGTGTTCTACATGGATTGAACCCGGGGTTTTAGATAAAACACGGTTACCTGACGTACAATACCTCGCGGCCTATTGTTTGCTGACCGATTTATGCGAGAATTCCCCTCGTCACCTTTCGCTCAATTTTTTTTCCCTGATTCCCCTCAGGCTATCGTCGTCGAAGTTTTTCTTTTCCTTTCTCTTTTTTTTTTCCTGCGACCGCGATCCTATTTATTTTACCGTCAATACTCGAAGAGTTTTTCTTTTTGATAATAGCGCGTCCAAGCACTGATTGGTTCGCAATGATGATCGATTTCAATTATCCACATTTTCTTGCTCTCCATCAAACAGTTGTGATTTTACAGCTTTCCCCCTATTGCTTCTTTGCTCCTCGTTGTTCTTATGATTTTTTTCCCCTATTGCTTCTTTCCATCCCTTCTCACCTCGTGCTTTTCGCCTGAGTGCCCCGCGGCACGATTATTTGATCCAATGATTCGATCGGTAATGGGGATACATCGTAAATTTTGTTTTCTTTTTAGAAAGTATTCTCTTGGGGAAGAATATGTCGACCTAGGGATGGCTACGACTGATAATCATGAACAACTTTTACCTTTTTCTTGACACTATCTTTTGCGTGACGTTATAAATGTATATATCTGTGGATACAGATTGTCTTGCCGGTAACAATTCTCTGACGTCGAGGTTATACTTAGACGATGCGTTCTTTTCGTTTTCTCCCAAAAATGGGACTACAATGTTCCGTCAACATGCAATCACGAGGAGGGTTAAAAATGCTACCGATTCCAAATTTCATTTACCTTGCTTCAGAAAGAACGTTTGAGACAATTAGTAATTTTCGGCTTGTTGCCACGGGTACTCCCTATTCTGCCCTTTAGGCCGCAACGTATGCTCCCTTCTTCCCTTTGGGCTTTCCCTCCTAATATTATCCCCTGGCCGAGGGAACTTCTCTGATATCAATATTTTAAAAGTACATGCTTGAAGTGACGTGGAGTTGGTGCCACCGGTATTTTCCGTTTCTATCTAATTTTGGTCGGTATAAACATTTTCTTTTTGACGTCACTTCACTCGAGGTTATCCCTCGTGGGTCTGTCAATGAATCCCGGAGGTAAAATTCCGGGCTTTGCTGTGTGATGCACAGCCGTGTGACATCGCGCCCAGGCTGCTTATTCCTTATTTTACTTTCGCTTTCCGACTCGAACGGATGTTCGTTCGGATGCTTAAACCTGGTCGCCCTCATCCCGCTAATATTGTCGCGAATTACCATTCGTGATATGAATCGAGGAAGGTCACAGGTGTGACATCCTTTCCTATGACAAATAATTTTTCCCCGCACTTGAATGCGATATTGGGCGATATTTTGATCGTGACCAATTCCTTCAACCTTTACGTCAGAAGTAATTTTCGGGTCAACTCTTCTCGATAAATTTTCGTTCTAATTTGGTGCGCGTCACCGTTCCTGCCTTGACCGCTTCGCTTAGTGCCAAGGGACGTACAATGTCCCGAAGCGTTTTTAGTCGTAAAAATATCCAGACTTCGAGTGAATCGACTGTTGTTCAATTCCGTCATTTCCTTGTTAAGGACCGTTACCCTTGCACCGGGTTTTGCGTTCGAGGTAGATAACTATTTCCCATATGCGTTCTGAAGCTCGGTATACGGAATACGTAATGCTATATATTTCCTCGCGGAAAGACTCGTATTTTGCTGTAGATATTTGCCGGACAAATTTTTTCCCTTTTTTAATTAAGCTTCTTTTGGGATTCCAAATATCTTTTCAAAATTCTGAATCGTTTCCCTGCCGATCGCTCGGAAGCTTTTTGGCCAGCCGCGTCTGGATAATCGTGGTTAGGGTTTTCCCCCCATGGGATTCAACAGCTGGTCCGGCAGCTCGACAATATTCCGTATACGTGCAGGCGCTACGGTTTTTACCACCAAAATTTTGGTATTAATAAGCAAACGGTTTTATGTCTCGATCCCGGTTTGATATAATTTACGTTATTGAATTGTATGACTTTATTTTGCCAGACGTTTGCGACTTTTGACCCTGTCACCGAGCCTCTTGATCGGGTGAGGTTATTTTATTTATTGACTTATTATTATTATTATTATTTTAAAAACTATTTTCCCTCGAACGCGGTAGGTTCGCCTGAATTATTATTTGTTTGCTTACGGACTTTCTCCCGTACGGTATACGGTGCTGAAACGAAAGTCGCCTTACGGTAGCGTTTGCCCTAACGCTGCTTGTCGTGGGGTTTGGCCTTGACAGTTCTGTTGGCCCATGGCGTCTCCATGCCCCGTGGAATCTCGTGTTGTCTCCTGAGGACCGTTGTCTTCCCCGCGTTGTCCGGCGTTGGACTCACCCCGTGAGCTGGCTGACTGGTACCACCTCGCTGATCGGGATCAGCAAGTGAGGGTCTTCGGTTCACACTTTTCCGAAATGAAACCTCTCGACCGGGTCGGTCAGGCTACTCAGTCCACCCGACCGATATCCGTCGAGCAGGTAACACGCGAAAACGGGTGATGAACCAGCACGGGTAAAAAGATTATTTTTAATTTATTTTTTTTACCCAAACTTGTATATAACGTGACGATCGTATCGTACCGATCAATTTACCATAAATCGAGTTATCCGCCGATTTTAAATTTTCTATCGATTTCAGCCTCCTCTATACTCACGCGCGGAGTTCTACGTTCCCGACGCTCTGGTTTTTTCTACCATCAGTTTTCTCAGCCCCGTTCTGCCGTGGTCGTTGCCCTTCGTGGTCCGATTGTTACGGCGGAGATTTACCGCTGCTCTGAATTCCGGAGTCGGAACCTACACACTTTCCTCCTATGTCCCAGTCGTCTGCAGTAACTGCATATGACATCCGCCGATTCGATTTTCTTATGTGGGATTGAACCCTGCGGACACCCTCGTGCGAGGTGTCCCGCTCTTCGGCACACATAATACTTTTTATTGTGTTTTTGATTCGGGTCCGGGAAATGTCCTGTAGCGGTAAACCCTTCACGCTCCTTTGATACGATGGATTTGACCATCCCAGGCGCGTTGTCGCTTTTTTGAGGTCGACGGTTCGACCCTTCAAGTCGCATTACCTCCATCATTCGCTCCAGTTTCGCCAAGCGCTCATCTAAATTGGAGGCTGGCAGCTCTGGAGTAGTGCGCTTCGGGTGGTATGCTTCGACTTCCTCAGCCCAGTCGAAGGCTTCCAAATGCGGCTGTTCGTAGCCCGAATTTTCAGCTACAGGCGGTTCCCATGCTGCGTGCAACGGAGCGTACTTGTCTGCTCGAGTTTTTCCCTCCGAGGTGTACTCGTGAGCCGCCGCTGGGGACTCCTCCGTTCCTGTAAAGGTACCACCGTGCGATGCTCTGACGGTCTCTCGCTGCTCCTCCTGTTTATCTTTCTTGGCCTCGAATCGTTTACGGTGCTGGCAAACCTTCCAGAGATGCCCAGTTCTCTTGCAATAGTTGCACACTTTATTCGAGACGTCGAGGTCCCTTGACTTCGGTGATGGGGAATGCCGGCGCTGGGACGGCCGGCATTTTTCCGCCCTTAATCCGTTCTCGAAATTTATTCGCGCACACTTCCAGACGGCTTCCGCTATGTAGCCAATGCCCGGTGCGTCGATTCCCTCACATAGATGGTTGATCACTCGCAGGGTGATATTTTCGGCCCGGGCGGCGTATGCTTTCGTGTTTTCTCGCGCACCCTGCTGCAACGTAGCAAATTGGTGCTGCAAGGAGACAAACGACTCACATTTCCCGGAGCCCGTCCCTGTCCCCGACCCTGAGCCCTGAGTCGTGTCGATTATGCCGTGATGTGTTTTTTGCATCACTCGGTCTTCCAGCTCGCAACTCCGTACCCTGCCGGTGGATCCTTGCCGCGCACTTTCCCCGTACGGCGGTTTCACGGTATCCACGTAGCCTGGGTTGCTTTTATAGATAATGTACTGAAATCCCGGCACAAGACCGTTCTTTCTTGCTCGACCCTAAGGTCTCTCGCCCATACGGGCAAACGCTTACATTCGTCCTGTCTTTCTCCATCGCGCTATATTATGCCCCGCAGAAGCCGACCTCAATTGAGGTGCACACGACCTAAGCATAAGTCGTGCGGGCAAGCACCTCCCCCACGATACCTTTCACTGACACCTCTTACGGGTGCCGGTTAGCCACCCGGGGTAGACCGAAGCGAGAGAACACCATTCTCTCGACGGACGCGTCACCAATCACGTCTTCTACCACACATGCGGTCCCCAATAATATATGCACCACGTGGGCTAGCTCGTCACAGCCCACTCCTCGCGGAACAAGGCAGTGCCGAGAACCGCCTCCTGATACCCTAGGAGAAGGATATCTGATTTTGGCACCAGGGTGGCATCCGAACGATTGGCTTCCAAATCCGGGTCCCCTTGCCTGAACGGTTCTGTAGCAAGTCTTTTTCGCCAGAGGATCTGTTGGTGATTGCGTCAAACTAGTTCGTCGAGGTCTAAAAGACCGAGAACCGCGGAATGACGACTTACGTAAGCCCCTTCGCACCTCGACAAGGTCGATCTTGACTTGACGGCGTTAGCTTTGTTAACGCAATACCGCCCAGGAGTCGATATTCGTCTTCTTGCTCCAGTCGCAGACACGGTCTACCTTACCGTCCGTCACCTTCTTAGCCAAGAAGAACCCTATTTACTCCGCCAGGGTCCTTTTATAGAGTGGCCCTGTGCCCACCACACCGTGTGTCTGTTTAGTCAATCTAGACACGACTTGCTTGGGGCTGGCTGCGACCTGCAGCGCTTCACCCTCTGTCCCAGTAGTTGTCCGACGTTGTCCTGCTTCGGACGACAACTCTGGCGCATGCTGTATACTCATTTTCTTGTTTTGGCGGTGTTTATATACCCCTGTTAATTAGCAGTAGCGTCCTCCATGCTCCAACAGTGCTACACGTGTTTTACGCACTCGTATCAACTGTGACGTATTTTCCCGGGTCTCAACGCGAACTAAAAAAACACAAAAAAAACGTAACCGAAAACACGAAAATCAAAGCTCAAACCGAACGGGAGCGGAGCGCGAAATCGAGAACTCAGAAAACGTCACCTTCGGCCGTCCGCTTCTACGGATGCATCGACGTCCCGGTGGGCGCCAGTTAATTTTTGTTTCGCCGGTATTAACAACCGGGCTAAACTGGAGGTCGGTGGAACGGCCGACCTCCGCAGGGTCGATCTTTGTTTCGCCGGAATCGCCAAGCCGGACTAATCTGGAGGTCGATGGAATGGTCGACCTCCGCAGGGTCGATTTTTGTTTCGCCGGAATCGCCAAGCCGGACTAATCTGGAGGTCGGTGGAACAGGCCGACCTCCGCAGGGTCGATTTTTGTTTCGCCGGAATCGCCAAGCCGGTCTAATCTGGAGGTCGGTGGAATAGGCCGACCTTCGCAAACGAAATACACGAAGACAGAACGAAAAAAATAACGAGATCACACAAACGAGAACTGAACGGTACGAGAACTAACGCCGATGCATTCGCGAAAGCGAACGGTTGCGGGAATGCACGGTTGCTCAGGATGCGGGTTGTGGTAGAAGGGTCGCGATCCTTCGCCAATAAAGTAACGCGAAATCTAAAACGCGAAATCTCAAATATCGGAATCCCGAAATTCTTAATTAACGTGAACAATAATTTGTTGGCTTGGTAAGCCACGGGATCGCACACTCGTGCATCGGGAGCGCTCCGCTGACCGGGGGGTCGGAGCGAGCGTAACGAGAGCGGATCGATACGCGATCGAAAATTACCGAAACGATAAACTCACCGGATCAGCGTACTTTAATCCAATAATGAGCGGGAACTGCATCTCGCGATGCCTCGAGAACTTCAACACAATCACTGCACCTCAAGAGCATCCCTCAGACGCATCTCGAGCACAGAAAAATCGGTAGTAAAAATCGGAACCGAATCTGCACGAAACACAGCATACACGGTTCAACTACCGAACGTACGAAGTGACAGGTAGCGTGAGCGAGATACGCGAACCGAAGCGAGAGTGGTAGCTGGAGTCTACGGCAGCGCGAGCGAGAGCGAACGACTCAGCGCGCGAGACAATAGCCCAAACGTAAACACCGATAGCGCGAGAGGTCCGAGCAGCCTCGAGGACGACTCTCGGCAGACTGACAAGCCTACGACGATATTCTAAGGAAGCGTTATGATTATCGCGAGATCCTTAGCCAATAGCTACTGCCCTCTCAAACTATTCCAGAGCGTCACTTATGCGGGAACCGAAACGGTAATGCGGTAATTTTTGAGATTCGTCGCGATCGTTACTCCCAATTCAGGACGTGAAAACAAGGCTCTCTCTCTTAACTAAAACACAGCACAAGGTGTTCCGACCTTGCCCGGACCGTGATAAAACCTCCGCCTGTTCTCCAACGTCCTGCATTATCACCTAAACGGAGTGCCGGGTTTGCACCGGACTTTGACGTATTCGCGACGAAATCTCGGCGGGCTCTTCTCTATTCGTGTTTCTCACTGCTTCGAGATTCTCTCCACCGAATAGATCCGAGGCTTCCGACCTGAACTGAATCTTTTTAACTTATCTCAAAGCTTATCCCACACCCAAGCTCATCAGTAAAGTCTAAACTGGATCGTAACCGTAACGCACTTTACTTAAACGAGAGCTAGACGGTACCTGGATAGCCGAGGAGCAGTAAATCGAGAACTATAACGGGCTAACCGAACTAAATCGATAGCTGCATCCGTAAAACGTTAAGGCAGTAGTCTGCTTTAGGAGCCGAAAAAAAAGCGTTTTTTCAACAATTTTTTTGAAAGGGAAGGAAATGATTGCGGTAAACGAAATTTTGAGACGATAGTATATTATATTCAAGCTTTAAAAAACAATTTTTATTATTACAAATTATTGAAATTTGCCAAAGTTGTAACGATTTTTCTGGGGCGCCTGGAGTGTGCACTCGTAAATCGGTGCCGGTGATGGAGGTCGTGTGATGCATCTGAAACAGTGGAACCAAATTTTTTTTCAGTTTTTATAAGTTCCTTTTCTATATGAACTAAAAAAATACCGAAGAAATGACGAAATTCCAAATTTTTTCGAAGTTTGAAAAAAAAATTCACTTTTTTGAAAAAAAAAATTCACTTTAAGTTGCAAAACAAGTAATTTAAATAGTACTTTTGTCCAACTTTTTTAGTTCAAATAGAAGATAATTCAATACTGAAGCTAGATCACTTTGGTTTTTTTCGATCGGACATATATTGTTTTTACTATCACCGGCACCGTTTTCCAAAACTTGTGAAAATGAAAACTCGAGAAAACGGGCTGTAAAGTTTTCGGTCCAAAAAAATGTAAGTTTTTGGATACTTACACTAATTAGATGTTAATCGGCTATCCCCGGGCCATACAATAATCCTTCCTCTTCTTCAAAAAACTCGTTTTGGCGGAGGCTTTCCGATCTTCGAGCTGTACGAGCCTCCTTGCTGGAAAGTGATGCGCGCCGGTTCTCCCGCGTTATGCGCTCAGCATCGACGGGGTCAGCAAAATTTTTGCATTGCTGCCCGATGACAATATCGAGGAGCTGCATGGTAGAAAGCACAGCTGAATAACCTTCGTTGAAAATGCCTGTAGCCATATTTGCTGCTATTTCGACGATTTTATAGCCGGAATTTACGTGTTTCGGATTTAGGCGCCACACAATCGAATTGAACGATTCGTTCGAATTTTGAGTGTGTCCGCCTAAGCACCGCGTCAATAAATCGCCATTTTAAAGATCATCGTAAATTGGACGAATGTGCTTCTCTACATTATCATTAATTAATCTTGCCGGGTGTTTGAAAGATGCCAGATTATTCGCCGCTTTAGCCTTGCGCCATTCGAACCAACTCTCCGGGCCTTCTGGACAATTTTTATGCCGAGGATTTTTATCGGTGGAACAATAATGGTCTAATGTTGCCATAATAGCTCTCTTCATACCTTCAACTGAGTTCACGTTTCGACGAATTGCCAGACCGTAGTAAATCGTCAATTTCTTGATGAGACTCTCCGTTAGCCCGTTCTTTCCTCCAAGTTTCTCGGTTTTTCTTTTATTCCGTAAACGAGTACCCATACGCTTTTGCACGTGTCCAACACACTCATTTTTCGTCACTGTGCACTCGTCCCCGTAAGGATTGCTATTTAAGATTCCAGTAAAAGTTTTGGAGTCGCCATCGCCGATATAATTACTGTACATAACTCCGAATTTCTCGACGGACCTCGAAAACATCTCTGTTATGGAATCTACCTCCATCTTCCCAGACGAACCTGTATGATTTGAGGAGCATGAGTCTTTATGATCCTCATACCACTCCTCAAATGCATCTTCATCCAAACTATTTTTATGTATGGTACACGAATGACAATAACCACTTTTTACAATCAGATCGATTACTTTGCCACTGTAGTATCCGATGAGCGTTGTTACACCGTACAAAGAAGTATAACCGCGCTTTTTCCACGATCCATCGCCCGAAACCTTCAAATGATTCGCAGGTCTTCCATGTTCAACGTTTTTTTCTTTCTCTTCCGTGACGGCTTTTTCGCAGGTACTCTCGAACAGTGTCTTCGACGCTGCGTACAAATGCTCAACGATTTGTTGATAAGTAGATTTTGCAAAACCTGCAGAAATATCCATAAGGCCGCAGAATACGTTTATCCCTTCTCGTCCGATACCAAGAAGCCTCATAACAAAAACAATCCGTCTGTTGATTTCGTAGCCGGTATTTATAAATGGTCCTGACTGGATTTCGCGTCGACCACACCTACACTGAACAACAATTTTAAATCCTAGGCCTCGATGACCGCTTTCTGCAAACGTTAATTTTTGTTTGCATGATCTGCAAATTGCGATTTCCGAAAGAGCGAGAAACACCGATATGAATTCAATAATGCGGTAGCAGTGCGATGAATGAATAATGTTATCATCGCTGCTTGCTGCCTTCAACTTTTGCTCACTGCGACTCGTGTGTAAGTCTCCGTCGTCCGATGATACACTGGTAAAACGATTGCCGTGAAATTTTCGCTTTCGCGGTTCCGCAGCACGCTGTCTTTTACATCGATCACCTTTCGGGTAGCTTGACATTTCGATGTGCGCTCGGCAAAATCAAAAATGAAACTGAAAGCTGACGCTACAAATAGCAGTGTAGAAGCCGATTCCGAGAGCTATAGTTTACCGTTATATTGTATACCGTTATCCCAACAACTACTCAACACAGACCTTCTAGAACCTCCAAATAATATTTCAAAGGACCGTTCAATGCTTTTAGGTATATACGAGTATAGTCAAACAATAGAATACACGAAGGGGTGGAGCGCGCGCGCTCGGGTCTGCCCGAGCATTCGCACCTGCTCGACGCTCGGCCACTAAAACTGATCTAGCTTCGAAAATATGTCAAATTGGCCTCTAAAATTTTGAACACATATTCTTGGATAGTTTTGGAATAGATTTAAGACAAAAACGAAAAATCGATTTTTTGAAGCCTGTAAAGCAGACTACTGCCTTAATGTATGTGTCTTTTTGCGACGGTGATCAAAAAATCACGTCACACAACTTTAATTAAGTAATGAGGGGTCACGGTGTGCACCCTGCACATTACGGGATGCCTTCTAGTCGTTGACGTATTACCCTTTCGGTTTCAGGTTCCCTTACTGATTCTGTTTTTACGTCCCAGTCCTTGGCGACGCTCTTCGGGATCCTGCAGCGATCCCCGAAGACGACGGTTGACTACCTTTCCGATATCTCACCTGAATAACGTGATCCACGGTGATCCGACGATCACACCCGTGGTCCGCCTGAACACTGGTCGACCCTGGTTCGCGGAACTTTCTATTTACTCGCTCTCCCGTGGAGCCACGACTTTACCGCAATCTGCGGAGGTTAGCGCGATTGGTAATTCGTTACTTTGATTTTTTAGTTCACTCTGAGCATCCCACCGCTGCCACCAATGTTATGCCGCAGAAACTCAGGTAGTTTATCTGGGTTCTGTGCGCGAGCCGTTGGCTCGTAAGGTTGGGGTTGTGCTCAGTAAAGGGTTGGAACCCAAGTGAAGTACAAACGTATTATTTATTCAGTCTGTGTTGAACAATGTTTGTTTAACAATATATTTAACGGGTTTTACAATATATTAATATTATCGGAGATTGTTTAACAATGTTCATTTAGCACTATATTTAATGTGTTTAACATTACGTTAATATTATCGGGGATTTACCAGGGTGACATTGTTATATCTCTCATATAACAATGTCTACCGAGTACCTTCGACTGAGGTTCGCTTTAATATTTTATCCCTTGATATTAATGCTCACTTAATGCTTTATTAAGTTAGCTGTTAAAGCTTGGTTAATTTATGTTTCGATGCTTTACCGTTAATGCTCGATTATTTCACTGTATGGATTTGGTTCTATTTATATGTTATCCGTTGATGCTTTAGTTTGATCGTTGAAGCTCTATTTATGCTTACGTCTGTCCTTTTGAATCACCAATCGTAGTACAATTTGTACTCTTGATACACCGACTGGATTACCGTCTATCGTGCGTTAATCCTTCGCGATAAGGGTCCAATATTCGCACAACCCACTTATCGCGTTTGAGCTTCGCTCGTATGGTGTATCTGTAGTCAACCGTAGGAATCAGGAGTTCCGAAGAGACCGATGAGTGCCTGCTCTCGATCCCTTATATACGAATAAGAGAGCAAACACGTCAGCTTAATATTGTTTAGATGTTTACGGTTTACTTTATTTCTGTAAACAATTATCTTTCCAAATCCTCGCTTCTTCGAGAACGGGATTTGGAGAATGTTTTTATTTCGACATAAGTGACTCGGTAATTCTCGAGTCGATGCTCTAATTACCGAGTCGCCCGTGATTGCTTAACGGCTGACTCAGGTTTTTGGTGGTCTTGGTTGCAGCGACGCGCGCTCGTCGCGTGCTACGATATATTATTACGACTATTTTATAATATTATACTATTGTACGAATATGGTATAATATTATATTGTTGCCCGAAAATGTACAATAATGTTTAATATAGTATAACATTATATGAATTAATGTTACTACATTAATTGATTATATTAATTAATTAATGTCGTATTACTGCCCCCTTAATAGGGTGCTACTACTCTATCCGGGGTACAACAAAATGTTTGGGACCTTTTTTTCCCTTGGAAGATCGACTTCTCACACATACAGGTATATAGGAAATGAAGAAAAACCCAATATTTTGGAGGGGAACGGGGGCGAAACGCCATAAGAACCCGCAAACCGCGAAACGTGACGCGAAAACAAATCATTGTCTGCGAAGGAAGCTTCGGATCACTTTTCTCTTTACAGGATATTTTTTGAAGGTTCTATAGAAGATACAAAAAAATATAAACCTTAAAGTTTCGGAGGGGACCAAGCCCGGACGACGACTAGAATACTGCTCACGCGCGCATTGGTAGCAAAAAAATAATAATAATAATTTAGCGCCAATGCAACTTCGGACCAGTTATCTCTTCACAGGGTATGATCTTGAGGTCCCATAGAAAATCTAAAAAAATATAAACCTTGAAATTCCAGAGAATATTGCTCAAGTTTGCATCATTTAATTTAATGTCAACATATCAAAATAAATTTGAGAATTATGGTGAGATAGAACTGAGAGATCCAGCAGATTAATCGTTTGTTTACCATTTACGGATTGGGGTTGAAGTGCCTGCCGAATATAACTTATTGCAGGAAAAGAAAGAAAAGAAGATGAGGAGCTCAACGAACTTTTGCAGAACGTGGATAAGCCAATTAAACATCCGTTTCTTTCGTCCATTATTGGGTAATACACAAAATCCGTATATCTTCAAGACTGCATCAAATGGTACATTGCGAGCGGCACGCTTTATGCGGGCAAGCCTGCCCGCTTGCCTTGCTTCGCCCCGCGCCGTCGCGTCGCTGGTTTACTCAGCGTTAAGGTAGTACTAGCGGACCGCCTGAGCCCACGTGAGTTCAGTTCGAATTGAGATAGAATTGCGAACACTTCTCGACGCGATAAAAATCTGAAAAAAATCAAGCACATGGAAGGTGCTGAAAAGATTGATTATGCATAATAATAATTCCAAAATGTTATTAACAAATAAATGAAAAAAAAATCGTTCAACAAATTCCCCGGCAACTTAACTTTTTGTTCATATAAAAACAATTTGTCAGTCTTTTTGAACACGTATGAATTTTTTCAAAATTTTGTGTAATTTTTGAAAATTTCGTTCTTTTATTAACTAAAAACGTGATATTTAAAAATTACACAAAATTCTGAAAAAATTCATACATATTCAGAAAAATTAACAAATCGTTTTTATTTTTAAAAAAGTTAGTTTGCCGGGTGATTTGTTAGGAAATTTTGTTTGCGTTAATTTGTTAATAACATTTTGGAATTATTGATATGCAAAATTAATCTTTTCAGTACGTTCCATATGGTTGATTTTTTCTGATTTTTATCTCATCGAGAAGTGTTCGCAGGTCCTCTTTGAATTCTCTCTGAACTCACGTGGGCTTAGGCTGTCCGCTTGTGCTACCTTAAGAGCATGTGCAATACCGCGGTTGGTAATAAAAACTGTCATAAAAAGTGTCATCGAAAGCCTATATAATATCCGCTTTTCATGAGACTTTTCATTTGATCGTACATACGAAAACCCATGAGAAAAGTTGATTACTGGTTTTGATACCGATTGACTCCGGTATGGACAGCTTCGGGAGGTGTTTTATATGGTCTTAAGCTCCGGCATTTGTATAAATGCCGGAAAGTAAATTTGGTGCGTTAAGTAAATTGATGCGAAGCTTGTCATTCATCTCATAAAACGACAGATCGGTTGCCGCTATAAGAAATTTTATCTACGCTTTATAATTAGAAGCTTCGTGCTAGAGATATTTGAAATCATTTTCTATGTCTGTGCCGAAGGCAGCTAATAGAAAGAATTTGGCGAACTAAGAAAAAAAATTGCATGGAAGCATCCTAAAAATGTGCTATTTTCACGATAATTATTAGTTAATACAATAACAATTATTAACTAACCACCGGTTTTATAATTTCAAATAATAATAACAGTAATAATTATTGTTTTAAGGAGTCCATTTAAAAAAAAAATTGTTGCGCTTTGATCAAAAGCTCTAATTCTCCTCTTTTTTTTCGTTTTGGCTTCACCGGTACTTCATTTCTCTTTGCTTCAGCGTCTCCATCATTCTTTTTCTTCACTTTATCGTTGCTGCGTCCGGCGGCGGCTTCTTGCTTATCTTTTTTAGCTTTTCTGGTTACTCTCTTTCTCTTCGATCCTTCGAAGCTCTTCGTACTTTCAGCTTTTCTTCTATTCTTCTTGTTTTTTCTGTCGTTTTTTCTTTCGCGATCTCTTTCACACTGTTCTTTGCTCAGTACTTTATTCTCTCCTTTTCGCTCCGTTGCACTAACTCCTTCGTTCTCTTTTTCCTTCCCTCTGTAAAGCCCCCCTTCACTCGTTCTGTCGATCTGCATTTCAAACCCTTCTCTGCTCACCCCTTCGTTTACTTCTTCTCTTTCTCCTTCACACTTTGCTTCGCTCACTCCTTCGTCCGATCTTTCGCTGGCTCATTTATTCTCTGCTTCACTAACTCCTTTATTCTCTCCTTCACTGGCTCCTTTATTCTCTCTTTCAACTTCTTTGTTTTCTCTTTCGCCTTCTTCTTCGATCTCTGTTTCACTTTCTCTGTAAAGTCCTCCTTCACTCGTTCCTTCGACCTGTGTTTCACTCTCTCTGTGAAGCCCTCCTTCGCTCGTTCCTTGAACCTGTACCCCACACTCTACTCTGCTCGCCCCGTCGTTTCCTCTGTCTCTTTCTTCTTCACGCATTGCGGCACTCACTCCTTCATTCTCTCTTTCACCTTCTTCTTCAATCTCTCCTTCACGCTCCGTTGCACTAGCTCCTTCGTTCTCTTTTTCTCTCTCTCTGTAAAGCATCCCTTCACTCGTTCTGTCGATCAGCATTTCAAACCCTTCTCTGTTCATCCCTTCGTTTACTTTTTCTCTTTCTCCTCAACACTTTGCTTCGCTCACTCCTTCGTCCAATCCTTCGCCGACTCCTTTATTCTCTCCTTCACTGGGTCCTTCGTTCTCTCTTTCATTCACTCGTTTCCTAGCTTTTTCGTTTGCTCCTTCACGTTCTCCTTCGTTTTTTCTTTCACGTTCTTCTAGGCTCTTCAGCTTACTGGTTTTCTTATGCTTTCTTTGACTCGCTGCCTCATTCTCCGTTTCAGTGGCTTCTTCGTGCTTATTTTCATAATCTTCTTCGTTCATTGTTTCACGCTCCGTTCCGCTGATTCTTTCGTTCTCGGTTTCTCTCTCGATATACTGCCCTCCTTCGATCTGCATTTGACTCCCTCCTCCGCTTACGCCTTCATTTCTGCTTTTGTTTTTTTCTTCACACCTTGCTTCGCTCACTCCTTCGTTTGGTCTTTTGCTGACCGCTTCGTTCTTTCTTTCGTCGACATCTTCGTTCTTTTTTCCCCTAGCTGTTTCATTCTCCCTTTCACCATCTCCTCCGTCAAGTTTGCGCCGTGCTGCCTTGCCGATATCTTCATAATATTGGCTGCCATTGGATGCCCCGCGGCAGCATTATCGACGACGGGAATACGAAAAACCCCGTAGCCAAAGTCGCGCGACCTCGAGAAATCCTCTGGTAAGACCTGGACACCTCTCTCCCTCTCCCTCTCCCTCTCCCTCTCCCTCTCCCTCTCCCTCTCCCTCTCCCTCTCCCTCTCCCTCTCCCTCTCCCTCTCCCTCTCCCTCTCCCTCTCCCTCTCCCTCTCCCTCTCCCTCTCCCTCTCCCTCTCCCTCTCTCTCATTTATTCGGAAGCAATTTGGCTAGCGAGACCAAATGAAACCCGTCGATGTTCGAACTGGACTATCGGTGGGAGAGAGAAAATCAGGACTACAACGAACGAGAATCTCTTCACACATTTCTAGAGCACGTTCTGATGCGTTCTCGACGACCATCGAACAGGACGCTCCCGGACTGCAGTTGACGCGAGGATAAACTAAGAAATTCATAAGAATGAATATCAATATAGATTGGAAAAGAGTTCCTCTGATTGGACAAATATAGTTGACGTCTCAAATAAACATTGCATCGTAAGAGTTTTATTAGCCGGGTCAGATAAGCTCCAGTGCAAAACAAGGAGCCGAATGAAATCGTCACTGATTTCATTTCGTGAATACGAAATGAAATTAAACAAAAATTAAACCCGTATTAAACAAAATACATCTCTGGGTCGATGAACAAATTTGGTCGAGAAAGACCCATACGAAACCACACATCTTTAGAGCAACTGCTCAAAATGACCCCCGCCGACTTCGATGCACTTGCGCGCCCTGACAATAAGGTTCTCCATCGTACGCCGGAGCATCTCTTCAGTGACGGTCCTGATAGCTGCATGAATGCGAGCACACAGATCTTGCTCGTCCCGAGGTCGCGTACGGCCATACACATGGGCCTTAACATGTCCCCAAAGGAAATAATCCAGAGGATTAAGGCCGGGGGATCTGGCAGGCCAGTTGACGGTACCTCCTCGTCCAATCCACCTGTTAGGGAACCTCTCGTTCAGCCAGTCTCTAACGATCGTCGTGAAATGGGCCGGTACCCCGTCGTGCTGGAACCACATTCCCTGGCGTCGATTGAGTGGCACATCTTTAAGCAGTTTTGGCAGCCTCTCTCGAAGAAATTGCAAGTAATTTAGGCCATTCAGTTGCATTGGAAGCTCGCAAGCTGAAGTCTAAAATTAATTTGCGCGTTTTGGTTTCCTTGCCCTTTTTTATTTTGTGTTTTCATCGCCCCCTCTCCATTACCCATCTAATATTTTATATCAATTCACTTACTATATTAACTCCAATGATGCCGCACCACATGTTTACGTTGAATCGTATTTGATGGCTTCTCGATCGCGTCGCGTAAGGATTCTCGACGGAATAAAAATGTTCATTGTGACAATTTCTTGCGCCACTCTGATCGAAGTTCGATTCGTCACTGAACAAAATCCGGTATATAAACTGATCGTCCTCTTCGTGTTGGTTCACTAGCCATCGACAGAAGTCAAGACGTTGCTCTGGGTCACCACCATGCAACTCCTGAACGGGGCATTTATGAAATGGGCGAAGACCGTTAGCCCTTGTGATCGCATTCACCGTCATATGTGACATCCCGAGCTCGCGACCAACGACTCGCGAACTTGTGCATGGATCCTCCGCAAACGATTCGAGCACTAATTCTTCGCGTGCAGCGGTCCTTTGCCTCACGCAAGGACCACCGTCGGCTCCTCTACGCGGTAACACATCCACCCGCTCGCGTGCACGTCGTCGTGCGTCCTCAATGACCCGAGGACCTGGAAAACGCTCTCTTCGTGGGTACAAAGCCCTGTATCGTCGAGCCGCGGCGGCGCCATTTCCCTCCGCCCACCCCAAACATTCTATCATGTTCAGATATTCTTCGCGCGTGTAATCCATCCGGATTTCTTTGAAAACCGTATCGATTGAGGCACTTGAATATGGAGGACTGATAAACAAAAGTTGGAGATCGAGAAACCAATGATGAAACAGGAAAACATGCTATGTTCTTTTTTTTATCGATAATGTCTGTTTCAGGAATATATTCATTTCATTGGTTTACACTGCATACACTGATAACATTTACAAGGCTTATTCATTGAAGCCATAAGATAAAAAGCTGCCCACGTACAGATACTCCATTTACGTTCCACGAAAATCGTTCTCAAAAAACAAAAAATAATAATAAATAAAATAAAATAAATCTCGGTCTGTCTATAGCGAGACAGAGATTTTCCTCGATACACATGGGCTTCATAATAAGAGGCTGGGTGTCCCGTCAGGCTTGCACTCGAGATCCTCTTATTACCCACGTCTAGCGAATTTGGCTAATTATTTTTTATTATTATTTTATTTGTTTGGAAGGGGAAACACCTTTTTACACAAAATGTACAGTAGTGAAGCAATTATGGAGGCAAGGCACGAGCCGACGAGAAAGTAGTGAATTAAAAAATTAATCATTTTTTTTAAACTTTATTAAGTAAAACCAGCTTTCTCATTGGAATATGATGGAGATGAGCTACCGTTTTACAAAGTGAATCGTGATTTGGCCTTGGTTTTACTATAAAAATCAATCGAAAAAAAAAATAAAAGAAAAAAAAATTCATCCATGATCTGGAATATCTGGACTGGGATATAAAGAGCTATGTAGCCAAGGTCGCCCGACGTCGAGAAATCGTCTGGTGACATCTAAACAGCGCTATAATTGACAAGGTTCGCTATGATATCCCGTAGTGATATTGTCGGCGACCGGAACTCGAAAAGCCACGTAGCCGAGGTCGAACGACCTCGACTAATCGTCTGGTGATACCTTGACACCGCGAGCATTAGCCAGGTTTGACACAATGCCCCGCGGCAGCATTATCGACGACGGGAATACGAAAAACCCCGTAGCCAAAGTCGCGCGACCTTGAGAAATCGTCTCGTGATACCTGGACACCGCGAGCATTGGCCAGGTTTGGCATAATGCCCCGCGGCAGTATTATCGACGACCGGGATTCGAAAAACCACGTAGCCAATATTGCACGACCTTGAGAACTTACCTGTTAAGACCTAGACACCGCGAGCATTGGCCAGGTTTGACATAATGCCCCGCGGCAGCATTACCGACGAACGGGATTCGAAAAACCACGTAGTCAAAGTCGCGCGACCTCGATAAATCGTCTGGTGAAACCTGGACACCGTTAGCATCGTCCAGGTTCGACATAACGCCCCGTTGCGATATTTTCGATGAACGGGTCGGAAAATAAATAAATTAAACATATTCTGATCCCCATTTTAATTCAAAAATCCTGTCTGATCATAGTAGCAACCGAATTCGCTATCGATTGTCAATTTTCTGACCACACAGTCGCGAAGTCCAACGAAGTTCGCCATTGTTCAAGGCGTCGAAACGCTGTCGCCAGGACCTACTTTCGCTTCGCTGTGATTGGTCAACTTATGAACGTTAATCACTCGCTCATTTTTGCTCAGATCGAATTTCGCCAAAGGACTTTTTTCTTCAGCGCAGCGTAAGCTATCTACCATTTGCCGATCGTACAATAGTTACCTTACACCCTATATATATATATAAACTCGCCGGAGACGAACTAAAAGAAATTGTAAATTTCTTTTTCTCCTTAGGGGGGAGGGATGTTGTACCCCGGGTCAACGCCCGATTATTTGAGGAATGCGCTTACCCAATAATCGCGGTAGGCAACGAGCGCGCGACGCATCGTTGCGAAATACGGAAGTAACCAACGACATAGCATTTAAGAATAACCGAATAATTAATTAGTCGAGTCAGCTGTTGGGAAACAGGGAACCAGACAGGCAATCCGGAATCAATAATTGTTTAAACATTACGAAACAACTGACACTGTCAAACTTAAGCTGACATGCCTGCTCTCACTCCTATATAAAGGACCTCGAGCAGACACTCGACAGTCTGATTCAAATCTGAACAACGTTACGGTTAGTTAGTTACACCCTAAATTATATACTCTCTTCGGAAGGAAGAAAAGCGTACAGAGTGTACTTCACAGCTATTGGTAAATAATCTTGAATAAACTATTGTAATTAATATTGATATAATGAATCGTGCTTTTATAATTCACTTGGGTTTTAACCCTTTACTGGATAAATCCCGAAACCTTCGAGCTAACGGCTCCCGCAGTACTCAGAGTAGCTAACTGAGCCTCTGCGGATATAACATGAGTCTAGGAGAAAGCCCTTCCAAGCTGTTAATATTTTTTAAACATTGGCCCATAAGTCCTGGGGCTCTCATCCGAGTACTTCCTTACTTATTTACAAAGGCCTGATTCGGTCCAGATTGGAATGGGCTTATTTCTGCTCCCACTCAGCTAACTCCTCAGCGGTGAGTAAATTCGAAAAAATCCAATTTGCGGCGCTTAGACTTGCCTTGGGGTGCTTCAGGTCGACTCCGACTAATGTGCTTCTGGATTTGGCCGAGGAGCCGTCAATTTGGTTCAGGGCCAAATTATTAGCCACTAAAAATTTTGTCAGAACATATGCGATCGTTTCCCATCCTTTAATTCCTAAACTCAGATTCCACTCTGGAAGGTTTAGGAAATATAAAAACACTCCTTCATACTGTAAATCGTTTTTGTACTCCGCCTGGACCAGAATATCCGACAAATTGACTAATTCCTATAGATCCGATCTTTCTCCGTGTTTTCAAATCCCTCTTAAACCTCATTTGACATCAATAACTGCTAATGTCGAAGTAGGGAAACTTATATCCAAGAGCAATAAAATCTATGCCCAAAAGATTTTTGATTGTGAAACAAGAAAGAACTGGCCAGGCTGGCTCAATGTATTTACAGACGGCTCGAAAAGTAAGGGTGAACCGTTTGTGGGTCTGTCTTTTTGTATTCCCGAGCTTAGCATTTCTAATTCTTTTAAAATCAACTTTTTGGCAAATGTTTACGAAGCTGAAGCCTTTGCAATTGTGGAAGCTCTGAAATGGCTTGAATATCGGTCCTCCAGGAATATCCTATTATGCTCAGATTCTCTCAGTGTCCTCTCGGCGCTGAGGTATGCGGAGGTAAATGCTAAACTCCATCCGCTGGTTCTAGAAATAAAATCATTATATAGCAGGATAACTTCCTCTGGTAGGAAAATGACTATTCTGTGGTGTCCACCCCATTGCGGCATTGTCGGTAACGAATTGGCAGACGAACTTGCGGTGAGGGGTGCTCTGGCGGGAGAGTTTAGGAGGTTCTTGCCTTCACCTAGATCGGTTGCACGGGATTTATCTTTGCATTTTAAAACAGAGGAAGAACATTACATTCTATCCTCGTTCGTCTCTAGGGGTAGATCATACGGTGCTCTCAGGGACAGTAGTTTAAGTAACCCCTGGTGGTTCCGATTCAGCTATCCGCGTGACGCGATTACTTTGATAAACAGACTTAGAACAGGACATGTAAGCACTAATGAGCATTTGTACAGGATAGGGCTGGTGTATAACCTCGCATGTATATGTAATTCTGCAATTCAATCGCTAAACCATATTTTCCGAAATTGTAAGGAGACTAATGAATATACGGTCATCCTAGTTAAAGAGCTCATTAGTTTGGGCATCGGCCCTCCGTATGAAGTAGTAAGCCTTTCTTTTTCAAATTCGTCCAAGATCCCAGATCTGTTAATTAAATTTGCTTATAACATTGTTGTACGCCGACCGGCGTTTTCCCTCGCCGAAACCTGAAAAAAGAAAACCTGAAACAAAAAAACAACTATTAGTAAATAATCAACCAAAATAGCTTTACTATCCTACGTACTTACCATACGACGAAGGGCCGTTGCCTTCGTCGTGCGTCAAACCGATTACCTCGTCGCCTCGACCGGGACCCTGCACCTGAAAAAGAAAAACAGAAAACAATTAGTATGCTGAAAAATAAAAAGACAGTACATTAAAATAATACTCACCGTGACGTGCAGATCCGCCGACGAGGCCACGAGGTTTCCCCAAGACGAACTTCGGGCGACGTCGAGCCAGGTGGAGGTTTCCCCGCTGCCTCGCCGTCACCTGAAAAAAATACATAAAAGAAATAAAAATATTAGTAACATTTATACCTACCTGGGTGACGGAACCTCGACAACGAACCGACGACTCGGGGCCCTCCGACGACGCCGAGCGAGGTAACGGCTTACCCGCTACCTCGCCGTAACCTGAAACAGAAAATACATATTAATGATTAAGAATAGCCATAAATAGATTTAAAAAACTAATAACTAGATACTCACCTATGGAATACTGTCGTGGACCCTCTGTCCACATCCCTCGAAACCGGACCATCCGTCCGGAGCTCCCGATGACTCCACGCCGGAACCTGAAACGAAGAACAAAAAAAATGTACATTATAAAAAAATCATTTTAGAAAAAAAGAGTGAAAATACTTTCGCTCAGGAGAGAATCTCCGAATGCTAAATTAAAAAAAAAAAAAAAAAAAAAAACTTACCAATAAGAGAAATCCGGCACCGCCGTAGCCACCTGTTGCTCGCGTAAACATTCGCCGGAAAAACACCGGTAAAAACACTATCCCTCACTAACACGTCCACACACTATTTCACAGCGATGTGGGATTTACCGAACCACACATCGCTCACTTCACTTCACGGTAAAACTACTTTGAAATTATAATAATTATCAAAAAAAACACACGCGTAGCACCAGCGGAGGTTATAGCATACCGTCGCTGCGCACACGCTCGACAATTGGTCGAGACTCGAGAACCCGAACGTTCACGGAAATTGCCGAACGCCGCGACGGTGCGCTCGAGCCCCGACGATAGATCTAGATTGTAAAACTAGCCGCTAGAGGGAGATTTGAGACTAGTTTCTCGCAGGCGGAAGGGCACTTGAGCGGCTATAAGAAGCCGGGAATTTCCACGAATAAATCAGAATTTTACCCAACCGAACCAGTCTCTGACTGGGGAAAAGTATCATTTCTCACGTTTTTGTCCTCGTAAAGACGACCCTACCTAGCGGAATAGCCCGTGGCCTTGCCTCCACCGACTTTCCAAAAATCCGTTCCTTTCGGAACGAAATTTGCTGCATTGCGGTTCTCAGCCCTGCTGAACAGCGGAACGAAACCTGCTGCAGAGCGGTTCTCGACCCTGCTGAAGAGCGGTTCTCGACCCTGCTAAAGAGCGGTTCTCGACCCTGCTGAAGAGCGGTTCTCGACCCTGCTGAAGAGCGGTTCTCGACCCTGCTGAAGAGCGGTTCTCACCGCTGAAGAGCGGTTCAGCAGGCTGGACAGCGGAACGAACGTCTCTATTGGACCTCCCTTGTTTCCAGTACGCTACCCAGGAACCGCTCCTTGTACGGCGCCTGACGCCACGCGGACCTCAGGGTGGAGGGTACGCACCTCCTGTCGCCGTCACTCGACCAGTCTCCATCCGCGCTCAACCGTATTCGCCACGAAGGGATAGCGTCCGTCCGGAGGTAACGGGAGGCTCGATTACCGGACTGAAAACCTTCTCACCCCGCGAGGTAACCCCCAGGGTGTACCTGGAGGCCCCTGGGAAGCGAGTCGCCTGCGTCGGAACCGAACCACCCCGCCCGTCCATAGAGGAGCCCGAGTCGCTGCACGGCCTGTGGCAGCGTTTATACGGGAAGGCGCCTGCGAAGCCGAGCCCGAGGGAAGCGCCCGTATCGAACCCTCGCACTGCGGACCAAGAAAACCGAGCATCCCTAGCGGACCTATTCGGCCAGATGCCCGAGACCGTGGCGGGACTCTCCCTTCCAACACTAGCAAGTTCGGGGAAACGGCAGGGAAATAAATCGGGTCCGTGTTGGTCGTCGGACAGCGATCTCAGCTCTAGGAGCTCACTGCATCTCCTCGCCAGCGCCGCCGCCATCTTCGCCGGAGGGCCGAGTTCACCCCCGCTACCCGGATTCGGGGCCTTGGACGTATTGGCGGAGGTCGCCGGGAACACCCCCCGAGCCACGAATTATCACCCTTCCGAGCAGTACACCTCGATCAACGACGGTGTGGGCCACCACCCGGGCGTTTTCCAGCGAGCCCCACCGGAGTACGTACCCACGCGCATTCGCGCCGCACCCAAAGAGCCTGCACCCACCGAGCCACTGGAAGAGCCGACCGCGTCCGGGACGTACCACCCCCGGAACTAGACGCGAAGGCTTCCCCTTCCGGTCAACCTGACCGTGTCCCTTAGGGACTAAACTGAACATCCCGGTCTAACGACCGCGCACTTACGATGCGAAACTGACGAGGCGATAGGAGCGGGTTCAAACCCCGGGATCAAACGGCCCTTTTTAGGGCCACCAAAACCTTCAAACGTACTCTCTAACCTCGTAAACCGCAACACCACTTGACCCTTCATCCGAACTACCGGAGAGACCGCGTCCTTGTCACCGGTTAACGTCAACATCAGAGAAGTTTGCCTTCTCACTTATCTTTAATTGTGTTCCTCGACAGTTTCTTTTATAATGAAAGTTGACTTTTCGTAAGACTGATGATGATGTGATAAACGTGTAGAAATAAGGGCTTTCGGTTTATTATTTATTTATTTTATGTTATTTCAATTTTGCTCCATAGTATGTGCTCCCAACGCAAGCCGGGGGATCTATAGGTGCATTTTCATTTAGTAACTTTTGTGATATTTTCACCAACCTTCCAACTCAATTTTTGTTGAGTATGTGGCTACAACGATACCAATACGGTGACAACTACACACGACGCCAGTAAAGGCGACAATTTTAATTATCCAAGTGTTCGTGACTAGAGCAGACAGTCACGAAGCCTCTCTTGAACATCCCGCTACTTTCGCGTTGGCTGACACGTTTATTCTTTGGCCCTACTGGGCGCCTCCTATCCGTACGCTAGGTGGCCCAGTAAAATTGAAAAGAAGAAGAAGAAGAACTACTGGGAAGGAGTCGCTGGACGCCATACAGTATGTTTCGAAACTCGATACATACCCCATTCGAAGCGTTATTGTCTTCTCTAACGAATTTCTACCGCAACATGAATAATGTTATTGATTTTAAGCAACTAATAATTTTCGTAATATTGATAATTTTATTAATGAATAAAAATAAATTTTTTAAAAGTCGTTCTAAAGTCAACGAAAGATTCGACTTCGACGACACGCCTAGAAATTTTGGTACGTAGTTGTTGGTAGGTAAACATAATTCTGCTTAAATATTTTCGTATGTAAAATCTTTTATTACATCAACTGTCATTTACAATAATTTCGAACATGTATTTTATAAAAATATTTTTTTATGAAGTTAAATGGTATAGGTGTCACGTTCCGCGCAGCAACGATTTTTATTTCTTAATCTTCCTGCGTGGTTCGCGACAGAACTCGCGAAATGGCACGTTCGGGCTCGTCAGCGCGGGATCGACTGTCAGGGCATCGGAGTGCACAGGATGTATTCCGTTGCCTTTCCAGTATTCAATTTCCTGCATTAATTTTTTCCATATCGCGCCAACCGCGGCGTTATTCTAAGCGACGCGGATCGCGCGATATTTTTTCCTAAGAGTCGGGGGGCTCGAGGGGACATACGAATGTCTCCTCTCGCCTCCGCTCAAACGGGGCGCAATTTCGCTGTCTTGCAGAAATCCTCCCCGGCTCGACATCCGACGGCCGAGAGATCGACGGATGCACGAGCCGGGGAGGGCAGTCCCGTTTAGACAGCGAAAGCGAGAGCTCGGTCTTCGGTTAAACTCCTCGATTAGCACCCGCAATTGCAGAGTAAATCTCCAGGGAACACCCCGGCCCAGTAGAACGCGTAAAAGTCGCGAGGGCCGAAAGGAGCCTAAAGAGTGCTGCATCCCGCGGTGATGAGCCTGATCGTGCTAGATCATAGCTGTTTTCGATGACGCCACGAACGATCCGTCGTGTAGATTTAAGAGTGTGGAAACGGTACGAGAGAAGAGTGGAGTGAGAGGGAGAGATAGTGAGCAGAAGTGTTAAGCCTAGAGAGAGAGAAGGAGTGTGTGAAGAAGTGCCGAGAAAGAGGGCGGAGGAAAGAGACCGTCAACACACGTAGCATTAAGGATATATAGTAAGTAAGAGTGTGAGTCCGTGTGTGCGAATATAGAGTGAGTGCTTGCCGGCCTAACCTTGTATGATTATAATATGTAATGTCATTTTGTTCAATTAAACGCGAATTGACCTGGGACACCGCGTGATTTGTTTGGCGACCCGCGCGAATAACGGGAACGTCCTGTATAGGACGAACCGGGAACGATCCCGAATAAATAAATATAAACTCGTCGCGCTTCCCGCGACGGGGTTATTTTCGACGTATAGAACGCCCGTACGTCACATAGGAAGACATTCGTTTTGTCATACTTACGAAACGATTTTTTTCAAAAGTCATTTTGTAATGAAAAAAATAACGTAACATCTTATACGTCTAACTCGTCTAACGTTTTTTTACGTACGCGTATGACGTGCAAGTACACGTGATACGCGTAATTGCCGAATGGTATATTATATCATTCGGTGGGAAAATGGCGGTTTTACGCACGCTTCACGTGCAAAGACCACCATTGTCCCATCTCGTGAAATAAAATTTTGTACAATACTCGTGCGAAAAACTCTTTGTGAACTCGTGTGATTGCAACACTCGTCTTCGGCTTGTGCTGCAAAGTCACGGTCGTCAGAAAAACTTTTTTTGCGCTAGTATTGTAATGTACTACTCTAGCGTTCTCCTTTTTTTTGTTTTTATATAAAAGCACTGAACACGTTTTGCATAATTTAAACAAAAATTTAACATTTCATATGCCCCTTGTTGGGCTGTTCTTTTTGTTTTTTGCGATGCAGACCATTGGTAGTTCTTTAGAACAAAATCTCCGGCATATATCAGCTAGTTCCATCAGCATCCCAGATAGAAAAACGTGCTATGCGTTCGTCACGCCGTGCCGGCACAATGCCGTCAAGTACGTTCGCATGTGACGATATTGTGACGGCACGGCGTTTTGATACAAAAACCTTCTTGCACAGTTCCAGCTCACTGTGGAGGTTCACGTCAAGATAGTGCAGCTCCACGCCAAGCTGGAACTGTGCAAGCAGCCTTTGTCACAATATCGTCACATGTGGACGTACATGTCTGCATTGTGCCGGCACGACGTACGTACCCGTGCCAGCACCAAATAGATCCCGTGCCGTCACATGTCTATTTGGGATCATCAGTTCGTAGGCGTTGTACTTGAGTTTGAAAACTCGTTTATCCTCGAAATTGTCTCCCATTATTCCTATTAGAGACAAAATTCTGTCTCTTTAGCTATTCTATCTCGTATGAGAGACCTATATGAAGGTGGCAATCGAGACGTCACATTCGGGCTTAACTTAGATCTTTTTGGCATCTTCGATTGTATTCTGAAAACAAGAGTAGGAGAGTTAAACAAGTGAAATTTTCTCCTTTTGTCTTTTTTTAAGTTAACGCGAATATAGATTCAGATCAAAAGCACTCCACGGAGAACGAACCTTCGCTCGGCTATAGAATATCAAAGCAGAAAATACTTTAAAAAAAAAGTAAAAAGGTACTTAAAAATTGGCCAAGTACTTAAAAATTGTATGGTCGTTCAGAAAATATGTGTATAAAAAAAAACCTCTCAAAAAGAAAAAAACTGCCAAAACAGATGTTTTTCAAACCAGTTTCTGAACAAAAAAATTCTTCCAAAAAGACGTTTATCAAAGCATTAAAAAAAATACATGTGTATCAAAATATCAACAAAAAAAAATAAAAAAATTGAAAAGAAATCAAATCAAACCAACCAAGTAGCAGTACATACAAAAAAATGCTTTGAAAAATGTCTTTATCAGAACAATCTAAAAAAAACTACAAGATGCAAAAAATCTTGACAAACGAAAACTTAGCGTGCCAGTTTTTTTTTACAATAGCTGTCGTACATGGTTCATTATAATAATCGAGGGAGAGGGAAAGTAACTGTAATAACTGCAGTAACTGTAATTGTAAAAAGAACTGGCACGCCAAGTTTTTTTTTGTCAAGATTTTTTGCATCTCATATTTTTTTTTAGATTGTTTTGGTACACATATTTTTTGAAGAATTTTTTTGTATGTACTACTACTTGGCTGGTTTGATTTTATTTCTGTTCAATTTTTTATTTTTTTTGTTGAGATTTTGATACACACTTGTTTTTTGTATGCTTTGATAAACGTCTTTTTGGAAGAATTTTTTTGTTCAGAAACTGGTTTGATAACCATCTGTTTTGGCAGATTTTTTCATTTTAAGAGGTTTTTTTTTATAAACATATTTTCTGAACGACCATACAATATTTAAGTACTTGGCGTACCTTTTTACTTTTTTTTTTTAAAGTAATTTTTGCTTTGATTTAATCTATTTTTGACATTCAGTCATGTAGTTTAATTGCTTATTACCAACATACTGGGAATAAACCGAATCATCTTTCTGTAAAATATATTCGTGTAACAGTTTATGGTGACGGAAGGCACCTTCGACACCTTGAGTAGCTGCTTGAGTTGCTGCACATGACTCTCTGGACCTTCGAAGGCAGCTGTGTCAGGGTCAGAAGCTGGGTTCCATCATGCGTAGCTAACAAAAAACTTATCTCTCTCGCATGATGGATAAAGACATCTTTTGATGCTGACACAGTGCCCCTGAAGTTCTAGAGCATCAATGGCATCTGTATGTGGAGCTGGCGATGCCTTTCGCCACTATATGCAAAAATGATGTATAAAATGAATTATAAATTTTCACTGCGAGCCTTCAATAATACATCGACAGTGGGAAATGTCTCAAATAGACTGCCAGCTCTGTCAGGAAAAGATTTATTCCTTGGTTTGGGTATATGTAAATAAGTGCATGTTTTGCTGACGGAGCATAGATTCTATTTTTAAAAAAAACCAAATCATTTTCCTGTAAAATATATTCGTGTAACATTTTATGGTGACGAAAGGCACCTTCGACTCCTTGAGTACCTGCTCCTGCTGCTCTGGACCTTTGAAGGCAGCTGCGTGAGGATCAGAAGGTGGTTTTCATCATGTGTAGCTGAAAAAAACTTATCTGTCTCGCATAATGGATGAAGACATCTTTTGATTTTGACGCAGTGCGTCAGAGTGCGTTTGAAGTTCCAAAGATTCTAGGGCATCTGTATGTGGAGTTGTATATGCCTTTCGCCACTATATGCAACAAGTACATATAAAAATATAGATAATTTAAATTTTCCCTGCGAACCTTCAATTCTTAAAAAAAAAACTGAATCATTGCTCTGTATTATTTGGACTTATATCAAAGGCCATGGTTTGCCAGTTCCATCAGCAAAAGATTTATTCCTCGGTTTAGATACCTATACAAACAGAGGTAAATAAGTTCATGTTTTCCTGACGGAGCGTAGATTCCATTTTAAAAAACTAAACCATCTTTCTATCAAATATATTTTAAAATATCAATTTTTGACAAAAGCAAAATTAAATCGAAACTTCAAAAATAGGTTAGTCATAAAAAGATCGAGGAATTAACTTTAAAAAAAGACACGTCCAACACATTATAATTTATTTATTTTTTATAATATGAATCAATTTTTTTACACGAGTTATTTTCATTTTTCTTTCACGATACGAGTGGACACATTCACCTTTTTTTCATTCCGAACAGAACATCCCATATATCACATATCACACTTATTTTCTTAACGAAGAAGAATTTGTTTTCCCGAGCGATCACATGTCACACTTATTTTCTTAATAAAAAAGAATTTGCTTTGCCGAGCGATTAACCGAAGCGCGAAGTGCGCTGCGCTGATATACGACGAAATCCAAGAGAGATGGGTAAACAGAGACGGGTAGAGAGAAAGTGCCGCGCTGACGCGAGCACGGTCTTACATACAGGTCTTGCAACTCAGACACAATTACGCTGCGGATGTGAGTCGCTTATTGAAGCAGTTTTTCGTTCTTAGAACCTCCACTAGTTGTCGCTGTCATCCAGTTTCGCAAATAACCGTAACCTCACTTTCTAAGAACAACAAGAGGACGGTGTTTATCGATGATATCGAAATTTATTTAAATATATGGGACTTTTTTTTTTAATATGCCAAGAAAGTGTGCTGTACCTATTGCAACAGCGGCAGCCGAACTGCGAGTTGCAAGATTTCCGTATTTCGCGCGCCGAAAGATGTGTCTATGCGAAAAACGTGGGAAGAGACGATTCCGGGCATCAGTGCATTGCAACAAAATGACGTGGTTTGCGAGAAGCATTTCGACGCAAACGACATATCGCATGAATGGGTCAAGCAGGACTCTAGTGGGCAGATAATTGCACGGGTAATTACATTTTGCATAAAAACGAATTCTGTACAAAATGCAATACAAGTTCCGTATTATTTTGTTAAAGGTTCCGTACAAGCATCCACACCTCAACGATGGTGCTATTCCGAAGAACTTCTGTGTCATTGAAAGGGAGAAAGAAAATTGTGATCCATTGCATAATTATGCAACGAAGGATACACCTGCGCTCGTAATGAAAAATCCTTGGAGCGATTCGCACAACGACGATAAGTCAGCTGCGCCTTTTGATATCGACGAAACGAGTGATCAACAAACTTTCATTGAAGAGTTCTCTGCACCTAAAGGTATGCCTCGTCACACTCCACACGTACAATGGAACAATTAAAAGCAATGAAAGCGTTCTATTGTTTTCAATTTAGTAGAGGTTGCATGTATCGCTGCTCCGGATCCAGATCATTTCTCATTGCCGCAACCTGTCGAAGAGACTAGCGATCGTCTGAAAACAGATTCATCGACGACTGCAAAGCCTGCAGAAGTATCGTTACCTCATGGTAGTAGCCAACGTGAGTATAAATACGCCTTTTTAATAGCACCAAAGTTTCAGTGTTTCAAAATTATCGCCTGAACATATTGTTACAGACATTCCGGACTCAGTTAGCACTTTGACTGATCCTTGTGCCCTTCCGGAGTCTTGGAGTGTCTTCAAGATGCCCAGTGAAAACGGCGATCAATTTCTATTTTCTCACGTGATAATGAGGTTAGAAAACGGCGTGTCTTGCCCAATAATGCAATTATGCGTGAAGCTTGACGGAGACGGTGCATTGGACTATTACGTTTATGGACGTCATATCAATCTAGAAGGAACGCCACTCGAGCGAAGATTAGAAAAAAAAACGAAAAGCTTCCGAATGTATTGGAGAAATTCAAGAGAATGAACATCTGCAACGGATTAGGAAAAATCAATGTCCATGTAGCACGAGAAGAAGGAGCATTTCAAGATTACGTCGGTGAATGGAGGAGCCACAATTGCGCTCTAATCTCGAAAAAGAAAAGATGCGATTCCTGCATATAATTGCGAAAACGTATAGAGCAACGGGCGGCCCGATTGTCGAAGAGGCCGATGCTCTCGCGTATTCGGAATGCTTCAAATCCCGTTGATCAGATGAAATTGTCAATAATGAGGATAAAAAATAGACGTCAACGACAACAGAAACTAAGAGTAAAGAAGACCGTGCAAAATCTGATGATACGTTTACAAGAGCAACGAGAACAAATCGCGAGCATACAAGATGTTACGCTCGATAAAAAATGTGTCGAGCTCAATGTACCGGAGGCCCTGCAAGGAACATGCATCTGATATACTATCTTATGCGATAGTTTACTATATTAGATTAAGGATGAGACAAAACGCTCATCAGGAGAATCTCAAATTTAAAAAAAAGTTCGTTGTAAAAAAAAAACTCGCGAAATTGACAAATCAATAAACGGTGTTCAAATACTCAATGTATTTTTTCCTTGCTTTTTCCCTTTTAATATAGACATTTCTAACATCAATAATTCGTCTGTTTTCGCTACGCGTTCATCATATGAGCTGAAGATACACAGAAATAGGCATTTAAGAATTTATTCGGGGGTAGCATTACGCGTGTGTAATTATTTTAAATGCTGCACAGCCAATTGTACCGATCATGCGGTGGCACGGGACAAACGTATATTCGTAAGAGAGAGATCGATAGATTCATGCTATCTCACTCTCACGGCGCGGAAATTCGATAGCAGCGACGCTAGTAGCGATGCGGCGAACAAAAATTAGCCTCACTAAGCGAAGCTTCCCCCACCACCGAAGTTGCAAGACCTGTATGTAAGACCGTGGACGCGAGCATCCGAGAGACATGGAAGATGAGTTAGCTGGCGGACGCATGCGCAGCAGACGCGAGGACTCACATCACATCACAGGACATTTGTATAATATTTTCGGTTCTCGTGAGGGTCACGATGCCTGTATCTCGGCATCTACCTAACACTTATGATCGTAACTAGGCGCGTTGGAAAGCTTGAGTCCGATATGTATACCTGAAGTGTCGTTGGAATTCCGATTCGATGCTTCGTTTTCGACAAAATGGAGGAGGAAAAATCCACTTCCGGCCTTTTGGAGTATATACACTTGGTAGCGTCTCGTCAACTCGCTTAAAAATCTTTTTTTTTTTTTAGTACTTGGTGTCGAGACGCTACCGCGTCTCGTGATCCGCAATCTTGTCGCCCCGTTGAGATCGAGTAACGCATCGGACTCACCACATTCCTCGTTAACCGCCAGTGTCAGAGTATCCATAATGCTTTTTAGTTAAAACTTTTCGATCAGCCCCGCAAAGAGGCTCGTCGTTGTCATAGATCCTCCTCCAGATGGACATCATCGCTTTCAGAGCGTCTATAATAAATTCAACGGCGTGTAGGGACGCCTGTCATAAAAATCTCGAAACAAAAAATTTTCCCAAAATAAAGCTTCCTTTAGGAGAAAGCAAAAAGGTTTTCATCCCAGATAGACATATGAAAGCACATTGGCGGCACCGTGACACCTTCGCACAACACACCGTGCCGGTACAGTCGGATCATGTACGTCCGCATGTAATCGTTTTGTGCTGGCACGACGTGGAGGTACGTTGTAACAGCGCGGTAGTGTCACATACGATGCTCGTTGCGGATTGCGGATCCGGCACGATACCGCCTCACTGTGGGGTCTCGAAAGGCAACGAGAGTCTACTGTGATGTCACACAGTCAGCTTACCGTGATTTCTGAAACTTTTGCGAAACAGAACTATACTGGCACACAGCCTGCTCGTAGTGTTCCGTCGCAATCAGCTATAACGCTACTGTGCTAGCACGTTGCCAGTTCGCCTCGACGTCTCAAAAAAATAATGGGAAACAACGGTATCGTCACGTCGCCTTCTTGTTGTGAGGGATCGAATTTTGTCCTGGCGGCACGGTTACATCACATGTCCAGCTGATGGTTGGTATTTCTTTTATGCCAGAGTGTAATGATACCGGCACGGAGCCGTTTCGTCTTAAGGTTGCGCAATTTGTCGTGGCGGCATAGTGACATCACGCGCCCTAGCTGACGGTTGTTGCTTCGATATCGCCAGGACGAAACGGTGCCAGCACATAACCGGTTTGGTTAAGAAGTTCACAATTTGACTTGGTGACATAGTGACGTTACCTTTCCAGCTCACAGATAATGTTTGAATTCGCGGAGGACTATACGATACTGGCACATCGCCGTCTTGTCCTGAGGTCTCTAAATTTGCTCAGGCGACATGGTGACTTCACCTTTTCACCTTGCGGTCAATGTTCGAATTTGGCCAGGTCTGAACAGTACCAGCACATAACCGTCTAATCCTGAGAGCACGAGCTTTACCATGGCGGCACGGTAACGGCACGTATTTAGCTCATCCCTGTCGGAACCGGCGACCGCCTTACGACCATGAGCCGACGGTCGGAAAATGCAGTATTTTTCGACAGTAAAACAACCGTACTTCGTCTATCTTGACAGGGTTTTGCAGGTGGCGCTAGTTGTCCGTGTTTGAGCCTTTCTTGGGTAGGACGGAATGTAGGCGTTCAGACCGTATGACAAACACGTACCAACCTTGTTAAATTTTGAATCTCGACCGCTCCGACGGCAATGCGACCGTAATTCGACCACATGCCAATTTTCTTAATCCGACCGCTCCGACCGTAATTCTACTGTATTGCAACCTCTCACCGATTATTAAAACCCGACCACTTAAACTGCAATACAACCGCATTTCAACCATTCGCAAATTTCTTAAATTTAACCGTACCGCCGTTGAAACAACCGTATTGCAGCTGTTATGCCGCAGAATCCCGGTTAGCTATTCCGGGTTCGCGTGAAACTGTTTCTCGGGATTATCCAGTAAAGGGTTGGAACCCACGTGAATTAATGACACAATATTTATAAAGCAATATTTATTTGTAATGGTTTACTTAACAGAGCTTGATGATGATTTATTTAACGAAGTTAAATAATGGTCAATTAACAATGTTTATCTGTTCTATAACTTGGTTAACTATTTATTTTATCGCTATTTGAATTTTACCGATTGCGTACACTATGCACCCTTGTCGTTCCCTTTACGAGTCCTTCGGGAACGATCCTTTGTATTCAACCGTACGGGTCAGAATTGTATTCAGACTGCCTCCTACCTGCTCTCGATCCTCTATATATATTCCTCGAGGGCAGGTATGTCCGCTTAACATTTAGCGCGAGTTTCATATTTACAAAAACCCTGTAAACAATTTCTTTCCAAATTCTCGCTTTTTCGCGAGCGGGATTTGGAGCATGTTTTCCCTTTCGTAATTCTCGCCTCGGTATTCTCGAGTCGATGCTCCAGTTACCGAGGCGCTCTCGGTTGCCTAACTGCTGCGTCAGCAGTATCGACGCTCGACGCTCGACGCTCGGCGTTCGACGCTCGACGTACGCCCGGTGCGTAACGCAACCGAATTCCTCGCACTGAAATAATCGGGGTCGAGGAATAATACGAATAATAATATCGCTAAACCCGGGGCACAACATCCCTCCCCCCTAAAAAGAAAAGAAATCCGATTTCTTTTCGCTCGCCTCCGGAGAGCTTTATTTTTACGATCTTCGTGTGCCCCGTACCCAATACTATGGGTTAATAAAAAAAAATTAATTAATTCCCGTAAACCACAAATGTGCGTGTAAGCTAAGCGTGTTACCGGGCTATTGCGGAATACTGAGGCGGAAGGCCTCGCTATTGCTTAATGCTGACGGACGAGGTCGACGCTCAGTAGGTCGACGCGTTTGCACTTTTGGGCTATATTAACCGTCGCTTCGCTAGTGTGTTTACTTATTCGTTCAACGACCGACAGCTATCCAACTCCAGCAAATCCGGAAGATGAGCTCCAGAAGAAACCCAAGCCCGCCCGCCAAGGTATGTAAAATTTGGTTAATAATATTTTGAGCATATTTTCCCCAATATTAAAATTTTTCTTCCCTCAATTTAATATATATTTTCTTTTTTCTTTTTTCAGAGAGTGCGTGTCACTCTTCCCGGCGAGGTAATTTACACGCTGGTGATCCGTCCCAGCTCCTCGGGTCGGTCCAGTCCCGACGTTGAGGTCATCGGGCCCGAGACGCGAGATACCGTCGCGAGGCCTCCCGGCCCTACCGCTCCCGCGCTGGAATCCCGGAGGAGGCATCCAGCCCCCCGGAGAGATCCTTCCACCCGGTCCGTGGGAACTTCGGCCGCCGCCATGGAGTTCAGCGGTGCCTATGGTCGGATGCCCCGGCCCGGGGAAGCCCTTTTCCCCGGGAGTCGCATCGCCCCCCTTCCTCGAGGGGCTCCTTGGAGGATGCCGCGTCCGGCCGGGGCTTCCGATTCGGAGTCGGCGAGCGAAGAGGAGGAGGAAGATCCGGCTTCTCGTCGCCGTCGTGCCGCCGCAGGCGTCATGGACTGGCGCCGCGCGGAGTGGAACTGATCTTTCCTCCCTCCGTAGCTTCCAGTAAATTTATTATGCACTGTGTGAGTACATTGTCTCCGTTTTTCGTCTTTTTTTTTTTAAATGTATTTTTTCGGAATAAAAAATGAATGTTTCCCATCATGGAAAAATTGGTTTCCCTTGTATCCGCTATTCCTTTCCCGTTTATCAGAATAATAATAAATCGGAGTTTAAAAAGAAATGATACTTGTTGGGTTTTTTTTTTTTCCCCGTTCTTCCTTTCCCGATTTATGCGTCCGCCCGGGTTGCCACCCGGGGAATTATGCAAGTCCCCTGTACGGGTGTCTTTCCCGCCCTTCGCCGTAGGGCGCGATGAACTACGTAACCGGCGATGACCAGCAGGGCAAGCGTGCCCACCGCATACGATCCTATCGTGTGATATAGCCACGTGAGAGTTGACGAGCTGGGATGCTCCGTCGATTTTAATTCTGCCCTTATTTTGCGTATCTGAACGCTCAGATTCTGCAGCTCGCTCGGGCTACTCACCGCCCGCTCCAGCTTGGTGTTCATCACCTCCGCCAACGTTCGGGGCATATCGTCCTCCTCGGCCGGCAGCAGGGTGAGGTTATAAACTGGCACATAGCCTGTGCCGGTGACCCGCTGACCCCAGCGTTTGACCGTCTCCAGTTTAAAGTCGGCCGCGGTGACAACACACCGTCCGTGCACGGTCAACAGCCCCGCGCCGTCGAGCCGCTCCTGCCTTGCCGGCTCATCGCGACAGCTGACGCTTACCGTCCCTCCACGCGGTGACAAATACATCCACTGTCCGTGTTGCCGCATACCCATTATGAGGGTGTGCGTGAGCTGGACTACTTTCTTCGGGCAATGCTGGTCCTGACCTACTACCCCCTCGGTGTAGAGTCGCACCCCACAGGGGGCGTCCGTGTTGATGGCCAGAGTTGGATACCGTGGCGGACAATAGTATTCGTCCCTATCCCTTTTGCAGGTCTCCAGGTCCGACGTGGTCACCCGGAGGTAATGTCGGTTCTCGCGGTCCACCACCACGAGATCCTCGGCCGCTTCTATATAGTAGTACGTGTTGTTTATTCCCCTCCTCGGGAGCGGATACACGTAATTCACGTTGTAGACCGAAGGTCCAACCAACGGAATCTCCAGCAGAAGGGTTATCATCCCTCCCTTCCGGTACGCTCGCGGCGTCGCCAGACGTAAAATGGCCGCCGCATTTTCTCGCGTCACTTGACGCGGGAACCCATACCCTGTAGGTAGGCGAGGCAGGGCCTCCATGAGATACCCTGTTAGCGCCGCCGGTGTAACCGTCGACGCACTCATGGTACCGGAAGCTACACCGGCAAAGAGTTCAGCCATTTTCTCCATATCCCGCAGATATGTCTCCACGGAGGCCTCGATAAGGGCGAGACTCTCGTCAAAATGCTGACGCTCACTCAGCACCTGGGTGCGATTCCGGAAGTACCCGTTCACGGTGCGCACCATGGTATACAGCTTCTGTAGGTTCCTCTGCGAGGCTCGTGACGTCTTGTTGAACATCTCCAGTGTTGATTCCACGACCTGTAGCTGCTCTTTCATGGCTCTTTTCAGAGTCCCTTGGGTGTCCTGGATGGAGGCGATCTCCGCATCAATCCGTTCCCCATCTGTTGCGTCCAGGTTGCCGGTAATGGCCTTTAATACGGTGCCTAGACCGTCGATCAGGCCCCGCCGCTTCCGGTTCGGCTCGGCACCGACAAGGTCCTGTACGACCCCTACATTCTCCTCAATCTTCTCTGACAGACGCACGAGATGCTCCAGCATCTCGGCACAATGGCCGTCCGGGCCACCGTACAATTCACACTTCCGTCGGACCTCCCCTAGTTGGAAATTAATCTGACTCTCCATATATGCCAGACTCGAAAGGTTCATCCGAATTGCTACGGTCCAGAGGTTGGTGTGGAGATGCAGCTGACCGATTTTTTCAAAGTATAACCCGGGTGCGTCCCGGAAAGGTCGTATCTCGTACAGGTCATCTGAAGCGACGACCACGGCCGGTAGACCCCCTAGTAGACCCGCCAGCGGTAACCTGGAATCCCAGTTTCACACTTTGTGAATTTTTCCCTTCCACCGGGGCGGAGCCTTGTCGAAGCCGGCGACTATGGGTCTAACTCGGGTTAGACCCGCGGGTAGACCCGCCTATTTCCCGTCGTATAACCCCCCCTATTCCTCCACAAAATTTCGGAGGCGATCCACATGCACCTTGACCACCCGTCGCCCTTGGCGAAGGGTGTAGTTGCATGGAGGGTGCTCCTCCACGATGGGGTAGGGTCCGACCCACTTCGGTGTTAATTTGGCTGATCGTCCTCGGCGCACGGTCTCGTCTCGTAGTAGGACCCGGTCCCCGACTTGGAACTTCCTATCCCTTGCCCTTTGGTCATGGTAGACCTTGGCCCGGTCCTTGGAGACCTTCAGGTTGCGGCGTGCTGTAGACCAAGCCGCGCGTAGACGCTCCCTTAATTCCTGCGAGTAATCGTCGTAGGCATAGGTGAGCCTGGGTTCCCTTCGAAGGGCTGTTGGTAGCTCGGCGTTTTCCCCGTAGACCAGGTAATGCGGGGTGAATCCCGTCGCCGTGTGAGGTGTTGTATTGTAGGTGAACATGGCGTAGGGTAACCATTCATCCCAGTTCCCCTGATCCTCGTCTACGTAACCCTTAAGGTACTCTGCAAGGGTTCGGTGTGAGCGTTCCAACGCCCCGTTCGACTCAGGGTGATACGCTGTCGTCTGTATCTTTTTTATACGTAATAACTGGCACACGCCCTTAAATACGGCGCTGAGGAAATTTGTACCCTGGTCGGTAAGGACGGACTCCGGTGCCCCGTACCGACACACAATTTCCTTGGCGAAAGCTCTTGCCACTTCGTTGGCCTGTTGCGTTTCCAGCGGTATGGCCACACTGTACTTCGTGAGCAAATCCTGGAAGGTTAGGATGTACTTGTTCCTTCGCTCGGTTTCAGGCAATGGACCTACAATATCCATTGCACATTTTTGGAAAGCCTTGGTCGGGGTGTCCGTTATTACCAGTGGTGCCTTCACCATTGGCCGTGTTTTGTTCCTTTGGCACTTGTCACACCGTGCCACATACGCCTCTATGTCCTTTCGCATGCCGGGCCAGGCATACTGTAACCTGATGCGCGCGAGCATCCGGGCCACCCCTTGATGACCCCCCAAGGGCGCATCGTGGTGCTCATGGAGGATTTCCGATTTTTCCTCTGTGCTTAGGCGGCCTCCGTCTGAGCGTACCGCGTCATACTCCTTCCCGCAGCGCGCGTCTGGCGGACTATCCGCGGGACTATACCCCTGACTGTCCGCGGCCTCCGCTGCAACGCGGGTTGCGGCTCCTTGGCGCTCCCGAGTGTGAGGTTGACCGCTGCCTTCCTTACCGCCGCGGCCGCTCGACTTGCCTGATTCCTTCCTTGCCTGCGAACGTGTTGCTACACACACACGACTCAGCGCGTCGGCGTTGGTATTTTTCTTCCCCGCTTTGTACTGCACGTCGAACTCGTGCTCCGATAGTTTTATTTTCCAGCGCATGAGTCTCGACCCGGGATCCTTTACACCGAACAGCCATGTTAAGGGCTTGTGGTCTGTTACCACGGTGAACCGCGTGCCGTATACGTAAGGGCGAAATTGAGATATTCCCCATACAATTGCCAGCAATTCCTTTTCCGTCGTGGTGTAATTTTGCTCCGCCTTATTCAATGTCCGACTGGCGTAGCATATAGGCAAATCCTCCCCGATTGGCCCTTGAGATAATATGGCCCCTATAGCCTTGTCCGACGCGTCCGTGGTGACGACGAAGGGCTTCTCGAAGTCCGGGTATTGTAACACCGGCGCGGTTGTCAAAGCCCTTTTTAGGTCCTCCATAGCCTGCTCGTGCCTTGCCGTCCACTCGAATTTATGGTCCTTTTTAGTGAGCTCCGTTAAGGGCTTTGCGACCTTAGAGAAATCCTGGATGAATTTACGGTAGTACCCCGCAAGTCCCAGGAAGGACTGCACTCCCTTTACGTCATTGGTATCTGATGAAAGCCGGATGCAAGATCCAGAGTCGTAAAGTAGTGGGCTCGTCCCAGCTGGTCCAATATTTCCGCTATATGCGGCAGCGGGTATGAGTCCCCGATGGTGACCTCATTTAACTTGCGGAAGTCCACCACCACTCGCATTTTTATCTTTCCTGCTGCGTCAGGTTTTTTCGCCACCACGAGTAACGGCGCGTTCCACTGGCTCCGACTCGGTTGAATAATGCCATCCTTAAGCATGCCCTCGGTCTGCTCTTGTACCTCCCTTTTATGGGCCTCAGGTAGTCGATAAGGGTGTACCTTGATAGGTTGTACACCCTCGAAGATCGGGATGCTGTGCTCCACCATTCTGGTGCAGGGTAGCCGATCCCCTTCGAGATGGAATATATCCGCATATTCCTCGCAGACTTCCAACAGCGTATCTCTCTCTTCCTGGTTGAGGTGAGTGACCTCGATTGCCTGTCGCAATCTCTCCAGCCGTGTGCCACTCGTACTCACCGCCGTATTAACTTCGCACGTGAAGGCAGCGAGCTCGCGGTGCAGCTCGTCTGCTGACGCGACCGGCTCGAGTTTCACCACCGGGCGTTCGATGTAAACAAACTCCGGTGTGGTGTTTACCAAACACACCGCGCAGCTGTTACCTTGAGGCGAGGTCAAGCACGCCCCCAATATCACCCCCTCGGTGACGTCACATCTCTCGACGACTCCTTCCTGGGAACTCAGGGTCGAGACATACGCGATATTTTCGCTTCGTGGTGGCAAAGCAATTCGTAAGCTTCCATCCACGAGCGGCATGCGGTGTCCCTTGATGCAGATTATTTTTCCTCCAAGGATGTCTACGCCCTTTTCCTTAATGAAATCCATCCCCAGAATTCCATGGGTCTGCACGTGAAGATTCTGTGGTATCACGTGGAACCAATGCTTCACAGATCCGGTGGGGGTGACCAGCTCCACAAGGGCGGCGTAGAGGGCGTTCAGGGTTCCTCCCCCCAGCCCTTTTAATGATACTCCCGACCTTGCCGCCGGGGTATCGATGGACAACACATTTTCGTGTATTAAACTTACGGTTGCCCCCGTATCCGCCTTAAGGGTCAATATTCCCTGCCGACTGGATGGTGATTCTATGTGGAAGTCACTTGCCGATGCATGGGGCCCTGGAGACCCTATCACATATACCTCAACCTCCTTAAGAGGGCCTTCTTGCCCCCCTCGTTCCTTCCCACGGAATGAGGCCACCGTTAGTGGACCGGCGGTCGACATCTCGAGTCCAGACACGGCTCCAACCGCTATGGTCGTGTATACGTTGGCCTCCCTTAAGGGCCTCTCCGATGCGGTGACCATGTTGACCCGAAATGTCCCCACAGTTCCTTCCTGCCCCGGATGCACGGCAGCTTCCCGTGACTCGTTTTGCCGCCTTCCGTTGCTGTTATTATTTTTGTTCCGTTTACTGTTTTCCTGCTTACGTGCCCGGCAATCCTTCCAGAGATGCCCGGTTTTTTTACAGTAGTTGCACGTAATGCTGGCCACGTGCACGTCCCTTGGTGCCGGTGCTGGGAGACTCTGCCGACCGGCTCGGCATTGTTTTGCCATGTGCCCGGTCTTCCCGCATGTATAGCAGGCCCTGACAGCCCCTCCTGCTGCACCCTGCGATTGTCGGGGATTTCCTCCCCCGATGCTGGGTCGTGCTGGACCCGGTCGTCCTGTCGTCATTTTTTCGACCTCCATTGCCCCCATCACGGCGTCGTGTAGACCCTGGTAATTCCGTGACCGGACGATGGTCTGGATTTCCTTCTTCAGCCCATTTTCAAAATTCATCTGAGCACTTTTCCGTATAGCTTCTCCGATAGCACGGGCCCCCCGCGCGTCGGCCCCCTCGCACAATTTCTCCACCACTTCTACCGTAAGGGTCTCGACCCTTGTGGCGTAGGTAGAGACATTTTCCTTCGCTTCCTGGTGCAAGGTACAAAATTGATATTGCAGTGACGCGAGCGACTCACGCTTACCGTATAACGCTTCTAGTTCTACGCGTAGATCGTTAAGGGTCACAATGGTTTTGTGACGCATTTCCCGCGTTGCTCGGTCCTCCAACTTGCTGCTGCGGATTAGTGTGAGTAGGGTGGAGCGCTGTCTTGGCCTCACCATCCCCCATACCGCCTCACAGGATAGCATAAACCCGTCGAGTTTTGCCGGGTCGTTACCATCGAACGTCTTTATGTTTCTGAGGGCCGAGGCCATATCCAAGTACTCGGCTTCGCCCTCCGATGGCTCCATTATTCGGGTTTGCCGTTGCACCGGGGGTGGTTGCGGTGGAGGGCTTGTCCGCCTGCGCGTTGCCCTCGGCTGCCCTTCCAGGACATAATCCCTTAAGGTTTCCTCCATCGCGATGAGTCGGTCCGCCACCGAGTCGTCCGCTGGGGCTCGCGCAGCTCGTTCCAGCACCCTTTGTAGCTGGTCGCCTATTCCCTGCAGTTGCTGCTCGAGTCGGGTTAATCGACGGGCTGCAGCATCCTCCTCTAAGGGCTGTTCCTCCTGTCCCTGGATGGAGTTGTTGTCATCTTCTTCCACTGCCCGGAGTCTCGTGAATAGGGTCCTCCGCGACGCCCTTAATGCCGGTCCCAACGGCGGATTTTCTGGGTTGTACCGGTCTGTAGACCCCGGTGCCCTATTCCCGCCGGGCGGGTTGGCCTGTTCACGCTGTGCCTCTCGCGCCTGCGACCGCATACGGGCAATCTCGCCCTCCACCATGGCCGGGGTGACCTGATCGGGACGCTCGAACATTCGGACATTCATCTGTTCCCATCCGGTCCCCCTCCGAGTGTTCACCCCGTACAGCGGATTTGGTGATACTCGTTGCTCAGGCTGCCCATCCCTTCGTGGGCTTTCAGCCAGAGCTCGTCGGGATTGGTTGGTAATCTCCGACAGAGCATTCCTGATCCCTTCCTCGACCTGAAGGGCCTCTTCCCCCATCCCAGGGGTGGACTCCTGTCGTCCCGACCGTTCGGCGTCGCGATCGCTCATTTTTTTTTTTTTTTTTTAATATTATTTTCCGTTCCGGTAATTCCACTCGATAACTCTATCGCCCAGTGGCGTTTTACCGGCTTCGACAATGCTTTTTTTTTTCCCCAAAAAAAAAGAAATTTTAACAAGTAATGTGGAGTCACTTACAGCACGTGCCACATTACGGGATGCCTTTTAGTCCGTGACGTATAACCCTTTTGGGGTGCCAGGCTCCCTTTGACTTCTTCTACGTCCCACTTGTTGGCGACGCCCTTCGGGTATCCTGCAGCGATCCGCGAAGGTCTCGGTTGATACCTTCCGTTACCTCTCCTGAGTAACGGGATGTCCACGTCGATCCTTTGATCGTCCTATGGTCCGCTCGAGCACTAGTCGACCCTTGGCTCGCGGAATTCACACACGTTACCGCACCGTGCGGTGGTTTGAGTTTCGGTAATTTTCAGCGATTAAAAGAAATTCACTCTGGATATCCCACCGCTGCCACCAATGTTATGCCGCAGAATCCCGGTTAGCTATTCCGGGTTCGCGTGAAACTGTTTCTCGGGATTATCCAGTAAAGGGTTGGAACCCACGTGAATTAATGACACAATATTTATAAAGCAATATTTATTTGTAATGGTTTACTTAACAGAGCTTGATGATGATTTATTTAACGAAGTTAAATAATGGTCAATTAACAATGTTTATCTGTTCTATAACTTGGTTAACTATTTATTTTATCGCTATTTGAATTTTACCGATTGCGTACACTATGCACCCTTGTCGTTCCCTTTACGAGTCCTTCGGGAACGATCCTTTGTATTCAACCGTACGGGTCAGAATTGTATTCAGACTGCCTCCTACCTGCTCTCGATCCTCTATATATATTCCTCGAGGGCAGGTATGTCCGCTTAACATTTAGCGCGAGTTTCATATTTACAAAAACCCTGTAAACAATTTCTTTCCAAATTCTCGCTTTTTCGCGAGCGGGATTTGGAGCATGTTTTCCCTTTCGTAATTCTCGCCTCGGTATTCTCGAGTCGATGCTCCAGTTACCGAGGCGCTCTCGGTTGCCTAACTGCTGCGTCAGCAGTATCGACGCTCGACGCTCGACGCTCGGCGTTCGACGCTCGACGTACGCCCGGTGCGTAACGCAACCGAATTCCTCGCACTGAAATAATCGGGGTCGAGGAATAATACGAATAATAATATCGCTATACCCGGGGCACAACACAGCCAACCTCCGGTTTTTCAAATACGACCGCATTTACGATAATCCAACTGCACTATGACCATTCGTAAATATCTCAAATCTGAGCATAGTAACGACATTGCAACCATTCGCCGATTTTTTTAGTCTGACCGCGACTAAAATATTTACACAAATTATTCTTGAGTTATTTTTAATGAGATCAAATAATACATTACAGTCGAGTTATAAAATGCTCCTTTCTTTTCCTTTTTCGTCGATACAGTTCTCTGCACTGTGTTCAATGGCACAGGGACTTTTTGGATAACAGCTATTGTTGTCTGTTGTTAACGTGATCATTGTTTTTTCGTTTTTGTTGTTGTCGTCATCACGTGGTATTCCTATTTATTCTTCTGGAACCGTTTAACCCGGTTCCTTTCATCTTTCAAAACACTAGGCGCCCATCTATTCCAATGCATTCTGACGTCCATGATGTCGTTAGTATCTAGAACCTTTATGTTTTGCAGTGATAGGCAAATATCTGCAACAAAAAAAAACATTATTTAAAATTGTATAATAAGCAATATTTAATTTATGGTTTATCTTTATTTGACTGACCTACGATAGCCTCCGCTTCTTGTTCGGTGATTACTCTCCTTTTTTCATTTTTCTTTTCAAACTTTAGTGTCAAGTTTAATAGCTCATCCGAAGTAAACACAGCTCGTACAATATGTTTACACCTGCCCATCATATTTTTTGCTCTCGATGCATTCAATAAATCGTTGCGCATGACGTGGTACCCCTTGTATTGATCCTTGACAGTAATGATGTATTATTGTACATGAACATGTATTATGACTATTATTATTACACATGTCGTAAAGAGCAGTACTATTTACCTTTCCGTTTTCGTCTTCGTCTTTTTTCTTTGGCAGTATTTTTGCTTCTTCGTCGACAACTACCTCAACTTTTTTATCGTCATATACGGCTCGTTTGATATTTTCCTCTGTTGTTTTTAATTTTCTGTTTAATTTTTTGATTACTGTATTTTGTTGGTCCCTTTGATTGTTTAAGGAAGTCTCGTCTTTTTTTTCCATCTTTTTCAACCTCTATCAGTAGCAATATTTAATAGGAACCTACAGGAAAAAACTGGTGAATTCTATTGCTCTGAATGGGAATTGTCTCCGCTACATTTAAATCGGAACCATACGGATATTTTCCTATAGACGACTATCCCGGGCAATGGAAATTTACAATGGGAATGATTCATCAACTCCTGTTCATTCCTATTCAAACTCTGTAGCTGAGCATTATGATGATAGGCAGATTGATATCTATTGCGTTCTAGTTCAACTATAAGTTGCTGTTTCTTATTAATTCCCAAAGAAACGTGATGACGAAATTGACAATCTCTCGCCGATTTATTCCGATTAATCGTGACTTGAGTGCAATACGCCATTTCCTATTAATAGCTATAAAGATTCAGTCGCAGAGGACCGTCAACATTGGCTGATTCATTCCAGTACACAGTTAACCTAAAAAAAATACATTGAATCCGATTGTTCGGCCGATGCATTCCCATAGAAGTATTGAGCCGACAAGGATTTCACCGATTGCTTCTTGTTGCATAATTCAAATCGCAGTTAGTCAAATAGGTCAATACCGATGTATACCGATAGATTCGTTTCTCATGTGCTCATGCAACCAATATATATATATATATATATATATATATATAATGTATGTAAATTCCGATTGACTCCAATCAAAGGATGATTCATCACCCCCTATTCATTCCTATTCAAAGTCTGTAGTTGAGCATTGTGATCATAGGCAGATTGATACCTATTGCGTTCTAGCTCAACTGTAAGTTGCCGTTTCTTATTCATTCCGAAAGAAACGTGATGACGAAATTGGTAAATTCTAGCCGATTTATTCCGATTAATTGCGACTCGGGAGCAATACGCAATTTCCTGTTGATAGCTATAGAGATTTAGTTATTGAGGTCAGTCAACGATAGCTGATTCATTCCAGTTGACAGTTTATCGGAAAGAAACACATTGAATCCGGCTGTTTGACGGGACAAGACATTCCCATAGAGACATTATACTTACCGATAGATCCCGATATATGATCAAAGAATACAACCCATTTCAATCCCATAAGCTCGATATAGAGCTACTTTTCAACGGTACTTTCCGATTAAATCTTGTATAAAACTAAAATGGGGGAATTTCCTATACAATCCGATTCGTTATCTCAATGGGAAGGGAAGCATTCTATGGGATATTACCAGGACGAAAGACTCATTCAAACCAATACGTCGTCGAAAAATAATATTTCTTATCGGGAAGCCAATTTTATCGGATAATAACGATGCGTTCCGATTGATTTCATGTGCCAATTCAAACCTACCTTGATACCTTTTCATTTCCAATGGGAACGCAAATTGCTCTCCGATTAAGACTATTCATTCCGATTAAAATCCTATGGGTTACAATCGGTTTTAATCAGTATCTATAGGATTTTCTAAGCAGGGATGTCAATACCAAGTTGGTACCGTTCCGTCCTGGCATTCTCGATACCATGAAGACTAGAGTAAAGGAGGCCGAACGTAGTAGTGTGGATATGGTGCACGAAACGACGGATAGTTATGTCATGTTGAATATCATGGTGGCGCTGTCGCTGCTTTAGTCGGGGAGAGAGACAGACAGAGGACAGAGAGAGAGAGAGAGCTATATTTTCCTAATGCAATTAAGCGGGAACTTTAAAAGGAGATAAAAAAGTATATGTGACATTATAAGTTCTGGCAGATTTTAGAAACGGCGAAAGGTTTTCATAAATTAAAATTATCTAGCAGGCAAAAAAACAATCGATTATGCATCGAAAAAAAAACAATTTAACAATAACGAGATCAATCCAGCATTCACGCAACCACTGGATCATCGTCAACACGTCTCTATCAACATCTTGTATACAGTTAATCTAAAAAAAATAGCAAAAATGCTGAAATAACAAAAAGTAGAACAACGAGGAATGCATGTGCGATGCATGTGCACAAAACTCCTCCGAAGAAACGATAGAAAAAACACTAAGTTAATTAGAGTGAAGATCTGAAAGGAGAAAAAAACGAAAATGATAAGATAGAAAAACACAGACAACAAATCTTTAAGGTGTTTGGAGAAAACTTACCGTAGGTCACAACTAGTTCTGTAGTAGCAGGCGATTGTGTACATTGTTTCAGGTAAAAAAAAAATTCACAGTTTTTGTTCATGAAGGTGGCAGAATAGGGATATATGCACGTACATGAAAAAGAGAGAAATAAAAGAAATTTCGTTACACATTCCTTTTCTTGGTTTTTTTATTTGTTTTTTTTAGTTTAAGTTTTTTAAAAGTATAAAAAAAAACTGTTACATGTTATGTATTGTTCATAAACTCACTAGTACTATTGCACTACTGCTACTATTAATTGTATCGTGAAGCCGCCTCTGCGAAGTTGGCCGAATGACTTCAATATTTTTTTAGATTCTCGATTTCAAGATTAATAATTACAAGATTAATAATTACTAATTAATTCAATTCCCGTGGCAGGATCATTATCATCAATAATTACTATTGATTATTAATTGTATCGTGAAGCCACCTCGGCGAAGTTCACCTAACTTCAATTTTTTTTACAGTTTTCATTTTCGCAAGAGAATTACAGTTTCGCAGCAATATTTATTTACGATACTATGACAAAAACAACATCAACTATCAAACGTTTTAATAATTACGGCGATACTGATCACCGAACGACCAACAATTCGTAAAAAAAATCCAAAACGTGGAAGATGTGAACCACTCGAAATCGAACTGCGTGACTCAAGTGCTTGAATTGTAAAATTTAATTTTGTTTCATTAATTCTTTATCTTCCCCTTAACATCGTGTCGTAAACATTCATTACACTTGCATCTCTTCAATCGGCTTCCGCGTCCTCGTCGTCGGCTTTCAGACTGCCGAAGACTTGCGACGGTATCATTTGTTTCTCTATCGGTATATCTGAGGAAGAAAAAAAACAAATTTGTTAAGAGTTAATTTTCGTTCTTTCTGTTTTAGGCAATAACGGATATGACCGTGAAGATATCTGCATGACATCGAATTTCATCTTTTGCTGCGAGTAAATGCAGTGCCCGAGAAAGAAAAAATTGATCACTTGTAGAATTTTATTCTCCAAGTCGACTTCACGAAATATTTACGAACATTTACGAAATATTTTCAATCTTTCAAATCTTACGAAATATTTCTAAAATATATGAAAATAATATTTTGAAATATTGTATCAAAATATTCCAACGAAAATTATCGAAACGTTTCAAAAATATTTCCGTGCTATGTGCAGTTGAAAGTTGGAAACTGTGAAGCGATTGATACCTCGAATTTCTCTTCGTCCAGAACGGCACCGGTTGCTCGCTCGTACACGGACATCGCGTGCCTCGACAATCCGTGCTCCCCCTCCAATTTCGCGTACAACAGATAAAGAGCTGCAAAAACGGTTCGATCGATAACTATCGATAGACGGATTTATGTCGAGCGACGAATAAAGCATATTTTAAAAAAATTATTACCTTTTCCGTATTTCGGTGGACAATGCTTGAGACACTGCTCGAACAGACCGTGAGTTCTCTCGAGCTTCGTGCCGCCGTATCTTTTGAGAAACTTCGTCAGATACGTGTTCCATATATCGTAGACGTTTGCCCATTTGAACAGCGCTATTCCTTTCTCGTACGCCTAAAGAACGAAAATCAATAATGAGTTTGCGTAATTCATCGTCGTCTGTCTTTCCTCTCGCACTCACCCTGAATGCCTCCTCGAAGTAATTGTTCTCCTCGAGGAAGAGACGGGCGTCCGGTATCTGTCCGTTCTCTTCGTAAAATTTCGTGAAGGCTACCCACAGAGTGTGCAACTTGCCAACGGCAAGCTGAGGCTGCACCGTCTGCACCGCTTCCATATAAGTGTTGATTATCTACGAGCAATAACGGTAATAAGAAATTTAATACGGAACAATTAAGGGAGGGTTCTGCTTTACAAGACCTAAGAAAAGCATTTGTTCAGGCATTTTTTTAGGAGTGAAAAACACAAGTGAGCCCAGTGCATTTAGAGGTGTGTTTTAATGTATATTTTAACTGTACGAAACGAGTTTTTTAACACAAAACAAAAAATTACTGCATAGTTAGTGGCGGAATTACTGCACTGTAATGTTCAATTGGTGGGAGTGATGTCAATAAAACGAAACGCCCTATCGACTTAAAACAAAGCTCATTTTTTTAGTACTAAATTCTCTTCCATGTGGACCTAAAACATTGTTGAAAAAATCTTTTTAAATCATTTTTATAGCACGTTAAAGTTGCTTTTTCTTTCTCAAAAATACATTTTTGTTTTGTCAAAACTTAATAAAATGATGATTTTTCGATTTTTTTTGTTTTTGTTTACATAGAAGAAAAATGTGTAACAAATGAAAATATATTTGATTTTCTTGTTTCAGTCAAGACTTACGAGCTGCATCTTTCGCGCCGATTGAAAACTGAAGTGCAGTCATTCGGCCAGTAACAGTGCAGTAATTTTTTTTGTTTTGTGTTTAAAAAAATGTTTTCGTACAGCTCAAACATACATTAAAAACAAACCTCTAAATTCATTGGGTTCACTTGTATTTTTCCCTCTTAAAAAAAAATCTAAAAAAACGCTTTTTTTAGGCCTTGCAAAGCAGGACCCTCCCATAAAGGCAGAGATCGTTGAACAAATCGGTACCTCGTGCGGCTGTCCCTTGTACAGCATCATTCTTTTGTGCCACTCCTGTAGGTTGTACGGATTTTGTCCAAGCAACACGGAGTTCAGCAGCAGCAATCGTCTTTCCATCAGATGCTCGAATCTCGCTAGTCTCAATTCCAATTCTATATCGTCTGTAACAAAGATAATCGTGGATCGATGCTGATTAGTTGCGAATTGCATGTTTTATCGAGAAGCGATTTATCGAAGACGAAAATGCGTGTCTCACCTTCCTCGCTGGGATTTGAATTCTTTGCAGCTTCCTCCATACGCTTGCTCAGGCTCAGTTCTTCGAATTGCGCGTACGCATCGAATATCTGGGTGAAGTCTCGAACCTTCGTCACCGTCTGTATTGCCTCCTCGTAGATGTCGCGGACTCTCTCAAAGAGGCCGCTTCGCATGTAATAATCGGCCAGGGAATTCCATAGCGGAACCAACTGATCCGTGTAGCGTCTCAGACCTCCCCTTATTACCGCGTCGACGTTCAGAGACTTCACTCGTCGGCGGCGATACAACCTATTTTAGACAAACAAAAAAGTCTCATTAGAGTTTAAAAATTGAGGTAAATGTTAATTCTATAAAGATAATAAACGCGCCTTTGACACTTTCGTTTTTCAACAAAAGGCAAAGCTTGGCGGCAAGATATGGTACAAGTTGATATTTAAATTGTTACAAAACTCTCGATGTCATCACCTTCGATTCTGAAGTCGTCGTTTACAATTTAGCCTTTTTCCTGTAACGGCTCCAGCCTCTTTCGCACCGATATTAATTTCTTTCTTCGCAGCGATATTATTCCGCTGCGTTTCATTCGCAGAAGCCCTCCCGGGTTATCTACATCCGGCCGCACGGCTTAGAGCCGTGAGAAGGCCCTTATCGCGGGCGTCGCGACAAACCGTCGCGACTTTGTTACGGGGTCCGAGGCCCTCAGCCTCGCACCTCCGAGCGTCAGTACAGCTCAGACCTCGGTACGGTACACTCTCCCAAATTACATTTTACGCTCCGACCAATAAACGAACAATTACATTTAACAATTTCATCAGCCTTCTTAACCATTTATCACCCGCAACCGACCATCCGTCTCATTCCTGTTCATTTTCGTCTTAATTTTTCGCGCGTCGTAATTTTTGTTGACAGATTTAGCGATGAAGTTAGCTCTCATAATTAAATAAAATGTAGTGATGTCTTTAGTTAGTTCTTTTTCGTGTCTCACGCATCCTACTAACGTCAAAGATTCCATTTCAGCTACACGCTCTACAATTTGGTGCAGCGTGTTCTCCTTGACTGTCAGTTTTCCGACAACATCAAGCACTGCTGTCTCCAGTGTTTTCAGGAGTCGAAAGAGCTCTTCGCTCGGATAGAACAATCCGCCGAAACGACTCATAAGATCGATTACTCGATCGCGATCGCAACTGTCCTCGGACTTCAGACGATTTCTGCACTCCAAGCAAGGCGTTATTCGCCATGCCTTTTCGGACGATGTAACCGGCTATGTATGCCATGACCTCTTCGCTTGTCTTCACTACATCGTAGTCGTGAGTAGCCAGATGGCCACGGCTCGAGTTCGAACACGTTTCGAAATAATCGTGATCTCTTTCAGTGACAATCGCGGTGGAGCAGTTCTCTGGTTCTTTAAATTGTCCACCTTCGATCACGGCATCCAGTTTACTGAACAGTTCTTTCTTCGGATTTTGTGACGCAGCCAATGACTCTTTCGATCCCATGAGAGTTCTCAATAGCTCGGTACCAGAAACGTTAGATCCTTTTGGTGGCTTTATCAACGAATACGAGCACATGAGCCGGAATACCTGGGCAAATAGCACGGGGTCCGGGTGATCATTGCTACCGCATGCATTGCGCATCATGCCGAAAAATCGCTGTAAAATAAAATACACTCATATTATGAGAACGCAAATAGAGGCTGACATTCCAACTAGTTACGTGCTAGTCATTTGAATCCTTATCGAAAAAGCGTGGAATAGCAACATATCAACAAGCAGCAACCGTTGAATTCGTCAATAGTTTCTTACCCTGAATGACGCAATGTTCGGTTTCATGAATCCGTTTCGAAAACACTTAATGAGATGTGGAAAGTCCGACATCATCCATAGCCGACGGTTGGTATCACTCGGATGCTCGCAACTGTAGTGGCCATCCCGTATGCCGAGCATTGTCCAGACACCACGATTCCATTGCGCTCCATCCATCGTCACTACGTCGACATAGAATCCAGCGCGCTCCAAAAGAAGCAAACACTCCAATATGTGCTTGTACAAGATTTGGCTTGTCACTGAATCCTTGCTCAGAAAGCATCCCAAAACTTGTATCCAGATTCCACGAAACGGTTGGAACATGAAGACCAGGGCATGATCTCCTCTGGTGTTCTGTAGGTGCGCTGGGGTGTCATCTCCCAAGAACACGAATGCCTGGAACTTCATCGACTTTCAGTCGAAGCTAATCGCTGTACTTAAGGACATTTCGTCGATAAGCAGTGAACCTGCAAAAGAATATTGCCCATGCTGTACATTTCATACCGCATAAAATCGTCAATAACATCAAATAAATCGTTACTACGATATATCAATTGTTATTAACGTTTTCATATATTCCAAAGACGAGCATATTGAGGTCATACACTCGACTAACAGTAATAAAAAAATAATCACATTGAACACATAAAATAATTAGCAGACATACACGAAGCGATAGTAAGGAAATGATGTCTATGAAATGACTAATTATGACGAAGACGGGGAAGACATAAAGCTTGGCAACTACATTTTCGTTAGTAACTACTGGCTCAAGTGTACTTTCAGTTCTACAATTTTGTGAATTAGACGATTTATTTTTAAAAGTGTTAGAATCTTTTCAATCAGAGAATAATAGATCTATAAAAGATTTCAGAATGTTTTCGAAGGCTACAAGAAATCAACCGCTTTGAAAGGACAAATCACATGATATCATTAAAAGCAGCGTAAATGGTGTAGCTGGGATAAATGATACCCCTTCTTTCTCGAATGTCCACTGCGGAAGACTTTAATGTTAAGCAATCGAACACAGGTTTTTGAAACCCATAAGACGTGTCCAGTTTCTCTATATATTTATTTAACGTGTCTTTGCAGGGAAGAGGCAGGATGATTCGGGAACGCAACTGTTCGTACAATTTGCTGTTTTTAATGCGCATAAGTAAACACTCGTACACCCAGTCTAAAGTGTACCGCCTTTGATTGGTTTGAACTTTTGCAGCATTAAAGCAAGCACGAACAGCTTCTTGCTGCACATCCGGCAATTCGGCAATTGCATCATGCAATGCCTGCTCGCCGACAGCAGAACATTGTTGACGCGCTCGAACGACTTCTTGGAGCAAAAGTTTGCCCTACGGTTAAAATATTAAAACGATTTTGAGAAAAACATCATCAAGAAAATAAAGCCATTCATTTTGAGGTAATTCCAGGCAACGAATATAGAAATTACTTTAAAGGTGAGAGTGCAACATATTGCACCTTTTATCACATTTGTTATGAGGATCAGTGTTATGCGTTGCTGCAGTCAATATTGTTCATGATGAGATCAACAGTTAAATGAAATGGTTTTATAAATGCAATTAAATTTACCTTATCTCGTAAACGTTTGCACGCACGCTGTTTCATGTTGGCTGCGTGCTTGGATCGCGCGTATCGAGTCTTCAAATCACTTTTACGCCGATTATTTAAGTTTTGAATCTTTCGCCTTAATTTTCGACAGGAGCTGCACCTAGGTGCATTAACGAACTTGCCGTATTCTCCTGGTCTTACGAACCCGGAACAGTGGTGGTCACGTCTAAGGATATTTCCGTAATGTATTAAAATGTTGGCCAACAGGAATTTAATTTGTTAATCCACCAACTGTAGCTTAGAAATATATAAGCACTACATCATATACTTATATACCTTTCATCGTGCATCCCCGTGCCATTACATATAACTTTCTTTCCCACGTCGTCCAAAAGTGTCTGCAACGATCGGATTGACGAAAGTGTCGAATCGAGTTGCATGTTCGCTTTCTCGTCCGCTGTATATACCTTCAAAAAAAGGGTGTACAGTGCAACCTCGATTATGTGAACCTCGATCATCCGAAACCTCAATTATCCGAACGTTAGCGCGAAATCTTATACATAGATGGTTGCCGCAGCAAGAACTGCGTGTTCAAACTTATTGAACATGGTGTCCAGTAAAAACTCCGTACGAAATTCAACGACATTCAAGGGCAGTTTTCAGGACATTTTCAGGTTGTGTTGGGACATTTATAAAAAATGAAAATATGCGTTTCGCTCGCGACACACGAAATAACATTTAGTTCGATAACCGTTTTCGTTTACGTTGGAATCGGTTCAGAAGAAAGAAAATACTCACTACCCATACCGCACGCAATATTTTGAAATCATTTTCATTTACAATCATTTTAGAATCGTTTAACCCTTCACGTACCGGTGTCTCGCTCAGCGAGACACCGGAATTTGCCAGGACGCAACCTTCGACCGATTCGAGTAACAAGTTAACGGGCTAAAAAAAAATCTAAAAAAATCCACAGACGTACCTTGAAATGTTGTTATTAAAACGTTAACGAGCATATAATATAATACAATAAAAAGTAATCAGCAAAACGTTCTTACCGTGACCGAGAGATCGTTGTACACTATCAATCGCAGTGTCGGTTCATACGAATACGGATCGATTTTTACGAAGACAATGCTATCTTCGTCTTTTCGATTCCTCGCCCAGCACCAAGTTTCCGACAGTGGTCTTTTCTCCAGATGAGCGAATATATCGTCGATCAATAATTGCGTCGGTTCATCGTCAGATGCTCCAATATTTCCCTCAATCTGCAACAACCGGATTGACTGTGGAGTAGAAACGCATTTACAAATACATGACATTTTTAATCGATGTGATGGTGAAGATAAAGTTAACAGATGAAGTTAATCATAATATCTCAAGAACGAATTGATGGATTTCTATGAAAATTTGTATCGATTTACGTCTACAGATTCTTTAGTCGTTGACGTTTTCATATAAAAAAATTAATAAAAAGCGTGCAAAGTGATTTGCACACTTACTTCCTCATCTTTTACCGTTTTGCGCATAACTTCCTCTATGATAAATATCATTGTTCGATTTTGGCTTCCTCATAGAGGAAGCTATAATTAAAATACAAGTTTCACCAAAAAAATAAGGATACATTATAAGAAAGCGATATGAAAATTTCAATTTTCAACGCTTGTATTTTTGAGTTAACTATAGAAAAGGCATGTGCAAATTACTTTTTGCAACTTTTTTCGTAACATAACAAATGTGTACATCTCATAAAATTAAAACCGTCAAAATTTACAACATAATTTATTATAGGAAATCGCAAACCGACATTTTTAGATTTCGTCGTTTTAAAGCAATTTTCAATCCATTCTTTGCCGCTAATTACAAAAATATAACTTATTTTACTCTTTGCGCGATACTTGATGCAGAAACTCGAATCAGGCCTAAAAAAAAAAAGTTTCAAAAAATTCAAAATTTTCAAAATCTCATAAAATTTAAACGGTTCGATCAATTTTCGCCGAATTTAATATGACACATTGTACAGTATTAGTCCATTCCCGTGCCAAATTAAAGCTCGATACCTCCATGTTTACTCGAATTAGACCATTTTTAGTAATTTTACAAAAAAAAAATCAAAATTCCATAAAATCTGATCCCTTCGATAGATTTCGGCCAAATTCAATACCAAAGATCTTTGTTCATAGTATTGTATTTATATCTATTTTTAGGACGATAGCTCAAAATTTACGAAAGTTAGAGCTACCACAGACATTTTTTTTAAATTTCAACATCGCGTAAAATATCGAAACGAACCTCAATCTTGATGAAAATTGCACTGAAGGAAGAGACGTGACCACTCTACTAGTGTACAAAATGTCAACCCGCTATCTCAAGCCGTTTCAGAGTTATAGTCATTCTAAACGATGAATGTCTGTCACACACACACACGCACACACACACACATACATCCATCCAGACGTCAGCTAAAAATCACATTTCTCGACGTTTTCGACCATTTCTAGTACGCTAACATTAAAATCTCGAAAAAAAAAATTTCACGAAAACATAGCTTCCTCTGAGGAAGCAAAAATAATTTTTAAAAATGATTCAGTGTTAAAAAATGGGTAAAAATCGATTTTTTCCAAAAGACCGTCATTTGGCCATCTTTTTCCCTCGTCAAAAACCGCGTTATATATCATTTAATTGGTATGAAACAATTAAAATCTTTTGCTTCAGATAAAATGACAAGTCAAAATCAGAGTCAACGAAAACTTTCGAAAAAATAATTTTACACCAGCCGATAAAGAACATACATAATAACAATAAAATTGAATGAACAAATTCTTAAATGTTCTTTAATATACCCTCCTGCCACCCTAAAAAAAATCAAATCGATAAAGCGCATATTTACCGAGAAAAAATTACGAAATATGCGTGCGTTTTTACCAATTTATTGTGACGTAACCCCTTAAGCTACGTTTAAATCGCTTTACCTCACTAGAAGCTGACAAACTTTCGACGCTTGTTTCCATCAGGTGGCCGGCAAAGTCGTATGTATCATCCTCATGATGGACTTCTTTACGAAGGCCGCTGTGTTCCTGTAATGAACAACAATTTGTATTTTAAGAAAAACAGTCGGGCCATAGTTGTACGCGTAATGAATCTTGGTGTATCATTCTTCATGTTAGTTAAAATTCATTGATTTTATAACAAATGATCATCAACGGACCGTAATTTCGATGGTTTAATGAAACTATCCAGTTCTTATTGAATAAACTTTGTATATAACGGGTGGGTAAGAAAATACGTGCTTATCAAAATACAATTTGAAACTATGTTTACCTGGATATCATTCGAGATATTCGAGGAGGTTTCCATCAGATTATCAGCAAAGTCGTTGCTTTGTAGATGCCCATCGACGTGGTCAAAATCAATTTCAGCGATCGAAGCCGCAGCAACAGGTGCCGTTCCACAAGAACTAGAAGCACGGCGTACGAGTGCGACTTTTTTTTTAAGATTTGGAACTTCGACGGTAGACGTGGCTTCATTTGGAGCAAGCGGAGTATCAAGAACCAGTGAGGCTTCTCTTCGAAGAGTTTGAACGTCGGTAATGGATGTCGCAGCGAATGGCACGAGCGATTCTTCGACAAGCACAATTTCTTTTCGAAAAGTCCGAACGTCAGTAACAGACTTTGTTTCGAATGGGCGAGAGTCGGAAACAATAGCAGTTTCTTTGTGAGCATTTCTAATTCCGGGATCACATCTAATGTTCTCCTGCAAATAAAATAACAATGTGGAAAAATCACCTTAACAAAGTGAGAGTGTCTAACAAAATCAAACACAAGCATCTAATATATTTAAACATTATTTGTTTATTTACTGGTCTCATCCTCAGAGCGCTTGCTCAAAATATCTGATCGAAGCATGTAGAAACTACTACATAACTTATACATTTTAATACGTTTTCTTTCCAATGTATCCGGAGGTCAAAACGACGGATAAACAATTTATTCTTTTCTACATGCAAACGAAAAGGCGTAAATGTTTTTTATAAGATTCAGTCCACCATGGCTTCTGCTCTTTTTCTTACGGTCAAATGTCGGCGAACACCATGTAACTGATATCAGTTTCTATTTGCAATGTCTCTCGTAAAAATTTTTTAACGTTAAGTTCCAACGAACATAATTGAACTGCAATCAGCTTTCAAACACTGTCTGACTTGAATCACTTTTTATCCGCAACGACCCTTCATTTGTTAAATAAAACTGCATTTAAAGATTGCAAACATTATTGTAACGGATAAAAAAACGATATAAACGGAAATGAGGGTATGGATTGCGGGAAAAAAAAGGAACCAAAAAGTTGAAAATTGAAATTTTCACATCGCTTTCTCATAATGTTCCTTTACTCGCGAAGCTTCTTCTATGAGAAAGCATTGTCTATATTTGTGACTTTCTCCTAGAGGAACCTTCGCGAATAAAAGGACATTATGAGAAAACGATATGAAAATTTCAATTTTAAATGTTTTTTTTTCGTTGTATTTTTGAGTTAAGGGCTTACGACACAGTGAAATTTCGATTTTTTTTTTCTAATAGCTTTTAGTATCAAGGTTATTTTGTAAAATTTTTATATCGTACTTCAACGAATTACGAAAGTTCAAACCCTTATGTGGAAAGAGGCGGAGGGCTCGAGCAGCGACGCGGCGGAACGTTGAACGCGTTTTCCTCAAAATGGGATTTTCAAGATCGGTGTCCCCGATATCGCGAATATCGTTTGACGGATTTTTATGAAAATTTTTACCGATATACTCCAACAGATTCTTTAGTCCTTGACGGTCTCGTATTAAAAAACAATAAAAATAATTTTTTAAAATTATTCAGCGATGAAAAACGGGTAAAAATCGGCTTTTTCTTAATGACCGCCATTTCTTTTGTTTTTATTTTTTCCCCTCGTAAAGGATCGTGTTATCTATCATTTGTTAAGAGTCAATTAAACATTTTTGTTTTTGATAAAATGACAAGTTGAAATCAGGGACACCACAAAGAAACTTAAAAAAAAAATACGCTGACCGATTTAAACAATACATAACATAAAAATGAATGAAAACATTCCTAAATATTTTGTAATATATCCTCGTTCCACCCTAAAAAATTAAATCGATAAAGCGCATGTTTGCCGAGAAAAAATCCATGAAATATGTATGCGTTTTTTCCCATTTACTGTGGCATTTACTGTAAGCCCTTAAGTATAGAAAAACCATATGCAAATTACTTTGCACTTTTTTTCGTAATATGAAAAGATTTCTACATCTCATAAAATTAAAATCGTCAAAATTGACACCAACATTTATTGTAAGAAATCGCAAACTGAAATTTGCGGATTTTGTAGTTTAAAGGCAATTTTTAATCTATTCGTAATTGCTGATTATGAAACTATAACTCATTTTACTCTTAGCGTGATACTTGTTTCTGAACCTCATATCAGGCGTAAAAAACAAATTTTTTAAGATATTCGAAATGTTCAATATTCTATAAAATTTAAACGGTTGGATCAATTTTCGTCAAATTTAATACGAAACATTGTACAGTGTTAGTCCTTCCCGTATCCATTTTAAGCTCGATACCTCCATGTTTACTTATATGCATGCACGGGTCACAGCGGAGACATTAATTTTTGTTGATAACAATGATATTACCTTCTCAGCAATCGCAACAGGTGTTGCTCCTTCTTTAAGTGCCCAGTTTCGGCGTGGTGTTCGATGCATCGTTCCATCTGCCAAACGTATTTGATCTTCAGTCTTTATGCTGTCCTTTGAAAAGTGTAGTTCGCAAACTAAATGTCTCTCGGATAGATCCAAACCCAAAATCGTGCTCCAAACTTTTCCCGTGTTGTTGTGCTGTAGAGAAAACAAACAAAAATATTTCAATTTCAGAATTACAAGGGACAATATTATAATGACGACGATATAAAAAGAACAAGATTTAGATAACTTTACCTTAGGTACACTGAACAGAGAAGCTTGTCGCAGCCCAGCCCGTTTGCGTCGATCACGGTCTCTGTCGTGACCACTTGGGCAGTTTGGCACTGCACATAACCTGCCCATCCTTATGCGAACAAATTTAAACGAATACACTGATATTTATACTGTCGCAATGGAAAAACAATTTCAACTTTAAAATTGATTCAAAAATCTACAGTTACTAGTTTAATTCGAATGTTTTATTATTAAACAGCATGTAAATATGTTAAAAATACTCTGCGTCCATGAATCGGGGATTTAAATAATCACATCAACATTAATAATAGGTAAACTTAAGTCTTACCTGCTCTCACTTATCAAATGATTAATCCACTGCGATTTTATGACATAAACTGCCGACTTGTGTCACACGACATGGCGAACGAGCACGCGGCGAAAGGAATGAATCGATTTTCGAGCTTCACTATGCATACTTCACGCTATCGCCTACAACGTACTTCAAACCCGTCGAAAGAGTTCGCAGCGACGTTTGTGGTCAAATTTGGAACCCTTTCTGGCTACAGTTTCATCGACCACGGTTCTAGTACTTTCTGCATAAGCGCTCGGCCTCCTTTACTCTAGTCTCCATGCTCGATACATTGAAACGAAAAGGCAATGTGGCGGCATGGTGGCGTCAGAGCGCAAGTGAAGCGCATACGACGAACAGTCTGTGTGCCGCTACAGTTTCAACCCAGGATACTTTGAGGCTTCACGGTAAGCTGGATCCATTCCGTCCCAGTCGCATCCTGATGAATTTTGAAAGCGCCACGCTGATCGGGCACCATGCCATTACCATTTCGTATTTGTAATACCTGGAGAGTCTCGTTCTGTTCCACCACTATACCGACATCCCGTTCCGTCATGACATGACGGTACAAAAGAATCACATGCGGACGTACATGACTCAAATGTAACGGCATGACATCGGGTCTCGTGTCGCTTCGGTATCGTCAGCGTGCCGATACTTTAATTTCGACGGCACGAATTTCTATCTGGGTATGTACTGTTTTCAATCGATTCTTTTCATAAATTTTGCTTCCTCATAGAGGAAGCTTTGTTTTGGCAAAAAAAAAAAATTCGAGATTTTAATGAAAACATGTTCAGAATGTTCCAAAACGTCAAGAACTCACATTTAGAAAGAATGTCCGGATGTGTGTGTGTGTGTGTGTGTGTGTGTGTGTGTGTGTGTGTGAAATGGACGTGCAAAATTCAAATCGCTATAACTCAAGAACGCCTGGACCGATCAAGCTGAAATTTTGCACACATCATCTACGATCAGTAGTCAATGTTTGGTGGAAATGTCATCAAAAAATGTTCAGTTGTTTTTTTTGTACGCCATTTTTAATTTCTTCAAAAATGTCTGTTCGCGCTCTAGCGCTCGCAATTTGTTAGCTATCGGGCTAAAAACGCGTATACAGGTAGGATATCATCACCCGATGATCCCATTAAAATTTCAGGAAAATCGATCAAACCGTTTAAATTTTATGTCATTTCGAATTTTTTGAATTTCATGATTTTTTTTCTTTTGGGCCCATTTTTTTCGTATCAAATGTTCATCTGCGAATAAAATAAGTGTCAAATTCGTGATCAGCGTGAAAAAATACATGGAATTACAGTCCCGGAGCGACGACGAACGAAAAAGTTTCCTAGGCGTTTTTATAGCCAAAATTGCAAAAATGAGTGATTTTAGGTAGTTGTAAACAACGATTTCTTTGCTTTCCGATGGCATCGCGGAAAAACCTAGGTGCCTATCGTGATCTACAGTAAGACATACACAAGACGATGGATATGACGGGATTAAAAAGCTAGATAAAGAGGTATCACTAGGAATACTGGAATAAAAATCGAAAGGGCAAAAAAAATCTGGTGCGCATACTTGCATGCATTTTTTCGCGCTAAACGCAGATTCGCCAAAGTGAAACGTGACGATGGAATATTTTTTTACGCGCTGAACCTGAGTCGGTCAACCGTTTTGTATAAAACTCTACGTTGACGTTGAAAAAAGTTGAAAATTGAAATTTTCATATCGCTTCCTCATAAAGTTGAAGATTGAAATTTTCACGTCGCTTTCTCATAAGGTTCCTTTATTCGCGAAGCTTCCTCTATGAGGAAGCCAAAAATACAGACAATGCTTCCTCATAAAAGAAGCTTCGCGAACAAAGGAACCTTATGAGAAAGCGACGTGAAAATTTCAATCTTCAACTTTATAAGGAAGCGATATGAAAATTTCAATTTTCATCTTTTTAAAAATAATTATCGTTTTCGTAATTATTGTAACTGACGGTTACAATAATTATTATTGTAATAATTGACATTATTGATATTTAGAACATTATTAATTGCTCAAAATCAATAACATTATTTATGTTACGGTACAAATTCTTAAGAAAAGACAATAACGCTTCGAATGGGGTATTCATCGAGTTTTGAAACATACTGTATAGCGTCCAGCGACTCATATCCAGTAGTTACTGCATCAATTTCGTGACCGAGTGTGGCGCCTCTAGGTTTCATCGCTGCGTCACACTTGTCCAAGCCAACAGCCAATCAGAATGAAGAGTTGGTCCGCTACTGGCTTGGCGTGGCGAGCGTTCAGTGGCTTTTTGACATGCTTACTACTTCCTCCTCGTTGGTGATAAAAGCTGTATACATTAATCTCAAAACATCGCTTATTAAAAACTATTTAGTATTGAATACTTGTGTGTTTATTATTCCCGGTTAATTACCGGTGACGCACCCCATACGAGTTATCATCCAGCGACATCGTTCGACGAATAAGTGTACCTTTGGAAAAAGCCGGTATCTGCATGGCCGACGGTTCGCATTTCCCAGGGTCGGTAATTTGTTTCGTTCTGTTGGTAGGTGAAGTGGAAAAACTTCTTTTTCTCCAATTGGCTTGCGGTGGATATTTTGAACGATTTGTATGGTATTCAGCTTGGACGCGTCACTGGGAGTAAAGATTGAAACGTTTCATTGATGGAATTATATCTTATCGTCGAGAAAGTGGACTATGTTTTTTTTAATCGCGAGGGTATATGCCGGCTTGCTAATTTCAAAGGCTAGAAGTCAAGTTCGGCGGACATTAAACCTGTTGAAGGCCAATGCATTGGGAGCTGTAGTGCGCTGGGGGTTTTCGTGCAGGGCTGTCGTGGCAATAGGACTTGATGTCCATTCGGGAACCTGTCCGTCACCCGACATATTCCAATCGTTATCCCAATGGTTTTCCTTAAGTGTGACCAATGGTTCATTCTCATGAGGGGACTCACGGAGCGAATTTCTATTCGCCGCGGCAACACGAATCAGGTCCAGATATAGTGGCTCTCGAAGAGCCAATGAACAGTGAACTCCCCAGCAACACACAGGCCTGGACGTAACAGGGGACCACCGAAGCTGCAAACCAACCGCGCATCCACCGCTGTCGGTAATTTCTTCTTCTTCTTCGTATCCTTCTTGGCTACCACCCTCTGTTGAGAGCATGTGCCACTTTCATCTCAATTACATTGAATTATTGGCCGGCTCGTTGCAGAGTAAAAAAGTACTCTAATTTGCCAACACTGAACACGGAAATCGTCGAGCCGCGGTGAAAACGAGGCATGAAGCATGCCGGCTTCGCATCTACGCGGCAGGGGGCGCCCCCACTCAGTTCGACTGGCACACATATGATCGATATATATATGTATACGACCTGTGGGACCTGTGTAAACGTACATTCTCTCAAGTTTATGCAAAGTTCCACCATTTACACACGTTTTGTAGCGAAACGCGTAAACACGCGATTCGCGGTATTGTCCAACGGAGCAAAACACCACTCGGCTCGTGATCGATATTCATCATAATAATTTTACGTGGCGACGATACATGTACATTTTTTCGTCGATTCTATTCCTATACTCTTACGACTATCGCTGTGATAGGGTGTTTACGGTGTAGCCAACGAGCGTCGTATCTCGTCGAACGCTTAATTTTTTAACCCATTTGCACAAACTTTTTCGTGTCAGCTAAAAAACCAGCGTCTATCGAGTCCAGGTTTTATCGCAGTGTGTCCGTGCCGTACCAATTACGAATCACCAGTTGATCTCACCCTCGAGAAACAGTGGCCAACCTCCTACCAGTGTTTCAATGAAATATTATTCTTGCATCTCACGGAGTAGAAAGGGCTAAAGGGTTGTTAGAACATCCGGCGATTTCTACTCGTTAAACCGCTTTAAAGCTCCGCGAGTACGTACAATTCGTAAATTGTATACGCGCGCACACACACGCGCACACACACACACACACACACACACACACACACACAGATGCTCAATGAAAACAGAGCGATCGTCGGAGTGATGCGGGAATCGTCGAGACGACTGAATTGCATAGTTAACGGAATCGAGGTAACTTCGACGCATTTCCAAAGGGTTTCGAAGTATCCTCACACCTACCTTTCCACTTTATCAATCGTTCATTTAACTCATCGATTTGCTCTATTAAAAAAAATTAACTTGCTCTAACGCGTACATACAGATAACCTTGAAAAATAGTACGGGTGTTCACGAAGCGCATAGCGTTACGCGATCCGGGATATCCAGATGTGGCAATTCTACACAGTAAAAAAAGTGTGTACCGTTTACAACACTTACTGTCCACAAGCGGCTACAATTTTTTATTTCGTTATTTTCCGATCGCCCCATTCAATTGGGGGGAACAATTTCGCCCCAGTGAAATTGTTCCCGGGAACAATTTCACCGTTGCTGCAACGTTCCATCAACGTCCACTTGCAGTTTACAATGTGTGCGAGGGAACCTCGGTGAAATGAACGGTGCAGGACGGTAAAATGTTTCGACAGGGATAGATAAAAATAATCATGAATCTGATCAATCAAGTTTGTCACTTATTTAACAAAAATTATTTTGACGAAACTTCATATTGTGATTTCACGAAAATATTTTTTACTGTACAATCGCGAGTGATCGCGAGTAATGAGGGAACCGTCGAGACAACTGGATTGTACAGTAACCGGAAATTTGGTAACGTTAACATATTTGTAGACGCTCTCGTAGTATCCTTACACCAACTTCTCCATTTTATTATTATTATTATTATTTCATTTTACAGAAAGTAAGCTTACAACTTATAAAATCTGCATCCGGACAAATAAATTTGGACTTTGTATTCAAGTGAACACATTTGTACATCTAACATGTTTGTAAACTGATTTATCGATTCATACTTGATTATTACAGCCGGTAGTACATTCAATGGGTCAACGACTCTCTTCGACAGTTATCAATCGTTCTTTGAATCCTTCGTTTCGTTGTAATTAAAAAAAAAATTGACACCCACTCGCACTTACGTACAGACAACCTTGAAAAATCGTGCGGCTGTTCACGAAACATACAGAATGCAGGTCTACTCCTTGCTGGGGTGCTGTGCGTTTTTCTATTCGCGATTGTCTAGACTGGAATACAAGAACACCTATTTCAGCCGCTTGTACATGTGGATACATTGCAAATATTAACGGATTTAGAAGAATAGAGCTGAACCGCATTCAAGATTTCACCCATGGCGCAACACAATCTTAGATAGTTGGATGTTGTAACTCTAATAGCGAGTTATCGCGACTTTTGACGATCCAGTCATATCTGATGCGCACTTTTGTCGACAAGCCAAACCACTGATTGCATTTGTGTCTGTTCGCAGTTTTCGTAATGTAACTAACTCTGGTGGGAGCTACAGTTCTCCGTTGGTCGTGGAATGGCGCTGTGGACCGGTAGACCTAGCTGGTTGAGCAAGCTTGGATTAGCTCTGCTAGCTGCCTGGCTCCTCGTTCTGATTCTCTCTGTCTCGCACGTCTTCAAAAACAATGCCTCGTCTATGGAGAATGGAGTCTCCACATTCAAGGATAATTCTCAGCGTCTTTCGCAGATGTCTAGCGAATTTGATATACTGAAGAAGCAAAACGAAGCGCTGGCCAATATAATCTTAGGGTAAGAGCAGCATTTTCGATAGATAATGTAACGACCGTGTAGAGACTTCTGAAGATCGATCATAGCCGATGATGTGACGGCTGGTCCAAATTTGAATGATAGAGAAATATGGAGATTGCCAGGATTCCTATGTAATTACCTATGTAAGAGTACTAAACACTGCACTAACGTCACCCATATTTTTTAATCATTTGAGTTGTCTACATATATTTCATGTCGGGCCATCACAATAAAAAAACTCTTGTGAACATATTTTGTACAACACAACTTTATATATTGCACCCTCAGAACAATAGTATAACAACTTGTACGGTAATCTCCTAAGAGATGTTACACTCCGGTTGTAGGAGTGCAATATATATGAGGTATTCCATACCAAATCAACCTGAGTCTGACCTTTCAAATCTTGGATTTGGTTGACTGTTTTTTATATAATTGAACTAACTCTCAAAACTGAGGCCTCTCGATTTTACTGTTTCCGTTATTCCCAGTGCTTGTCGGAACGGCTCAATGTCTCTTTACAGAATTGGGAACACTAGTTCTGTGGTTGGGGGAGTATGTTCGTATTGATGGATTAGGAAAATAAATGTAAAGTGGCAGAGATAATTAACTTCGAAAAAACGGGCCAAAAGCCTATTCAGATATATCGGCTTGCCATCACTTGTCTTAAATCTCATAATACCGAACGCGCCAAACGCGCGAAATTCATTCATCCGACGTAGCGTTTACCCGAAATTGTAATCTACCGAAGGATTAAAATGCCGAATGTTCATTCGTCCGAATGTTCAAGATCATGAAATATTATTTTGCCGACTTGCCAGAATTCCGACGGTTTAATATACCGAAACATTGACTGCCCGAAATTCATTCACCCGACGTCTCATTTGCCCGAAAATCTGTTTTACCATCGTGGACCTTGTGATGACCGACAGTCGTAACTCCAATAGTCGACAAGTTAGAGTTCTGAAATCTGTACTATAGTCGCCTCGTCGTAAGATCGCTTGCTTGCAACAATTGACATTTGGCATAACTTACGTTAAGACAGCGTTTCTGTACGTTCGGGATCTTCTCAAACAAGCGATCTTACGGCGAGGACTATAGTAAAAATTTTAGAACTCTAACTTGTCGATTATCGAAGCTACGACGACTGTCGGTCATCATAAGCTCTACGATGATAAAACAGATTTTCGGGCAGATGAGACTTCGGATAAATGCATTTCGGGCGTTTGGAGCGTTCGGGATAATGAGATTTTGGACAAGTGACGGCAAGCCGATATATCGAAAGGCGCCGGCATTATCTACTATTGCCTTTGCAATTATTTGTCGTCTGCTATAAAAATGCTGTTGTCTGCGTATTATTCGATATTGCATTGAATTCACTCAACGAGTAGTATAACCTCGAAATACGCGTCGACCTGCGTCTATGTTAGTTTGATGTATATATATATATATATATATATGAGTTGGTAGGGGTGAGCGTGGCCGAGTAGATCGGAGCGCGACTCACACCCAGTAGGCCCGGGTTCGATTCCCGGCAAGCACCAAGAATTCTCTTTGGTGTTTTTTTTTTGCGAAAAAGTGGTTCGGAACCCACTATAATAAGTAAGTTCAGAGAAAACCAGTGCCTCCGTATGGGTAACCGAAAGGCTGGAAAGTGTCACGGGTTCGATTCTCGAGACGAAGTTTCGGACCCAAGAATCGAACCGGTGACGACGGATAAGGGGTCGACGTCGGGACGCCGCGCGAGGCGGACATGAGGCTGAAGCTAGCCGCGGCGGCTACTTACGCCAGGGCCGAAACCTAGCGAATAAGGGGCGTCGTGGTGCCCGCCGTCATTAACAAGTCCCGACGAAATAAAAATTTGGAAGTCTTCTTCTGCCGGGTATCCTGAATACGTAAGATGTAATTTCGCGAGGGGACGAGGCAATAAAATAATTGTTATTAATTATTTATCCCGAAAAATAGTTCCGATCGCCTCGCATAATTCGACGCATTTTTTAAAAATATTAATATTTACTGGAGTCGTCATACCGAGTATCCTGAACACGTAGGATGCAATTTCGCGAGGGGACGAGGCAATAAAATAATTGTTATTAATTATTTATCCCGAAAAATAGTTTCGATCGCCTCGCATAATTCGACGCATTTTTTTTAAACATTAATATTCCCTGGAGTTGTCATACCGAGTATCCTGAATATGTAGGATACAATTTCGCGAGGGGACGAGGCAATTAAATAATTGTTATTAATTATTTATCCCGAAAAATAGTTTCGATCGCCTCGCATAAGTCGACGCCTTTTTTTTAAATATTAATATTTACTGGAGTCGTCATACCGAGTATCCTGAACACGTAGGATGCAATTTCGCGAGGGGACGAGGCAATAAAATAATTGTTATTAATTATTTATCCCGAAAAATAGTTTCGATCGCCTCGCATAATTCGACGCATTTTTTTTAAACATTCATATTCCCTGGAGTTGTCATACCGAGTATCCTGAATATGTAGGATACAATTTCGCGAGGGGACGAGGCAATTAAATAATTGTTATTAATTATTTATCCCGAAAAATAGTTTCGATCGCCTCGCATAATTCGACGCATTTTTAAAAAATTTTAATATTTACTGGAGTCGTCATACCGAGTATCCTGAACACGTAGGATGCAATTTCGCGAGGGGACGATGCAATAAAATAATTGTTATTAATTATTTATCCCGAAAAATAGTTCCGATCGCCTCGCATAATTCGACGCATTTTTTTTAAACATTAATATTCCCTGGAGTTGTCATACCGAGTATCCTGAATATGTAGGATACAATTTCGCGAGGGGGGGACGAGGCAATTAAATAATTGTTATTAATTATTTATCCCGAAAAATAGTTTCGATCGCCTCGCATAATTCGACGCATTTTTTTTAAATATTAATATTTACTGGAGTCGTCATACCGAGTATCCTGAACACGTAGGATGCAATTTCGCGAGGGGACGAGGCAATAAAATAATTGTTATTAATTATTTATCCCGAAAAATAGTTTCGATCGCCTCGCATAATTCGACGCATTTTTTAAAAATATTAATATTTACTGGAGTCGTCATACCGAGTATCCTGAACACGTAGGATGCAATTTCGCGAGGGGACTAGGTGATTACCTAATGTTTAATAATTATTTAACAAATAAAAAATCTTCGAGATTTTTTTAAAAGAATTATTAATAATTATCGGGGTCGAGGGTATTAAACAATTATAGATAATTGTTTAATAGTCTCGTCCCCTCGCGAAATTGCACCCTACGTATTGAAGAAACTTATTACAATCTGTGTCCCAATTCAACGTTCATACCAAAATGCCACGAATAATGAGACGATCTTCGCCATTCTTCAGTTTAAACAATTCTTAACAATAATTTTATAAGTAGAATTTTTTCAAATGCATAATTTATTTTTGTTTTTTTTTTATTTGTAATTTCTGAATTTTTTAACCGGCGATATCTCGGAAAATTGGGATATTGCCGGTTAAAAAAGCCCAGAATTGGTACTTTTAGTGAAATTAGTGATATCTTGATCCGCTCTTAACACCGTCACTGCGTACAGCCGTATGGTCCAATTCTTACCCCCTCTCCGAGTTAGCACGCTGGCAAACTCCCCGTCGCTACGCGCTGCTACGTTGCGCAACTCCCACTCTATCTTTGCGCGCTGCAGCGTCACGGCATGCTATCCCCTCCCTTCAATGACCAAGAGCTCTAGCTACAAACCTAGGACTATCGCGCCTAGCGTATACACATAGCCTAGCTCAGCGTAGCCGATGCCTAACTTCTCCGAAAAATCTTAAATATCCACTAAGCTTAACATTTTTTAATATACTTTTTTCTTGTACTATTTGTACGGTTCAGGTTCCAAATTTTAATGTTCCATTATTCTGAAATAGTGAAACATTATTTTTTTTTTTTTTAGTGCCGGATCACTAAGAAAAAATGTTTGTGACGGCCGAAATGCTTGCGGACTGCATTGCCGAAAATATTTCAGACGTCACAAAAATTGATGAGTATATTAACTATTTACTCGGTCAGTCCTGCAAAAAAAATGATGGCATTTGGTCGGAGATATGCCAGCAAATTTTAGTCGGTTATGCCAAACGCTCGACAGATAAACATATTGGGCGAAGCTACAATATGTTAAAAAGACATGTTGCGGAAGTCAAAGAGCTCGTTTTATTAAATAGACGTTTTGTTGCTCCTTCGGCAGAAGACTGCGATGAGATAAATATCGACGGAGATTTAAACACTGACACGGAAGAACTTCCGAATGTTTCGGAAATGGACTCTGTCTCAGAAGATACAAAAACTGTTAACGATCCGAATAAAGTCTCACCAAGCTCGATGAACATTCTCCCTCAGGTGTCGATACCGTTTAAGAGCGAAAAAAAAATATCATCAACAATACCATCAGATTCGATAATCGTTGATAATTCGGAGATCCACGATATAAACTCGGAGAAGGAAAAAGTTGACGATCCGGAGAGAAACTCTCCGTTCTCAATAAAACTCCCTAACGTCTCGCCACAATTTGAGAGCGAAGAAGAAATAGCGGTAACGATACCACCGGATTCGATGATCGTCGATAATTCGGAGACGAAGCAAAGTATGGCAGATTTTTACGACGCTGGTATCTGTTGTGATGAGCCCAGTAGCCCTGAGACGGTACTGATACCCGCTGCATTTTGGGCGAAATATTGGAGAGACGGCGCCGCGTTAGCAGACGGTTGGAGCGATGATCTGAACACGATTTTCGAAACGCTTTATCCGAATTGTGTTCTTTCGGTACGCAGACATAAGTGTCATATTAATACAATGAAAAACGCGAAATTCTTCTTCAACGCAGACGCAAAGTGCAAGTTTTCAACGTGCACAAGCTTCAAATTAATTGTGAACGAACCGATATTTACGCCATTCAAACCGACCACGATGCTAGTGTTGCGCCAAAATGAGGTCAAACACTTACCAGGCGAACAACACCGGCGATTCGTGAAAGGAGAGAATCGGAAGCGGATTAGTGAAGAACTGAAAACTATGAGCGCGAGTAAAAAGAAACTGCTAATGTTGGGTGCTGCGAATGAAGACCAACTGAGAGCAGGGAATTTAAATCACGCTCTGAGCTCCACGATATTGCAAAAGATATCAAGCGACCATCATTCGGAGAACGATTTGGATCGAGATCGAATCACGTTCAGTCTCAAACTGATTCGGCAATTTCAGGCATCTTGGCCAGGAAAAGCATACCCAGGGTACATTCAGGATTACTCGGTACATCCGTTTTCAATGATTTTGTTCACCGAAGAACAATTGAAGACCTTGATTCGTCAACCCAAAGGTAAACGACACTGTTTTCTTGATGCTACCGGATCTATTGTTGCCCCGCCAACAGGTACCTCGAGACCAATTTATTATTATACGATCGCATTACCCGGCGGTAAAAAAATTGCGGACGAAGAGGAAACAAGCGAACCGATAAATCCGACGGCGGACGAAAAGTCATCCGGGATGGGAAAGTTATCCGATGACGATGAGACGGTCGTTATAACTGAAGAAAAGAGGACTGATATAGTCCCCGGTGTCATCCAATACGGTCCACTACCTATCGGCGAATTCATCGCATCGGTTCATAACGTACCGTCTATTTCGTATTTTCTCACGCGAGTTTCGTTCGCCTTGAAAGCGTTGACGTCTCGCGTACCCATCATCGAGAAAATCGAAACCGATTTTAGCATGGCGTTAATACTTGCCACGTTGAGAGCATTCAACAACATGTCGATAACGGAATATCTCACGCATATTTTTAATGCGATATCGGACGGCGAGGTCTTTTTGTCGTCGGGATTAACTGTTCTCCATGTGTGCTCAACTCATTTGCTGCGAACCGTTATGAGAAAGAGCAAAAAAAATCCACACCTCGAAGAAAAAACTCTAATCCACTGTACAAATCTCGACGAGGCATCAGTCGTATTTCGTGAAATTGTATCGATTTTCGGACGAGAAAACATCGAAAAACCGATTGAATACAAAGAAATCGATGACAATTTTGACACGCTGTTGAAAAAAGTGTCTCAAGAGAACGAAACGAATAAATACATCTTTGAGATTATCGATACCGAAAACTGCGAGTTGTCTGAGCCGATTCGGGAGAGATCGCCGTTCTACCAATTTTTCAAGAACATATACGACGAGGAAATGGCAAGCATCGAGAAGGTAAGTACCAGTAAGAATCCTCTTAACAGCTACTACTGTCCCAAATTTTTACAGTATCTACTTGAGACTCTGATGCCGTATTATCCACTGTGGTCGGCGGTAGCCATTGAGCAATTCTCAATGACCAGAGACTCGAACGCAAGTATTGAGAATTGGTTCAAGATCGTCAAAATCGATATATTCGATAATGAATCGAAGCTACCGGCGCCGAGATTCATCCAGGGCATGGAGTCAGTCTTGCTGGGACGCTTAAGAGAGCGAAAATATAGCTTGACTCCAACCCGTAGGACAAAAAAAAAACGAAGCGAAAAAAAAGACAATGACGATCCTGAGGAAGCGCAAGAAATATGGTGCAGAAAGCGAAACAACCGTTATTTTACAACTCCGAAATATATTAAAAAAACAAAAATCGAGCTGGAGGAAAAAAACGGAAATAATGATGCATCACCACTGACGAAGATGCGGGAAGAAAAGAAGGGCGCTAAGGAAGACGAAGTGTCAACGCCACCACAGAACAATGTGTATGAAGACAACAGGGACGCATCATCAGAATCTGCCGGAAGTTGTGAGTCCGTCAAAAATGGCAGTGAAGTCAACGGTCCTGATACTGCAAAATCCGACGCCGATTGTTTTGAACCTGAACAACTAACAAGCGAAGACACTTCGTCGTTCTTCGCTAATGGTTCTGATTTTCCGGAGGGCTTTCCGTTCATCGAGAAATGGATAGGTGGGTTATACCTCGATGCAAATAGTTTTTCGACCCTTCTCTCGTCGGAGTGGTTTGACGATAATATTATAAATGGTTTTTTTATATTATTGCAGGATCTGGCTCAGCGCCGCGGACTCAAAACAATATGTTTAGAGTCTCTGTATACGGAACCATTGCTTTTCGAAGGGAGACTCTGCATCGGTTTTCAGCGATGGACGCAGTCCAATAACTTGTGCGAGTACACAGTCTGGTTAATACCAATCCACCGGTCTGGCCATTGGACTCTCCTGTATGTGAATTTGGAGCAAAGAGTTCTAGTGTATTTTGATTCACTGCATGGGAAGCCTCGGAACCAAGTGATAAACAGAATAACATCATTCATCGAGATGCAATATAAAGAAAGAAATATGGCAATCGACTGGAAACTGTGGAGAATGTATTCTCCGACCGATATACCGTTTCAGGGAGTACCCAATAGTACTGGTGGTAACTGCGGCCCACATGTGTGTATGTGGGGGTATATTATTTCCAGTGGACAGCATGTACTCTTTAATGAGACTGACATGCTAAACGTTAGAGTAGCCATTGCCCACTACCTCATAAACACCGTGGCTCCAACTATCGAAATACAAAAAGTTAAGGTACGCGCGATGGTTTCGGACTTGGGGACATGCAATATCGAGTGGAAAAACAAAAAAATCCAGGAATCACGTGACCCACCTCTCGGATTTAGCAGCACGATGGAGTATTGTGTTTCGCTCGGTAAGTAAGGAGTCGTCGCTAAGAATCAGTGGTTTAAGTATTTTAAGATAATCAAGTTATTTAAAAACGTGTAGAGAAAAATGTGAAAAATAAAAAAAAAAACATATAATAGAAAATAAAAAAAAAAACTGAAAAAACTGAAAAAAACAAAAAAACAAAAAAAAAAACAAAAAAAAACAAGCGTCTCAAAATCCAGCTGTCAACCGTCACGCGTCTCACCTCGTTCATGTCCCCAAGTCCGAAACCATCGCGCGTACCTTAACTTTTTGTATTTCGATAGTTGGAGCCACGGTGTTTATGAGGTAGTGGGCAATGGCTACTCTAACGTTTAGCATGTCAGTCTCATTAAAGAGTACATGCTGTCCACTGGAAATAATATACCCCCACATACACACATGTGGGCCGCAGTTACCACCAGTACTATTGGGTACTCCCTGAAACGGTATATCGGTCGGAGAATACATTCTCCACAGTTTCCAGTCGATTGCCATATTTCTTTCTTTATATTGCATCTCGATGAATGATGTTATTCTGTTTATCACTTGGTTCCGAGGCTTCCCATGCAGTGAATCAAAATACACTAGAACTCTTTGCTCCAAATTCACATACAGGAGAGTCCAATGGCCAGACCGGTGGATTGGTATTAACCAGACTGTGTACTCGCACAAGTTATTGGACTGCGTCCATCGCTGAAAACCGATGCAGAGTCTCCCTTCGAAAAGCAATGGTTCCGTATACAGAGACTCTAAACATATTGTTTTGAGTCCGCGGCGCTGAGCCAGATCCTGCAATAATATAAAAAAACCATTTATAATATTATCGTCAAACCACTCCGACGAGAGAAGGGTCGAAAAACTATTTGCATCGAGGTATAACCCACCTATCCATTTCTCGATGAACGGAAAGCCCTCCGGAAAATCAGAACCATTAGCGAAGAACGACGAAGTGTCTTCGCTTGTTAGTTGTTCAGGTTCAAAACAATCGGCGTCGGATTTTGCAGTATCAGGACCGTTGACTTCACTGCCATTTTTGACGGACTCACAACTTCCGGCAGATTCTGATGATGCGTCCCTGTTGTCTTCATACACATTGTTCTGTGGTGGCGTTGACACTTCGTCTTCCTTAGCGCCCTTCTTTTCTTCCCGCATCTTCGTCAGTGGTGATGCATCATTATTTCCGTTTTTTTCCTCCAGCTCGATTTTTGTTTTTTTAATATATTTCGGAGTTGTAAAATAACGGTTGTTTCGCTTTCTGCACCATATTTCTTGCGCTTCCTCAGGATCGTCATTGTCTTTTTTTTCGCTTCGTTTTTTTTTTGTCCTACGGGTTGGAGTCAAGCTATATTTTCGCTCTCTTAAGCGTCCCAGCAAGACTGACTCCATGCCCTGGATGAATCTCGGCGCCGGTAGCTTCGATTCATTATCGAATATATCGATTTTGACGATCTTGAACCAATTCTCAATACTTGCGTTCGAGTCTCTGGTCATTGAGAATTGCTCAATGGCTACCGCCGACCACAGTGGATAATACGGCATCAGAGTCTCAAGTAGATACTGTAAAAATTTGGGACAGTAGTAGCTGTTAAGAGGATTCTTACTGGTACTTACCTTCTCGATGCTTGCCATTTCCTCGTCGTATATGTTCTTGAAAAATTGGTAGAACGGCGATCTCTCCCGAATCGGCTCAGACAACTCGCAGTTTTCGGTATCGATAATCTCAAAGATGTATTTATTCGTTTCGTTCTCTTGAGACACTTTTTTCAACAGCGTGTCAAAATTGTCATCGATTTCTTTGTATTCAATCGGTTTTTCGATGTTTTCTCGTCCGAAAATCGATACAATTTCACGAAATACGACTGATGCCTCGTCGAGATTTGTACAGTGGATTAGAGTTTTTTCTTCGAGGTGTGGATTTTTTTTGCTCTTTCTCATAACGGTTCGCAGCAAATGAGTTGAGCACACATGGAGAACAGTTAATCCCGACGACAAAAAGACCTCGCCGTCCGATATCGCATTAAAAATATGCGTGAGATATTCCGTTATCGACATGTTGTTGAATGCTCTCAACGTGGCAAGTATTAACGCCATGCTAAAATCGGTTTCGATTTTCTCGATGATGGGTACGCGAGACGTCAACGCTTTCAAGGCGAACGAAACTCGCGTGAGAAAATACGAAATAGACGGTACGTTATGAACCGATGCGATGAATTCGCCGATAGGTAGTGGACCGTATTGGATGACACCGGGGACTATATCAGTCCTCTTTTCTTCAGTTATAACGACCGTCTCATCGTCATCGGATAACTTTCCCATCCCGGATGACTTTTCGTCCGCCGTCGGATTTATCGGTTCGCTTGTTTCCTCTTCGTCCGCAATTTTTTTACCGCCGGGTAATGCGATCGTATAATAATAAATTGGTCTCGAGGTACCTGTTGGCGGGGCAACAATAGATCCGGTAGCATCAAGAAAACAGTGTCGTTTACCTTTGGGTTGACGAATCAAGGTCTTCAATTGTTCTTCGGTGAACAAAATCATTGAAAACGGATGTACCGAGTAATCCTGAATGTACCCTGGGTATGCTTTTCCTGGCCAAGATGCCTGAAATTGCCGAATCAGTTTGAGACTGAACGTGATTCGATCTCGATCCAAATCGTTCTCCGAATGATGGTCGCTTGATATCTTTTGCAATATCGTGGAGCTCAGAGCGTGATTTAAATTCCCTGCTCTCAGTTGGTCTTCATTCGCAGCACCCAACATTAGCAGTTTCTTTTTACTCGCGCTCATAGTTTTCAGTTCTTCACTAATCCGCTTCCGATTCTCTCCTTTCACGAATCGCCGGTGTTGTTCGCCTGGTAAGTGTTTGACCTCATTTTGGCGCAACACTAGCATCGTGGTCGGTTTGAATGGCGTAAATATCGGTTCGTTCACAATTAATTTGAAGCTTGTGCACGTTGAAAACTTGCACTTTGCGTCTGCGTTGAAGAAGAATTTCGCGTTTTTCATTGTATTAATATGACACTTATGTCTGCGTACCGAAAGAACACAATTCGGATAAAGCGTTTCGAAAATCGTGTTCAGATCATCGCTCCAACCGTCTGCTAACGCGGCGCCGTCTCTCCAATATTTCGCCCAAAATGCAGCGGGTATCAGTACCGTCTCAGGGCTACTGGGCTCATCACAACAGATACCAGCGTCGTAAAAATCTGCCATACTTTGCTTCGTCTCCGAATTATCGACGATCATCGAATCCGGTGGTATCGTTACCGCTATTTCTTCTTCGCTCTCAAATTGTGGCGAGACGTTAGGGAGTTTTATTGAGAACGGAGAGTTTCTCTCCGGATCGTCAACTTTTTCCTTCTCCGAGTTTATATCGTGGATCTCCGAATTATCAACGATTATCGAATCTGATGGTATTGTTGATGATATTTTTTTTTCGCTCTTAAACGGTATCGACACCTGAGGGAGAATGTTCATCGAGCTTGGTGAGACTTTATTCGGATCGTTAACAGTTTTTGTATCTTCTGAGACAGAGTCCATTTCCGAAACATTCGGAAGTTCTTCCGTGTCAGTGTTTAAATCTCCGTCGATATTTATCTCATCGCAGTCTTCTGCCGAAGGAGCAACAAAACGTCTATTTAATAAAACGAGCTCTTTGACTTCCGCAACATGTCTTTTTAACATATTGTAGCTTCGCCCAATATGTTTATCTGTCGAGCGTTTGGCATAACCGACTAAAATTTGCTGGCATATCTCCGACCAAATGCCATCATTTTTTTTGCAGGACTGACCGAGTAAATAGTTAATATACTCATCAATTTTTGTGACGTCTGAAATATTTTCGGCAATGCAGTCCGCAAGCATTTCGGCCGTCACAAACATTTTTTCTTAGTGATCCGGCACTAAAAAAAAAAAAAATAATGTTTCACTATTTCAGAATAATGGAACATTAAAATTTGGAACCTGAACCGTACAAATAGTACAAGAAAAAAGTATATTAAAAAATGTTAAGCTTAGTGGATATTTAAGATTTTTCGGAGAAGTTAGGCATCGGCTACGCTGAGCTAGGCTATGTGTATACGCTAGGCGCGATAGTCCTAGGTTTGTAGCTAGAGCTCTTGGTCATTGAAGGGAGGGGATAGCATGCCGTGACGCTGCAGCGCGCAAAGATAGAGTGGGAGTTGCGCAACGTAGCAGCGCGTAGCGACGGGGAGTTTGCCAGCGTGCTAACTCGGAGAGGGGGTAAGAATTGGACCATACGGCTGTACGCAGTGACGGTGTTAAGAGCGGATCAAGATATCACTAATTTCACTAAAAGTACCAATTCTGGGCTTTTTTAACCGGCAATATCCCAATTTTCCGAGATATCGCCGGTTAAAAAATTCAGAAATTACAAATAAAAAAAAACAAAAATAAATTATGCATTTGAAAAAATTCTACTTATAAAATTATTGTTAAGAATTGTTTAAACTGAAGAATGGCGAAGATCGTCTCATTATTCGTGGCATTTTGGTATGAACGTTGAATTGGGACACAGATTGTAATAAGTTTCTTCAATACGTAGGGTGCAATTTCGCGAGGGGACGAGACTATTAAACAATTATCTATAATTGTTTAATACCCTCGACCCCGATAATTATTAATAATTCTTTAAAAAAGATCTCGAAGATTTTTTATTTGTTAAATAATTATTAAACATTAGGTAATCACCTAGTCCCCTCGCGAAATTGCATCCTACGTGTTCAGGATACTCGGTATGACGACTCCAGTAAAGATTAATATTTTTTAAAAATGCGTCGAATTATGCGAGGCGATCGAAACTATTTTTTGGGATAAATAATTAATAACAATTATTTTATTGCCTCGTCCCCTCGCGAAATTGCATCCTACGTGTTCAGGATACTCGGTATGACGACTCCAGTAAATATTAATATTTAAAAAAAATGCGTCGAATTATGCGAGGCGATCGAAACTATTTTTCGGGATAAATAATTAATAACAATTATTTAATTGCCTCGTCCCCCCCTCGCGAAATTGTATCCTACATATTCAGGATACTCGGTATGACAACTCCAGGGAATATTAATGTTTAAAAAAAATGCGTCGAATTATGCGAGGCGATCGGAACTATTTTTCGGGATAAATAATTAATAACAATTATTTTATTGCATCGTCCCCTCGCGAAATTGCATCCTACGTGTTCAGGATACTCGGTATGACGACTCCAGTAAATATTAAAATTTTTTAAAAATGCGTCGAATTATGCGAGGCGATCGAAACTATTTTTCGGGATAAATAATTAATAACAATTATTTAATTGCCTCGTCCCCTCGCGAAATTGTATCCTACATATTCAGGATACTCGGTATGACAACTCCAGGGAATATGAATGTTTAAAAAAAATGCGTCGAATTATGCGAGGCGATCGAAACTATTTTTCGGGATAAATAATTAATAACAATTATTTTATTGCCTCGTCCCCTCGCGAAATTGCATCCTACGTGTTCAGGATACTCGGTATGACGACTCCAGTAAATATTAATATTTAAAAAAAAGGCGTCGACTTATGCGAGGCGATCGAAACTATTTTTCGGGATAAATAATTAATAACAATTATTTAATTGCCTCGTCCCCTCGCGAAATTGTATCCTACATATTCAGGATACTCGGTATGACAACTCCAGGGAATATTAATGTTTAAAAAAAATGCGTCGAATTATGCGAGGCGATCGAAACTATTTTTCGGGATAAATAATTAATAACAATTATTTTATTGCCTCGTCCCCTCGCGAAATTGCATCCTACGTGTTCAGGATACTCGGTATGACGACTCCAGTAAATATTAATATTTTTAAAAAATGCGTCGAATTATGCGAGGCGATCGGAACTATTTTTCGGGATAAATAATTAATAACAGTTATTTTATTGCCTCGTCCCCTCGCGAAATTACATCTTACGTATTCAGGATACCCGGCAGAAGAAGACTTCCAAATTTTTATTTCGTCGGGACTTGTTAATGACGGCGGGCACCACGACGCCCCTTATTCGCTAGGTTTCGGCCCTGGCGTAAGTAGCCGCCGCGGCTAGCTTCAGCCTCATGAGGCGGACGTGTTCCCGCGTCGATCCACGGAGGGTAGCCTGGAAGACAGCAAATCATCATTAGTTTTATTTTTATTTAATTTAACTTCAGTGTGCGGGAGGCCTGGAAGACGGCTAACTTCCTCATCATGAAAAATTAAAATAATGATCAATCTAAAACGTATTATTTTAAAGTCCTGATAAAGGCAATCGTAAACAAGTTCAATCTAATTAAAATATATAAATAAGATAAAATACAAAATGTGAGAAAAGTTTAATGAGGTGAGTAATTAATTAATTAATGTGAATTAACATATTGCGAAGACTTTATCAGTCACTGTAATCTACATTGTATAAAGACGTGTTAATATCGTCAAGAATTTAATACAGGCTCTATAAAGGCATTAATTTTCTTACATAATGTGCGGGAGGCCTGGAAGACGGCTAACTTCCTCAACATGAAAAATTGAAAAGATAATAATGATCAAACTTAAACGTATTTAAAAGTCCTGATAAAGGCAATCCTTAATAAGTTCATATACTATTTGATAATGGTGCGGTGAACGATTAGAGGCACGGGCCTTGTCGTCTTCTATTCGAGCCCTCCGAATAAATATTGAGCAGATAAGAAAAAAACGTAAACACGCGAACTCCCATTGTATATAATCTAACGAAGGTCTGCGGCACGGTCTTACATACAGGTCTTGCAACTTCGGTGGTGGGGGAAGCTTCGCTTAGTGAGGCTAATTTTTGTTCGCCGCATCGCTACTAGCGTCGCTGCTATCGAATTTCCGCGCCGTGAGAGTGAGATAGCATGAATCTATCAATCTCTCTCTTACGAATGTACGTTTGTCCCGTGCCACCGCATGATCGGTACAATTGGCTGTGCAGCATTTAAAATAATTACATACGCGTAATGCTACCCCCGAATAAATTCTTAAATGCCTATTTCTGTGTATCTTCAGCTCATATGATGAACGCGTAGCGAAAACAGACGAATGATTGTTGTTAGAAATGTCTATATTCGAAGGGAAAAAGCAAGGAAAAAATACATTGAGTATTTGAACACCGTTTATTGATTTGTCAATTTCGCGAGTTTTTTTTTTACAACGAACTTTTTTTTTAATTTGAGATTCTCCTGATGAGCGTTTTGTCTTATCCTTAATCTAATATAGTAAACTATCGCATAAGATAGTATATCAGATGCATGTTCCTTGCAGGGAAAAGTGAACGTGTAAGTATCGAGCACTTTTTCGAGAGTTAAGTCAAAAACGTCAATTCGAGAACAATATTTTGCGAACGACGTTTCAATATGATTAACGAGCTTGAAAAAATGTAGATTGGCATGGATTAGACCACCGCGGGATTTAATTTCGACCAATTGTGATACCGACGATGCACAACCGGACTTGAATCTCACAGCTTCTTCACTCGCCGCGCACGATTTGTATTTCTTGAGCACTTGTTTGCATAAGTACCCTAAAAGCATAATAATTATCGTCTTCCATGAATCAAAGTTTGATCTCCCGTGCCACGGCAACTCAACAACGAATTTGCCCTGGATAAGCTATAATTACAAAAAGCCATGCGAATTAGGCAACTCATAGCTAACGGTGTTAGTATATAACAAACCTACGCTTTCGGAGATGATATTAAATATGAGATTAGTGTACGAAACCTGTCACGTAGTAAATGATACAATCCAAAACAGGGGATAGGGCGTAGTCATGCTCAGAGTCAGAAGCGATGATATCATCGGCCTCCCAATCACTGTGCTGCAGAATTTCGTCTAATTTCTGTTTAATTTTTTGGAGATACGTCGCACTCTTTCCTTCTCGCTTTTCGCCGTAAATCGCCTTAATTTCGCTTAGCGAGACTAGCGTCGGTGCTGATATACTGTCGGACACTGTACAGTTACCGTATTTCGGAGGTTTTATCGCACTGTATATCGACAGGACTTTGTACAGCTGCAAAAATGTAGGAGCATTTGGGTGGTCGTTACATCCTGCGCATTGGCGAATCGTGCCGAAGAATTTCTGCAACATACGAATAGAACATGTAAGACAATAACAAGGCTGTTGACGGGCATGTGCACATGGCGAAAAAATAATAGAATATACCTCTAAATTATCTTGATTTATTTTGCCAGTCAGTAAGTACTTGAAGTTATATTTTTCGATCATGTACTGGCACATATCTATCGTCGATTGGAGAGATATTCTTAGCCCTTGCGAAGTTTCGACGGTGAGAAATTCGTCTGCCTCAATGTCTTTTTTTTTGCACGGCCGATTCCCATTGATTCAACCAACGCAATGAATTTTGGAGATTCTGAGAAATTGCAGTGAATCAAGTAGTACACAAGGTATCCTCGGTTTTTTATTCGTGCATTCGTGTAATACAGTACAACCTCCCTATTTTTAACTCGACGGGACCGGACACGCATCCTTTTCTGCATTTACCCTACCGTCCCCAATCCCGGTCAATTGTAGATACGATGCGACCGTGTACTCAGGGAAAATGCAGTTAGGAGAAAGCGTTGCCATGGTAACGAGTTGAGTTGAGCAAGCGATCGAGTTAAGAGGAATTAAGAATACGGGGGTTGTACTGTAAATCACAATAATGGCAAACTGTCAGTTGTGATAGCAATTATAAAACCGAATTTGTAAAATAAAAAATAGAGTACATTGTAAATGAGTAATTGGTGTACCTGAAAGTCATTGCATTGCGGTGTCAGTCCTTGATTCGGCATTTTCCTATTCAGTGCGTCGAACATATCATTGATATGCTTGCAAAAAGCAACCGTCTGTTGACATCCACGCAATCCTTCACAACCGTGAGACGCGTAAAATGAAAGTCCGTTAGCAACGGAGTTGCTAAAAATCTGTTATACGATAATTATTTATAACCCGCATAACACCATCGCACATTTGCACCGTCAATCTTACTCTATCGAGACGAACCTGAGTGGCTAATCTGACGCGCATTTTTGAGGTGTTGTCGAGATAAATGTGTCGATCCGTTATTTTTGGACAAACTCTCGCGTTTCCTGGGTGATTGTTATCGAGCTTGTATAGCGTTTCGAAATATTCCCACAGGATGTAGCCGTCTGCCGATGATAACTAGAAAACGATAGTAACAGTCACGGTCACGATAAACATTCCGAAGAATACAATATTTTATGAACAAAGTTTTCTTGCAACATACCCGAAGTTTCTTCTTGTTTTCCAGTCTGTTTCGGATATTTTTAATTACGTGACAGATGTCCGAAAACATGAAAACTTTTCGTTCATCGTCCAATGGATGAGTGAACCATGTTTTGGAATCGTCCATCGATCCTCTTACGCCCAACAGGCATCGCATTTTTTTATTCTCAGCAGCACCGTCTGAAATAATTCCATGAATCTTCGCTCCACACGCTTCGATATAACAAATGGCTTTGACAATTATCTTCTCGAGCTCGTCCCCTTTAACGGGACCTTTCGAAGCAAGCACTGCGATCGGTTGTGTATAGACATCGGCTAAAGGCTGGAACATCACCACGAGTCCGTGTGTTGCCTGCTCATTTATGTCGACTGACCGAGGCCCGTCATCGCCGAAGTCAGTTAATCCGACGTAAGTTAAATTCTTCGAACAAACTGCTACAGATTTCCTCAAATTAATTTCGTCGAGTAGCAGTACGCCGTGACGCTGCTGTGCGGTTTTCGATGCGAAATGGATCTTGAGGAGCTCGGCAAATTTTTCATCAAAGCCGCATTTCGTGTTGATTGGCGAAAAGTAACCGCGGATAGTTCTCTTACATGGCAACGGCAGGATATTGTTTTTACGCAAGAAATCGTAATAACCAGGCGAACGGATATTCATTAGCATGCACAACATTATCCACTCCTGAGTATAACGCCGGCCTTTCGTACTTTTTTTGTTCGCCGCTGCTATAATTTCTTTGAGTGACAATTTTTGGGCCTCCGGTACATTGAGCCCGACACATTTTTTATCGAGCGTAACATCTTGTATGCTCGCGATTTGTTCTCGTTGCTCTTGTAAACGTATCATCAGATTTTGCACGGTCTTCTTTACTCTAAGTTTCTGTTGTCGTTGACGTCTATTTTTTATCCTCATTATTGACAATTTCATCTGATCAACGGGATTTGAAGCATTCCGAATACGCGAGAGCATCGGCCTCTTCGACAATCGGGCCGCCCGTTGCTCTATACGTTTTCGCAATTTTATGCAGGAATCGCATCTTTTCTTTTTCGTGATTAGAGCGCAATTGTGGCTTCTCCATTCACCGACGTAATCTTGAAATGCTCCTTCTTCTCGTGCTGCATGGACATTGATTTTTCCTAATCCGTTGCACATGTTCATTCTCTTGAATTTCTCCAATACATTCGGAAGCTTTTCGTTTTTTTTCTTTCTAATCTTCGCTCGAGTGGCGTTCCTTCCAGATTGATATGACGTCCATAAACGTAATAGTCCAATGCACCGTCTCCGTCAAGCTTCACGCATAATTGCGTTATTGGGCAAGACACGCCGTTTTCTAACCTCATTATCACGTGAGAAAATAGAAATTGATCGCCGTTTTCACTGGGCATCTTGACGACACTCCAAGACTCCGGAAGGGCACAAGAATCAGTCAAAGTGCTAACTGAGTCCGGAATGTCTGTAACAATATGTTCAGGCGATAATTTTGAAACACTGAAACTTTGGTGCTATTAAAAAGGCGTATTTATACTCACGTTGGCTACTACCATGAGGTAACGATACCTCTGCAGGCTTTGCAGTCGTCGATGAATCTGTTTTCAGACGATCGCTAGTCGCTTCGACAGGTTGCGGCAATGAGAAATGATCTGGATCCGGAGCAGCGATACATGCAACCTCTACTAAATTGAAACCAATAGAACGCTTTCATTGCTTTTAATTGTTCCATTGTACGTGTGGAGTGTGACGAGGCATACCTTTAGGCGCAGAGAACTCTTCAATGAAAGTTTGTTGATCACTCGTTTCGTCGATATCAAAAGGCGCAGCTGACTTATCGTCGTTGTGCGAATTGCTCCAAGGATTTTTCATTACGAGCGCAGGTGTATCCTTCGTTGCATAATTATGCAATGGATCACAATTTTCTTTCTCCCTTTCAATGACACAGAAGTTCTTCGGAATAGCACCATCGTTGAGGTGCGGATGCTTGTACGGAACCTTTAACAAAATAATACGGAACTTGTATTGCATTTTGTACAGAATTCGTTTTTATGCAAAATGTAATTACCCGTGCAATTATCTGCCCACTAGAGTCCTGCTTGACCCATTCACGCGATATGTCGTTTGCGTCGAAATGCTTCTCGCAAACCACGTCATTTTGTTGCAATGCACTGATGCCCGGAATCGTCTCTTCCCACGTTTTTCGCATAGACACATCTTTCGGCGCGCGAAATACGGAAATCTTACAACTCGCAGTTCGGCTGCCGCTGTTGCAATACGGTACAGCACACTTTCTTGGCATATTAAAAAAAAAAAAGTCCCATATATTTAAATAAGCTTCGATATCATCGATAAACACCGTCCTCTTGGTGTTCTTAGAAAGTGAGGTTACGGTTATTTGCGAAACTCGATGACAGCGACAACTAGTGGAGGTTCTAAGAACGAAAAACTGCTTCAATAAGCGACTCACATCCGCAGCGTAATTGTGTCTGAGTTGCAAGACCTGTATGTAAGACCGTGGTCTGCAGAGACCGGACAAATTTGAAATAAGAAACACGAGTAAACAGAAGGCATACCAACCTTCTCGCCTGAACCGTCCAGGCTGTAAAAGGCGGTGGTCGACTGTGATTGATTGGTTGTGGTTACGTCAACGCCACCTATTTGGTTACTGAACTACGTATTGGCCGGCGCGGGATTGTCCCTGTGGCCAGGCAGTATCCGTCATTGTGGATGCTGCCTAATTGAAGAAGAAGAAGAAGAAGAAGACAACGGATGAGGAAGGAGGAAGAGAGAAGTGAAAGGAGCCCGTAACTCTTAGCGGATCGGTGTAAACACAAAATACCCAATATATAAAAGTTGTTTATGCGTGATTCTAAAAATTACTATTAGTTTTTATTTATTTATTTATAGTTTTAGTATTTTCGCACTTTGGCTATATTATTTATTATACTTTAAAGAGGATGAAAAAAAATGTTACCAAAATTTTAAAACTTCCAAGTGCAAAAAGAGTTCAATAAACGAATTTAATTATACGATGATCGAATTCTAACTCGATCACCGCTCCCCTAAACAATTAGCTACTTGTCGTTGCTCTCTGTTACTATTTTCTATGTGTCGTTCCTCTTCGATACGATTTTCTATGTATTGTTGCTCTTTGTTCCACTTTCAAATGTTGCATCGGAGAGAAATGACACATTAAAAATCGTATCGTAGAGACAGAACATTTAGAAAATTATATTGGTGAGGACGAACACATAAAAAACTGTATCGGGTCGGAACGACACATAAAAAATGGTATCAGACAGAAGTGACACTCAGAAAATTGTATCAGGGAATTGTATAGTTGATGGAATTCCAAAAACATAAAATAAACAATATAAAATTTTTATTTTTTAGATACTCCCGACTGCGAATTAGTCGGAAGTTTTTAAAGAATCGTAAAAAAAAGTACAAAAAAATTGTTAATAAAAAGTATCTTTGAAGAGGATTAAAAAATTCATGTATGTAAACAATTATTAATATTGCCAGTAATCAATAATAGTAACAATTGATAATAAAGAATAATTGTAAAATTAATTAATCGTAATTATATCAATTCGTTCATAATCTTCGCTACAGTCGGGAGACGGCTTCCGAACACAGTTCTCTATATCCACACGAATAAACTTGGTAGCAGAATGTTATATACTACATAAATCTGTGGTTTGGAAGAGGTTTTCCGACTGGCCAGAAGTATGAACGAATTGATATATAATAATACAATAATAACAATAATAATAATAATAATAATAATTTTATTGAGCATTTTTTTAACAGAAACACATTAATCTGGTATACACTTGTACATTTGGTGACATTTTATATAATTCGGCATCTTTTCCAGTGGGGCTAATGCTTAATACGAAGTATTCCTGTCGCGCTCAATATACATGAAGTGATTGCAAAAGTGCCATGAGCACTTGTCCGCAATCTAAAATTTATTAGTAGAAAAAACTATATTATTTAACGTTTCATTAGCGGGTTGGACAATTTGTTTTACAATTTGTTTTACACACACAGCTTCTCTTCGCTGCTTGGGCCTTAAGAGCTAATTCAAGGATAAGGATAATAGCTAATTCAAGGATAAAATCACCATTTCATTCAGAGCATGTCTGTGCATATCTCACAGCCATAGATTTTGCTTTTTTCCGCGTAAGCAGGCAACTTCATTAACGAGTTTCGTGATTCTGGTGTCAGATAATTAGCGACTCTTGCTGCACAATACGGGAAACATCTACGACCGATGCTTTTGGTAAACCGTGGGATTATGCATTTATTGTCAATGTTACTTCTCATTCCTCTATCATTTCGGAGTTGATTAGCAAAGGAAATAATGTTTTCACTAATGCAGTGATTTAGAACAGACACGTGAAACTGTTGCCTTATGTTTAGAACATCCCATTCATCATATAGAAGGTTTGTCGGATATTGTTTATCTTTTCGGAGAATCACTTTGATTATTCTGTTTTGTAAGGTTTGTAATGGGTTCATAACATTATCTCGCGCACCCCCCCAGCCTATAATTCCATAAAATAAAATAGATTCCACAAGCGCATGGTACACCGTACGCAGCTGCGCTCTGTTTAATATCGGTCGGAGTTTGTAGAATATACACGGCATGTACTTTAATTTACCTAATACAAAGTTAACATGGTAGTCCCAACGGAGTTGGCTATCGATGATAATTCCAAGGTATTTTACTGCGCTAACTAGTTCAATTTTTGGGCAGTCGCAGTCGACACGAGTCTCACAGTCTCCTTCATGGAAGTATATCTCGTCAAAACGAGGTAAACTATCCCGGTAGCAACCAGAAGCCAGGGCTTGTGTTTTTCCCATATTCAAGGTTAAGTAGTTTGCATGGAACCAGTCCCTGAGTATCGGAAATTCTCTTCGAGCTCTTTGTACAACATCTTCCGATGTTTCACCTCGGAAAATTTTTGCAGTGTCATCAGCATAGATTATAATCTGACCTTGAATTTCGACGCTGAAAATGTCGTTTATATATATTATAAATAATATCGGTCCCAATACTGACCCTTCAGGTACGCCACATTGTACCGAAGCCGGCTCACTAAGATGGTTTTGGGTTTTCACTACTTGACTTCTGTCCGACAAATAATTTTTTAGTAGACAGTGTACATTTCTTCGGAAGCCATAGTTTTCTAGTTTAGCTAACAAGGTTTCGTGATTTAATGTGTCGGAAGCTTTTGCCAAATTCACGAAAATCGCAAGAGCCGGTGTGCTGCTATCAAGTGCGTCGTAAACATGTGCGATCAATCTAGCTATGGCCGACCCTGTCGAGATACCCTTCTGGAAACCGAATTGCGCCTTGTGTAGTAATTTTGCATGCTTCAGATAACTCACTATGAGAGATGTTAAGCACTTTTTGAAAATCTTCGATATGCTCGGCAGTAGGGAAATAGGTCTATAATTTTTTAACATCGTTTCATTTCCGGACTTGAATATTGGAACGACAACTTCCAATCTGCCTTCTTAAAATGTCTCGGACAAACACCAGTGTTGAATGAGAGATTTACGATATGGCTGATCGGCTTCGCTATGAAGTTCACACACAGTTTAAGCAGACACGTTGTTATCCCATCTATTCCAGGTGCTTTGTTAGTTTTCAGATGGTTTATACAGTTTTGAATTTCGAATTCATCAACATCGGCCAAAAACATGAAATTTAAAACGCGACGCATATTTGCCGGATTTGGTGGTATGTCAGTTAATTGAGACGCAAGAGTGGCCCCGATGTTTGCAAAATAATCATTAAAAGCATTTGCAATCTCACACTCTTCGGCGATCACTTCATCATCTTTAGTTATTTTATTTACAGAATTCTGTTTCATCTTAGGATTTATCATCTCACTCACGGCACTCCACATTTTCTTTGGGTCCCTGTTCGTGTTTGGTATTTTCGAGGCATGATAGGCGGTCTTGGCTTTAATTATCAGTGGGGTCAGTTGATTCGGTATTGCTTGAACTTTTCATTTAAGGATTCGTTTAGGGGATTGTTTTTTACTCGCTGGTAGAGAGAATTACAATATTTTATCGATTGAATTATCCCAGGGGTAATCCAAGGCTTTTTTGATGCTGGTATTGTTATCATGTTTCTTGTGGTAGCATTTCCTATGTGCTCGATGAATCTTCTTACGAAGTTGGAGGCAGCGTAGTCTGCATCTGTTGATTCCAAGGTTTCCATCCACTGTTCCGTCGAGATAGTACTCACAAGCAGTTCGTGGTCCGTCCTCACTTTTTCGATAAGCGTCGCAGATTCCGTGGGTAGCGTTCTGCCGGGCAGTTGCACAATAACCGCATAATGGTCCGTGATGCTCGTTTCAAGTATTCCGGCTATTAAGTGTTGCAGAAGTTCTCTTGTCTTAATGAAAACATGGTCGATGCACGTCCGTTTATGTCCTTGAGCGCGAGTATACAAGTTTATTCCAGAGACAAATCCAAGCTCGCTGAAGTTGCTTACGTATTCCACGGCAATAGGATCAGTATCCAATATGTTAATGTTGCAGTCTCCCGCAAACAATATCTCTTCAAAGTCCATAGAACTCAAGTATCTGTATATGTTTTCCGCAAAATCCCGTGGGTCGACAGTGTGTGGTCGGTACACTGCGACGATAGTAACGAGTCCATTGCTTGTTTCAGTCTGCATTTTAATTTGCATATGATCACGATCAATTAATTTTACAATTATTCTTTATTATTAATGATTACTATTATAGTTTACTGACAATATTCATAATTGTTACATACATAAATTATTTCATCCTTTTTGAAGATACTTTTCATTAACCATTTTTTTGTACTTTTTTTTACGAATCTATATATATTTTTTTTTGCAATACAGTCGACTTGGTACGGAATACTTCATATGTATTTTATTTTATTTTAACTCGGAGAATGTTTTTTTATGTATTGCGTGTATCTTCAAATGTTACATGTCTCATGTTTTCGATTCACCACTTGTAATTTCGTTGTCAAGGATTTATATATATTCTATATATTTTTTTTTTTTGCAATACAGTCGACTTGGTACGGAATACTTCATATGTATTTTATTTTATTTTAACTTGGAGAATGTTTTTTTATGTATTGCGTGTATCTTCAAATGTTACATGCCTCATGTTTTCGATTCACTACTTTTAATTTCGTTGTCAAGGAGTTAATCAGTAATATAAATTTCAATCACAACAAGTTTTTTTCGCAGAGAAGCGTCGAAAGGACTGCAGGGCGATCATCTGGGCTCCGCGCAGGAGAAAGCTGCCCTGTACTACGATCTGCTAGACCAGCATGCCGGTGGAAAACGCGGGCCTCCTTCCGCGGAGTACGAAGAACTTCGGAGGAGAATAGCTAACAATGTTCAAGAAATGTGGTGAGCGGGCGAATTTATTTATTTCTATTGATGGAAGTTGTTTCTTTTCACATTCAGATTTGTTTTGCATGAATTGTAACGATAGGCCGAGATGGTAAAATTAGCAGCGCGAATAATAGTAATAGAGAAAGAAAGAAACAAAGAAAAATTAGATAAATTAGTTTTAACATGAGAAATATACTATCACACGCTAATTTTAAAAAAACGGTTGGATCAACCGAAGACTCGAACAGGGACGTTCAAATGGAACAGCTAAAAGATTGATTAGTTGGACATTTTTCTTTGACGCATTACAATATTTTGTTCTTCCAACGAAATATTTATTTGAACCTTTTTTTTTTATCAATGGATTATTTAATCGTTGAAACTATCTTTTTTTCCGCAGGTATTACGTTTACGCTCAACTCAGCAAGATGAAGAAGAATGTCGACGAGATGGCGCTCGAGCAGCGCGAGAAGGATGTCGACGAGGCTCTCCAGATGGTCTGGGAGCACAAGAAATCGCTGATAAACGATTTGAACAAACTAGCGAAAGCCGACGGCCACCAGGAATGGAGAGAGAAGGAAGCTAAAGACTTATCTGACCTAGTGCAAAGACGATTTAGGTAGTCGGCCGATTATGAGGATATTCACGATTACTCGAAGGCCGTGCTGTGCTGTGCTACAAAAATTTGTAACGAATGTAACATATGTTTTTTTCATTTTTTCCAACAGGTATCTGCAAAATCCGAGCGACTGTAGCAAAGCGAGAAAATTAATATGTAACCTGAACAAGGGCTGTGGCTTCGGTTGTCAGATCCATCACTTGACGTACTGTTTCCTCGTGGCGTACGGCACGGAGCGAACGTTGATACTGAAATCCCGTGGCTGGCGTTACCACAAAGACGGCTGGGAGTCGGTATTCAAGCCGGTGAGCGACACGTGTCTATCGACGGGCGGAGCGTCGCACAGCAACTGGCCGGGCGACGCGACGAAGCAAGTCGTATCTCTGCCGATAGTCGACAACGTTTATCCGAAGCCGAAATTTCAACCGCCCAGCGTGCCGGCCGACATAGCCCCGAGGCTGGAGAAAATTCACGGTCATCCTCTGGTATGGTGGGTCGGTCAGGTGCTCAAGTATCTGATGCGCCCGCAGGAAAACGTAAAGAATCTTCTAGAAAACTCGAAGGAGAAGCTCGGCTTCGAGAAGCCGATCGTCGGTATTCACGTGCGAAGAACCGACAAGGTCGGCACCGAGGCGGCTTTTCACGACATAGACGAGTACATGGTCAAGGTCGACCTATACTTCAATCAGCTCGAGAATCCTCCGCAGGTCAGAAGAGTATTCGTCGCCAGTGATGATCCCAAAGTAATAACGAACGCTAGAAAACGTTATCCGAAATACGAGATAATCGGTGATCCGGAGGTAGCCGAAACTGCCTCGGTCTCGCGAAGATACTCGGGCTCGTCGCTGCAAGGTATCATCGTCGACATTCATCTCCTCTCCCAGTCGGACTACCTCGTTTGCACTTTCAGCTCTCAAGTTTGTCGCGTTGCCTACGAGCTCATGCAGACCTACTACACCGACGCTTACGACAGATTCGCGTCGCTCGACGATATTTATTACTACGGAGGACAGAATCCCCATCCTCACGTGGCGATCCACGATCACAAGCCCCGCAGAACGGGCGAGCTTGAACTTCGGGTCGGTGACTTGATCGAGGTGTACGGCAATCACTGGGACGGCTTCTCGAAGGGACGAAACACGAGGACTAGCATGACTGGCCTCTATCCTAGCTTCAAAGTTAAAAATCCCGCTGCCGCGGTCGAATTTCCAGTATATCCTAACGTTCCGATGGTGGAGAATAAAAATTCTTAAGGTAAATAAACGTAGGGGAATCGTTGATTCAATCAGAGATTTTTATCGGGGATTTGGCAATTGGGGTAGGGGGGTGGGGGGGGGGGGGGGGGGGGGCGAGAGGAAAAGGATCTTTGTTTTTTTAGATCTTAACGCGCTATAATTTTCTTCGACCTGTGGAACTTTCTGAATTTCATCAAACAGACTATGTATTATAATTGTAATACTATTATATTAAGCGTAAGAAGGAGAAACCAAGGGACTGAACGAGTTAGATTGGTTGCTGAGTAAACTTAGACAAATGATATTTTTTAATGATGTCTGTGCCAATCGAGCGGAGCAGCGTTTCGTAAGACACAAACGATGAAATGACTCCCAGCTGCCATTTTCCGGAATATCATGACAAAAAGAAGAAAAAACACGCAAAGCAGTACCCGTCACTCGCACTAAAATCATCGTACAATTGGAACGACATTCACAATTTCCAATAACATTTACAACGAGATCGAACACACTGTCAACGACACAAATAGTATATCTCTTAATACATCTTAAAACACTTATCGGAGTGTACGTCCCGCGGACTCTAAAAAAAAAAACCCGAAATGCCAGATTGCTTCTACTATTACCGTACCGTAAAGTTCTTGGCGAAACAAATATATTTCAGACAAATCGATGGTTCATCGACTCCTAATCGACATAAAACGCGTAGCACTAAATTGTACCAAAAAAAAAATGAAAAATCTCTTATAGTAACACGAGTGTATTTTCAAATTTTGAGTGTGGACAGCGAGCTGGGCTTGTGGCCTATCTTAAAATAAATATGAACGGGTGTCACACCCTACGTATTATATATATATTGTAATATATTTTATACTACAAAGAACAAAAAAAACAAAAGAAAAAGAAACTCAAATGAGAATTGTTATCATATCGTAAGATTGAACTTAGTTTTTAATAATACATATTTAATTATCCGAAAGCGATATATGTGAGTTTTCATTTTTTACTCGCGTAGTAAGAATTAATACCAGAAAACGACCGTGCGCATGCGCAATCACGTTATTATAACAAAAAACGCCGAATCGAAAGCACCTCAGCTGAGCCCCGAGAGGGTAAATTTCACGTAAGTCGATCGACGATGGCCGTCAAGTCCCGGATGTTACTTCGCGCAAAAACAAAAGCTATTTGTTTCAACAAACATCGTTCGAGACGTCGCAAATTTTTCGTACCGTCAAGCCGAAGATTATTCAAACTTGTAAATTAAACGAAAGTCACAGGTAACAGAAAAAATAATGAATATGAAACACATAGGTTTGCAAAACATTGTGCCTCATCTCTTAAAGATTAGCGTTCGTACGACGCATTAACCCAGATAGAAAAATGACGGAACGGTGCCGGCACCAATGCTACGATGCCCGTTTGACGGCACGTTTTTCTGTCTGGGAAGCTGAATAATTTGAATTACATACACGTTTCGTGATATATATTTCGTTGCCTTCGTGATAAGCACAAGGTGTCCATAAACCCGCGATATTCCGCAATAAAAAGCGCAAACAAGCGATTACTTGACACGCGAGAAATCTCTTACAATGACACAAGTGTGTTTCGAAATTTTAAGCGTGGACAGGGAGTTGGGTTGCGGCCTATGTTTTAATAAATGTGAAGGAGTATCCCGCCCTACGTATTATGTACATATGCAACATATTTTAAACTACAAAAAGAAAATAACAGACAAAAAAGAGAACAATAAAAAAGAACTTAGTTTTTAATAGTACATATATTAAATTACCCGAAAGCTAAACACACGTGAGTTTTATTATTTGACTCGCGTAGTGTCGATTTATCGAAACAGTCTAGCAGCTGATCCCGAGAGAGAAAATTTCACGTCAGTCGTTCGACGATGTCCGTCAGGTTGGCGATGTCACTTCGCGCAACAACAAGATCTATTTGATCAATCGTCAAGGATCGAATAAAACTCGTTTGAGATGTCGCAAATTTTTCGTATCGTCAGGCCGGAGATGATTCAAATTTGTAGATTCTACGGTAGTCACAGGTGAGACAAAAAAGAAAGAATACGCAACGTACAAGTTTGCAAGACGTCGCTCTTGTCTCTTAGCCAGCTACTAGCGTTCGTACGACGCATCAAGCCGAACAATTTCAATTACATGTTTCGCAATATCTTTCGTTGCCTTCGTCCCATCCTAACCTCATTATCGTCGAGCTCGTGTAAACAACAACGAAAACTTGGCTACGAAACGAAAAAAAAATATCCGATTTTTGTTAAAGAAATCTGCACAGCCATTACGAGACTCTCCGTCTGTCGCCGAACGCGACGCAAAAAGATATTCGTCATGCGTTCGTGAAACTTTCCAAAGAAGTGAGTGGGGAAAATGAACGCGAAACCTACCACGCTCGTCGGACGCTCTCCGATGGATGGAAGTGTCGGAAGTTCCGCGATGATATATCGTTACTCCCATTGTAGATGCATCCCGACACGAGTAAAAAATCTAGTCACGAAGATTTCGTTAAAGTAAACGAAGCTTACAAGGTGCTGAGCAAGGAACACACCAGAAGGAGGTACGACATGGAAATGCGAAATCAAGGACCCAACGGACGTCCCGTCAGGGTGTACGTATCCGGCGAATGCAAGCGAAATAAAAACGCCTGCGGACATAATCATCAAAATCATGCAAATAAAACTGGATCTTGATTGCACATTAACCTTTATTAAAGATATATTTAACGCAACCAACTTGAGTAACGGTAACGAGTGAAAATAATTTGATCGACTAGAATATAATTCGAACGCTTCATTGAAGACAATCATTTCTCATTTTTTACTTGTCCCAACTTCCAGATTTTGCTGTGGGGCTGTAATAAATCTTGTTCCGAAGACAATGAGAACATCACAGACAATTTGGTTCAGCAATGGCATTTGAAAATTGTGACTAGTAATAAATGGAAAAACATTGCCTTCCATGAACGGCGTTACAGAATTATTATCGATCGATAATCGACGATTGATTATTGCTGATCGACAATAAATAAATAATTTATGCTGGTCAAAAGTTAATAATTATATTATTGTTGATCTATAATCAATAATTGATTATTATTGATCGATATAATTATTGATAATGATGATTGCTTGATCGAAAAAATAACATTATTATTCCTCGATAATCTATAATTAATTATTATTAAATGATCGATAAATTTCTTTTACTTTATTGGCGTTCCTCAATTGGCTTTCCGTTAAATATTCGAACACCAAGTAACGCAACAGCGCTCAATCTTTATTTGCGTGATTTTTCGGTCCCTCGACCGTCTGGAACGTTATTGACGAACAAACCCTTTTATTCAGGGTTTATTATGACCCGGACGTAAGAGGGTGGTATCCCCAGCCTACGGTGCATCCTCGAGGCCCCAATGACCCCAATTTCTACAACGTCAAAGGGGTTAAATGGGTCTCTAACGTGACGGTCGCCCTGCTGTGCATCATCCTATCAGCGTTCGGTATTGTCGTTCAAGTAGTCACTATAAGCAGGTCCGTCGTATTAAGGAATAAACTGCTCGCCGAGAGCTCCAAGTACGCCGAGGAGTACAAAAAAGTTCGCAAGGAAGCTGAAAGCAAGGATCGCGAGCAGCGAATTGCCGAATTCGAAGAGAAACTCGCGGGTGGCGACGCCGGAACTGGAATCGGCCTGCAGAGTTGACCCACCGCTCCGCTAACCGGACGCGCATAGTACAATCGAACAATCCATAGTTTCATTACTTCTTTTTTTTTGTTTTGCTTTAAAATGAAAATGTGATGTAATGTTTATTTTTTTAAATAAGAGATTTACACCAACGTCGTTTGTTTATCCGTTACCGGAGTGATCGGTATAATTGACACGCGTCGACGATTAATCTCTATCGGTGGATTTCTTCGGATTATCTCGAGTACAATTAAGTTTACAATGATACATACGTTCTATGTCCCTTCGCGAAGAGAGCTAACGAAAACGCGACAATACAATTGTATCACTCTGGGTGCATTCTTGAATGCAGTTCTGCTCTGGTCTGTTAGATCCGGAAATATTCGAGATGTATTCTCATGTATGCGCAGCTGAAATAGGCATTCTTATATTCCAGTTTGCTCTCCGTTCAGGGTTTAGTTTTTACACGAATCTTCTTTGATAAGCTTTATTTTGCTATCAAATCGCTGTAAATGTATCCTGCGGAAAGCATTGGATGTTTGATGATTTAAGAAATCCACTAGCAGTGGACAGTCATAAATATAAGAAGCTCATCAGAATATTCTTATATTCTGATGAGTTCTTACCGAGCAGATCTGCATTGAAGAAAGCCACCTCTGGTTTTGACCGCGAAAAAAAAGATTATAGTCGAATCTTTGGGTTTTCAATAGTATTGTCGCGATTTCGTGAATAAATACAGACTCGAGATTTAAATCACATGCAATATTCGATAAATAGGGGAAAAAATTCGCGCCATGGTTCGTGATATCGGTAAAATAAAATGATGACTCTTATCCAAGACGGTTTGGAGGTGGGAGCTTGGTGCACGATCGCATTAATTTTTTTTTTCTCTTGAGCAATTGCGAGAGTTACACAATTATTCGGCATAATAAAATTAACTTTACAAAAGTCTGATGGAGAGACGGGTTTTTCGTTACCGTTACGATTTAACAGATTTCTTCTCGGCGTCTAAATCACCTATATCCTCTTCTCTTCCGGCGATCCTCGTACCTCGTTGGAAAAAAACGGTATCTTCCTCAGTGATCGCTCTCGTCACTCGCCGTTTTTTCGGTTATTTTTTTCACGTAAGTCATTACCGAGACGTGAGGATTTGCCGGTGAGAATACCGGCGCACCATTCTCATCGAGGTAGTCGGTATATTTGAGCTCGTAAACCGGTTCGAAACCGTATCTCTTGCATAGCTTGCCGGAGAATAGGGACGTGCAATCCGATCGGATCATGTGGAAGCCCAACTCGTGAGCAATCTCTCTGTAAATTAATATTAATATCGTGGATTACTTCATTGTTTTGAACGCGAAGAAAGAAAATTGTCCCGTTGCAGAAATGCACCATGGTGTACACGGAAAAAAATGGTTTCGTTTCTCCAACAGAATGTGGGTCGTTAATCATTAATTGTTGCTGCAGCAAAAAAGTTTGCTGCACATTAGTAAATACATTTGTTGCTACAAAAAAAAATGTGTTCCTTATAGTGAATAAATTTGCTGCTTACGGCAAAAAAAATGCTTTTAAAGTTAGAACTTTGCTTTTTTGCAACTAAATTTGGCTTTTTACCAGTAAAAATTGGCTTTTACAAATAGAAATTGACTTTCACAACTAAAAATTGGCTTTTACAACTGAAATATTGGTTTTTACAACTAAAATTAGTGCCACAGCAAAAAATATGCTATTGCAGCAAAGAAATTTGCTACTACAGCACAAAAATTTGCTTCTGCAGAAAACAAAATTTGGTTCACAGCAAAACAGTTCTATTGTTTCTATATTCACTAGAAGAATCAGTTGCGTGAATAAAATCCTTGTTGTCCCAAAAAATGTATTTCTCTCCCTGCATAAACTTGAGCGATTACCCGAAGAGAAGATTGTTCCGTACTTACACAGTCTTCTCGATGAGAGCCCCGGCAACTCCTCGACCCCTCCAATTACTGTCCACCGATATGATCCTGATCTCAAGGACCTTCTGACCCGGATATCTCGCTGGTATGGCCGCGCTCTTGTCCACGTGATGAAGCAGTCTCAGTATCTTTCGGAATTTCGGATTTTTGCAGCTGTCTATGTATTCGGGCTCTCCCTCTTCCGGTGGTTCCATTTTACCTGCATTTTTTCGCAAACAAAGGAATACCATTATCGACGTTTAATTACATGTATCTGGTTGAACGATCGTCGGTTCTATTGTGTCCGCCTGCCCCGATTCGAATGTCGAGCTTGTGCGCTAAATCACGAGTTTAACCATGCATATATTTGTAATGGAGGTGATATAAAAAAAAAAAGTGCGTTTAGCGACGGAGACAAGATCCAAGGCTCAGGAACCGGCAGCAGGGTGAGGTTGCCTCGAGGACGCAAAGTACAATACTTGCGACACAACCGACGACAATCGTCCGTGGGCTCTCTTTTTTCCTCCTTTTTGCATTGAATTTTTTTTTTTCCTTGTACCGATGCAATTTATGTGCGCATGGATATAACTTTATCGAGCTGTGCTCTCAATCATTATCCGCATAATACAGGTTACGCCCAGGTAAATGACTATGCGTAAACGAATGTCCGACGATAATCGCGGTGAACGGATCGCGTTTTGCGAGCTCATTGTACGTAAAGGCTGATCGAGTGAACAAAAAGACTGGAAAAAAAAGAATGCATAGAAAAAGCGTACGTACTAACGAAAGGATAACGGTCGCACAGGACACGAAGCCGTTGTGTACGTGCAGACACGTCGAACAAAACATCCACCTCGAGAACTAATTGAATGGGTCGTTAGAAAACATTTAATAAGCTATTATCCCATAAAATTAAATTTATGAGGAAAAAAAGGAAAATATTTTTTTAAAGAAGAAATAATAAGTAAAAGATTCTAGTTTCAAGGATCGCCGACATCGGAGTGACTTTAGCCGAAAACTTATGTCGGATTACGTGAACCGGATCATTTTTTGGGAGCCTTTGATTCGGTGAAAAAATTAAATATACTTTTTTTTTATCGCGTTCTTAATCGTCCTGCAGCGGCGCGATGGAGTTCGGTAAAAGGGATTCGTACTTTTGACAAACATTTTTTATCCGCGAAAGTTCACTTTTTTGTTACTTTTACAAAAAATTGTTGTACAGCTAACGAACTTTTTGTAAATCAACCTACATCTTTTTGTACAATAAACAACATCTTTAGGTTAAAGAAACAATATCTTTTTGGAAAATTAACGAGAGAATAACTGTAGACGTTTGTGGACAAGAAACGTTGGTACCTATCTTACGTAGTTATCGACTTATAATAGGCACACCCGAGTTCTTCTATATTGTGAATGAATATTTACAAAACGTCTGTTGCTCCTTGTATATATATACATTTTTTTTCAACCTACACTAAATAATAATAATAATGCAACTCGTAACTAACCAATCTTAAATGGGATTCCTGTAATGGACTCACTTAAAATCGATTGTGTAACCGTTCGATAAAATCAATAAAGATGGGACAACTAAAATAATTTTAATGATACATGCGAGTAACGAGTCGGTAGGTGGTGGGTCCTTTCACATACTCTCGGGTCGCAATAGCTCCGATAAATAATTTTTATAACACTTGATTCTTTCGACTGTTCGAAAAGTACTCATTAGCCGGATATTCGTGTGATTCGTCCATAGAGTATGCGAGAAGGTGTTTCCATAACCTCTGTTGCGGCCCACATCGATTACCGTAAGGTTCCTCGACGGTTGCGCATGCGCCGTGATTCAACTCGACGACCACCGCGACGATTAATCTATTCGAGTTCGTACGATCGGCTATCGACGATTTTTCCTTGCTCCCTTGCTCGCGGTCGCGGTGCATGATTAATGAGCCAGATCGCAGTTAAGACAAGTCGACTGCCAGTGCAAATTATTATACCCTTCGTGTATGTATCAAACAAGCTATATACATGTGGAACACGTTAAGAATCACGTAACAACCTGCTCTAACGTCAAAGTCTCGGCGCTACGCTAATAAACCTTCGAGCGCGATGAAGGGTACATAAAATCATGAAAAATTGATCTGTCGATCAATTTAATAACATATGTACTTTTTTTTTTTTTGTTATCCCTTCTAAGTAGCCTTTTGTCTCGGGCGTGGCAATTGCCAGCTTAACCGTGCCAGATATGCAGATAATGTAATTACCTAGTCATTAGCAATCGATGAACCGCGTCCACGGGCTCGCAACCAACCGGATAACCGAATGAAACATTACTGCGGCCGGAGCACTTGCGACATTTCTACGTCAAGGCGTGTAAACGATCGATTGACAAATTTTCGACAACGGAACGTCCTTACACACACACACACACACAGATATATCTATATATATATATATAATCAAAATTAGCTTATTAATAACTTATTAATAAATGATTAATAAGGTATTAACAAATTGTTGATAAATTATTAATGGTTTATTAATTTTGTTAATCAATAAACAAATATAAGTACATACATATAAATGTTCTTTTTTTAAATCTTGCCGATAAATGTGCAGTAGCGTGAAGTTGGCCGTGTTTAAGCAAAGCGTAAGTGTAAACAAGACCCAAGCCCGAGCTCTCCACAGACGAATAAATATTTCAGACATCGCTTTCGGCCGAGAACTATTGCAGCGGGAATTTGTACCGATGCAAGAGACTAATGTCTCAATCCGCAGGGAGATCGCGTACATAAACGCACGTGACGCTCGGCAGTAGAGGGTACACATGTGTATGAGGAAAAAAAAGAAGACAGCCGGGACAAACGTTCACCGAGTTGTACACGTTAATGAACTCAATGAATCGCAATTGCGTCGAACAAACATGTGCTCTGTGTACCTTACCATTTGTGTGGGGCAATTGTTATAGGTATTCGGACAGTCGAGCATTGTCGAGGACGACAATGAATACAAAGTGGAGGTCAAATATTAATTAGGGTGAAGTCAAATATTAATTGATGGTGAATATGGACCGGTAGGTGCATTGTTAATTTTCATGCTCATTAGGGTAAATCATATTCAGCATTCTGACTATAATAGATTAATATAAAATATAAATTAAAAAAATTGAAAAATAATCTATTGTCGATTGGTTTTTTTGGTGAAGTCAAATATCAATTGACGATGAATATGGACCGGTACATTCATCGCTTATTTCCGTGCTAATTGGGGCAGGCCATATTCACTACTTTTACCATAATCGATCAATCAAGAGGCGACAGCGTCTCCACGCCAAGTACTTGAAAAAACAAAATTAAAGCGAGGCGTTGCCAAGTAGTTATACTTCGATATGTTATCATTTTACCCTACTCGATTAATTTTTTCGTTTAAATTTAAAAAACGATCTATTGTAGATTGTTTTTTTTGTGTGAAGTAAAATATTAATTGGTGGTGAATTCGGCCCGGTCCATGTACGTATCATTTCCGTGATAATCGGGGTAGGCCATTATCACCACTTTTACCATAATCGGTCAATATAATTTTACCCTAATCGATTCATTTTGTTTTAGTGAAAAGAAAATCATCTATTGTAAATTTTTTCATTTTTTTTCCGTTCTCACCGTTGAGCTGCACTCCGATGATTGAACCGCTCGAGGATACCGCCATCAGGCTCAGATTGTCCGCCAGTGCGGCCATACTGTATTCCTCGAGTTCGATGCACGTACTGTCCTCCCCTTCCGGTATAAGTTCAATACTGTGATTCAACGGCTCATCGCGGAAGAAGAAACGTCTCAAAAATTTCAGCACCTTCGGTTTGTCCTCCCTCGCTATAAACTGTATGTGATAGTCCATTCCGATGGTCTCGTTCTCGCCAACGGCGTCCGCCAACTGAAACCCGAGTTCATCAACGCAATGTTTATCATTTCAGCAATTATCTCGTACAGAGCGATTCAGAAACTATGCACTTTATTTTCTCGATCAAAATACTTGTATATAAATTGTGACATTAAAAAAATGTATCGGGTACCATTTTGTCCCGTTCCCGAGATTTTTTCCTAAGTTTCTTGATCTATGCATTTCACCATTTTTTGTTTCAACATTTTATTTGCCGGTAGTTTCCGTCCAGTTTGAAATTGTTGATAGTAGAAATTTGTAAGCGCTGCAGCGATGTCGAGTCTGCGCTCTCGGAGTGAATCCTCCAGCCAATTGTCCAATTAATGTACATTGTAGGTTACCGGTTTGCGAGATGAAAAATTAACGCGAAACGCTTGCGTCTCACATTTGGAAAGGCCCGTTTTCATTTGACACTGCGCATGCGTCAGCGGCGCAAGACAATACCGATCAGCCTGTATATTAATTTTCGTGGAGGCAAAGATGTCACGCTGTTGATCGAGACTAACCTACGACATAATACGATACGTACAAAGTTCTATATATACTGATTAGGTTTTATATTTTCCATTCGGGATTATATATATAGTGCACGCGCGCCTCGGTCATGCGACGACCTCTCGACGAGACGCGGTTTTCAATGAGCGAACCAAGTCCACACAGTTATCATCGAACTGTTTTTTTCCCCCTTCATTCGGAACAATGTGAATGTGGGTAACGGGAGCATGGAGCCTCAAGTGAGTACACATTGCTGGAGGAAACTCGGCTCTTCTTGCCTTTTCTGCATGCGAATACCATCTTTTCATTGTAGCGAGATTATTATTATCTTAAAAATTGAGTATAATGTTGCTGCTTTCCGCAATCCCTGTATTTTTGTTTCGTCATAGAGGAACCTATAATATTGATTTTTTTTTTTTACAAGTTTCGAAGTTTCAGTGTCAAATCCGACAACTTCCGATTCTCTGACATTCTGCAGTTTTTTTAAAATCACTATGAACAACACTTGGTATTGATTGACAAAAAGAAAAATGATTGACTACTCAACATTTTATCAAATATTTTTATATTTTGACTTTGCAATAACCTTACTGACTCTACCGTTAAGGAATCTTGGGCGGCCGAATTGAAATTGATTACATACTTTTAACAGAGTGAAAGGAACAACACCGGGATTGAGTTTGATGAACATCAGTGATTCGGTTTGTATTCAATATTTTTTAAATTATCTAAAATTATGTTGTTAAAAAAAATGTTCAACGAATTTTCGTTCCAAAGGGTGTTCGCGACTGAAGTCCAAAAATGACCAAGCAATGTGCATGTCACATTTCCAAAGTTATGAATTCAGCTCTTATGTCTTGAATTAATAAAGTACCTCGTACGAGAATCCAAACAAAACTTATCAAATCAGGTAAAAAAAAGGCATATAATATAAAAAATATATTTTGCACATTTTCTCGTTCGAAATGATAAATTCGACTGACTGGCCGAATTACAATTCGAGCCGTGTGTACGGGAGACGAGTGATCATTCCGCAATGTTGGAATCTCGATTGCACTCGACCCCATTGACAATGCATGTTATGCCAAGCGATCCCTTCCCGGGACAGTGTCTTCGGCGTTCCGTGTCTTACCACACGCGACGCGGAGGATGCACTCGTCCAGCTGCCACTCTTCTCTCCCGACTAACATTCGATCTACCGTGAGACTCTTAAAATTGTATCTCAGAACGTATTTCGTCGACGGTACAATGAATGACACTCGAAATAGGAAGTGCAGAAATGAAGATCTAAGCAAACAGTACGATCGGCACAGTTTAAACAAGGAATAAATTCTTGGTAAATCATGTCGATCAATCGAAGCGCAAAACATTTTTCATTTGTATCGTTATTCAGACCAGCTTTATTTTTAGTTAATTTTTTTTGTGCAATTTTTATTTATGTTTATATTTATTTGTCAGTAAATTATTATGGCACATTTATATTTTATTTTATTCCGCCAATTCCTTGTCGTCATTATCTATACATCCGAGGGCTCCGAATTCTATTCAACAATTTTCTTTTCTGTTACTTTTTTGCAATTTTCTTTTAATAAAAAAAAACCCCTTAACATTTTCTCACTCTTACCGAGTATCTCGTTATTTTCGGTGAATCCTTGGCGAATCCGATAATCGGCTCGTCGTGCCGACGGTCGTTGATCTTCGCCTTTTCCATTTTCTCGCAGATCGTACCCTGGCTGTTCATGATGGATCTAACAAACTTCGCACGATCAACCGAGCGTGAAGCCTTGTAATCGTCGTCGGCTCGTGCTAAAGCGGTAACCACTAGTAACGGCGATCGGCGCGTTTCGAGCGGTATTTATACCGGCAACGATTGACCACGAAACGTCGCCACCGTGTTAAAACTCACTATAGGTATAGCGAACTCGGAACTGCCGAGAAAAAAAAAAGTAATTCAAAAAAATTATGAAATATTGCAGAAGAAAGAAAACTGTGAGTGAGTGCTCGAGCGAATTTTCGTACTCGTATCTTTCGCTCGCGACCTTCCTCTCGTTGGTCCGTATAATCCCGGTTAAACTGAGCCACGATGTCCGAGTCTCGTGGCTCTTATAGGTACCCGGCGAGGTGAATCGGTTGGGGCAAGCACAGGCTCCTTCTTCTGCCTACAACGATCAACCCGCGGACCAGCGAACGACGCTGCTCCTCGGGATCTCTCGGCCGAGCAAATGTATTCTCGAACCCCTTCTCACGCCGATCGCAAGGACGATCGAGCCTCGCGATAACTTATTGTTTCGATCTTGGCGGATATAAATCGTCTCAGTTTTCCCGTTTCTATATAGTGTACCTTTCGATCCTCGATCGTTGCCTTCGTTCGGCGATGATGATCCTTTTGAGGATCCAAGAGCAAGCGGTAAGAGTCAATATCGAGAGTTCCTTTAGTGAGCAAGGCGGGCAAGGATCTGCGAGCAATAAAACGTTTGCGGACGTCGAGGACATGATTATCATTTACCCTTTATTGGCGCGCCTGGAAAGCCCCTAGGCAATTTTCCGCCATTAGCCGACAGCGCACCGGCAGTAACCATCGATCATGTGATGTCGACGATCCTCGAGCGCTCGAGGATGCCGGAATAACATTCAACGTTGTGGATTTAAGGGAGGTCACAACTTCCGAGCAGTTATTTTACTCGGGAATTGTAGAAGTTCGTCGTTGTGTTAGAGTTAATTTTCAGCGTTGAATGCACGTGAGAGGATCGATCGAGAGCGTATTAGTAGCAGCATTGGTAGAATGTACATGAGATGATCGATCGAGAGCGCATGCGCGGACCTTGCCGCTCAAACAATAACCGCACTCGAGGATGTCGGAGTAACATTTAACATTGTGGATTCAACAGAAACTGCAAAATGGGAGTAATTATTTGATTCGAAAAATGGTTGTCTTGTTTCACGAGAATTGTAGGAGTTCGTTATTATGTTAGAGTTAATTTTCAGCGTTGAATGCACGTGAGAGGATCGATCGAGAGCGTATGCGCACGACCATGTCGCTCGAACAATGACAGCACTCGGGAACTTCGGAGTAACATTTAACATTGTGGACTCAGGACAAAACGTACCTTCTACTCAGAAGGTACTGATGCTGATTCTCGAGTAACAATTTTACTCGAGAAATCGTTGTCTTCTTATTTACGAAAAATTATAGAATTTTATTATAACATCAGAATTAACTTGCAACATTGAATATATGGATCGAGAGCGCATGCGCAGTATGCGCATGCGCTTTCGACCGTGTCGCTCGAACAATAACCGATCCAATTATTGCCCTTGGTCAGGACCACAAGGGATATAATCATCCGCGTACCTCCTCTCGCTCCCTATTCAATTCCTTCGCCCATCTATCTATCTAACGTTCCCGGTGCATTGATTAATAGACACCGTGATTACTATACCGTGACATCCATATTAAATCATTCAAGGACTCCCCGATGCATACGTACGCCGGTTGTACGTTTCTGTAGTTGCCAAGTGTGAAATTAATAACAGTCCGAGGAATCATGCATACACAGTTTTCCTCGTGTCGGCCGTTCGAGTGTAGCTTATTGAATAATCGATGTTAATCATGAAACAACGAAGAAGAAGAAGAGGCGGAAGAGAATAAGAATAAAAAATTGAAAAAAAACAAAAAACAAAAAGAACGACTTGCATGCTGCTCCGGTTCTTACCGCTCTCACGGAGGTGTGAAGAAGCGACTAATGGAGTAATAGCTATTTACGGCTGATGCCGTGATAATGCCGGCTGATATGGCCGTGGCTTTTTTTTTTTTTGTTAATCGGCGGATATGAAAGGTTCGTCCAACAGAAGAGAATTGCACATTGGTGTTAATTATATTCTCCCTTGGCCAGCATCTACTCCTCCCACATGTCCTAGGTAGTATAACATAATAGCATACATTGTTAGTATCGTAATGTTAATCTCTTAATGTTTCTATAGGTATAATCACTATGTCTGGAATAGATGAATAGTTGAACGGCGAGGCTCGCCCAAGCAAATCCATTTCGCTGTGGAAATAAGCCGTACAGCAGGTGGCCGTGGCACGAAGTGACGTCCGATATGGCTACTAAGGTACAAGGATATATATATAGGTACCTATGAGTATATATACACAGAGCGTATCTTATCATGGTTCGCGATCTGACGGCCGTCGAAGTCCGTCTCTCTAGGTCTCCCTGTCGCCTCTCGAACGCTCATTACAATATGCAATACGGAAGAAACGGAAAACGAGATTGACTCCGGTCCTTTTGGCAGAGACCGGAGCCGCCCGGTGCCGCGTTACGTTCACTCGGTTCGCAGTCGGGCCTAGCAGGTTCAAGGCTTCCCGGATACTTGTTTTTACCGATACTGTAGCTTATTTCGGTCTTATATGGAAGCTGCGAGATTGTTTCGAGACCTTGCGGAGCCAGGATAAGTAGCCGAGCGCTTTCGCCGGTAGCACGGACTGTAGCGACTGCTGAACGGCGGAATGTCATGAAGGACCGTCTTAAGGCGATGCGAAACATCTTCGCGCGATCGGCGTTCGGTCGGTAACAAATTCAATTGTTTCGATACATTGCGGGGCCAAGATAAGTACCCGAGTGCTTTCGCCGGTAGCACGGACTGTAGCGACCGCTGAACACCGGAAGATCGTGAGCGTCTCAACTTGCGGACAGTCTGAGCCCACGCGAGTTCGGAGAGAATTCACAGAGGAATTGCGGACACTTCTCGATAAGATAAAAATCTGAAAAAATCAACCGTAAGGAACGGACTGAAAAGATTAATTTTGCGTAATAAAAATTCCAAAATGTTGTTAACAAATTAACGAAAAAAAAATTTCCCAACAAATCACCCGGCGAGTTAACTTCTTTCAAAATGAAAACAATTTGTTAATTTTTCTGAATGGGTATGGATTTTTCCAGAATGTCATGTAGTTCTTGAAATTACGTTTTTAGTTAATAAAAAAACGTAATTTTCGAAAGCATTCAAAAAGATTAACAAATTGTTTTTATATGAACAAAAAGTTGAGTTGCCGGCGGATTTGTTGAACTTTTTTTTATCCTTCATTTGTTAATAACATTATGGAATTATTATTATGCAAAATCAATCCTTTCTGCACCTTACATATGCTTGATTTTTTTCAGATTTTTATCTCATCGAACAGTGTTTGCAATTTTCTCTCTATTCTCTCTGAACTCACGTGGGCTCAGGCTGTCCGCTGGTGCTACCTTAAGGTGATGTGAAAAACCGCCGCCGGTAACAAAAACTGTAATGCACGTCGTTTTGAGACCGCGGACCGCCGAGGAAAAAGAAAATGGTCTTTCCCTAGGGAATCGACAGACGCGGGGAAAGACAATTTTCGTTTTCCTCGGCGGTCCGCGATCTCGAAACGGCATGCAGTACAGTTTTTGTTGCCAACTGAGCGCGGGGTAGGTGGGCAGGGGGTTATACCACATGATCTTAAGGCGATAAAACGTCCTCGCTCGTCCGGCGCTCGGTCGGTAACAAGATCTGCAATACATTTTCTTCCAATGGCGCAAAACCCTTACGACGAAAGCATCATATTTCGCGTTTGGACTGAACAAATATGCGATAAAAATAGATCACAGTTTTCGTTACCGAAAGAAACTGGGTCCGGAATCCCGTCTTTCCGACTTTTAGCAGAAAATATCCCTATTCTGTCGCAGTTAAGTTTCGTCCACCGTAAACCGAGTCATCATTGATTTGTTGTACCCTTACACCGCGCACAAATAAATGTCGATGGTTGAGAATCAAAAGGACGCAACAGTTTGTATTACACACTTTAACCTCGAAGTTGCGCCGTTTTTGGCCCCCAACCGTCGATGCATAGTGTTCAAAGGGATACACGCGTGGACGTAAATAGATGTTCGCAGCTCAGCATCTTCTCGGAAACCTTGAACGGGATACACGATGATGCTGAAACGTCGCGGCATTCGCAGTCTAAGTATATGGTATTAGAGGTTCGAAGAGCAGACGACTATGTTCGTAACACATCTGCAGCTTTGTTGCAGACGCAGTCAACGGTCCTCTCGCATATCCTCTCCTGGACATTTAAATTAATGCTTTGATATCACACGTTGCAATATGTATTTTGATCAAGACTTCACGAGAGACAGGTTGATACCGTGTCTAAGTACATGGATCACCCGCCTACTTCCTGATCTAAATGGACGATACAAAAAAATTTTAACGTATGTAACGCCGTTTTAATTATATCTTATAAATTATATTTATATATAACTAATTATGTAATATGTAATATAATTGTATAATGAAATCAGTTACATTTAATTGTATTTCGATCAAGACTTCACGAGCGATAGATCGAGACTGTACCCAAATATATCGATCATTCGCCCACTTCCTGGTCCACATTTACTATACAAAGAAAATAAAATAAAAATGTATGTAACGCCATTTCAATTGGCATCGAAAAACGCTTCGCCGCCGGTACCCTCGAAGGCCGCAACGTTAGTGAATGTTGCGAGACGCCAAGGTGTAAAAATCTCGAATCACATAATCGATCCGGCTTCGAGTCGGGTCTCACGAGTGCGATCGAAGAAATTGCCTGGGGACGAAGACGTATCGGATATTGAATAGGCAGCGCACCGTGTGATTTGCATACGAAAGAGCCGAACCTCTCGCACGTTCAACACTGTACGACACACGATCGAGCGACTAAAATAACAAGGGCGTATCCACCATGCCGTTTACGGACTCAATACGCTCTCGAGATTCTACTCGAGCGATCACACGTGCCCATGAATATTCGTCGTGCGTCGAATGCATCTGCGGAGGAGTTGCAGTAACAGCGCCGTAATGCAGATGAAAACCTGAAAGTCGAGCGTCGCGTGCGCACGCATAATTCGAGATAAAATCCTCGCCCTTGAGGAGCTCGCACCCGTGGCCAAGTAAGGTAAAAGTACCAATGGACTGTCTAGAGCATCGCCAGATTCCAGCAGTTATTGATTGTCTACTGTAATATAATTTCAATTACGGAAGAAAATAAGAAGATTGTCCAAAAGTCCCAGTTTTCGGACGCGGTTTTTTCGGCACGTCCCGATCTTTCGGACAATCATAGATTTCGAGAATGCTGACGTATGAACCCAATTAGTTCATATTAACTAAAAGAATTTCTTTGCCATTTATTAATTAAATCAAGTAAAAAATTAAATTTACACAAAACAATACTGAAGATAAGCTACGTACAAAGCTGGCTGACTTAACTTCTTCGAACTGTCCGATTATCGGGTCGCGTATGTAGCAAGCTTGTACCATTTTCCGAGCACTATATCGTCCGTTTAAAAAAAAATACAACAATAGAAAATAATTTAGGCTTAATGCTTGTATAACCTTTTTCCGTGCATGTCATAATGTTTGTAGATACGATGACAAGTATCAATTTGGATTTCTAAAACTTAAATTCGTAATAAATCAAATCTGCATAGAAGTGTTTGACGATTGCGACGTGTCCGAGCATTGGTACCGTTACCTTACGAGGATTTGCTTGGGCTCTTCCGGAGCCAAATTTATTGGATCATTTTCGGAAGCACGAAAGACCGTATTCGTTTTTATCTTCACCGAAAGATTTTACGAGTAAAATTTGTGCGAGTCACGTCGAGAAATTTTCGAAATTTAGGTGGTATGGTTAATGCAAAAAAAATTGTAATTATTCTTCGACGCGTGACTGGGTGGTAAAAGAAACGGAAATTACTAAACGACATTAAAATGGTCTCGTTATCGAGCAATTCCATAATTTGCCGAAAAATTGTAGACCCTTTCCAAAATTGTCTAAAATGTTAGATTTTTCAACAGACTCCGTGATCTTCCGACGATTTTTACGAATTTTTAGAAATTACTTGGATCTCCAAAATTTACAAAAATTTTAGATAAATTCAGAATTTCCCGAAAACGTGGTCCAAAATTCGTTGAGGAACGAAAGTATCGCACGACGGAAGAAACGATTTGAATATCGTTGGAAAAAAAAATCATTTCATTTATCCGTGCAGCTCGTAACGTTACAGCAAATGAATGCGAGAAAAAAGATCGAATATCGGTTGCGAGCGTTGCATAACGTGATTGGTGATTTTTGCTACCAACGGTACAGGGACAACCGTAGCGACTTTAAAAAAAATAAAATAAAAATGTCAATCGAGACGTTACGCAATAATCGGTTGGTTATCGAATGCCGGATAGAATATCACGCAGAGACACAGTTGCCACGTCGGTTAAACAGAACGTGGCGGTCGAACTGCGCGGTAGATCGCCAACGATGTGACGTCACGCGCGGAGAGTACCGCTGGGAAGTCTCCATTATCTTCGATCGGCGATACATCAGGTAGAATGGAGTGGAGACGGAGGCGTCCGCGAAGTGCTCGATCGACCGCAGGGATGAGAATAGGCGGTGCTGCGTCCCTGACGGGGTAGCCAATCGTCACGCGACTCAAGTCGCGAGATATCAGTCACCGCGGTTAGCGAATGAGTTGCACCGGGCTTTCGAAAGCGGCATCGATTGCGATCGTTGCAGAAGAGGCCCGATGGGATGATCTTCTCGGTAGTGATAATTTTTTACCGATCACCTTGGATCGATCGAGCGTAACGCTTAACGCGAAGGATCATAAGCTCTTTAATCATCGTACATCATCGATTCGACTGATCGATCTGAACGATACGACACAAGATAATCATCGCTAATTGAATTATAATATAATTCACATAATAATGATATTGCATGGATAATAGCCTCACGTTAATAGAAAAAAAGTAATGAATATGGCACTGGCGGCAAATTCATTGTTTGTATTATATTATTAATTGAAGCTGAAGGACTTCGGTTAATGGCCCATTGGCCGACCATATGGCATTATAATGTGTAAAAAAAAGCATTCCGAAAAACAAATACATCTAGCATTGTATGGGAGGTCAATAAATGTCTTTTACTACAATTACTGATATTAATTGAATTGTATTGATTCATGAATTTTATTTATTATAAAACAATTCATTTATCAATTTATCAATAATAAATAATTATTGATTTATTAATCATTACATAATATCATTCGGGCTGAAAGACCTCGGTCAATGGCCCATTAGCCTGAGCGGAAAAAATAAAAATAAAAATCACCCAGGTATACACGCAATACCACCGAACCACGTATGACTGAGGCTAATAAAGCGCATTTACTACTACTACCATTATATCATATTAATATATTATATCATATTATATCATATATTATATTAATATTGTATTTTACTATTATAGAATTATAGTGTATTATTAATTCAATCGTAGCGTCGATTAGACCAACAATAAAATATAATTCTTATGATAATAATGCTAAAAGAATCATTTTTGCTTCCTCACAGAGGGAGCTTTCGTAAAAAAAAATGTCGAGGACTTGAAATAATCTAAACGTCGAGAAAAGTGCGCGTGCGTGTGCGTGTGATGGCGCGTGTGCGTGCGCGTGTGCGTGACAGATTTGCATCGTTTGAAACGGCTAGAACTCGGAAATGGCTTAAGACAGCGAGTTCAAATTTGGTATACCTTAAGAGCGGTCACGTCGCTTTGTTCGGTGTTATTTTCGTGAAGATTGAGGCCCAAAACGAGATTTTACGCGATTTTTAATTTTTTATATACTATTTTGATCAAATATACTATTTTGATCAAATATACTATTTTGATCAAATATACTATTTTGATCAAATATACTATTTTGATCAAATATACTATTTTGATCAAATATACTATTTTGATCAAATATACTATTTTGATCAAATATACTATTTTGATCAAATATACTATTTTGATCAAATATACTATTTTGATCAAATATACTATTTTGATCAAATATACTATTTTGATCAAATATACTATTTTGATCAAATATACTATTTTGATCAAATATACTATTTTGATCAAATATACTATTTTGATCAAATATACTATTTTGATCAAATATACTATTTTGATCAAATATACTATTTTGATCAAATATACTATTTTGATCAAATATACTATTTTGATCAAATATACTATTTTGATCAAATATACTATTTTGATCAAATATACTATTTTGATCAAATATACTATTTTGATCAAATATACTATTTTGATCAAATATACTATTTTGATCAAATATACTATTTTGATCAAATATACTATTTTGATCAAATATACTATTTTGATCAAATATACTATTTTGATCAAATATACTATGTTGATCAAATATACTATTTTGATCAAATATACTATTTTGATCAAAGACCTTTATTATTGAATTTGGTTAAAATCTATCGACGTGGTCAGATTTAGTGGCATTTTGAGGTTTTTAGAGTATTTTGAAAAATTACTAAAAACGGTCTAATTCGAGTAAACATGGAGGTATCGATCTGAAATTTCATACGGGAATATATTAACAGTGTACAATGTTTCATATTAAATTTAGCAAAAATTGATCGAAACGTTTAAATTTTGTAATATTTTTAAATTTTTGAATATTTCGAAAAATGTTTATTTTACTCCTAACGACAGTTTCTGCATCGAATATCGTTCCAGAAGTAAAATAAGTTCGAGATTCGTAATTTGCGGGGAAAAATACATTATACATAGCCACAAAACGGCGAATATTGGCTCAGTGGAAAAATCTTTTCCTAACACCCTGTATTTCGTTAAACAAAGTAGATGCAAAGATCTGACAAAGCGAAGCGCGTTGATGTATTTTTTCGCGCAGAACCTGAATCGGCCAGTTGTTTTGCATGAAAGTCAAACACGATATTGACATTGAAGAAAGTTGAAAATTGAAATTTTCATATTGCTTCCCCATAAAAGTTGAAAATCGAAATTTTCACATAACTTCCTCATTAAACTCGCAAATTGAAATTTCCACATGACTTTCTCATAAAAGTTGCAAATTTTGACTTTCATATGGCTTTCTCATAATGTTCCTTTAATGCCAAGTTTCCTCTGTGAAGAAGCCAACAACACAGAAAATGCTTTCTCATAGAAGAAGCTTCGCGAATAAAGGAACATTATGAGAAAGCCATATGAAAATAATAATTTGCAAGTTTATTCTTGGAACTTATTGCAAGAAAAATGATACCTGACGAAAATAGGACGGGTGCTAAATTTACGGAAAAAGAATTATAGCTCGCTCGTTACATAATAAAAATTCGGCGAGTTTAAGTGAGTTATTTCAGCGTACCTAAATAGATCTCTCTCCCGGAGTTCGCCGAGGCAGATGAGCGTGTCCCGTATCTGGCACTGTTTAACGCGATCTCTCGAGAGCGTACTATTTCAAGTTTCAAACTTTAACACTGGGAGGGACCCGCGGGAAATAAGAGAGCCGAACACACTTTTGACTCGAACACCCGAACGAAGTAACGTACACTGTGCAAAAGTAACTCGTGCTCGGAGAAATTCGATGATCTACGAGTGTATATCTATATATACAAGCGGTCACTCGGACCGTGATAGCTTATCGTTTATCGTTTATCATAACCGTGGTATACCCGCTTATAGATAAATACGATGTCAACACCCGTTAGCATTGATCAACTTTGTGCAATGTATGTACATACGTATACACTGTATCGTATAAATATCGATATGTGCAACGATCGGTTCGTGTGTAAATCACGAGAATTAGCGTAATTATAAACTTTGCAACGTTTAATCGGTAACAAAATATAGAATATCAAATATTAATAGATATTTATGGATTGAGCGCTCAGTAGCGACTCGACGATGAATCATTTAATATTCAACCCGTCGAGGAATATCGCCGTTACACGGTACAGAATCGAAATCGGATTTGAATTCCTCGCACGAGCATCCGGTCCGACGCGCTTCGAGCTTATATACATCCGCGCTCGCGAAACAGAACAAAAATGTTGCATCTTGCCTCTCGCTGAAAGACTTCGTCCCACGGTATGTCTATCGTTACACGAAAGATCTCACGGGGTGCATTCGTGGTGAGTCTGTTAGGAATAAAGAGAAAAAAAGGAATTCTTGGCGGTCTGGTTGTGTCGCGAGATAAGCTTTATCTTCGCTTCGGGAATAGCCGCGCCGGGAGAGAGTTAGAGGAATCGCCGGAGAGATTTCGTTGCCCCACCGGTACACGATTCACGATCGACCGTGTCGTTGCAATCATTGAAATTCTATCTGTAGACCGTGTTCTCCAGATTTGTTACCGGTCGCCCTCTATTTACGACCCTTTCGTCTTATAAAGCTTTCATTACCCGAGACACGCGGAGAAAACCGGGAAGAGAAAGGCGAAAAAATCGAAATCGAGATCATCGATCAATCCAGATGATCGACGAATATATCGCGTTCTCCATTTAACCCTTTAATTGATCGTGGGAAGATAATAACATCCTACTAAATTGTAACATTCATTAGTAGTAGCAGTAAAAGTGTATTTATTGAAAATAACAGTTGGTCCATACAATCTCTGTATATTGTTATTAATTCGCTTCTAACGACATTGCCAATGGGCCGTCGACCGGAGTCCTTCAGTCCTAACACTCATTATTTTTACGAAAAATAATGATAATTTTGTTTTTACCGAAGACTCTTCGGATATGGTAAAAGTGGTGAATATGTCCCGGTCCACATATGAGTAGCAGGTTGTTGTGGCTCGAGCACTTCGCGCTCTCGCTATGGGCTATAGAATTTAGAAACCGGAAATTCCGATTTCCGGCGTTTTACCGGAAATGTCATTTTTTCGACCGCAAGTGACGCCATACCGGAAATAAGTCACTTTCTGCTTGGAAGCCTCATTTTTCGTTAAGAAGTGACATATTTCCGGTACAACATCAGAATAATTACGGGGACACCCTGGATTCTTGAAAATTAGGACAAACAATCAAACAAATAAACAACTTTCCAAAATACTGTACACGGAGAGGAAAATTTGTTGGTACAACAAGATTTTTGTTACCGTAACAAATTTAGTTTGTTAATATCAGGATAACGAAACCAGCTTGTAACCATAGCAACATTTTTAGCTTGGAGCGATTTGCTACAATGAGCTCGAGACGCTCAACGCGCAAAATCAAAACAAAGAGACGCGAGGAGACAGTTTCATTGTCTTCAAATAAAAATAAACAATACATTGGAATTGCGAACTCTTGAAAATGCAAATACAGACATTAGTTTCAAAATAATAAAATGATGAAATACAAACGCGGTGAGTTAATCTTCAAATAAATGTATGCACGTATCTATAACTATCCTATTGCCAGTCATCACTCAGCTGCCAAATTACAGCAGGCGTCGTTTTCCTTCATAGCAAACTAAATCGTCGCAGTAACAAGAAAATTTTGTCGTGATAGCAAAACCAATTGCTTTTACGTAGTAATTTTTTTGCTGCTTTTACTAATCGTTTTGCTGCGGGAACTAGGTCATTGTTAACAAAACAACATTTTGTTATTGTTGTTAGAGCAGCTAAACCGTTTTTCTCCGTGTAGAACCTCGATTAACCGAATCAATTGGGACCGGACCTCGTTCGGATTAACGAGAATTCGGTTAACAGAACTGTGAAGCTATGTTAAGCGATATAGCGCGACGCGTATTAGAAAAAATGACAGTTGGTATTTATTAAAAATAATTATGATATACATTTAGGGAATAAGGTGGCACATGTATTCTTATAATATTAAACGGTAAGTTCAAACCTTCTTCGTCACGAAATCCACAGTTTTCGTTTGGCGCACGAACGTCGTACGATTTTTTAGAGATCGTTGATGTGCCAACGTGATTCGATCATGCTAACGATGTGATGGTCTCTCCCTTATCCAGTTTCGAAAAAATTTCTCATTTTTTTTTCCACCGCAAGTAGGTACATCATGCTTACGCTTCGAAGTGGAACAACTGGACGTTGAAGCCGAAATGCACTAAACTACGAAACCGGTAGATTAAGGAAAATCAATTTTGAATACGTGCATATCTATTTGCCCGGCTTGAGAAACAAATAAATACTGCGCATACGACGAGCGTTACGTGCATGCACGGTAATTCTGTGCTATCTATGCGACTTCGAGCGTACTTGAATTGGCTTACTATTTGTAGCGCGCTACAATGTAAGAACACGAGCATTTTGTGCAATAGTTCGGATAATAATCGGAAAATCGAGGTTCTATTGTATACATGATATTGATTTACATATATACATCAAATTATAATATCAATAAAACAATAAAAATAATCAGAATACACACATATATAAACAATTGTATAATTGATTTTTGATTCATATTCTCCACGTTCACCCTTTTCGATAAGATTTTATTCTCTGCCGAATTGACGACGAGAGTAAAGAAAATTTTGCAAAATGTAACACTTACGTTCTTGGTTCTTGGGATTAAAAATTTATTTTTTTTTCACCCCAAGTCTTGCACCCACCGTAGCACCAGTGACACTGTGAGAACGGACTATGATTCTGCTGATGCGATGCATGCGGATCATTATATCGTCCGGCCCTCTCGTCGTCATGATATCCCTTTTACGAGAACAGAGAGCAGCTATGGTACAGAGCGTTTCCACCGTATAACACAGTGGAACACTATGACACGCACATATATCGCCATCATACTCAGCCCCGAGTGGAGCATCCTGACAATATACCATGCCGATGAATGATGACGAGAGGGCTTGTGTCACGCTCAAATTTCCACCAGCAGCATCTCGTTATCGTGGCTACATTGCAACAGCCATCTACATACCTCCATTGAATTTCATTAACCGAGCAACGCACCCTCATACATTCGCGGCGATATTAATCATTCTTTCGGCATTGAATCGGATCCTACCTAAAACAAAGTGGCGACTCTCACTATGTTCTATCGATAAAAATTGCCGTTGACGCGCAGGTAAAGAAACCCACCGTCGAAGTCGGCGCTCAGACGGTAACGAAAACCCTAAGCTGTTTTCAACAAGGGTGCTAAGTTTGTTTTAGAAACGATGTTTGTGTTTGTTTCGGCAATGTTAACGATCGGACAGGTGATTAATAAAACTCCCGTTCATACGTTTCGACCCTGGTTCTGGGTACTCTTCAGATTTTTTAAATATCTACCAGCTGTAATAATTTTACAAAGGTTTATGTTTTTTTAAGCTAGATTATAAATGAACTATAGTTAAATAACAAACTTGAGTATCGACTCACCGAATCGGGTAAGCAAACAATGCTATCGACAGACAGCGACGGTGCAGTTATCTTTTGCTCGAGATAACGCAACCAATGTTGTTCAGAGATTTTTGATAAATATTTTTTTGTTATGAACTTATATTCCAATACTCAAGTCGATACTCAAGTTTGTTATTTAACTATAGTTAATTAATAATCCAGAACAAAAAACATAAACCTTTGTAAAATGATTACAGCTAGTGGATATTAAAAAATTCTGAAGAGGACCCAGAACTAGGGTCGAAACGTATAGACAGAAGTTTTATTGATCACCTATCTGACCGTCACCATTGCAGAAACAAACATACACATCGTTAAAGAATATCGGTCACAATCACATACATCTGTTTGTTTTAGAAAAACAAATTATTCACATCCGCACTCCAACCGTTCGATGTGGTCGTTAATAATTCGTGTTTGCAACGAAATATCGAAGATCCATGAAAAAGAAAAACTGACTTTTCGTTACCGACGGTGGTAATTCGCACATTCTAGAGTCGAATAATTAAAAATTTTGCTTGTCTCACTATCGACCGGAGCATTTCTCTAACCGCAAAAATGACAGCATGGCACCAGCAAGTTTCAATGATTCGGTGATCTGATATTATTAACTTTGATAATAAAGAACTTACTTCATTACCTAACGGGTGGTTCGACCGGCGTCCATTCCGTTTAATAACATCTTACATAATTCGCAGATACTCATTTATATGCATCGAACGCTATTGTACCGTATTTTATCGAAGTCAACGTTAACCAATAGCACCGGCGACCACTTAATCCGCCTATCGATTCATATACAGAATCCTCGATATAGGATCTAGCATTTAACTGTTATCCATGGAACGTCGTGTGCGCGCGCAGTTACTCGTTATGCAAATTCGCAGGCTTGTTTCACGGCAACAGGAGCGGCGGTAAACAATCTCGTCGATTCTTCTATTAGCTCCAAAGTCACAGACTATTGTGTGTCTTTGCTCGTGCCGAGTGCGTGATCTATCGCGTTTTCTATCCGCTACAACCGTTAAGGTATATTCGCGAACAAGTTATTGTAATTCGATCCAGCGCGCCACGCGAATCGAAAAAATTATACCTGCAAATAGGACGCAAAAAAAAAAAAAAAAAAAACTTTTCGAAACGGCTTATTGGAATTAATGCAAACGCATGCACGATTTACCGTCAGTACCGCTGCTGACATAAGTACAAAAAATGGTGGCGATAGAAAAAAATACACATATCTGAGCTCCGACGCGAACAATTTAGACGCTAATGAACAATCGCACATGATCCAATTGTAAAAATTATACGGAATTGTCTTACTGCCGAGGATATTGATGAAATGCATCGGAGAGCGAATTATTCAACTTCCCCACGAATATTTAAAAATTTCGTTGTAATAACATGTATTTCCGTGGTAATTTGATACCGTTGCCATAAGTCTAAAAATTACGTACTAGGCACGCGCAAACGACGGTTCGGACATAATCAAAAAATTAAGCAAAAATCGCGGTGGTAAAAAAAAAACAGTTATCTGAGCTCCATCGCGAACTTTTTATTGTTCATCCAACAATTGCATGTGATTTAATTTCAAACATTATACGATATTATTTTACTGCCGAAGATATTCATAAAGTGTATCTGAGAGCGACTTGCTTGACCGGCCAATTGATAAAATGCATAATACTAAAATCTGCTGCCGTTGTAATTCGAAACTATTGCGGTAAAACGGAGAATCGTCTGCCGAGTACCGCACACAACGGTTCGGACATAACTTTTAAAAAAAGGAGTTATCTGACCTCCGATGTGAGCAATTTTTAGCCCATCCAACAATGGCACGAGACCCAATAGAAAAAAAATGTTCGAAATTATTTTACCGGCGAAGATATTGTTAAAATGTATCCGAGAGCGAGTCGTTTGACCGACAAAATTATGTAAAAAAATTTAATAATAATAAAATTGATTTCCGCGGTAATTCGATACCATTGCGGTAAGTCGGAGAACGGTGTACCGCACACGACGGTTCGGCCGTAGCGCCGCGTTTCTAAGCTCGTTTGCGGCACGAGGTCTCCCTCTCGACATCTCGAGTGCGCGGGCCTCCGACGGCTGCCTCGACGCGAGTGCCTCGACGAGTCACGAAAGAAAATCATCGTCCGTCGCTTCTTCGTGACTCGCCGATATGCAGGACACGCGCGCACGCCTCCGTTTTGTCAGCGATACTTTGTCACATGGTAAACAGAAACGGCGGACGGCGAAGCGTGTAACTATAGTCTCTTGCAAGCTCCGCTCCATTCCGCGCACGTCCGTCTCTCAACCGTCCGGCTGTGCGCCCTCTCGGCTGAGCAGAGGTAATCGTCCACTTAATTCTCTTATCGTGACGTAATCGTCCCTCGGGGCGTTGCGTTCGCGTCAGCGCCGATGCAATATCACATCTCAGTTGCAATAACACAATGTCCGTCGGTAACTCTTATCTCCATCTCTTTACCCCATGACGAGAGTCGGGCGATAATTGGAGAAACAGATTTAACTCACCGACTCGTCGATGTTGCAATTTTATTATTTTTTTCTCCACATTTTTATTATTTTCTTTTTTTTTCTACGATATCTATGTGTTTTAATAGATCGTTCATCAAGTTGTTGCCCAATGGACGTGGCGGGAGCCTATGAATCGAAGAAATAACCACGCAGATTAGCGGAGTGCATAATCGACCGGTTCCCTTCGTAACGTTCACCGTTACGTATTCGCGGGCCTCTCGGGACTGTGAGAAACGGGGTCGGAAAGAGAATAACAAAAATTGTCATTATTGCGCAAAACGCCGCGCGATGATTACGAGACGAACGGAGAGATTCCACGGAATAAGGTGTTGAGGGATTCGGCCTGGTACTCCTGCTGCCGGAGGTAAATCGTACTTCGCAGGAAGGAACAGGTACCCAAAAACACCCCCTCACTGAGGCCTGGCGATTCGATATTTTTAGGATTTTTTTTTTTTTCAGACATCGCGTGGTGGACCATCTCACCCGCTTTTTATTTGTATGATCGGTAATATGGACCGCCGGCGTCGGGTAGTTGTGGACTTTATCCTAAGTGAGTCAAGGTAACTCTTCGTACGCTGAGCATCGAATTCCGTTTAGTTTGGAGCTTTAAGTTTTAAGGACTCACGCAACTATAAAATTTTCAATTTTTTTTCTCACGGTTTATAGTATCAAGAATATTCTGTTAAATTTTTCCAAAAACTTTACAAAAGAAATTGTTCACGCTGTCCAATAAAAAAAAGACATAATAACAATAAAATTGAATTTGTCTTTAGTGGGTTGTGGTCGCTGCGTGCTCCACCGTCACTCAAGTCTTGTGGCCCATTGTGTACACCGCCCTAATTGTCCGCGTTGTGTTCCTCAGACGCGAAACACAACCGACAGGCATTCCTCGGGTCTTCCCCTCTTTCGTCAATGACTTTTTCTCACACCTACTTCTTCGACTTGACACGTTTCTTATTTTGGGATTACCAGTTGCTCAGGGTATTTTGGTCAGTCCCCCGACCCTCAGCATCCCTTCTTGGGATTACCGGTTGCTCAGGGTATCTTGGACCAGTTCCCGTCCCCCAGCATCCCGGTTTGTAGTCATGCTGGGGTTTATGGTCAGCCTCCTTAGAGCCCTAGTTAAGGAAGTGAGACTTAAATATTCTAGGATTTTCGCCTAGCGTCCTAGAAGTACCGTTACGACAAACCATACCCCGGTGCCATGAAGCCCTCAGCACGTTACCTTACACTCTGGCTAGGAATAGCTATCGCGGAGCGACAACGTACGGACTCGGCGCCCGGGGCGATGGGTACGCTACGTCTCAAACGCCGGAAATAAAATTGAATGAAAAAAATTCCTCAATGTTCTTTAATATATCCTCCTTCCACCCTAAAAAAATTCAATCGATATTTACCGAGAACAAAAATCACGAAATATGCATGCATTTTTACCCATTTACTGTGGGATAAGCCCTTAATGGAAGTCGATTTCATCGTCGCAACGAGATAAAATAGAGCCCGTTCATGAAATAGATTTTGCGTGAGATTTTGAATCCCTTCAGGAGCAAGGTTCATCGCGTGAAAAACGTCCCTTTTATAGTTACAAGTTTTAGATAATTCTTATTTTTTTAATCTGCATTTGTCTCAGTACGCACTAGTCCGTCTTATCGCCCATATTCACGATCTTTATTCTGTCAACGTAAATCATGCTGCGAATAATACGTAATTATAAATGGTTATGAGGAAGCTCGTAACAGTAACGTCGCTCACGCGTTCGCCACGTGGCTTTTCATTCATTGAGCAGTTTTTTATCGTCTTAAGCATTGAGCGTCTCAGTGTCGGTCCTCCTCCACGCGCAAGAGGCTCGATCCGAGGAACGGCCGAGCAGGCATGTATATTCAGCCTGCAAATTGTACGCTGAATCGATCGCAGATCCGTAGTTCTTGCATCTCGTCGACACTGCGTGTCTCTCTCACTATCGCACTGATTTTATATTCGCGGGAGGATCGATGCCAAGGTTAACAACAATTACTTATCGCGAAGCTTTTTTTTTCTTCTTCTCGCTCCTACTTCTTTTTCTTCTTTTCTTTCGCTGAGTCGATGTCTCCATGGCTTAAGGAGAAGTTAAACGAGTGCGAGAGAGATAATAAGCTGCAATTTTTCTATTAACTTTTTTCAATTGTGCTTTTTCCTGGAAAAAATGGCATTGTTAAAAAGAAAGTTCATTACAGTTTTCGTTACCGACCGAATCGTTTCACTTTGCCTTAGAGAAGCATTTTTTGTTCTTTCCACTTCACTTCTTATTCTTCTTCTGTCGCTGTGTCAATATTTTCATGGCTTAAGGTGAAGTGAAACACGTTTTCTGTTGCTCTCTCACACCAGCGTAAGACTAATGGCGCTAGCTCTCTCACACTTCGGGCTCCGTCACGTGACTTTCACTTCACCTTAAGGTGAAGTGAAACGACTGCGAGTGGGACAGAGATAGTTAGCTGCAATTTTTCAATACAGTTTTTTTTCAAATCGAGGTGAAACCGACTCAGTCGGTCAGAAAAACTGTACTGAGTGGCATTCGGAGATGGTAGACATTTCGCAAAAATGCAAAGTATTAGCGGATGTAGAATTCAATACCGCGTTCGATGACCAGCGTACTTCCCTTTTTCCCCAAATGTCAACAATTTTTACATGGCATCGATTCAAAAAATGCAACCATTTCTCTTGCAGTCACGTAACGTCTTACAACGTTTCACCTCGCTTTAATTGTGCTTTTTCCCCGGAGAAAGTTGCATCATTAAAAAAAAGTTCATTACTTCTATTGTTACCGACTGAGTCGTTCCGCTTTGCCTTAAGGCGGCACGACTGTCAGGTAAATTAAAAACGAAACGACCACGGCATTTTTATGATTATCTGAAGATGTTTTTTATCTTTGAGTAAGTCAAGATTGTTTGAATGCAACAATTGTTTTCCCCGTCGAGTGACAAATGCAATCAAAATCTGTCATTTTCCTGATAGACATTTAAGAGCTTTATATCGATGCCTGATGTGGTGATCCAAAATTTCTATCGGGGTTGAGGACTGGAACGAAGAATGCGTCGGGTGGTGTGAGAACCAACTCGGTCAACAAGTTCCGTCGCAAACCAGTTTTGGGCTTTCCGAGCTATGCCCGTGATTCAGAGCAGACTGCTGGATGGATTGGGCTCTCCGACGTCTCTTCATGACATCATTCTACGCCGGCGGAGTAAAGGAAACTTTTTGAAGCTTTTTATTTTTTTTAAACTGTTAACGTATTTTTTGTGTTTCGAGCTGTTCGGAGCGACTTAATTCCCAATATTCTAACTGTTTCGATGTCTTTGAGAGCATGTGACATACCGCGGTCGGTAAGGAAAACTGTAATCTTTTTTTCTAAATATGCTGACCATTTACCTTCAAAAGAAGATTCTTAGGTGAACCCGAATCGATATCCGCTTCATGTAAGAGTTCGCTTTCGACCGGAAGTGGTTGGCACCCGTTAAAAATATTAGTTACTACAGTTTTCGTTGCTGACCATTTACGTTCAAAAGAAGATTCTTAGGTGGCCCAAATTGATATCCGCTTCAGGTAAAAGTATTCTTTTAACCGGAAACGGTCGGCACCCGAAAAAAAATTAATTACACTTTTTGTTACCGGCCCAGCGCGGGTATAACCGCACAGAGAGTTTATGTAAAAATGTCGGAAAAACGCTTCGACGTACGCGCCTCGTGCTTCCTTAGAAATACCGAGCTATGCAGTGTCAGTGAAATCAATGCTAATCAATAATTAGGAAGAAAAAAAAAGTTTCATTCGATCTGCACGGAGTCTCCCGGAGCGGTACCAACCGCGCGCGCGGTCGATGTACCGGATGTTTCGCGCAACCGGATGTTACAGCTCCCCGGTGAGCCATTCTCTCTCCGTATTGTCGTTGATACAGAGATACGCGTTCGTTATAGTCCGGAGATCGATATTGCGCGGGGAATTCGCTCGGCGGGTGTCGGCTAAAGGGCAAGGAATGACTTTCCGTTTTAAATGTCAAAAAGTAACCTTCGGAAAGAGAACACACGGCTTTGCGACGGGAGATGACTATATGGAGGCATGGAGACGAGAAGTAGGCGAAGCGATATAGCACGCACCATTTATACACGCCGGGTCAGAGGCGGTGTGCAGTCGTTGGCCTGTGAAACATTATCGAACAGAAAAAGATCGATGTATGCCAATAACTGCGCCGTTTTACCTCATCCTTCTATAAGCTACCATGTATACATACTCCATACATATATGTATATATATGTATACATATGTATATATGTATATATATATGTGTGTGAATTCTATATATAACACCTGCACAATATTTACGATGAAATATGGTCGCATTATCTCGTTATTACGTTCACGCGTTCAATAAAAAAAGTACGTAATGATATATATATATGTAGTATAAGTAGTTATAATAAACAGGGGTTATATCGAGGCTAATGTCACCGTGCCGACCGGAATGCCGAGTTTCGAGCCGGTCCATATAGTCTTCAGTTCTTCTTGTTTTCTTCTTCTTCTTCTCCTTCCACTTCCGTCAGTCGCAACACCCTACCCCCGTCGCCACGCGCTCGAACAGTCCGGCTTCCTCCCGCACTGAATTTCACCCGAGGTGCGGAAGAGACAAAGAAAAGAGAAAGAAAAAAAAGAAAAAAAAAAAAAAAGAAAGAAGAATGAACAATGTCGTCCCGACCGCGATAATAATGCGGCTAATAAAATTTTCCCTCGCAACGAGAGCCTCTGCAAGCGGGTTATCTCGGCGTTGTTTCTTTGGTCCACTCTGCGGGCCCCAGGCCGCAACTCGAAGACTCTAATACCACTGTCGCTACACTACCATCATCGCGTGCGTGTTATACCTGGGATTATTGCGTAATGCCCGGCACCCGGCCGCGTAATGGGATCCCGTCACGCTGTAAATCTGACGATCGACGAGAGAGAGAGAGAGAAAGAGAGACACACAGTGTTGCATCCAAATGTGTGGTAGATATTGTTGAAGTATCGGAAAATCGGGCACGGGAGAGACTCGGAGACTATAGCCCTCGGTTGTCGATAGTATTTGTGTGACGGGTTGGCATATATACTGTTATAGACTGTATTTGTGTATCGGGGTCCGATAATTCAATGAGCTCGAACGAAGCCTCTGATCGATCGGGTGAAGGGGGGGGGGGATGGACATTGGATAGCTTCCTTTTAATTTATAATGCCGTGACGGAGGTTCTTCGATATCAGACGGGATGAGCTGCAGGGAATTTTTATTTATACTTAATTTTGTTTGTTTTTTTTTAATTTTTTCTATTTTTTTAAAACCATTCTATGTATCAAAGTGAGGCAGGAACGCTGATCTCATTTGGTACGATGATTTATTGCAGCTTTAACGAATCGTAAATAACGATCATAATAGCACAGTCGTAAAATTCGATTCCGTTTACTATGACTCAAGGCGGGCGATACAGTGGTCGAACGGGATTTTCATTACGTCCATCGCACTGGACGTAGGTGTGTCGCCTTTGCTCGGGATCTTGAGATTCCTTCCTTGCCGACTGAGAGAAGTCGCGAATTCCGCAGCGAGATCGATCGAAGATTGCGACGCTTGTTGTGACGAGAGCATCTGGTATCTGTTGCCAGAAATACGCGACCGATTCGCGAACTCGGTCGGTAACTCCGCGATCTCAGGACAGCATGAATTTGACGAATTAATTGACTCATAACTGATTGATTCGTTGGAAAGCTCGAGAAAAACGGTCTCCCGAAAATGTGAAGAAGGTTGAAAAAAAAAAAATATGCCTCGGTTCAAGGTACCGAATTTCATGAATTGATTTCGTATAATTTTGAATTGTCGTAGTCGAGAGACTTTAAGGTCAAAATGTAGTTTATTTTTCGGACAAATCCATTCTTTTATCGACAAGTCTCGTCACAAGGTGAACTTCGAGTTGAGAAATATTGAAAACAATAAATAGGTAACAAAGAAAGGGCCCCGATGTTTCGTCCCTGGGCTTCAACGAGCTGTCGTCATGGCGACGGGCGATCGTCTTCCCCCCACCTCGTAGCCGAAGGGGTTTCCCTCTCCCCCTGTTCTCTCGCTGAGTCAGTCGTTCTCCGGTACTTGCGCGGAGACGTCATAGTGTATCTGTATTGCGTTTCATCGTTCCTCGGACCTCCTCTCTCGATCCCATAATCTTCGATAGCTTGCGGAAAAAAAAACACCGGACCGAATTAAAAGAGGAAGAAAGCAATTGTGCCGACAGTGAAGGGTCGCGAGTGCAATCGAGCAGCCCAAAAGGGGCGCTCGTACGCGAATCGCGACAAAAGCAGTGAACATATCCCTGTCGGAGGAGGCTCTTCCCGGCGTATCCGTGAGCTTTCCGGGGGCGTTCAATAATGAGGGACATGGCAGGTAAAATCGCCGAGTTAAAGTTCGAAGCTCCCCTCGCGCGCTTCGAGGAGGAGGACACTGCCAGCCTGAAGAACATGAATCTGCTGACAGGTGCGCTATAAAAATAATGAATGACGAAAAGGAAATATTAGCGAACGAAATTAAGTAACACGCAAAGATAAATTCGACATATCCCAGTTTGGGTTTCGTTTCCTGAACCGAGCTTGAACTCGTCCAAAAAACTATATTAAACATTTTTTTTAATATAAGAAAAATGATAAAAATTAAGATTGATTTTACAAGTTCCCATTCGGATCGCCTTTCATGAGCTTGAACTCGTCAAAACAGCGGTACTGAATATGTTTTTTTTTAATGAAAAAAATTAAGATTAATTTTACAGATTAGTTTCCATTCGAATTTTCTTCGCCGAGCTCGAGACTCATAAATATTCCTCGATATGGGTATCATAGCAATAATTTTTTCCCGTCTCAAGTGGAATTCTGAAACTGCGATAAACGCGATTATATCGCCATCAGCAAAAAAAAAAAGGAGGAAAAATCGCGTTGCGTGCACTCGTTATACAATCGAGCGACTATCGGTCTTCGGGTTTCTTCCTTTGGCTTCCAATCCATTCGTACTTATCGTGACACCGCTGGCCCACTGTGCCCGGCGAGTTCGACGCGAGACGCGATATCACGGCTAGCGGAGCACCGTGCGACCGTAAACGACACATATACGTGTTCAATGAAACTGCGTCAACGGGGCGTCGGAGAGCGAATTCTCCGGAGCGCCACGATGGAAGAAAAAGCCTGCACACAAAACAATCTCAGAAAAAAAATCGTCCCACTCGTTCGTCCCGACGACGTTCCGAGGCCTGCCGGCGATACCGTCCGTCGTCCGGAGTGTATACGAGATAAACACGATGACAGCTCGTATCCACGTGCGCGCATTACAATTTCCGTGCAGCCGAGAGGAGAGTAAAAAAGGCAAACGACGCACAGAGCCAGCGGAACAGCTGCGTCTCCCGTGGTCTCTCGCGTCGCTTGTATATCGCTCGATAGTTCATCCCGTATCTCCGCGACCTTACACATTCGGCCGCGTGCAGTTTTTTTTTATTACACCGGGCGCGAAAATGGCAGTGTTATGCACGCTTCGCGTGCGCAAAACTCCCGTTTTCACACCGTGCGATGTAAAATTTGGTATGACACTCGTGCGAAAACGTTCTGAACTCGTGCGATCGCAGCACGAGCCGAAGGCGAATGCCGCAAAGTCGCACTCGTCGGAAAGTTTTTCGCACAAGTATCGTACCAAATTTTATTTCACTAGGTGCGAAAGTGGGGGTTTTGTGCACGCTCTGCGTCCGCAAAACCCCCGTTTTCACACCGAATGTAATAAGTTACTATTTTTTTTTACGCGCTAATGTCTCGATTTGTTTTATTCTCAGAACAATTGTTGGACGCGAGTATCGAAGCGAGCTTCGGCGAGAATTGCAACGCGAACGAGCTACCGTCGAGTTGTACCCACCAGCAGGTCAATCAACAACAACAACATCAACAACAACAGCAACAACAAAATCAACAACAACAACAACAGCAGCAACAACAACAGCAGCAGCATCAGCATCAGCATCAGCATCAGCACGAGAATGGAACCGACGTCCTTCAGGAGGGCACATTCAGCCCTTTCAGCGGCAGCCTCGAGGATCTCGTCAACACTTTCGACGAGAAGATAACATCGTGCTTCAGAGATTACGCCACCGATGTCGAGTCTCTGGCGCCGGTGCAAGTGAGGACTCAGGAGGAAATAATGAACGAGTGCCAGTGAGTATGAAATTTAATATTTTTCACTCTTACAAAAAAAAAATATATATATATATGTATATACATATATATTTATAATTTTTCATCATTTACACGGAGTATAACTAATAGCAATTATTCAATCCAATTTTCTCAGTGGCGCGTCACTAGCAGAGAGTAACGTTGTTTCTGCCGGTGATGAATATTGATATTTTCAACCTTTCGCCCGGATCACGTCGCTCTGGCCCGGTATTTTTTCATTGACTCACGCGTGACATTATTTGTTATTCGTGAATAAAAAATAATAATTACTGTGTACCTCAAGTAGCTGTTTGTATTTCACATACACGTTTTATGAGTAACAACTAACGCTACGCGATTTTTACTATTCCTTATCTCCGTGTATCTCCGTTCATATTAATTTAACCATTTTAATTTTTTCATTCGTCGAAATACCTCGTTCCTGAGCGAGGCTTATCGATTTTATTAACTCACGCGCGAAATTATTTGTTGCTTGTGAATTTAAAAAAAAATACTGCGCACCTCGAATAGCTGTTTATATTTCACATACACGTCTATAAGGAAAACAAAAGCTACGCAATTTTTACTATTCCTTATCTCAGTGTAAATCCGTTCGTACTAATTTAACAATTTTCATTTTATCAATTTTCTATTTTTGTCCATCAAACTACGTCATTCTTCAGCGACGCTTATTGATTTTATTAACGCGGTATTTTTTTTATTAACTCACGCGTGAAATTATTTGTTCGTAAACAAAAAATAAAAAGAATTACTGCCCAGATAGAAAAACGTGCCGTCAAACGGGTATCGTACCATTGGTACCGCCATCGTTCCGTCGCCGTGCCGTCATTTTTCTATCTGGGTGTATACTTCGAATAGCTATTTGTATTTCACAAAAAAGCGTCCACGAGTAAAGCAAAAAGCTACGCAATTTTTACTTTTCCTTATTTCCGTGTATCTCTATTCGTTTTAATTGAATTAACTCGCGCGTGAAATAATTTGTCGTTCGTGAATAAAAAACAAATAAAAAAAAGACTGCCTACTTCTAATACTAATGCCTACTACTTCAAATAGCTGTTTATATTTCACACTAACCTCTACGAGTAAAACCAAAAAAAGCCACAAAATTTTTTCTATTCCTTACTTCCGCGTATCTCCGTTCGTATTAATTTATAATTTTTTTTGTTTTAAATATTTGTATTCATCGAAGTGTACGTCGTTCCTCGGCGAGGCTTATCGATTTTCCGTGGACAAAAGTGTGCCACGGTACTCTCTCTGACGCAGCAGCAGCGGCAGCAGCAGCAGTAGCAGGACTCGTTAAAACTCGTGGACTCTACATCTCACCGCAGCAAGAGCGTTGTACACCGGGCGAAGACTATTCGCCGTACGTTTTTGCCGCAGAGACTTTCTCCCACACTTATCTCCCCGTGTAAACAGCATTGCCGGCAAAATATCTCCGGCGTACTTTGTACTGTTTATACAAACGGGAGAGGAGGAGAGAACGATCCACGCGCGGTTGCAGCGCGGAGGTGCGCCGCAGCACGCGCCTCATCATCATCATCATCTTCCTCCGTAATAACGTCTGCGGACTAGAGCCTATAATCATCATCTTCGCTCTCGTTACGCGCCGCAAACCGAATTGGTAATTCGTGCTGGCTCGACGCGGCATCGAAGCTTCGTGCCCGATAAATACGAGTATCGCTGTCGCCGATAGAGCCGTATCCGGCCGCAATTGGAAGACGCATTCGAAGTCGCGTCGAGAGACACGAGTGCGTTTGCGTTCAACGTCTCGGATCGGGTATCGCAGGTGAAACTCGTCCGAGCGCGAAATTGTGACCTGCGCCACTCTCTCTCTACGTCGAGTTCGTCTTCTCCGGTATATTTTTTTTCCTCGCGTCGACTCGTTGGCCCGGCGGCTGCTTTCCGACGCCGACGGGCCGGTAGACGGAAGAAAGACCCTCGCCCAGCGGCGCGTATGCCGCGTGCGGGAGCGAGACCGGAGACGCGGGCAGGTAGACAGGTGCCGGCAAAGTCTGCAACCTGCCCAGTCGGTCTACCTGCACTGTAGCTTACGGTATTATAAAAACCTCTTGCTGCATATACCCACTGCGTTTGTCGCCGTGTGTATACTACGTTGTGGAAAAAAAATACATGTACATATGGGTCATTCCACGCCAAGTCGGCAGCTCATGTCCCTCAGCCCCGTTGATTTTGTTAATTTTTTAGTACGATGTTCCGACCGATCCGTAAGGGTCTCCGAATTTTTTAAAGATTTTTTTTACCGCCAGGTGAAATTTACCCCCAATTCCGAATAGATCTTTCTTGTAAATATCGGAAAAGATTCACACTGATTCTATGATTTAAAATATGATTTTTAAGCACCACGCGATAATGGCCTCATAATATTTTCTATTTTCTCGCAAGTTTTTAGTTTCTTTCATGTCGCAATGAGATTTTTTTTTCGATCGTAACTTCCTCAAATATCAATGGATTTAAATTTGTCTGAAGTTTGTAAAAATACCAGAAGACCCGAATACAATGGATATCATTATAACGAAATAAAAGTAACATAGTAAATATCGAGATTCCATTATCGGATGTTGCTTAAAAATCATATATTAAGTCATAGAATCAGTGCGAATTTTTTCAGATTTTTTTAAAACGGCGTTTTCGCAATTGGTTTTTCGAGGATTAAAAAATTTCACTCGTGGTGTAAAAAAATCGGAAAAGAATCCCGGGGCGCTTGTGGGTAGGCAACAACATCGTACTAAAAAATGAGTAACATCGAGGGGGGTGATTGACATGGGCTACTAATTTGACGTGGAATGCCTCATATATATATACGGGGTACGTCGAGTCTCGGAACGAGTAATCGCGAGTGGCCCTTGTGCCCATAAAAGTTTGATCATGCGCCTCGTATCTCCATCTATAGTTTCGCGATTCTCCTCCAACACCGACTTAGCGTACCGTGTAAACGATACCTTATTGTATGGCTATAATATCGACGGATGAGAATCAAAAGGGCGCAAAAGGCCGCGTCGAAGTATGCGAGCTACGCCCTTTTCGTTCTCAGAACATATATAGTCGATGCGCGTTTTATGTCCGTAATACCCGTGTGAGTGTGTGTACGATACTTCGGGTACTCGCACACTCCCGCGGTGAAGTATCCACTGGCTCCAGGGTGACTCGCAGCCACGGAGCCGTCGCGACGCCCGCGTCAATATCGACGCGCTTGCGCCTAACATTCTACATCTCATCTCTCTTTTTCTCAACCGTAGTTGCTGTGTATATATATATATATATATATATATGTTTTTTCCCCCGTTTCTTGTCATCCTCATCTCTACCGTTCGTAAATACGAGAGGCCGTGCACGACGCAGAAATCGTGTACACATTGGCTACACACTAGCCTACTTCGCCCACACTCTTCCGTTCACATGATTTTTCATTCTCTTCACTTAGCGACGTACTAATGTTACTTTTTTCTTTCCTTTTATTTTTTTTTTCAATTCTTCGTAGCTGCGGTGTTCCACGCTCCGGATTCGCTGGGTCGAGCGGGAAATATAATATAGTCATGATTCACGATGAGGTATAATTTAAAATTGTGACGGTCAGTTTGAATTAATAGAATGCTATTGAGGCAATAACGAGGGAAGAGGACAGCGGCGACATGTGTTCAATTAATCGGATGAAGTCAGGTCGAGTTAAGTCGGACTGTCGGGGCCGGTGGTCGTTCTCGGATGTGAAACTCGCGACGACGAGCGGGGAGCTGACCTCGATTTATCTCCAAGTACTAGCGGCGAGAAAGAAAGAACGACGACGACAAGCTGCTGCTGCTGCTGCTGCTGCTGCTGCGTGCTGCAGCAGCATCTCTCGTGTCGCCCGGGCCTGTGCTGTATGCATTGAACGGTCCACCGAGCGGTTTCTTTATACGACACTGAGAATGCTGCAGTGGCGTAATATATTTATAGTCTACACTCGTTACGGATACTCCCGGCTGCCTGAGAAATGCGAGCATCTTTTGGCGACGAAATTTTAGTCGGGCTCAGAAGTTTTTTTTTTTACGTGCGGAATGCCTGTAATAGTATTTCAGCGAACGTGAGAAACGTATACATATATGTATGTATATGTATAGTGTATGAATTCCTTCTAGATATTTCATGTTCAAATTAAATGGATACAGTTTAAAGATTAAATATCTAAATTTCCTTGCGAAAAGCGACGATAACACCCTTCGATATTGCCGAATTTTTTTCTTAACGTGAATTTATTTTTTATTCTTTATTTGATAATAAAAAATAAAAAATGAATCCATGTCAGGATAATTGGCCTAGTCCATATGTCGCTATTATATCATTTTTTTGAATGTGTTTTGCGTTATCGCATTCGACAGCGATACTGTATTATAAACAATTGTACAATACCGTGCACACACTTCCGTGCAGCGGCAACACCACTGCATTCCGAATCTCAGAATCATTTAGCGCCGGAATTACAGAAATCGCCCTGTGAGAGTTTTTATCGTGGGAAGTGCCCGTGATAATATTGCAGGCAACGTGAGAAACACGTACATATATATAAATATATAGTACGAATTTCTTCCTTTGGACATTTCATGTTTCAATTAAAGGATAAAGACGTAATATGTATCGCGGGTGACATTCCTAGCGCAAAGCGACGATGACACCTTCGATATCGTCGAACTTCTTTCTTAACATGAATTTATTTTTTTATTCTTTATTCAATGATAAAAACGCAAAAAAAATCCAAGTTAGGATAATTATGTCCAGTGCATATATTGCTGTTAAATAATTAATTTTTATCGTGTGTATTGCGTTATCGAATTCGACAGTGTTGCTGTATTATAAAATATTCTATAATACCGTGCACGGGACGTCAAGATAGTACGCGTAAATGCTATATACACATTTCCATGCAGCGGCGACAGCAATGCGCATGCTGCATTCGGAATCTCGGGATCTTTTGGCAACGAAATTTTAGAATTGGGCGCATGAGAGTTTTTTCGCGGTGATATCGTCGAGCTTTTTTCATAACCTGACTTTATTCCTTATTCTTTATTTGATAATAAAATTTTCTATTACATTTTGCTATTACATAAATTTAATTTTTCGTGTGGATTGCTCTATCGAGTTTGTCAGCCTTGCTGTATTATTAAAATTTGTAGAATATCGTGCACGGAACGTTAATACAGTGCGCGCAAACGCTATACACAGACTTCCGTGCGGCGGCGACAGCAATGCGCACACCGCATTCGAAATACGCATAACGAATAAGCGACCGGCGAGACTCGTCGGAACCCGGGGGCGAATGACGCGCGCGGCGGAGAGAATATAGAATAATTACACGGCGAGCGGGGCATTAAGGGTTTGACGAGTATCAGGGTCTCGAAAGTGGAAGAGGGAGATGATGTGACGGATGAGTCACGCGTTCATCGAATATGCAATTGAGAGCCGGGTTCACCGAGAACCCCCTTACGTTCGTCGGAGGTCGACGAATACGTAATATTTCATCGTGTATATTTCATGATGTGGAATTGATGTTTTTATTTTTATTAATTATTTGCAGGATGTGGTGGACGATAACCGGAACATTTGGCAATATACTGCCGATCGACTGGAGCAAATCTTACGCGAGAAAGATGCACATGCCGGCTCTGAATCTCAACGAGGCTGCACCGGTATCCATGGAACGGTATAACTATTTTTGTTGCAACGTTACTCAAAATATTAATTTTAACGTATTCAGAACACAAACTTTAATATTAAACTTTCGCATAAACTGCGAGTTTGTTTATTTGCTATAGACGCGAAATACTTTTCTACAAAAGTAAATCCTTTGGCATAATCAACAAATGAAGAAAATATAATTTTCTCAAATCATAATAGTAACAGTAAAAAGGTATTTATTGACAATAACGGTTGTTCCATACAATCTTCGATACATCTCTATTTGTTGTTAAGTCGCTTTTAATAACATTGCCAATGGGCCATCGACCGGAGACCTTCAGCCTAAATCATAATATAATTTTTATTTATTCATTGTTAATTCATCAGGGATGTAACTTCAATAAACGGTTTTATTTTACTGCAGGCCTGAACTTGAGGATCTTAGTAGCGAGGACGAAGCTGTGGCGACCGACCTCGACATGCACGCGTTGATACTCTCGAGCAGCAGCGACTCCCACAGTCCCGAGGAACCTCTCAAAACTGCGGAAGAGGTGCTTCGCGAAATCGACGACATAATGCAGGTGGGTTATCGAAACGCTAAAAAATAACTAGAGGATAATTTTCCGTGAGCGAGGACAACAATCAATAATTAAAATACGTTGTATTAATTGTAAAGGAGAGCCCATCGATGGAGAGGTCAGGGGATTCGGACGGCTCGTTACTCGATACCGACGAGGCATTGGGAAGAAGTCGCGAAGTTCTGGGTTCACCGCTTTACGAGAAGAGTGAGTATTTAAGAAAATAAAAAAATTAGATTAATTAATTCGATAAACGATAAAAAGATAATGTAACATTATCGTTGATTTGGTTTTTTTCGTCCAGAATTGAAACAACTGTCCTCCGGAGAGCTGACCGGTGTTCTCGGCGAGATGGAGTCCCTGGTCGGCGCTCTCAGTGAAACTCTGATAGCCGAATTAGCGCTCAGGGATGAGCTCGAGTTCGAGAAGGAGCTGAAGAACCAATTCATTTCGTTGCTTCTCGCGGTACAAAACCGTCGAAGGCAGCATCACGTTACAAAGAAGAGGGGACAGATGCAAAACGGCACGAGTCCACTGCCACAGCACAGATCGTTTCAAGATTCCAAGGTATACACCGTCATTACAAGACGAAATACCGCAACTTGCATCTGAACGGTCGGATTAATAATTCATCTTTCTTACTTGCGTTCCAGTACCTGACAACGGTCATTCCATATCACACAGACAACGGACCACCCAATAATCAAGCTCTGCAAGTTCTCATCAAGAGTGCGTATTTTTTTTTCGTTCTAACGACCTACTAAGAGCCCCCTTTAACTCTTTCATTGGACAGTTCTTCAATGATCACCATGAAAATATCTGCACGAGACCAAATGTCATCAAGTTGTAATGGCTGTATTTTGCATCGCACCAACTTCGCTCAGTGAAGCCCACTTAGAGAATAAAATTCTACAAATGAACAAATCTTTTTTTCTCCCCAAAGCGGTGCATTGACAACTACTTGTCAAAGATGAAATTGGTGTCATGCAGATATTTTCAGGGTCATTTCCAACTTTGTTTCATATCTGCCCATTAAGGATATTTGGGCTAAAACGCGTTTCTGTTCGATCGCTATAAAATGTTACTCTTTGCAAGCAAAGACAGACTGAATCGTTTGCGTATATTCTTAAGGATGTTTGGCCAAAATCGCAGGAGGGAAACGGGAGAGGATCTCCGCTGCCCACGTTAGCAGTGTGCAGACAGAGAAACGCAGACAGAGGAAGCGGCTAGAGATAGAGTCGTTCGTTTATTTAATTTATCTCAGAAGCAAAACTGTGAATCTTCTTGAAATTTTGTCACAATCTGTCTGATAGGATGCTCTTCGCTGTGGTAGATTTTTTTATTCAAATCTAACAGAAATCGGCCGAGAAAATCGCTACGTTCTGTCATTACCGACCGATTGCCGAAAAGTTTACCCTGTACCTTATGTAGCTTTGTACATGCGTTACTAAAGAACTACGTTCTATCCAAACTAATTCATTACTGACGAATTACTTTGCACTACGTGGTCAAAAAATCTGAAAAAATTGCAAACGGTTCAGTGTGTCTTTGCCTGCAAAGTACCAAAGTTTTAGACGGATCGAGCAGAAACGCGTTTTGGCCCAAACATCCTTAAATATAACTCCTTGTTCAAAATTATTTTTTTTCAGTATTGAAGGCGATTAACGAGGACAGTCCTACAGTACCCACCCTGCTGACGGACTACATACTCAAAGGTTTGCAAAAATTGTATTTTTTCTATTTGTACACTCGACATAGCCATATTAATTACTAATTAATCTTTAATTTTTTTCAGTCTTGTGTCCAACCTAGTGAAGCTGCCCCGAGCCAAAAACGCTGAAAAATATTTATAACGAAAGATGCAGATTGCTCTCTATACTTCTTGCCAGTGCGCTTTGAGCCACAGTCGTCGCCGCTGCTGCCGTCGTCGTTCTCGTCAAAGTCGCTAAAAACCTACAATGACGAACGATGTTTGCTTCTGAGCTATACTTTGATCAGACACGCACCGTATGGATCGTAGCAGATCGATACTATGGTTTTCTCCCTGCCCCTCCCCCACCCCCCTGCTCTCTTCTAGTCTTACATTATAAACATTATAACGATAAAACCCAACACACACACACACACACACCTATGTATATTTTTTCTTGACGCAACGTGTTCACTGTACACAACAGTTTTTATTTGTTATATTTTGTATTTTATTATTGATGTATGTGCAAGTGATGTGTGATAAAAAAAAGCGGAAGATTACGAAAAATAATCCGCGGATCAATCGTGATCCACGAGTCGTGCAATTCTCGGTATAATTATCGAATTCGGTGTCGCGTAGGCAAGACCAGCTCCTATAACGTATATACTTTCGATTTTGTAATTTTTTAATTCTGTCTGTATATATTTACACACACATCGGCTATATGTATGTATTTGTATATGATCGTTCGACAAACCTTTCCCTCCCCCTATGCGTGACTTCGGGATGTGATACGAAAAGAAAATCCTCTCCCGCTAGTCCCCTATCCCCGTGCCCTCTTCTCTAATGTAGTAAGTACACGTGTTGTAGGGCATATGAAATTGAAGAATAATTCCGGCAGCATTTCAGATATATAAATAATAAATACGATTCGCGATAGATTGATCGATCGTTTACCGACCCGTTTCTACGTACACGAGAACGCGTGCACACGGTTTGCGTATAGAATTATACAGTCGATTCGTTGTGTGTATAACGTCTGTGTACGATTTAGACGTAATTTATTGACGCATACCATCAACCTGGAACGAATAAAAAGTATTGTAACTATAAAAAGAGTTTTCATTTTTTTAAGTTGTACTTAAAAGTTTATCTTGTGCCCTGTGAGTACATTTATTACACTATGAAAATTAATTGTAAATTTAATGTACTGGAACTTGAAATTTGCTTACATTACTTATATTAATTAAACATTAACGTATTTCTTTCGTAAAATTAAAATACCAGACATTAAAATCACAAACCTTTTGCATGAAATTTACAAAAATTTTAATACAAAATAAAAATGTTACTGTATAAGTATTTAGTTAAGTTTCTGAAACAGTTTATGCAAAAAAGCGTAATTTTCAAACAAACATTTTTTGGTGTGCTTTTGTTTCCTAGTAGAGGGAACTTTGTTCTCATGAAAATTTTTTTTGCGTGATTTTCATGCTCACATGTTCAGAATGTTCCAAAACGTCGTTCGTTTGTTACAATTTACGCGATAATAGAAACATTCATTCAGATTGTATCAGATTTGGAAATTTTCGAAAAAGTGCGTTCGCGCTCTAGCTTTCACAAATTTTGAGTTATTAGGCTGAAACTTTCTACCGAAGTAGACTAACATCAAACAATTTTCGGTATTAAATTTAGTAAGAATCGGTCGAGGAGTCTGGGTTTTACGAAATTCTTAATTTTTCGAAAAATAGCTTTTTGCACTCTAGGTATTGTAATTTTTTTCGATATGACAAAAAAAATTCGACACGAATAAATTATTATGAACCCGTCTTTCCTATTGAATTTGGCAAAAATAGATCGACCCGTTAACATTTCATAAGGTTTTTAATCTTATTATTTTAATTCGTACTTCAGTTCGGACGCACAAATCATCGTGAAATATCATCAGTCGCAACAAATATTCTCCGCGTTTTCGAAAGTCATACCCCTGAGATATTACCGGTAGAGCAGTAAAAAAAAAGTGAGTAAAATAAATTTTGAAAGTCGGTAAAAGACAAGTAAGTAAAGTAAATTTTTTTGATCGGCAAAAAAATAAACGAAATAAATTTAAACGTTGCAAAGTATGGTTTCTCTAATGTCTGTCTGTAAGTCTGGTTCCTCTATGAAGAAGCCAAACATCGATCAACAAACTTTTTTCATGGAGAAAGCTATGCGTAAACTGTAACAGATGAGGAAGCCGTGTGCAAATTACTTTGCAACTTTTTATTTTTGTCGCGATCGTTTTAACTTTTTACACGGTTACAGATTTTTTGTTTCACTTATATCGTGGCCGCTTCGAGTGATTATTATCAGTACCGTGTCCTTCGCGCTAGCTCGGGACGTTGACTGTCAATAAAACACACGGGCACGTTGTGCTTTGAACGATATCTCACGAGCGCGTCTCGCCAGTCGCACCTCGCACTCGGCAGCCGGCGAGGCACGTACCAACATAACCTCTTATCTTCACGAAAACAAAAGATTCTGCACAACGGGTCCGGTTGAATGGTAATGCGCTTTTCCGTTTGAAGAATGAACACACTGTCTCTGTCGACTCTGGGACGCATAGCTCTCGGCGTAACGCTAACGGGAACGGGCGGTCTGTACGCGATCCGTTGGACGATGCAATCGAAAATCCGCCGATCCGTCGCGTACGTTGAAGCGTTACAATGCCTGAAAGAGAACGAAAACGCTGTTGACATACTCGGAGACCCAATAAAGGATAAGACAGTCGACGTCGGTGACGACAATTGTTACGGTCGAAAGGACAACGTCGCGTGGGTGACCGTGCCGTTGGAGGGAAGCAGACGAAAGGGGAAGCTGCATTACTGGATCGACGTGTCCGATACGGAAAGCAACAAATTTCGATTGTCGAGGGTCGAGTTGAGCATCGACGGAACTTCAGTGGGCAGAATTTTATTGAGAGAAGATTCAGCTGATTCGAGAACGGAAGTCCCAGCGGCACAATAAAAATGTCCGCGCGCTTTTACCAGTAACGAAGGAAGGCATCGATCAAATAATATGTACGAAATAATAAATGCCAAGGTTGAAAATAATTTTATCATTTTTCCTCAGTGCTATTTTTGCTTCCTCATACCCAGACAGAAGAATGACGGCACGGAGATGGAACGATGGCGGTACCAATGGTACGATACCCGTTTGACGGCACGTTTTTCTATCTGGGTAGAGGAAGCTTTGTTCCATGCATATTTCCATGTATTTTTTTTTGCGCCAAGCGCAGATCCGACAAAGTGAAGCGTGACGATGGAGCATTTTTTGACTCGCTGATACTGAATCGGTCAGCCGTTTTGCATAAAAAGCCGACAAGACGTTGACGTTGAAAAAACATGAAAGTAGAAATTTTCATATCGCTTCTTCATAAAAGTTGGAAATTGAAATTTTCACATCGTTTTCTCATAATTTTCCTTTATTCGCGAAGCTTCCTCTATGAGGAAGCCAAAAATACAGATAATGCTTCCTCGCAGAAGAGGCTTCGCGAAGAAAGGAACATTATGAGAAAATTATATGAACATTTCAAATTCCAACTTTTATGAGAAGACAACATAATAATTTCACATTTTTACTTTTGTGAGGAAGCGCTATAAAAATTTCGATTTTCAACTTTTTACTTAAAAACCGATAAAAACACTCTTCATATCTAATGATGATATTCTTAGTATTTTTATATTAAGCTACTAAAACTGTGATGGTAAGGTGCCGTAGTTTGGGATCGATTGTATGACGATCAGCAAGTCCTCCCAGAATGTATCAAAGAACCATTCAATGGCATTACAAATCAAGTTTATTACCATCGTTATTACATTACCGGATCGATGTGATCGATCCGGGAAAAAATGTTGATCGTCCAGGGTCGAGTTGAGCATCAACAAAACTGCGGTGGGCAGAATTTTGGTGAGATAAAATCCAGCTGATTCGAAAACAGGAGTCCTCATGGCAAAATAGCAACCTAACACAAACAATATGTACGAAATAATACACAAAACAATAAATGTCATGGTAAAAAATAATTTTATTATTTTTCGTCAGTGTTATTATAATTTTTTATAGCAGCGATTTCATTCCACAAAATGGCGATAATAAGGCGCCGTTATCTAGCGCGATTGTATGAACCATTCAATGGCATAACAAATCAGGTTCATTGCCATCGTTAAGGTAAAGGACCCAGTTTACGACACTGACCCAGTTTGTGACAGGGGTACCTCTAGTATAGTCGGCTCCTCCCACCATTTGATATGCAGAAAATGGGTAGCGCGCGTTCGGGGAGTCACGAACTGCAAATCTTGGTCCTCGTTTATCCCTACGATTTTACACGCTTAAAATGAGAGAGCTGCGTAGAAGTGTCATAAACTGGGTCCTTTTACCTTATTACATTACTGGATCGACGGGACCGATCCGAAAAATAAAAAATATTGATTGTCCATCGACGGATCTTCGGCGAACAGCGTTTCGTCGAGAGAAGCTCCGGCTGATTCGAAAACCGGAGTCCTAGTAGCAAAATAACAATGTCCGCGCCCGCGGATTCCCCTAACAACGTAGCAGGCATCGATCAAACAATATGTACGAAACAATACACGAAACAATAAATGTCACGATAAAGGATTATTTTATATTTTTCATTTTGTCAATGTCATTATTATTTTTCGTCAGTGTTATTATTACTTTTGTGGGAGCATTTACATGCGCACACAAAGGCCATAATAAGGCGCAGTTATCAGGCGCGATTGTACGAACTTTGAGAACTGCTCCCAGAAATGATCCGAAAACCATTGGACAGCATAACAAATTAAGGTGATTGCCACCGTAGCCAATAGGTTCATTTCGGCTGCCAATAAAAATATGGTGATTTCGAGTGCACCCATTTTCGACAGGCGATTAAACACCCAGCATAACACGTCTACAAAGAAAGCTCCAAAATGGCGGAGCCTGTGGCCTATGGTTTTGCTTTTGTTAGCAATTTTCAACGCCGCGTTTAGCAGACCGTTCCATACGGCCAAAGGTACCCAATTGAAAGATAATTGGTCGAGCAAGTGCTTCAGGTGACCTGGAGCTCGGAAATTTTCGAGTTTGAATCCCGTTTGGCGATACAAAAACTGCACGAGGTCGACGACGTAATCCTGAGCGGAAGGACCGGATCGACGAACGATTTGCCCGTCCCCTTGCGTATACTGTAAAAATTATGCACCGAACTTACTACACTGCGCACAAAGATCGAGGGCCTTTCCTTATCTTCTGCTTAGAAATCTGATCGTCGACACTCACCGCAATTGTTCCTGACATTGCTGCTTGTACGTTAAACAAACGTTCTATGTTCGTACGAGTACGCAAAGGAATGGAAGAAGTGCTGAATGGCTACGAACTATGAAGCGTCGCCAAAGCGATCACGAAGACGAACGATCGGAAACGGACAATGGCGAACTTCCCTACTGGTTCAACAAATGGCGGAATTCCCAATCCAGTAGTTGGTGCATGGAGAGTTGGTGTGTCGTTGAAACACCGAAATTGACGGAACACGGGACTACTCAATTCCCATTGGTCCGATCATATCGATGATCCACGCCGAAAGAAATGGCAGACAGTGATGTGAAGCCGTAACGTGACCGTCATATGAGGAGTACTAAATCGAGGAAAATGACCGAGACCCGACGATCACCCATGCGCATGTGCAAACGGCTCTCGTCAGAAACTCCATACTACGGCACCGTACTTCATCTCACCATTGTCTGCCAGTTACCGGTAAACGAAAAAGTCATTGTTAAGATTGTTTGTGCTCGATCGAGAAAATACTGGATGGACTGTAAGTATGGAAATACTGTAAATTACGGAAATAATATTGAAAACGTTGCGTTATGAAACACGATTAAAAATTTTGTGACGCAAAACCAGACGGAAAAAGTTATGACCGTCATTTTACATCTATATAGACGTCACGTCACGCTGATCATGTCACATGACGTGAAAAAAATGACGATCATTTTACATCACTGATGGCATTCCACCATTCCTCCATACACCGTTTCTGTACACGCTCCTTTGATTGGTGGAAGCTCGGTTCTAGATCTCTCCATTGGCGGAGGCAAGCATGTGTAGAACCGGTTTATGGAGGAATGGTGGGCTACCAAAGAAATGGCATGATATCATTTGCGCCAGATTCATTTTCGCTAAAAATTAACTAGGTTGCAGAAATATGATGTATATTCGTATTTTATATAAACATGAAAAGAAGTGTTTGCGGCTTGTTCGCTCGTTCGTTCGTTCGCTCGCTTGCTTGAACTGTACGATAAAAGGTAAATTCCGTCCAAAGCAGCTTTTCTGCGGCATTTATGGTATCTAAGATTCGGATACACGGTGTTTCCCCAACATAGTTACTTTTTGGCGAAAATAAATTTTTGCTTAAATAGATTTCGACTAAATGATAGTCTACCATCGTTTTCGGTTAGAAACCATGCAGGCGATTGGTTACTCCGGACTACGGCCCGATACTTCGTACATTCAAAAGATGTTTGATCCAGAAACCTCGATGCATGTATTTGACTTTGATCGACAAAAATGGTTCGGGGAGTTGGTTGCGAAAAATTATGGATAATGTCAGATTTTCGTTCCGTCATTTATATTCATAATATAAACATGAGTAAACAATTGCAAGGCTCTCGCTATCGGAATGTCTGCAACGGCATATCGGTGACCCCTTTGGGAACTTTGAGGCCCCGACGAGTGTAACCGAACGCAGCTTGTATTACGTGTTTTGCAGCACCTATGGTCAAATCTACGCATCTTTTGCTGCCGATATTCGGATTGACTTCCACAAGATCGACGGCATTTAATCTGTTGGTTCTATGGAGTTCTTCCATGAGATGTATTCCTTCTCTCAAACTGAGTCCACCTCTCACTGAAATAATGTGAACGCTACAGTTACATGGCACGAGTAATAATTCGTTGTATTCCTAGGAGCCACATAATTTTTCTGAAACTTCAATCGGCCAAATCCACGTATGGCGGAAAATCATGTGTCTAAACGCACTTCTTCCGAATCGTCGAACTTCTGAAATTTTATTTTTCCGAATCATCAAATTTCCGAAAATGTATGTATCCGAATCTTTATTTCAGCGGCCGGTCCTCTCCGAAACTGGTAGTTGGACGAACGCTATTCCTTTACCTTATTTAACCGGAGGTCATTTTTCCGAATAATAATTTCACCGAACTTCATGTCTTCGAATCGTTAAACCTCCGACCATCAAATCGCCGAATCGCCAATCAACTAATTAATATAAGCGAATAGTCTATCTATCTATCACATATATTCGTACATAAGCTTACGTTCAGTACAAATCGATTCCGATACATGACTTGTCCGACAAATAATATTCGAAATTGTAATTCGGCGACTTGACGTTAGGAGGTTTAACGGTTCGGGGAAATGAAGTTCGGTTAAACGACGATTCGGAGGAATAACGTTCGGTCAATTACTATTTTCAAAAAGTAACGTTCGCTGAAATGAAGATTCACAATAATAAAGTTTTGGAAATTTGACGATTCAGAGGAATAACCCTCGAGCAATTCAATTTCCAACGAGTAACATTCGCTTAAATGAAGATTCGGAATAATATAGTTTTGGAAATTTGACGGCAACCCCCCTTTTCTCCACAACCCGGTTCTCTAAAATACCAATTCAATCTGTTCCCAACGTGAGATACTCTGAGGAGTCGATACTGACGGCGATAATGTGGAGGAAAAAAAATGTGGAGAAGCGTAAATTGTGGACAAAAAGGCATGTATAGTACCGAGTGTGTAGATAATCGAATGTAAACAATCGATTTGTGGAGTAAAGGATACTGCAATAAAAGGATTTTTGGAGAAGCGCTGTATATAGTAAAGAGAGTGTGTAGGATCGTGCGAGTACAGAGTGATGTGGAGAATTGGGCAGAGAACAGGGTTGTGGAGAAATGGGGGGTTGCCAATTTGACGACTCGGAAAAATGAAGATTTAGTTTGACGTCAGGGAAAAGTAAAGTTTCAGAAGTTTGACGACACGGAAGGCGACGCCTTCCGTATCGTCACCATTCGGATCCATTGGATTTTTGACCATACGACCATTCGGTCGATTGAAGTTTCGGCAAAATAATGTGGCTCCGTATTCCCAGGGTGAACTTACCGGGAGTACCTGTACTCGGAGCTTCCAAAGGATCAAGAGAATCTATGTCGAAGCTAACGTGCAATGATTTGTCATTGCGAGGATCTATCCTATTCAGTGCCATATGAATAACGTCATGGATACCTACGAACAAGCAAATCAGAAATGCTATTAATAATAATAATAATAATAATAATAATAATAATAATAATAATAATAATAATAATAATAATAATAATAATAATAATAATAATAATAACAACAATAATAACAACAACAACAACAACAACAACAACAACAACAACAACAACAACAACAACAATAATAATGATGATAATGAGAATAATAATAATAACAATAACAATAATAATACCGAATTGTCTACCAGGGCATTGTGTGAGGTAACGGATGAATGATGGATAAATGCCGAATAGTGTTAACGTAACTGTTCATTAGCCGTAGTACTAAATGAAAGGAGAGCGTACGTCTACTAACAGTTTCGGAACGTCGAACCGAACTGAAGAAAGCGCCTGATTGAAGCAGAGCCCTTGCTTACTGCTGCGCGCGAATACAGTGTTGCAACGCGCGAAAAGCCGCCCGCTGCCCGTACGTTGCCGTTAAAAAGCGAATGGCCGCACCGAAAGTGCTGACGATATCGCGATTAAGAATGAATGTGATATGATTGTAAGTGTAAGATCATTTGGTGGCGCGTTAAAAAAAGGACTGAAGAATCTAAGAATTATGGGACAGTTACACGTACCATATCGATCGACATCCTCGATCCCGAAAGCCGTGATCCCGAACTTCTCGATGACGAGTCTCTCGTATTGATCGACGGATCTGAGACCGATGTACGCGATGTTTCTAATCGACAGCCTGAAAATTGTGTGCTCTATGAAAAACATCTCTTGTATTTCTACTTCCGGTATAATCATGAGCAGATAATTTTCTGTCTCCGGCAACTTACATAGGTTGCTGCCAGTCCATGCCCGGCAGATGAGGCCAATAATCCGCCAATTCCGAAGTTAAAAGCGCCACGGGCATACCATGAACGTTTCCACTTCCGCTCGTTTTGTTCGTATTCATATCGGCGTGAGCGTCTATCCACAAAACGGCTACATCTTTCTTTGCCTACGAAAGAAAAAAAATACTGCTCGAAACGATTGTATATGTATGTGGATTGTATATGGTATTCATTAATCTACGCACCTTTACGTGTCCGTCGATCGTCCCGATCCCCACACTGTGGTCGCCGCCCAAAGTCAACACTTGCCGACCTTCCTTCAAGACCTGTTGAACTCTCTGCGATAAATTGTGCGTGCAAGCGGCAACCTCGCCCAGATGAGACATATTGTCCACATCTCCAGTTTTCCGAACTTCGTAGTTTATGTTTCCGTAGTCCTGGACGTCCAGACCTGTATTTATTTCGCAGTTAGGCGTATTATAACATTCGAAGGATAATGTATCTTGTTAATGTTTACCCAAGTTTTGTAATTCTTGAATTAAGCCGGCACCACGTATCGCCTCTGGACCGCGGCCTACTCCTTCCTTTGGCTGAAAAAAATTGTACATCGTGTCAAAGTTTGTATTTTTTATTCCTCAGAGAAGAAACTATGTTTTTGTAAAAAAAAAATCGAGACTTCAATGTCAGAGTACTTAAAATAGTCTAAGACGTCGAGAAATGTGATTTTCAGCCGGCGGATGTGTGTGTGTGTGTGTGTGGCAAGTTTGCATTGTTTAAAACGACTATAACTTAGACACCAGAATTGAAATTTGGTACACCAATAGAGTGATCACGTCGCTTCGTTCGGTGCTATTTTCGTGAAGATTGAGGTCCAATTGGAGATTGTACACGATTTTCAATTTTGTGAAAATTCTCTGTGGTAGCTCTAACTTCCGCAATTTTTGAGCTACCGTCCTAAAACTGCACACAAATATACTATTTTGATCAAAGATCTTTGGTATTGAATTTGGTCAGAATCTATCCACTTCGATAAGTGGTCAAATTTGATGAGATTTTGAGCTTTTTTAGAGTTTTTTTTAGAAATTACTAAAACAGTCTAATTCGTGTGAGCATGGTGGTATCGATCCGAAATTTGACACGTGAATGGACTAACACTGTACGATATTTGGTATTAAATTTGGCGACAATGGATCGAACCGTTTAGGTTTTATAAGGTTTTGAAGTTTTTGAATATGTCGGAAAATGGTTATTGTACGTCCGACGAGAGTTTCAGCATCGAATATCGCTTCAGGAGTAAAATAAGTTCCAGATTCGTAATCTGTGGAGAAAAATACATTAGACATGGCCTGCAAACGGCGAATATTGGATGATTAACAAATCTTTTTCTAAGACTCCGTATTTTCGTTAACGGAAGGAGATTCGCAGATCCGAGAAGGGAAGCGCGTTGGTGCATTTTTTCGCACAGAACCTGAATCGGCCAGTCGTTTTGCATAAAAGTGAAACACAACTTCTTCTTCTTCTTCTTTCAATTCGACTGAGCGTCCCCGTACGAAGTAGAAAGCGCCTTGTCTGGCCACCAGAATTAAGGTGTCGGCCAACGCGCTAAGTGAAACACAACGTTGACGTTGAAAAAAGTGGAAAACTGAAATCTTCATGTCGATTCCTCATAAAAGTTGGAAATTGAAATTTTCATATCGATTCCTCATAAAAGTTGAAAATTGAAATTTTCATATCGATTCCTCATAAAAGTTGAAAATTGAAATTTTGATATCGCTTTCTCATAAAAGTTAAAAATTGAAATTTTCATGTGGCTTCCTCATAAAACTTGCAAGTTGAAATTGTCATATTATTCGCGAAGCTTCCTTTATGAGGAAGCCAACAATATAGAAAATGCTTTCTCATAGAAGAAATTTCGTAAATAAAGGAACATTGTGAGAAAGTCGTTCGAAAATTTCAATTTGCAAGTTTAATGCGGAAGCCACATGAAAATTTCCATATTCAACTTTTTTGAGGAAGCCATATTAAAATTTCAATTTTCAACTTTTTTTCTTTCAATTTTCATTTCTCCAATTGAAACCACTGCGTGAATAACATTCTTGTTACTGAAAAATAATTCGACATTTAAGAATGCAGAATCGGTTGTCTTTATTTTTAGCTAGTTTCTGGATGTGTCTTGATGTGTATGGGTACGTGATATTCAATTAACGTTCAATAAAAATCGGCTAACGGAAATGAAATTGGTGAAGAAAAAGAAACTGAAAAAACAGATGAAAGTACAGAATGGAACAATGAAATGATAAGAACGATACAGTTGGAACAAACGAGATGACGAATATTATAACGGTGGCGAAAATACCACCAGAAGCACAAAGAAAAAATCGTGCAGTCATTTGCACATGATTTCCTCATGTTCTACTGTTTTGCGCATAACTTCCTCTGTGAGAAAGTTCGTTGACAAATATTTTTTAGCTGGTATCCCGATTTTTGTGTATGCGTGTTTTCTGTATGCGTGGCTACTATAAATTTGTCATTTTTTAAGTATAAAATGTTCCTTTTTTCATTGCGAAAATTGTGTCGTAATTATAGCTTCCTCTGTGAAGAAACCAAAATCGACCCACGAAATTTCCCCATAGAGGAGGTTATGCGTGAACTAATAACACATGAGAACGCCAGGTGCAAATTACTTTGTACAATTTTTTTACGAATAAGAGAACGTAGCTGTTCGAATTACCTGCCCCTTTTCGAACGGTACGCCGATGATGCCGACTTTTCCATAATTCCGGTCACCGATCTTCTTAATAACATGACGAACCTTCGACAACATCCCGGCGACGCCAAGAACGAACTAAGCGACTCATCACCGATATCGCCCGGACAGTGAAACGATGACCCTTTGGCCTACACAGTCACATGCAAACGCGTCACCGATAGCATCAAACTATGTATGCTCGTTATCGTTTCTTATTTCCCAATCTTACGCTGCGAAAAACTCGCTTGTTCTCGCCTCGAAAGAAATAATTCGTGTATTCTTTTTAGTAAATAAAAGATATCGTGTTTATTACTAGAAGCGATGTACACGGGGCAGTTTCTTTTTCGACTCTGTCGGCAATATTCGTGGACAGAATATGAATTGTGCCCTCATATTTTGTTCGTCAAAAACATTCCCTTTGTTTGTGGATCAAAATATTCACTTCGGTCCGAGCATCTGTTCGGGCCTCACCCACTGATCGAATTGCTCGGAAGTCAAACCGTTTTTCAGTGCCGATTCCTTCAGCGTGAGATTCTGTCTGTGGGCTTGTTTGGCAATAGCGGCGGCCTTTAAAACGAAAACAAATTCAGTTAGTATTTTCATTCACTTTTTTTTACGCAGTGTATTTTACAATGTTGACTTTGCATCGATCTCTTTACCTTGTCGTAACCAATGTGGGGATTGAGAGCCGTGACCAGCATCAAGCTCTCGTTCATAATTTTCTTGATATTGTCGACGTTCGGAGCGATACCGACTACGCAATTTTTCGTGAACGCTGCAGATGCATCGCCGAGAAGCCTTGCCGATCGAAGAGTATTGGCGACCATAACGGGCTTGAAAACATTAAGCTCGAAGTGCCCGTTGCTGCCGGCAATCGTCGTTGCTACGTTGTTGCCCATCACTTGAGCGCAGACCATCGTGATAGCTTCGCACTGAGTGGGATTCACTTTGCCAGGCATTATCGAACTACCTGGCTCGTTTTCGGGCAACGAGAGTTCGCCCAGACCGCATCGCGGTCCGCTACCCAGGAATCTGATGTCGTTAGCGATCTTTAAACAACCAAAAAAATTGCGTCCGAAATAAATAACTAATTTTTCATGAAATTAAAAAAATTCAAAATTTCATGAAACTTAAACGATTCGATCAATTCTCCCCAAATTTAATAGAGATCATCGGACGATCATACTCCAACTGTGCACAACTTTTTGGCCTGATAGCCAACAAATTGGAAGAGCTAGAGTGCGCAGATATTTTTTGAAGAAATTAAAAAATCGTGTACAAAAAAAAACGATTCAAACTATTTTTAGCAAATTTTCAAGAAACATTAACTGTTAACCACACTTGGTGTGTGTGCATTTTCAGCTTTAGATTTTAATTTTTCGCGTCTGTTACATATACACACATACATACACACATGTACTTGCATACATCCGGACATTTTTTTCTATGTTTTTTTTTTGTTTTCGAATATTCTACACGCGTCTTCATTGAAATCTCGAATTTTTATTTTTACCAATCAAAGCTTCCTCTATGATGAAGCAAAAAAAAAATCAACGAGAATAAAACAAAAAACATTCGCGATCCTTTTCATTAACAGCATGTGAAACCCCTTCCTCTTCCCCTGTCCCGTGCCCAGTAGGTATCAGAAAAAAAAATTAATCAACTTTTTTCCCGAGCAAAAGAGGGGTGACACCGAAAGCCGTCTTAGGGACTACGGTCCGCGAAGAACATTGATTACAGTGATTGATTGATACCGAGCGCGGTATTGCACCTGCTCTTAAGACCATATGAAACAACTTCCTCTCCGTCCATCGCGGACTCAGTCGGTATCAAAAACTGTGCTCAACTTTTTTCACGAGTTCTCGTATGTACGTTCAAAAGAAAAGTGACATGGAAAGCATGAGACTTTTCTTCTGATCGTGAATGCCAGAATCCATGAGAAAAGTTGATTAGTTTTTATTACAAACCGTGGAATTGCACATGCTCTTGAGGTGTGAAATACCGCCGCCGATAACAAAAACAGTACTGAATGCCGTTTTGACCCCGCAGTCCGCCCAGGAAAAAGAAAATACTCTTTCCATCAGTCTGTCGATTCCCCAGGGAAAGACAATGTTCTTTTTCCTCGGCGATCTGCGATCTCAAAACGGTATTCAGTACAGTTTCTGTTATCAACTGGGCGCGGGGCAGGTCGGCGTGTTGTTATAGATCACCTTAAGAGACGATATATTACCTTCATTATGGATACAGCGACGGTGTTCAGAGCTCCGTGTACCTCGACGATCGCGTCGTGGGCGGCGAGAGCTTCAAATTTGTTCGGAGCAGTGACGAACGGATATCCCGTCAGAGCAGCGATCTTTGCTGCAGTTTTCTCGGCGAATCCTTTCCTCGTGTTCAAGCCCGTTCCGACCGCGGTACCGCCGAGCGCCAACTGGTACAATCTCGGCAGAGTATCCTTGACTCTCGCGATTCCGTACTCGACTTGGGTCGCGTACGCTGTATAAATTCGAAATTGCGTTTGACTCTCCGACTATCGCAAAATTTTGATTAGCGACTCAGAAATTGTTTAACCAATGGAGCTGCACCTGAAAATTCCTGGCCGAGGGTCAGCGGCACAGCGTCCTGCGTGTGAGTTCTGCCGATCTTTATGATGTCCTTCCAAGCCTCGGACTTTTGCTTCAACGCTTCGTGAAGCTGCTTCAGTCCAGGAAGCAGAACCTTGTTGACCTCCAGGGCAACGGCGATGTGCATAGCCGTTGGGAAAGTGTCGTTTGAGCTTTGCGACATGTTCACGTGATCGTTGGGATGAACAGGCTTTTTCGATCCTAGTTCGCCGCCCATCAGCTCGATCGCACGATTAGAAATTACCTGTGCAGCGTTGAATTTCAATTATCGATGACCTTCGTCTCTCTCTTATGAATAAATTAAGTACTATGAAAAATAATGCACACCTCGTTCGTGTTCATATTGGACTGCGTACCGGAGCCCGTCTGCCAGATTACCAGAGGAAAATGATCGTTATACAATTTGCCGCTTATAACGTCGTCGGCGGCTTTGCTGATCGCGTCCGCGACTTTCGGATCCAGCCCGAATTCCTTGTTAACCTCCGCGGCAGCTTTCTTCAGGATTCCCATAGCCACGATGACTCCGTACTGAGAACAGAGTTATCGACTGTTTAATCAATCTTTTTTATCTTTCTTTTTCAGTTATTTTGTTTGACAGATTTCTCATTTTACGGCCAGTTTGCAATGGATCCTGATTTGGAGATCAGAATAATACATTTTATAAATTTTAATAGATAATAAATTTAATTTAATTAAGGTGAAGTTAACAAAAACCCTGGATTTTTTTTAATTCCTTAAAGATTTAAGATTAAAATTTATTTAATCTTTAAAAAAGAAGACTCTCGATGCCTCTGCAGATATGAAAGTAAATTTCATAAATTTATAACGGCTGGGTGTTTCGCATCACACAAACTTTACTCAGGGAAGTTCACTTGAAAAATATAATTTTACAAGCGAACAATCTTTTTCCTTTCTAAATGATTGACCAAGTCCATTGACAGAGCTTGCCAAAAATGAAATTTGATGTCACGCAGATATCTTCAGGATCATGATACTCACAGGCATCCGTTCAAAGGCATCGCCGATAGGAAAATTCATCACCGATCTGAGGGTCTGTGCTCCATAATACTTGTCCGCGGGGACTTTGAGCTCCCCGAAAGTGTCTTTCTCTAGACGGTAGCCTGTTTTTCCCTCCTGCAACATCAGACAACATACGGTCGGTAAAGAATAAAATAATCAGTCTTTCGCAACAATGCAAAAGAATACAAAAATCACAAATCCACAAAAAGAAAATTCGTTGAGTACGAACCATTTTTGATTACCGAAAGATTTTTACAGAAACAAATTGAGAAAGCAAGGTTTCGCCTACAGAGGCGGACCGAGTCAGGGAGAACTGGTTTGTGACCTCCAAAAGCAAGAAACATTGATAAGCAAGATTCTTTCCACTCCTGTGGATTATCGGTGTATCCTCATAAACGCACGCACACATGCAAAAACCATCGGACGATAAATGGTAGAGGGGGGGATTTTCAGTGAGAAGAATGGGAGATAGTGGGATGACATCCAATGCTGTTGGAGCAGAAGCGATGCTGTGTTGCCAAGCAGCGTATCTCGGATAATTCCGAATTATCGATGCATCGAAAAGGAGAAAAAAAAAAAAATTCTCGACACAAAGTAACGTCGCAATAATCCTGTAATCCGATATTTTTCTCCGCAGCAAATCTAATTTCGGTGCCGAGCCGCATCGATTATGTAAAGCGACGAGGCAAAGCATCAGCGAAGTTTTTTCAAGTGCACATAACTTGACACCGGACAAGAGCGAAGTGTGAATTTTTATCAGCGAAGTCGGTCGATATCGCGCGCATAGAATTATCGAACAGCGATCGCATTGATTAATGTATTTCCGAAGAAAAGAAAAAAAAAAAAAAAAAAACTCGTATTTACCGCACTATAGTTTCGAGCTTCGGTGTCGGACATGGCAATTCGAAGGTTCAGCAGTTTCGTGGTTTCTTTTCTAAGATGACGAATGCCGGCCGCCCCCTTGTATCGAAAGACGTTCAGTGCCATTCTGTTCATTTGTCTCGCGCGCGATTTCGCGAAATATCGAATAAATTCGTTATTTAATTTATCGTCACCCGGCGGACGGTCGAGTGCGGGTATCGTCAGCTGCTGCTGGGAACACGTAGGCGGCGGTAGGGACAAGCTGCGCACGGTGGTGGGGGAGTCGCTTCGCAGTTTCGGTCGTTCGACTCGTTCTCCGGTGCTCCGGCGCGCCGGTTGGTCCATCGGTGTGCTCTCCGGTAACCGTGTCGGCGAATGCGGATCGCGAAACGGCAAAACACACGTTTTGGGTGGGTTTGCAAAGCTACATTTTTTCACCTCGTAATTCGAGGAATTTCTCGTCGAGCTCGTTCAACGAAGTAATCAGCGTGGTACACGTGGTCGACTGCGTGGGTTCGATCACACAGCGGTGCGTTAGATTCCAACCGACCGCGAGGTTGAAAAGCAATCGTCGTTTCAGAGTGGGTCTCGAGCGCGGGTCAAGTGACCGGCTGGCCCGACTCAACCCCATCTCCTCTCGCCGAAACGGCACGGAGGCGAATTCGATGCGGGGAGCGCCGCTCGCTTTCTCGATTATCGTTAGAGGCGCGCGCGCGCTCTCCCCGCGCGCACAGTGTTACGCGATATATCGCACCGCGGATGTTGCTCGTACGCGGACTGTTATCCGTGGCGATGTCGCATGCAGCGGAACCGCAGTTCGAGGGATGCGGCGGCGGTGTAAGGAATACGTAACCGACGATACACGGCACGGAAGCAACGGTGCGACAGAGATTCGTCTCGCTTTCCTATCGTTAGGATCGACGAGATGTCAGTGAATCACGAAGCGAGGATAAAGAACTCGTGAAACAACGATCGGATAAACACACGTTCGCGAGCCTTCGCCACAGTGTCCGGTGTGTGTGCGTGTGTGTGTGCGTGTGTGTGTGTGTGTCAGCGTCGGTGCGCGACTCCCACGAGGAACTGTTTTCGGCGTTGTGCAAAGCCCGAGGGCAGAGGATCCGCGCGAGCCGACAGCCTACGGACGTCGCCGCAGATACCGGCGAGTCAGCGAAAGTGTACGGACGTCGGGAATACTTACCGCGCCGCGACACCGAAAAACAAAACAACTGCGCGCGGCGTGTTTCTCGGAGCGGACACAAGGCCCGCGTGAAGGTCCTGCAGTGACGAGCTTGCCGCACCAGCGGTACACACAGTACAACTACACGTTCGTCGAGCGCGTTCCCTCGACACCTCGTCTCTCCACAGTGCCACTGTGCGCGCGTGTGTATGCGCGCGTGCGTGTGTGTGTGTCACTCCTGCTGGACGATCTCGGCCCCCTCCCCCCGCCCCCTCGCCGTTTCCCCATCGTGTAAACAGACCACGCGAGTTAGCCCGTGCGTTATACCTCCGCGCGACGGACAATGATTCCCTCTCATTATGTAATTCGCGTACGAGGGAATGTGCTATGGTGAATAAAAAGTGCGCGCACGAGAGCCACCGCTCGATGTCCTATGACGGGTGGCGTTTTTCAAAAATGACTGACACACCCCCTTCCCCCGCTTCGGCTTTGGTCAAGTGAGTGGCTCTTACTCTTCGTCGTCCGTAGGCTATTCATTGCCGCGTTACATCACGCTCGTAACGAACGGACGATGATCCTTTTTCGTTCTCGTTGCACGAATTGTGCCAGTCTCACGATTTTTTTGTGTCTCGCAACGCGCCGTCGGCTCTGTCTCTTCCTCGCGCACGACTGAAACAGTTTAACCTCGAAGCGAGCAATTTTTTTTTTTTTTTTTTGCACCGTCTTCCGTACGTACGGTCGAGGATTCTCCGGTCGCTCGCAATCGCGAAAATTCGACGGTGCGTCGCGTGGTATCGAACGGACCTTCGACCGACCGATAATGCAAAAGCGCTTCGACTTTCCACCTCGCCGCTCCTTCCTACACACCCGATGATGTCTCGTTGCCGATGCATCGCTAGGTTACGCGCATGTAGCTCGTAATCCGCGCGTCAATCACCCAACCCGATTTGCCCGATGATATTTTTATCCGCGACGAATCGCGTTGCACGAACGGTCGACCATGCGGAAGGCTTCTTTGCCCACGACTCGTACATTCGATTTCCCGACAATGTCATTCCGGTTAATTACAATTTCATTCGTCTTGCGTAGAGTCGTGAGTCACCGGGGCTCCGTCGTAATCGTTGTTGCGTCTGGAATATAAAGATACTTGTTTTGCCGGACGATCTATCGGCGTTTTTTCATTCAGAGGCCATGCGAACGCATCGATTTTCGATTCCGATATCTTCGTCCTTCGTTATTGCTCCGCGTCGACCGTGCGGCAGCTAGCGTAGAGATATAGGTCGCGACTCTGGCGGAATCATCTTGTAGAACCCGCCTTGTACCTACCTCAATCCTTAACAATGTAATTGCATAAGTGGAGAACGGTTCAGAGGCTTCCCGATAGCCAGCAGAATCGTGCGTGTATACGTTTGAAACTTGTAGCGGGAGACAGAGCCCTGCGGATTATCTGACGTTTAATCACAAAATCTAATAAGAGAAGATGTAACGCGAGGAATTCGTTGTTATCGTTATTATTCTTATTACTTTACGGTACAATCTGAAACTTTGCCTATTGTTATGTAGAACATTCATTTATTTGGTTATTTAACGGGGGCTAGCCTGTCGAGAGAAGGATTTTTTTTTTTGTCCAGCTGAACAATGTTTTATTTTTTTTTTCAGCTCAATCGGCAAGTGCGCCTCTCTAGTAAAATGTATCGCCAGAACAGTGTTCGTTCTGCTGAACAACGTTTATTGCATACCGACGTACGTCATATGGATGATGATGTTGTTTCCGGTGAAAGTCTACCAGCCACAAATTTATTGGAGAATAGAGGGACTTTTTTTTCACTGGCTGCTGGCCATGGTTTCTATGTGGACTTGGTCCGCGGGATACGACAGTGAGTACATTTTTTCATTGATACATTACCTGAATAAAAAAAAAAATATATATATATATATATTTTATTTGCAATAAAGGTTTATGAGTTTGAGGGTAAGTTAATTAACACACGAATTTTTCATTTCCCAGTCATAGAAAAATGTGAGCATAGTCGTGTGACCTTGCCATAGCATGATTGATGTTTCTGTTTTGACAACAACACTCAACGCTAAGCCGGATAAGCTGCCGAATTTAATGTGGAAAATTAAAAAATTTACAATCCGACAACAAATAATTTATCTGCAAACAGAAACAGAATTACTGCGGTCCAAAGCAATAAAAAAATCATGATGCAAGATAGAAACGATACCGAAATTAGTTGACTCGAAAAGCGTGTCGAAGATCCACATTAAACTCGACAGCACATCTGGCTGAGCTATGAATGTTGTCAACATAGGAAAATCTCTTATAAGTGACTGACAAAAAAAAAAAATGGGTATTTAAAATGAAAAAAATAAATAAACTATGTACATATATTTAAAAAATATTTGCCATCAAGGTTTATGAGTTTGGGGGTGAATCTCGTAAATGTATATATTTTGGAAAAACGGGTTGCCCCATATACTTATATAATAAATAAATACATTAACACGCTATTTTTTATTCCCCAGTCGTAGAGCAAGGTGACGATATACAGAGGATCGTCAGCGAGAAGACCCTCGTCATAGCCAATCACCAGAGTACAGGGGATGTTCCTATGTTGATGACGACATTCAACGCGAAGCCGGATGTTCTGCCGAATTTAATGTGGATCATGGACAGGCTTTTCAAGTTAACTAACTTCGGTATTGTTTCTATCTTGCATCAGGATTTTTTTATCGCTTCGGTGAGTAATAATTCCGTGTCACTGAAAATTTCGTTCGCCGATAAATTATTCGTTATCGTATTGCTCATTTTTCTATTTTCCACAAAAAAAAAAAAAAAACAGGGTCGAAACAAGAGAGACGAGAGCTTGAAGGAATTGGAGAAGCATCTCAAAGAGTCTTATATACCGCGAAACAGAAGATGGATGGTACTGTTTCCCGAGGGTGGATTTCTCTGCAAGAGACGAGAAACATCGCAGAAATACGCTAAGAAAAATAATTTACCGCATTTGGAGAACGTTTCGTTGCCACGGGTAGGAGCCATGCAGTCGATATTCGATCACCTTGGCCCGACGCAGAACAATAACACGGCGGATCAACAGTCCAACAACAGATCGAGTAAGATCTATGCGAGAATAATTATACTTAACCATTCAAGTACGGGGGACTTTTGCCGAGAGCAAACGACCATGCCTTCTTTTAAGCACAAAAACGATACGTGTGTGCCTCATAAATTGTCTTCTGCGTTATAAAAAAAAACAACACTCCAAGGTACGTCTGTGAATTTTTACAGATTTTTGTTAGTACATCAACTTGTTATTCAAATCGTTCGAAGGTTCCGTCTCGGCAAATTCTAGGTCCTCGTTAAACAAGAATCCCGTACGTGAAGGGTTAAAAAAATTTATATATTTTAAGAAAAAACTGCGATATATATTTAATAATTATGTCGACCTATTCGTCGCAGGTATCAATGTCGTGGCTAAGCCCGAGATCAGTTGGGTTCTCGACATAACGATAGCGTATCCGCAGGGCAAGCCAATCGACTTATCAGCGATCGTAACGGGCTCGAGACCGCCCTGCGAAACCGTCCTATTTTATCGATTATTTCCCAGCTCGGTGGTAAGTAGAGAAAATCGATACAGCCCCGAGCGCTGTGGCTCCCGAAGAGCCACGGCCTCGCGCTCGTAATTCGTGGTCAGTGTTCGTTATCCTGCTATTCATTATTTACCGCAGGTACCAAAAGAGCCGGAACTATTATCTAGGTGGTTGTACGATAGATGGGCAGAGAAGGAGGTTCTTTTGGAAAATTTTTACAAGCACGGCACATTCGTCGGGACACGCGAATATCCCGGCGAGGGTTCGAAAATTCAACAAGATCCCTTACGATTTCTCGTTCTACACCTGTTTTTTATAACGTCGACCTACATTCACTACAACATGTTCGCGTACGTTCTATCGTGCATCTGGTAAAGAGGTAAGGGTGGGTTTTCTTCGAAAATTTTAATCGTCGGTGATTCTTTCGTCGTGTGTGTCTCTTTCTCACATAATTTTTATCGACACACATTGTATTCTCTTGAGCACCGCGTTATCTTCGAATATTACTCCTGCCTGTTCTCACCGTTTCGCAAAACTATCTCAAATAGCAAAGGAAAAAAAGAAAAAAATAAAATAAATCGACGCGAACGATGAACAACGCCATGTGACACATGTTTCGCTGAACTCACGTTTCGAACGATTCTCAACCCCTAGTATTTCTACTGTCGCACTCTCGTAAATACGGGATTCGATTGCAACTGCGCCCGTCGGCTCGGAGTCATGAGAGATCGATGATCGTATTACGAATCTCGGATGAAAGAAAAAAAGAAAAAAAAAAGACAAAACATTGCTTCCTCGATGAAAAAAATCGTCGGATCGTCGAATGATAAAAAAAAAAAAGTTGCCGATACTCAGCATCGTTGAAAAGATTCTTTTCGCAACGCGTTCTCGTCACATTTCCTCAATTTAAATGAATAACGACGACGAAGACGCGTGAAAAAAAAGATGTGATTGTAATATCTGAATAATAGTAGACTAATAATATATTAATACCAATAACAGTAATCGCAAAAAAAAAATGGAAAAACGAAGAATAAAAAAAATCGTTAATATAAACAGGATAAGAGAGATGAACGACGAATAACGGATGGAGAGGCTCCGTCGACGAGGGACGAAGTCGTCGGTGTTGTGATAAAACATATTAGGAGAGAACCTATTTTTGAAACGCAAAGTCAACCCGTGTGATCGCGATCGAACGTAATTTTTTCTATCGCCCCTCCCCCACCTCATGTGGTACGCGGGTTTTACACGCAATCGTCGTTAGATATACACAAACACAAAACTATCGATAGAGAGGAACCGTAGTCACATGAGTATGAAAAATGCCCGGAGCTCTTTGTATCCGGATCGTAGCGAGGTAGCTCGGCTTATCCCCGACCCGCCCCCACCCCCTTTGGCGAAGCTATTCGTTAACGGACGCTTCGAATCAGCCGTGTGCCTTGCTCTCCAGCAGCCTCATCGTGGTTTTGATTAATATCCGGTTGTACATAAAAATGAAAAAAGAACGCCGTTGGAAAAACTCCACGTCTATAAAATAACTAAAAAAAGAAGAAGAAATGAAAATCCTTGAGAGCTAGAAACTCAAACCAATCTACGCTCGACACGGAAAAAAAATGAGTAAATAAAAAAAAATCTGGCGTCAATGATGAAAACAAACAAAAACAATACTTTTGAGTACAGCAATCGATATAATTATTCGTCACACTTTTTACAAATGACTATGTAATATATATCCTCGGAGGCACAAGAACAAAAAAAAACTGTCCATTCGAAGCTAGGCTATCCTATCGTATTTCATATAAAAAAATAAACAAATGTAGATACCCTTACAAATATTAATAGATATTTCGTAATAATTTATTGACATAATCTAACGAGACTGTCGTGCCGGGCTAACAGAACGAAATTCGTGGGCGAGGGATTGAGAAGACGAAGAGAGACGAGGAAATCATATCGTTCGCTGCCTCGGGAGGTCTCTCGATCGTTCGTTGGATTGACTATAGAAAAGTCTCGAAACGATACACCTTGCGTAACGAATAAGTATAGTCGTCCCGATCGTGCACGGTGTCGATAGAGAGCAGCTGGTTTTTTTTTTAAATCTTTTTTTTTACATTCACGGACACCCGTCATCGTTTCGTAGAAAAAAAATGATTGTCGATTTCTCACGTGTTTTAATTTACAACCGGGAATAGGAGTAATGACAGTGACATAGATGTGATGAAGACGAAGGGAGTTAAAGGCGGCGAAGAAAAAAACAAAAAAAAATTAGTTAAGCGTACAGCGAACGAGCCGAACATCGACATCGAGAGTCGTACTCGTTGGTGACCTTTAGCTTGGCTCTCGTCCGGTTTGGCATTGCAGTTGGTCTTTAACTAATCGCATTTCTCTGCATTTAACTTCTTTACCGCGCGTTTTATTATCGCCCTTGATTTGGACATCGACACACTGCTATTTTTTTTTTTTCAATAAGAAAATATATAAATAAAACTTTTCAAGCGTTAAATGTATCATCATCAAAATGTCAATTTTTTTAAAAAAATTTGGAGGTTGATGCGACGACGATAATTATCTGTTCGCGAATGTGTTGGCAAGGAGTTTTAAGTCCCGCGGTAATACTACGACGAAATTATGCGCAGTTGGATGGAACACGAATTCGAGACTACTTCGGAGATAAATTTAATAAAACGCCGAGGGTGAAAATGTATATGCGAGAAATGTTGATGGACTGTTCATCTCGGGGTGAAACTGATCGTCCCTCGTGTCGACGATTATCGGCGTATCGCGGATTACCGAAGTTCATGTTTCTTCGTAAACGATGCATATCGCGATGTCGGACCGATCCATTGTATTACCGCTGGATTTGACAGACTATCTTCACCAAAAGCGGGGACAAAAAGAATCAAATTTATTGTCGTCGGTGTGGTTGTATGTTAATAATTAATGGGTACCTATCTGGAGAAGAGAGCACAAGGATATTTTATACGACCTCGCTCGGGCGATCAAACGATCGGACGGTCAATGTATAACTCTCCGGGCAGTTTGGCAGACGTTGCGCGAGCATCCTCTTCGTCTGTACTCCGATGTATCAGTGAGTTGTATTGCATTGTTTAATTAATATTATTATAATATACCGATAAACGAGCAACCGAGGAGGAGAGAATGCTTGCACCGCGTTGTCATTTGTATTTATGCGTGCTGCATATTTCTGGTCATGTTTCGTAAATGTAATAATTATTGTAATTAGAAGACGCAACAAGGATGAAAAATAAATTGTCAATACACGTTTGAAAGTACTGAGAACAATATATATCGCATTCCAGGTAACTCCCGGAAACTCTTCGTTGCTGACGTCCCGGCCTTTTTTTCTCGCGTTATTGAGAGTGACTTTCAATGTTAGCTCGCAGCCTACTTTTTGCAATGAGCGATTCGTGGTTGCGCGCGCCGAAGCCTATGATTAATAATGACAAGATCACGAGTTCGCGGCCGATTTATGCCAATAGAAAAAAAAATGTATTAATGTTGCATCATGTCTAAGTCATACATCCTATGTTCTGTTATTCAGGCGCTCCTGTCACTGGCTGCATTCGAGATAAATTTCAAACATATTTAATACATATCGCAAGTTCTTTTATGCATTTTCCTGTATTTCTTGATTCGCATATTTCGGTCACTAGACTGCAGTCAAGATGAATTCCCGAGAAAAATAAAAATGTTTCTTTGTATGTCACTTATCGATTGAAAATATAATTTGTTTGCCGAAAATGACGTCCGACGGAATCACATGTCACTTCCGGTAAAAATTGAATTTTTCACCCGCAAATGACGTATTCACGTATGACGTCACTTCCGGTAAAAATATAATTTTTTACCCGCAAATGACGTAATCACGTATGACGTCACTTCAGGTCGAACAACGATATTCTCAAACTCGAATGCAGCCTAGTGACAGAACCGGATGAATTAAGAAACGTAGGATATATGATTTAGAAACGATGACGAGAGTGACGTAAAACTTAAGGTAGTACTTGCGGTACAGTCCCGCCAAACTTTAGTTTCAGAAAAAATTTTAAACACTTCTCGATGGAATAAAAATCTAAAAAAATCAAGTGTCTGGGAGGTGCAGCAAAGATTGTTTTTGTGAAATAATAATTCCAATTTGTCGTTAACAAAGTGAAGATAAAAATGATCATTCAACAAATTACCCGGCAACGTAACTATTTTCCTTCATAAAAATAATTTGTTTATTTTTCTGAAAACGTATGACTTTTTTCAGAATTTTTTGTAATCTTTGAAAATCGCGTTTTTTCTATGTTCAAGCTGTAAGGTTTGTATACTTTAGCCAAAAGATGAATGGTACAATGATTTTTGCGATCAATATCAAAATCCGGATGGATACACGCATCGCACTCACTTCCTACAAACGCCTACCTACTGTATACAAGAAAATTATAATTTTTTTTCAAGCAGCCGTTTGATAGCGAGGCGATTTTTAACCAACCCGATCGGTTAATAGATCGGCGGGTCGGATTCGAAATTTCGACGATAGCTTTTTAGCACATTACTGCTCGAAATCGTTTATGTAGAACAAATAGAATATCCGCGCTCAAAGAGAATTTCCGTATAGAATCACCTGAGACATTTGCATAATACAGTCAAAAAGTTTAATAATACAATGATTTCCGTGAGTAATACCGAAATAATCGAAGTATCGAAACGACGGACACACATTTCATACGCAACATCTAGGAAGCCCTCCGACAGCATCTACATGAAAACTCGAATCTCTCCTCACGAAATAAGGTTAAGCGAAAAGTGATTTCTACGGTTTGAGTCAGGAGAAGAAGCTAAATTACCGACGCTTGGAGGAGCACGCTATTCATACCTTTGAAGCGAGCAGATACCTACATTATCGATAGCTCGGTTCCGGGACTCCTGACTTAAACCGTCGCAATCGTTTTTTTGCTTAACCTTACTTCATGGGGAGCTTCGAGTTTTCATGTAGCATGCAGTCGGGAGAAGTTCGTAGATGATGCGTACGAAACACATGTCCGTCAGGATTTGAATATTCCTCATAAAAATCATTGTATTATTTAATTTTTTGTTAGCATTTACAGGCTATACTCTAAATGTCAAGTCTAGAAAGTTCACGTGTCCGTCGCCTTTGCTGTCGTCGAGAAACTTTAAGGAACGGCTTTGGCGGTGGCCCCATAGCCTCAATTATTTTTTACACCAAATCTGTTCTTGGTATGCTCACTTGAAATATTTTTCGCTAGTATCTTTTCTCGCTGGTCGATCGCTGCGCCGAAATGCGTGTCCTCATAAACTTACAAAGTACACATGCGCCATTGACAAGTTAACCTTACAAAACGAGATGTACGTTTAATTTGTAGAAAAAATAACAATTCAATATTGCAGTAAAATAATGGAGTAAATATTTACGCGCATGGAAGCTTATTATCATTAATTAAATCAATTCCCCGGCAAGTTCCGTGACTTGCAAAACCACCGCCAAACTACCTTCGAAGCGACCGAGTAAACGACCGGTCGTTTACGGACAAAAATACGTCCTCGAAAACGACTGTCAAAACGACTTTATCCGTGTCCGTACCAGCCGCATACGAGTAGCTTCCAGGGAGGGCTTTCAGTCAGGTGGTTTTACAATTAATAAACGAATGAACTACCGCAAAAACGACTGTTCAAACCACCTTTCAGTCCGGTCGTTTTTTTATTTTCAACCGAAGAAACGACCGCACAACGACAACCGGACTGAAAGATCTTTTGAACGGTCGTTTTCGCGGTCGTTCATCCAGTCTTAATATGTAAAACGACCTGACTGAAAGCTCTCTGACGCGGATGAAGTCGTTTTACCGGACGTATGTTTGTCCGAAAACGACCGGTCGTTTTCTCGGCGGTTTTGTTGGTCGCAGGATCTGCCAGGGTTATAAGCGTTTTTTTGATGCATTGTGGCTTTTTGAGCTTGGTTTCGGTTAATAATGATTTGAATGTCATCCATGGGACATCTCTCGGACACGGGATTACGGAAAACTTAGCAGTATTGCCAACGCCAGAAAGATATCATAAAAACGATACCTTATTAAAAGCAATTCAATGACATCGTTATGACATGGCAATATGGCAACTAACAGATGACATTTTATTTCCTGTAAAGTGAGGTAAAAATAGACCGACAAAAAATATCTTTTGGACGACATTTATACAACTACATTAGACAGCAATAAGGTGACAACTTTTCAATGCCCTAAAATAACTGTTCATCGGACGTAAGAAAATGATGACATTCGGACAACTATTTTACTATTAGTTTGCGAAATCCTAATAAAGTTAACATTAAGACGACGGTTGATTAGATGTCGATTCAAAGTCAGTCATTCGGTAAAATCCTTTCGGTAAAATCCGAAAGACAACCTAAAAACGATAACTTATAGGTACTGATTAGACATGTGTGCCACCTGGGGAACGCTCGCTCGCACGAATTCCCCACTACTCATGGCGCGATAATTTAAGCCCAAACTGTATCATTTAAATGCGCTCATTCATAGATATATGCACATTTACTCTCTGCATGGTTAAAGTAATTGTAAACTTTCGACATATGTTAAATGAGGGCCTATAACGAACGAACGTGACTCTTCAGCGAAGGAAAAGATCAAACTTTAATATTTTTCTAAGAGGAAAATCCTCATACACCTTTTTGTTCAAAAGAGTCGCATCCAGAGCTCGAAACCCTTGAGAGATACTTAAAGTGAAAATTAACAGATAGTCTTGTTTTTCTCGCGCGGGCTTGGGTGGCCGAGATCAGCCGGTCGCCAAATGTTTTACGACCCCTTCGGAAAACAGACGTACCCGGAGACGAAGCTGAGGGTTTTCTTCGGGGTACATGAAAAAAGCCCTCGTCTCGGCGGACTGCTCGGTGGGCTTCGCCTCTATGGAAAAACTGAGCTATCGCGCGGGCGGTGCCTCATTCAGCCAATCAACAGTCAAGTTCTAAAGTTTCTATCCCCAATTACTTTCTCACGAAAACTCTGAATTTTAAAAAGAAATGATCTGAGACGCTTCGCGTCGCGACGTTCTTCGGGAGTCACTCGGAAAATTTCGCACGGTTCTCTTCGCTTGCTAAGAGCCTGTGCCAGTGATGCCAGATTCCCCCACTCTTTTTCTCTCTCGCCTATCTCAAACCTTGATAAAAAATTCCCTCAGAGGAAAATTTCCCTCCAATCTGGCATCACTAGCCTTGTGCAGAGTTAATAAATCTTTGTAGTTGCGATACTACGTTGTAAAATAATACAAGTTGTGTTAAACTATATTTTAGTTGGTTATTTTATGAATTGATATTCGCGATATTGTGTTTCATTCATTCAACGGATAAATAATTAAATTGCCACGTCTAAAATCGTAATAACGTGTCTTTATTAATCCAACATATATTTAAACCTTTAACAAAACTCCCGCGTTAAGAGTCGGATTTTAATTCCTTAGGCAGCAACGAATGAACATTCGTAGTCCGGAATATAAAAGTTACCAGCCATCCAACCGGATCGGCCCGTAACAGTCACAACAAACGACTGCGAGCTCTCGCAGCTAATATTGAAACTGACCGCAGCTTGCAGCCGATATTAAAACGCACCCTTATTCCACTGCAAAAGTGAAGACTGACGTTTCGTAGCTCGTTATTTAACGTTATATTTAATAGAAAAAATATAAATAAACTTCATAACAAATATTATAGTGCGACGATGTCGATAATCAGGCCGTTCACGTGTAACGATTTGTTCAAATTCAACAACGTGTAAGTGTTATGAATTAAAATAACATACTAACCTGCACGACACGGTGTTGACGTTCTGTTTCCGATGGAATTTCAGGAATTTGGATCCACTGACGGAGACCGTATCCTTTTATCCCATTCGTGTTACGATACGATACTTTATTTACGTTAACGCGTTTCTTCCTTGATATCGATGATAAGTACGGACTCTCCTTTTATCTACATTACTTGGCCCACTGGCCCGAGTATGTCCAAGTCGCGGAATCGCCCAGCGGCGAGATCATGGGCTACAGTGAGTGAAAACATCGAATTTCAATTTTTAAAACCTTTATACACAAAGTTCCGGCTACTAATCGATTGAATTGTCGAACAGTCATGGGAAAGGCGGAGGGCCATGGGGAAGACTGGCACGGTCACGTAACCGCTCTAACGGTATCTCCCGACTATAGGAGGCTGGGTCTCGCTGCCACGCTCATGAAGTTTCTGGAAGAAGTTTCGGAAAAGTAAACACCCTATTTCGATAGACCGTAAAATTTTTATTTTTACCTTCGTTTCTTCATCGTTATCTTCCGAAGAAGAGAGAGATCTTGTAGAGAGTTCTCTTGTATAAGTTCTCTTTCCACTGGAGTCCTTCTCTACTGATAACTATTGACTCATTTACCAAATTTTCGACTTGCTTTATCAATATTCTATTTTCTTTTGACATGGAAAAACTTTACAAAATGCAATCGTACAGGCTTCTTTACATCTGTAATTTTTTTTTGTAAAAGGGCGTATCCCGTAAACGAAATAAATTAATGAATTTTAATTTACAGGAAGCAGGCCTACTTTGTGGATCTGTTTGTCCGTGTCAGTAACAAAGTGGCCATAAAGATGTATCAACAATTGGGATACATAGTTTACAGAACTGTACTGGAATATTACAGCGGTGATCCTGACGAAGATGCGTACGGTGAGTCGGACTGCACGCTGTGTAATTTTATTAGCTCACCCATTCCTAGCTAATTTGTGGATTGTTGCCAGATATGAGAAAAGCTCTGTCCAGGGACACGAAGAAGAGGTCCGTGATACCGTTAATGCATCCTGTGAGGCCCGAAGATGTTGACTGATGATATTTCTTTGAACCAAATGTTTTCAATGGAATAACAAATGACGAGTAAAAAAATGAAAAAAAATCGGCGTATTTTACATATCGGAGCATATTTTATTTCATTTTTTGTACAATAGTACAATATACCTCGTATATACTTCTTATACCATACAATCTTTCACACCTTCATGCGCGACTTTATGCGGAATAAATAATAAATAAGAATCTACTCAGTGTGTGTGTGTGTGTGTGTGTGTGTGTGTGTTAGGTGTGTGTGCGCGCGCGCTCATTTGGTGTATGTGTGTGTGGTTCAACTCCGGATAGCGCGACACCAACGAATGGCTGCAGTTCATATTACCGAACTTTTAATAATATCGAGTTTCTTCTTTCGTGGTTAAACAGCGGCCTGTTGTTCTTCTTTTTTTTACTCACCTACAAATAAATCGTCTACTAATAACTAGAATCTCAATTCTAACGCGATATTTACATGACCATTTCTTCCTCCGTTTCTCATCTTCTTCTCTTTCGATATTTGTTTTTTTAAGCTCTTCCATCGTTCTCTTCACCCCTTCGCATATCTCAATCGTGATGCGATTTTCACCATTATGCAATAGCATTCACGGAGGTTTTCTTCCTTTTTGTTTTCATTATAATATAAAATTAGGGACAAAGTGTCGTTCTTGTCGTATTTTTTTTTTGTACTTTTCCCGATAATCTGAGGCTCGAACGGTGTCGCAGTGTCGACGGTAACTTCGCTTGCACGTTACTCCTTGTCTCTCAGCTTATCAGGAATGATATTAAATGCGTAGGAGACTTGTGCGCGCCGCAAATATGGATCCTACCTTAGCTTTACCGTATTTAATGTTTTATTTAATAAAGGAAGACGTACATCAGTTACGCAAGATCCATCGTTATTGGTGCGCAAAACTCCTACGACACGAGCCCAGAAGTCTGTTATTTTTTCTTTCTTTCGAGAATCGTTAATAGAACTTTCTTTCTTTTTTACTGTATGTGCAACGCGCGAGTCGGTAGTCTTTGAAGAAACGAAAACACTGAAAAAAAGAAAATCAACTTTTCGCCTACAACTACTTGGTCGGTTGTTTTTTTCATGTTTTTTTTTCTTTACCCATTAAACAAGCGGGGTTTGCGTTTCTTATGTTTTCGTTAAAAAAAAAAAAACGTGACTTTCCATGGGACTGTCAATGATTATTTACTCGTGGTAAAACACAATGATGATGCGAGACTAGCTTTTACATGAAAAAAATATTACAATTATCAGTAATAAAAATAAAAAATAAAAATTACCGTAGATAACAAAGACAATAATGTGATGTCATGCGCGAGATTCCATCGCTCCCGCGAATGATTCGCGTCAATATCAATTCGTCAGGTCTCCACTCGTGTAAAAAAACATCGATCGTCGAAATTTAATCCGGGCACTATCTCGAGTATTCGACAATTAAACAAAAAACAACATACTCTCAACGAAGGTTTAATTCTCGCGGCACCCTTTACTTATATGTGGCGAAAAACGTCAATCGATATTCGTGGCGAAAAAAACGTATATATATAAAAAAAAAAACCACGGCGTACGCATAATCCACCTGGATACGTAGGCGCTGCAGGGTATTACACCGGAATGACCATTGCAAAGCACTATCGTGTCAGCCGTTGCCTCTATTTCTCTTTTACCCCTTTCCCCCTCCCGCCCAGAAAGCTTTTATACAAAATTAATTTCTCACATTCACGTGTGTGTGTGCCTCACGTATGGCTTATGGCTCAACACGACGCAAACTCATGCACATTAATATTTGGCAAAATGTTCGTTACCTTTCATTCTTTCTTTTTTTTATTATTCGAGTTGCTCGCTGCAACCCTTTCTTTATTTTCAAGGGTAATGGAGATTTTCATCGTATTTCTCATCGTCTTAAAACGTCTACGACATCGAGTAGAGCTACGATTACGTATTTACAAATTGCGCAATATCGTTGAATAACTAGTTATTGTTGTATGACACACGGGGGAGGGCGCATTTATACTCGAATTTGGTATACAAATACGGTAATAAAATGATCCTTTTTCACGTAAGGATAACATATATATATATATATATATATCCGTTCGATGTGGTAAGACCGAACTTTTAAACTACTACTTAGGCAGTGGTTTGGAACGTCGCTCGACCCCTCACGCCATGGCACAGTGGAACACGTTTTTTTTCTTCTTTTTTTATCGACCTTTCGCGAGACTCTCTCCATCGCCGTACACGAAATTATTATTCGTTGTAGCGGCATCGCCGAGATTAAAGCTTATCTCGAGATCAAGATCGCGTGCAGCACGTCAACGTTCTTAAGATAATAAATGGCTTTAGTACCTTTCGCGTTATAGAATTAGTGGCCTCGGTAGAGAGCGGAGTCGCGCGAAAGCAACTCAGCCCTGATATAGCTTCCTCTCTCGTGTTCGTTATATTAAAAATCTATCGGAGATTTTTGTTCTTCAGGGTCTTTGGTGGTCCGGCGTCGATTTTAGAATGTCCGGTTGCGTTGGAAGACAGCTCGAACCTAAAAGCAGCGTCGAATTTCAATTCTTAATGGAGGCATTTTCGCAATCGAATCGACGAAGGCACGGCCACATAGCTCCGGTATTATTTGACTCACCGGTAGCAGGTCTCAGTGTAGATTTAATAGATCTATGGGATCCGTTCCGGGTCAGGGTATTCATCTGTGGCGTTCCGGGCAACGCGTGGCCCAAGGCATTCATGTAGTCGGCGATCAATAACGTTATTTCTAGAATCTGCAAGGGAAATGAAAAAATGTTAACTCCGTACGAAAACCTCCGTTGTCCCGTTGTGAAAGGCTTACCTTAGGTTTGCTGAGTGCAAACAAAAGCTTCTGTTCGGCGGCGCCTTCGTCGGGGCAAGCAACGAGCATGAAGTCGTCCAAACATCCGCCGAACGTTACGATGTTCGCGTAATTGTAACGACACATAACAGCCATCGTCTGTAATTCGAGGAGCGTCACGCTGTCTTCCGAAACTGCTATCCAAACGGTGGCCGGTTCGGTTTGCTTGAGCTTAAAAAAAGCGTAAAAAATTAATATGAAATTACCATAAAATTAATATAAAATTAATATAAAATTACTTGATCTGAATTCTTACTTTTGCCTGATACAAAGTTGCTCCGAAAAACGGCCACTTTCTCGTACAGGTCAGGTATATTCTGACGCAATCCACGACACTGCGGCCTCGCAGAGCTATCCACTTTTCTTGCAATTTTTCTTGTAGCTCCCTGCAAAAAAAAAAAAAAAAACGTGGTCATGATATATATTGCAAAAAAAAAGTTTTATCGCAGGCTTTGCAGTTCCGACAATCGCTCGAACCTGAGTTGATCGGCGGTAATGTTGGTTCGATACCGAACAGGATAGAATTTGTCCAACGCCTGTAGCACGAGATGATGTGGATTCCCAGGACCGCTGCCTCGAGCCTTGTCGTGATTATACTCTCCGAAATCGATCTGTGCCATGAGCGACGCAAGCTCGAAAGCTAATTCCCGATTCAACGGAAATTTTCCCTGCACGACTTGCTGATTGACCTGATAGCAGAGCAACAATCTCTCCCTATCGGTTTCCATCTTGGCGGCTTGCCTCCAGTAGCATCTCGATTTGTACGTGAGTTGTATGACTCGCGTGTTCTCGAACTTGCCAGAACCCTTTTCCCTCAGTGCGGTTTCCCATTTGGAAATAATGTCGCACAGCTTCGCCTGCAGATCTATGAAGTGCTCGAGATCCTTCTCGATGGGATCGTCGCTGAAGAGCGTGAAACCGGAGTGATGAACGTCCCGACAGCCGATCTCTTGGTTCAGTGTATTGAGGAATTCCTCGATCGTGGTGCTTCCATCGAAACTGACCACCTGGTAAGTCCCGTTGGAAAAATGAACCGGAATCGCGTGCGGTAGCGAATGATGGTAGGGATTCTTCAGCAGGATCGATAGAACTTCCATTCTCGATGGTTTCACTTCGCGACCGCTGTTCTGCAGAGTCCTTTCCAGCGCTCTCTCGCAGTAGGCTGCGTACTTGCCACATTCGGTCCTGAAAGAAACGAGTCGTTCAGTATCTCGAAAGGTTTTTTTTCTTTTTTTTTTTAAGGTTTTACAGTAAATAGGTAAACATGCATATTTCATGATTCTTTTCTCGGTCAATATATACGCTTTATCTATTTAATTTTTTACGGTAGAACGAGGATACATTGAAGAACATTGAGGATTTTTTCATTCAATTTCAATGTTATTGTTATTTTTTATATCAGTTGGCGTAAATTTTTTTTTTTTGAAATTCCTGATTTCCCTTGATTGTCCCTGATTTCAACTCGCCCTTTGATCAGAAACAAAAAATTTGGATTGTTTCTTAACAAATGATATGTAACGCGGTCTCCTTTAGGAGGAAAAAATAAACGAAACAAAAAATCGAAATTTTACTGTGGCGTAAGCCCTTAAATGCCCTAAGAATTTTTTTTTTATACTTACTTGGAATCGGCGTTCCTCTGCAGATGAAGTTTCAGGTACCATAGTAATCGATTGTTCCTTGGCAAGAATAGGGAAACAGCGAGCGCGAGAAGCTGCCATCCTTGTACCAGTACGTACTGTGCTGGATTAGTTTTGCAGTCCAATATCGTCGACGTAGAATGGCCCTGCGTGAGCGGAGGACTGTGAGAAGTGGAGGCCGTCGATTGCGCGTCCGCATTTTCACCACCGCCGTTTGCCGCGGGGCTTTGCGTATCGCAGGTGAAGAGCGATTGCGTTGCGCAGAGGAGGAGTTGCTGCAATGGTATGCTGGCATACTACTACCATCCGTAGAATGGATTCACACCTAATCTAACACGTCGCCGTTTTTCGATTTTTTTCTTTTTTTTCGGCAATAATATAGATCATTATTGCCCAAGACGATGTGTTAAATACGACGTATTCTTCTTTTTTCGTTTATATCAACGTCGACGAGTATATAGTTTCACATCGGAGAACCGTAGATTATCTCTAGTCTGTCTCCGATTATTTGTGTTATCAATTCATACGTACCCCCGTGAACTTTTGATAAGAATCGATTTTTTTTTATATAAAAAAAAAAAATCAGTTGTTAGTGCGGGGAAGCAATAGCAACCGAGGATACGAACGCAAAAAAATGAAAACTCGATTTGTTAATCACATTTAAGAAACGCAACAATTTTTTGTTCGAACTGTATTAATTTGCGATAATTGATGATTCGACGAATGTGGATGAGAAGCACCTGAACGCTAGTGAAGGTACTTGCAGCTCGTAGAAGCGCTCGTTATTTACTTTGTTTTTTTTTAATCTATCCCGCCTTGTTACCCCATTTAATTCTGCACGAGTCACTAACGATACGATTTATCCCGTATCTCTGACTTACTTTATCAAAAGAAATTGGCGATAAAAAGTAACTAGCTTTACAAACGCGTTTTTTATTAAAAAATAAATTAATCATCTCTATGTCGTTCATCTATTGCCTAAATTTTCTAAGCAGCATTCAAACGAAATTATATTATGTATATAATATAGAGAGTCTCAAATTGAAGAAATATTGCAAAAATAACTAATTGACAGAACAAAACGATTCTAGAAAAATATGTTTATCTGTGTGTGATATATATTTTTTTATGTACACCAACATACCATTCTGCAAGTGTGCGTGTGGCCAAACATATTTCGAACGGAACGCAAGTCGACAGATGAGCGATTTGAAACGTGGTGTGAAATGGAGTTGAGATGGCATTCCCGGAAGTTCCGAATGTCGAATTATGTTAAGCTCACACGTGATTCGGGCACCGAGATCGGGTGGTTTTAGCGTATGATGTAGTATAATATTTGAAATACGTGATTGGTATAAAGTAAACGAGCTTTGACCAAACTTTTTTTTTATCGATAAGGTCAATGACAAAATGCATGCATATTTTTGTTTTTCTCCACTAAAAAAATGAGAACGTAGCACGTAGTGATAGCACATTCAAAGCGGCAAATGAAAGTGAAAATGTGGATGAATGTTATAACTAAAATTCCTTTCGTTATGACCTTGATCAAGTATTATCGTTTTTTCTCCGATGATTCCAATGAAGTTTTTGTTTCGTTAGTGTGTTAGAGAGGAGAGTAAAAAAACATAAAGAAGAAACGAGTAACGTAAACGGGACGAGAGAGATGCCGGGTTGGACGGTGGTTAATGACAATCGAGTAATACTTGACCAAGAACGTCCGGTGTACCATTTTGCTCGCACGATATTTAAAACCGCGAATGCATCGCTCAAGAGTTCAAGTAAGAAAAAAATAAAGCAACGAACGGTGATAGATAATGAAGAAATTTTTCACGGAAAATGGTATAGAGGACTTGAACTTTGTTGTTAAACAAAAAGCAGGACTTACAACGCGCGCAGTACCCAGTGACACAAGTTTGGCGGCCTTTTTTACCTGTACGCCCAGTCGCTGTTGGGTATGACGGCTGGTCTGTTTTACCAGGGCACATATGAATTCGGTTTGAAGCTCAGGCTGGTCTAAGCACTGCTGTAGGGCGTTTTGTGCGAGTACCACGTGATAGTCTATTCCAGCCTGTTCCACAGCCACCGACATGAATAGCTGGCAAGCCTGTAAAATTTCGAAGTACCGATCAATTCGCAATCGTTGAGTAAAATACAATGGAGGGTAAAAAAACCCTAAGAACCTTAAATAACTTGACGGCTTCGGTTTGCAGTGTCTCCGAGGTGAGACTGGTCAACGGACTGGTGATGTTCTCTTTCGTGTGCAACAACAGGGGATGCCTCCAGAGTACGCAGCCAGGATCGCCGTCGGTCTCCATCAATCTCTGTACCAATTGTTCGTACTGCGTCCCCGCGCTTGGGCCACCGCCCGAAACTACCGTCAAGTGATAGAGCCAATTGTCCTTGTCCTGTTTGTGAGGCATCAGCAGATAGGTGGGTCCTTGATGGGTCGGGAAAATACCGATTGTCCTCTCGTGGGGACACTCAGTGTCCCTCTCCTCGCTGTCGCTGTCCGACACGTGCTCCACTTCCTCGACGCGGGCGTCCCTCATGTTTATCTGGCCGACCGGATTCTGAAAAAAAGAAAACAGACGATGTCGGAAACGATTCACGGCGAATGGTTCAATCGATCCAACATTCAATTATCGTTACTCACGGTGTCGCTCGGGCACTTGAAATACAGGAACATTTTGCCGATGAGAACGCACCAGCACTTCTTAGCGTGACCATTTTTTACTTTCGTCAACCATCCCTGTATCGTCGGCTTGTTGTCCTCCCTGCTCAGCAGAAGCTTCGTCGCATTTCGCCTCTGCACGTTCTGCAGTACTCTGATCCAATCCTCCATCGTGGCTATGCAATCGGCCGTCAGGTAATAAGTCTTCTTGCCCGTCGAAATTTCGAAGGTGGCCGCACCGTCCGCACGATTTATCCTGCACACCTCGTCCAGTAAAATTTGACCCTGAGGTTTTCGATTGACGTCGTTCTGACTCTTCCAGTAGACCAGCACGCCGTTTTTCAGCACGAACCATCGTTTCCTCCAGGTTTTCAATTTACCACCGAGCTTCGCGAGATGTCCGGTTTTCTCCAATGACTCTAGTCTTTTCGGGCTCTCGCCCGATACTCTCATCAAGAGACTCGGCATACTCGACTCCAACGACGTTGAACTGAGAGCGTCCGGCGGTATCGCGTAATCTTCCGAGAGTCCCGACTCCAGAGACGTGTCTGCGTATAGACAAAAAAAAAACACATATCTCGAATCGTGCTCGATAACGTGGAACGGCCGTTGATTCAAACTCACCACGTTTAACACTTTTGCTCGGTGAACCACTGGAACTTCTCTTAGCGGGACTGAGACTGCTAGTGGTTTTTACGCTCTTTGAGGGACTGCTCCCGCTGCCCAATGACGAGTCCGTGTTCTCCGAGGAGCTGTTCGTTATTCGCGTGTTCGTTTCCGTCTGATTGGGATGCTCCTCGCCGTCGGAACTGTCGTCGGAACTGTCGCCGAACGGCATCGATCGGATCTGACTCGCTCGACCTGAATGGAAAGCAAATGTGCGCAAAATTATTGTCAATGAGAAAGTCATGTGCAAATTACTTTGCACGTTTTTTGATAACCTTAAAAAATGGCTACATCCCGTAAAATTAAAACGGTCAAAAGTGACCGCAATATTTATTTTAGAAAATCGATAACCGAAATTTGCTTAATTCGCCGTTCTGATGTTATTGTAAACAATTTTTCATCGCTGATTACAAACATGAAATTCAATACCAAACATTGCATGGCGTTAATCCATTCCCGTATCATATTTCAGCCCCGTGTTTACTCGAAATATGCCGTTTTAGTAATGTTTAAAAAAAGATCAAAATTCCATAAAATTTGATCGCTTGGATAGATGTGGATCAAATTTAATACGATAAGTCTTTGATCATAGCAGTTTTAGCAGTTTTAGGACGATGGTCAGGAAAATCACACCGAGAGAAGCGACGTGACCACTCTAGTAGTGTATCAAATTTCAACTCGCTATCTCAAGCCGTTTCTGCGTTGTAGTCGTTATTAAACGAGGGAAATCCGTTACGCTAAAATCTCATTAAAATACTGCTCTGACATTACAATCGCATTTTTTTTTCACGAAAATTTCCTCTGTGAGGAAACAAAAATGATCCCGATCAGATTCAATTTCGATTATTGTATCACCGAATCGTCATACGGTTTATTTTGATCGCACCTTTGACTGTGGCGTAAACCGGTACGGAAATATCACAGTAACCCTGCGAATTGTGCGCGGTGAGATTGTGACCGGTTGCGTGGGAATGTTTTGACGAGCTCGTGGTGTTCGTCGTGCATGTCGAGGGAGCCGATTCTTCGTTCGTGGGCGGTCCAATACCAAGTCCTCCGTCAGCAACCTTAATAATTCACAAGTGTTAAATAATTTGTCGACTGAAGAGTGATTTTTTGTTTGTTTTTGTTTACGGGAGAGTTCAAGTTACCTGATATATTTTTGCCTCCCAACTGGGAAATCTGTGCAACGGCGGGGTCGGCGGTCTCGGAGCTTCTTGCCCGCCAGCTTGAGCCCAATTTATTCCCTCCCTGCTCGGCGTGTAGATCTCTGCGTAATCGTGGATCGCCTCGGAGCTGCCGCTGTCGCGACTGCCCTCCGAGACTCCTGGGATGCTCGGCAGCATAACGAGATTTTCCACGGCCGCGGCCAATTCCTCGGACAGTAGGCTACAAGAGGGAAGTGAAGATTATAACATTTCGGTCCAAAATTATCTTTCTAAGATCACAAAGACTTGAGTATAAAATTTAACTGCCTCAAGCTTAGAAGTAAGAATTTTTTCTTTTTTTTCTAAAAAATATATTTTTTTAATGAAAAATTAGAAGTCGTATCGCGGAGCGTGCGATAGATCCCCGCAGGAAGTCCCAGGACGGTACAGGGTACCGCGTGTTTGGCTAATCGGGCGCCGCTATCACGTCGTGAGGCCTCCCAAGGAGAATTCAGGTCACTTCCTTAAAATTTAACTTCCGGTTCAATCGAGCTCGACGAAAGCTTATGAAAATTCGGTATCGATGGTGTTATAAAGATATATATAATTTTTGTTAAAAAAATATGTTACTAAATTTACCGCTCGATCCTGGAAGAACCGCGCAGTAATGAGATATCGATGAACATTGCAAAAACATGAAACACTAGCCGTATCGAAGCGATACACAATTGTTATAGACGTTTCAACGATCGGGTTTATTGACTATTATCGCCACTTCACCTCGAATCCATATTCGTAACGGTGATCCCCTGTTGTATGGTGCCGCAAGCGGAAAGATGCCTTCGGTGTCTCGTACCGATCTGCAGCTCGGCCGCTGCGCTCTGCACGCTTTCCGGTACCGTCTGCGGTGTGCTCTCCAAGCTCTCTGAACGTCGACGAAGCGTTGGATCGACTTCCAACGACAGTGAAGCTCTCGTTGGTGCCTGAGTGAAAAAATATTTAAAATCTCATTACTCATCGCTCGCCTTCCGTTATCAAGTTTTTTGCGTTTATATCTGCTCTAACTGGCTCTCGTTTACGCTGCTTCATATGTACATTCCCAGCGAAAAATTAGATTCAGTGAGAATTTCAACACTTCCCAATGGTCTAAAAAAATCTGAAAAAAATCAATTATATTAAAGGTGCCAACAACATTCATTTTGCACAATAATAATGACAAAAAGTTATTAACAAATTGTAGAAAAAATTCTTCAACAAATAATCATACATCTTTTTTTCTCTTTCCAGATTAATCAATTGATTCTCTAGAAGCCGCATGCATTTTTTTCAGAATTTTTGACATTGTTGAATTTTCGTTTTTGAATTTTTTTAAGTATACGGAAAATTTTTTAGTATACGGAAGCATGTGCGAAATTCGTGCCTCTACATCGATTTTTCACATTTTTGAAGTAAACATATTTTAAATGTAGGAACATTCTGAAAAAATTCATATGAATACAAAAAAATCAAGGAATTCATTTAAAAGAAGAAAGTGAAAGGTTGTCTGATTTTTTGCACAATTTATTTTCTTCATCATTTGTTAATAACTTTTTGGCATTATTATTATGCAAAATCAGAGCTGATTTTTTCATATTTTTGGTATATCGCGAAGTACTGAAATGTTGATCGAATTAAACTTTTGGTTGGGAATGTATGTGTGACACATCCTTAATTCGCGGAAGCTTCGGATTAAAATGGTTTTACTCACCGGTGGCCTGAGGCCAATGTTCGTAATGTGATTGCGCAGAAGTTCCAATTGCTGATTGCACTTGTTGTTCTGCTCCCGTAGATGCTGATTCTGTTGTTCGAGCTCGCGGAGCTTGTTCGTAACCCACTCCTTTATACGCGCAGCTTTCGCCTCGACTTGCCGAGCGTCTTGAAGCCGCAACTGTCTCTGTGAAATCGATAAGCGGAGAGTCAAGAATAGCAAACAGATAATTATTGATTTTTGAATTTATTTATTATACTTTTTCTGATAGTTTCACAATTTTGCTTCCTCATAAAGGAAGTTTTGTTTTCATGAAAAAAATTTTTTTCGAGATTTTAATAAAAATGTGTTTAGGATGTTCCAAAACATCGGAAAATCATGTTTAGAAAAAATGTCTGGATATATGTGTGCGCGTGCTCGCGTGCATCCGCGCGCGTGTGTGTGTGTGTGTGTGTGTGTGTGTGTGTGTGTGTGTGTGCGCGTGTGTGTGTGTCTCAGACCCGAAAAATTGAAACTCTTGTAACTTAAAAACCGCTTGAGCTATCAAGCTAAAATTTATAAGGTAGTTAGAGGGGTGAATCCTCAATGTTTGATTACATTTTTAGCAAAATGCATTCACTCATAACAATTTTACGCGATTTTCAAGATTGCTGAAAAACTCTGTGCGCACGCTAGCTCTTACAATTTTTTGCAATCGGGCCAAAAAGTTGTACACAAACGAACTATTACCGACCAATGATCCCTATTTAATTTGGCAAGGGTCGATCGAACTGTTGAAATTTTATGAAATTTTGCATTTTTAGATTTTTACGAAAAATTAGTATTTTCTTTCTGACATGAGTTTTCATATCAAATATTAAGTTAAGACTAAAATAAGTTGCAGTTCACTAATCGGAGTCAAAAATAGGTTAAATGTAGTCCCTGAGCCATGATTAAAGAACAAACTTTTTTGGGAATTTTTATGACCAATATAGCCAAAATGAGTGATTTTGCGTAGTGTCGAACAACGATTTCTTTGCTTCTTGATGGCTTCGCGGAAAAACTCAAAGCTTTTGTCATGTTCTATGACAAGAAATACCCAAAATAGTCAAATACGACGTCGACGTTGAAAAAAGTTGAAAATGGAAATTTTCATAGCGCTTCCTCATAAAAGTTGAAAATTGGAATATTCATATGACTTTCTCATAATGTTCCTTTATTCGCAAAGCTTCCTCTATGAGGAAGCGATAAATATAGAAAATTCTTTCTCATAGAAGAAGCTTTGCGAATAAAGGAACATTCTGAGAAAGTCATATGAACATTTCAATTTTCAACTTTTATGCGGGAGCGATATGAAATTTTCAATTTTTTTTTGTCACGCAAATATATTATTTGTATAAAAAGAATTGCAAAATTGAGAAGAAATAACTGTGGGCAGGATATTTTCGTAAATATAAAAAAAAAATTTTACTGCTTATATAGATTATTTTTTTGTGGCGAACAATCTCTACAGAATATATATTATAAAATTGCAATCAGATAAAATTTACACGTGATCGAATCTATAAGAAAAAACAAATTGTGGACAAGAAATTTTCGATAAAACTACAAACATTTTTACTGCCTAAATAAATTATTTTATTTTTGGAAAAAATGTCTAGCCTATATAGTCTAGACACAGTTAAATTGCAATACGGTAAAATTTACACGTGACCGAGTCTGTATAACAGTTGCACTGTATTAAAAAGTTACGTACAAAAATGAATATACAGTAATGTGAAGTTTTTTGATGCATTAATAAAGGACAGATCAAATTTAATGTACAAGTGTGAAACGAAATTAACGATCGCTAGCGATCAGTTAATTTTACCTCGATACCGTATACCAAATTAAATGTACCAATTCGATAAATAAAAACTTCATAATTTTGTACAAAAATTTCGCTGAAACTGCGACAATTTGGATTCAACATTCATCCATCTATATGCGAGAAGTGGCGCAAAAAACGGCAGTGTCGAGTGAAGCGCGAATCGCTAGGAAATTTTTCTCGATTCGACATTAAGGGGGGTAAAAAAGCTCACCTGTTCCTCTACCTGAGTCTCTAATTTCGATATGCAGGCGCAGTGGGCATCGTCGATCTTCTCGTTTCTCGGTGTGGACGTCGATGGCAGAGACGAGTGTGGCGGGGTACCGACTCCAGATGTGTTAAGGCTGTATTCACCCTTCACTAGCCGCTCCTCCATCATCCGTACCTTTGGCAATAACAGATAAAAAAAAGTGGTAACATTTTTCTTCACATTTTTTTTTTTTTTACTTCGAGGCTTCGCAATCAAAATCGGTCTCTTTGTCCAATCTAATGCATTTTTTCGTACAATTTTTTATTTTTCAAACTCGAAGCTTTGCAACCAACATCAGTTTCCAGTAAACTTTGACGTATAGAATTTTTTTTTGCAAATTCGAATGTTTGCAACCAGCATCAGTTTAAAAAAAAAATGTCGCATAATTTTTTTGGTTGTTTGTTGCAAAAACGAAGCTTCGCAACCAGCATCAGTTTCCAGTAAACTTTGACGTATACATTTTTTTTTTTACAAATTCGAATTTTTGCAACCAGCATCAGTTTAAAAAAAAAAAAATGTCGCATAATTTTTGGTTTGTTTGTTGCGAAAACGAAGCTTCGCAACCAAACAGTATCCAGTAAATTTGTTCGTTTCAATTTTTATTTTTTTATTGCGGGCGTAACAGGCGCTCGGCCGGGGCACGTATGTAAAATTAACATTGGGCAGAAGGTCTCCCCTCCGGGACAGTGTCGTCGCGTGCTCGACGGCGGAGAGCTCGCCGCACGGTTAAACCACCCCCGGTGTCCCGGCTCGAGGGCAACGCACACACACACACACACACACACACATAAATGCCATACGAAGCTCACGCGGTGTGGGACGAGTTCTCGCAGCAGCTGTCAAAAATCGATATCGCTTACTGGCCCGATGTGTTCGCACGGTGCCCAGAGTTGTTCGGTCGTTCCGTTCTCTGCTGCCGATGGGCACAGCGCGCCGTGGGAAGGCGAGCGATGGAGGAGCGCGAAGCGGCATGGGCCAGCCGCGTTGGGGTTGCTCTCTCATCGAGAAAATCAATACGATACAGGCAAATCCGAGGGGGCAAACGTGGAGTACCCGTTCCCGTCTCCGATTATAGAATACTCCGGAGAGCCCGGAGACAACGAGAGATAATGCGAGGGTTGGAAATGCGGCGCGGAGAGAACCGAGCCGGAGTTTCGCGTTCCTGCACTCTCGAAGGCTCTGCACGCCGCACGCACGGAACCGAGATACACTCGAGGCGGTGGGTGGTCCTGCGGACACCGGTGGCCACCACTCTCCGATCATTCCAACGAAATTCACGTCGAATGGAAAATTAAAAAAAAAACCCACACACACACATTGTTCTAAAATATTTTCTCGCTTCCGATATTATTTCATCGAAAAAATATGATTGATCAATGAATCATAGAAACAAATAGAATAAAATGGGATAGTGTCGTTAGAATAAATTACCTTATAGTTACAATTGTAATTTTCTAAATAACATACAATATTGTATTGTGTTATAATTTTGATTATTTTCTTGATGAAAAATATATGATGCAAAACAAAACAAAAAATGTAACATTGTTCCGATGATAATAATGATCGGAGTGATAATAATTTCAAAGGTCGTATGCACGGCTCAATTTTTGAATTAAATTGCTCGGTCCTCGCTGCCCGGGTTGTCCTTCATGTTTCGACGCGTAACGTTGAATTAAAAATAATAAGAAAAAAATGGAAGTGAGTGTCGAATCAATGAATCGTACGCTTACCGAGATTCGCAGTGGCCATGATAGCGTTTCGGCGTGTTTCGTCGAGATGAAAAAATAGGAATTCACTGTTCACGAGACAGTCCGAACGATGTCACCGATCACGATAGCGAGCCAATCCCGTTGACCATTGTCCGCGAGAGGGAGCGAGCCGAGTCGCGGGAGAGTTTTTCCGAGACAACGGAGCGACGACGGGGATGGCTCGAGGGATGAAAGAGACGAGACGTGCGAAGACGAGAGACCGAGAATAGAGGAGAACGACGAGACGGTCACATCGCGCGTCCGTTCTACGTTCGGGATCGAACTGAACTGTGGGGGTTTTCCTGGAGTCGGTGAGTCACGTTGGCTCGCCGCCAACGCGTTGCTGCAAGGGGGTGGTCCTCGGCTCGGAGCGCCGTGGTGGTTGTACGCTCCGGCAAGGGGGCCGATTTTTTACTATTACCGTATGGAAGCAAACGAGACCGCGTCCACGCCGTCGAACATCGAGTCATCCCACCGCCTTTCGAGCATAGGTTGATTGCCTTTTTAGACAGCCTTGCTAATGCGTGAATAACATTTTTTTTTTTAATGTTAAGAGGGAAAAAAACTAAAATTTGAAAAGTTCGGCGAGACTCTCGCAAATTGAGCCTTTGAGCGATGCAGCTGTGAGCATTCGATGGCGAACTCGCTCCGATGGTAAACAAAATTCTGTGCGCAAATATTTTTTTTGTAGATTAAGAGAAAAACATTTGTATTGTAGAGATTAGAACAATAGCGGGGGCATGAAATATTTTTTAGACAGATTTGCATATGCACGAGTGAATGTTTTTTTTTTTTATTTCGTAAAAAAACAAAATGGAAGAAATAAAAATTTGAAAACCTTCTGTTGCGAGACTGTTGCACATTGGACCTTTGAGAGTTGCTCTCATGATTTTATGATGGCGAACTTCGATACCAAAACAATTCTGTGTGCAATTCTATATTTTTTGTACATTAAGAGAAAAACATTTGTATCGCATTTGAGAGCATTTTTAGACAGCTTCGTAAATGAGTGAAAGAAACAAATTTGAAAATATTTTTTAAATGGGATAAAACAAAAATTTGAACACTTTCGCGAGACTCCTGCAAATTCGACCTTTGAGAGGTGTTCTTATGATTTTATGATGGCAAACTCGCGAGATACTAAAAAAAAAAATTGTATGCACATTTTTTTTCGTAAATTAAGAAAAAATCAGTTCTATAGAGATAGGAAAAAAATAGAAAGTAGACATAAAAACTCTTTCAGACAGCTTTCTAAATGCATGGTTAATAAAAATATTTTTTTTTTAACTTCCGCCAGTGGTGCATGCAAGATGGTACGTCCTATAAATTTGTCCTCATAAGTGGTTTGAATCTCAACCGAAATCTTGAAAATCTTGAAATGGCGTCTACGAATTTGTATTTAAATATATATATAATTATTAAATACAATTTGAATATATAAATAATTCTACCAAACAAAAATATCAGTTCTACAACAGAGTTAAAAAAAGCTTCTCCACCTAAAAGCTTACCAAACTAACAGCCGTAAAATTAACGACCCACTTCTTATTTGACTCATGAGCAGTCTTTGAAAACAATCGTATCTCAGAGACCTCTTTCCGTAAGAAAAAAAAAAAATCTCAACAAAAAAAGCGACAATCCAACAAAAGCTCTTTGTAAAATCGCGCCGGGCTCTTTCCCGTCGGGAAGGCGCGAGTCCATCGGTGAATCACCTTGGCACTGTGCCATGAGGTCGTCGTCTACCTACGTGGAGGCCTCTTTCTTTCCGTCCCCGAGACTGCGTCTCTACGGTGGCTCGTAAGTTTTGGAAAATTCCTATTCAGTTTCGTTCCGTTAACGCGTTCTCCGTCGTGCCTCGCGGATCGAAGCGCGTGGTGGCCCTGGCCTTAGAGTTATCTCGCGCCCGGAGCCGGCTCGCCGGTCCCTCCCGGTCCATGCAACGGGACGCTGTGCATGCATCACGCCGGGAAGCGAGGATTAGTCACGGAGCTGGCGTCTCGCCAGTTCGCTACTTATAGCTATACCGCGCCGATTACACGTACAGCTTCGAGCACGGTGCGGACGTTCAGTGACACATCCTCCGGTGCCGGGAGGAAGACACGAGGCTTCCCCGGTCCGCGATGCGTACTCGCTCGGGCGACCGGGCGCGCACATAATCGACGACGGAAAGCAAACGCGAGAGCACACGGCGGCGACCGTAAGGCAAGGCAGCTAATTCCCGCGTGGCCGTCGGGATGCAAAGAGGGTCGAGACGTCGCGACCGGGGCGGCGCGGGGGTGGCGAAGAAAAACGCTATCCGGAATGGGTGAAAAAAAATGTATCGAAAAAAAATTAGAGACGAAACTGGCGTTGGATGAGGGAAGCGGAGGGGATGGTTCGGCGGCGAGGGTGGCTCCGAAGCAACAAAGGGACGCGAGAAGAAGAGAGAATGAAATAAATCTCGAGTCTCGCTCGGTTCGGCAAATTTTTTGACGCGTCTCGGGGAAATTGACAAAACACCTGTTCGAGGTAGTTTTTGCTGTCTTTTAAATTTTTTTATTTTGTGAATATATATTTATTTGATTATCTGTTTGTTTATTTATTTATTCAACTTTGGTTGTTTTTTCGTGTCTCTTTAATTTTTATGTTCTCTTTCGTTTCGCTTTACCTTTCATCGGTGTCACCTGGCGGGATCCATAGTCGGTTCGATTTCACGTTGATAACATCACCGCGAAGATAACACCACGAGCGTTGTTAACGCGAGCCACGGCCCGAGCGACGACGGCGACGCGATTTTTTTCAACGTACACCGGCTCGACGCCCGATTGTTTGCGGTAATTGCGTTGATTTTTTCTAATTTTTACGGGTTTCGGTCTGAATCCGAGGTTCACGCGGATCATAGCAAAAATAGCGATGCGAGGGTGTCGCTTACTCTGCCATCTTGGGCATTATATCGCCGACAAAAATCAATGGCCCGCTCGCGCGCGACGACGACGACGACGAGGGATGCGGTGATGTAACATGCGCGCTACACGCGCCAACAACGTGCTGTCCGAAGACCGACGCCCCGCGGCCGTTCAACGCCGTTTCGCAACCCTCTACGCTCCTGAAGGGAGGAGAACCGCAAGAGCGCGAGCGAGCTCTCGGCCCCTCGGATCGACGAGGGTTGATAAAACAGCGTGACCGACCGAGAACAGACGCGGAAGGCCGTTTACCGTTTTCCGGAATCTCCGGACCTCCGGCGGGTCTCGCCATTCGCCGAAATACCCTTGGATGGTAGAGCGTTACCGGGGGTTGGTACTCTAGCGAACCTCGCGTCGGTAACAATGGTTCGATCGAAAGAATCAATCGTCGGGGTTTGAAGGAAACTCGAGCTCGTAACGCTACCCCCAGCTGTGACCCGGACGTTTCGCGCCCTCGCATGTGGACTGCGGTGTTTCGGTATTTGTGAGTTTTACTGCCTGTTACACCCACCGAGACACATGGAATATTACCTCAATGGTACAATAGCCCGAGTATCAATTTTCGAGCGTTACATCGGGCCCTGATAGGGTCCTGATAAGGCCTTGTCAGGCCCTTGTCAGGCCTTATCAGGACCCGATGTAACGCTCGAAAATTTATACTCGAGAGTAGAATAGTTACTAGGGCCTAGTCCTTTCGGGGACCCGTCACTTCCGGTCTAAAAATCTAATTTTTAGATCGGAAGTGACGTCATACTGGAAACACGTCACTTCCGGTTTGAAAATCTCATTCTCCGACCGGAAGTGACGTACTTACGATCGAAAAATGAGATCTCAGAATACTCGGGACTTGGGAGGCCCCGATGGGGACCCCCCGGATTCTTTACAATTGGGACACCCAAACGAACAATTTTTCAAAATGTGTATACTATTTCGAATCCACTTGACGCCTTCATGACGAGTCGATTAGCCGCTCGAATTACCGATCCAAGCTGTAGAACGAAAGGGTGATAACTCGCTGTATCGAAGGTAAAAGTGTCTACTCACTTTGTCCTCTGCTTCGTCCGCTCTGCCTTCAGCGTCGAGTACCCGCTGCTCGAGCTCCGAGAGCTAAAAGCAGACAAAATAAAAAAATGTAATACGAGAAAAAAAATTAAAAATGGTCGAAAGGTAAAACTAATTAACGTATCGGATGAGGTGCGACGCATCGAATTCTTCGGCAGTCAGTTACCGAGGCAACGAGAGAGTGCCAGGCGCATGATATACCGTATTACAGTTGTGTACATAACTCTCGTAAATAGTCGAGAGGCAGCACGCCGGCGGTCCGGTGTCCGCGTATACAGGGTGATTAATTAAAACAGAGGTTAATCTATGGGTCGAGGAGTCGGCTCGGGCTTCGAGCGCAATTCGTGCTCCGCTCGATGTGCCACTGTGCCCCGGGTTAACCATGACGTATAATTAGTCGAGGGGAGGGGAGGGCAGAGAGCGATCGCGCTCGAGCGTTCGTATTGCCGCCGCTATACGCCGAAGGGCCCCTCGCTCGAGCCATTTTCCCCGTTCACGTTGCCACATGTGAAGCAGTCCGCTAGCGAAAATCACAAATCCATATCATTAAAATGTTGTCTTACAAAAAAAAAAAAAACATACCATGATAAAAAAAAATCGAAAATATCAACGCGTATCGGTGCTCGCTTTATTCGTGCTATAACTGACCCTTCACGTAACGTAGCCTCGCGACGAGCTAGAGTACGCCGACCCGGGACTCCGCGACCTGAGATTTAAATATAAATTTCGAATAACAATAGCGCAGTATATACTGACGATGAAATATTATTTTACACAAATATAATATCGTGGACATTACTCTTCAAAGAGTATTTTTCCGAATTTCGATGTCATCAATGATTTTTGAGATACGGCGATTTTTATACCACGAGTACTTGCAATGTAAGTACTCGCTGAGTGAGGATCCGGGCCGAATCTTCTGGAATCGAGGTCCTCGCGCAGCTAGGATCCGGTGCATGAAGGGTTAATCGATTAACTTGGTAATGTCAAAGTTTACTGTCGTCCCTTTATTCGTGCCGTAATTAATTGATTAATTTTGGAATATCGGAATGACACTGTTGTCGCTTTATCCGTGCTGTGAGTAATTAATTAACTCGAAAATGTTAACGGATCTGGCTGTCCCTTTGATCGCTGTGATTAGCACGAAGCCGAAGCCCGGCGGTATTTATGAGCAATTTTGTCCACGCCAAACTCGAGAAAAGTCAACTTTGACAAAAAAATCGAATAAAAATTAAAGGCTTCTTTCACTTTTTCATCGTTCTTCAACGTCACGAAATAGTTATTTGTATGGCAAGGGCGTAGAAAGGGGGTTCTTGACGAGTGTGAAAATGCCGCACGAGTCGAAGGCGAGTGCGGCATTCACACGAGTCAGAACTTCATTCTCTACGCCCATGCCATTCACATAATTTTATCCTATCAAATTCACGAAAATCACGCTTTCCGTTCCCGTGAAGTGTGCGTAGAACGACATTTTATCGCTCTAGTGCGGGAAAAAATATCGTATTGCGTTTGTACGCATGCGCAGTATTTTTCCTTCACGCGATGCGAAAAATTGCCTTTCTGCGCACACTTTACAGGAACGGAAAGCGGGATTTTACGTGCATGTGTTAGAAAAAAAATATGTTGTAACTCCATGGAGTAGCCTATTGTGCGTATTTTTTTCCGTAGAACACGATAAACGTCTCGGATTTTCCGCAATTTCATTGGGAAGCGGAGGTATCTCGCTGTTTGGTGGTATCGAAAATCGCCGGTACCTCAGAATGCCACTTGAAACCAACTATTGCCAGCTCGGCATTCCAAAGCCCGTACCCAATGACTCTTTTTCACCAGCGATCACCAATTCGTAACTTATTTTAATGGCGGCTCAATACTCGATACGAAAATCGGGACCAGATGCGAGAGGAATATCGTTTTCAGTGCTAACCATTTACGAATCGTTCCTGCTGATCCATTCCGCAAGTTAGATACCAAAATTCCCGTATTCTTTTTCTTTTCGTATCAGGATCTGGTGATTCCGGACCGTTACACAGACATGTTCTCGAGCGCGCAGTTAGGAGCAGCTGGCATCCTGGAAGTTGAGAAAATAAAAACCTACCACTCCAGTCCCGATCCTAGTGTTGTAACTTATAAGTGACGAGGGTGAGGAAACGAGTGGGACTGAATATAGACGATCGCGGGGAAGGGGGGGGGGGGGGGTGTGCTCTCGAGAGGGTAGTTTCCTAATTACTTGGACGACCCATTTCTGAAATCCTACATTAAAAAAAAAAGAGTGACAAAGTTCTCTTTGATGAGAATTCGTAATTTCGACTGTTACGGAAGCTCGAGTTGCAGCTCCGTCGTCTTCCCTCGCTACTCGTCACTTCCGCTTTTCCCTCGACCTCCCGTCATCTCGCGCTTTTCACCGGGTATCTCTCGGACGGTCGGCGAGATGTGGAGAGGCCATCAGAGCCCGTGGCAATCTTTGTCGCCGTCGGGGCCGAAGGAGAACGAGGTCGAGGCGCGGAAGGTGGGGAAAAAAACGACGACGTAGGAGACGTGTAGGAGCGAGCTCGACTGGCTGACTGGCTCACCGGCTCTCGAGGGTGCTCGCTACATTAGCCGCAAAGGGGACGTCGGGATCTCTCAAACTGTCATCAAGGCTCCGGGATTTTTTTGTTTTCGCTTCCTCGAGACACGCTGCGGCGAGACGCGTCACAGGAGGGGACGGGGTGACGAGGATCGGGGATGAAGAGACAGGGAGAGAGAGAGGAAAGCGAGGAGAAATAATATATACGATAGAGGAGAAGCATTTGCCATCACGTGCAGAATTCTACGAGTGCTACGAGTGCTACGAGTCCTTCGTTTCTCTTTTTCTTCCCCCCCCCCCCCCCCCCCCCCCCTTGAGGTTTTTCTTTTTATTCGATTTTTTTCATTCTATTTTTTGTTCTTCCTCCTCTTCCGATACGTCCGTGTTCCGAATTCGATCGATACTTCCCTCGGCTCGCCTCCCCGAAGATCGAGACAAGACCTCCTTCGAGATAAGCTCTCGTCCGTCGGTGTCCTCATCGCAGACGAGAGTCATTCACCTCGCAGAGTTTCCCGCATTTTTTTTACTTCCTCGTGGAGGAAGCTTTGTTTGGGTAAAAGAAAATCCCAGATCTCAATTGAATCATGTTCAGAATGTTCCAAAATGGCGAAAAATCACATTTAGAAAATATATCCGAATGTATGTGTGTGTGTGTGCGTGCGTCTGTGAATCAGACGCGAAAAATTCAAACCGCTATAACTCGAGAATGCCTCGACTGATCAAGCTGAAATTTCACACACAGTATGGGTGGTTAATAGTCAATGTTTCTACAAAATGTCATCCAAAAATGTTCAGTTGTTTTTTTTGTATGCCATTTTTTATTTCCTAAAAAATGCCGGCTCGCGCCCTCCAGCACTCACAATTGTTTAGCTATCTCGCTAAAAACGCGTACACAGATGAAATATGATCACCCGATGATCACATTAATTTCAAGAGAATCGATCTAACCGTTAAAATTTTATGTCTTTTTAAATTTTTTTACTTTTATGAAAAATGAGTACTTTACTTTAGATGCAATTTTCCTCGTTGAATATTCATTTATGAATACAATAAGTGTCAGATTCGTGATCAGTGTACAAAAATACGTGGAATACAATCCTGGAGTGATGAGTAACGAAAAAGTTTATCGGGTATTTATATAGCCAAAATTGCAAACAATTTTTTTGCAATTTTGGCTATATTTGGCTAGATTTTGCGTATTTTCAAACAGTGATATCTTTGCTTCCCGATGGCATCGCGGAAAAACCTAGGTGCCTATCATGTTCTACAGCAAGAAATACACAAGATGATGGATATGACGGAGTTAAAAGCATTAGATAAAGCGGTGTCTTTTGGATTTCTCCAGTAAAAATTGAAAGATCGAAAAGAAATATGGAACACATAACTCTAAACTGAAAAAAATATCATTGATTCAAGTAAAATGTGCTTGCGGGCTGCCAGAGAACAAAAAATGTCGTTTCAATTCTACTTACAATTCGGACAATTCTATACCGGATTGAAACGATTACATGTAAGTGGGATTCGTCCCGTAAATAATGTAAATAAATAAATAAATAAATAAATAAATAAATAAATAAATGAATAAATAAATAAATGAATAAATAAATAAATAAATAAATAAATGAATAAATAAATAAATAAATAAATAAATAAATAAATAAATAAATGAATAAATAAATAACATGTCACCTTGACAGTTTCGCCGTCATTGTTTCAATATCGTATGGAATTGTAAGAATTGAAAGTAGAATTGAAACAAACATTTTTTTCTTTGGCAGTCCGCAAGCGAATTTTTTTTTCAGTGTATGTATTTTTTCGCGCCGAGCACAGATTCGACATCCGTTTTGATCAAAAGCGCGAGGTTAGTGTATTTTTTCGCGCTAAACCAGAGTTCCTCTACGAGGAAGCCAAAAATATCGTGAATGATTTCTCATAGAAGAAGCTTTGCGAATAAAGGGACATTATGAGGAAGTGTTATAAAAACTTTGACCGTCGACCGTCGACGGAAGCGATATGAAAATCTCAATTTTCAACTTTTTTCTCGTAGATTTCTCGTCGACGTGTGGGATTCATGTGTGTGGGGAAATCAGAGCAAAATGGAGTACAAAATTAAAAAAAGAGAAAGGGGGTGCATGGAAAAAATAAATAAAAATTTGTTGCTTCGACTAACGGTCGGCGCCAAAAAATTAATTTTGTTAGGCCGAGCAATTCCTTTCGCCTGGCGAACTGATTTGTCGGCTCAGCTGGTAATTCGTTCGCCCATCAATTAATCGGCTCGACCTAGCGAATTAATTTTCCCGAGCCCACAGTTGGCTCGGGCTATTAATTATTTTTCTCACTGTATATACATGTATATACATATACATATATATGCGATGCGTGATTAATATTTTCGCCTCAAATTTGTATGTTTCGGTGATATCGTGCGACTAAAACCGGTAATGCGTATTTTGTACGCTTACACCTTCCCATTTTCCTCGCCACGCGATACATTGGAATATATTTCTTCATACAGAGTAAAAGTGTAGCTCAATGACATATGATGCGGTGCATATTCCCTACTTTCATAATTTTTTTAAACTGCTTTCAACAATTTTCTAGCAATCCATACGTTTAACGTATGAATCACATGAAAAGTAAAATTTTACGTACTATTTCGAATATACCGTATGTATGAATTTCGGTCGGTCAATCCTGTCCGTCCACCCGTTCATCACAGATCAATGGCTCGTTATCGAGGCGTCTCGTTATCTTCCTTTCGAAAGATTGTACACCAGTAATCGAGCAAGTTCTTACCGGGGCACGAGATAGAGAATGGGGACGAATGAGGTGAAAGGAAGAGGGTGAAAAGAAGTAGAAGAGCGGGTAGTCCGAAGAACCTTGAGAATAATCCGCGTCAGAGCGGCCTCGCGAAGCGATAACGAGGCTGCCTTGCCTGCGGCCTGTAGTTATGCTCCTGTAAGGGTCGAAGGGCGGCTGCACCTGGCCTCACACACACAGGCGCACATACGCAATGTGTACACATGCATGCATGTATGAGCACAGCACTGTGTACATAGACTCAAGAACCCCACGGCTTACACTCGCTCCGCGGACTTCGTTAGTGTTATCGCACGTTCGCGTGACGTCGCACATAGAAGCAAAAAAAGGGCGGGGGTAGGTGGAAGAAGAGATGAGTCGACAGACGCGCGAGAGAGGATCGGAGTTACAGGCGCCGGTTCTCGGCTACCCTCTTTCTCTTGGGGGAGCCGCGTGTTCGAGACACGTGAGAGATCGCGCCTGTGCCTTATCCTCGTTTGCGCTGTTTCTCTTCTTCTTCTTCTTCTTCTTCTTCTTCTTCTTACTCTTTCTTTTCCCCTTCTTCTTCTTCTTCTACTTCTTCGGCTTCCTCCTCGACGTCCTCACTTGCGCGCTTCACTCAGAGCTCTTTCCATTGGCTTCCGGGGAGTAGCGGCAGCAGCGGGCGTCCATAACGGGTCTTCGCACTCTGCATTATCTCGGCCGTGCCTCTATATCCGGAATAGAGAAAATAGGTACCGGGAGCACTTCTCTCGTGACGTACATACAGTTATACAGGTACAGGTGTGCGTAATGGGGATTCTTCGCGTCTCGGGGCGCCGAGAGGAGAGGACCAGGAGTGTGTGGCGGCTCGCTAGGCTCCGACATCCTATATTAGCATCTCGCACCCTTCTGGGTTCCGCCCGGTAGCTCGTACATTAATTACGGGAGACGGGAATAGCCCGCGTGGGAGCTAACGCTCTCCGCGGCTCCCGATGGAGTACAGAGGGTATATATGACACACACACACACACGCGGGCGCGCGCACACACGCACACATGCACACACGCACGCACACACACACATATATATATATATATCTATATATATACAATGGCTAATAGCGCCTTCTGCAGAGAGGAGAGGACACGCTCGGTAGAGGAAAGTGTGGAGCGTCAGCGAGTGAGAGAATAGTCCCGGGGGAGAGACATAAGTTTTCGGCCAAGTTTGAGATGGCTTGAGGTTGGGAAAAGGAATGGCTCTTGGATCTTCAATTTTTAGGCACGTTATTCTATTTTTTTAAATTTTATTAAAAAATAAATTCATTTAATGAAGTAATGTAATTAATAATAATAATGATTGCTATTTTTATTAATTCAATAAAAATACAATAAAATAATATAAATATTTGTGTTACCATTTTTTCTTCCTCATAGAGCAAGCTATGTTTTCATGAAATTTTTTTTTTTTCGATATTTTAATGCCAGCGTACTAGAAATGGTTGAAAACGTCGAAAAACGTGATTTTTAGCTGGCGTCCGGATGTATGTGTGTGTATGTGTGTGACAGCGTGCATCGCTTAGAACGACTATAACTCGGAAACAGCTTGAGATAGCGGGTTGGAATTTTGCACACTATATAGTGGAGTGATCACGTCTCTTCCTTCGATATAATTTCCATGAAGATCGAGCTCCGTTTCGAGATTTTACGCGAATTCGAAATTTTTCCAAAAAGTCTGTGGTAGCTCTAATTTTCGGAAATTTTGAGTTATCATCCTGAAAATACATGTAAATACAATACTCTGAACAAAGACCTTTCGTATTGAATTTGGCCGAAATTTACCTGAGGGATCACATTTTATCGAATTTTTATTTTTTTGAAAAATTACTAAAAATGGTCTTATTTGAGTAAACATGGAGGTATCGAGCTTAAATTTGGCACAGGAATGGACTAACACTGTACAATGTTTCGTATTAAATTTGGCAAAAATGGATCCAGCCGTTTTAATTTTATTGGATTTTGAAAATATTGAATTTTTCAATTTTTTTTTACAGGAGTTTCTGAATCAAACATCACGCAAAAAGTAAAATGAGGTATTAGATTAAATGTTGCGTTAAAACTTTTTTTTTGTTCTTTAATTATAGCTCTATGAGGAAGCCAAAATGTCGCAGCGGAATTATCATAGAAAAAGTTATGAGCAAAACCGTAAAACGTGAGGAAGTAATTGTGCAAATTTGCACGCTTTTTTTTTTTAATGACAAAAAAGTGTTTTTTTATATTATTGCATAAATTATGAGCGTTATGAGTGGTGCGTTGTCCTTTACTCGAGGAGCAGTACTTATCCTTACTCGTAATTGCTTCGAAGCTATAGTACACCGTACGGTAGAAGCAAGGCAGCGAGGCAATGTGCTCTGCCGAACGAGCCGACGGGTATTACCGGCGAACGGGGACAAGGCATTCCACGTATTTCGTGATCGTTTTGGTAGCACAGCTCGACAACCCTCGCGCCTCGAAATCCTTCAATCTCTGGAGACTTGTACATTAATTATACCCGGGTAGTGGGACGCGACGGGCGATGTAGAGGCGAGGCGGAGAAGCGCGAAGCTCCTCTCGCTGCCGTGGGCTTTTCGGTAAGAGTAGATGAGAGGGAAGAGGCACGGTCCCGAGGGAGCCGGAAAAGCCAAGGAGCCGCAGGAAGTACGGGAGGACACGCGGGTCGAGGCACAAATGGTGTACCGGACGGTACTTGGGAATAACCGAACAACACTGTGAAATCTCGCGCTGCTGGGATTTATCGCCCATGACTCAATTTCAGATACGAGCAAGTCTCGGTTCACATTTTCGTATGCGCCGCGGAAGGTGATGTCAGTCAATGTTGTCATTTTTTGTCCTGAAATTGTGTTATTATGATTACTTTTGTGTACTCAGTGTAAAGAATATTCACACGAAATTTAATGTACTGGTGCCGGAAGTTTTTATGCACAAACTGGTATTAAATTTCGTGTACAATAGTGATGAAAAATTAACGTACAGTATATTAAAAACTTTAGAAACACTTTACTTTTAGTAATTTACATTCATTTTACTATAAATGTATTTTAAATCCAATAATTTACTTTAATTTCACTGTAAAAATCGATCAATTTTTCATCACAATCGTACATTAAATTTAATATACCAGTTTATGCACAAAAACTTCCACTACCAGTACATTAAATTTCATACGATTTTTTTTGCAGTGTATCATAATTATCTTGATAATGATACATAATAAATGATGACTGATTATCATTGAAATGAAGACTTGAGATTATTTGTCGTCCAAATTATTTTTATTTTGCTACCGATGTACACTTGAGCAACATTCAAAGCATCGTTCGGGCCGTTTCCTTCCGAAACTTCAGGATTTATATTTTCATATTTTCAGCCGGACTTCAAGAATATACTCTGTGAAGAGAAAAGTGATCCGAAGCTTCCTTCGCAAGTTATTATTTTTTTCGCTTCGCGATTCGCGTTTTGCAGATTCTCGTGGCGTTTTGCACCCGTTCCATTACAAAATGTTGGGTTTTTCTTCACTTCCTATATACTTGCATGACTGAGAAGTAAATCTTATAAAGAGAAAAGAGGTCCCAAATCTTTGGGTACCGAACGTTTCGTACTTCAACCACATACATTTCAGCAAAATATTAATAAAAAGATCATCTTACAATGATTTCGCAAATTATTTATAAAAAATTAACGTACAAGGCGTTAATTTTTTTTTTAAGAATGATTAAATTCCTCGCGTCGTCTTTGCTGCAATGAATTACGCAAGTGAGTGAGAAAGTCCACTTCATCGGTGTCGACCTCTGATTCCCTCTACTACAATGCTTCGGCACGCTCCGGACCAGCGTTCGCACTTCTAGCGTCTCGGAGATGCCCCAAGACATTTTCATTTGTGGACAAACGGATGCCGAGAAAGGGGCAGAGCGTTCACGAGAAAATTTTCTCACGCTTCAGCGAATTGTCCAAGGTTGTATGCCGTATCTTGTGCTGACTCGTTTATTTCACATCTTTGTTTCAAACCTCCTTTTCCCACTTCCCTCTCTGCCACTTCCCACTCCCTCATTGGATCTCATTCGACGAATTCGAGGCGGACGCGACAACGACTTTACACGTCGTCCAGACGTCCCGACTTCGCCAACAGACCATTCCCACTTTCCTGCACGCCCCCGGTTGTCATAGCGGACCATTTCCATCCGGGATTTTTATTATTGCGATCAGCGTTATCGTTCTGTCTCCGAGAGAACCCAAGCTCCGTTACCATTTTACTCGATGTCCGTTTTACAGATTGCATGAGGATCGACTCCGAGTTAAAAAAACGTGCAAAAAATTGACACCGCTGCCTTAAAAAAAATCCAGTGGGAAAAAAAGTTGAAAATGAGTCTTGGAACAAAGTTTTGTCGCTTGGCATTTAAAGCCTATATAGAATATGTCACCTGTTTTACTTCTACTTCAGTATTTCATGAGAAAATCCCCTATAGAAGCGAGCAGAAAAATAATAGAAAAATAATAGAAAAATAATAGAAAAATAATAGAAAAATAATAGAAAAATAATAGAAAAATAATAGAAGAATAATAGAAAAATAATAGAAAAATAATAGAAAAATAATAGAAAAATAATAGAAAAATAATAGAAAAATAATAGAAAAATAATAGAAAAATAATAGAAAAATAATAGAAAAATAATAGAAAAATAATAGAAAAATAATAGAAAAATAATTATTACTTATCGTTTACAGAAAATTTGACTGACACTGCGAATGCTGATAAAAAAATGGCTAAAAAAAGGAGACTTGTCTATTGCGCGCTTCTAGTTTGCACTGATTGCGTAAACAAGATCGCCATTCAATCTTTGTTCAGGCCCAGACACAGAAGCCGTAGATTTATCGGGAAGGGTGACGAGTCCACAAGTATACTTTCGGGTAGGAATAAGTCAATATTGAACGAGCCGGGACGGAGAGAGCGCCGGCCGTATCGAAGCGGAGGCGAGAGAGGCGAAGCAGGTGGCTCAACGATTTCAAGCAAACTTCGTATTACCTTACAGCGGGTTCAACGTTTGCCGGTTAGCTACGGCGGAGCTGTTTGTCGAGTGTCTAGCAAAGCGTGTAAGTAGTGCAACACTCCTCGACCTATCGTTACATGCGCCCGTGGTACACAAACACGTGCATGCAGCTTTGCAACATGTATGATGAAGGAGAGATGCGGAAGCTACCTCACAGAACTGATCTTACCACCTAATTGATAATGCAGCGACTTAGTCACGTAGTTACACAACGTATGCATACTTGAAGATACGCGGCGCCGATGCAATGGACGAGACATGGGCGGAAGTCGATTTTCGCCGAAATAAACTACCCTAGGCTGTGCCGGAATGTTCATTTTTTACATCTCTCATACATTGTAAAAAAAATTCGTATGAAATTTAATGTACTGGTACTGGAAGTTTTTATGCATAAACTGGCATATTAAATTTCATGTGGAATTGGGAGGAAATATTAACGTAGAGTGTATTAAAAACTTTTGAAATATTTTACTTCAATTTCACTCCAAAAGTCCATTAATTTTTCATGACAATTGTACATTAATTTTAATTAAATTTAATGTACATCGAAGGTACATTAAATTTACAATTTTTTAACAGTGGAAAACTGGAATGAATTGTACACGTGAGTGAGAAAGTACGCTTTATGGGTGTCGATCTCAGATACCCTCTTACTACAATACTCCGGCACGCTCCGGACCAGCGTTCCCATTCCAGTGTCTCGGAAACGCCCGAAGACATTTTAACTTGTGGACAGTCGGTGTGAAGTTCAAAATTATTAAAAAGCTAAAATTATTTTCGACCGCTTTTTTATTCGAAAATTCATTTTCAGTAGTTCGAGATCAACGTTTTGACCGACCAGATTTAGAAAAGCTGAAATGTTGAAGTTAAAAATAAAGACAAGCTAATATTTTAATAGTCTACATAACTATCAGAAGGATGTCGAGAATATAGATTTTGAATGATTAAAACGTAGATACGCGCAATATCGAAGGGCCAAAAAATAGAGGGCGTCGAAATAGCGAAAGCGGATAGCAAAAATCCAAAAAATCGTTGAAGATCACATAAAAAAGATAACAAATGTGAGAATGTGTGCGTGTGTTTCGGAAGCTGTCGCTATCCTGACCGTCCGTCTTTCTGATCGTTCGCTATTTTGACTTTTCGACTTATTGTTCTTTCGCTATAATGAATTCGAGATTATGAACACTCTTAATATCCGTAATTTTAGATTTACAGGACGCAAACTTTCTAGTGTTTGAATTTTCGTCTTTTCTAAGGTTCACCCCTTGCAATATCGTCTATTCATATATTTATTCTCGATATAAGTTAATTTCGATATATTTATGTTCTCAATTTTTATTTACTACTTAAGGAATCTCAGACGACAGGCTGCTGTACATTTGAACGTTTGTTACTCTTCTATTTCGAAATATCGGCTGTTCCAACATTTTGATGTTTCAAAATTTCGAATCCCACCCCAGCGACTTAATCACGTGGTTAAACAGCGCCTGCATATTCGAGGGTCCTCGGTGCCGATCCGTAGGGCGGGACACGAGCGGAAGTGGATTTCGCCTAAACAAAGTAAACTTAATTTCTTTTATCTCTCCTAGCGGCAACACTTCCTCAGCAGGCTCGCAGCGAAAAAAAAAAGAAAAGTGCGAGGAGCTTTTACTCGCTCTATGCTCCCCGCTCTCCCAAACGAGCCATCTCCCTTTCATTACCGCTCTCGCTCCCTTGGCTCGCGGCCCTTCTCTTCAACGCGCCGACAGGCGGATAGTGTAAAAAAAATTAAAAGGAAAAATTTAAAAAAAGCAGTTGGAGGAAAAAACGGGAAAAAAAGAAAAACAAAACAGCCGAGGGGAAGAGCGGTTCGTCGGGCGTATTATACACGAAACGGGTTAAATAACTCCGGTGTAATAACACCAGGTGTATTTTAATTTCGTGGAGGCCCCGCGGTGAGGATATCCGAGCTATGCGTTTAATTAATAGACGGTACCACCCGGAGGGGGAGAGGGAGGAGGAGAGGGGGGGGGGGGGGGAGTTGTGCGAGGTACGACAATCCCTATCGTTTATCCTTTTCCTATATCCGTTTTCAAACCGGCCCAAAGTCCGAAGGCTCCAGGTGCGCTTTACCACATTTTCATCCCCCCTCCCTTTGCTGCCCCTCCCCACCCCGCCAAATAAATAAAAATAAATAAAAATGAAGAGCTCCGGAAACCAGCGTATGAAAAACGTTGAACCCACACGGGTAAAAAAGCTCACCCGAGCCACCGGTGCGTAAAGCGACAGCTCTCTCGTAACGGTTCTCAGTCCACTACGTTATTACGCGGTCGCGGGGACTCGCAACCCTCTCGACACTGAGTCGCTCCGCGAAACCCTCGTGTTTAACTTAAGTCGGTGGGTTTTAGCGAAGGGTCGTAACTGGCTAACAACGGATACTCGTTGGGTAGGGTATAGCCATAGATACGCCGAGGGATGAGCTGGAGAGAACAGTGTTTTGCCAGGAAGGGGTTGGTCAAGAGACGTTATGAAAGAGAAGCTCAAATATGGGCGCTATCCTACAGGCGGAGGGGGGGAATTCAGGAAATCGTGGAAAATCTACGAACGCGCGAGTATTAGCTTCCCCCTCCCCGATCCGTCCTCACCTGGGTTCTGCAGAAACTGCATACTTATTATGCAGGAGAATCGTTGGAGGGAGGGTAAGAGGGTGAGAGAGTGAGCGGGAAGGGAGGGGAGGGTGAGGGTGAGGAACTGCTTGGCAACGCTAAAGCTAGCTGCGGACGCGAATCCGCGTATACGCGCGGTCGCGTTAAGGACTATGGTTACAAGCCTGAGGGAGGCAAGGTAGATATTGTGTGTGGTGGGTGAGGGAGGGGGTGGGGGGTAGTTAGAGTACCTATAATACGAGTAAAATAAGTATATACACAGGAGCGCGGGCAGAGCCACGGGTCGTTTATCCAGAGCGAAAGCTTCGAGCGCTTGTATTCTTGTTTCCGGTAGAGCAAAGGGTGGTTTGGCTCGCTCCGCTCGGGCTTGTAACTGCCCCGACGTTGCACGTTATTGCGGCTGAATATTACTTTCACAAGTGCCGGGGCACGGCGATTCTGCATCCTGGGAGAGTGTAGCGACGAAATTAGTTTCCATTTTTAATTATCTTTATCCAACGACGAGTGAGGGTCGGAGGGTGTTTCCACGTTTCGTTTCCGTGCGTCTGTCTTTCGCTCGGGGCACGCGGGAAACGACGAAGTTCCCTCGAACCGTTATCGCGGTAAGGGAGCTCGATAATTGCGATAGTTCTTATCGAGATTCTTCGGCGATCACTCAACGAATATTCGTTACGAATGTTTTTACACGTCTGTACTATAGTTCGATAATTTGATCGATAATTAATATTAAGTGCCAATAATAATGATAATGATCTTCCGAATAATAACTTCTCAATAATAATTAGTAAGAGGTGAAAAGTGATAAGGGATCGGACTCGATCTAGGACATAAACAATGTTCCCATATAATTTCTCTTGTCAATTCGTTGAAGCGGTTGAAGACCGTCCGCGGGGAAGTCCGGGGCAAAATGTGTTAGGAAAAAAATGCATTTGCTTTAATATGTATAACTTGACGGGAGATTTAATTTGATTATTTGCTACGGGCGCAAAGCCGAGCCCCCGGAAACTAGAGGCTTGGCGGACCGTCCAGAGGACACCCCTCACGAGTTTTCCACATTCAGTCCTCGTGTAATGGAACTACATCCCATATTCCGCCTTAAAAAAAAATACAAAAAACATCCCAGGGCATTATCCCACATACACATACATACATTGTATTCACTTCCTCACCGGAGCGTACCCACCAGGCAGCCATGGAGCTGCAGAAACTGCTGGAAAGATAGCTGAAAGTCAGGAGGATCTGGCAATGGGAGAACAAGCATGGCGGGGCGAGCTTCTGGCGCGAAATCGCTTAAAAGAACGGGGAACGATGGCCTCGGCGATGAGATAAAGAAAGAAGCTAGTGCCTTGTAAAGCTCGTAACCCAGATGCGTCCCGTGTGTTTTATTGTCCTTTTACGGGCGACGGCTGGTGGCCGAGAGGACCGGGAGGGGGAGGGGAGGGTGAACGAGGACGAAGATGAAGAGAAGCGGAGGTGAGGAGGCTCGGAGGGGAGGGCACCGGCTCCCGGAGCTCGAGCCTCGAAGTGATCCGAGATCGTCCTCTTCTTCGTTCCTCCGTCCTCTCTCCTTTTCTCTTCACCCGGCGCCGGGGCGACCTTATCCATCCATGGTACATATAACGTACCGTAAACCATAGAACACATCCCGCCCGCCATCTATACCTATACAGGCCATCAGGTCGTCTACGCCGAAAGTTTGGTACGGCCGACTGGAGAAGCGGAAGCAGAAGCAGAAGCAGCGGTTCTTCGGGGAGACGTCGTGAAACCCCGGAGTAAAGTGGATGGCTAACGGAAGCCGCTTGCGGAGAAGAGAAGACGCGCGGTGGGATGCTGCGTGGCCATCGGGATGAGAGAATGCCCCGGGGCACTCGCCTGCGGACGCCGGCCTTCTTCTGCGAAGACGTCGCATCTTCGATCTCGCTTCTTTACCGACCCTTTCCATATCATCCCCATCACCCCCCCCCCCCTTCTTCTCTTGCCGCTATAAACCCTCGTATGGGTAACGCTCTGCGATCTCCCGGAGTGGAAGGAATTACCGTGGGGACTGCGTCCGAGGAGATTGTAAAATACGATAAACGAGTCATAAAAGAAAAATCGAAGGGACGAAATTTATGTTTTGCCCGACTACGCTAAAAGGTCCAGATTTCATGCCTGCAACGGGGGCGGAAAGTCGTCGATTCTTGACCAGCGGGCCAAAAAGAAACGCAGCGGGCCGAAAAGTATCGCAGCGGGCCGAAAAGTGACGCAGCGGGCGGAAAAGTAGCTACAGCGGGCCGAAAAGTAGCTACCGCGGCGGAGAACTTTCCATCCCCATTGCAGGCATAGAAATGTAGCTACTTTTTGGCATATCCATGTAGGTTTTGCCGATGAAACGGACGCGGCCGATTTTCGGGCTAATGTTGGCGTGGCGATTGTTGAATCCTCAACGCTCGGCCAATATTCGGCTAAGTATTGTCTCGCCAATGGTTGGTTTGATCGCTTGTGGCCAATGCTCGGCTGCGTTCGACGCACTAATTGTTGGTTAGTCGATTTGAGGCCGATGTTCGGCCGACTGTTTGCTCACCATTGGTTGGTTTGACAGTTGGCGGCCAATGCGTGGTCAAGTAGTGACTCTCCAATTATTGGTTTGTCGATTTGAGGCCAATGTTCGGCCTAGTATAAGCTCACCAAACATTGATTTTCCGATTTTAGGCCAATGTTCAGCCGAATACCGATTCCCCGACAGTTGGTCGGTTGATGCATGATCTCATGAGTCATTGGTGTGCCGATTTCAGGCCAATGTTCGACCGAATATTGATTCGCCAACAGATGGTCTGTTGATGTATGATCTTACGAACCATCGGTCTGCCGATTTCAGGCCAATGTTCGATCGCAGATCGAGTCGCCAATTATTGGATTACCGATGTGACGCCTACATTGGACCATCAATCATCGGCTTTCGCCGCTAGATGGCGCTAACCCAAGTTGTTTCTTGCAAGCGAAAGTGTATCCGAGCATCAATATAAGAGCATGCGAAATAACACCTTTTTTAACTTTCGCAAAGTATGCGTATTATTTTTGGATTCGGTACTAGGTGCTCAATAAATGCATTGACATACCAATATACGATATGTATTGCCAACACATTGACTAAGTGTGATCGCTTTGAGAATTCTCGCAGGAGAGAAAATGTAAAATATAATGCCTTGCAGACCAATTCCAACTTTTACAATAAAATAAAAGTATTGCTTCAAAATTACTCTCGCCCTATATATGAACCTATAGAGGGCCGACATTGACAAACAATTACCGGTCGATCCTCTTAATCGGTCTTGGGGCCAATATCGGCAAGTACTTATCATCCAAGGCTCCCTCGATGATTGGGCCAAGCCCGCATGCCAATGTTGGCAACATCAGTACCAAGCTTCGCCCAACCATCGGCCACATCCGATCACCCTACATGGGTAGTCGGGCAAAAAATAGAGTATGCCACTCGGGAGGAAGTGCCTTTTCACCTCGAATTTTTGCCCTCGCTTCGCTCGGGCATCAAACTTCACGCTCGGTGAAAAGACGCACTTTCCTCCCTTGTGGCATAATATACTATATCATTACTCGGTACGGAAATGGCCACTTTTCCACCCCCTTCGCGTGCGTAAAACCGCCATTTTCGCATCTGGTGATGAAAAATTTCGTACATATCTCGTGTGCCGGACCTCGTCACCGTCACGAACAGCAAGGCGCGACAGCAACTCTAATCGTGAGGGAATGGGAAGGAGACCCGATCGCAGCATTTGAGGAAGCTTCTTTTAAAATTTAAACCACGAAAACTCGTCCCCCGGCCTGTCACGGGTTTAACGGCTCTTCGTCGTAATCTCATCGTCGGAAGATCTCGCATTCGTTCCGGCTACACACGGATTACAGCGAACTTATGGGCATATCGACCACCAATTAATAGCAAAACAAACGTGTTCGATTTTTATCGAGGAACGAAAAAGACACTCAGTCAATTTTCTTATCCAGTCGTTCGATGCTGATATATTATTTTTATTATTCTTCTCAATTCTCCTATCCAGCATAACCGTCTCGAAAACAAAAACGAAATATCCTGCAACTCCACCAAAAACAATCGCTCGCCTTCTTTCGAGGCTCCTTTTTCTTTTACTCGACGACCTGCATGAAGTGATCGCGTTGGCGACACCTCGTGCGAAGCACTTTTTCCAACTCGTGTGATTACGCTTTTCGCCCTCGTGGAGAAATGTACTATGGTTCCGTTGATGAACTTTTGGCGGATACATTGTAGTGATTGATCCTATAGACCGCAGGCTCTCACAGAAGCTGATGAAGATTGTTTGACATTTTTATTTCTGTGATGTTCATCTACCCATCAAGTATCGGGATCTTTTTGCCTATCGCAAACGACCGTGCCTTCTTTTAAGCTCAAAAATGATATGAATAACTAGGAAAAATGTTGGGTGAGACTGCCGGGCGAGTACCTAACGTTAGACGTCGTTACCACTGCTGGTAATGTAGATGGACGTACGCGTAAAGCTCTGCGATCTGCCGGAGTGGAAGGAATTACCCCGCGGACTGCGTCCGAGGAGATTGCAGAATACGATAAATGATTCATAAAAGGAAAATCGGAGGTACGAAATTTATTTCGGTTTCGTTCATGAACTTTTGGCGAAGACAGTTTCGTAATTGAATTCGCGCGAGCTAATGAAAATTGTTAAAATTGTGTGTTTCTGTGATCTTTATTAACGGGGACAAATGTTGGGTGAGACTGTCAGGAAGTACCTAACATCAGATGTCGCGTCACCTCTGCTTATGATGTAAATAGGCGTGTAAGTAACGCTCTGCGATCTCCCGGAGTAGAAGGTATTACCACGGGGACTGCGTCCGAGGAGATTGTAATAGTAATTTGCGATACAAGTGCGGTAAAGCGAACTTTATACGCACGCTGTGAAGTTAGTCGCACGAGTGCGAGTGCTCCCTGTGGTATACGAGTGCGGCGAGTGCGACTTACTTCACAGGTAAGCAAAACGGTAAAACAGAATAAACGACATAATTAGCCGTCACATTAGTCAAGAAATACAACAGAACACATTATAGAGGATCGCACACAAATAATACCCGGTTTAATAAGAATAATGAAAAGAAACAAACAAAACAAACGTCGTTTTGAAGATGGCCCCGACCACGGTTGAAACGTTATTGAGTCTCTTCAGTAAAAACCAAAACGAAGCGGATTCCGAAATTAGACCGTTCCGAAGCCGCAGCAAATCAAAGAAATAAAAGCTAATGAAGATTGTTTGATATCTTTATTTTTGTGATGTTCATGAATGGGGAAAAATGTCGGGTGTGTGTCAGGCGAGTGCCTAACGTCGGACGTCGTTGCGACTGCTGGTAATGTAGATCTCTCTTCGTTGCGCTTATTTTTTTCTTTATTTTTTTCCATCAGAGGCAGAAACATCCAGGCTGACCTAACCCGTGAAACATAAAAGCGCGATACAAATGTGAGGCAATTTTTCCAAACAGTCCCACCAGAGACGAAACAGAACTCGCGCTTTCTTTCCCCATTCCTGTCCGCCGTTGTTATGGAACGCGGAGGCATGGCCCGGCAGCGCCAACACTATACGTCCCATTTGCGGTTCTCGGACGGAAAAAACCTAGAGAAAATTGCCCTTTCCGCGACATTTTTCTCCATCCAACAAGGTCATACAGGCAACATCGCGCTCGCCCCGATGCTCCTTCGGACTCTTCTCGTTGGATCTCACGGTATTAGCGCTACGTGTACCACGGATCCACCCCTACCGTTCAGAGTGTTACTCCTCAGCGCTCGAGACTGAATCGACCTTTATTTTTCATCTCTTTTTTTTTCTCTATCCCTTCCACGATCTCACCCGACGGTTATGACGACTTTGATAGATTTCGCTGGTTTCGCCATGACAACGCGCAAAACATTTTCCCTCGCTCGAGCTCCGAACCACTTTCGGGTTTCGCTTCTCTCCTCATCCCGACGCGGATTCATCTCCCGCGAGGGATAGCGGAGCACGCACAGCTCCTCGCTCGCTCGGTCCTGCGAACGCGACCGCCTACCTAATTGATAAAAATCTCTCGCGAAAGTGTGTTCGCCGGCTTTTCCATCCCCCTAAGAGAATGCGCGCGCACGCTCCGCCAGCTCGTCATCCCTCGGGCGGGTCTAACGATGAATTTCATCTGACACGACGCTGGAGAACGATCGACCCTACTCGCGAATATTAACCCGAGCAATATCCATAATTGGCCGCAGCTGATCCAAGAACGCGCGAATCAGTAGTAGCGACGTAGCTCTGCATTATACGTCTGTCGAAATAAAATGTATCGAAAATGTTTGTTTGAAATTGGAAAAAATTGTGAAAATGGCCCACCCGATCGGCGATCAATGATAGCTAGAACGGGTCATTTTCCTTTTATCCTACATTAACCGTTCACTTAGAGACCTAGAATTTATCAAGGCGCAACCTTCGAACGATTCAAATAACAAGTTGATGTGCTAAAAAAAATCTGTAAAAATCTGTCATCTGCGTTTTTTTGATAACGCAGAAGAAAATTTGTTACGGACATCCGTATCGTTTTTTGTGCTTAAGGGCGGGGTAAAGTTAATTCGTGCAAAAAAAGGCACATTTTTGTGAATTTTTTTTTGGCGACACAGTTAAAATCTATTTATTAAAACCAATGGTACATTAAAGTATAACATTTGAACAATATTGTGTGATACTTTCATGAAGAAATATTAAAAAATACGGCAATCGCAGCAATTATTCGCAAGCGTCTCGGAAAAAAGTAGAATTGCGGTGCCTCTCATAACTCGGAGCTGGATGATCTGAAAGCAAAACATCAAAGTTCTTTCATTAGATAATCGCTTTCCCCAGGTAACGCTGAGAGGGTTTTTCGAAATTTCAATTTTTCACTTTGTGGGAACACTTTGAAGGGAAAAACGCGATTTATGCGAAAAAAATCGGCTAATTTGTTATTGTTAAATAAAAAATATTAACAAATTTATTACCTCGTAAATTATGTACGGAAATAGTGTTCAAAACATCAAAAGGATCGGTGCAGTAGTTTTGAAGTTATGAGGGGCACCAACTTTGATAACTTGAGTTGTGGGAAAAACGCTTTAAAGTTTTAAACACTAAAAAATTTGGAATAAAACGTTCATAAGCGAGTTTTATCGGCTTACCTCACACTGAATCATCGATGCCAGGTCCATAAAGAATGTCGCTATCATCCACGATGTCTAAAGCATTTTTTTGCTCCTGTCCACGACGAATCCTGCCTTCTTTAGTCCGTTTTTCAGCTTCCTGCTCTGCTCGGCAGATACGCATGGAGTCGGTTGATCGCGCCCATTCATGAGCGCTTGTTTCACTACTAATTCCCATGTCTTGCATGGAGGTTAGTGAAGCAAATGAACCTTCATTGAAGACACAGGCTGCCACATAAGCTGCAATCTCAACGATGACAGAGGTTCCACTCAGGTGCTTTGGTGAGTTTTTCCAAATAAGTTGGTTCAAACTTTCATTGTTGTTCTGCGTAAAGTCTCCGACACATCGCTCCAGGAGCGCATCTCTGCTCTGATCTTCATAGATAGGCTTGATGGCATCCAAAACATCCTTGGGAAGAGCACTGCACGTGTGTTTAAACGAATCCAATGCATTAGCAGCTGCAGCTTTTTGTCATTCGCACCAGAAGTCCGCGCCGCTCGGGCATTTTTTATGCTGTGGATTCTCGTCCGTCGAACTGCAGTGAAAGAACGTTGCCCGGATAGCATTCTTCATATTTTCCACGGAATCAGAGTGACGTCTGCCTGTGAAGTAACCGATTAACGAGGTGACGCCGAATGAAGATGAGAAGCCTCTTTTTTTCCATGTTCCGTCGCCTGATACAGTGAGTTCGTCGGCATCTTCAGTTTTTTTCTCTTCGGCTGTTGCTGCTTTTTCTTCATTTGTAGCAGATAATCGATTCGCGACTTCTCTCACAGTCGAGCACATTTTTTCATGTAATCATTGTACGTTGGTCTTGATAAAAAGCTACTAGACAAATCCATCAAGCCGCAAAACTTTTCACAGCCAGCTAATCCAAGGCCTAATATCCTCATCGCGAAAACAAACCGATAATTAACGTCGTAAACACCAGATTTTATTCTTGCACTGGACGGAACATTTGTAATCTGTTTACAGCTTTCGCACGACACTTTGATGTTAAATCCAAGGCCTTCTTCCTTAGTTGAATGAAAATTTTCTTTTCCATCACATTTTACACACTTCACTAGCGTAGCAGTTGTTGAAAAAACGAATAAAAATCTATTATCCTATAGTATTTTTCAAGATCCTCCGTAATTTCTTTAGCTGACGCGCTACTTGTTGAAACGTCTTCGCTTTTACGTTTTTTGCGGAGTTACAATTTTTCAAGGTCGATGTAATCTCAAACCAGTTGATTTTCTATCAGATCTTTTAACTTTTTTAGGTATTTTAGCAATAATTTAAGACAAGACTTAATGAAGAAGGAGTTAAACGAGGCGAAAAACGGAGCGCACGTGTACGTCTGCTTGATAGAATGTTTACTGCTACACTAAATTATATACTCTACACTGAATAAATATACAGTACAGGTATAAGCACGTTTGTACTTGTGTTGAAATTTCTATAAAGAAAGGTAGAGGGTAAGGTTACGTATATTATATAGAGAGTGAAACAGCTGCCAGGTAACAATAGCGCGCTCGGGCCAGGCAGGAATAAAAAGCAGACAGGTATAAAAATACTCATAACGTCAATTTTGCTCCGATCGACTTGAAATTTTGACACAATATTCTTGAGATATTATGCATTCAGTTAAAAAATTTAAAAAAATGCAAAAAAAATATTTTAATACTTTACCCCGCCCTTAAAAGAAGGCATGGTCGATTGCTCCTGGCGAAAAGTCCCCCGTGCTTGAATGGTTAAATTTGGTTTTTCGAATACAACCTAATATATTGTGCCGGGAAAATAAAAATGCTCTCTTTTCTCGACGTCTACGCTCACGTTGGCTCCACGAGCGCTTTAGTTTTATCTGCAAGTTGTCGAATTCACTTGCCATATCCCCTACGAATTCACCTGCATACCCACGATCTAACTGCTATACTCGACTAAAGCGATGGAAAAAGGCAAACGAGTGCGTGTGTCGCTGGAGTCGAATTGTCAAACCCACAGGCTAATTTCGTTGGAGGGGATAGCAATGTATCTCACGATACACGTGAGCTGACGGGAAGAGATCGACGAAAAGAGAGAGACTCGGATCGACGTCGAGGAGCGACGAAAGTCAGCCCTCGAGGAGTCTCATTATTTGTCGAGATTATTGTTGAAATTATTATTTAAATTATAATTATACTGTCTTTTGTATTGTTACTCTGAGAAAAAAAATCGATGGAGTCAACAAAATGTGTGCTTACGGGTGGCGAAATAAATTTTTGGTTGATCGAACGAAATGATTGTCGTGGTAAGTGAAAAAACATTTGATTCGACGGTCTGTTAGTTCGATCAACGAGGTATTCCTTTCGATCAACTAAACATTTGTTTCGCCACCCGTAAGCGCACATTTTGTTGACTCAATTGATTTTTTTTTCTCTGTGTAAGTTCCGTCAAAATTATAAAGTGAGCTGTGTGCGTGTCAAGGGATAACGCTTGCAGTTAAGTCGAGTTAATAATAGTATATTATGCTACAAGGGAGGAAAGTGTGTCTTTTCACGGAACGCGAAGTTTGATGCCCGAGCGAAGCGAGGGCAGAAATTCACACGAGGTGAAAAGGCACTTTCTCCCGAGTGCTGATTGTGCTAAAATTGGCCATATTTCTGTGCCTGCAATGAGCATGGAAATTAGCCGAGTCTTGACGAACGGGTGGAAAAGTGATTTAGCGGGAGAAAAAGTTAACTTTTCCTCCTGCTCGTCAAGAATTGGCCACTTTCCACCTAGTTTCCACCTAGCTAAATAGGGCATTTTTAGCGTAGTCGGGGAAAAAAGATATTACAGAAATGATATTACAGAAAAGGTATTACAGAATGATATTACAGAAAAGATATTACAGAAAAAAAGAAATACAGATACCCATATCGCCCACGTGGTCATATCACCCTAATAAGAGATTTGAAGGATTGTGAAGTGGGTTGTTCGGGTTTCTTATCTTGATGAGCTTTCTTAGGACTATTATTTCTGCAGAGTGGATTTTTTTTTTCGAGATGTTGTTGCAATTAATGATCTATGTTGCTTGTTCTATAGTGATCAGTTTGTTACGATGCGTAATTTTGCGGAAGTGTCCAGCTCGGGCGATTGTTTTTGTTTTGATGATTGCGTGCGTGTGATGTAGGTTCAGTTTGTTGTCGAGAGTGATGCCTAGCTAGCGTATGTATATATATGGCAAAAATATAGTTCATCTATATTATTCTAGTGAAATAATGTTTTTTAAAAATATTTTTCGATTTATGGATACATAGATGAAACAACCGTGCCGATGACTGATTGGTAGTTTTTTTCACCCACTATTCGACCCCTCTCGTTCCATTAACGAAGATCAGATCCCCAACCATTCATTTTTTTCATTCGAGCAGCGATCACGAATATAATCTTGCGAGGGTCCATTATTTTTCTTCTTATATCCCTCCTCGGAAAAGCTCGGAAAAGCTTCGAAGGAAGGGGGAAGGGGGGGGGGGGGGTTGGTTTCAATTACGACAAAACCTCACAGCACTCGAGCCGATTCCAGCCACGATCCCTTCCTACGCCCTCTAATACCATTGCACCTAAAATAATGATAATAATACATGCCAAGGAATAAGGGGATGGTTTTAGCACGGTACTCTCGCTCCACCACTGCGGTCACCGAAAGCTGTGCGAACGGGATCGGATTAATTTTCGTCGACGAAGGAGGCCCGCCCTGTGCACCGACTAGGCGAAGATGAAGGGTGGAGATTCTCCTTCGTACACGTCTGTAGTGTGGTGAGAAAAAAATACACACATATGTATATAGATAGATAACAGAGTCGCGGCGAGAGCTTAGAAGGGGGTCGATAATGCGCATTCCGACCGCAAAAAGCGGCTTACGTCGGGAGCTCGGCCAAAAGAGCTTCCAGCTCTTCCCCCCCCCCCCCCCCCCCCCCCTGTCTCCTTCGACATTCTGTCCTCTACTAGGATTTTTTTTCGAATTTTTTTTTTTTTAAAGTATGAGACGGGAGAACGGCGCTTGCACCCAGAAAAATAATTTATTTGACGGGCGCAAATTTTTATTTGGTTCTAATAAATACTTATGCACTGAGAGAAGGATCTAACAAAAACTGTCGATCGTATAAGGAAAATTACCATTACACATAGTAGTAGGTCACTAGAGCGCCACCTAAGGTGGAAGGTCTTACATTTTCTATGCATTTTTACCATAATATCTACGAAAAATTCTTGTAAATCTGGTACTTCCTACCGTAGAAGGCGGACTAATTCCCTACTACTATGTGCTATGGTAATATCTCTCAAACGATATTGTCATATTTACTAGGTCTTTTTGTCAGTGTAACGCACGCAATAATAGAAATCCTGAACATACTCCACGACACATAGTGGCACTTAGTCCCCCAAATACAAGTGATGTACAACACCATCGCACTCACACTCTTCTTCGCAAATCAAGGTAGACAAGCAGACAAATTACACGGGCCGAAGGACTCCGGTCGATGGTCCATTGAGCAAAGGAAAATACAAACTAAAAATTTCACCCACTCACTCATGTAAACATTCTGACGAATAAAATTCTTGTACTGCTACTAAATATTTATTTACGGGGTGCCGGTTAAATAAATTATTTTTCTGGGTGTGGGTAGTTTAGGTATACCTACATCATATATCTATAACGCATCCGCAGCGAGCGCGTAGATGCGTAGTACCTCATGCGCATGATCGGCAAAATAGCGAACTCACCGGAAGAGCAAAGAGAAAAAAGCAACGGATAGAGATTTTCCCACGGGTTCGGTATAACCTAAGTCTAAAGCGGTGTTTTCTACCCACGGGTTTGTTGTTGTCGACGTTTTTCGTCGAGACGGAAGCTCGTAGGAGGATTGCGCCGGAGGATGTTGAGAAACGGGAGTTTTCGCGTAGCTTTCAAATTTTCTCTTCCATACGTTCCTTTTTGTTCGCGAGCTTTTCACGGTTCGGTGCATCGATCACACGGCGAAACGACGATACGGAGGGAAATACGCTCGTGTCTGAGAGGAGGGAAGGGAGGGGATCGGTCTGGAGGAGCTCGATTCTTGGATCGGCGGATCGAACAACCCTTAGATTGGAAGGGAAACTCGTCGAAGCGATGTGAGAAGAGGAAAGCGCGTGAAACGGGAGAAGGGCGCGCGCGAGACGGTCGAGGAGGACGGGGCGAAATGGGGTAGACTAGTCCGAAGCTACGACCACGAGTGCCTTCGCCTAAAAAATTAAAAAATTAAAAAATTCATTACAATTCTTGTTTCTTGTGCGCGCGTTATGTCCAGAATTCCCACGTCATTAATTTTCTTAATTTTTCTGAAGATTTTTCGCGGTGGTCCGTCTCGCCCCCATCCGTTTATTTTGCCCCCGTTTCCCCCTGCGGAATACAATGGAACGCGAGGTGCTGAGCCCTCCCTATCTCTCCTGTTTGGTGTCATATTTATTTCTATTTTCGTCGTCACGTCGCTCCCATAGATATCCTGGAGAGGAGTCTCGTCGGTGCAGCGCGGGAGTTATTGGTACGGACGGTTCGCTATATTTTTTTCTCGTCTCGGCTCTTTGTACCGAAATTGCTGGAATGCCTTTTCATCAATCCCTCTGTTCTCTTTTCGTTGTTTTCTTTCTAGCCGGCTGTGCGTTGCGCTCTCACGGCACGGTTCGCTGTATCTTTTTTGGGCGCAGAGCCGCGACAACCGGCTCTTATTATATCGATGGGTGGAATCAAGCCGTAACTCGCGGAAAAGCCAGTGAAATATCATCGTGATTTTCCGACAAAGCGACCCGGCAGTTTGTTCCAAAGTGCTCGCGAATGGCGGGCATTTTTTAACTCGTGAAAACCCGCGAGCCGCACGGAGGGACGAGCTTTTGTGCGGGAGCTTACAGCGTGTCGCGCCTCCGACATAGCGACTCCACCACTCGATGCTCGACCCGCATGCCGGTGCTGCTGGTGGTGGTTATGGGTCGTTGTTTCGAGCGAGCCCAACATTCGTACATGCAGCGAAACCGGTGTGGGACAATGTAGTATTATATATTTGTAGTATTATATATTATATATTATCACTGTAGTATTATATATTTTTTTGGGAAATATGTATCTGTGAGAAATATATATATTTGTGACAAATGTATATCTGTGAGAAATGGGTATTTGTGAGAAGTATATATTTATAAGAAGTATATACTTGTGAAAAATATATATATTTGTAAAAAATATACATTTGTGAGAAATATATATATTTGAGAGAAATATATATTGGTGAGAAATATATATATTTGTAAGAAATATATATATTTGTGAGAAATATATATATTTGTGAGAAATATATATTTTTTGATGAGTAGTACGCAGGATCGTGGTGGAACCCTGGGAAGAGCGTTCTGTCACTTCTACAATGTGTATCTGCTGTCTTCTGTACTACAAAAGCTGGTAAAAAAGAGGAACAGAGGGAAGCGGGGATGACGGTGACGAGCCAAGACAAATTTTATCGTCACCGTCGCATCGGCGAAATGGATGCGTGCTCTAATATTCTCGATGGTATGATAACAAAATTTCATGAAATTTCTTTGTGTACCCAACGTCGCCATGAGGCATACGTCCCAGATATGGTTTTGCCATCATGTGAAATACAAACATTGCTTGACCAAAGTATTTTTGTTCGTTTGTTGTGAGGCATAGAATTATTGTTAATTACTTTTTTCCGTGCAGAGGCGAGAGAATTTGTAATCCGGATAACTACTCGTGCGGTCGTATAATCAATTTTAAAAAAATGCTGTTGTTGCCACTCAAAATTCAACGAACGCAACAGAAATATATGAAGGTATGATAGAGCTCAGTACAGACGAGAAGTGCGTGAAAATCCGCTGTGTCGTTTGACAAAAAAATCGTCAAAGATCTATCCAGGCCCCGCCGGCGAGTGGAACATTAAAGCTGCATTAACGATCATATACCAACGCGGAGTTAACACAGCTACAGAGAGCTCTCGCGCGTTATCCACTTCGTAGACGAGCTCGCAAACCTTTGCGTGCCCGGCAACGAGAGTCGCATTCCCTGACAGAGAGAGGAAGGGACAAAAAGTGTTGAAACGTGTAAAAGTGCCGGACTAGAAAAGCTCCGTTCTCCGTTCTGGCGGGTCTGAGTCAAACGAAAGATTTTCACGAAACTCGAGCGAGAAAAGACACGAAATAACGAGACCGGAATAGTCGTACAAAACAATGAATAAAATAAAATAAAATAAAATAAAATAAAACAAAATAAAATAAAATAAAATAAAATAAAATAAAATAAAATAAAATAAAATAAAATAAAATAAAATAAAATAAAATAAAATAAAATAAAATAAAATAAAATAAAATAAAATAAAATAAAATAAAATGAAATAAAATCTCTCAGTGTTACAAGCTCTTGCGGTCTGCGGATGCGATTACGGTCGAGTGGCTGTTTCGCCGCGGTATTGCCAGCACCCTTAAGAGATGTACTCACGAGCTTCGTCTCTCTCCTTCTCCCTAAAGAACGTGAGATACAGACAGAGAAAGAGAGATCACAGAACGACAAACGCGGAAGCTGCGAAGGTTTCTCTGCCCGTTGATGTCCCCGATGATTCATGAATCTACCGTTATAATAATGGCATCACCTACTTCGCAGTTTGCATACAGGCGTCCACATAAGTGCATACACATACGCGTGTATATCGCATATATATATATATATTTACGTTACACACAAGAAGTCCAATCCGAGTCTGGGCTGTACCAAACTGGACAGACGTATTTCGGTCAAGCGTACAACGGAAACGAGCTACTCCCTTGGGTAATATATAGTACCGTGCGCCGAGTGAGTTACGACTCGTGACTCCTCAACCTTTCCGTACCGTAAACTATATAACTACACAAACCCCCGGTGTAAAACGCTTCGGCATACACGTTTTTCCTTATTAATAATAACGATCTCGATCCGCCTCAGCACGCGACCGAGAGAAATAAAAAGGAGCGAAAGCGACGCACTAAACGAGCGAAACAAAGCTCCGGGTGCTTGAGATACGCTACCATGGGGGAGATCGGTGCAAAATGGAACACCGGGGCAAAATGGACCACTGCCAATTCTTCACTATACATTAAAAAAAGTGTTCCGCCAAGCGCAGAACAGACTCCATTTTGCCCCACGCTCTGCCCCTAACCCCATAACTTCCTCCTTCTCTCGAGCGCCTCCCCAACGGTTTAACAGTGTACGAAAGTCATCAAGATTTTTATATTAACATTTTACCGAGCACTAAAATGCGTTTTAGTAGCAGATGTATATACCTGTCCGCACGATCCGCCAGGAAGGTTACATCACTGAGATATATGTACAATAAATGGCGTCGAGAGATGGGGAAGGAGGGAAGAGAGTGCATGTTCTTTCCCTTTTTTTCTGCTGAATCGACCCATTAGCGATAGAACTCGCGTTGCTCCCCGGTGATCTTTCTCCGTAGGGCAGCGACGTCGTGTCCGCAGGCTCGCTCACGTAAAACGCACCGGATCTATGGAGGGTGGAAAGAGCTTTGGCGAATGGCGAGAGGAGGGGGGGGGGGAGGTCGCGCGGTAAAACGCTTAAGGTAGTGTGAGCGTATAGGCTGATACCACGTAAGATTAAAAGAGAATTGTGAGAGAATTGCGAACACTTCTCGATGGAATAAGAATGTGTTAAAATTCAAGCATATGGAAGGTGTTGAAAATATTGATTTTGCATAATAATAATTTCAAAATGTCAATAACTAATGCAACAAGAGAAAATAGTTCAACGAATACCGACAGCGGAGGATGCGCGGTTGGCGCACGGCTCCGGTGGTCTCCGAAGTCAAGCAATTTCGTTCGCGGTCAGTGCTTGGATGGGTGACCGCTTAGCCGTGCGCTAACTGGCCCATCGACCGTTGAGCGGGAGGCGCTTTCTTCTGAAACTTTGGTGTTTCTGCACTTCACTCAAAGTGCAAAAATACCGGACGATCAGTAGAATATGGCCGTCTGTACCGGCACGGTTTTTTCGTAGTTTCCCCGTGTCCCCGGCAAATGCGGTACAGTGTAGCTAAGTCGGCTACGGACGCACTGGAAGTTAGGTAACTTAGCTGAGTGCGGGTAGGGAGTGCTAGGGGGAAATCGGGATCGGGTTCCGTAAAGACCCAGGAGGGTATACGGTGGAAAAATTGAACAAATATATAGCTCAACAAATCATCCGGAAATCGAACTTATTTTAATGAAAATGATTTGTTAACTTTTCCGAATGCGTACGATTTTTTTCAGGATTTTGTCTAATGTTTGAAAATTGCGTGTTTGTTACATTTATTAAGCTGTAACGAAATTGAAAACTCGCAATTTTCGAGCCTTAGACAAAATTCTGAAAAAACGCATACGTATTCGAAAAAGTTAATAAATCATTTTCATTAAAGGAAGTTATTTTTCCGGGTGATTTGTTGAACAATTTTTTTTATCACTTTGTCAATAACCGTTTGAAATTATTATTATGAAAAATCAATCTTTTCAACGTCTTCCATATGCTTGATTTTTTTCAGATTTTTGTCCCATCGAGAAGTGTCCGCAATTCTCTCTGAATCTTACGTGGTGCAAGTCTATACGCTCATGATACCTTAAGCGTGTACCGGAGTCTTTGAGAGCTCCGACCCTCTTCTTCTCTCCACGCTGCTGAGTCCCTTCGGTTATACCGTAAGCGTGCCCTTCCTTCGCTGTGTTCGCGGGGCTGTATTAGCGATACGGCACCGTTCCATACGTTCTCGTGCGTGTTGCGTCCATGAAACGTCGCTCTCGTGCGGTGTCGGAGGGCGAGAGGAGAGCATCGAGGGACGTCGTTTGCGTTACGTACGAGCCGTCGTGTATGAGCGAACGTGCGGACGGGTCCGTGCTCACGGTGCGGGAAGCACACGCTAAGTGGTCCATTCAGTGAGCGACGAGCGAGCCCGACGAGAGAGAAAGAGATCGTCGAGCCGGCGCGGAATACATTACAGGAAGTGGCAGTTAAAAAGCCCTCCTTCATCGCCGCGGACCCAATTCTCGTGACTCTGCGATGTACACCGTACGCCTTAATTCCACCACTGACTTCGTTACCGCTTCACTTTTCCGAGATAAAAGAGCACTCAATCTCGATGACTCGTTAAGTCGGGGTCGGGACGGGATAGACAATTCGAATTAGAACTGGCTACATTTTACTTTTAGAAACTCTTCACGAATTATTATAATAAAGAGCCTCACACTTCAGAAGCATCACGTTTAAAAACCAAGTCGTCCAAACTCGACACGTCTCGCAAATCTACAAACGCATGTGTCGCCCGATTGTGGAGTACGGCTACCCGATATTCTTAAACTACAGAGAAACAGCCCTACATGCAAAAATAAGATCCGCCGAAACAAGCGCACTCAAGCGTCTCATACGCATACGTAAACCTGCTAACCCTCTATTCAACCCACGAAACTCTCTGCTATACAAAAACACCGGAATAATACCAATTACGAATAGACTGAAAGATCTCGGCCAGTGATTTGCTTGTGAAAACTTAGAATACATCGAACCACTGTACATCCAACGGTCAGCACACATCATCACTACGCATAAATACCCTACACACACCGTACACGAAACCCTCCAAAGAATGTACAACGAAAACCATACTTAGAAACTAGCTCACTGCTGCATACTTACATATACTAACTCACACTCAATATTGTTCTACATAAATCACAGATATCTAGGTAAACCAAAGAAACTTTGGAGCTGAAGGACCAAGGTCGATGGCTCGTTAGCAGATACAGTTACCATACATTCATGTAATCACCAAGCCATTTGTAACATACTTGAATGAGCGAAAACCATTGTAACATCTTGTTAATAAATTACTTGTAGTACTACTTATTATATTAATGATTATTATTATTATAATCATTGTAATTATTATAATCATAATAAAATGTATTGCTTTGTTATATTATTACATGTTACTGATAATAATAATATAATATATTATTGTTGTTATTGTTATTTGTCTATAATTACGCAAGTTGGGTGAATCCTACGTAAAAGTCAATATGGGAAAACGAGAGCTTCCAAGCGTGAGTATAATTCCCGCATAATAAATAAATAAATAAAATTTCCCGCTGGAGTTAATTTCACCACGGGCTTCGTTACCGCTTTATTTTGTCGGTATCGAAACAGGATGGACGATTCGACTTAGAACTGGCCAGAATTTATTTTAAAAAAGCTCTTTACGAATAATAACTGTTACAATCATCATAATATGTTTTATTATTATTATTTGTCTGTAATTACGCATGTTGGGCTGATAATACACAAAAATCAATGTAGCTAAATACGAGAGCTTCCGAGCGTGAGTATGATTCGCAGCGAGTTTATTCGTCGGTAAAATTTCCCGCAGGAATTCCGGGAGAAACGCTTCAGCGCCTAGTAATATAATTTTAATTATATGACTAGTCGCTTGGTTTTTTTTTTTCGTGTAGCTCGCCTATATGGATCATATATGGGCTTACATAAGTTTACATATGAATCATACACGTTTATCCACCTGGGATGCTTCGATACCGTCCACGTCTGCCCTCTCCGAAATTTATGATGTGCGGGACATCAAAGTCGGCGGGTGTGTGCGTATATTTGTCGCGCCTTCAGGCACTTGTACATACGATATGTCCCCTCGCACACACTCGCACTGTATTTGAAATCGAAGCGAGAAAAAGGAGGAACAAGAAATACGGTTTTTTTTACCTTGCGAAGCATCTCCTCGAGGGACTCCATGTCCAGGGCAGAGTTGTTGTTCTCCGTTCGTACGGGCTGAACCATTTGTCAAAAAGTTGTCGGCTCCGCGGCACCGCACAACGCACTTGGAATATTTATTTATCGATCGGAGGGTTGTGTATATATATATACACACGGACCGTGACGTTGCGTAACCCGCGAGACGAACGACGCCTTGGTGTTTGCGGTTTGTGTCTATAGTTTTTATTTTCGCGCACTCGTATTTGTTTTTTTTTTTTAAATTTATGTTTTCAGAGATTCGGCAGTTCAAACGATCCCTCGCCGCTAGTCATGTCGCGAGATTTACTCGTAAAAATCGTAAAGATCGCTCGTTCGTACGACCCAAAAACGCCCCGAAGAGAGTATTATTTATCGTTGATCTCGTTACTATAGTTATTTTATTTTTTTCAAAGATTCGGGTGTTCAATTTATTCCTCGTCGCTAGTCATGTCGCGAGATTTGCTCGTAACAATCGCCTCGGCAATTCTCCTTCTCGAAGTCCCAATCGCTCCTTCGTACGATCTAAAAGCGCCCCGACGAGAGTATTATTTATCGTTGATCTCGTTATTATCGTTGTCTCGAGATAAAAAAAAAAAACGGCGAATCGGGGGAGAATCGGTCGAAAAAAAAACGGCGACGGCATCGCGTGTCTTTCATCGATAAATAAGAGGTCTCGCAAGCTCGTTCGCCCGTAAGACAGCGGTAACGCGGTACAGAGGCACGAACGCAAAACAAGGTATAACAGAAGGAAGCAAAGGGAATTAAAAAAAAAAGACGAAAAAAAGACCGCGGAAAGAATCAGCACCGAGCACGGAAGAGTGGAGAGAAATGTAACGTCGGCTCGCTCGCTCGCCTACCCGCTCGCCGAGATATATCTCTCATTTTAACAGGGACTATTTTAACCGACGGTATAAATTGCGCGTCGCCTGAGACCGGACTATTCGTCTTTTTGGCGAAGGGACCGAAGAGCTTTCCGACTTTTCGTCGTATCCGGGAACGTGGCTCTCATCTCTCCATCCGACTTTGCTGCTTCGCACGATCGTCACAGCTTTCGGCGGGTCGGCTTTCGGCGCGCATGCGAAATCAGCGCACGAACCGATTCGAGTGTGGGTTTTTCACTCGGACGAGCTCGGGAAGCTGCGGGACCGAAAGCTAAATTCACGCCGATTCGGTGTTGGATAATTTTCGGGCGAGTCGTAAAACACGTTTGTATCGAAGACGAGACAGCGAAGACGAGACGGCGTCAACGAGGAGAGACCCAGAGGTCCGGAGACAATCCGAGATACTTTATGGAGCCGGAGAGGCAGTACCGAACGGAGCCGGAAAGATAAGATATATATATATATATATATATATATATATGTGAAAAAAGGAGAGTAAACTATTTCGGGTGAAATGTATTTTTACGCCCCCGTTCGAGGTCCATCCACATCCACTTCCCCAGGCGCGTACAAGCAGCGAGGCGTTAAAGAAATGAGAAACTCTCGCGACGGAAAGAGAAAGGCCGTTTCCTGTGTCTTTGCCTCTTTGGATCTAATACGCGCGTTCGGTCCTTCGGCAGACGGAAGGAAACAGCGCGGGGCGATGCTCGATCTCTGTCGGTTAAGTATTCGGGGATCTCGGCCTACGGTCTACCTTCAACTCGGTTAGCCTTGCGTTACCGAGAACTAATTGGGCAACGAGTGGCTCGAAAAAGGTTGGAGAGTCACGCGGTATCGACGCGCAGGACGCTGCGCATGTGGCAGATCCCCGATATGGATCGACGCTCAACCCTTCGAGTACGATGACTTAATGGTGTTGCAAGAAATTATTGTTTTTTGAACTGGTCGACATTTTTTTCTATTAAAATTTTTGGGAAAGAAAAAATGAGTTGTTTTCTGAAAAATGCACTGTTCGCAATTTTTATACAGTAATAAAATGATTTGTATGCTTGACGTTATGCTTTATAAATTTTCGTTGTGATTGAATGTTGTCCGTGAAATTTTTTTCACGAACTTCTGGAATTAGTTTGAAAGAATAATTTTCGAAAATGATAAAATAATATCCGAAATAAAGTGAGACGCAAGATGAATTGAAAATTTGCGGAAAGGTGCAATTTTTCGTTTCGCTGGGACGGTGCCGAGATATAGAGAATTCTTTGTACAACGCCCAAGTAGATGCGGCTCGTGGAGGTCAGACGGTAACTAAAGACGCTCGCGACGTCGGAGACCCGAGCGCTAAATTGAACCATTCAAGAGGTTAATCTCGTTTCAGAGCCTCGAGTTTCTTTTTTCACTCGTGCACAGCGGCGCGATGCGAGGTATTCGCGAGTCTTGAAGTTCGCGAGAGGAAGGATTTGTACAGCTCGGTACATCTCAGCTGCTTCATATTTCTAGTTTCTTGTTCGGCAAGAAATTCCGGAAGATTTTTAAGGCAGAGAAAAAAAAACTCACGTGTGACAACTCTATGGTCCGAACGACTTTGGTCTTAAATCTACCCGTAGCAGACTCCACAGTCGGATCTATGTAGACCGAAGTCTATATGGACGGCACACTTAGAAGAAATGCCGCAACTCAAACAGTTATTTTCGAAATCCATTTAGATTCATATGGACCATACAGATCCATATCGATCCATATTGATCCATATTGATCCATATTAATCCATATTGATCTATATTGATCCATATTGATCCATATAGATTCGTGTAGATCCATTTAAGTCCATATACCTCCATATCGATCCGTCTAGATCTATGTAGATCAACATAGATCCATATAGATTCACATGGATCTTAAGTAGGCATTTTCCCCCAATATAAATCTCCAACCAGTCTACCAGAGATGGATTTCTTTTTACACGTCGCAAGTTCGTATGGCAAAAGTTCAAACAAAGGTTAAAAATGTCCGTTTTCGTCCTTTCTTCGTACCCTGCCGTTGGGTGAGAAGAGTGAGCTGCATCTCTCAACGTAGGGATGCTGCACGCTCGTTAATCCCCTTGCGCCGGTTGCGGCACGACAAATTCCTCCCTTTTACCCAAACTACCGTTCCCTTCCGGAGAGTCTCGGACGAAATGCACATTTTCCACTCTGCAGGGAAGTTATTTAATTACCCCCGAGTTACTCGCCCCGTGGGCAGGATGACCGTGATGCGCCATCCGCTTCTTCTTCGGTCCGTCCCACTCCGGCTTGTTACTCGGGGTGGGCCAGTTCACCCGGTTGCTTCCCGCTCTCCGCCGGGCGTAAACGTAAATTGGTCGGGATGCTGGAAAGTGACTTTTTGCGTATCTTCGGATCAGCCGTGAAACGAGATTACGAGCCCAGTTTCCCTCGAGGCGACTATCCCGGGAACGGAATCCGCGGTAGTACGAGCTAGGCGGAGCACAAGTACTTGGAGAAGAAACTCCTACTCGGTATCGTGAAACTCGTAACGAAGTGCGAGAAGGGGGTCGGGAAGGGAGGAGAGTGAAAAGAACCTGACGTCAACGGCTGCACTGGGCGCCACCCTTGGCCCGGTGCCTTTACCGCTGCAACTGCCATTGCACGATTGGTGTATACAGCGATCCTGCCGGGTATTGGCTTCCGGCGTGTTCCAAACGGATATAGCTGTTCGCGCCGGAAGTAATCGAACTATCGAAACATGGAGGGGGGGGGGGGGGGGGGGGGGGCGGTGAAAAGCTTTCGGGCAAACGAGCTTTGAAAATTACAGTCGACAGAGCTGTATAAATTAGCGAGGCGAGTGTGCGAGGAAAAATACAGAGTCGGGAGAAAAAAGGACGTCGAGCCGAACGGAGAGAGGAGAAAAGGGACGGGGGAGAAAATTGGCACGTCGACGATAACGCGAACCGCGTAAACGAAGCAATTTTACCGTGAACAATTCCGATCCATCCGACTCTCTAGCGCCCGGCGATCGATTGAGATTTCCCTTCGGCCATCGTACCGACGAATAACAACAAGAAACACGCGGAGCATTGAAATAAAAATAAATAATAATTCTACCTCCGCCCTCTCGCCTCTCGATATCTGTGATCTGAACTCTGCGTTCTCTCTTTTTTTAAATTTCTTTCACAATGTCAAAGCTGTCGGGTGTTATATTTTCTTCTTTTTTTTTTTCGATTACTATCGACGTTGCCATTGGCCCGGTAACGCTTTGACGAGTCGAGCGTCGATGCGTTTTGTCGTCGGCGAGCGAGCGAGTCGGACGCCGGTGTGATCAAAGGTTAATTGAAAAAGCCTGGCTTCGGGCTTTCAGCGAACGCGGAGAAGCTCGTGTGTCTCCCAATGTCCGTTAACATTCGCGCCCCGCCCCCCTCCGCCCCCCCTCCCCCTCCCTCCGCATAGACCCCCGAAGCCGTTTTGCCTTTCGCCGTAATAGAGATGCACGGAACTGGTTATACCGACCACCGGCTCTGCCTTCCATTCGGCGAGAGTGCATTCGATGAGGGAGCCTCGGAGGGAGGGCTACCGTGTGCGGTCGCGCTTCGATCACCGCCGACCGGTTACAGCACCAATTCCGATAAAAATTTATACCGTACGCTATCTCATGTGCACACGTATATATACACATATATATATGTGTTTCTTCCGATCGGTTAACTCGATTCTCTACCCCTTTCCATCCACTATTTCTACGGTGAAAAAAAAAGGAAAGTATATCGAAGTCTGCCAATTCGTTTGTGAACTCGATGCGATAGACTATATCGTTCCACAAGGCGACGGCCACTGTTACGTCACTCGATCCACTATCCACATGCGCCTCGCTACTACAGATAACACAAATATAAATACCACTTTAGTTTAATTTAAAAAAAAAATTAAAAATTGCGCCGTAGCTCAAATTTTATTTTATCCTGCAGGCATTTTTATTGAACGGTTTTGTTTGTTTGTTTGTTTTTTTTATGATTTTGGAGGGTAGACGGAGATTGTTGTGATCGAAGTGATTTTATTGGAGCTCTGGACGAGACCGCGAACGTACGTGTACCACCGAGGGCCGTGTACGGGACACTGCCGGAGTGTTTTGTGTCGCGGGGAGAGAGCCGCGGAGCGCGCGCTGAGAGCAGCCGATAGGCGAAGTGGTGGAGGCGACTCTTCCCGCGACGACGTCACGAGCGCGCACGTTGCGCGCAAGTCCCAAACAAAAATACGCGCGCCCTCCGTCGCACGGGCGGGCGCGCGCGCGCGCTGGTTTCCTTGTGTTCGGGCACGAGAGAGTACACTCGAAGGAGAATCGTGAACGAAGATAGCGAGAGGAGAGCAGCTCGCTGAGCTCAGAATCGACGGCACGCGCCTCCGCTCCCGCTCGCCCGAGCGATGTACCCTTTCTCCCGGCGCGTCTGACCAAACACTGCATATACTACTCGCCACCGATTGTGCACCAAATGGTGGATGTTGAATCGGCGTTGGCGTGCATTGTCGAAAGTACTGTTGAAAAACAATACTTTCTCTCCGTATTTGGTTATTGTGGGACGAGAAAGAATTAACCGAATTTATGGCGATAATCATATATATATTTGTCACCGATTGTGCATCGAGGAGTCGAAACTGCAAAGCTTCCCGTAAATAAAAAACAATACTTTGTCTCGAATTTATGGCGAAAAAATCGGTCCGGCCAAAAAGAGAATTTACTACTTGCCACTGGTTGTGCATCGGGGAGTTCGGACTGCGGCGGCTGCTGTAGATAAAAAATAATACTTTCTCTCCTTGAATAGTTATTGTGCTACGAAAAATAATTAAACGAATTTTCGGTAAGAAGTCGATCTTTTTTCTCTGAGTGCCGCCATTATTGCAATATTCAATTTTTTTCACTTTTTCTTGGTTTGTCGACAGCGTACTTTACATAAAATGTAATGGTTTTTGAATTTTTTTGTTTCAGATAAAAAAAAACAACAGTTGCCGCAGTTTGACCTGCGGCCTGCAGCTACAATTGGCTGTAGGCTGCTGACGAACACTTGTCGATTAAAAAAAATGTTTTTCACGCCTTCTAATGTACAATAAAATACCCTAAAAATTTCAAAACGATTGATCGAGTAGTTGTGTTGGAAAAATCCTGAAATTTTTCGGCGTTTTCGACCATTTCTATGTATTTTCACCCTTAATTAAAATAGTGTTTTTCCCACTTGCCACTCATTGTGTACGGAGTAGTCGACACTGCAAAGCTTCGCGGACATAAAAAACAATAGTGTTTCTCGTTGAATACTTCGTATGGGATGAGAAAGAATTAAACGAATTCATGGCGAAAAAATCGCCCCGACCAAAAAGTGCTTTTGCTCCTTGTCACCTATTCTGCATCGAGTATCCCGAGTATGGAGCCTGCTTTAGATAAAAACAATACTTTTTCTCGTCAAATACTTAGTATGGAATGAGATTTTTTTCAAATGTATGGCGAAAAATCGGTCTGACCAAAAAGTGCTTTGGCTACTTGCCACCTATTCTGCGTCGAGGAATCCCGAGTGTGGAGCCTGCCTTAGATAAAAACAATAATTTTTCTCGTCAAATACTTAGTATGGAATGAGATTTTTTTTTAACGCATGGCCAAAAATCGGTCTGACCAAAAAGTGCCTTTACTACTTGCCGCCCGATCAGGCTAGTCTTGTATTGCCGTGAAAATCTAGCCGAACGTAGGAGAGACTTCAGATTTCAATTACAGTGATGTAACGTTTCTAGCACGTATATAAGAAGCTTCAACAGAAGAGCATCCGGCTCCGAGTAGAAACAACACGGATTTGATCAGACGCAGTGGATCGCGTTATCAACGCTCGCAATTCCCTCGCCGCGAGGCTGCACTCGGATCTCGGTACTCGAAGTCGTCCGGCTCCGGTATCCTTCGCAGTGAAACGAGGATGGATCAACGGTCCGGCCGGATACGGGCTTTCGCTACCGGCGCGCCTCTCGGTTCTCATTTGCCGTCTATTCACCGCTAATGGAAGTCCGCGCGGCTTCGTGGAACTCCGTTCGCACAGTGTTTCACTGTACAAGTCGGTGATCGAAGGAGGAACGAGGAGCGCACGGAAGTCGAGCGAACGCAACGACGCAGGGAGGGTGGTGTACGTTCACGGTGAGGAATGGACGTCGGAGAGCGTCGAAACTCGTACAGTGGAGAAAGACGGGTCCGCGTATCTCGATCAGCCACATCGTCCGTTCGGCCGGTAGCGGCCTGCCACTTGACGCTACCGCCCGAACACTAGCCGGGTACAAGCTCTCGGGCGGGACGGATGGAGGGATGGACGACGAAATCGAGGTTCCGCGCGTGTGTCCCGAGAGTGCATCCTACACTGTCTGTCCCCGCGTACGTACGGACCGCAAGATATAACTCTCGTGACACGTCGAATGGCTCTCCGAGCCGTCGCGCACACTTCTCCACATCGCTGGTTCTCGCACCTCGAACCTCCCCCACCTTTCCCGACCGAAACCCCGCTCTTCCGACGGAGTGCGATCTCCGCAGCATCCGAAACACCCCCCCCCCCCCCCCCCCCTTGGAGTGCAGGATCTCGGTCCGCCGAGTGTATCAGCCGAGCTCCCTCTCCTTTCTCTCCGTACCGCCCTCGGCAACTCGGCGCTACGGTCTCGCACATATAGAATATGGAGGGAAGGTATACGGTGCCGAGAACGTTATGAGTTTAGTTTCGCAAGTGTCGCTCCGCGCGAGACGAGGCAAGCGAGCTTGACAGAAACGAGATTGTGGGGACGAACGGCCGCCCCGACTACTCTCTCGTGACTGTAGCTGGCTGCGCACAGGGTCGGGCCAATCGAGTTTCCTTCTACCTTCCACGTTTGTCGTCTACTCCCCCCCCCCCCCCCCCCCCCCCCTTCCGAGGCTTTCGACATTGCTCTGTTACGAACAGAGAGACTCAAAGGCATCCTTTTTGCCGTTTGTCTAGGTTGAAAATCCGCTTTAACTACTGTGGTGGTTTAACCCTTCGACGCACAGGGCTCGTTCTCGTCGTCGACAGGAAACCGCGCTCACCTCTGTCGGCTTCGGCGACGACCCGGACTGTTGCAATCCACTTTGCTTTCCGTCCAATCAATGAAACGGTAAAACGTTTCGCTGCAGTTTTTTTTTTTTTTTTATAATTGTTTGCTTCCTCATAGACGAAAGGTTTGTGTTTATGAGAAAATCAAATAAATCGAGATTTTTATGCAAACGCTTTCAGAACGTTCCAAAAGATCGGAAAATCGTATTTAAAAAAAAAATTCCTGGGTGTATGTGTGTGTCTGGCTCAGACTCGAAAAATTTTAACGGAATTTGAACTCAAACTTGATCCTGGATGTTTGGTAAAATTTTTAGCAAAATGATAAAAATTAGTTAAAATTTCAGTCATTAAAATTTTACGTAGTTTTTTACTTTGCTAAAAAAAAGTCTGTGGGCATGCTAGCTCTCCCAATTTTTTAGCTATCGGGCAAAAAGGTTGTACACAAAGGACCTATGATTGCCCGATGATCCCTTTTTGATTTGGCGAGGATCGACTGAAGCATTTATATTTTATGAGATTTTGAATTTTTTGAATTTAACAAAAAAATTAGAATTTTCTTTCTGACGCGAGGTTCTTTATTAAACATGGAGCTAAGAGTAAAATTACAGACAGATTCGTGATCAGTGGACAAAAATATACAATCAAACAAAAACAAAAAAGGTACCATTTTTCATAGGGAATAATTGTAGGGAATATTACAAAAATTAATATTGATTTGTTTTTGTATTTTCAAACCACCATATATCCCTAGCGCGACGAAAAATTTGAAAAAAATATACTATGTAACCCTCACAATCTTCGTGTTTTATAGTAAAGACGTTCGGCTAAAACCCAATGAATTTCTCACAACGATATTTTGCATAATATAATAAAAATTTAAAAAACTAAACGCGGTTATTTTCTTTTGCCAACAGAGCTTCCTCTACAAGGAAACCAGATAATCACGGAAAATGATTTTTGATGGAAGCCTCATACACAAAAGTAGATTGGATGAGGAAGCTTTGGAAATTCTCGATTTTCATGCTTTTGTTTTACCATAATTCCAGCAGTCTTCAAATACAAAAATTAAAAAAAGTGAAATCATTTGAGCCAAGTAGAGGTCAATAGATGTATACATACTAAGTATGAAGTATAATATTAGTGCCAAAAAGTTGTTTTGAAAAAAATCTTTAAAAAAAGTAAAAACATTCGTCATCTCAAAAAATGGTCATCAAAATAATCGCTTAAAATAAAAATCGGAAAAAAGTGAAATCATATGAGCCAAGTATTGTAATACAAATGTTATACATTTCCTCAACTGCTACTTGATTCATGATCTAGTTGGAATCACATGCATCTGATATTGATTCGTGCGTTGAGGTCTCAGAAAAGAAAGAAATGATATCAATGGCCTGATTCGATAAGGGCGTATGATGTATGGGAGTGCTAACCTTATAGGGGAGAGCGGGGCAAAATGGCACACCGGGGCAAAACGGGATTTGGAGGCAAAACGCAATTTTACAATAACTTTTGGATGGTGGCGATGGTGGTGAGTGTAGCAAAACGGAATTGAAAATCCGGAGGTATCGTTGGGACGAAATGGGGCATCCAAAAATTATTGGAAAATTGAGTTTTGCCCTCACTGTCCCATTTTGCCCCGGTGTGTAATTTTTCCCGGCTTTTCCCTGCGCCTTTCTGGCATTAGAAGATCGATATTAGTCGACCAAGTGCATTCTTTCAGATTAAAAACAGATATAGGCCCTGTGCCGTAATGCAATGTTATTGTAGTGAACTACTAATGAACCTCATAAAGAAAATTATAAAATGTTAAATGGCTTAATGATGGTAAATAAGATTTCGCTATGGCTGATTTCCGAAGGGCCAATAGAAATAAAGCAAGCTATCAGTCCCGCATAGCGAATCTAGTAATCTGTGATAGTATCGTTCACCGAGAGTCCCACACACGCATGTACTGCCATAAAGATGAGAGCTATAGTCGGATTGCATCATGAGAGGATTAATTTTGCAAAGGCGCACAATGTCGTATTTTGTAAATTAAGAGACTCGGCGTTCCCCCTGTTCCCTCGATTATTTTAATGAACCATGTACGACAGCTATTGTAAAAAAAAACGGGCACGCCAAGTTTTTGTATGCCGGCTCCGTGTACTATTGTTCGATTGATAAATATGATAAAACATTTTGTTTTTATTTTCGTATTTTTGCATCATTATTGTCTGCATAGTCTTCAGTTCATATGCTTCATACTTAGTATGTGTACCATTTGTATACCCCTACTTGGCTCATCTGATTTCACTTTTTCCGATTTTCATTTTAAGCGATTATTTTGATGCAGGGAATTAGTTATTATCGTTTGAGGAAAATATTTAGAGGCATTATTATTAATTTAAGCGAAGTTAAATAATTATCCGTCGAAAATTAGGAATTTATAAATATTATTTATAACAATTTCGTAAATCAGGATTATAACTTTTGATAGGAGAATCGTAGAAACTACGTTCAAAATTGTAAATTCTTATTATTTAAATCGAAATTCATCAGAGTAATTTGTTTATCCAGAAAAATACTGTAAATACCAGAATTTTGAAATTATTAAAATAAGCTGCGGAAGGCGCCAAAACCGATCGATATTGACCAAAGAAGGGGGCAACTGATGCAACGGACAACTTGGTGGCGCGGGTGCCCCCCGATCAAACCAACAAAAGAGGCACCTCCAAGGGCGGAAGGCGCTGCTTCTGATCCTTCGTCAGTCTTTGCGGACGGCAGTATACTCCACGAAATCTTCGCGAGTCTCAGAACGTCACCTTTGTACGAAAGTTACAATTGTCAAGAAGTAATTCACTGTCACAGAATATTAAATACGCAGTTGAAAATTATACCAAACATTAAAATTTCGGAGTTTGAATTTTGAAGTCAATGTTTAAATAAAATTTTAATATCTCAACGGACAAATAAACCGGAGTTCAACGAAAAATTATTTCATCACCTACAACATTCTTCATTCATTATCTTCGAGATTCACTGTTGATTCATTCAACTTTCTCTGAAGGCCTTCCTTCAGATAAATTCGTGAAGGAAGGAAGGAGGAATTCGAAATCGACATCTTCCATCCATTTTCAAATATCTGGACTCATTCGCACGTGTCATTCATTGACAATCAACGTGAGTCATCGAATAATTTAATTTTTTTTAACTACTTCGCGTCGAGACGCTGCCGCGTCTCTTGATCAATCGTATTCCTTCAGAGTGTTCTTTTTGCAATAAATTTGTCTGTTAAATCAACGATTCTATTTTTATTTTCCTTTCATTCTTTAAATGCATAATTTATAGGACCGGTGGAAGATCCGTTATATTCTTAATCTCGGTTCATGCTCCCGTTTGCTCGGGAAGCGAAAAATGTTACCTCTCTTTCTAATAAGACAAGAAACAAACTCCATTCCCCCGTCAACCCATCCAACCAATTTTTATGATATTTCCGGTTTAACTATTATCGTCTTGTCTTACGCGACGGTCTTCGTGAGCATGCGCGGCCTCCCTTCCGGTTCCCACCGTTCCTAATTGAAACTTCCCTCTCTTCCCGTTAAAGACTCGTACAGATGAAAATTAACTGTAACACGAAAAGTGCATGCTTTAATGAAACTCCGGGAAGCAGCCGAGTGTCTGGCCCTCCGGAGTGAGCGTTCAAATAGGCTCATATATATACCCCGTGCAGTCTCGGTTTCGAGTGCCCCCCCCCCCCCCCCCCCCCCCCCCACTCCACTCGCTCGTCCTACCTCATGCCGGGTGATCAATTAATTCGACTAGTTAATTAACCTGCAGCACCCGCTAGCGCCTAGCGCAGGAGAGATTCGTAGCACTTTCATTAGGTTGTAGAGAGGTGTGCATCGGTGAAGCGGCTGGCGGGAGTGCGGAGAGCCGGAGGAGGGTCGACTTAGGAGAGGGAAACGGTGGAAGGGTTGAGGGGAGGAGGAGGAGGAGGACGGGGGAAGGGCTTATATGCTGGGAATTTTAGCTGAATTCCTACGAGGTCGCGCTCTGTCGCGTGGACGGAATTTCGAGTGTGTTATACTACGGGGATATAACGTCGTTGTAGTCCAGCCTTGCTGAGCCCTAGACCAGGTCCTACAATACTCCCGCCTGTCTATAGACAGCGGTGAATTAATCGTCGACTTTTCTACGCCCTATTCTGTCCCATAGTACGATAACGGACGATACATACCGTCGGATATTAAATATGTAATATACATAATTTATAGCTGTGTAGGGGAAAGCGGGGCAAAATGGGACCGTGGGGCAAAACGCAATGTTCCAATAATTTTTTAATACCCCATTTTACCCCGCTCTTTCTTATTTATATTTATTTATACACACAGCTAGATGTATTAATAATAATGATAATAATAATAATAATAATAATATTATAGTATTAATTACGACATATATATAGCTACGTATATTTTACAAGTAATTCTGTACTACTTTTATTACTATTAATATATGCGTTTATAAATGTGTGTCAAAATATATCATCATATATATTATATTTTTACCGACAGCCGTGGATGCGCGGTTGGCGCACGGCTCCGGTGGTCTCCATAGTCAAGCAAGATCGTTCGCGGTCAGTGCTTGGATGGGTGACCGCTTAGCCGTGCGCTAGCTGGCGCATCGACCGTTGAGCGGTAGGCGCGTTGTTCTGAAACTTTGGTGATTCTGCACTTTACTCAAAGTGCAAAAATACCGGAGAATCAGTAAAATTTGGCCGTCCGTACCGGCACGAGTTTTCCATAGTTTCCCCGTGTCCCCGGCAAATGCGGTACAGTGTAGCTAAGTCGGCTACGAACGCACTGGAAGTTAGGTAGCTTAGCTGAGTGCGGGTACGAATTGCTAGGGGGGAATCGGGATGGGGTTCCGTAAAAACCCGGAAGGGTGTACGATGGAAAAATGGGACAAATATATGGTGTACTTTATTTCTATGTTTGAGAATGAAAAAAAATATAAACAGTAGTACGGTCGATCACGTTGCGGGGAGCTTGCAGAGGGTCGAAGATCTGCTCTTTCGAAGTCGGCGGGGCTGAGTTCCAGGGACGCGCGAGTTGGCCGAGTCGTCCATGTAGTGTGGAGAGCAAGCGCATAAAGTCGCAGGCAAAGGAGACTATAGACGGACCGAGGAACCGGTAGCTCGGAAGGCAGACCGAGAGTCCTTCTCGGAGCTCGCCCGCAGACCCTTCGAGAAGTCTGCGAAAGCGTATGCAAACGGAATCAATATTTAATTTTAGGGACCGCCACGTATACGTTATTCGCGAGACTACTGAAGAAAGCCGAGCGTGGCTCTCGATAGCGGGAGGGGGGGGGGGGGGGGGGGGGGGGGGGAAGGTTGGTTGGGTTTTACCGGAGGAAAAACGCTTTTCGAGCTTCCGCTGGCTGGAGAGTCGCTTGAAATCTTTGAAACTCGATAAGAGCCTTGCCGCGAATCTCTCGGAATTTGAGAGGGAAAGAAAAGGGAGAAATGGCGACGAGGACGCTGCGGGAGTCCGAGGGGGTGGGATGGGATGTATGTATATGAAAGGGAAGAAAGGCGGCCGTCGAGAGAAAGAAATCCAACGATCGGGAAGAAGGTTATACGCTCGCACGGATTCCTCTCGTGTACTTTGGAAAAACCATTCACGCCCGTTTATCCTGCAAATACCGTATCTCGTGTCTCCTCTTTCACCTCTATCTCTCCCTCTCTCCGCCCTATCTGCTCGATTATACTACGTGCGGGCACGTCGACTGCTCACGGCAGTGTCGAACGTGCCGCAGCTTCTCCCCTCGGTAGGTTGCCTGCACGCTACTGGCACTCCCGCTATCCGGGAAAGGGCGCGAGAATGGTCGCGAATGCTCGTCGACAAAAATTGTACCCCCCGTCCGATCTCGAGTTCTTCCGCCGTCCCGAACGTCGAATCAGAATCGGAGCTTCTCGATCGTTTCTGCAAATTACGCGAGAGAGAAGTAATTTTTTTCTATTTTTTTTTCTCTCAAACCTCAGGAGCAGTTCGGGTCATTTTAGAAAATTGCGCGATAGCTCGGCCGTGAGGTGCGCTATGGGGTAGCGACGATGAGGCATTTTTCCATTTATGAGAGTTCGGAATTTTGTATACGATGTGATTTCAATTATTTTTACACGGGATTGTGTGACGCGCTGGGGAAAAGAGATGGAGACGAAAAAAGGAAGTAGTAAGGGACTTTAAACAAGTTGGTACTGAGAATAACTAATGTCACTGAAGATAACTATTAGTACCGGTAATTGTCGAGTTACCGTTTAAATATAATAATTTTACCCCAAAAATTGTAGTTATATTGCTAATCTTATGAATGTTATTGACATTATTGCGGCTGAAGGTGAAACTGCACTATATTGCCAATAAATGTACATTTACTTCTAATCACTGATATTATTGGCAATATTAAAAATATTAATATCACTCTTACTATTATTTATACAAACAAACAAAAATTAACACAATACTGGCACTTTCAGTAGATCTAATCAATTATCTATTACACAGATACCTAGTTTAAATTAAAAAAACGAGTTTCTCGTTCCCATTCGATAGTTTTCCAGGCCCCGAACAAGATAATTAAAAGCCGCACAATAAGCGCTCGACGATTCGAGACTCGGTAACACTGAGCACATACAGAATCGAACGGAAAGGTGGTTGACGATTCTATGTGTGCTTTACGTCGCGACGGAGACGCGTAGATATCAATGGGTACTCGCTATGGCGATAGGATCTCAATTGTGTCCCGTGAATACTTAACGCAGAGCGAGACGCAGAGATGCGTATAGAATCGTTACGTGTACAGAGAGAGAGCCATAGGCGCGAGTTCACAGTTCCGTTTGCTTCTCTGGGTGGTACGCCGGTACGGAGAACAGAGCTTACATAGCCACGCGTATCGTCGTCTCCGAGCGGCAAGGTGGGCTTTGTTCACCGTTCGCATTTCTATCTCCCTCGTCGTTCCCATTCCGCCCCCCCCCCCAGCCTCCCCCCGATTCATCAGAGCCTTAGCCTTCGCTTCAATTCCCAACCGAGCATACTCACCCTCTCCCGTTCTCTCGCTTCCGCAATTATTGAAAAACGTCCGAGCACCACCTCCAGCCTCCGCAGCATCCCTGTACTGTACTGCCACTGCCCCCCCCCCCCCCCCCCCCCCCCCCCCCGTCCAGAAGACTCTCTCGATCGATCGAGCCGAAGCCTTCTTCTCTCTTCTTCCGTGAGAAATTCACCCATATCAAATTCTTGATATGAACTTTTTTAGATTCAAAAGGCCGGAAACATGGATTACCGCTCGATCTTCCGTCGAGCTGGGGAGCCCGTCTCCCGTGTCGATTACGAGTCTCGAAACCTCCTCTTTTACGACAGTGTACCGAGTGTAGCAGAAACGCGATTGCTCATCTGACTCTGCATTGCAGTTCCGGCTAACCGGTTGATAACTAACGTACATAACGCGCCCGTTTTATACCTTCTCCTCGTGTATCTCCTAGCGCTCGAGTTATGTATACGCGTGTATGGCATAATATCGTGCATACGAGTTCGCGAATGCAACGAGCGAGAAGAGGCCGGTTGAAGTCCGCACAGTCGGTCGGTGGGGGGGGGCAGAAACTAAATAATAATAGCTACGGGTTCGCGCTGTTCATAATCCGGCTGTGCATCGTTGCACGGCATAATAGGCCGAATAAGCTCCGCCCGGGCAACCTAGAGTCCTCGAAAAAGAAAAAAAAAAATTACAAAAAACGTATATCCCACTTTCCATTAATGTGTGCAACGCGGTACACACCGCAACCCCCCCCCCCCCCCCGCATCCTCTTTCGCATCAGCCCAGTTTTTATTTTCACGACCCACCTTCCCTCCATCGTCTTCGTCCTCGACCCCGTTTTCACTTCGCGCATATCCGTCGCACCTAACGAAATCCCGCCTTCGTCTCGTGTCGTGCGACACGCACAAGCGATACGTTATCCGGTGTATCTCCGAAGCCGGTATCATCTGTTTACGGTACCCAACCAAAATCCCAGACCGGAAAGTTTCTCGAGAGCCGGGAGATTCCGCGAGAATTACGCTTTGGATCGCTCCGGTTCAACCCTTTGTATGTGGCCATTTGCTCGGCGAATAAGCCGTCCCGGTCCATTCCCCGTCCAAATTGGACGTTCCGGGTCCGGCGGTCCGAGTCCGAGCGACAAAGGCGGCCGCCGGCAACGGGGACGGAGGAAACACCGTGGCCGCGCGAGAGTAACGGTTCGAGAGGATCTTGCGAGCGGGAATCGTTAGGTGCGGTCGTGGCTCGCGTTCCTCCAGGAAACTCCTATTCCGGGGAAACTCCTTCGGGAACGGGCATCCGCTCGTACTCGGTTGTCGGGAGGGTAACGTTGTCGCGCGCTCTCGCTCACCCTCTCACGACTATCGTGCACGGTAAGTTGATGAGCGAACGAGATAAACCCCCCGCGAGATTGAGAGAGACGAAACGGCGTTGGCAAGTTTGCTCGAGAATTTCGACGGCTTTCCACAACGACCGGACCGGCGATTCGGTGTTACCAATCCCGACTCGGATACACCAGATTGGAGGCCATCCACGGCCTCGACACGCAAATATAACGAAGCTCGGAACTTCGATTTATCTCTTTGGAGGGAACTACGCGAAGCCGAATCGGTCGGTAACCAAAACCGTACGCTGAGATTGTAATCAATTGCGTTAACGAAATGTGCGCTCATTGGTGGCGAAACAAATTTTTGGTTGATCGAAAGGATACCTCGTTGATCAAACTGACAGGCCGTCGAATCGAATGTTTCTTCACTTACTACGACAATTATTATCTTCGATCAACGAAAAAAATTTGTTGCCACCCGTAGGCGCGCATTTCGTTGATAGAATCGATTTCTTCGACATCTCAATCGATCTTCGACTTTCAGGAATGACGTCACTTGTTAGTGTCAATAAACCGCCGAGCCGACGCCAATAATATGGTCTTCTAGCGAGGAGTTTTTGGCTTTCGAGAAAAAACGATGACATGGTTCATTACCGACTCAGGCCGGTGAAACGTTGCATAAAACTTTACGCAAAGTTTCGTGTATCAATGAACTACGATGGATGGTGATTTTTGCTAAAAACCTGGATTCGCAAAGGCATTAACAGGACAGGGTGGTATTTTTCGAGAGATGCATAATACTGTCCTCTATACGCTTTTAAGTAACAAAACATTCATTTGGCTGATGCCGGAGCGACCCAAAATACCTGAAAACCCCGTTTTCGATTCAACAGAACCATTATCCGATTTTCCTCTCCGGCTCGTCGAAATGACGATTCACTTCCCATTAATTCAACGCTCCCAATTATAACGAGCGAAGTATCATTTCGACGAAATTCTCCCGAAAAACGTTCAATCGTCCGGAAATTACGTGATTCTCGGTGAATCGAACGGTATTGTCGACCAAAACGAACGACCGAATTGATATCCACGTTTCGTTTCGACCATGCGCTTTCGACCGCTCGTATATCCGATATTACAGATACGCGAATATCGTATTCAGTTTGCCGAGGCAAAGGACGAACGTCGATCGGAAGAGAGGAGTGAGCGCTCGGCGTTTGATATAGCCGGTGTGCCAGAAACTATGCAACGTCCTTTCACGGGCGTTACAGCGATTTCGCACGTGGTCCGCGGGAACATTTTGCCTCGCGGATTCCCGTTGTTTCGCTGGGCAGATGTGCATACGTCAGGGACACGAACGTTTATCGTCAACGGGCGCCCGGAGGGTTATCGTCATCGTTTTCACACGCGGAACGCGCAACGACGAACGGGAGCTCACGCACACAGTGTCCGCGTGGGCCGTTCGCCGTGCCCACGTTCAAAGGCCCAGGAGTACGGCGTGTACACACGTGGAACGTCAGGTTATTGTAACATTTCAAGCGACGGCAGTGGAGCACGGTACGATCAAACCTGCAAGCACGATGGGTATTGTCGCAGCACAATGCACACATCCGCCCGATGGGTATTCGCACGCAAGCCGATTACGCTCGTTCGGACAATGTATGCCGAGAGGACCGTGACTACTGTGCGCGCCTCGCTCTGCTCCGAATGCAACGCTGCGCGTAGTTGTGGCGCTACGCGGTCGTGTTTCGTTTCGTCGCGGCATTCAGTACTGCTGTGAGAAATATTGGAACAGAGAAAATGTAAGAACTGAAAACGCGAAACGCGCTTGGAGAAATAATATCTTCTCGAGTGTTTTCTACACGATAAAGGAGGTGGGACATCGAAGAAACCTTCCTTATCGACGGAGGTCCATAATATTTTTTTCTATTTTTCTGAATTATTCTTTCTTTCAATGTAAACATACGGTCCATTAACAATGAAGTTTTCTTTTAAATTACGAGAGATAATATATTATGCTAGAAAGGGCAAGAAGTGCGCGCACCTCGCTCTGCTCCGAATGCAACGCTGCGCGTAGTTGTAGCGCTACGCGGTCGTGTTTCGTTTCGTCGCGGCATTCAGTACCGCTGTGAGAAATATTGGAGCAGAGAAAATGTAAGAACTGGAAACGCGGAACGAGCTTGGAGAAATAATATCTTCTCGAGTGTTTTCTACACGATAAAGGAGGTGGGACATCGAAGAAACCTTCCTTATCGACGGAGGTCCATAATATTTTTTTCTATTTTTCTGAATTATTCTTTCTTTCAATGTAAACATACGGTCCATTAACAATGAAATTTTCTTCTAAATTACGAGAGATAATATATTATGCTAGAAAGGGGGAGGAGTGCCCGCACCCCGAAAAAACATTATTGCACCGACGTCCCGCATATAAATATATATTTAATTAAAATGAATATTTATTTGATTCGACTAAATATTTACCTGAATTTAATAAATAATTATTTGCGTGATACCTACAAAGTGTTGCCGAGTGCGAAGTTTGCTGGAAATCGCACGAGGTAAAAATCCGCTCCCCTACCGTGTTGCATACGATACTTTTTTTCCGGCTTCGTTCAAATAGCCACATTTCTGGCGTCGCAGAATCGTCATATTTGCCAATGACCACTCCTCCCCAGGGAGGAATCGAGCTTTTACAGGGAGTAATGCGCCCCATTGATCCCTAGGGAGTAATGAAACAGTACTGCGCCTGCGCGCAGGTTAATATTGCTCATTGGTCAATAATAGTCGATTTTCCGCCCGTACTACAGGCAAGGAATGTGGTGATTTTAGCGATATCGGGAAAAAAAAATGTGGACCTATTGTGCAATTACTAGACATTTTAGAGCCTTTTCCGGGCGTTATTCGGAGCCTGACTTAACTAAAATTCGAGAAAATTCGCGACAATGCAGGATAGATAATTATAAATACTTATTTTGGCTATATCGTATATTTCCATTTTATGAGACTATCGTAATTTTTTGTCTTCCCTTTGTTACGGTATAAGCGAGTACATTTACTTCTGCGACGTCCTCACTCATTATGCTATTGTTCGATTACCGATAAGCCTACGTATCGCGTTTGTAATTGGGTTCAGCCCGTAAAGATACCAATAAATAAATAAATAAAATTTCCACCGATACGGAAACCAGAAATACCGGGGAATGCGATGGAACTCATCGTGTCGAGTCAATCGCGAGTTTGCATTTTCGGAAGCTCGGTACCCCGAAACGCCCAAATTGCGGAGAAACGCAACTCCAGCCTTTCGGCGCTAGACGTCTTACAACCCGAGCGGATTCCCGGCTTTCTTGCCCGATCCCTCGCGTTCGGATCTTTGCTCCGTTTTCCGGTGGTCCATCGGGAAGTGATGAATCGTTCGCGAGCACATCCATCACAGTCATAAACAGAACTGCCCGCGGGGGGTTGAGTAGGAAGGAAGTGCCGGGGCTTTAGGGTCTCTCGTTACGCGGAGGATCGTCCAGGGCCATTCGGAACCGCGTGTAATCGTGGATATCGTTCCGTGTATTCGCTGCTGCTGATGGTGCCGATGCTCCGGTCTACTCCCTCGCTCACCGAGATAATTACCAGCCAGATATCCACCAACCGGCAGGATTGTACCGAGGCCGCGGCGCTCAGCCCTCACTTTACAGAGAATTATCTCTTCCTGATTTTGACAGCCTCCGATCCCCCTCGCGCACGAATGCCCACGCCTGCCAGCGAAGATCTTCTCGGCTCTCTTCGTCCCTCCATCCCTGTTAAATGAAACTTACTCGTAACGCTCTGACACACGGCTCCAGCGTTACGATTATAGGATGAAGATGGGAGAATTAAGAGAACGACGAGAGAACCGAGCACGGAGGGGAAACCCGGAACCCGGGCGCTATTCTCGTCGTCCTCGACGGTCCTCCCCGTGCGCTCTTTCATCGGGTCACGGATTAACGAGTCGAGCCCAGACTCGTCTACACGTACGTACGTTGTACCGATTTTACGTTACAGTTTACAGTGCATGGACACCCCAGGTTAACAGCTTGAGTGTTCCTTATGACAAGCCCCCCCCCCTCCCCCCTAACTACGTTAGATGTTGGTAGGTTGGCATTATTCTTATAAATAGAAGGTACCGAGAAGGTACCCGAGCGCACTTTGTCATTCTTCGCGTTTACCGTTCTGGCGGCCCTTGCAGCGTTATCTATTTTTTTTACTCATCTGGCGGGCTTGCAAATTGAGCTTTTTTTGCGGGGTTGAAAAAGCGCCTCATTCAACGCTCATTGCTTTCCGCATGTTTTTTTTTACCTTTAATGGAACAGCTTGAAATGTTATATTTTTGGTGAGGGGTAATTTTTTGTTTTCTGACGACGCGGCATTCTATGAGATAAGGTAAAACAAGCGAATATGCACAGTAAAAAATGAGTTTGTTAAATAAATGGCAAAGTCTTTTGATCAGGTTTGAATATGCAAACCTGTCCTTTTATTTCTGGTGTCATTAACAATTTTAGTTTGTACTTTTGTTTGTAAAACTCGAGCCGGATGGTGCGATCGTAAAATTAACAAATCAACAATTGTGAACATTTGTCGACAATAAGTCGTTGTTAAAAGTACAGACTTTTTTGACTTGGTAGCCCGGTTAATGTATCATGGATTTCACGTATTGACCCTTTGATGGGTCATTTTTCGACCAACCTTTCTGTTCTCACTTTTTCGTAAAAAAAATGATTTCTTTATAATGATAAAAATTACTGCTGAGAAAAAAAAAATACGATTGAAAGGGATGGGCCATATTCGCCACTCTTGGCCTGTAAGACAATTTCGCGGTGGATGAAAATTTGCTCGAGCTCGATTTTCACAGTAAGGAAGAGACGGCGAGGCTCCGCCTTTCCGCGGAGCCTTTTAGCGAGGCGCAACCGGAAGACTGAATGCGAAGCGTTCGGTTCGGTGAGCGAGGTTTTCAGCATTGAATCACGCTATCGTTCGTGTTCCGCTAATGCGGCTTCGGATGGAACACAATAATACAATACCTATATAACACGGGCATTGTTGTTGCTCAGCCCGGTATGGAGAACGAACCGGGGCGTCGAGCTTTCGGCGGTTCTCGGTTACTTCATTTATCAGGGCGAACAATGGAAAGCTCCACAGCGCCCACGCTCGAATGAGCCCCGCGCATCATCGCAAATCGAGGATAGGCGCGAGAATCGCTCAGTGAGAGGCGAACCCGCGACGAGCAGTCGGGGATCCGGATCAAGCCTCGGGGTTGAATGAGGGACGAAGGCGGTCTGGATGGAAAATCATTTGGGGAGAGCGCTCGAATAACCGCAAGGTTGATTTCGAAGAATCGATGTCACGATGAGACTTGACCTATCGCGTATTACACGCCGTCGAAACGAAACGATCGACGTGCCCGGTTTAGATGGTTGCATAAGTGTTCGTTATATTCATCATTTTTCGTTATATTCAAAGTTTTCCACTATTTGCACAGTTTGTAATTATTAAATTATACTACATCGTTATAACTTTTTATGTATGAATCGCCACACTTCGATAAGTGATTTCGTGTAGTTATTTGTAGATAAACTATCAGATCATATTTTGTTTTTTAATTTTTAAACAATGGTTACTCCGATCAATTTGTGCTTAGAACTGCCAATACATGCTGGTCCACGCCCCAAAGTTCATAACTGTCCAAGATGTTTGTCGAAACTTGATTTTGTAGCTGAGTATTCGGGTTCTTTTTTGACGGCCGATGCTTGGCCACCCCCCCCCCCCCCTCCCCCCTCCCCAGAAGAGGAATCCGAGGCTCAGCGCTCGGTTCCGTGTTCTTTCTTCCAGTTTGATTCGTCGATATTCGATTAACTCCCGTGCGAAATGTACAATGGAACGATTTGCCTTTGCGTAGTCGATTTTATCTGCGCAAAGGCAAAATAAAGTTGACGAGAAATTGGCAAAGATCGAACACAGAAGAGGAGCACCGGTCCGGCTATAATCGAGAGGAGGGATGATTGGGAGTTTCGCCAATTTGCCGGAAGCGATACGCGATATCGGGTCTCGATTTAGGCACCTCCCTCCGAGAGACTCGCCGAGCGGTGAGGAAAGTGCGGTCCGGGGATCTTTTCAATTAAATTTGAAAGTTGGCGAAAGCCCGTGAGGTGGCGAAAGAAACAGGGGGGAGGGGGGGGGGGGGCTTTAGTAGCAGGCAGTGAAGTAGTAGCAGCAAGGGGATGAGAGAAACGGGAACACGGAAAGATCGAGTGGATAGAGAGGATAAAGCAACTCGACCGAATGCGTTTTTTTTTTCCTCTCCCCCCTCACTTTCTTCTTTACTTTCGGCGGCGCCATTCTCCGTCGCTCGAGTAGCCTCCAGTCGTTTTTCTCCGTTAGACTATCAGGCCCTTATCGCCTCCGCAGGGAACTCTTTGACCGAATCGTTCGATAAAGGAACCATCCCGGCCGCCTCCACCGCTCCGCCTATATACTTCCCCTTTTTTTTGTTTCCTTCTTTTCCTTTTGTCTCGATTCAAAAGTAGCCCGCTACTCCGTTTTCTCGCACTCTCTTCACCCGACGACGGACCTCTCCGGAGACGCAACTTTACTTTTTTGTGTTTTCGTTTTTTATTCTCCCCTATCCACTTTTTTCGTTGTCTTCCTTTTTCCTCTTCGTCCTCGCCACTCGGTTCGTTTGTTCGCTCCCTGGCGCCCGCTCCGATCCGCCGCACGTAGCTCAGACCTCTCTATCCGAAGAGTTTCCGTGAAAGGGTTCGAACGATCGGTACCGCCGTGCATCGGACGGTTTTATGTACTCTCGGCTGGAATGTACCGTGATCCACGGAACCCCCCGGTTCTTCCCACAGCTTAAAGACTGGGGCTCGTCCCGAACGATCCTCGATGCCTTTGAGAACCGTTTTTTCTCTAATGATCGCTGACGATTCCTCACAAACAATACATCCACGATTCATGCCTGCACGACCATTATTGTTCCATCTTCGGGAGATCGTTCCATTGCTTTTTTTCTCCCTTTTTATATTCACGGTTCTTTCGCTTCCCCCTCTCTACCGAGCTCACGCGAAGAGTTCCCGATGATTCCGACAGATCTAGGAATCGTTCTCCGGTCCGGCGAGGCTGCTGGCGGATTCCGGGCGCGGCCACTCGGCCCGGCTTCCTCGCTCTCCGTTCCGTGCCGCGAACGGCCGGGGAAGCGTTAATAATAATGGGAAAACTTGAAGGCGAACTCGAGACGGGGGAGTGTGTGTATTCGCTGGTATAGGCTCGTACATGGTATCAGTGGAGCAGCGTTATGCGCTGACGTGGAAAGGCGTGCGGAGGGGGGGGGGGGGGGGGGGGGGGAGCGCGGAGGAGCCGCGCTTCTCTCCTTTCAGCCCTGTACGCCCCCATGACAAATTACACCCGGGGCTTTTATTGTTGTTCTTCTTGGTTCTTGACTCTCTCTCCTCGAACCTCCCCTCCCTTCTGCCGCAGCGCGACGCTTGCGGGAGAGAGACGCTCCTCATTCTCTTCCTCTTCTTCTTCTTAGCGGCCGGGTTTCTGGCGACTCCTCATGCCGAAAGAACTTCCGCTTGTCGGTTACGCATCTTCCTCTCTCTCTCTCCTCTTCCTCGGAGTCCCCCGACGATACGGAGATTTCCCTTTCTCCATCTACGGCGCGGGAGGCTAATTAATATTTTCCCCCGGTCGGGTCGGTGCTCCGCCACCGGTTGCTCCGAGTCCGACGAACCTTTATTCCTCTATCCACCTACAGATCCCCCCCCTTCCCCCCCCCCCCCCACCTCCCGCCGGCCCGGCTCATCCAGCTGTACTACCAGCTTCACGGAGCGACGTTAAACTTGTCGGATAATAGCGGCGTAGTTTCGCTACTCGCACGATTTTTGCTCGCACCAACCGAGGAGGAGCCTTTACGCACTCTCTGTTAGAGAGGAATGGGATGTTGGTCAAAGTTTTCGCAGACATTGAAAGAAGAGGCGGCAAAGGGTCGTAATCTTTTATTTTTCTTCGCGCAAACCTCGTTAGAGATATTGCAACGTGTAGACACGTTGTTTAAAATGTATTTTCACGATATTCTAACTTTGAGAAAAATTTATGTGGACTAAAACTTACCTTTAATTTCAGAAGTTAAATCTAGGGGGATTCGGGTACCTTCCCGATTCTCCTCTTTAAAAAAGGGTCGTCTGGAAATGGAGTAAGGGGTTGAAGTTTGAGCCCATGTATTTCAATTCGTGACGACGGTTGTCAATCGAAGCCCGAAGTATCACCTGGCAGACGTTTTGCAATGTTATATCGGGGCCTGGTTGGGATCTGACCAGGATCTAGTCAGACCCCTTTCGGCCCCGTGCTACAAATCAATCCTCACATTGGATGAGAAAGTTAAGTGAGAAGTGTGACGGCCCTGCATTGCATATAAGAGGACGATTCGAATGAGGGAAATATATAGGTGACATCAGCGCAGTGAATAGCGCTCTTATTCAGTAACCGATTAATCCGGGTTCGAATCCCGGTGATCACCATATGTTTTCTCTCTTCGATACTTCGCCCGTCCATCTGCAATACCAATATCTACGAGTCCCCAAAACTCTCCGCTCGATCATTGCAGAAGCGAATCGAAAGAGTAATTGAACTTTACCTCTACAAAGAAAGTATCGACAGTCTCTCGATACATGTATACGAATTGCTTATCGGACCACTCTCGTCTCCGTCCTCGCGCATCCACAGAGTCGCGACGAGGACTTCGTTCCCGAAAGAATAAAATACGCAAGGGACAACGGGAAGAGATAAAAGAGAATGAGAACAAGAAGGAACTCTCCTGCTCCATTTCTCTGCGGCCGCCGGACGGGGAGGGTCGGTTTCGAGAACGGCCGGAGCAGTGCCCGCGTCGGCCCGCTCTCCCCGGTGTTTCGGCCCGGACCGCCACCTTCGCTATATATATCTCCTTTTGACAAGCGAATATAGACCGAATGAAAGAGCGAGAGACCCAGAGATCCAAACAAGAAGATAGAGTAAACGAACGAATGCCGGGCGGGGCGTGGATGGGCAGGGGCGAAGGGGGGGGACGAGAGAACCGGTGAGCTTGCGCTTACGCTCGTATATCTCGAAAATTGGATTCTTCAGAGATTCGAACAGTGATAAATTCTCTCACGCGTAACCCACGGGAGAAATGTGTGCACCACCTCTTCATCTCCGCCCCGCTTTCATCCCCCTCGCTTCGATTGTATTTATTTTTTTTATTTTTATTTTTTCCGTCCCTCGACGAAGGTCCGCGTCGCCGGCAGTTTCTCTCGCGTCGGATAAGTGGGCTCCCCACCGTCTACCCTGGTGTAACTCTGTCCGACGGACAGTACCGACGTTCGAAACAATCGTTTTCATTTCAATTCTCTCAACCTCTACTTTCGTTTTAATTTCATCTTTATTTTTCTTTCATCGGACGAATAAGCGAACCGGCGAAGAAAGAAGGAGTCGAGCGAAGAAAACGAGCATCCAGTGCGATTGTCTTCGTGTAATACCGTTGAAACGAGCCGGCCGAACCGGACCGTCGGGAAATCGGTGAGGAGCACCAAAAGCCCGTGTACTGTTCGGCCAGGCGCAATAACTTTCCTGCCATAAATTTCCGAGCGATAAATCGCAGCGGGTTGCGAGAATGGCGGGGAGGGAGTGGTTGGCGGGGGGGGGGGACCACCCCCGAAAGTGGAGAGGGGGGAAGCGCGAGAGGAGAAGAGTTTTGCCTACAGAAACGCGTTTCTCCGTTTCCCTATGTATTTTCTCTTTCACTTTCTCTCGTTTTCTCGTTTTTCGAGCAAGGGCCTCTGCACGCAATTAATACGAGGCTCGTATAAACTCCGCGCTACCTCGCTCTCGCTCTCGGTCACTGCGTAATTTTCTTCTCCCACTTCTGTTCCGCCCTCTCTCCCGCGGCCCGGAGGCTTTTTGGCTCCTGTTGCTGACTCGCATTGAAAATATTGTAATAGCGGCGGATTCTCGCGACTTGGATGTATCGCGCCCTCGCACCACGTACGATTCCGGACGTGCGATTTTCAATGGCGCGGAGAGTGTGGCGGAACGGACCTGTGCCCTCTTATTGAACTGAGACTTTTCTTATGTAATGAGAAAAAAATGGTCCATCTTACCCCGTCCTAGCCTACATGGCGTGCTGGTTAGTTTTAGGATCGCCGCATAGGTGACAACGGGGTTAACGGAATGAATGCCGTTCGGAAAAATTTCATTCAGATAAAATGTTCGATTTATTCACTTTTAAGTTGAATATATCGATGATTTATTTCTATAAAACTTTCAATTATTTGATAAATTAAGTTACTTTATTATTTCATCAATTTTAATATGTTTTTTTTTCCTTTTTTAATTGATTAATTTTGTTTGTTTGTTTTTGTTTAATTTGCTTATAATACCAGCTTTATCTATCTGAGCTATGAATTAACTGTTTACTAAAAAAAAATTAAATTCCTTACAATTATTCCGAGCATCCTGTTGTACGCAAAGTCAACAAACAGATTTTTCAAGCTATTAGGGATCGTCGCCAAATTAAGAGTGAAACTCAAGTTTGTAATAGACACATTCAATAACAAGTTTATTTAAAGGAAGAGGATGAATTTGTCCTATATAAATACTTCCGATTACGGTTGTCAATTCCTCTGAACGCGAGACTAACTCTGAGACCAACCTCTCTGTTCTCCAGTCGAGTTCAGAGAGCTTGCCTATTATTGGGATGCGTGAACCGAGCATCGCCCGATTCTTACTCAGCCGATTCCTAGACGTACAGGCTTCGTGACTCGTTGCGCTCAACCTTCGCGGTGCCCGCAGAGAGTAAGTTTTTTTTAAATCGCCTCGACGTAGATAGCATACTCAGAAAAAGAAATGGTTGGATTTACAACGGCGAGATGACATACGTTCAAACGCGTTATTTGGTTGGCACACACAAAAAGCGTGCAAAGTGATTTGCCCAATTACTTCCTCATGTTTTACGGTTTTTCTCATAACTTCTTCTATGATACTTCCGTTGTGCTATTTTGGCTTCCTCACAGAGGAAGCTATAATTAAATCATATAATAACAATAAAAAAAAAAGTTTCAAGGCTATTTTTAATCCAATCGTCAGCGCTGATTACGAAACTATAACACATTTTACTCTTTGCGTGATGTTTGATTCAGAAACTCCTGTCAAAAAATTTGAAAAATTCAAAATGTTAAAATGCCATAAAATTTAAACGGCTAGATCAATTTTTTGCCAAATTTAATACGAAACATTGTATAGTGTTAGTCCATTCCTGTGCCAAATTTAAGCTCGATACATGAATGTTTACCCAAATAAGACCATTTTTTGTAATTTAAAAAAAAAAAATTAAAATTCGATAAAATCTTTTCCCTCAGGTAGATTTCGGCCAAATTCAATACCAAAGGTATTTGTTCATAGTATTCTATTTATATGTATTTTTAGGACGATAGCTCAAAATTTACGAAAGTTGGAGCTACCAGACTTCAAAAAAATGTTTGAATTCGCGTAAGTTCTCGAAACGGGCCTCAATCTTCATGAAAATTATATCGAAGGAAGAGACGTGACCACGCGCACAGACGCAGACGCAGACGCAGACGCAGACGCGCACGCACACCCACACGCGCACGCACATCCGGACGCAAGCTAGAAATCACATTTCTCGACGTTTTCGACCATTTTTAGTACGCTGGCATTAAAATCTTGAAAGAAATAAATTCACGAAAACTGTGCTTCCTCTATGCACTGAGAAAAAAAATTGGTTGGATTAACCAAAAGTCGCGGTGACATAAGTTCAAAGCCGTTATGTTTGATACAAATAAAGCATTGTTTTGTTAAACGATTATGTGCTTCATTATTCAAAATTTGTCGATTGAAACAAACACATTTGTTGTACCAACAAAATACACCTTTGATCGTGTGTCACCGCGCATTTGCTTAATTTAACCATTTTTTTTTCTCAGTGTGAGGAAGCAAAAACGCGAAAAAACGCTACAATTATAAATAAATAACAATTCCGATGTTCCAGGCTTTCTCGGTGGGCATTGAGAACTGTCGATCTCTGCAGCAGGGTTAATCATTTGCAATTGCGGCATCATTTGCAATTGTACGTAGAAGTGCACTGAGAAAAAAAATTGCATAGTAAAAGCAACAATACTGACTTCTTACCATAAAAAATAGTTTCCAAGGGGAACCCCTACATTTTACAGTTACGATAGAGAAAAAAATCATGGTTGCAACCATAATTATAGTTTAACCAATCGAATACATCCTATCGGAAAATGTCTGTATGAACGTCCCCTCTAGGGTCTATTCGTTATAGGAGGAAATGCTATCTTTTTTTTCAGTATGGGGAACGCCATGATTTTTCGATATGTCACTTTTAATCGGACTTCTCTCATTATGGTTTATTTCCGTGAGTTCATGCCTCACAAATCTATTTTCACAATCATCAATAAGGCTATGAAGTTTTAGTAAGGTAAACGGTCCAGTTTCCACCGCTGTCCCAGATACCGCCATTAAACGCAATTTACACTAATCATAAATACAGTTTTCTTTTTATGATTACTATTACTTTTGATTAATGCCGCAATACGTATATTTTTTCTAAAATGTTCCATTTAATAATTGAAGATGGCGGAAACTGGGCCGCTAACTTTGTATCAAAGTCTGTTAAGTCATTTTCTGCCCTTCCATCGTTTACCGGCGCCTGCGAAAAGTCGCGAAGCCAGCGAATCGCAGTGAAAGGCGCGACTCCCGTATTTTGCTCTGACGGGCAGTCGGGAGTAACAATGTTTGTTTCAATCAGCATATTTTGAATCGACTGAAGCGAACAATCGTTTAATAAAACAATGCTTTAATTGTGCCAACCAAATTAAAGCTTTGAATTTACACGGAAAAAAAAGAATTGTTGGGACAAGAATTTTGTTACCATAACTCATTTACCTGCTTAACATAGGGACAACAAAATATTTTGCTGTGGCAGCAAATATTTTGCTGTGACAGCAAATATTTTGCTGTAGCAGCCAAACATTTTTGCTGCCACAACAATAAATTATTAACGATCTACATTTCATTAGAGAAACAGAACTATTTTTCTCCGTGTATGTCACCGCGACTGTTGGTCGATCCAACCACTTTTTTTCCTCCGTGTACCCGACATGTTTCCACGAATTCTCCGTAAAGTCTTGCATCGGGCCATTTTGCCCTGCAAAGTTTTCAGCGTACCCATTTTGCCCCGGTCTCGCAGACATTTCGTTTTCAGAATCGTTCCCCGTGCGTCTCCCCCCCCCCCCCCCCCCCCCCCCCCGGAACAAACAACTTTCCAAAATATATATGGGATCATAATCCACAACCCGAGTCCCGAGTCGCAGTCACAAAGGCGCGGAGACGAGTGCTCGAATTTGACTCTCTAATTCGCGAAACTGCTTTAAATATTCGCCCCGGAGCAGGACCATGCTATACCGTCCCATTCGTTTTAATATATTTATATCCGTGTCCATTCCTTATTCTACTTTCCTAGCGGCGAGCACCGTTTCCACCGAAGGTACCGTAAAGTTTTCCCATCCGATGCACCGGAGAGGACATTCTCCCTCCGGAGAGGCAAAGAGAAAGGAGGAACACCAGCGAATCCGAGACTTATACAGTTCTCGGCGCTTTCGCAGACTTGGCCGGCTATACATCGGCGAGCGACTTGCCCGGGGATACAAAAGCTCACAAAGTGACGAAGCGAGAGTAAAGATAAAGAGAGAAATGGATAAACAGAGGAAAACCGGAACCGGAATATTACACGAGGAACACACGGACTGAAATATTCCGTGCTGTACGAGGAAAAAAAAAAAAGGAGAAGAAAAACGGAAAGAGCGACGAGTTCACGTCTCTCGCGGGAAGAGTGGCGTAGCCGCCGAGACGGCAGGAGAAGCGAACGAGAAGAAGAAGAGAATTTCAGTGAGCGTACTTTCTCGTTACATTGATCGTCAGGCCCGCCATAGAACCGACAGGGAAACCTCTTTTGTGTAGCTTTAGCCTTTGTTAAAATTAAATATCGATTTTGCTTTCAGCGAGAGACGAAGCCTCGTCCCTCTCTAGGCAGCACGTCTCGGAGCGAAGGAACGAGCAGCCGGCGAGCCGCTCATCCCTCCGACTCGAACGGCCGGCGAACGCCGACGTTGAAAAGCGGCATTTCAGATTGTGATGTTCGCTGATTATTTTTACGATTGCCATGTCGTATCGCGTGCTCGTACCACGATGTCCATTAATGGTTGCTGCGGCCGAGAATTGGGAATGAAATTGGACGTGCGCAATCTAGACTCGTAAAAATAAAAACAGACAAAAAAAAATCACTCGAACGAATTTGCGTGAAAATTGATTTTATACGTTTTTAACGAAATTTTATTTAAATTACTAAGAGAAAATCTTTTTGCCAATCTCCACGGTAAAAAAGGTTTACGTTCGGTAAACATTTCTCGACCGGCGAAGCTTCTCCGTTCATTTCGCATTTTTTTTTCTTCTTCTTTCTCGTCGACGAATCGTATTTTTAACGATTAAAAAAGAAATTAAAGTCAACGAGAAAATAATTGAGGACGTTGTGTTTAGAGTCATTTTATTTGAATTAGTAAAAAAAAGTGTTCACCAATCTGCGGTGTATAAAGGGTTTACGTTTGACAAACATTTCTCGTCCGCAAAAGTTCATTCCTTTTCTCGTTCATTTCCAATTTTGTTTTTTTCTTTCTTATTGCCGAACCGTGTTTTTAATTATTAAGAAAATTGTAAAATCATCGAGATGATAATCAATGTTTGTGGACAGTATTCGTTAAATGTATAAACCATGTAAGTGTTGTTATACCGTGCATAAACGGTGTCCGGTATTTAATAATCAGTCATTAATATTAATAGATCAAAGCTTAAGCATGGATCTGTCAACTAAACTATTTTCCTTCATAAAAATGATACGTTTATTTTTCTGAAGACGTATGGATTTGTTTCAGAATTTTGTAATCTTTGAAGATTGCGTTTTTCACAGCTTGAACATAGAAAAAACGCGGTTGTCAAAGATTAAAATAAATTCGGAAAAAATTCATACGTATTCAGAAAAATAAAGCAATCATTTTTATGGAGGAAAATAGTTAAGTTGACGAGTAATTTGTTGTATAATAATTTTTATCTTCAATTTGTCAATAACAAATTGGCATTATTATTGCACAAAAACAATCTTTGCAGCATCTCCTATATACTTGATTTTTTTCAGATTTTTATCCCATCGAGAAGTGTTTGAAATTTTCTTTGAAACTCACGTTTGGCGGGTCTGTACAGCTCTAACATCCTTGAGCTTAATACATTTCAGATATCGTTTTGATAAAAAAAAATATGCAAAATGAACGAGATGACAATTTAATGTTTGTGCTCAATATTCATTAAATGTATAAACCGTGTCCCCTCTTTAATAATCAATAAAATTCAAGCTCACTTCAGCACCATTAATAGATCGAAGATTAAGCTCGAATGAATTTCAGATATCGCTTTGATGCGGTACAGCCGCACGATATGAATTATTGATCTTACGAGGCTCGTCCTCAATCCCGGTATTAGGAACAAACCTCTCGACACACTTTTTTCTTTTCAACCGACACGCGTTTGTTTATGAGGTTCGAGCGGTTTTCGCACGATCGAAGTCCCAAGAGGCTTTGGCAAGTAGTGTGTGCGCGCGCATGCGCGCCTGTGTGTATCTACTCAGGACCACAAGGAGGCCACACGCCGTCGATGCCGAGAGAAAGAAATAAAAGGAGGTTTGTTAGGTGGGGTTGGCTTGAACGGGAGGGTTGGGGAAACAAGAATGCACTCGGAGGCACATACTCCTGTGACACCCTCTCCTTTATTGTTCTTGCGGCCTTTTATCGGTCCCGCCATACTCTCCTTCACCGATGTTCTCGGGAGTTCTTTCGCTTCTGTTGACTTTGATCCGCGATGATGAAGAGGGTCAAGAGTTTTCATAGAAACCCGCCTATAGGGAAGAATGGACGAATAAGGGCCACGCTATAGTATTGAACAACCGAGCTGTGATGTCAAGAGGAGTCATTTTAACTCATCTAATTTAAACTAATTTCATTGGTTTAGTCGGTATAACTAGTTTTTGGGGCAGTTTGCAGATTTGCGCTGTTTTTTCGTTCAACAATTCCTACACTCTAAGAAGTTATTTTATTTAAAGATAATATATCTTGGCGTAGCAATGGAGGCACATGCTGTTATCGCTCTTAAAAAAAATTGCGAATAATTCGAGCCCTGGTACAAGTAAAATCGTTGATAACTACCATTTCCATCGGTAAAACAGAACTGATAGGTGCCGACGGATAATACTGGCCACTGTGCTGATCGAATGGAATTCCAGAATAGAAGTTACGTTTCTCAACGTATGTTCAGCTATTTTCTCCATTTATCTCCGATCGATTATTGCTTGCTCCAGTTATTTTCAAATAAACTCTTCGCATTCGCCGGGGAGATTTTGTAATACCTTTAACTATATTAAAAAAAAAATGAAAGATGAAGATAAGATTACTCGTGTGCAATGGGTAACTCCAGATAAATTTTTCTTTCAATCATCGATAACAGCCGGTCGCCAATAATTTTACAGTTCAAAGAAAGGGTGAAAAGGTGCCCACTCGGGCATGCGGCGAGGGAGTTAACTTACCTGGTCGCGCCGGCTCCCGAGCCATTAACTTATGCGCTCGCCCACTGTACGACCGTCCATGCCGGTTTCTCTGTCGCCGTCGCAATTCGATGCGAACTCGCGACAAGTAGAATCGAGTAGGTACATAAATGAAAAGGGAGCAATAAAAGGCACGATATAATACGATCATACCTTTGAACGATTTATCCGCAAGTGTCAACTCGGCGAATATACAACTTCATGCACACCGTGCGGAGAACGATAAAAGAGAGTGAAAAAAAAAAAAAAAACCATTTCCGATAGGTGTCTCCACTCGTGGAAGTTTCGCATTGTTATACCTGTACCGAGGATCTGCGCAGCACATGCCGAAGTAGCTTCGCTGACGACACGCCCTGCCCTGTCGCTGTCAGGCTCGCTCGCAGCAATTTAACCGATAATTTACGCGCTTCGCGTTACACCCCACAGGCGCTCTCTATCTCTCGACGAGCGACGAGCGAACGCCTGTGGTACTCGATACGCTGTGTGCCTGCGCTGCGCCTCCGTCACACACGGGGCGTAATAACTGCCCCCGATGACGGAACGCTCCATTCCCGTATCGGCGAATAAATTCTTAATGGCACGTGGAACAGCGCTCGGAGAGCGTGTTGGGTTAACGTGCGCGGGACACACATTAACCACCGCGAGTACCGTTGACACGGTACTCGCGCGATACGGGCGGAGAATTCTTGTCGCTGGTCGTTAGGAAAATGGGCGGTCTGGGAGGAAAGTAGAGTTCCTTTTTTTCAAGGCCCGACTACGGGAGGGTAAAAAAGTGGCGGAGAAATTTTCTTTTCTCCCACCGAAATTAATAAATAATAACCGGGTCGACTTTATTACGTGGGATTTTTTTTTTTTTTTGTTGGAAATCGTGCCTCGGTTCGCAGGCGGAAAGAGGGCAGGAAGAGAGGTCCGCCACGGCGCGTATAATATCTCTCCCCCCTTCTTCGTCCGCCGAGGAACGGTTTAACCCCCTCGGGGGCCGAGGCTCGAGGCCAGTAGTTATCCGGGCAGGACCGAACTGCGAGCCGATCGGCTACAGCGGCTCACCGGAGGAGCGGAGAAGTAATGTCTGGCAGGGCGAAAAGCGCCCGCAACGTTACACGGACGTAGGGCTCAATAATTTACCGGGGCGAAACGCGCTGTTTTGTAAAATTAGTTTTGTTGGGCCATTTCGCATTTGTTCGGTGGCCAGGCCCGCTTTTTGAACCCCTGCAGCGTTCGCCGTCGTCCGCACACCGCCCTCCTCGTTTTTCGCAGCGGGAACGGCGAGCGAGCTCGCGAGAGCGTCGCGCGACGCTTTTCCAGGCTGCGTATAGGCTCGTTCCTCCCCGAGGACCCGGCGGATACCGGAGAGCCGTGACTCTGTTTGCCGGTACTCGGTCAACGCCACAGCTGCTCACGAAATAATCTCTCCGGCCACTCGATCATGCCATTTCAATATCGCCTGCGGCTACCGACGATATTCATGAAAAAGAAACGAACAATCACCAAATATCAATTGTTGGACGGTGGAAAAAAAGGCTTGCGGATTCGACGAACATTTTTCGCAAAGGGCCGATTTTTTTTAAATTTATTATATTTACTTTTCTTTTTTAAGGTAGAAGGCTCGTTGGCGAAAAAATATCAATTCCGCGAACGTAAAAAAAGCTCCCAGATTCGACAAATATTTTCCGCGACGGACGACAATGTTTTTTTTTATTTGTTAATTTTTACCAATTTTTTGTTTTTTGAGGTAACTGTTCGGTGGCGACAAATATCAGTTCCACGTCCGTAAAAAATTGCCTCGGTGATTCGACAAATATTGTCCGCGAAAGGCGAAATCTATTTTTTCAAATTGTGTTTGTCATTTTTTTTTTTTTTTTTTAGATGAAGTAACAGTTCGTTGGCATAAAACAAAAATGTTGTAGACCTTTGTCGACGAGACATTTTTGTCGATTTTACAAACCTGTGCAGTCTGTGCACCTGTGTGTTTATCTGTAAAGTCTCTTTTATTAACCCTAGAACTCATATACGGGGCAGAAAACTACCGGCGCCGATATTCAAACTGTGCTCCTGAAGTATAAATTGACAATATCGACTCGGGACCTGAACAATAATTTAGTTCAACTATCTGGTGATGTTGGTAGGCCGGTAGTAGCCTCAGCTGCTTGCTAGTTTTTGCACAGAACGAAGCGCGCTTGCGGTGGAAATCCACCCTACTCTAGAATACCCGTTCGTGTTTTGTGTAAATGCATTTTTTTGTCGGAACGATCAAATGTAACTTATTATTATGTAATTTGGACGTATATAGTCACATATATGATTATAAAAACATTATTTTTATGATGTTTATAATTTGAGACTTTTCACAATTTTTTATAATAATTATGATTATCATTAATCATCTACATTGTATCAAGAAAAATAGATGTTCAAACTCATGCAAAACCTATTTTTGTTTTGCGTTTTCATTGATTTTTTTCATATTACTATACAGAAAAAAATTAAACAGTAAAAGCAACAATACTGACTTTTTACCATAAAAACTTGTTCTCAAGGGAAAGTCTACATTTTATAGTTACGACAATGAAAAAAAATTGTGGTTGCAATCATAATCATAGTTTAACCAATTGAATATAGACTATGAGAAACTATCTATAGAGACTAGGGTGTTTAACTGGACATTTTTAGTTTCCTACATAAAAAAATTTTAAAAAAATAAATAAAGAATACATGTCAAAGAAGTAGACTTTTCGAACGGAATACAATGGAAGAATCGTTCCCTAACAAAAACAGCGGTGCGTCGGCTGTAAAATTGCGTTCGAAATTTGAAAATCGGTACATTTAAAAAAGGATGTAGTTCCAATTTTTTTCGCAAACAATGCGATTGTTGCCAATTTTCGTTACGTTTTGGGCTCTAAGTTTTATTTTCATCCCTAAACTTTAATAAAATCAAATTTGCCATATGCCATTATTTTCCTTACTAAAACACGAAAAGATTCATGTGCGTGAAACTTCATTTTTACCGCTCATAAGACCCTTGTACGCAGAAGAAACGCGTGGGTCGCATATTTACCCCAGTAATGCATTAGAAGGTAGAAAAAATGATAGATGAGTTCTACTGTTAAACCGTCCACTTATTTTCATTTCTTCCAGATCGGTGGGGTATTGGCAAAAAAGGTATTCATGTAATATTGACAGTTGCACAGACGCTTAGAATTTGCGTTTTTTTTTTTTTTTTTTTTCAAGATGGTCGATCATCTCTTTGAGGATGACGGATAAGTATGACGAGCATGAATCGCGCAGCAAATATGTGCTTCCGCGTCGCCGAGAGAGCGATAAACACGCGCCGCCGCACTTCAAACGATAAAAAAACCCTTTTCCTCATACCGTTGACAAATCACCGGTAAAATCTTTTTTTTTTTTCTTCAAGGCTTCGAATGCGCGGAACACAATCCCGTGAAACTGCGACGATAATAGTAAAAGTCCCTATAAAAACCTAAGAAAACGCTCAGTTCCGTGTATAATAAAATAAAAATAGTAAAAGACGTGCAGTGAAAGGAATCAAAGTGAAGGATCCGACGTACGTGCGGACGTAATTTCTGGCCATAAACACGCGAGGAAGTAGCCATCGACTGCGTTTCTCGGCTACGGTCTACCCCTCGTACGGCGAACATCCTGCAAGGATTTTGTCGGACGTGCGGACGTCGTGAATGATCGCACGTATAGTACCTTTACCCCTCCCGATACGTCGGTTTCTCGAGAATATTGGAGGGCGATAGTTCCGACCACCGGCGATACGTAACTGTCAGTCGACGGTTTTTCCGTATGAAAGCTCGAGCGCACAGTGGTCTCGCTCGTTCCTCTCGGCCGGCTCTGTGCGAACGGACGAACGGTCCAGCGCCAGTTCGCACACGGGGAATTAAACGGACCGAGGAAGGGGAGTAAAAGTCTGGAGCACGGAGGTACGAGCGGACGGACGATAAACCTGCCAATCGCAGGTGGTTCGCTCGGTCGGGCGCGCGTCGTGCGTCGGAGCTTTGCTCAGCGGAACCGGCCGAAGAGAGAACGGGAGCGGGATCGAGGAAAAGCGGCCCGACGGGGATTCCCCGTTTCGCCGAGCGCGCGGGCAATCGGACACTCGCTCGCCAGCTCCGCGATAATTGAATTGCTTCGCTTACATTGATTTTTCCCTGCTACACACGACGCGTATAACTGATGAAAAGAGAGTCGGAGGGTGGGGGGGAAGAAGAGAATAAAAAAAGCAACCTCGGAGGAAGAGAAACGAATGGCAGAAGCGGAGAGGAGAAACGATGAATTGGTCTGATCCCTCCCGCGACACGAAAAACCTCCCTCCGCAGAGGCGGTTATGCTGTGTATCGTGGGTATAACTGTAGTTTGTACACACGTGTGCGTCAGCAGCAAGACCGCACGACAACGACGAGGAGGACGAGGAGGCTAAGGCTAAAGAGCTTTTCGTACATTGAACGCGGGCACACAAAACACACACACACACACACACGCGCGTTCCACTATCGCCAGGAGGAAAAATCGATTCGCCTGTAGCCCAAGGGCTTTTAATCACGAGGCTCGTTTCTTACATTTCCTGTTACTCGGGTATGTTGTTGCCTCGCTCAGTCACACCGGATCCAACGGAGCGGAGAGCTCTCTGTGCGGCGGAGTGATGAGCTCGCTGCTGCCGTTATTGCTACTGCTGTTACCGGGCTGCGGGTAGTTTGTCGAAGCGCAGGGTGCGAGATCAGTAGCGGGAAGTTGATGCAACGAAAAAAACAAAATGGGAAAAAAAGGGTGAAATCGGTGGGTACAGACCGGTCGATATCATCGCCGATTTGCTAATCGGGCCGGGTCATATTCCCCACATCTACCCTGTAGGACAAAACTACGCTTCGGTGATGAAACTTTGATTAATGGGGACTTGACCGTTTATCGGTAAGCCGTAGCACACGTACGGAAAAGATTTGTTCGTTCGGAATAAGGGCAGGGCAAGATGGACCACTGCGTTCGGTTTCGCTTTCCGGTACATTTGGTTTGTCGTACATCCTCCATGGAAATAATGTATATGCATAACTATATTTCTGGATATATGTTATATACTGGATATGAGATATATACTGGATATGTAATATATATCCAATATATATGTGAGATTTAGAACTTTTTGCCACATTATATAGCTGAAAAGTATAACGAAGATATATAAAAGATATATACATGACATATATTCATTCAAATTTCTTTTTACGGTGGTTAGTACGTACTTAAAAAGGGTTCGGCAATATTAAAAAAATTAATTGGTTTGTCATTATGAATTGTATCATTTTAGAATCCAATACTGTTTTCGAAGAAATAAATAAACCTAACGATCTGAAGTTGGGCTCGAACCCGGGACATTTCGCACGGTAACTTGGAACCTTACCGCTAAGCTGCCACCTGTCATTTTAATTATTCTCATTCCCAGCGAGATTTGAACGTAACAAAAGTTTTTTTTATTTCAAGTGATGATTATAAATTCTCTGATTATGAAAGTAAATCGGTTTATTTTGCCTTTCGCTTATTACAAAATGAAAAAGAACAAAAATAACCTTACTGTCTATGCTACTGAATAACGGATCGCATAAAATGATTTTGCATGTCATATTTAAATAATTTAAAAAAATGTTCACACCTTTTCAAAATGTATTTCTATAATATTAACCATGAACATAGGTGCTGTCAAATGCTTTAAAATTATTGGTTGCGGCGTAGCGCGATATCTAAGTCTCTAGATGCAATCGCCAATATCTATTTACATATTTCTCGGGGCAGTTTGAGTTTAGGCTATGTAGTCACAGATGATACGCTGTTCTATCAAATCAAAGATATATATAAAAAATACATCGAATTGTATATAATTATTTTGTAGCAATATGTAAAATATTTATATGCATGAATATATATGTCGTATATAATATATACATATCTGAACATATATTAGTTAATATATGTAACATATAATCAGTATATATTAAAAATATAAAATTGTAATGTATCCCGTTATATATCTGGCAGATATATAAAAGATATATACGGGATATAGAACTTTTTGCCGTTATATATGACGTATATAAATTATTTCTTTCTATATATCCGACATACAGTTCATTTCTATGGGCGATTTGATATCGGGGGGTTTACTAAATCGTCCAGAAGGCAGTGATTTTTGTCCAGAATATCGACTTGGGGATTCTGAACCACGTATCCCCATGCAGGCTTTCCGGGTGAACGAGAATCTTACAGCTTCGGCCTGACGTCAAGGCGACGTGAGATGCTGCGGTCGGTGACGGAAACTGTAATTAATTTTTTTAACGTCCCGACCTCCATCTTTCCCTAACATATTTTTACTCGAACCTGCATCGATACCCGGTTGACGTAAGCATTCGCTTTTAACCGGAAATGGCCAGCAACAGTGAGATAAATTAATTACCAGCTTCCGTTACCGACCGTTATCGACGATGCGGAGTAACATCACCTTGAGCGTCGTTAATCGCCGAAAGTCATTCCTCTCATTTCCAGCATAACTCGAAGTTCCTCCGGCAGAAACATCGATCAAACGAAAAATCCTGCAGTGTCCCTCGAAGCCGCAAGATACCGCGGTCGGTAACGAAAACGGTAATTACTTGTTTTTAATCATCCCGACCTACTTCGTTCCCAAGCATGTTTTTCTCGAACCTGTGTCGATACCCGCTTCATGTAAAAATTCGCTTTCAAACGGAAATGGGCAGCAACAGTGAAAAAATGAATTTCATTCCTCTCATCAAACGGAGTAACATCGCCTTGAGCGGGACGTCGGTAATCCCCGAATGCCGTTCCTCTCGTTTCCAGCATAACTCGAAGGTCCTCGCCAGGAACATCGATCAAACAAAAAATCCTGCACTGTCCCTCGGAGCCCTCGAAAGCTCGGAGAGACGTATCTCTCGAGCGGACTCCGGTGTTCGTTCGGGACGTCGAGAAAACAGGTGCGGGATGGTCGCGAGGGGACCGAAAGAGTACGGTATACCTCTCGGGCTGGAGCGTTCCACGGTCCGTTACACACGAGCATTATCGTACGTCAGGCCAAATGATCCCTTGGCGTGATCCCGCGTGCTCGCGTCCGACCGGGGGTCGCTCCTGGCGGTGGCGGGTGAGTTTTCCCGTTAGTTCGCTCATTCGCCCGCTCACGCGTCCTTCACGTTTATACCCTTCGCCAGATAGCCAAGCGAGAAAATAAAGCGGAAGCGAGACGAACGCAGGGAGCTACGTGGCTCTGGGTGTGTGCGCGTGTGTGCGTGTGCGTGTGTGTGTGTGTTCTTTGAGATTTAGGTATATCGCCCTTGCCCTAGGTAACACACGGAGGACGGAAGATTATCTCTCGCCGTTGACGACCGACAAGAATAAAAATAAAGAAAAAGTTAACTGCACGGATCCTCCCCTACCGGGAGAGAGTGGATTACCCCGAAGTGGAAGAAGGAGACCAGAAGCCGGAGGGCTGTCAGGGCCCTCCCGGCTGGCACCTCATACCGACACAAACATCATCCCTCCGAACTGCCCTCCGAACCCTCCGGATGGAAAAAAGTATAAGCGACGATATCTTTTTCATATATCAATTATACTTTTCACGACAAATTTCGTGTAATTAATATGTTATGAGATTTATGTGACGGATATATGAGGGCAAATATTAAAAAACATGTATTTTCGCGAATGCGAATAACATAAACGACTGTACATATACAGTTTATATTCGGAATATATTGTCGGGCTAAAAATGCAATATTTTTTATGTATCGTTAATATATCTTTCGCTTATACCTTTTTCCCTGCGGACCTACGTGGAGTTTCGTGATGGATTGACTGATGATTCGTGGAGCACCACGAATCATCAGTCAATCCTTTTTGATTATCTGCATAGACTCAGCATAGAATTCCGAAAAAACGAACGTTCCATTAACCAAACCACCGGTACATTCCAGAGAATGTGCAACAATTTCACACCGGAATGTCGTCCGTCATTTCCGGGTCAGTTCGGTTTCCACTGTGGGTCCGTAAACCTGAACTTCCGGACACGTCCCAGCCAATCGGCTCGCCCTTAAAGAGACCGTGTCACCCTGAATTACCCTACATACATACATACCTGCAACTCAGGATAAGTTACAGAGAGTTACACCGAGCAGAGAACGTGTGACCTAGGTGTATATAGCAGTTACGTTATACCCCAATTTACGATTACGAGCCGTCGCACAGGGAGGGCAGCGAAGGGACATGGAGAGCTTCGTCTCCTGTCCCCGTACATAGATGTCCATATATGTGTATATATATCTGCATATACGTGCATATATGCACATATGTGTGCCGATCAGTGCATATGTCTGCATATACATGCATAGATGTGCAAACATTTGTATGTAAGTGCTTATGTGTATATGTATGTATATATGTATGTGGATGTGGATTTGGAGGAAGCGCGAGAGGAGAAACTAACGCGAAGGGGGTTAACCGGGTTTAATCAATTCTCCAACGAAGCTCTATCTGCCGGAGAGGAGTCAAAGGGCCAGCAACGCCGGTGGTTCAGTGGTGCAGCCTCGGCCGGGCTTCGCCCGATTTATTTGACGTAGTGCACGACCGCGACGGAAAGACGTCGTCGTCGTGCCGTGGCTCGCCGGAGAGCCGGCTTTCGGAGAGCTTCGCGCCGAGAGGGAGAAAGCGGGACGCGGGACTCGAGCGGCTTTGCCTACTTGATCTTCGCAGTTCGCCGACGAGCGAGAAACCTTCCTCCTCTGTACCGGCTTCGCCTCGCTCTCCGTCTCTCCGTCCCTGTGGCCTCCGCAGTGCGGTGGGCTTCTTGCAAGCCGGATAATTTTGCCCCGACCACGAGGACCGATGCTCGCGCTGATGCTGCAGCTGCAGGTGCTCACGTCCCGCGCGACGCTAATGGAGCGCAACCCGACAACGCACCCGGAGAACCGGCGCAGGATATAACGACTCGGCTTCAATCTCCGGACTCTCGACGACTCGAAGCTGGTCTCCCGAAGGCTTTGTGCCGAGGAGTTTGGCTCGAGGATTTTCGACGTTGGGAAACCATGGAAATACACCGTGTCGATAAATATGCACTGTACTGCTGATGGGGTGTTTTACTACCCGGAGAATTAATTACACAAGTAATTGGTACTTGTATTTAAATGTGGCAGAGCATCATTTTTTTTTTTACATTTTTGCGTATTTGTTGCTTTCCTTTGGACGTAATCGATATTTTGAGGGTTGTTTGTAGCGAAATTGACACGGAAGGTAAGCAAGATGTTCTTTAAGCGTATAACGACTCGGCTACACTCTCCGGACTCCCTGGAGCAAGTTTCCCGAAGGGTTTGTTCGGAGAAGTTTGGCTCGCGGATTTTCGACGTTGGGAAGTCATAGGAATGCACCGTATTCATTAAGTATATACTGTACGATTGATTTGATGTTTTGCTACCCGGAGAATTAATTATACAAGTAATTGGTACTTGTATTTAAAAGCAGGAGAGCATACTTTTAATTTTTTTATTTTTATTATTGTATTAGTTGCTTTACTTTGGACGATATCGATAGAGGAGAATCTAAGCAAGATGTTCGTTAAGGTGTTTCGTTAAAGGTACAACGACTCGGCTTTACTCTCCTGGCTCTCGATGATTTGGAGCACGTTTCCCGAAGGCCTGAGAATGCACCGTGTCGATAAGTATAGGGGAGACCGGAGCAAAATGACACAGCGGGGCAAAACGGGACAGTGAGGGCAAAACTCGATTTTCCAATTATTTTTGGATGGTCTATTTTGTCCCAACGATACATCCAGATTTTCAAACCCTTTTTGCCCCACGTGCCACCATCCCGAAGTTATTGGAGAATTGCGTTTTGTCTCATTATCCCGTCGTGTCCCGGTGTGCCATTTTGGCCCGCTCTCCCCTGCACTGTACTGCTGACGGAGTGTTTTACTACTCCGAAAGTTAATTATACATGATTGATGCTTGTACTTAAATGTGGGCGAGCAGCAAGCTTTTTTCAAGGCATTTTTGTATTAATTGCTTTACTTTGAACGAAATCGATATTGTGAAGGTTGTTTGTAGTGAAATCGATAGGGGAGGATGTAAGCAAGATCTTCATTAAGGTACCGTGCTGATATCGAGGATAGTTTACCAGTTACAGACTCTGGAAGTTATGGGCTCCAATTTCAATTTTAGCTGCACGGTGCAGACAGAAAATTCTTGTCCGAAAATATTCATGTGCATTTTTATTGTCAGTTAGTTGAAAAAAAAATTGCGGTTTTTTCGAACGCTTCGCGTGCGAAAACCCCCGTTTTCACACCTTGTGAAATAAAATTTTATCGGATAGTCGTGCGAAAAACGTTTTATGAACTCGTGTGATTGCAACACTCGCCTTCGGCTCGTGTTGCAAAGTCACACTCGTCAGAAAAAGTTTTTTTCGCACTCGTATCGAAATGTACTATTGCGATACTAGTACGGAAAAGCGGTCTTTCGACGAAGGTTGTGAAGTTGGCTGCACGAGCCGGATCGAGAGCTACAACGGCACGAGGCGAAGCCGAGTGACGTTTGTAGTTCGAGAGGAGGCGAGGGCTGCCTACTTCCCAACCACCGTCGGGAGACCGCTTTTTTCGTACAAGTATCGCATGCAACTTATTGTGACAAGTGCACGAAAATTCCCGCTTTTCGTGCCTGTAAAGTGCGTTCGGAAAAATACCTACAGTGACAGATAAGTCAGCGCGAAAAGTAGCTAGAGTGTGAAAAAAGTGTGCGAAAAGGAACTAGCGTGTAAAAATAGTATCTACAGCATTTTTCGCGCATCTCTGCTAGAAAGCGCCACTTTCGACACACTTTACAGGCACGAAAAGCGGGACTTCTCGTGCACGTGTGACAAGAATATATATATTGCAAAAATAACGTGAATAAAAGTTGTGAACCTTCGTATACGACAAATGCTTATTTTCCCGTTTTTACTGTAAACTGTAAAGAGGCGAAAAAATGGCATTAATGAAGACAATTCGAAATTGGTGTTGGTAGCAGCCTGGCGTTGCTCAGTGGTCAGAGCAGACGACCGGCAATCGAAAGGTCCCGGGTTTGAATCCCGGTCCAGTATGCTTCGAATTTTTTAGCGTTGTTACGAACGCGGTATCCAGGTTTACTAATGTGCTTTAATCACCATTCCAAGCTTATAATCGTAGCCTGAGTAGAGAACCGCAAAAAACAGTTGGAGGGATTCCGAATACCTCCTCAATATCTTCGAATTGGTTTGCCATACTATGTGATTGTTTTTAATTTATTTTTCAATAACGGTACGCCGATTCATCAGGTGCGACAGTTCGATCCAGAAGAGGAGTATTTCTCGATGGTCCTTCAGCTATCGAGAAATTTTTAAGTTTAATTTTTGTTTACTTATTTTCATGTTTTTTCGTTTAAACTGAGCAAAACAGCGCCTCTTCGGCTTCTCGAATCTGTCATTCCGTTCCTTTCAAGTCTTTTATCTCTTGTTGTTTTCTCGTTGCGTGTGCGCTATAACGACGCTGTGAAGTTTGGAGGGACCAGTGCCAAAGGGATATTCGGAGTAGTCTCGGGGCTTCGAGAGAAGCAAAAAGGCAGAGGAGAGTAAGAGCGAGAGAGGATCGTCGTCGCCCGCGAGAGCTCATTGGCGAGGAAGTTTCGTCGCCAGACGACGACGCCGGGCTCGGTGGCGCCGGTTACACACCGGGAGCGAGTCAACGCGACGCCTTCTCGTCGCCTTTCCTTCTTTCCGCTCGGATGCGGCCAGGCGCAGCTTCTCATCCTACACCGAACGAACGGACCGACACACAACTCGTTCCTTGCACTAGCAAAAATGAAAAATAACAAAAAAGAGAATAGTGAATATTTTTACCGAGAATGGAACGTGCAAATACAGAAAAAGGAAACGCAGTGAACTTTTTTTTTTTTTCACGATACCGGAAGTCCGAGTGACTCAGCGGACTGCCAGGAAATATCCGAGTTTCTGGACGGGAGCTTGTAGATATAACTGACACTCCCATCGATATTCTACCGTGTATGACATTCGATATTACGGCTGAACATATATTCCTCGAACTGTGCGATTCTATATATATATATATATATGTATATGTTCTTCTCTGTTACGTGTGAATATCTCGTCTCGACGCCGGTTCGCAACTAGGACTTTCATCGATTTTCGGTAGACGCCAATATGCTACCATCCGATATGCAATAACACGAGATTTCTCGGATGCAGGAAGCCCGGAGACGAGCCGACCGTCCGTACTGCCCGCTGACCTGAATTTCTCTTTCAGCGAGGAGGGGAACAAAACGAAGACGGGGGATGAAGAGACCCGAAGCGAAATTCAAAGTAATGAGCTTCCTCGTGGGGAAAGATCTTCGCGCGCAAGAGCAAACCCGCTGGTAGGTGACAAAGGGGCGAAATGGGGAAGCTAGGAAATTAAGGCCGCCGGGATGAATCCGGCGCTGTGAATTCGTTGTTCACTAAAAAAAAAAGTCATCATTACCCGAGCATTCAAGAAATGTATTGCTTCGTGGGACAAAATGAAGTATCTCTCAATCTCCCGTTACAGGGATATCCGAGGAACCATTTTGCCGCATGATTCTCATCTTGTCCCATTTCCGTACTCCATCTTGCCCGATCTCCAATTCCCAAAGTCCCGTTTTGCCCTCCATCTCGTCCCAGTTTTATGTGATCCGGTGAATTTTTCAAAAAAAAATTCCAATAGCCACTTTTGCACCATCTTTGATTTCCAGTGACCCATTTGACCCCCCCCCCCCCCCCCCCCCTTGACCCATTTTCTTGTTTTCCGATAAATTTTTCACAATCGCCAGTACCCCATTTTGCCCCATCTCCTTTTTCCAGCATCTCACTTTGCCCCGGTGCCTTCTACACGAGATACAAGCTCTACTCTCGACTTCGTACCAGAGACCCTGAGTAGTCGGAGCACCGAAGCTCCGCACGTGTGTTCCCGACGATATACGAGCCCATCGTCGTCGCCGACTTCGTCGGTACTTCCCGGTAGTCGTGCTCGCGCGAAGGAGACCGAAAAGCGTAGGGAAACTTCTCTTTGAGTAGAAGTGACTCTCGGGATGGGACCAATTAGAGACACCCTTGTGCGCGCTCCTCCTTTGGCAATCTAGCGTTTCGGAAAGCGAACATACCGGTGGCAAAACTCAACGGGGCGGTCGAGAGCATCGTCGGGGTAACGGGTGCACAGCCCGACGAAAGAGACTCGGCGCTACCGAGACTCATTTCTATCTCCCCGCCGTCTCCCTCTTGGCCCGACGCTGCCGCTGCCGTACCGGCTTTCCCGCGAAAGCTCGACGCCAAGACGTCCCCCGCCAGTGGATGTAACTTCGCGCCCGTCCACCCACGCGGAGCCTCGGAGGAGCCGCCGAGAACGAGATCGAAGACGACCTCGGAGGCTGCGGAGAAGCAAACGACTTCTTCCGTACCCTCTCTCCGAGCTTCGAGCTCGCTACAGCTAGCCGGTTCACTTTTCCGTGACTCGTTCGCATCCGCGACGAGATTACGGTCCTCTCCCCAGCGGCTCGTTTCATCTCGCGAGAGTGGGTGCGATTTTCCGCATGGCTATCGGAGATGCGTGCGGTACGTCACTGAGTGTGTGTTTTTTTTCTTCTGATCGTACACGCCGTTGAGAAGAATCGAGAGTGACGCGTCACGCGTCGTGGTTGGCCAAATCGTAATTCCAAATTAATGATTAATGAGAAACCGATGCGCGTTGCGGATGGATCGCTGCACGCGGCGTCGAAGGGGAGCGAGATTCGAGCCGTCGGATAAATCGGACAAGGGGGGTGTAACGGAGGTTCGGAAGAGCGAGAGAAATGTATGGAAGGCGAACTCGATGCTGGATGTCGGATGCAGTTGCTCTGGTGTGTACAACACAAATCAAGATAATGGCGGATATATCGAGGGATAATGTAACGGGTGGCTGAGTAGTATGGGTCCCTCGGGGCTTTCTACTGCTTACCTACCTACGTACCTCGTCGCCGTTGCTCCTTGTGCCTTCCATCGCGCCGGTGCACCACCGATCGACCCCACCCGCGTACGTCGTTCATATCAATCGGCGAAACGGATTTACCTCCCTCCGCGCCCAGGCAATGTCGTTGCGGCTTAATAGTTTGTCTTATTCAACCGTTGCGGGAGCAATTTGAATACCGAAGGCGATACACTTCGGTGATCGCCGCGGGTGAACATTATTATTGTTCGTTGCAAATAATAATAGTCGTTAACGATAACTAATAATAATAGTCGTTGATAAACCAACAGACAAACAAATTCAGAGTTTCCAATATATACTAGAGTGTTTCAAACAAAGGATTTTTTTTTTAGTTTTCCTCACACCTTTTTAAAGAATAGATTTCGATCTCAAATTGAACCTCGCGAAAGGCGGTATCTAGCAAATAGTCGTAAGCAGATAGACCCAAAAAATAGAGAGCACCTCTCAAACTTAATTGTCAGCGATCGCCTCTCGCCGGATCTTTTCATCGATCCAAATATACAGTTCGACGGGGTGGGAGCTTAACGTTTTGTGATTTTTTATTGTATTAAAAGCAAAAGACTGTGATTTTTTAATTCGTATATTAAAAGCGCTAAAAATGTCCAGTAGGGTGAATTTGTTAAAAAAAAATCTTTTCATCCTCCAAAAGTATAGGTTTTGATCTGAAATTGAACCTCACGAACGGCAGGCCTAAGCAAAAAATCTTAAGAGATGCCGGATTCAACGTTTGTACGCAAAAAATTCGACAACTTCTAAATCTCTTAGAGTTTTTTCTAGCGACCGCGTTTCGTGAGGTTCAATTTGAGATCGACATCTATAATTTAAGAGCCTGAGGCAAATTTGAAAAATATTTCCTGTTTGACAAACACTCTAATACATAAGATATAAGATCTAATATACACTGAGAGAAGGGTCTAGTAAAAGTTACCGATCATCAAAGAAAAATTACCATAACACATAGTAGTAGCCCCCATGGAAACGAAGTATATGTCAGGTATATAGAAAAATATATAATTTATATACGTCATATATAACGGCAAAAAGTTCTATATCCCGTATATATCTTTTATATATTCGCCAGATATATAACGGGATATATTACAATTTTGTATTTTTAATATATACTGATTATATGTTACATATATTAACTAATATATGTTCAGATATATATATATATATTATATACGACATATATATTCACGTATATAAATATTTTACATTTTCCTATATATTAATTATATATAATTCGATATATTTTTTATATATATCTTTGATTTGACAGAACAGCGTATCATCTTTGACTGTACATAGCCTAAATTCAAACTGCTCCGAGGAATATGTAAATAGATATTGGCGATTGCATCTGAAGACTTAGATATTGCGCTACACCGCAACCAACAATTTTTAAAGCATCTGATATTACCTATGTTTATGGTTAATATTATAGAAATACATTTTGAAAAGTTGTGAACATTTTTCTAAATTATTTAAATATGACATGCAAAATCATTTTATGCGATCCGTTATTCAGTAGCATAGACAGTAAGGTTCTTTTTCATTTTTTAATAAGAAAAAGGCTAAATAAACCGATTTACTTTCATCATCAGAAAATTGATGATCATCACATGAAATAAAAAAAACTTTTGTTACGTTCAAGTCTCGCTGGGAATGAGAACAATTAAAATGATAGGTGGCAGCGTAGCGGTAAGGTTCCATGTTAGCGTGAGAAAGGTCCCGGGTTCGAGCTCAACTTCAGGTCGTTAGGTTTATTTCTTTCTTCGAATATGGTATTGTATTCTAAATTGACATAATTCATGACAAACCAATCAATTTTTTTAATATTGCCAAACCTTTTTTCGGTACGTACTAACCACCGTAAAAAGATATTTCAATGAATATATGTCATGTATATATCTTCGTTATGCTTTTCACATATATAATGTATCAAAAAGTTCTATATCCCACATATATATTGGATATATGTTATATATCCAGTATATATCTCATGTATATATAACATATATCCAGAAAAATATTTATTCATATACTTTATTTCCAAGGGGGAGGGCCGCCAATGCGCCACCTACGGCGGAAAGTCTTAGATTATCCAAGAATTTTTACCATAATATTCACGAAAAATTCTTTTAAACCCGATGCTTCCTAGCATAGGTGGCGCCCTAGCGCCCTACTACTACGTGCTATGGTAATATCTCTCAAGCGATATAGTCATTTTTACTAGATCCTTCTCTCAGTGTATAATATATAATAATCAACGAATGATTCTGCGTAATAACGACGTTCATGTCGATTGGATCCTCACACAGTTACTCACAGATTCTCACAGGTACTCACAGGTACTGCGAGCGCGCGAGGCAACATAAACGCTAGTTATTAATAATAGTTATTGTTATTATTATTATTATTACTATATACCTAAAGTCGAATAACACTGCCTGGTCCATGCAAATAAGTTTGCAAATTTCTAACTTTATGATAGAATAGATAGCTAACGCATGTCACGGAGAGTGACGTAACGGGAAATGAATATTTAACGTTTCTCCAGCGTCGAAGCGAAACTCTCTCGAAGGGCCGGCATTCCCAGCCGCGCGCCCTTCGTAACTCCGCTCCGTTATCCGTTATCCCTGAAATTTCGACGAAATTTTTGCGTTCGTGCAACAGACAGGCTGTAACGAGACGTTACACATGTACGGTTCGACTTCGTCGCTTCTGTGCCTCGAGTTTCGTAAAAACGTCGAAAACATCGGTCGGGATCGACTTCGTACACGCGCGGAGCCGGGATTGCGGTGTCGCAGAAATCGTGCATACGAGAGTTTGAGGGCGGTACAGACGAACCGGCGTCGAAACGACCGAGAGGAAGGTCGGTCCGCGTTATTTTCCCGCTTCCTCGTTCGTTCCCGTTGCCCGCTGTACCGTCCCCGCAACGGCACAGCCGCGGCGGACGTAATTTCCGGCTGTCCGACTCGCGAATTCACGTCGTCGTTCGCCATTCTCTATCCTGCGCTTTACCTCACTCGTTTTCCTTTTTTTCCCCCCATTCCATACTCTCTCCACTCATTCTCTGGTTCGGTTACTACCGAAACACAACGTCCGTTCTCTCGCTCTCTGCCGGCCGGTCGACCGCACGGCCAGTCCTCTTCCTCTGGCAAGCACGGTTTTTCATTCGGTAGCCGTTTGTCCGCGTTAACCGGATGGCACCGGAGAACGCGCAAACACACGAGTTTTCGAGCGGCGATCGGTAAATCGAGGCTCCAGGTAGAAACAACGGAGGGAGAGAGGCGGGAGATGCGAGGGAAAAATATATTGGCCGATGTCGTAGCCGAAGACCAGCGCAACCGGATGGAGTTCCGGTATCAAAAATCTTTCGTACGGTCCGACGAAAGATTGCCGAGTTTCGAGTCCACTCGTACGATTACGGTGGTCCTTGCGTTATGTCTGACGCCACCTAAGTTCGACAGAGGAATGAGAGAGATTACAAACACCTCTCGAAGGAATATAAATCTGAAAAAAATCGAGCATATGAAAGGCGCTGAAAAGATTGTTTTCGCATAATAGTAATTCTAAAATGTTATCAACAAATTACTGAAAATTGAAAATTGTGCAATAAATTACCCAACAACCTATTTTTTTTTTTTTTACGGAAATGATTAGTTACTTTTTTTTCAATACGTATGCATTTTTCAGAATTTTATGTAATGTTAGAAAAATGCAATTTTCGAACATTCCATTAAATTCTGAAAAAATTCATACGTGTTCAAAAAAAGAAAAAAATCATTTTCACGAGAAAAAATAGGTTTCCGGGTAATTTGTTGCATAATTTTTTATTACAGTAATTTGTTAATAAAATTTTGGAATTATTATTATCATGTACAAACAATCTTTTCAGCACCTTCCATATGCTTGATTTTTTTCAGATTTTTATTCCATCGGCAAGTGTTTGTAATTCTCTCCTATTGCTCTCTCGTCCTCGAGCGGCGTCAGACATAACGAAGGACTACCTCAATACACAATAATGTATCACAACATACCATCGTCGACGGTAGAGTCAGCAGCAAGGTTCCACTTCCCGAAATCCGCAGGGCGATAAATCGTTACCACCTTCTCGCCCGAAGAAGTCAAGTATATTCGGAAGCGATCGAGCAAGACGTCCGCGCATGCGCGGATGAGTAGAGTGCTTCAAATGGAGTGCATAATGTATCATGAATCAAGATATAGGTTCTTCGCGCAACTGCGAAGGAGACTCTTGTATCTCGAGCCATCAGGGCCTTCGGTATCTGTCTATCCCCAACGGTTTTTATCCCCGTTCGCTTCGGGGCTCCTCTAAGTGATTCAATGTCATTTAAAACCAGGGTGTAGAGTGAGGGTTCGATGAGTTCGAGGTTCGAGGGTACCCTCGGCGTTGTTGCTGCGGTTTTACAATAGCCTCGTTGGAGAAGCAGCGGGGCGCGCAACCACCGTGGCAGTAGCTCTCTGGATTCGCTCTTCACCGCTTTGCCCCCCCCCCCCCAACCCCTCCTAACTGCAAGGGGGGAGGGGGCTTCTCCTTTGGCACGTAAAACGGCGCTGTGCCTTATCTAGGGGTTGGGCCGATGCTTGCGTTAAATCGTCGCTCGTGACTGTGCATACCAACGAGAACTCGATGTAGGTCTGGCTGGAAAAGGCGAAAGCGGAAAGGGACGAAAGCCGAAGATGGCGACGAGACGAGGGGGAGGGGGGAGTGGGGGAGGGGGGGGGGGGGGGGGGGTAGCCCATAGGCATAGTCTCGAAGGCTCCGCACCAGAGTGCATACCGGCGGCGGTGGTGCCGGTCTATCGGGGACGGTATAATGTATAAGGGAGTCGAGGGAGAGAAAGTAAAGACCATCTAGGTCGTGGCGCCTTTCGGGGATGAAAAAAAGCGTGTAAGCGGGTTTTCTCCCGACGTGTGCAGGGCGTCGCATAAAACTCTCGTAAAGTCGGGGAGAATATTAAAAGAAGAAAAAAAAAAAAAGAAAAATTATAGGACGGCGAGGGGGCGAAGGCGTGGAGAGGGGGGCAGCGAGGAGAATGGCTCGACGTTTAGTCAGCCGTGAGAGATAGCCGTAGTTTGACGCGCTCGTCGATCTCGAGATACGGCGAGCAAGGGGGGTTGCGAGGGGGACGTCAACGACAGCGCGGAACGCGGTCCGGGTGCCCAGCTTCTCGCGATACGAGAGTTTTTCGAGCAAGAGCCCCTGCCGTTGGGCGTTCATTGCGTGGCCCGAACGGGAGAAAGAAGCGAGGCAAAGAAACCAAAAATAAAAAAAATGAAAAGAATCCGAGGACCCCGACGAGGGACAACCGTTGACGGGATTCCTTATTGGTTTAGTCACGGATCGTTTGTCGGGAATTGCGATTGGTCTCCGCGGAGTGCGCGAGGGGTGTGGAGGACCGGAGAACGAGAAAGAGTGGAGGAAGGAAAAGCGAGGTGGAAGCTGTCGGGCGAGAAGCGAGAAAATCTGTCACGGAAAAACAAGGGAGCTGGTATAGGCGGGGGGGGGGGGGGGGGGGGGGGGGGTTGACCGTGCTGCTTTTCTCTTCGCGGAGGAACGGAAGCGGAACCGGTGGATGAGAGCCTCGCGGAAGGTCGAAGCCGACGCCTGCCGGGCTCGCGTTTAAAAGAGATTACGGTACGCGAGCCACTGCCGGCAGAAACCCCGCTCAGCCTCCGACTCGTTGGCTTTCCGGCTTGCTGCTTTTACCACCGCAGAGTTTTCCTACCGGTGGTGTTTTGCTCCGGAGAGTAAGTCGACCTCTGGCCCATATCTCTTTAACGTAGTCGACGAAGCCACTCGGTGACCCGATTAGCCTTGCGCGGCATTTGCTCGGCTGGGTCTCTCTCTGTCTCTCTCCCCCCCCCCCCCCTCCCTCCCTCTCTCCCTCTCTGGAGTCGAGTTAACTCGACGAGGGATCTAATCTCGGAGCGCGTACCTCTCTCCCCGGAGCTTTTGAATATTTATCATTACCAGTACCGCACCCGTCGATGCTGTACGGCCGCTCCATCGGGTGTACAACGCTGTGGTATCGATCATACCGGATACCATGTTGAAGTCCGGCCGCGATCGTAGTTAATAATTTTGTTTTAATTTCTATAGAATTCTGTACGTCCGGTGATTAGGGATCAACGTTGAGCAAAGATAGCGGCGTTGACGACCGTCAGGGTCAAGATTTTTAAGCCCTAATCAGAGATACTTTTTCACGATTTGGAAGGATCCTATTACGAAAAACACTTGTTTGTATGTGGAAGTTAACAATAACATCGATCACCGATCAGACCATGTTTGCTAAAAAATTGTAGTTTATGTCGACTAAGACAGAGTCGTTGAGATGGGGCTGAAGATCAACTTCAAAATGTTTTAAATCCATTTTTCTGCGAGACGGTTTTATAGAATAAAAAGTAATTGCGGGGCTGACCAAATGTTCACTCTGCTTCTCTCGCACTCGTACGTGTTTAGTCTTCCCTTAAAGGGAATCTAAACTCTTCTCCCTCGCTCTCACAGAATCCCCATGGCAATGTCGCTGTCACACCCAAGCAACCGCCGTCTGGGTTTAGACTCCTCTTAAGATGATACCAACAGGTCGTGTTTTTACTCCCAACTACCCGCCGGCCAAAAAACGGGAGTATGCGTTCCACTGTGAGGCCACGGCTTGGCGGGTTTCCGAAGATGTTTACCAGTGTTTGTCTAAACACTGGTAAACATCGACGAAAAATTACTCAACAGATTTTGGACATTGATTCTTCATAGCCTGAGCTAAGTTTGTGACAATATTTGTTGCAAAACTTTTTATTTTTTACAAAAGTAGACAATCTACTTTTGTTTCACTTGGTGGGAAAATGGCGCTTCGCGTGCGAAAACCTTGTTATTTTCACATCTTGTGAAATAAAATTTTGTTCAATACTCGTGCGAAAAACGTTTTCGGAACTGGTGTGATTGCGACACGCGCCTTCGGCCTGTGCTGCAAACTCACGCTTGTCAGAAAAAGTTTTGCGCAATCGTATGGAAATGTACTATTAGGCAAAACAGGTTAAGCGTTCGCTTAATCTGTTTTGCCCGAGAAGCTCGTTAATCATCGGAATTATTTTCATAGCTGTTGTGTTCACGTAAATCAGATGTGAGAAATTTGTTTTCGATGCGTAAAAAACTGCTAACTCCGAATGAATTAGGCAAGTGTTTGGTTTTTGTTTCCATTACCGTTATGTTTTTTCTAAAATTATGTTATACTTGTTTTCGGTAATAAAAAAGTTGGATTCGTCATCGACAAAAACAAATTCCAATGTTGCGTTGTGTTACGTGAATAATTTTGTTTGTTTTTTTAGACGAGCTCATTTGCTGTGCCCTAAAAAGATTATTTCGGAAAAATCCTAATCTAGCAATGAATTTGATTATTCGTGTCTTTTGTAGTGCTGCAGTGTGTTGCGCTGTTAGCAACTTCCTTGGGAATGGGATTGTGTAATCTTCTATTCGTAAGTATCCGATATGTTATTTTCTATTCATTGTATCTCCGTAGCTTCTGTGAATAATCTTATTCTTCCGAACGTCTTATTTGTAAAATAGAAATCGTATAAGAGTAAGGAAGCATCTAAAAACCAATGGCTATAAAAAGCACAACATTTATAAAAAAATTTAACATTTTTAAATACTCTCGCCTGCAAAACGAAATTATAATTTAAAAAAATCCAAAAGAAAAAATGGTTAACAATAAATGTACCTTCAATAAGTATATAATTCGTGCATGTAACAATGATTAATATTGTCAGTAAACAATAATAGTAATAATTAATAATAAAGAATAATAACATAATTAATTAATTGTAATTATATCAATTGATTCATAATCTTCGCTGCAGTCAGGTGACGGCTCCCGAACACAGTTCTTCTATATCCACGCATATAAATTTGGTAGCAGAATATTGTCTTATTACATAAATCTCTCCATCTCTTTTATGTGAGGTTTAATTCACTCGGCGACTGCGAGGAGTATTAGCTGTACTGCGCCGAGAAAAATAGTTCTGTTTCTATAACAAAATGTAGATCTTTAATAATTTATTGCTGTGGCAGCAAAAATATTTGGCTGCTACAGCCAAATGTTTTGTTGTCCCTATGTTAACCAGGTAAATCAGTTATGGTAACAAAATTGTTGTTGTCCCAACAATTTTTTTTTCTACGTGTGCGATGTGAGGAAGGACGTCTCCCGACTGTGGCGAAGATTACGAATGAATTAATATAATTATGATTAAATAATTATGCTATTATTCTTTATTATTAATCATTACTATTATTGTTAATCGACAGTTTTAATTATTGTTGCATACATAAATTATTTTATCCTTTTCAAAGTTATTTTTTATAATAACCATTTTGTTTCACAGGGAGGAGTTTTTTAAGAAATGTAATCTTTTTCACGGTTGATTTCGAAATATTTGGTATCATTAACAATCCTATTGTTATTAATTAATTATCAATCATTATTATAAATTATTATTAATATCATTTGATAACTTTGCACAGACTCATCTACGAGCGATAGATATTTTTCCAGTGCATACAGTAACGTTAGGAAAATGCGTCGTTACTTACGAGTAACAGATAATTTGTCCACCTCGGATAGTAACGGTAATGCAATAAACGAGGTTCGTCCGCAAAGTAGTTATCGTCACACGACGACAAGGTACTCACTTTCTCTCGAAGCATGTCCCGTACCCTGGTAGCCTGGCTCCTACTCCGATGAAGTTCCAGCTGAAGCTCGAGGCACCTCTCCTGCCAGTTGAGTTCCTCGACGGTGCCCGAATATCCGTCAAAGCTCTTCGACGATCCGTACGCGGGCCTACCGTCCGATTTGTCTCTCTTAGCGAGATCACCGCCACTCGTAGCTTTCGCGTTGTTGTTCGAAGACCCCCCGCAGGTCGTGCCGGCAGCGTTACCGCCGGTCGTACCGGCGAGAGTAGCGGCGGCTCTCTCGATGAGCAATCGATGACTCTCGCCCGAGTACTGTCTATCGCGGTCCTCCGTAACGATCGACTGCTGCTGCCGTCCGGAAAACGAGTACGTCCTCTCAAAATTCGATCTCGAGGACGGTCCGGCCTGCTGGGACGACTGTATCTGTCCCTGATCGAAAATCGAACGTCCTAGACGATTGTAATTCTGCGTTACGTCGAGAGCTTTGTTCTCGAAGCTCGTCGGTCCAATGTCCGTCTGAGCGCCGTAATTGCGTTTGGCAGCCGTGTCGGCGTACTCGACCCTGCCGCTCGAGTCCGAGCTGAAGCTGTACGGATTGCATTTGCCACCAAGGCTCGTCGATTTGCTGATCGCCGAGGCGTCTTTGAGCTCCGCGTAACCGGCGCTCTTCGCGCTGTCGGCGAAACTCTTGTCCTTATGGAAGAGCAGGTTACAGGGTACGTTCACGTACGGAGAATTTCTGAAGTGCATCGGCGGAGAAGGAGAGTCTGTTCGATGCTGCTGGGACTGTTGGGACTGCTGCTGCTGCTGCTGATGGTAATGAGGAAGCTGGTGCTGCAAATGTTGATGCGGACGTGGCGGAGGCGCCGGTGCTTGTCTGCCGCGTCTCGGCAACAATCGTGGACTGTCAGGACCGGCGCTCGAAGAACCACCGCCACCGGTATTGGCGCCGTGTCCTCGGCACGATTCCGAACGCGTCACCTCGTGACCGCCGAGCGGGCAGGTGTCGTCGTGATCCCTTCCGGAGCCGCGAACACCCATCCGCGGACTGCACGGTGCCGAGCTCGAGCTCCCAAAGTCCGATGCCAGACGGGCGATCGGATCGAGAATCTGCGAGAGTCGGCGCGCCGGCGAACCGCGTATCTCGTCCATCCTCTTCGGGACGGTCGTTATTGACGAGGTCTCTTCGCAAACGACGATCCCGCGGATCGAACTTCGGTTTTATGATCAGCACTGCTGCTGCCGTTGCTGCTGCTGCTGCTGCGGAAGCCTCGGGTGCTCATTGGAAGATGCATACTAAACGACTGCGAGAGGAAGACGGGGGAGATCTCCTTCTTCCTACGCCGTCCCGTTCGGCTCTTGTGGAGTCACGTATGAGACGAGGCGCGATTAACTCGATGGTTGCTGCTCGATTCGCATCGACCGAACTCGCGACGGTGACGACGATCGTCCGGTATTCGTCTCATTTCTTTAGTCTCATCCGAGGCCGACTAGGACACGTTTGACGGATGATTCTCCTGCCTGAAATCAGAGAAAATCAAGGATTCGTATTTATTATCGCACAATTACGAACTTCGATGTTAATTGGGCTTGTATTAAATAAGAGGGGAATTACTAAAATTGTTTCACGAAACTTCCAGTTACTTGCGAGGGAAACGCCCTTGTTTTGGGTACTTTTGTCCGACTGATTTTGTAACGATAGACAGAATAAATCTTAAGAATAAAAACAAAACAAGGATTTCTATGCATTATCGCTAAATGACGAACTTCGATCCAACTGAAATTGGACTTTTATTATCTAAATGGGGAAGTGCTAAGATTGTTTATCGAAATTGGTTAAAGTATCGTTGTTCATTCATTCGCCCTGCGATTGGTCGATGGATGAGACTGAAGCTAGCAAGCAAACACTCGCGAGGCGAACGCGCTTGTTTCCGGTACTCTTGTCCAATTGAATTGCGCAACGATAAGCAGAATAAATCCTAAGAATAAAAAAAATCAAACGATCTTCCTTCAAATTACAGAAGATTGCGGTCCCTGATCTGCTTTCAAGGATACCCAAAGCAAAGTGTGCTTGAATCAAGCGCTACATACTGATACTTAGAATACCGTGCCTGACAATCGAAGCATTCATTTCTTTCGTCGAACCTTCCCAAATTATCTTATCCAATGTAACTGCCGTATGGTCATAAACCGCACACACAAAAAAAGAAAATAGAAGAATGAAAAGAGCACCGGATTTAAATTCGATAATGACACATGGCATATGAATCACACGTGGCCCATTTTGCAAGGAAAAAAAAAACCTGGACATTAAAGCGAAGAGGTTGGTTCGGTTGCACCAACACAGGTTCCCTAAGATAGCAAATCTCTTTTCTCCGCCTTCCTTTTAGTTCCTTTTCTTAAACTTGGAATATCTTAGAACTTGGAATAATTACTTAGAATATCGTTCCTGACGATCAAACCTCACACAAGAACAAAAGTAGTAAAATGAAAAGTGCATCGGATTCAAATTCGTCAATGACCTCTCGCAGATGAACGACACGTGGACCATTGTATAATTTTTTTTTTTAAACCTGGAAGGTCCAGTCGTAAAGTGAAGGGGTTGCGTCGGTTGCACCAACACAGCTTCCCTGAGATATTAAGTCTCTCTTCTCCTCGTTCCTTCTAGTTCCTTTTCTCGCGGCGAGAAGCGCGGCGGCAGACGGGACCAAATTGAAAGCTGTAACTTCTCTGAGCGGTATAGAGAAACCCGTCTCTCCTATCTCCGGCTCTCATCGTCGTTGGGAAAGCTGTTGACGACGAGACTGCGAGAGTAACGAGAAGAAGGGAGGGTGCACTCTCGCTCTCTAACGCTGACGCCGCCGCTGGATGAAACGATCCGCGTCGTAAGCTTCCTCCCGCATTGCCCCTCCCCCCCCCCCCCCCACTCTTTCTTTGGACCGTTTATTTTAAGTCTGCGCCCGCGACACGACAACAACGAAGACGACGGAGCCGAGGATCGACGAAACTGAAGACACCGGATGCACACGCGAGGGCGTACAAACTCGCTCGAGAGACTTCGCTCGGGAGAAGGACCGAGAGAAGAACGAAAGGAGGAGAGATGATTTTTTTATTACGCTTCTCGTTCCTCCCTCCCTTCCCCTCCCCGCGTTTCTTCTTATTACGTTAGGCTGTTACACCGGCGAGCGCGGAGTTTGTCGACCGATGAGAAAAGATAAGCCGCCCGCTGTTTAGGTACTTAGGTATTATGATCGTTCGATCGAGTGAGAACTGCCATGACGCGGTTCGGAGTTTATTGTTATCGTTACCGTTGTAACGTTGAGACCTCGCATATCGTTAAGGAGGGGGGGGGGGGGGGGGGGGGGGGGGGGGGAGGGAAGCGAAGGCCTCGAGATTAAAGGCCGAACGAATGGATGGGTTATCTAATCGTCGAATCAATCCAGCGATATTTCGTTCCGGCAAAGTGGGGAAGCCGAGTTAGAAGGGACGCCGACGCGGAGGACGCTCGAGGGGGAAGCGGTGGGCGCGCTGGGCTGGAAAAGCTTTCGGGAAAAGCTTCGAGGAGGGATTTCGCTGGTCGAGATTTCTCGGGAAAGAAACGCCGCGAGGGCGAAGCCAAGGAAGCGATATAGATTTTTTTTTTTTTTTTTTTGACGAATGCGTTCCCGCACAGGCCTTACGGGAGGAAAGCTTTCGCGCCCGGCAACAGTACGATGGGGGAGTGGGGGGGAGGGAGCTTTCGCTCGGGAACGGAGACGAATCGCGGTGCGGAAGGACCGCCTCGGGCTCGGCCTCTGTACAACTTGTTTTCAGAGAAAACAGCAATTATACAAATTGCTTGTGGGCCAGGCCGGAAACGGATCCTTGCGTACAGAAATAACGGTGACAAGGGGAGGAACGAGCGGGAACGACGAAACTATGGAGAAATCTATCTCTGTGTGTTGGGCTGCGGGCTCTCTGCTCTACAGACGCTTTTATTGTTCGTCCACGATCGTTCGGCGGAAAACGCCTCGGCACGTCGTGCCAACTGTCTCGGTGAATTGTTGAATGGAAGCAAATTTTCTCATTATTTCGCTATTTATATTCCATCGGAGCCACCAATTAAGGCCGCGGCTATTTGGCAACGGATTCGACATTTCTTATTGTTTTGATTTGGCGTTGTAGAACACTTTCGGTGATAAGTTTTATTTTCATTTTGTTTGTGAGAATTTGAGGCTGGTAAGATCTGACGGTTGATTCTTAGGGAGAATCGTTTTTAAATTGTAGAGCATTCGGACCATGGAATGGAATAAATTTCGTTCCATGAGCTAAAATTCAGCCATTAGAAAATTCGTTTCATTCCGTGGGCCAAATTTTCTAACGTCTGAATTTCAGCTAATGGAATAGAATTTATTCCATTCTACGAGATTGTCCAGTGGCCTTGCGCTTTCTTATTAAGTAGACCATCAATATCATCGATTATATTATTATTTTCTTCGCAAAATTTTTCTCGAGGGGACAATTTTGATTGGATTTGAATATCGTACGGAATAATTATTGCGTTATGGAACTGAAATCATAATACATGAATATTCACGTGCTATTGAGTGACAACAATGAATTCCTTCCACTCGAGGCATTGTCGATGAGAATCATAGCCCGTAACCCCCCCAGCCCAATCCAAATTAGCATCGATCACAATACCGGTTAATTAATACCAATCGCTAGTCCGCAAAGTTAATCGAAACACGAAACGTTAATTAATCAGTGCCTATTACAATATCATCGTGCAAACGGGGTCGAACGCACAGGTATTCTGCGGAGCGTGGAAATGAGTTTGCCTTAATCGATGCCCCTTATGGTCGTCGGTACCCCTAATTCTTAATTGTCACGCGAGAGGGTAAAAAGTAGGGAGGAAAGAACGAGAGCGAGATTACGTATTCATAGGAAGGAAGCATTATAGCGTTTGCATATATTTAATTTTTTTTTTTTTTTCGTTTATTTTTTACCCTCTATAGTGGCCCGAGCTCTTCATTCCTCCTCCGCGGTGTCGAGAGGATACCCGCTGAGCCACTCTCCGCGAAGGTATACTAAAAAAAAAAAAATGTTTCCCCGCTCGCGGGGGTGTACGCGAAACCGTGCACATATTATACTTATACTTTGTACCCCGCCATATTTACATGTATAATACGAGCGCGAGGGCCCATCGACGCAGAAACACGCTGAGGGAAGAGGCTGCGTCCTACGTTCATGAATAAATTTGAAATTAACTTTTCGAACGACACCGCGCATGCGGTCAGGGGAGTTATACACACTTTTTTTGTATCGTCTACCTGCTTTCCGTATATCTATGCTAATAAAAAGGAAGAAAAAAAACAATCTTTCTGAGACTCTTCAATCATCGAGGGGTGACATCAATGTTTTTTATTTATTATTTTAGCGTACAATTGTAATTATTATTATTGCTATTATTATTTTTATCACTATTATTATTGCTATTGGTATTATTATTATTTAATAATTGTAATATTGTTATTACTTTACTATTAACTATTGAAACAAATTTTGTAAACTACGATATGGCAAAGTATCGTTCGAACTGTGACTAGAGTATAATTTTACGCACACTAAATATATTCTATTATTGAGGTTGCTAAGTCAACAATTTATAATAGATTTTAACTTGGTAACAAATAAATAAAAAAAAACCTACTACTACTATTACACAATAAAAAACTCAAAAAGGGACGAGAGACTGAGATCCATCCGCTCGGGACATCCCGAGGGCATGTATTATTTATCCTATGCAATGCAACTGAAATCCCCGCTACGACTTTTTATTTTTATTTTTTTCCAGTATTTTACGCAAAATTTATCCCAATCCGGGATACTGCCGGACTTAACGCGAGCTGGGATCGAGATAAACCTTCCTCTCTTTCTCTTTCTTGAGAAGCTTTCGGTGTTACCCTCGAAGAAGAATAAATACCGAAGAACCGAACGATCTCTATACATATAATGTATATATTTATTTATCTACGTGTGTGCATAAAGAGGGTTGACGTTATTTATTCGACGTCCTATATGCTAAATCGCGAGGTTAGCCGCGAGCAATAGTGTAGGAGGGTAGGAAAAGGCTGAAGGAAAAGCATAAGGGACATTCGAAATGGGCCATTTTCCTTCCTTCCTTCCTTCCTTCCGTCCGTCGTTCTGACACGCCATCCCTCTCATATTCTCGTCCAGGATACACTGGTCCCACAATATGTGACCATACAAATCTCGTATCGCAACGACTATTTGAATCGAGAAACTCGCCTTCTATTCGACACAATTTCGTTTCTTTCCTTTCTTCATTTTTTTAATACGATTTCTTTCCTTCGCATGGTATAGTACTGTTTATACTTCATGAATTTCCTCCGATACCTTTTTTTATTTGATTTTTTTATTCCATTATTGTGGATAATGTCACAATTTTTATTAAAATTCAATGGAAAGTATTACTTTCCGATATTCAATGAAAATAATTACTTTTTATGAAAATTCCTTATTAAATGGAGCATAGCTACCAAACGGTCGTCTCAGACATCAAAAAAATAGACGAGGTCACTCTACACACTTGAGAGTATATTCTGGCATTTTTTTTCCAAAATATCAAACATGTCGTAATGACAAAAAAAAAATTATTTTAGCCGATTTATCATGGAAATGGACCTTTATTGCATTCAAAAAAATCTACATTTTTTTCAAAAGTTCATTTGAAACTCCAAGTTTTATGTCATAAAAGTTTTTTGTATGACTCGTAGTTTTATAAATACAGGGATTTTCAAAAAAAGTTTCATTTTTCGATACCTCAAAAAAATACGATCCAAACATTCCGAAGAAAATTATAAAAACCGCTTGTAAATAATCATGAATTGTGGTGAAATTATACTTTTTTGGAGAGGTTCGAATTTTTGACCGTTCGAAACCGGATGGAATACCTCATGTATCTGGGTAGCGTTGAGTCAATTCTATGATCTCAAAGCTCATAGTTTCCTTCCTTCCTTCCTATCGTGCTTCTTATAAGTCATGTATCTGGTTTTCTCGTCCAAGACACTCCAGTTAGCAATTCTTGTGTTGTCACGGAAAAGTAACTGGAATGTGCTAAATATGTCCGCTACCAGGTTATATATGTGTGGTTTCCGCGTCCAGAATACCTCGGATAGCAATTTTTTGTGTTGTTACGAAAAAGTAATCGGAATGGATTAAATATGCATGACCCTAAAAATATCCGCACGAGACTAAATTTCATCAATTTATAGCGGCTGCCTTTTGCATCGTCCGAACTTCGCCGCGGGAAGTTCATTCATAGAATAAAATTCTACTAGTGACCAATGTTTTCTTCTTCCCAAAACAGTGCATCGACAGACTTGCCAAAGATGAAATTTGTCATCTTTGGCATAAATATGTCCGGGTCATACATATGTCCGCTGGAACGTTAAATGTAAGCCATCCCATGTCTTTTTCGTAACAATACAAAAAATTGCTGCCTGGGACACTGGCCGCGCGATGCGAGCATACAAATCTCGTATCACATCGACTATTCGGACTGAGAAGCTCGCCTTCGATTCGACACAATTTTGTCTTTTTTTTTCTTTATTTCATGTATTTTTTTTATCCGGTTTTTTTCCCGTCACACGGCGTATATGACCGGGTGTCGCCGAGGCATTTCCATGATCTGTGGGAATGGGAATGGAAGAGGCAGATGATCCCCGGTATGATCCCAGGCGCGATACGTGGAATAGGTCGTAAACCCGAAAGGCTGGCATCGCACCCTCGGCTCCTATCGCCCTCCGAAACGTGTATAAACCGAGACACGACGAGGTGTCCGAGGCAAAATCGCGAATCGAGTTTAAAGTTTCTCGACAGCTTGTTTCCGAAGTTCGGCGACGTGAGAGGGAGAGAGATACGTGTCTGGTACGCAGCTACATAGATATCGGAGACGGATTGATGCGCGCGCGTTCCGATTTTTCAATCTGCCGTACATGTATCGGGCCGGCTCGTGAGTTCGTGCCCAATCTGCCCGCCACCACCTAATAACAAAGTCTCGGCTTGTTTTCGCGCCTCGCTTAGAATCGCAAACTACAGCTATCGATTCACGACGATATTTCGTATCATCGATACGATACATTTTCAAAGGCTGACGTCGTTTAGGACTTTTCGGTGAAAATTATATTTTTTCGGTCTGAAGGACTCTGAAGGAAGATCGATGGTACATTGGTGATAGAAATATATACTGTAAGTGACCTTCTATATGTACCAATGTCCGTACCATGCAAAATACTGCCAACTAGCGGTTGTGTTGGATGATTCATAGCATGTTGAAATCCGTTCCATATGGAACGGAACTCGGATTTCCGAAATCCTTTCTGTATGCTATAAAAACCGAAATTCCGAAATTATAGCGGATAGAATGGTACTTCGGAATTTAAAAACCCATTCTACATCTGTGAAAATCGGCGGAGCGGGGTGTCATCTTTTGTGAAAGGGAGCTCAGCCACAGGGAGGGGGACAAACATCCAAACTAACAGACAAATCCACAGATTTCTAAAAAATATATAAGATAAATACAATTACAACTATTGTTATTTTAATATCAAATATAGACATTTATTTTTATCAAAAATAAATAAATTATGACTGAATGTTTTTTATTAATATTTATTAAATAAATTTGTGCGATAAAATGATTGGATGTCCAAATTGATATATTTGCAAACGAACGGATGCAACATTGTATCGTTTCTAAGTTTTTATATGAATTATTGGAAGTCCGAAAAGACCATTGAAGCAAAGTTAAAGGGTCAATTCTGGGTCACCGTACCGATTTCTCATGCCTCGACGTTCAGTGCTCGACAACTTTTCACCAAATCGGTATTTTCGGCTTCGATCGTAGTGAAATCCAAACGCCAGACTCGGCTCTACGATAGTAATCAACCAATAAGCGCTAAACATTATTCGTTCAAAAGTTACAGCGTTTACAAAAAAAGAAATCGTTCAAATCGGTTCGCTTGCGATTTTTTACAATAAAAAAAAATTAATATCCAATTACCGAAGATAAACCAGTTTGCCTTAGGAACTTCGAAAAACTTCACAAATTCGTGTTCGGTACCGACAGTTTGCCGCAAAAAAAAATACCAATTCATCGCTTTAACGAACCCGTGAACTCAGAGAGGTTAATAACTATTTGTAGAAAAGACCCGCGCACCAATTCGTCTCGTATTACTCCGGGCTCTCAGCTTCTCCGGTAAGAGATACGATGAAAAAAAAAAAAAAACGAGTGAACCTGCGCGCGCGAAGAGCGGTCGCGGCGCCAGAGGCGTTTCATGTTACGAGAACGGTTCGCGAGCCGGTAATTCCGCCGATGTCCTCTAGCGAAGACGAATAAGTAATAAACGTGAATGCAATATCGAATGCGCGAACGAAGACTCAGCGATAAGGAGAAACATCGACGACGAACGAGTACTTCCGTTCTGCGAGTCGAAAAAAAAAATCTCTTCTCATCCTCATTTATTAACGAGCGGCAAGAGAGCTGCTGCCGTCGCCGCGCGGAAACAGCGAGACGGGACACACAATGCTCTCTCGCGGAGCCTGGAGTGCCTCGTTACGCGAGGCCCGGCGCGTTTGCGCTTCTCCGGCAGTCGCGAAGCTTCCGGCTGCGCCGCAGTGCAGCCTCCGCCTCTCCTCGGGCCTCTCAACGTCCCAAAAACGAGTGGAGAATGAGAGAAACGAAAGAAAGGAAAAAAAAGCTCCGTAGTTCGTAGCAACAGGGCAGGGCGAAACCCGTGAATTCGCATAGGGTTCGTCTTTGTCAGCGAAATATCTTTATCTCGAGAAAAAAAGGATACACACGAGAAATGTTTTTTATTTTACGAGTGCGATCACCCCGCGAAGATCTGGGGCATGGGAAGGTCCGGGAGCCCGAGGAAGGGTGTACGAGAGAGCTCAAATATCACGGCTGAGATTTGTCGGATTTCGGTGTTATCCGGGTAATTCGCCAAAGTAGGACGGGGCTCGCCCTGTCGACCTTAAAAAAAAAAATCCAGCACATTTTTCGTATATCGGGACGATCGAGTTTGGGCGAACGTGTCTCCTTCCGATTAAGTATTTCCGGATGATAAGGCCAGCGGTACACGATAATTGTATAAGATAGGGGTGCCTTGACCAAAAAAATCAAAGAAACTCGTACGCGCAGTTGGCACGAAAGGGACGTTAGCCGATTGGAAAATTCCGTGTCTCCGCCCCGTGGGGGGTCACGTGGTCTGCGGCCCGTAAGAGCCGGTATAACTCGTGGAACGAGGCAAGGCCTTCGAGGCGAGAAGTTACACAGACGTAAGTACTAACGACGACACGTCCCAGTCGTCGCACACTTCTATGCAGATTTGATTTCCTCCGAATGTAAGTATTAAAAATCTAATGTGACACTTATAATGGTATTTACAAACATTTTTTGATGTACAGAAAAAAGTTATGCAAGATTTAAGCCTCCATTTTTTTCTATTGTTGCATTTTGTTAAAAGACAGACGATATAGTGTCCGGAAATTGATATTAGCGTTACTACATACGCGACCCAATAATCGGACCGTTCGAAGGAATTAGGTTAGCCACCTTTTTCTTAGCTTGTCTTCAATATTGCTTGGGGTAAATATAATTTTTTCATTGAATTAATTAATGAATGGCAAAGAAATTCTATAAGTTAATATAAACTGGTTGAGTTCGTACATCACTATTCTCGAAATCTATGATTGTCCGAAACATCGGGACGTACAGTTTCCGAATAGGCACGTGCTGAAAAACGACTTTCGCAGTAAAAAAAATTATCTTTTAGTAATTAATCGACATGTTTTGGAAACTATCAGCTTGACATTGGTTTCAGTTGTTTTCACAAAAATTTTATTTTTGTCCAATTAATAACTGCTGAAATCTGCGGATGCTCTCAACCGTCCGAGCACTGGTACCTTACTGAAGGTTGACCTAGACTGTGGGCCAACTTGTATTTTTTCCGGAGAGAAAGAGGAGAAAAAAATCTCGCTAGCTAATGGGAGATAATGAAAGCCGGGGACAGCAGGAAGGAGTTGAGTTGCTCGGGAGTGTGGTAAGAAATCCAAATCAGGGACTGGAGGTCGGCCAGGCGAGAGCGCCGAGCTGTGCGCGAGCCCTGCCTGCCCAAGACTCTCTCCGTATCGGGTGTGCAACGAACGGCTTCCTGGCTCTTCTCTTTCTTTCCATCGGTGCTCTGTGCGAAGCTCCTCTAGCTGCGAGCCATCCGTGATCGTATATACGGATCGTATACACCGTAGCGAAGGTATCTATCCAATAAATACACATATATACTTTTAACTGTGACGATGCACAGTGTAGCGTACGACGGGAACCCCGTCCCAACCGTCTCCGAGCAAAAGGTGAATTATTCGAGACCGATGACCCCTAATCCTCTTCCCAAGAATCGGACATCCTTTCTTTTTCATTTTGAAACAAAATAATTTATATAAAATAATCATAAATATTAACTACAGATTTTGGGTTGTCGGAAGTCCATCCGTCGAAAAGGGCTGGTTAATCGGGTTGTATTTATTAATCGACTAATTAAACGGACAGGATTAAAAAAGAAAATTGCTCGTCTCAATCCTAACGGCGAATACGGCCAAATGGAGATTATCATTTAAGGTAAGATCGAGTAAAAAAATTTCTCGATGTTTATTATATTCGGTGTTTGGAGTCTGAAACCCCCTTCCCAGAAATTCTTCATTTCTTTTTTTTTAGATTAAAAATATATATATATATATGAAATAGTAATAAATATTAAATACCGACTTGGTTTCGTCCAGAAGTCCATCCGTCGAAAAGTGCTTGATAATCGAACGAATGTTATTCGAGAGGATTTATTAATCGATCAATTAAACTATTAAACGGACGAGATTTAAAAAAAGCTCATCTCCATCCCAACGGCGTGTAGGGCAGGATGGAGATTGTTTATTAAAGGTTAGATTTTAGTCGACGATGTAAAATGCATTTGAGTAAAATTTTCTCGACTTTTCTTATATTCCATGCTTACGGTTTGAAACGTCCTTCCCAGGAATCTTTTATTTTCATTTGTTCAAGATTTTGAAAAATATGTAAAAAAAATAGTCATAAATATTTATTACCGATTGTGGGTCGTCGAGAAGTTCACCCGTCGGAAGATGCTCGTTAATCTAACTCGTGTTATCCGATCGGATTTATCGATCCGTCAATTATAAAAGCGACTGCACGGAACATCAGTCAAATGAGTGCTACATGTTTACACGTGTTTATACGAAATGTTCATTTATTATCAGTAACGGAAGTCGATTTGTATTACTGCATGGGTTCTCAATCGAGGAAACTATTGATACCGATGTTTTTGTTTTGCAAATTTCCACGACGTGGAAATTCCATGCATTTACGTTGAGTTTTTTCAAAGAAGAATCCTTATTTATCCACAGATTTTAATTTACCACGGTTCATTTAGTGTCTCAAGCGTTGCTCTACGAATTCACCAAGGAGATTTTTCAATGGTTTTGGCGGAAAAAAAAATGAAAGTAGTTTGTTTATGAGAGAAAAATTCGCTGATTAAACAATGGACCGTATTTATCGAACGATCAAACCTTAAAATAATCTACTTGATGATTTCACAGAGCAAAGTTTAAGAAACAAGACTCGCTGTGGTACATAAAAATCGGTTAAAAAATACGAATTTTACTTTGAAACAACCCAACAAAAAGTACTATGATGACCATCGTGATTGATATTTCTCTTGGTTGAGGACACATGCAATAATACAAGTCGATCACCTTTTACTTTTGTCAATAAATGCATACAATTGTTGATAAAAAATTGTAAACATTTCGCACTCGTTCGACTAGTGTTACGTGCAACACCGTGATCGATGCATTAATAGATCCATTAAATAAGATCGATCAATCAACACGAGTTTACACAAATCGACTAACATGCATTCGACTACTGTGCAACGCATTAACAACCTTAAACTCTCAAACGGACGAAATCAAAATAAAAATTCCTCGTCTCCATCCCAACGTCGATTACGGCGAGATGAAGATTATTATTCAAGGTCAGATTTCAGTCGACGATGTAAGATGCGTCGAGTAAAAAATGTTCTCGAGCTTCGCTATATTCCACGTTTGGAGCTCGAAACGTTGTTTAGGAATCCCTCGAACGTTTCTACGCAGTCTTCCCGGTCGGTCGGAGGGGCCCACACATCGAACCTGCTTGTTTTCAAACTCGTTCTCTCCGCCGCACTCGACTCTAATCGTCCCTCGGTCTCCCCGACGTCACTCAGTAAGCGCACGAGTTGTGCAGCACGGGAGAGAGAGACGAAAAAAACGAACGCTCGACCGGCCGATAGCTTCTGTTTCTTCATCGAGGCACTGTGCCACGTTTCGCGGCTAGCGCAATCTTTACCTTTCTTTGCTGTATACATAAATATATATATATATATATATCTTTCTCAATCGCCTTCCATCAGTGGGTCCGGCGTGTCTGTCGTCCAGTCTCGCCGAGCCAGACGCGCGTGCCCTCGCTCCGCTGCGCCGGTCGAGAGTACACAAAAAAAAAAAAAAACAACAAGAACGTTTCAGGCGATTGGAAAATCGCGATCTATTACGTTGCGTCAACGGACACCGAGGGAGAATCTACGTAGGTAGATCCCCCGTGAATGACGTACGGTCGCGGAACCCAAGAAAGCGACTGTCGTCGCTGGTCGTCGCGACGAGAATATTGTTAAACGGTCGGGTGTTACGTATTATCCTCTATACTCGCATCGGACCTACGCGTAAGGCCAACCTACGCCCAGCGCAATTTTTCCATCTAATTACTGATTCAAGGATGACAGCTCGGCCGACAAGTAGGTCGTGTACCCTTAGGGGCTGTGCACAGGGAGCGCGTAGTATCGAGACGGGGTGGGGGGGGGGGGGGGGGGAGGGGGGGGAGAAACTCGATACAGATCTTTGAGCTGGAACACAGTCAAAGAATCTCTCGGGCAATGCCCCGTCGGGCGGAGAGCGTGCACGTTGCGCGACACAACGACGGTTGAGAACGGTTGAACGAAAGAGGGGAAGGCAGTGGGGGGGGGGGGGGGGGGAGACAGAAGGCAGACGATTTATCGTACGATCGTCGTTACGCTTCAACGAGACGACACTCACCTTCTCCTGTCGTCAGGGACTCCGGCCGATACCCGTAATGATTTCGAACGGGCGCACCGTTGACTCGACTCCATGCCTCCTTCGACAGGCACGCACTATCGACGACAAACCCCGAAAACACAACGAAACGATGAAACTTAAAAAAAAACTAGTGAAAACAACGAAACACGCACGCACGTTGTTCTTTCGCGTATATATATTTTTTTCTCCGGACGAGCTTCGGGTCGTCTTCGGCGTGGCCGAGACAACTCACGTCTCCGCATTACATTTTTCTCACGGCATTTAGATACGAAGTTTTCTCAATATCGGCAACGACACCTCGATTCTTCTATCGCGATGCCTCGTAGTTTGCTTACCGCTACTGGTTTCTATTTTTCCTCCTTTTTTGTACGTGTGTGTGTGTGTGTGTGTGTTTTTTTTCAATTCTTTTCACAAGGATGAAACGTCGCCCTGGAACTTGTTGTACACACGCGTTACGTGGCCGGTCACTTTATCGCACGAGGTCAAAGCGAACGGGAAAAAAAAGAGAAGTCGACGCGATCTCGTGAGAGAGGTGAGGCCGGTCTGTGGACGAGTGGTTTTAAAAATAAAAGCTCGGGAATAGATCGAACGGCGTGCGACAACGGTTCCGGACGGGGTAAAAAAGCGATCGTCGGCGGCGGTAACGATATTCGCGTTAAATACCGTGGTGTGTAGGTATACCCCGAGTAACTACATAACCGTGTGCGCGAGTCGCGGCGAAAGGCCAACGACGACTGAAGCGCCGACTGGAGGCGGCCCGAGGCAAGCGCACGCCATTTTCGCGTCCGTTTTATACACGGTGACGAAAAAGTTTTCATCGGATACGTATTTTTTTTTTCGTCTTCACTCGTCGGATCTTTCGTTCGCGGATCTCAGCGTCGGATTTTCTCCGGGCATACCGTTGTTCGATTATTCACGCGGCGATTTCGATGGAACACTCCCCCGAGAGGCGCTCTTTTTCTCGCGCGTTTCAACCGCGCGCGTTTTTTTTTTTTTTTTTGCTACTCCCTTCGCCTCTTCGTACGCTCGGGCAACGACACACCGGCAAGCTCGGAGGAGCGAAGGGGGGAGGATCGAGAGGCTAACTTTTAATTCGACGGAAGAAAGCGCTCCGTATCCCTCCCCTCCCTTCCCTCGCTTGGTTTTCCATCGTTCTCGAGTGCTTCGGTAACGAGTCGAGTCTCGAGGTGCAACACGCGTTCGCCCCGATATCCGTTGTAACTCGGTCGTAGATATTCATTCACAAACGAGCCACGAATCATCCGGCGAACGGTGTTGAACACCGTGAAATCCGTGTAGACGGGCGGAGCGCGATTTTCCGGGGGGGCGAGATAAACTCCGGACTTCCGGGTACGATCGTTATTCTTATTTTTCGAGACGCGATTCGTGTAGCCGCAACCGGGCTCCCCGTACATACCTGAAAACACGCCCGATCGTAAATCGGAAAAATCTCGATGTGCTTCTCGAATAAGAAGAGCCGGAAACGATAAAGTTTGTGCGCGGTTCCGTGCGTAGCTCGATCTTCGTTGCCGGGCCATATATTATTTAGTGAGAAAAACCGTGGCGATAAAAGAGTGGCCCGTGAGCGGAGAGAGAGAGAGAGAGAGAGAGAGAGAGAGAGAGAGAGAGAGAGAGAGAGAGAAAGAGAGAGGATATGTACGTTATTTATTCGACGACGAATTGGCGCCACTTGCCCCTGTAAACGCCGCAACCAACTACAGTCGTCGAGCGATGCAACCCGCCGCGCTCTCCGACGATTCCGATGGAATGAATAACAGAGTAAACGGTCTCGGTGGTAAGTACCGTCCGGTTTAACTACGTGACGTTTTCTCTTCCGGCTATATCTCCTGCTTTTTCCTATCGACCCAAACTGAACTTCGTTCTTCGCCTCGAGTCTGCACGACCGTGAATCTCGAGAAAGCCCTCGCTCTCGTCACTCAACTCGGACGGGCGTCGTTTACGACGATCGACGCGAATCTCTCGTAAGCCAATGCTCGAAGCAGTTTGTCGTTGTGCGTTGGATCTGTCACTTCGTCGAGCTTCGCAACGATAACGGGTACAGTCTTTCGGTACTGCGTCACCAGTTCGTACGGAGTCGCGAAATTCGATCGATCGACGTTCGGCAACCTCTCGCCCAACCAGCGACGCACTTCCGCCGGAAACTCGTCTTCGATCGAATAACTCCCGACCAGAGACTCTAACTGACGATTGCAAAGATCCGATATCCGGAGAGGCTCGAATATTTCGTAGTTGTAACACTTGTTGAATACCTGAGAAAATAATTTTTGGTAAAAAAAAAATTGATACAATTTTACGTGCGTGCAGATATATATATATGTACGGGGCATTCCCGACCATTTCGACCTCGACCTTTTTTACATAACTGAACTAACTTCAAAGGCACTCCGATTTTTTATTACATTAAAAAAACGGTTTATACTTGTTTACGATTAAAAAAATGAACTTACTGATCGCCACAATTTAAAAATCTTATGTCCTGTATAAAAAATTTTAAGATCCGAGCCGTAGTGGGCCGGCGTAACCTTCTATTTTTTTTCGCAAAAAACCAGTGAAAAAATTTACAACAAAAATTCAGTCGATTATGAATTATCGCTTGACCACTTTTATACCCACCACCGTATTTTTGGGGATTGTTTCCAATTTTTAGATTGTGACGATCAATGAGTTCATGAATTTTTAAGAATCTAATAAAAAAATCGGAGTGCTTTTGAGACTCAGTTCAGTCATATAAAAAATTGCGGGCCCGATCCAAGATGTGACGGGTCGAAATGGTAAGGAACGACGCATAAATATATCTCGAGCAAAAAATGAAAGTGAACTCACGTCGGAATCGTCCATCTCGTAATCAGCATCCCCCGACAACGATGTACTCCATACGAAAAGAGCGGCGAAAACTACGCTCGGCTCCGAGATCATAGATCGACAAAATTTTTCGAAAAATGTATCCATTATACCGGAAATACATTCGAGCCTCGTGGACGGTTCGATCTCACAGACTACCACGGACGCTTGAGTTCTGACTTCCGTGTTGTCATCGACGAGTAAATTCAAAAGAGACGTCCACCAATCTAACGATAAACCTGTAAAAATCGTTCGGTCGATAACTCCCTAATTGACTGTCTCTAATCTTTTATGTTTGCGAATTTTACTCACAGTAATCTGCATGCGAATTTGTCGGTTCGACAAAGAGATCGCGCATAACGGTGGAAATAGCTATTCTGCAGCCGGTATCCGCCGAGCCCATCCACGTGTTATCCAGGAATGTCTTGTAGATTGTTCGTTTGTAGTCGACAGATAAATATTCCTCCTGAATGAAGAACAAAAAGATATCAATTATACATTATTTTTATCTCGGGAAGATAGTTACTCTTTTTTTTTGTATAGATAATCAATTAACGTCACCTTGTAACTCTGCGGCAATTTTCCGTAGGCTTTACCGAGTAGTCTCATGAAGCTGGGGCTCTCCTGAAAGTTTCCATTTTCCATGTGCGACACGAGAACAGTAACGACGAAGCTGCACAGGCTGTTGAGACTGTGACTGTTCAGCTCGAACGGACCGTCGCCCTCGTCCGATTCGATAAGAACCGTGTACAAAAATTCATACACGGCGTCTTGCAGGTCCGGATCCAAAATCTTACCGATGATATTGTTGAGCGCCACGAATATCGCGATGTCAATGAATTTTTTGTTCGAAGTTTTTTTGATTATTCCGGCCACGCCTGACCATCCGGCGATCTGGACTTGAACGTTGCCGTGCGAGAGAATCGAATTCCACGTTACGGCGAGCGAGTCGGAGCTCTCCTCCCGATGCTTGTCCGGGAATACCCGATGCTCCATCGCGGTAACGAAAAGCTTCGCTACGGCGAGCTCGTAGATTTCCCGACCCGGGCGTTGCTTAAGTATCCTCGACATGTTCAAATGCGGCACCAGACGATCGAACGCATTCTCCAATTCGACGAAGTCACAGCCGGTTTTCACGAGCTCGCGCAGAGCCGTTACGTAAGCCGTTGCCAATGGAAAGCAGGCCGATCTGTCGTTGTTGCTCCGGAGATTCTCCACGATCCAGCGTGAACCCGCGAGAAAGCAATCGACGCGAATTTGTGGGACATCCTTTATCGTGAATTGCGGGCTCCTCATTATCTCGAGAATTTGAAGCATGTAACCGTGAAGAGCGTTGAAAGACAGGCCCTCGGTTCGACCCGGCAAAATCTTCTCGAATAGCTCGACGACGAAAGTGTGCACTGTTTTCTCCGTCAGCAGAGGCACCAAGGCTCGCGCCGCTAACTCCCTGGTCTTGTAAACTTTGCTCTTGGCGCATGCCGAAACCAATTTTATGAATTCGTCGATCTATAAAAATAAAAGTAGCGGTCAATTATTATTATTGTCATCAGTATTATTATTTTTATGTTTAAAGAAAGTAAGTTTTACACTTTTTAAATCTGCTTCTATATAGATGCTCTTCACGTAAAAACGTACAAATCGATTGTGTTCTTGAAAATATTGATTGACTCTGCTTCAATTGCATCCACTGGTAACGCGTTCCACGCGTTACCAATCGGCACATTTGTTAGGTGGAGAATAATGTTACGCACTCTTATAATAAATCAACCAATTATCTATATAACATTTGTGAGTGCAAGGTCGGTTGATTTATTGTAAGAGTGACTATGAATTAATGTAAAAATTGTATAGAAACAAAAGACTACGGAAATAAGGGTTTAAAATAATTGTCTGATTATTATATGTAAATATAGGAAGAAATAAATTTCTGAAGAGAGCCAGCAATTTGGCCGAAGCGTCAAAGTGAAGATGTAAGAGTACGCACATTATTCTCCAACTTACAAATGTGCCGATTGGCTGTTCGTAGCTGCAGTTAAATAAAAATATTTCCGTTCATTGACCTCCACAATCGCATCTCAAATTTGTATTAAATTAGCCTGTTTTTTTTCAATATTATTTTACTAAACGTACCTTCCATTTGGAGTCTGCGTCGTCAGAATTAAAACTAGGATAGAGTCTTGATAAGAGAAGCAGGATAGATTGAACGCTAGGTTTTATGAGAGTATCGCTCGAGTCGACGAAAGCTTGCAGCTCGTTGAGCATGAAGGGCAGAAGGCTTGGATACCTCTCGAAGAATATGCGTCCGGTCATTTTATTGTGCAGGGTCAAGTTGACGTGATCCTTGGTTCTCTGTACACCGAAGATTCGTGTTATGAGAGAACTGAATAACAACGTGGCGGCGTTGCGTTCCTGCGATTCGAAAAAAAATCAACGATAAATTCCAAGCTTGCAGATCGCTCGTAAAATAAAAAAATTAATGTTCGACTCACCGCCCAAGTTTTCCCATCGTAACTCCTAATCGCAGCGCTCAATCCATCCGCAGCGTAAGTCCTCGCCAGATCGCCGAGCTGCGCGTGCTTGAACAGAGCTCGGAGGATATTCAGAGCGTGAGTCTTTATCTCTGTTATAGTTTCGTGATTAATCTTACTGTTCGAGCCATCGAGGCTCTCGTCATTCTTGTTGTCTGTGTCCTGCAGATCGGAAAATATCGTTTCTTCGTACATGAGAGACTTAGTCTTCGCCGATATTTCGCTGCCCTCCTCGAGGTCGGTGAAGCCAAGTAAGATTTTCATTATCGAATGAAACACAGCTGCTGAGGGATTGCTTTGAACGAATGGATCGGAAGATGCGAGAGCCTGGAAAAAAGGCAAAAAAAATCTGATCCGATTTCGAATGCGATAGCATCGAATCGACGGTAACAATGACTATACCTGCACCATGAATGGAACACCCGCGCTTCTCCTCGTCGCGCACAACTTGGCATTACCCGGTGACAATCCCGAGACGGCGAGCAGCAAGTGATGAAGCCAAATTTTCGGTAACTTCTTCAGACTCTCTTGATTCAATCTCCACAGTCGAGTGCACAATTGTCCGAAGCCTACGTGCGCCTGTTCGAAAGCACCTCTGTGTTTCGTCTCGAATAGAAGAGTTACCAAATGCTCACCGATCTGTACCAACTGCTTCTCGTTCAGAAGTCCCGCGGCAGCCTTTTCACCGACTATCGGTGACTTTGCTGACAAATAGCCGAAGAGAAGACTGACTTCCTTGACGGTTCGCCACGAGCAGAGAAGCACCATTTGCGGTGTGACCGTGGCGAACCCCGTTTCCGGAACGGGGTCCAAAGTGCTCGACTCCATGTCCATTGGGAAATGTCCTTCCGGTGACGAATTGTTGACGATCTGTGAGACGGCGTGATTCAGACGGAAGGAGATCTCGATCACTTCGCCAATCGTACGGGTCCATGCTTCGGGATTTTGCTTGACGACTTTCCTGTTTACGGAAAAAGGCGAATTCGAATGTCAATTCAAAGTGACGGAGATAACTTTGAAGATTGATTGTTCGAAGATTTTGTTTTTTATTTACCCGAGATCGCAGGTGCCGAGTAGATTTCTTATGCAGAACAGGTAGCCGTAGAGCGAGTGTTTACCGGAAGCCGCCACGATGTTTTCTTCGGCTAATTTCAGCGGGTCCTGAAAAACCATCTCTGTATTATGCATCGGTACGTAAATTACACGGCAGGCGGTAAAAAAGTTTTGTACATTCAACAAAAATCTCTCGTCCAAGAATGTCCACTATCTTTCTTCTGAGCCTATTTTATAACTTTTTTGTAGTTGAAAATACGATTCGGCGGAAGGGAATGGAAAAATTGTGGACCATTAATGGACAAGAGACGTTCGTTGAATGTATTGACCTTCTTTACAGGGCGAAAGATAATTTTTCTTTCAATTTACCTTCAAACGATCTACCACGATCGCGATCAGTCGCAGAGTTGCTTGTTCGGCAGTTTCCGCGGGTAGATCTTCGAAGTTCGTATAACTTGAAAGTACATCCTGTATTACAGGTGACAGCAGACAAATTTTCAGCATGTACGACGCAGTTATACTGTCGATCGGTCTTATGCAATTTCCCAGTTCTAGAGCCACGTCGATTATTTCGCGGACTCTCGTCGGGTCGTCCAATCCGAAGAGACGTGGATCGATGCCTCTCGCGATTTTGTATATTGTCTCTTTGTTAGTCTCATAAGTGTCGAGCAGAAGACACTCGAACAGTTTGTCCGCTTGCCCCTTGCTCCAAGCCGAGTCCCCAAGGTCCTGCTCCAAAAATTCTTGTCCCAGTTGCAGCATCTGCAAGCTCGAACGCTTGCGGATGTGAGTAGATCCGGGACAGAGACCCTGGATGCAAATTTCACGAAAATTTAGAAAAAAAGTTCTGTAGATATCTATAAGAACCAGAGATTCCTCAGCCATCCGAGCTGCATCCTCTCGAAGTTTCTCGTACAGCTCGTAAGCGGTGTCAACTTGGTTCTCGCATTCTCTGATCTTCTCATCCCTGGCCACGTGCCGGCGCAGAACCGCTAGGCTCTCCTTGATACGTTTTAGCGCCTGCAGCAAAGAAAATGCAAATTAACTTAAGGAAAATAAATTAATGACATTAACAGGTTTACTGCACAATATAGTTCACTGAAACTGTACAATTTTCTATCGTAAATTGTAGAGTTCCAGTATATATATATATATATTACAGTATAATACAATTGAATACAATTTCGGAGAAAAAACTTTTTTTTACAGTGATAAATGTAATGCCAGTATATCAAATTATCTATGATGCAAGAATAATATATAGTCGTTTTGTCAATGAAACATTACACGGAAGCCTATAATTTTATTTCTCGTTAATGTGTTCTGAATCGTACATTGCACACTACTAATGTTCGTGTTACCTTTTTGATCAGCGGCACATATTCCAATCTCTCCCCCAAATTGTATCTCAGAAACTTAGTCACGATGTCCAATTCGATCGTGCTGAAGGCCTGCGTACTCTTCTTCGACTCTACCAAAACGGCGAGCGTTGCGAGCTTTATCTGTGAATTTAAGAGATGCTACACGCTGACGGCAGCTATAAATTTTTCGATGATATTTTCATTCACCGATACACACTTCTTCCTCGTGATGCCGCAGACACGATTCCAGCACGTCATACTCCAATCTGTTTCGCCAGAGCGTCTGCTGATTGGCGACGCTCTCCTCGTCATCGAGTTCGCCGGCGTTCTTGAGAGTTCGCAGTTCCTTCAACGATTCCAACAAATTCTCGTCCATTGTACCGGATAAATTGATCGCCGAGGAGCTGTCAGGAGACATGTGTTTTTCTCTGACTTTTCTGAGCTTCTGCTAGACTGTGCTAGTCTCGCATCTCCCACCATGGGAAACATAACCTTCTAAACCACCACTTGCCGACGTGCTGCCATCTTGCGTATCGAAATGGAATATTTTCTCTGTAGGTATCTTTATCTGCAGGTAAAAATAAATCTTGGTGTAAACCCTTTTCAATACCTGTTTGTCGGAAGACAAATTTTTGATATTAGGAAGCATTGATTTCAAATTGATTTTGCATTGAGCATTGATTTTTTCTCCGTTTCGTAAAATCTGTTACAATGAGGGAAATCGATTTTTGTTAAAAAAAATTTTCGTCGCGCGTTCTTTATTATTATTCACACACAAAGTATGCACGCTATTCACGTGCAGCGTATAGGATAAATTGATTACGGTAGAACCTCGATTATTCTAACCCGTCGGGACCGTGACCAGTTCGGATAATCGAAAAGCACATTTTTTTACGGCATTATAACACTTGTGTAAATACCACATATAGAAATATATTTTTTCCTGACAGCCCTAAAATAACCACATTCGGAAAATCGGCGCAAAATAGCCTATCATTGACCGATGATAATTATTAACATGTGCGCATGCGCGGTACATTTTGATTACCCCCTAGGGAGTAATAGGGCTCATTACTTCCGCTGGAAGCTCTATCACTTCCGGGGGAGCAATGGTCATTGGCGAAGATTACGTTTTTGCGACGCAAGAAATGTGGTTATTTTAATGAAATCGAAAAAAAAAATATCGTATGCTACAAGGAAGGAAGTGCATTTTCAGATTTTCACCTCGTGTGAGTTAGTGCCCTCGCTTCGCTCGGGCATCAAACTTCGCGCTCGGTGAATAAACACATTTCTGACATCGAACTCGTAACTCAAGGGTTCTGTGAATCAGCATCGTCCAGTTCAAAATGCCGCTTGTAAAGCGCGCCAGCCACGCGCTTTCGAGTAACGAAATCTCGAAGTCGCTTCAGTGTGATCTACGTGTATGTAAAACGATTGAAACGATTTGATATTGAAACTAGTCTCTGAGGCGCGCTGTGCGACTCTGCTGGGTGGATAAAACTGCTCGGGATAACTTGAAAGCCGTAAATGGAGTCATGGTTCTGATCACGGTCTTAAGGTGAGGTGAAATATCGCGGTCGGTAATGAAAACTATAATGAACTTTTCTCAAACGTGCTCATTTTTTTGAGGAAAAAAGCAAATTCGAGCCGTATGCGCACGGTAATTTCGCATTCGGTCCGAATTCATATTTTTCTAAAAAAAAATTAGCACCATTGAATAAAGTTAATTTGAAAATTGCAAATATCTCTCTCACCCTCATGGCCCCGTCACGTGACTTTCACTTCGCCTTAAGGTGATGTGAAATACCGCCGACGGTAACAAAAACTGTGCTGCATGCCGTTTTCAAGCCGCAGACCGCCGAGGAAAAAGAAAATTGTCTTTCCCTAGGGAATCGGCAGACGCAGGGAAAGACAATTTTCTTTTTCCTCGGCGGTCTGTGGCCTCAAAACGGCAGGCAGTACAGTTTTGATTACCAACTGGGCGCGGGGCAGGTAGGCGGGAGGGTTTTGCACATCACCTTAATAGACAGGTCGCGGCGCTCGCCGAGCAAAGCGTGCCACGATTTAAGGCAACATGGCGACCAACCCAGGCCGGTCTTATCTACACGCATGCGCAACGCCCGGTCGTTTCTCCACTCAATGTTTACAACCGAATCTACTAACATATCAATTTAAATAAAAAAATTCCATAAAATAAAAAATAAAACATATAAGAGTAATCACTAAAATCGAAGTTTGAAGGTAAGCCTAAACAAGAAGCAACAGTATTCAATGTGTAATTGAATATATTATTCTAATTTGTTAAGTGCTATAAGTCTGTTTTTTTTAACAGCACTCTGCTTTTTCAAATGTTTGTTTCTTTGCTGCGAATTTTGTCGCATTCTCATTCGTAAATAACATTTGATGGCATACAACAAGATTTCTGTTCCATGTCATGTGCAGGGGATCTAAAATTTACATTTACACGACACTCCGAGTTTTAACGTACTGGGCATGCGCGGACAACAATGATCACCATTTCGCCTGAGTTGGTCGTCATATTGGGTTCATTTCGAGCACAACCCATAGAGCACGAATCTCTTAATGATCCATAAAAGATGTCCTTTTAGAGAGGTCTTTGCGACCTGAAAGAAGATGGCTTTTATATGTCTGAAGTTCTATTAAACTTGTCCGATACATTTAATCATTAAGACATTCTTGAAAAGACCTCTTTTATTGAATAATGAGACTGTCTCGACCTTGAGCGCCATAAAGTCTATGGTAAAAAATTTGATGACATTAAGATAACCTGAAAAAAAGTTGAAATTTCAAATTTTTAGATCGTTTTATCATAATGTTCCTTTATTCGCGAAGCTTCATCCAAGAGAAAGCGTTTCTATTTTTTTGGCTTCCTTATCGAGGAAGCTTCGCGAATAAAGAAACATTATGAGAATCGACATAAAAATTTCAAATTTTAACTTTTATGAAGAAGCGATATGAAAATTTCAATTTTCAACGTTAATACTATGCATTTATTTTTAATGCCTACGAAACAACATAATATTCAAGGATCTATTGAAGAGGTTTTTTTGTGTTCACAAAAAGAAATTCCTTAAGATCTTAGTTTTAAGACATCCAGAAATAAAAAATGTACGCACTAGACGTCTTTCGAAGGACCATTAGATAACAAATTGCATAATTTTGAGATAACATATAAGTGACTGACATTATTTATGACCGATTTATGACCACTTTATGTCATCTCAGTGCTATGTGGGAACAGGCTCCATGCGGACGGTATAATAGAAGTGCCGCGACCTATTTATAAGACCGTGGCTCGGATAATTGAGGGTTCGAATGATCGAGGTTCGGATAATCGCGTTCCTACTATGTCGACGAGCTGTCAAGAGACATCCGTTTTTTTTCTGACCTTTCCGATCTTCCGCTGACTCGCTCGTTGGAGAACATAACTTACTTAACACCAGTGCCAACATGCTGCCAGCTTGCGTATCGAAATCAATTGCTTTCTCTGTAGGTATTTTATATTTATTTGGAGGTATTATAAAAACGCCTTATTTTAGTTGGGTTTTTAATTTTTTAATTAATTTTTTTTTTTTTACAAATGTTTTAAAATTAAGTACTTGGCGTCGACACACTGCCCTGTCTCTTGATAAACCTTTTTTTGTCGCGCGCTCTTTTTATTCACACACCAACTGTCCACGATTTTATACGCAATTATCGATGAGTTTCTTCGTGGAAGTGGATCGGTTACGTTGACGGAGAAATTATTGTATTAATGCATTTCTTACTGAAATGTATTTGCGTCGTTCATTCATTTATCCAGTGATAAAGGCTTCACGCTCGCGAGCTCGAGAAGGTTTGCTACCGATCCGACACTCTTTGGCATATCGACGAAAGTGACGCGGGTATACCTGTTGGAAGACTTAATGGAGGTCACACTTGAAAACGATGTTAAATACTTTGAAGGAGTTTATAGTCATTCTTTCAAGGAGATATAAAAAAAAGCAACAACCTGTTGCGTTCTCTACAATCCGTAATACCATACACAAATATACGACATCTCCCTAATTCATATACTATACATATATATTCTTAATTTCGTAATCGCATACTTTTATGGTGCACGGAATTTTTATGTGTCCCTGAGAAAGACACGTGTATTTCGCAACGAAACTGAATGGAATTTCGTGCTCAGTACTTTTTTTCTCAAAATCAACTTTGAGAAAATGTTTTGTCATGATCTACCGATGCACCGCCCGATAATCTTTGACGTTGAACTTTTGTATATTCTCCCCGAGAGTTCATTTTCGATGCACTCGTACTGATAATGGTAATGATCACGAATGGAAATGATAATGTGCTCACGAAATTCTCGTATTGTTATTATTGTTATTATTATTATTTTTTTATTATTATTATTATTATTATTATTATTATTATTATTATTATTATTTTATTATTATTATTATTATTATTATTATTATCATTATTATTATTATTATTATTATTATTATTATTATTTTATTATTATTATTATTATTATTATTATTATTATTATTATTATTATTAACGATTGTGTTGACTCGAGGGCTTCGCGCGCTCGCAGTATCTGTGTGTGTCCACTCGACATGAACTTTATTGTTATGTAGATATTTTGAACTTGGGTGAGACGTGGGGAAGACGAGTTGCTTTGATATTCTGTATTGAAATAGATAAAAAAAGAAAAGAGAAAATTGGACGTAAACCAGACGCAGAGGTATCAAGGCTAAGAAACTATAAGGCTGCAATAGGTAATGAGAATTAGAAAAAAAAAAAAGAGAAAAAATGGGAAGGATGCCGCGCTGCAATAAGACTGTAATAAGACAGCAATTAAAAAATAAAAAAAACCGCGGAAACAATCTGGTTGTACGGTGTTGTTAATTACTATTTATGTTTATGGTACCGTTTGTGGTATCTGACAATTATCTTGTAGATACATTGCATTATAACGTCGAACGCCTCGGGGGCCTCAAATTGTCCGTAAACCGACCGAGCGAGCTCATCAGCTGACGCTTCCCCCTCCCTTCATGAAACTGCCTTCTCTTCTGCCCGGGAGGCACACATGTGTTTGGAATTCTGTCGCAACAATGAAAACATTTTATTTGAATGTCTTTTCTTGGGACATCGATTCGTCTTTCGTCCGGCGATAATTAACGATTAAACGAACTTACCTAAGTGAATTTCAATCATGATTGTACGAGCGCCTCTTCCGAAGAGATCATAGACCTGGTAGCCCCACTTCCCCAGTTTCGTCACTAATATTCCAAGTTAGGAAACAAAACATTTCCTTGGTGACGCGGCCTCCTATGCGCCTCGCTCCTCCGCGTTGATCTTCATTCTTCAAAGCTCTGCCGTAACCTAATTGACGGGTATCTTCCACGAGACACATGTGAGGGCGGGACTGATCTCTTCGGAAGAGGCGCTCATACAATCATGATTGAACTTCACTTAGGTAAGTTCGTTCAATCGTTAATTCTATTACGCGCCTCTTCCTCGATATCATAGACGTAGTTGTTCAAAGTAGATAGTTACGGCAGAAGTATCTCATTACAACCTTTTGATAGAATTATAAAGTTGAGATACAACAGAACAGTAGGAAAACCTGGACCTTCCCTAACTCTTTAGGCCTTCAATACCGCCTTTGCGAACCGGACATCCTCCGACACAATGTGACGGTCATAGAGCCTCGCAAAGGTTTCTGAACCCTTTGACCAACCTGCGCTTTTTCGTATTGAATCGATACTAACATCTAGACGTTTTGCGGCTGATGACGCTGCATGGCGTGTACTATACGCCGAAAAAACGTTTACGTCTGCACCGCTCTTCGACAAGATGCTCTTGATCCACCGGCTAACTGTTTGCGCACCCACTGCTTTGTATGGTTTCTTAAACGAAATTAGCAGTCTTACCACTGATCCCCGCAATTCCTTTGTTTTTTCCAAATACGCTAATAACGTCGAAGCTACGCAGATCGACTAGTCTCGAACAAAGAAAGTGAGTCTGAGCACCGGCTGCTTTTTATTCGGCCCCGAGGTCTTTATCGAATCAGGAATTTTGATCTCCAACGCGCCATCGTCCGCTCGGTAAACGTTTCGTAAATCAATTAACGCCAAAGTCTGCACGCGATGGCCCGTGACCAAGACTAGTAGGGTCACCAGCTTCAGCGTTAAGCATTCCAAATTAATATTTTCGTTCGGATGGCATGTCGACAAAAATTTCGAAACAATCTTAGGATCCCAGTTCGAGTCGTACCTGGGGGCGATGGGTCTCAATTTTGCCACGCCTCGAAAGAAACGACGGATCTGATCGTTTTCCCCTAAACCGGTTCCCAAAATTAACGCGATCGCCGATCGGTGACAATCGAGTGAGCTATACGATGCCTTGCTCTCAAATTCCTTTGTGAGAAACGATAAAACGTTATTTATGGATCCACTGAAAGGATCTATTTTTTCGACAGCGCAAAACGCCCGACATTTATTGAGTCCGGACTCGTACTGACGAAGTGACGAATCAGCTAGAGAAGCTATCAGGATATTCACCGCTTCCACTGGAACCTCTCGCCGCGTAAACGCTTCCCGGAGAGCCTGGCGGCAACCGGTGAAAGCTGTTGCCACAAAGGGTTTGTCTCCCTGCAGGAAAATCGAATCAAATTGATATTTGGTTCGAAAGCAATCGGTTCATCGTCGAGGAAAGCCAAAAACAAAGGGAACCACGGCTGCGCTTCCCAGTACGGCACGACCACGATTCCTTTCCACCCTTCCCTTTCAATTTTTCTTAACATCCTCAAAATCATCGAAAAGGGGGGGGGGGGGAGGGGGACGCGTAGAAAACCCACGGTTTCCACTCCAACGTGAATGCGTCGATAGCGATAGAATCAGGATCTCTTCGCCAAGAAACATATCTATGACATTTTGCATTTTCCTCAGCCGCAAACAGATCAATCTGTGGGCGGTCGAATCTTTCTACAATCTTCCTAAAGGCTCTATCGGAGAGCTCGAACTCGGTATCAGGCTGCAACCTTCGGGATTCCTGATCCGCCTCGACGTTGTCACTGGAGCGTTCATGTGTCGCCGAAATCCAAATGTCTCGTTGCTCACACCATGGCCAAATTTCTTCGGCAAGGGAGCTGAGACCTTTGTATTTGCTATCCCGCATGCACTGAGAAAAAAGGATGGTATTTCCGACTATAACGAATAGTTCCCAGAGGGAACGTCTATATAGATAGTTTGTGATAGTATAAACTCAATTGATTAAACTATAATTATAGTTACAACTACAATTTTTGGTCATTGTCGTAACTGTAAAATATAGACGTCCCCCCTGGGAACTATTTACTATGTAAGTTTTTCTCAGTGTGCGGTTGACATACGCGATCGCCGTTGTATTGTCTATACGCAGTAAGATATTAGTGTTCCGTTTATCGCTTGCGAAGCACTTCAAACCGAAAAAATCCGCTCTCGGTTCTAACTCGTTAATGTGCAAATGTAAATCTTGCGCGTTCCAATGACCTCGACTTCCTTGTCCTTTGCAAAAAAACGCCCCAGCTTGTACGTGAAGCGTCCGAAAAAATTTCGAGCTCGAAAACCGGCTCACTCATCGGAGCGCTAGCTGCGCGAATCTTACTTTTCCACCAAGTCAAGTCCTCGTTTGAGTCTCCCGAAATATACATTTTTGCACCAAAATCATTATTATTGAGCTGTAGCGCGCGAGCTTTCTCCCTCTCAAAGTGTCTTACGTGAATCATCCCATATTTCAAAGCGGGACACCGAGAAACTATTGTACCAACGAATGTCGCGAATTCTCTCATCGTGCAATGCGATACTCTACTAATTCTGTTTGACTCCACCGTTCGCTTGACTTTATCGTCTGGCAGTTCTGTTGTCATCTCTTTTGAATAAAAAATTAATCCCAAATATTTGCAACACCGAGTGGGTATCATGAGACTCTTTCGTTCATTAATGATAAACCCCAGGTCTTACAGAAGCGAAGCCGTCTCCCGAATATTGTCCCGACAATTATCGTAAGAACTGTCGACCATCAAGATGTCGTCCAGATAAACCACGGACGCGAACCCGCGACTTCCAAGATTCGCTGCGATCGGTTTCAAAAGCTTCGTAAAAACATACGGTGCAACATTTAGTCCGAATGGCAAACAGGTGAATTCGAACGACTCGCCCTCGTAAGAAAATCTCGAATATTTCCTACTCTCTTTATCTATCGAGACGAGGTAATACGCGTCCTTCAACCCTAAAGATGCTAGAAAATCGTTAGAACTGATTATTTTCTTCGCAACTTTCCAGTTTCCGAGTTTAAAATGCTCGGTCGTTATAAATTCATTCAGCCTCTTAAGATTCAGAATCAGTCTATCTGACCCATCCTGTTCTGGAATCAAAAAGATGTTTGACAGAAATTGACCGATCGACGTTGAGCATCTCTCGATCGCGCCTTTATCAATTGACTCATTAATTTGTTTCTCAATCGACTTTTGTTCGCGCTTCGACCACGTGGGCTCGACTGGGAAACTATCTTGGCGTGGACCCAAATGCAACCGAATTCTGTAACCCCGAACCCAACCGAGGATCAGTGGATCAGTGGTTAACTTCGCCCACGCCTCGACGAAGAACCTTAGCCTACCGGCCGGTACACCTACGTTTTCGGAGGTAACTATCGTCGTTTCCTGTAATGGCGAGGCGGCTCCTTGCGATACGACGGCTTCCGTTATATTTGGTCTGTTTTCGGCCGGCGGCTGTTGTTGACGGATTAGCGCGCGCTCGGCTTCGAGGACGCGTCGCATTTCTTCCAACTCGGCTCTCTGCCTATTCAGGCCCTCCTGCTCCAATTCGATTTCTCTCCTACGTGTCGCTTCGACGTTCAACGGTCTCTCATCGGGCAACACCGGCATCGTTTCGATTCTTTTCACCTTTTTTTTCTGTAAAATTATAACTTTGAAATCGCTGTTTCGATTTGCGTCCCGATTTTGTCACATATATTTTACTAGCATTATCTGCCATGCATTTTATTATATTATTTAACTTTATGATTATTGGACAAACACGCAAACAGAAACCAATGATCAACTAATTATCCCAATCAATGTATATATGTGTATATTTTTTATTTTTCACAAACTGAATTTTTAGTTTTTGCCTTTATCAATTGACTCATTAATTTGTTTCTCAATCGACTTTTGTTCGCGCTTCGACCACGTGGGCTCGACTGGGAAACTATCTTGGCGTGGACGCAAATGCAACGGAATTCTGTAACCCCGAACCCAACCGAGGATCGGTGGATCAGTGGTTACCTTCGCCCACGCCTCGACGAAGAACCTCAACCTACCGGCCGGTACACCCACGTTTTCAGAGGTAACTATCGTCGTTTCCTGTGATGGCGAGGCGGCTCCTTGCGATACGACGGCTTCTTCGCATCGCGAGGTCCTGGAAGATGACCGTTGACGCCCGCCCGACGTCGCTGGTCGGCTCTTGAACGACGACTGTCGCGGCGGGCCTTTCAACTTTTTTGCATTCCTCTGCAAATTGTTCGTTTGCAACGGTTTCGATGGCGGCTTCGGATCTTTCGAAGCACGCTCGAGATTCTTAGCTGTCTTCAACTTTTCATCTAAATCGGCGCCGAACAACCATTGCGTCAACCGACGTATCGGACAAAGTTGTCTTCAACGAAGTGTTCGAATTTGCTAGAATCAGTCCCTTTCTCGCGAGAGACTCTTCTCGGTGAATAGAGGCGAGCAGCCTACCTCCATCACTCAAATTTTCGAGCAATTCGATCTTATCCGAGCCTTCAAACTTGAGCGTGATTGAAATCGCTCTGCCAACAGCTGCCAGACCGGCGGCAACGCGCTCTTGTTTTTCTACAGTACGTTTGTCCCTTTTCAACGCAGTCTCCTGAATTGCGGCAATAATCTCCTCGTTCAACTTTGGTACCACAATGAACGTGCAATTTTCCGGGCGCGGGTATTTTTCCAAGAGCCTCGTAACCTCGTGCGCCGGGAGTCCTTTTCTTAAAATCTCTGCCCAACGCAGGGCGACGTCCTTGTGAACCGCCGCAGCGGTTCGTTTATCGGTCCCAAGACGAGGTCCAATCACGCTCAAGATTTCCTCTTGAAGCTCAACTTCATGTTCCGGTGTCAATGCCTCACCCGGAGGCTCCGTTACCATTCCTGTCTGGTCCGCGGGGAGCTTCGGCCCATCATCTCGTCGCACCCAGAAAAAACATTTATTTCACGGCGACCGTTTATTTAGTTTAAGTAAAATGTTCATTTCATTCAAATAAATATTTATTTTAATAAAGTAAATACTTACTTAAGTGAAATAAATATTTATTTAAATAAAGTAAATACTTACTTAAATGAAATAAATATTTATTTAAATAAAGTAAATACTTACTTAAATGAAATAAATATTTATTTAAATAAAGTAAATACTTACTTGAATGAAATAAATATTTATTTAAATAAAGTAAATACTTACTTGAATGAAATAAATATTTATTTAAATAAAGTAAATACTTACTTGAATGAAATAAATATTTATTTAAATAAAGTAAATACTTACTTAAATGAAATAAATATTTATTTAAATCAAATAAATATTGAATCAAACGAAATAAATATTTTGCTTAAACCAAATAAACGGTGGCCGTCAAATAAATTGTTTTCCTGGGTGCGTGATCCCTCAGCCGCTGGCGAAATCTCCCGATGGTCGCCCATAGCCGTTTGTTCCTCGTGGCCGCTTGGCGTCACGTGACTCGATCGAGATCAAGAAATCGACTGCCGCATCGTCTGCGAGGAACGAGCCGACGGCGACCTCGAATAGGATCGAGCTGTCGAGCTCCTCCGAACTGGCGAATGCCTCGACGTGGAACGTCTCGATCTGGCTCGCAACGGCGAACGTCCCCTCGTTTGCGAACGTCTCGATACAGCTCGAGCAGTTTTGACGCAGATCGAACCGACGAACGTGATCGGATAGGAGAATGCCTCGACGTGTGTCGAACTGATGAATGCCTCGATGATGCTCGAACTCGAGAACGTCTTCGACGCGACGAACATCTCGGCGAAGCTCGTGATCTCGACAAAGTCCGAGTTGACGAGTGCTCACCCATAATAACAAGGTCTCGATAAATTATCGAAATTTGATGGCATCCGCCTTCCGCGGTCTCTCCCTTAAAAAGGGATTTTTCTTGGCCGCCAGAATCGTCGACGCGCTTTATGGGTCTCACCCAAGCCGTCCTATACTTGTACTGATTTCCTTCGTCAAACGAAGTCGTGCGTTCTGGTAAGAGCCAGAAGCACCGTGCGGAACGAAATTTGATGGCATCCGTCTTCCGCGGTCTCTCCCTTAAAAAGGCATTTTTCTTGGCCGCCAAAATCGTCGACGCGCTTCATGGGTCTCACCCAAGCCGTCCTATATTTTCACTGATTTCCTTCGTCAAACGAAGTCGTGCGTTCTGGTGAGAGCCAGAAGCACCGTGCGGAACGATAAAATCGCTTGCACCATAAAAAAATATCGATTCTGTACACGACATCAAATGCCGAAGCTTCCCTTGCCCAACGGCAACAAAAGTGAGTCCGGCCCGCTACTCACGACGCTTTCCCTCTTTCCGATCCAATCTCTCCTCCGAACGTCGAATTTTCCGTCGTATTCCGCCGTTCTCTTCGTCCTCCTCGACCGATGAAGTCCTCTTCCTCCCTCTCTTGCCCATAATTCTACTCAAATTACTCTTATGCCGTGTTACACGTTCGACGACCCTGACACGAAGCGAAAGAATGAAGATCGACGCGGAGGCGTGAGGCGCATAGGAGGCCGCTTCACCAAGGAAGTGTTTTGTTTCCTAGCTTGGAATACTTGTGGCGACTCTGGGGAAGTGGGGGTACCACGTCTATGATCTCGAGGAAGAGGCGCGTAACACAATCTTTGGACTTTCCGTTTCATTTTTATTTTCAAAAATAGATTTCTCCTGCGACGATAACGTTGTTGCGAGAAAGTGCACTCAATAATTCTTCGCTTGCATCAGGGAAGAGCGGGTCGTTACATTTTTGAAAACGCATTTTCACATTCGTTTTAGGCTGTACCATTTTTGCGGCATCGATGCATATTGATAGTCTGTCCCGTTTTGCCCCGCCCTCCCCCACCCGATTTCTCTTTCTTGCTGGCTCGATACAAACGGGAAAGGATCAAAAAGTCGACTCCGGAAATTTTATGGCCGTCGTCACGAACGAGTACGCGTAAAATGTGGGCAAAGTTATGGAAAAAAAACGAGTTCTTTCGGCTATTCCCGTAAAACGGCTGGATGAATCTTCGATGTATACGCGAGGCAATTACGTCCAAGTTGGCGATAGGCGCCTCTGGTAAAGTTTCGTAATAGATACGGTTGATCGGCAGTATATCCGAGAGCCCGTCTACAACGTGGTGCTAGCCTATGGATATATGAGTTTAATATATTATGCAAGGTATACCCGGCTCGTATGTTCGATCTACATATAGCACAAGCAGCATTGCGTGTATATAAGTTCCGCGTGTGAATAGAGGGTGGAAGAGACGGTCGATGGAAGCCAAGTTTGACGGCCAGATGGAGAGTACGCTGCTCAAGTTTCTTATTCTCACGCCGGACGCGATTTTTTTTTGTAAAAAAATAAATATTGATAGCAATAATAATTATTTTTTTACAGAGTATAAGAAAAATACTCGATTAATCAATGTTTTTTTTCTTGTTTGTATTATATAAAAAAATTTAATTAGCTTTGCGTACAAGCTACGTAATTAATTATCAACTGTTTGAACGGTACTTCAAACGCTTCTGCAGAAAAATTGAAGATTCGATGTTGAAGAGAAAGGTTGCCGCCCTCGTAGAATATCCGGTACGAGTCTCGATAAATTATTTCCCGACGCTCGATGAATTATCGTCGGATTTGAAATGTTTCGGAGGAATCCCACTCTCGTGAACAATAACCATTGCGCAGTACTGGTAATGCAATGATACATCACTGACACGTGAATCGAGATAACACCCACGCAAACATCTGGTGCATCCGAGTCATGTATTCGTGCAATGAAGCGCATACAGAGCATACCGAGGCGAGTTAATGGACGGCAGAGCCGGACGAACAGCGGGCTTCGTCGTCGCCATGGATAAGCAAATACGCAGTAGCGAAACATTGCAGCTAGGACTTTCGTCGGGCGTGAAATATACACTCTCACGTATATCCAGACAATTTTGATTTTTTTTTTTTTACGAACTCGTCCGACGAATTCGTTTGAAAGCTTCTTCGGCCGATCGTCGCGACGGCGACGATGCTGTCCGTGGATGCGGTAGGAGGTGGACGTGGAAGTGGTGGCACTGTTTCCCGACGATTGGTAGCGAGTTCTGCGGCGGCATCTTCGGCAAGAGGGTCACGAGGCGAGCAACAGTGGGTAGTTCACTTTAGTCGTCGCTGGAATAACGTACGGGTAAGATTAGCGAGCGCACACAACTATCCTATATTTTTTATAACGACGATGTTATCATTTTAAAAAATAAATAAAAACGGTATTATAATTTTAAAAGCATAAAAACGGTGTTCTAATTACAAATAAACGAAATCGGCTTTACAATTTAAAAAATTAAAAAGGCGTTATCATTTTTCAATAGAAACAACGTTACGATTTTATAAAAACGACACTATAGGTTTTATATGAAAACAGCGTTGCATTTTTTTTATTTTAATAATTTTTGTAACTGAATCCTCCGCATTTCTCCGTGATTAATTGATTCGTCAATTTAATTGGTTCGAGATTCGTTTCTGTGCGCGGTTTGTTGTTGTTTTGTTTTTCAGCGCGCGAGGAGCTGTCCCGCGAAGCCGCGTGTACTTACGGTGTGTCGATTATTTAACGAATTATCATAATCGGCGGGAAAGAAGGCAGAAAGCCTGTTTGGCGTGCAACGAAAGCGAGAGATCCCTTTCGCTTTCGTGCTGTACGAAGGCTCGCGGCGGACCGGCGACTCCTTCCCTCGCCAGAGCATTCGAGGGCACTCGACCGAGAGGCACGCGTCCAAGTTATACTCGATACATAAGTGAAGCTCGCTACGGCTTGCGTGAGCGATTTTTTGTTTGTTTACTTTCGGGGTTTTATTGTTTGTGAATAAAAAGCGCAGTCAGTTGATTCGTTCGTCGGACGTGTTGAGCGAACGTCGCTCGAATTTCGTACATCTCACACACAGACCCGAATTACCAGTAAGTTGACGAATGGCTTTGTTTACGCGCTGCGTTCACGAAGTACGCTCGACAACAGCGTCGGCTCGATTATTTGCGAACGGTCACGAGTTCGTTTTTTTTACGGAGAGTTTTTTTTATAACGAGTTTGATATCGCAGTTTTGATATAATTTTTTTTCTTGATTTTTTTGTACACTGCGCATGAGAGGCAGTCAAATTTCTTTCGTAAAACATGTTGTCTACCGTGCAATCCAGGGAAGGAAAGAAAAATTCGTTCTGTCGTTCAAAAAATTTTATTTTCACGTGAAAAAAAAAAAAAAAAAAAAAATTTCTACTGACGATGACCATCGGTTACATCTTGTTCGTAAAACAATTTAGTCTAATGTGCAATTCCGTGGAATAAAAAGAAATGTCGATCTTTCGTTCAATGGAGTTTTTGATATATTTTTTTTCACTGCGGCGCATAACCGAGAGTTAAAGTTTTTCGCAAAAGTTTACTCTATTGAACAATCTCGTAGGGGACAAAAAAATGGAATTGATCATTATTCCCCAATGCCTTATACCGACTAAAGAGCAAACAAAAAAATCATTAACTGCTATTATTATATTTATTATACTATATGGTATAATATTGGTTTCGTCGGATAGAGAGAATGCCGGCGACCTTGAGACGATTTCGGCTTTTTCGAACGAACGTGTAATCCTTTTTTTAACACTATTGTATGACAAAAAAAATGCCTGCATTATCCAATAATATGAATAAATATATTAATTCGTGGAATATTTCTTCGCGAGCGAAGAAAGTGATAAAAACAAGACAAACAGAAAAGTAATTTATTTCGAACGAGTTGTGCAATTAAAATAATTAAATTTATCTCGGTTGATTTCGCCGTACAAATTTATGCCGAGTCCGTCTCCGTTCGGTGAGATCCACATATTATTACATAGTTCTGTCGCTATACTCGGTATCGGGTCCGCCGTGAAATGGACCACGCACGCGCATACACTGTTGCCACCGAGATCTTCAGGAATTCGCTGCACGCGATACTTGCGCAAGTGAGTCTATCGCGCCCGGCGGCGGGCGCGGATTCACGTTGCGGCGTCAAACTTGCGACGGAACTGAGAATTAGATCGACATCGTGATGTCGCAGTAAATAGTCTGTGTGATTACTCTTGAAAATTGCATGTTTCTTGTTACTTTGAAAAGTGGCATTTTTTGCGCCAACGCTGACTCGAAGGTTTTGGAGTATATATTTTGGTTTTCAAACGAAACACTGTTATTTCCGTACAGACAGTCGCTCGCAACCATGGTCAAGGCATACGAGGGCATGCTAATCTGTGCGGAAATTTGTCTGCTGATCGTCAAAATGCTATTCTGGACCTTAGAGAGCATTTACCGTAAGATAGTGCCGCACGAAGAAAAGAGCGTCGCCGGAGAGAGAGTACTGGTATGAATAATTATTTTAAAAGCATAAGTATCGTACGCTATCACGAGAGTGAAAAAAAGAAAATAATTGTTCGTATGTCGAAGGCGTAGAAAGCGAGTCATTACTCTCCTCTCTGCGCCCTTGCCGTTCAAATAATTTTTCCTAACAAACTCACGAAAATGACGCTTTTCGTTTTTGGAAAGTGTATGCCGAAAGACCCTATATCGCACTAGTGCGAGAAAAAAACCATGTTGCGTTTGTACGCATGCGCAGTATTTTTCCAGCACGCGATGTGAAAAAGTGCCTTTCTGCGCTTACTTCGCAGGAACCGAAAACGAGATTTTACGTGCATGCGTTAGGAAAAATAGGATTCACACTTGAAACTCGAGATACCCAACGCATGCTATTTATTGCTTGGAGAACATTTTTTCTGGGAGGATTGATATATTGCCCGTTGGATAAGATTGTCTGTAAATAATTTTCTTCCCCTCGTTTTATTCGTACCCTGTCGGCAAGAGAAAAAAAATTTATATTTTTTCGCACTTGTAATTCGAGATAGATGAAACGCACTATTTATACTTGCCGAGACATATATACACTTTTTTTCTTCGGAAGAACCGATATTTCACTTGTCGAACAATCTACCGGTTATAGACAAAAGTATATGAGGATTAATATTTTTTATACGTTAAATATACTTTTCACGAAAACATTGATATTGAAAATATACAAAAAAATATATTTCTCGCATGTGGATTTTTTTCCGTGCGGGTATCTATGAACGATTTCTTTTCACTCGGGCAGCGAGTAGCGATAGACATATATTTATGAAATGTCATACGACTTTTGAATATCGTTTCAATGACTTTGTGCGTTAACCGAACATCGTACAATACGGAGATATCGAGTATCCGTATAGAAATCGACACCGTGGGTCAATAATCGCCAAGCCATCGAGCGTCATTCACATTACGTAGCAAAAATGCATAATCACTTAACGTTTAATGCCGGGGGTGAGCCCCGGAGGCAATCGAATATTACAAACTACGGGCCACGCGTGCAATAAGCTGTACTATCGTGTTATTATGTACGACGGAAAGTGAACGTTTCGTTTTTCGATTACAGATCACAGGCGCTGGCCATGGGATCGGCCGTGAGCTGGCCTTGAAATACGCCAGCCTCGGTGCCACGGTCATATGTGTGGACCTCAATCCCCAAGGCAATCAGGAGACTGTAAACGATGTTAAGAAACTTGGGGCAACAGCCGTGCACGCTTACGAGTATGATAATTTCGAATGTTAAACTTAATCCCAAATTGTCGGACAACAAAAATCGTCTTCTAACTTATATGCTATATTTTTTTCACGCAGATGCGACGTCTCGAATCGAGATCAAGTATTCAAGGTCGCTGCGAGGATCAAAGCTGAAGTCGGCGATGTTACAATATTGTTGAATAACGCTGGAATCATGCCTAGCCGCCCGTTCCTCGACACCACGACCGAAGAGATAAAGAAAATCTTCGATATCAACGTACTCGCACATTTCTGGGTCTGTGAGATTAATTTTATCTTGTTTCCCGACCATTCAACGGCTGAGCCTCGTTTCATGTTGGAAACAATTGTTTTTCTCAGACATGTGGAAAAATATTTACTTTTGGAAAATTCAGTTTTTTCATATTCACATGCAATTAAAAAAAGTTGAAAATTGAATTTTTCATATCGCTTTGTCATAATGTTCGATTATTCGGAAAGATTCTTCTATGAAAAAGCCTTTTCTACATTTTTTTGCTTCCTTATAGAGGCAGCTTTGCGAATAATAGAACATTATGAGAAAGTGATATGAAAATTGGAATTTTTAACTTTCATGAGGAAGCAATATAAAAATTTCAATTTTCAACTTTTATGAGGAAGCTAAATGAAAATTTCAATTTTGAACGTTATTGAAAATTATTATGTTAAAATAACGTCGCCCTTCACTTTGTTGGATCTGTGCTCGGTGCGCAAAAATACATGGAATTATGCGCATACCGATTTTTTTTGCACAAGTTTTTTACACATGAAATCCCAATAGTACCTCTTTATATAGCTTTTTCAATCCCGTTATATAATTCATGTTGTCTATTTCTTGCCGTAAAACATGATAGGCACCTGAGTTTTCCTGCGATTCCATAGAGAAGCAAAGAAAACGTTTTTTAAAAATACGCAATATCACTCATTTTTGCAATATTGGTTATCAAAATTCCCGAAAAAGTTTTTCTTGGGTCATCGCTCAGGGACTATATTCAATCTATTTTTCACACTGATCACGAATCTACCAGTTATTTAGCTTCTTCCTCAATATTTAAAACGGAAACAGGCGTCTGTTGTGGGGAACGATTTTTTCAAATCGTGAGGAAAGAAATTCAATTTATTAAAAATCCGACCGAAAGACTTTATTCGGCATGCACTTTACCGAAAGAGAAATGTCCACTGAATTTTAGATTTAAATTGAGGAAGATACTTAAATAAAATTCTTAGTCAACTTAGTAAACTCTTAGACAGCATTTCTTTTTTGTAATTTTCTTTTTCTCATTTGCAGTTGCTCCAAGCGTTTTTGCCCTCCATGATGGAAAAGAATCACGGTCACGTCGTCGCAATGTCCTCGATAGCTGGGCTAGTCGGACTGCCAAATATCGTTCCTTACTGCTCGTCAAAGTTCGCTGTACGAGGCAAGTGCATCGCCACCAAACCGTCCGCGTTTCGATAAACTCGTGTAATTTTTTATTTTTCTCTTTTTTGCTTTTACAGGTTTGATGGAAGCTATGAGCGAAGAGACGAGACAATTCAGTAAAGGTGGACAACCGAGCGGCATTAAATTCACGACGATATTTCCGTACATGGTTGATACGGGTCTTTGCAAAAACACGAGAATCAGGTGAACATTTGTTTTTAGCTGGTCAATATTCTTCGTTTAAGACGAGGCTAAACACGCATTAGTGCAAGACAGAAAGTAACAATTTAGAATCAATTTTTCTTCGAAATGATTCTATAAATAAATGATGTGGCTATTCGCACCCTTTCGTGTACTGCACGTTGTGTGTCGTGCGTCGGCGTGTGTCGTGTGTTGAGCGTGTTGTGTTTGACCATTTATTAGTTCCTATATAGAAAAACGTGCCGTGCATTCGCCACGCCGTGCCGGTACAATGCCGTCAAGTACGTCCGCATGTGACGATATTGTGACGACACAACGAGAACGACAGAACCTGCTTGCATAGTTCCAGCCCACTGTGGAGCTTCACGTCAAGATGGAACTGTGCAAGCAGCTTTTGGTGTAAAAATGCCGTGCCGTCACAATACCGTCACATGCGGACTTACATGACTGTCTTGTGCCAGTACGACGTGCATTCCCGTGCTAGCACCGAGTAGATCCCGTGTTGTCAATTGTCTATTAGGGTTCCTATTAAGCATAACATTTTTCGTGTGTCGTGTGTTGTGCATGTTGTGTTTCGCCATTTATTTGTTCCTATTAAGCATACAATTTTTCGTGTATCGTGCGCCGTGCGTCGTGTGGCTTCGGTGTCGTGTCTCACCTTTTGCTAGTTCATATTAAGGCAATGTGAAATTACTCGGACGGTATCAAAACCTGTACTGTAATGGACTTTTTTCAAAAATGCCGAAACTCGGGCGTTTCATACCGACCGATTAATTTCACATTGCCTTAATATTAATTAATAAAAGCACGCTGGCACACCATACACGAAAAATATTACGAGGCTATCACTCCGGCTATCATCTCTGCAGTCAGATCTTTGACATTGCGTTTGGACCTATAAGTTTCGGCAACCTCGAAAAAATACTATTACAGTTTTTCATACCGACCGAGTTCCAGATGGATGGGGAGAGAGGGGTCTTTCATGCCCTTAAAGGGAGGCTAAACACGCATGAGTGCGAGAGAGACAGAGCTAAAATTTTGAAACCATTTTTCTCCGAAATGCTTTTTAAAAAAAAAAAAAATAGCGGGGTGCACTACCTGTTCGATTATCGCTGTGCGCCCCGCAATTTTCTTTTTCTTTTACAAAAGTGTTTCGAAGAAAAATGGTTTCAAAATATTTTGAGGTCAGTTGATCTTCAGCCTCACCTCAAGGGGAAGTGAAATATCGCGGTCGGTAATGAAAACTGTAACGAACTTTTCTCAAGGGTGCTAATTTTTTTGAGGAAAAAGCAACTTCGAGCCGAATGCACACGGTAATTTCGCATTCGGCCCGAATTAAGCTTTTTCTCGAAAAAATTAGCACCATTGAATAAAGTTAATTTGAAAATTGCAACTATCTCTCTCACACTCATGGCCCCGTCACGTGACTTTCACTTCACCTTAAGGTGAGGTGTAACATGTGCCACGTGACATATAAGTGCAAGAGAGTTAGTAACATTTTTCGAATCAATGCCATGTAAAAATGGTTGAAATTTGGGATAAAACTAAATATCATCGGACGTGGTATTGAATTCTGCATCCGCTAATATTTTGCTTTTTCGCGATACGTCTATCATCTCCGAACGCCATTCATTACAGATTTTGTTATCCCCTAAGTCACCTCGCCTTAAGACCACATGGAACGCTCGGGTCAAACCTAGGCTCGGTCGATATCAAAAACTGTAATCAGCTTTTCTCACGGGTTCTCGCATGTACGGTCAAAAGAAAAGTCTCACCGATAGCCGAGATGATATCCGCTTTGAACACTGAGAAAAAAAGATTGGTTGGATTAACCAAAAGTCGCTTTTCAAAAAATTAAATTGCGAAAATATTAACTGGTTTGTGCTAATTTTCGAAAAGGTACATATTCGTTCAGTTTTTTCAAATGAAAAAATGTTATATTAATATTTCAATTAATTTTTGCTCGATTTTGATGTATCATGGCTCATTCGCTTCCTTGAACGATGCTCTACGAACTCACCATCTAGATATTCGATACTATTCACCGGTTAAAAATTACAGACTGTTGTTTAACCATCGACGAATTATCCATCCTTCATACAACAAACAGCTGTAATTTTTAATCGGAAAATACTATCGAATATCTGGATGGCGAATTCGTTTCTTTCAAGAACGAGAATGAGCCCTAATACATCAAAATCGACCGGCCATTACAGATTATTCTTTGAAAAAACTGACCGAATGTTGTACCTTTTCGAAAATTAGCACAAACCAATTAATATTTTTGAAAATCCATTGCAATTAATGTTTTTTCTAGCTTAACAACATATGCTGTGATACAAGTCAATAGATGCGTAAACGTTTATATAAACGACTTTAATCGTTCACGTACAGAATACTTGTTTAACGAGGACCTAAAATTAGCCAAAACGCAACTTTCAAACGATTTGAATAATAAGTTGATGTGTTCAAAAAATCCGTAAAAATGCACAGGCATCTTGATGTGTTCTTTTTTTGATAACGCAAAAGAAAATTTATTACGAACATCTGTATCGTTTTTGTACTTAAAAGAAGGCCCCATCGTTTGCTCTCGACGAAAAATCCCCGTTCTTAAAGGGTTAAGAATGTAGCACTTATTTGACTAGTGTGAAGCGCTCCAATCTCCTTAAACCATTGGACTATCCAGATTTTGTTAAATTCGTTTCGATTAAGGTTTCCGAGTCTCATGTCGATGGTGTCGCCACAGGAGGCAGCTGCTCACATAGTCTCGGCACAGAGGCGAAATATCCTCGAATCGTCGATCCCTGGCTACTGGCTCAACATAAATTACCTGCTGAGGTGAGTGAACTCTGTCTATCGATCCGCGTCTATCGACGCTCGGTGCGCGAAATTAACCCTTTTAATAAAAACATTAATTACAGAAACTTCCCCTATGCCGTGGCGCTTGGGACGGCAGATTTCCTGAACAGTGGAGTCGATTCCGATAAATTGTAAACAAACGAAATTCGGCAAAAAAAAAATCAATCATTATAGCCACGTCAATTGCTTATCGTTCACAAAGCGAATAGCATCATTGCGTGTTTTTATGTTATTATGAGCTTAACGTAACTTATAATTGTACATATCGGATGGACAGGCGAAAGCCAAAGCAATGAACGAGTTGTTTAATCTCTCAGGAGTGTTAAAGTTCGTCGCAATTTACACGAGTGACGCAACTATCGCGTGCGCGAGCGTGTCAGTGAAACAAAAGTGCCACAAAAGTGACGGCATCGATAATTCATCGTCCATCGGGTCGCGGATAGTTTTATATAAAAAGTTTTTTTTTTATATTGATAAGTGACATGCGGTTTTTGATTTTCAATGTGACGGCAGTGTGATTGTAAATGACAAAGTATGAATGTGGGACTGTTCGATAAATCAATCGTAGAAATTATGAATACATTTTTATTATATTTAAAAATATATATATTGTATCGATATAAATTATAAGATGTTGTCTATGTACAGATTGCAATTGATGTTCCCCGACATTTATCCGCGAAAAAATGAACGTCACGCAACCGTCCGGGCGGGATTAATCCTCGACGTATCGTTGCGGCAAACTGCTGCTCAGCAGATCCTCAGGCGCCCGTTCGATTTCGTCGTAACCGCGAGAACCGACCTTTGTTCCCGCTACGCGACAAGCGAATGTCACGGCCCCTTGGAGCACTCGCCTGTCGATGAATTCCGTTTGACTGCGCTGCAGACTCTCAATTTCGGGATTTCGCTTTATCTCGACTTTTATCTCCGGCGCTGCGGGAGAATGACCCCCGATTTCGATCGGTGTTTCTTCGGACGCTGCGGCTACATCGGTGGATATTCGGGCGTTCTCTCTTCGCGACAATTTGACCATGTTCAGATAGTGGAGAGTCGCCGCGGTGAAGGTGTCACCGGCTCCGAGAGTGTCGACGATTTCCGGTGGAGAAAATGCGGGTGATTGGACTATAGTGCCGTCCGGTGTTATGGCCATTGCGCCACGATCACCCCAAGCACAAATTATCACGGCTCTGCGGAGAAAAAAAAAAAAGTGTGCATGAGAATAAATTTCGTCAAGCTATAACGGCCGTGTTTTGCATCGAAAACTTCGCTCGGGAAAGTTCACTCAGAGAATAAAATTCTAAAAACGAACAACTATTTTTTTTTTCTTACACATGAATTTTGATGTCATGCAGATATCTTCATAGAAATCATTTCAACAAAATTGTTTTTTTTTTTCAGTCGAACGGCGGAAATTGATGTTTACCCTGACTTCACGTCTCTCCCAATGTTTCTCATACTCTCGCTCATGTTTCCGTATCCTCTGCTTTTCGCGAAGTCCTTCGAGATAAAAGCGACGTCGGCGTATGACAGGAGATCCAACAATTCGGCATTTTTTTTCTCTAACTCGACGCTGATCGTGATCGGTGAACTCGGCGGTTTCGACGGTACTTCACTGAGCTTTCCGTTGCCGTCCCTCGTCCCGTTGTTGTAGCTCTCTATGTACTGCATCATCGATAGCACGAGAGGAATGTTTCTGCCCTGGAAATAAACATTTAAAATTTTTTAGAAAGTCATACATATTAGAGAAATTTCCGACAGCCTCATACCTTCTATACTTACCTCGAAGTGTATCCAGCTGTAATCCTCCAAGGATAATTTTTCCATGTCCTCAAGCTTCAACTCCGGCAAGTTTGGATTGTAGTGTATAATAGTTCTGGAAGTACTGCGGAGACTGAGAAGAACGGTAGACATCGGACACTCCACAGAGTCCAACGTTGGACAATGTGAAAAATCTATATTGTGCTTTTTCATGTCCTCTCTGAGAAAACCCCAATTGTGATTTGCGCTGCCCAGAGTTCCCAGGAACTCTGTGCAACTCCCTAGTTTCGATAGGACGGTGCAATTGTTGCTCGCATTGCCGCCTCTCTGCCATCTGTACTCTATGCATCTGCAAAAAAATATATATATATATAATATATTTAAAGAATTTATATATAATATATTTTTTATTTAATTTATTGATGGATTTCTCCTTCTACATTGTACTAAAAAATCATCAGAGACAAGAGTGGTAACTAAGATAATGAGTCCGCATATATTTTACAAAAATTACATAAATCGAGAACAAGCGAAATGAAGTTCCCAATGTAATTAAAAACAGAAAAAAAATTAAGAGATTACAAAGAACTATTAATTTGGAAGAATATATAATTATAACTGAAAGTACTAAAACATATTACATAGATCTAAATTGCTGTGCTTGAGTTATTCGCAGCTCACGACAATTGAACTTGTTTGTTCTTTAAACACATTAAATGAGATATATATGTGTATGTAAAATATATAAATAAATAAATATCGACGGATTGGAACAGGAAATATTGACCTCTCGTCGGAATCCTCGATGGGAAAATGTTTGCAGACGTGCACGATGTCGAGGCAGACGAGACCGACGCAGAGGATCTTCGGCTCGTTTTTCCCCGCCGGCGGTGAGCCTCCGACGATTTTTTCGTAAAAGCTCGAAATCATCGCGTCCGCCGTTTGTCTTCCGCGTCGTAGAGAGTACGGGTGTTTCTTCTGTATCTTTCACCACGGACGTTCGAGCGACAGCCTCGTCGAGCGAGACGCATCGGAAGACTATCCTCGAACGTCTCGACGATTACGGATATAACGGCGCTGTTATGCAGATAAGAAGCCGCGCACACGAAATGACCGAATAACTTTAGAGGCTTGTAAAACCAGTTAACACACGGTTGAACCGCTCGTACTACGACTTTCGTTTTTTCTTGCTCCCCTCCAACGATACGGAACACGAGCTCTCGCGGGTTCGCTCTTCGTTGAATGAAATTGCCGGTTAGGTAGCTCGCACCTCGGTGAGCTTTGCTACTGGCTGCAGGAATTCGCGGATACTTTTTTTACCGACAGCGGTTACTTCACACGCACCTTCTTTCTTTTTCACCATTTTTACCTCCGGCGAGTCTTTCTCGAGTACCGATCGCTGTCGAGAACAGCTCGCGTTCATAAAAAAAAAAAAATGGATTATTGAATCTCGCTGGCAGAGTTTCATTCGGGATCGTTTCGTCCCGCTGCGGCGCGCAGGCATGACACGCATTGTTTATCTTACCGAGATATCTGTGATGAAATTTGTTCATTGAACGGGTTCTCTCTCTCTCTCTCTCGTCCGATCATTATAATGCGCGTGACGACGGTAGCCGCGTTTTTGGTTACGAGGTGATAGGCGTTCTATAATTCGAACCGGAGAGGATTCGGTATCCAATTCCTCTCCCGTTCGACGAACCATCACTGGAGATATCGTCAGCCAGTGATCTCCGATCTCCGATCCGTCGCCCGCGCAGCGATAGATGGAACGCGGCGAGAGATGACTTTGTCTCGAAAAATTAGTCTACCGATACCGCGAACAATGGCTGATCTTTTCGATTGAATCGCCAGCGGGAGCCGCGTCACCTTCACGATGGTCGGCTCTCTGGAGTCCGGAGCTTCGTACCATCAGACGGGCCATGGAAGGGAAGTCTGCCACTGGCTCGCGCACGTCAAACTGTCCAGGATTATTATTTTGGTATCGACGCTTCTGTTCATCGTGCCTCTGTTCACCCATTACTATTTATCGAAGGTACGATAGATCAATTGTTATTTTTTTTTTTTTGGTTTTTCCGTACGAAGCAGAATCGTAAGTGCGAACGTAATTTTGTCGCAGGTGGAAGCGGATTCTCCGGGAATGGACGTACACCGTACTCGCTCGAAGCTGGAGGCATTCGAGGATTTCACATCGATGAAGGCGGCCGATCTTAAATCTAGGATAGAGGAGATGCTGCGGATAAAGGTGTCCGTCAGCAACGAGCTGAGAGATCTCGAGAACAGGCGGCAGAGGCTTCAGGTCGAAGTCAGCGGATTTACTCAGAGAATAGACGACCTGAAGCAGGAGTTGTTGCATCAACAGACCGATCTCGATAGGTTGAAGATAAGCGTCGTCCAGGCGCAGGCAGCTCAGAGGGAGGCCGTGGAGAGAAATACTCCGGAGCTGGCGCCTCCTCGCAGAATTCTCATGGACTCCGTGCCGGTCAATGAGCCCGGAGCTCGTCCCAGTACCTGCAAGATGTACAATTGCTTCGATCACAGCAGATGCGCCCTCACCAGCGGATTTCCCGTTTATCTGTACGATCCGGACGTGTTCTCTGTTGTGAATTCTGGATGGGACGTCGACGGATTTTTGAAGACCACGATAAAACAGACGCTGGGTACGCGCAGAGTAAAATAACTCGACACAGAAACTTTTATAATTGTATTTAATTTTTTTATTCGATTTTATTTATTTTTAGTTACTTTTTTTATTTTCATTTATTGCTTGCTCATAGAGAAAGCTATATTTTCGGAAAAAAAATGTTCTAGATTATATTGTCAGAGTACTTAAAATAGTTGAAAACGTAGAGAAATGCGATTTAAAAAATTAATTTTTATTGTCCAGGCTACAATTCACATTTGACGACGAATCCTGCGGAGGCCTGTGTCTACATTCTTCTCATAGGCGAGGCTCTGTCGATATCGCATACAAAATCGTCCGTCCCCCCGCGCCCACTCGACGTTGGAAAGTTGCACGCTTTACCCTACTGGGGCGGGGACGGGAGAAATCACATTCTGCTGAATCTCGCCCGAAGGGATCTCTCGGTTGAGTCGGGAAATATGTTTCACGATCTCGATACTGGTCGGGCGATACTCGTCCAATCTACCTATCATAGGGACCAATTCCGTGAAGGTTTCGATCTCATAGTTCCACCGATCTTGGGACCGCCGGGCGGCGATATCTGGCAGGATTGCGCGCCAATGGTGCCCGCGAGAAGAAAGTACTTGCTCTCGTTTCAGGGCGAGATGAAAGCGACTCGATTGACGCCGACTCCCCGTCAGGTCGACGACGCCGAGGTCGATCTCGAGAGACTCGCCGTCGACGAGAACAACTTGGATAACTTTATCATTCAGCACTTGAAAGAGATGACGACTGGTACGACGCTCGACAAGTTTTTTATACAATTCGAGTGCATACCCGCCTCCGAGGATCGTAAAACGATAGAACCTCTCGATTGGTCGCTGTGCGGCACGGATTCTTCGCGGAAGGCTGTCCTCAAGGAATCGACCTTTGCCCTCATTCTGGCACCGAGCAACGCCACTTTCGTTACAACATCGTTTATGCAAGCGAGACTGTACGAAGCTCTTCGGGCCGGAGCAATTCCGGTCGTTCTGGGCGGCGATCAAATTTTGTTGTGCTACAACGAAGTGATAGCGTGGAGGAGAGCGGCGATATTTTTACCAAAGGTGAGATTTACATTGGCATACACTTTTTTAAAAATGTTAATTGATTTGGATTTTTTTAAATGATACAAATTAATATTTCAGGCGAGAGTTACGGAAATGCATTTCTTCCTGCGGGCCGTGCCGGACAACGATCTTCTTGCTATGAGGAGACAGGGACGTTTGATATGGGAGAGGTATTTGGGAACTGCCCAAGGCGCCGTCGATACGATAATCGCGTCGGTGAGAGATCGCTTGGGAATACCGCCTTTGCCTGCGTCGATGACGTCGAGTCCTAGCATATTCAACGAGACTTTCGTTGTACGTACGTTACAGCAATCGATACGAAAATACAAGAAACTGTATTTAATATTCGTCGTTTCAACTCTTTCAGCCGCTGAAATCGGACACGATTATCGCCGAGCCCGAGGCCGAAGAGAGTCTCGGTCCTCTGGAGCCTCCCTATCCGTCGCCGGCTTTCAAGAGAAATTACACGACGATGCTCATTCATGGACACGAGATATGGAACGATTGGGTCGATCCGTTCAACCTCTATCCCCAGTTACCTTTCGACACGGTCTTACCCAGCGATGCAAAGTTTCTCGGTAAATCCGCGAGCAATAAAAAAAAATATATATTTTTCAAATTAACTTCGAAGTTTTAGACATTACTTGTTTATTAAACAAATGCGAAATGATTATTTCCTAATTATGCTTTCGCTTTTGTTGCTTGCGCTGTATTTTTCCATAGTCTCTCTTTATTTTACTTTATGATGCTATATTTTCCCTATTCTTACTTTATTTTATGTTACTTTTTTTACATTTTCTATATTTTTATTTATTGTATTTTGGTTTATGGCGCAATTTTTGTTGTGATTTGTATACTTATGTTGTGATTTTTTTTTCTTGTGGCACGGTGCTGGTACGGCCCCAAAATACGTAATAAACGGATCTATCTTTCTATCTATTTCAGGATCTGAAGTGGGCTTCAGACCGATCGGTCACGGTGCCGGAGGTGCGGGAAAGGAGTTCAGCGAGTCTCTCGGCGGCAATCATCCCAGGGAGCAATTTACAATAGTTATGCTTACTTACGAACGGGAGCAGGTTCTCATTAACTCGTTGGCTCGACTCTACGGATTGCCTTACTTGAACAAAGTACTGGTAGTTTGGAACAGTCCCAAACCACCGTTGGAGGATCTCAGATGGCCGGATATAGGAGTGCCCATACTGGTAAGAAATCATTTAAAAGCCATTGTACATCCGCCTATGCAACCATTTTTGTTAAGGATGCATCTGACATACACTCCCAACCAAAAGTTCAATTTGATAAAAATTTCAGTACTTCGCGATAAGCTAAAAATCTGAAAAAAATCAGGCGTATTAATGATGTCAAGACATTTAATTTTGCATTATAGTAGTGCCAAAAAGTTATTAACAAATTGTTTAAAAACCATTTGTAAAAAAAATGAGAGAATCTTCTATTTCCTTATTTTATATGAATTCCTTGATTTTTTAGAATTCATATGAATTATTTGAGAATTTTCTTATATTTCAAAACGGCTTCTAGAAAACCAACGAATTCATTTCAAAAGAGAAAAAAAGATTTACTGATTATTTGTTGAACTTTTTTTTAACGATTTGTTAATAACTCTTTAACATATTTATTAAGCAAAATTAATGTTCTTGGCACCCTTAATACAGTTAATGTTTTCAGATTTTTATATCATAAGGAAGTGTTCAAATTCTCACTAAATATCACTTTTGGCTGGGAATGTACATCCTGAAACCCTCCTTTTTCGACCCTGTTGCAGGTGATAAAAGCACCGAGGAATAGCTTGAACAACAGATTTCTACCGTTCGATTCTATCGAGACCGAGGCCGTTCTGTCGGTCGACGATGACGCTCACCTCCGTCACGACGAGATAATGTTTGGTTTTCGGTGAGTCTCGAACTTCTCGATTTCATCTTCGATACAACATCGAGCGTATTTTCGGGTCCGATCGAATAAAAATCGATTATCATTGCAGAGTATGGCGGGAACATCGAGACCGTGTCGTTGGCTTTCCCGGTCGTTTTCACGCCTGGGATCAGAACTACAACAACGCGTGGAACTACAATTCGAACTATTCCTGTGAATTATCGATGGTCCTCACGGGAGCGGCGTTTATTCACAAACATTATACATATCTGTATACACACTGGTTACCGCAGGCCATCAGAGACAAAGTCGACGAGTACATGAATTGTGAGGACATCGCTATGAACTTTCTCATATCGCATATAACGAGGAAGCCGCCTGTTAAGGTAAAAGCGTTTGAATCGAAACGACGCCGTCGACAAAGAATCCATTCATTTTTATTTATTTATTTCACAGGTCACGTCTCGCTGGACATTCCGATGTCCCGGCTGTCCCGTCTCGCTGTCGGAGGACGACACGCACTTTCAGGAACGTCACAGGTGCATCAACTTTTTCTCCCAGGTATTCGGTTACATGCCGCTATTGAATACGCAGTATCGGGCCGACTCGATTCTATTCAAAACACGAATACCTCACGACAAACAGAAGTGTTTCAAGTTCATATGAGTCGTCAAAATTACATATCGGTTCTCACTGCCCTGTTGACCGGAGCCCATATAGCACGCAATATTTTGAAATAATTTTAGAAATATTTTCAATCTTTCAAATCTTGCGAAATATTTCTGAAATGTATGAAAATTATATTTTGAAATATTCTATCAAAATATTCGAATGGAACGTTTCTCAAATATTTCAGAAACATACTTAATCTTCCAACACTTTTTGAACATAGTGATAAGATTTTTGAAATATTTTTTATTTCATGGTTCACCGATATATTTCTACGATTGTTTCCGTGCTTATGCGGGTGTGTTTATGCAAACTGGACTGGTGATACAATCTCCGATATTCCGCTGATATGTTTTAAAAACATTTTGAAAACATTTCAATCTAAGATTTATAAGCGGGAAAAAAAAAAAAATTTCAAATGTTTTTAAAAACATTTCACAAATATTTGTTTTCGAATATTTTCAATATTTTTAAAATATTTCCGTGCTATGTGGGAGAGCACTTTTTTTTTATCAATGATGAAGTTTCTTTGACAAAATGATTCTTACTAGTCCCCAGGAGGTAGATCAGATGTATGAAAGTGTAATATTAAAAAACAACGCGTGAATCTCGTAACGCCCGCGACACGCAGTGACCCGACGGTGTCCGTCGAAGTTCGAGTAAATCTTTGTTTTTTTTTTTTGCAACAGTTATTGATTCACCGGTGCTCAGCAGTTTTATACATAGTAAAAAAAATAGTTTAATTCATGTACAAAAAATCATTTTAGATATCGTTTGTCTCTCTATGTACCTGTTTGTCCCGAATATGGGTTTCGACTGCATAGAAAATAAGTAAATCCGTCTCCGTCATCATTAAGTACTAAGAAGAAAATAATCGTGACAGCTTAGACGTAAGAGATTATAAATAAACGTTACTTCGTTTGTGCCATCAAGCTATTTGCAAAAGTTACACTAAAATGTATCGTAAAAATCTTGGGGCGGGAGGGTGGATTCGAGGGAGAGCTAAATAACCGTGTAATGATCGCGTGTCCTGGTCACGAAATACTTCGGGTACAACAGGTGATCAGGCCCATCGCCGTATTAAACCTATCGTAAAATAACAAATGAACGGAGTACACAATTTCCGTCGTAAAAAAAATGATGGATCGGCGATCGAATCGACTAAATCGGATGTAAAAATCGCAAAATTTCCTGTAGCCATATTAACCGAAAAAAAAATATCGGTGTTTTTTTCACCGGTTAAAGTCTCGAGAAAAAAACGGGTCTATCGAATTGTACATATTACGTAATATAATAACCTAAGCTAAATCCTGTGCTACGATGTTTGTCAACATTTGTAAATAAATCTAAAAAAACAAAGAAAAAAATCTTTATAGATCGTCAAACGCTACAAATTCGAATGATCTGTTTACCGATCCATTCTCCTTACATTTTTTCTGTATGTTTTTTTTTTTTTTTTTTAGTCGACAGCTACTTACGTGCAGCTTAGCGGAGCAGCGCCGAAAAGCGCGAGTACACTTTTACTCTACGTATAATGAACCAAAGTTACCGCTGCATTGCGGTTCGGCTGGGATTGCTATAGTACCTGCGGTCAGCGCCCTACCATACAACCGTCGCCCGGCAGTGTTAGAGCATAGTCCATGTATGACCAGCGAAAAATACAAAGGCTTTTACAAAACCCCGGTACTGCAACCGACGCCGCAGCCCCTTTTGCCCGGGATTTAAATGTACATGGAAAATCCCTCCCCCCTCGCTGTACATCGTCCTATAAAATTATATCACGACATTTCCTTTTTGAATTTTTAACTATCAATTATTTTTTTGCTTTCTCGTAGAGGAAGCTATGTTTTGGTGAAAAAAATGTTTCGAGATTTTGATCGTTCAAAATGTTCGAAAACATCGAGAAATCATAGTTTTTTAAATGTCCGCGTGTATGTGTGTGTGAAACTCTGGCGCGAAAAATTCAAACCGCTATAACTGGAGAATGTCTTACCCCCTTCACTGTCAGGGGCCCGAATGGGGGCCAAAACGCGTAGAGAAATACGTTTCTCTGACAGTGAAGGGGTTAACTGAGGTGTGGTTAATATTCAATGTTTTTTTTAAGATTCACGAAGACTTATTACTATTATTTTTTTTCGTCCGCCCGTGCACCCGGGATTTAAGTGTACATTGAAAACCTCTCCCCCCCTCGCTTTACATAGCCCTACAAAATTGCAACACTACCCCATATAGACAAGCGCCACGAACGGACGCAGTTGGAGGAATATTTGCGACATGTGCCGTGGCGTGTCGCAAATATTGGACCCAACTGCTGCCATTTCGCCGTGCCTTTCCTTTTTGTAAATTTTGTGCGATCAATTGTAATCCTTTTTTTTAAGATGCAGGGTCAGTGTTCCTCGATTGAAACCCTTTAACCTAAAACATGTTTTTTTTTCTTCCGACCACGCAACAGAGGTTGATCGACGACATTGGGAGGAATGCCAGAAGACGCTCGGGCGCAAAACACAGCGTCGGCGTGTGTAATCGATGCTCGTCTCCCGTCGTCGTTTCGAGTACCGTACGCTCCGTCTCTCTCGCTCTCCTCAAGATAAGGAAAAGCCTAAACAAACTATACGGCATCGTCGGTTCCATTCAAGAAGCATCGAGGGGGACATATCTCGAGCGGCTGATTAGTCCTTCGGAGCCCGAGAGAAGAACCCTCCTCGGGAGATCATCCATTCGTCTGCCGTACCGCCGTCTCAACAATGATTACGTATTTACATAAAGTTTCGAGCAATTTCCGTCGGTCCGATCTATCTCGAGTGCCACCACTGGCGCTCCGACCGACGCCCGACCGAAGAGTCCCTCGACTACTGCAGTGCCGACAGCAGTGCTCCGTGCGTCGCGATCCAACCAGTACCAGTGGAGGAGCCTGCGCTCGATCCGCCCAATTCACACTTGCTTTTGACTTGTACGCTTTTTTTTCGTTCCCCGATTAGTCCGTTCCGCGCGCTCTCCAATGCGGCAAACGTCTCGCGATTTTTTTTTCAAGCAACGTTGTGACGAGCCAGTTGAAGTAAAATAAAAAAAAATAAAAATCATGCAGTCACGCTCCGCGTGCGTTCCGATCGAGTTACGAGAGAGATCGAGTCTGAACCGAGAAACGAAATTCGAAGCTAGCGCGCTCGGTCAGTAGGCTACGCGAAAGCCCTCTCTCACACACACGCCGAGGTCTCGTGGGCGTCTGCGTATAAAAGCCTTGGATTCTCCGTACGGTCTCTCTCCTTCTCTCCGAACGTGTAAACGCCGTCAGCGCCGCGGCGTCGACCCCCATTGGCGTCGTCGACCGATCAATACGGGGTTTCCCGTGACGTAAATGCGTCCCGCCAACCCCATTGGTTCCGATTAACGCCGCATTCCCTTATTTATCGAGAGCCCGCACGACTCCGCCGATTCTCTTCGCGACACAATTTTCTCCGTACGTTTTCTTTTTTGTGTGTTTTTTTTTTTCAAAATCTTTCTCTTCAACGATTGTCTCGAATTTTTGGGATCGAGTTACATCAGTGATCGCGAATGAACAGTACAACAATAATTCGATCTTGAAGGATTTCGACTTGGGACGATCCATCGAGGATCGTTTTATTCAGACCTCCCCTTTTCGCCGGGAGATCGTGCGAGCCAAATCCTAGGGTACATTCGGTCGCTTGCGCCGTTGGCTCGTCGCGGCCTCCGAAGCCGCTTTCTCGAAAGCCGACGCGAGGCAGAGGCACCCCCCCCTCATCCCCTCTCCCAAATAAGAGTACGGAGCCGCGCACTACCACTCGGACAGCTCCGCCGTTAGAGTCGGAGCAAACCGCACGGAGCGCCATCCACCGCACACATAGAGAATAAGCTTGGCTATAGCTGTGCGATTCGCGCAGAGCACGTTCCTCAGTTTGGGACATAGAGAGAGAGCGAGAGAGTGGGTGGTCTCGAACAGGAGGGTTGGGTGAGCGGGTAGGTGTGCGGTGAGGAGGGGGGGGGGGGATTGAAGAGAGATGGGAAACGAGAGATCGCGAGAGCAGTAGCAGGAGCAGCAGCCAGTGTTCGCGAACCTCGGCGAAGCACACACGAGAAGGCGCGCGCGCGTACGGGCTGCGCAGGTGTCAGGCGAAACGGGGGCTGACGTTTTTTTTTTCCCCGATGGGCCCCGTGGACACCGAGAGAGCTCGTACGAGCGAGCTTGCGAGAAGCCGCATTATATTGTTACGAGAGGCGATGTAAGACGGGTTTAATAAACGAACGAGGCCGGGTGGACGAACGACAAGAAGACCGAATACACGAACGAGGACGGGAGGTGTAAAACGAGAGATTTAACGAATAACAAAAAGATAAAAAAAAAACGATAGCCACGATATCGTACCGGAATGCATTGCGATCGGTACGGAAATTAGCCCGTAGCGTCGGTCGGTCGTTCGACGCGCGCGCCAGGAGGCCTCTTCTCTCCGCGTAAACGAGAAACCCGGTGGTGTGCGAGCCGAGGCTCGGATGTAGATTTAAAAAAAATAAAAGTGCGACTCTGTCATTCGTGCACGAAAGAAATCTACAGACGCGTGCGGAGCATCGGCAGCGATACAGCGTGACGGAAGGGCGACGAGGATTCGGTGCGTCAAAGGCGAAAGAAGGAAACGAGACGGAGTGGGAACGACGAGAGGCAACGAGAGGGGAAGGTGGGGGAGCCGATTCACAGGGGACGTCAGTGAGAGAGCGAGAGGGCGGCGGTAATGCCAACCGTGAACCGTCGACGGACATAATCGTGCTGTTACGGGTGTGGAGTGAACGCATCTTCGAACTATCTTTTGCCCCCTCCCCTGCGACGAGACACCGACCGACACTCCGCACACAAAAGAACCATCCACAAATTTTGAAGAAAAAAATAAAAAAAACCAGTGTCAAAATATCAATCGACCGTGCGAAACGACGAAGAAGAAAAAAATATGCGTACACTGCTGCACACACTGCGCACGATGTACGTTATGAATAGATCGTAAACTCGTCGCGGACAAGTCGGCTGTGGATTTTTGCAGGAACGACTCGCGTCGAGTGCGCGAGAAATAATTTTAAAAAAACGATTAATCGACGAGCGACGAGCCGAGACCTTCCGAGACGAAGATTTTGTGCAACGTCGCCGCTCTCGGCCGCGACGTAACTGTACATTTATTTTTTATCCGTAATTTCGGTCTATGCTCGGTCGATCGAGTCGACGGATCGACGAACGACTCGGAAATACAATCGTGGGTGCGAAACTCGTCGTGTTCTCTCGGCTGTGCGTCGAACTCGCCCGTTCGTCCCGCAAACCTCTGCATTCTCTCATCATCGCCATTGAACATACGATCGTACGATTGTCGACGAAAATCTTCGCCACTGACTCTCCTCCCCGTCCGGTTTCCCCCACCGCCGGTGTTCCGTGCTGTTTTGCCTGACCGCACTCTCCGTCTCGTCGAGAAATATCGTCGCGTCTCGCGCACCACCTATCCGTACACACACACGCGAATACCGTACGCACTTACACGCTGTGCATAACGCTAGGGTTACCAACAATAATAATTTTCGCGTGCATCGTGTGTGCACCGCGAATGCCGGGAGAGGGTTTTCCGCTGCCGCAGAGTGGATAAAGGCGCCACCGACGGAGATAAAGAGAAGATTTTCTCGTAACCCACGTGAATCTCAGAGCCGCAAGCGAAAAGAAAATTCGAGCTAGACGTGTTTATCTCGTAAATTTTTGTCTCTCGAGAAACGGCCCGATCGTCGAGATTCGTCCGACAGAAACCTCGTACGGCGAGGTTAAATCCACCGTCGCTTCGAGAAACGACTGGGCGATCGCGAGACACGAATTAATCTTTGAGACTTCGTAGATTTCGTGCAGCGAGAGGTTAGATCGGATCTTAAAGTGCGCGTGTTTTCGGTCCCGGCGACGAATTTACGAGCTGTGCAAATTATTTCTTTCGGGTGTCCGAGTCTAGCGAACGAGTGGCTCGTTCGATGCCGGGAATCGATGTAGTCAAACGCAGCCAGTTTTATCGGTGGCGTTCGCTCGAGATCTGCGACCGGACGGAGAGGAAAATAATTCTGCTCTCGTGTCTGTCTCGCGAGGAACGAAAGGCTCGCGCCGTCCGACTGGTGTAAGTTATCTTTTCCGGGCGTCCGTGCGAGTCCGGCGAAAAACCAGTGACGCGTTCGATGCCGAGAATCGATGTAGTCAAACGCAGCCAGTTCTATCGGTGGCGTTCGCTCGAGATCTGCGACCGGACGGAGAGAAAAACAGTTCGACGCTCGTGTTCGTCTCGCGAGGAAGAAAAGGCGCACCCCGTCCGACCGGTATTATAAGTTATCTTTTTCGGGTGTCAGCGCGAGTGTGGCGAAAACCGGTGGCTCGTTCCACGACGAGAATCGATGTAGTCGGACGCAGCCAGTTCAATCGGTGGCGTTCGCTCGAGATCTTCGACCGGACGGAGAGGAAAATAATTCGTCGACTCTCGTGTGTTTATCTCGCGCGTAAGAAAGGTCAGCCCGTCCGAGATAGTCGGGAAGACGGAGACGAGTGAGCGCGGCCAGTCTGAGGCCACCTGTGGTAACGCGCGGCTCGCAGGGCGAGGGTCGCGTTTTATTTTGTCCTCTCGTGCCGCAGCCGAGCGCGAGATAAAAGACAGAAGCTAACCCCCGCGGGGTCGCGACAGGGGGAGTCTCGAGGAAAATAAGGTGGAGGCTCCGAGCGGCGAAGAAGGGCGCCCGAAGTTCGTGGCTTTGACACGATTTGGGTGAACAAGAGAGAGACGGAGGGAGGGAGAGGAGATACAACGGAGAGGCCGGTCGGGGGAGCGCAGAGCCTACCGTTATTGCCGGAGATAGCCGAAGTTCGTCCGAGTCCCCCCGAGGCTCGGCGGGAGTTTCGAACGCCTCAACGGAAACAAAGGAAACAATAAAAACAAAGCGCCGTTCGCTCATTCGCTAAACGAATATTTCCGTACAATACTTTTTCGTTGTCCCCTCGAGAGGCGGATACGAAAATTAGTAATAAATAAAAAAAGAATTAATTGAACAGTAAAAAAAAAAAAAAAAAACGGTGTAATTACAAGCGAGTGAATAAAATCGTGAAGCGGTGAAGAATGCGAGAGCCCCCTCCCCACGACCCGTGATCATGATTCTCCGTACGGACGAGCCGAGCGATAAACGTAAGCCGAGAGAAAACATCCGTGCAGCCGGTGACATAGAGGAGCGAGGGCCGCCGAGCGGCGATGCAAGATACTTCCCGACTCGATCACCGAGGAGCCTCGAGCCAGCGATTTTCTCGATTTATCCACTGAACAGCGTCGACGAGTGTCGTCGCGGATTTTCGACCGGTGCGGAAGAGCAGGAGGAGAGAGAGGAGAAGGTGGAGGAGGACGAAGAGGTGGGAGAGGCGAAAGCTTCGAACGAACTCGAGGACAACAAAAGCGAAAGAGTCCGAACGTTCTTAGGGTCGAAGAGTGACGAGCGAGTGAAGAGGAAGGAGAGGATAAAGACGAGACGACGATCGTCGAGACCGGCGTTCGGCGGTTGGTCGAATTTTTTAGGAATCACAAAGAAAACTTGGTTTTTTTTAGTTTCGACGAAAAAACGTTTTGAGAAGTCGTCGCTGCCGGTTGGACGGGGCAGGCGAGCGAGACGCGGAAGGTACGAGCTAGAATCGGCCCGCAGCTCCGGTTCGTCGGGCCGCTTCGCCGTCGGAGCGTGGTCACTCGGTGGCGGATGACTCGCTCAGGACCAGGACGTCCCGTAGTCGTAGACGTTCCAGTAGCGGTCCCCGGGCCCGGATCACCGTGCCGTCGTCGTCTCACAGCCGCACGCCGCCGATTCTACCGCGCGCCGTTCCCATTTTTTTTATCGTCGTCGTTATCGGTCTCGTTAGAAAAAATAAATTATCCGAGGACATTTCTTTGGGCGCGCCGATCGCGTCGCCTCCGCACACCGGAAACCCTCGTCCTCCCGAGCTCCCGCGGGCTGTACGATTTTTTTTGTTCCACCCACCGTCGGGATAGCTTCGACGTGAAATCATCGACGACGACGACGAGCGGAGACGAAACATCGACGCACGATAAAAACGTCGAAACGCTGACGACGTCCAGCTCGTCGACGTAACCGTGATGGCGGACCTACCGGACATGTCGCATCTCACTCCCGAGGAGAGACGTATCATTGAGGGTGTAATGATGCGACAGAAACAGGAGGAACAACGAGAGAACGAGATTATGTGGTATGAAAAAGATTTACTTTTTATCAATCTTTACAATAATGATAATAATATTGTAATAACGAAGATTTATTATAGTAATATCATTATTATCGTTATATATTATATATTGGGCGCTTCGCACCCGAGTCCTAGATTACTTTGTTTTTGTTTATTGGCGTAAATTTGATAATTTGGTTCACTTCTCATTACCCCCCCCCCCCCCCCCCCCCCCCCGTGGAATCTTGACGCGCTCGGCGTATCAGCAGACCGAAAAGTCAGAATCCCCGTAACGTACTTAGCGCGTCCCCGTACTTGAGAGGCTACTATATATTTTTATTAATTTTAAGTAAAATCATTAATTGCATAAATATTAACGTGTATTTAGAACATGTAGATTTTTCTGTTAATAAGTATCAACAAATTTTACGACTTTTTTCTGTTTTTAATAATTTCACTTTGCCTTTGTGACGTTTACTGAGGTATAGCGACCGGACGCTTTGCGCCCACCGCTAGTTGCTGTATGTTTTTCATTTTTTATAATAATGATAAAAATATTATTACAATAAATTTCCAGTTGTACGATCGGCGCCGAGTTTTATCTCGTGAGCGTTTTGCCTCGTGTGCAGGCTCGCAAGATCGTCGAAAGACTGCAGCGTGCCAAGTGTGCTTCTTCACGTTCTCCTCCACTCTCCGGTCCCCGACACTCTTGCATTGTCACTCGCGGCCCGTACCCCACCCGGGTTTGCGGACCCTCCCCTCGTAACCCATTTGGCATGCTTTCCCTTCCAGACTTCGGCTCTTCGCTTCCACCCGCCAAATATTTTGATTTTCCCACCGGCTACGCTAAAGCCGGAACGATTCTCGTCGAAGACCCCGATTCACGTCGATAGGGTCGATGCCCCATCTACGGGTACACGGGAATGATACAAATTCGGAGGACAATGAAGAAGAGTAAAACAATAGGAACGACGACAATTTTACGCTCTCTTTAACTATTGAACGCGATCCGAGGCTCCTCGGAGTTTGCGTTCCGGGCTCATTCCTCTTCGCCTCGTTCGTTCGCTTCAGTCACTTGAATTTTTTTCGACTGTCTTTTTAATTGGAACATGATTTTTTTTTTTTTTTTAAAGCGGGGCATGAAATTTTATTTGGTCATTTTTTAAAATATTCAAACGAGATTGAATACTTGTTAATGATTCGTACGAGAATTGGATCACATGTAGATTAACGTTTAACTTTCGTTTACATGCTTTAAAGTATACAACGACGCGATGATTACTTCAATTTGATTTTTTTTTTCATCGCACCATGAAATTTGTTTTATTTTATTTTTTAATATTGAAACGAGATCGAATTCTTGTTGGCGATTCGTACGAGAATAGAATCACATATAGATTGAAATTTAACCTTCGATTATCTTCTGTGATGTATGCAATGACCAGATTTGTTCTTCGATAGTTTACCTCCGAGTCGGTATGGTAGTAGAAAAAGCGTAATTTTTTTGGGACACGTACCAGCTGATTTATAATTGTCCTATGATCCTCCGGCCCGCTAAAGCGATGTCTTTTTCGTCCGCGTTGTCGTGGGGAACGGGCGAAGGCTAATTTAAGGCTGGTCGGGGTCCTCGTCGTTCCCTGTCCCTCTCGAGGCCCTCCGCTCGATTCGCGCGAGAAATCCGTTGACTTCGTTACACAGCATGGAAGAGTGTGGAAACCGGATCCTTTTCAAGCCCTCAGCCTACCCCCTTTGCTCTTCCCTCGCTCGCTCTCTCGCCTCTCCTCTTCCCTAAAATTCGATAAATTACTCACACGCGTTTCCTCCATCACGAGCTCATTGAATTTTCATGCATTCCCTCCCGAGTCCTCCTTTTCTCAATTTGTCGACCCTCCGAGTTAAAAAAAAAGATTAAAATCGATTTCGAACACCCGTACGATCGGCTGCATGCTTTCTATCTATCTCGATAAACCCATCGAGTACAATGCAAATCGAGTTACAGGTTTGTTAATTAAATTTTAACTTCTTTTCAATTAATTTTTTTTTGTATGATTGCAGTCGAAAGCAGGCCGAGGTGCAGGTACTGGAGGAAACTATACGAGCCCGTTCGGAGCAACACAAGAAATCGGGCATAGAGCTCGACGCCACGTGTCAGATATGCTCGAAGACCAAGTTCGCGGACGGGGTTGGGCACATCTGCAACTACTGCAACATACGGTGCTGTGCCCGATGCGGTGGAAAAGTCACTCTGCGATCGAACAAGGTGAGAGAGGGCTGGGTATAGAGAGAGAGAGAGAGAGCCGGAGAAACTCGATGTCAAGAGTTTCCGCACGAGGAAGAACGTCGGGAGTTCGGGAAAAAAAATTTTCTCCGCGTCTTTTGCACTTTAGGGCAGTCTTCTGGTGTAAACGAGTTTTTTTTTTTTTCGATCTCACAAAACAAAAATCATAGGTACTATTAAATATCTTTATCAAAACAATCTCTTCAATAAAAATAATTAAAAAAGTAAATGTTATTCTAAAAATAAAAAAATCTGCCAAAACAGATGTTTATCGAAACATTCTATTAACAAAAAAATTGTTCCAAAAGGACGTTCGTCAAAGTAATTAAAGAAAAAAAAGTAGAAAAGAAATCAAATCAAATCAGCCAAGTACATACAAAAAAAATTCTTCAAAAAATTTGTTTATCAAAACAATCTAAAAAAGAAAAATACGAGATGCAAAAAGTCTTGACAAAAAAAAACTTGGCGTGCCAATTTTTTTTTACAATTACAGTTACTGCAGTTACTTTGCCTCTCCCTTGATAATTTGAATGAACCATGTACGACAGCTATTGTAAAAAACAAGGGAAGATTTTTTGCATCTTGTATTTTTATTTTTTTAGATTGTTTTGACAAACATATTTTTTGAAGAATTTTTTTGGTATGTACATTGGCTGATTTGATTTGATTTCTTTCCGATTTTTTTTTTTTTGTTGAGATTTTGGTGCACATCTTTTCTTTTATTACTGTGATGAACGTCCTTTTGGAAGAATTTTTTTGTTAATAGAATGTTTTGATAAACATCTGTTTTGGCAGATTTTTTTATTTTTAGAATATCATTTACTTTTTTTATAATTTTTTTTAAAGAGATTGTTTTGATGAATATACTTTCTGAACGAGAAAACCCATTGAAACGACTTGGCATACCATTTTTACTTAAGAAAAAAGTATTTTCTGTTTGATTTCAACTATTTTTGAAACCCTGTAAATGTGATATCGTTTCGCTTCAAAAAATACTTTTTTTAAAGTACTTGATTGTTCCTTCACCTAAATAATAATAGTGACCTAGTATGGTGTCAATCGGTTCATATTTGATAATGTATTGTTTAAACATCGTTTAAACAATATTTAGTAAACATTTTTTACCAAAAAATTGTTCCTTTACTTAAAGAACAATATAGATCAAATTTGGTGCCAATCGGTTCATATTTATCAATTTATTGTTTAAACATCGCTTTCATAATATTTAGTAACAATTTTTTTTTACCGACAATATTGTTTCGTTGCGTAAAAAAACAATATTGACCAATCTTCAGTGAATTTCTTAGTCTCAACTAAGAAATCAAAGCATTCGGTAAAAAACAACACCGACGATGTCCGGTTGTTGGGTATCGCGAAACAATTTTTTGTTCAATGAAATTTTAATTGATACGTCTCGCGAAACTTTTTAAATTCGAAGAAAGATGTTGCGAACTAATGTGTAGCTGGGCGGTCACCCATCCGAGTACGGACCGTGAGCGGTATTGCTTGACTTTGGTGCAGCCTGTGCGTAGGTAAGCGGTCACCCATCCGTGTACTGACAACGAGCGGTCGATGCTCAGATATTTCAGTATCCGCCGAACAGTTATGATCGAACCTGGGCTCGTCGGAAAGGTTGGTCCCGAATTATATTATTAAAAGTATCGTTAAAATTTTGATCTGATCCTTCATTTCCAAGATATAATCAAAATCGAAATGCGGAAAATTTCGTGTTAAATCACCTCACACCCGTATTCAGGTTCGCCTCATCATATCTCGGGAACCGCTGAACGATTATGATCGTAATTAGGCGCATTGAAAAGCTTGGGTCCGAATTATATGCTAAAAGTGTCCTTGAAATTTCGATGCGATGCTTCGTTGCCGAGATCGAGACGACCGAAAAAAAATTATCGCGTTAACTTACGCACAATCGAAAATTTTTGGATCGATCGCTGATCACGATCATCACATGTCAGGATCCACCGAACGGTTTTGATCATAACTAGGCGCGTTGGGAAGCTTGGGAAGGCATTTGTAATAAAAATGTTATGACTATTTCGATCCGATGCTTTGTTTCCGAGATAATTGAGTGCAAAGAATTACTTCCGGCATAGATATAACTACATGGTAGCGTCTTGATGATATCGCTCATCGCTCAAATTTTTCGCTTATCGCTTAAATTTTTTTAAATACTTGGCGTCGAGACGCTACCGCATCTCTTGATATTTCAACTTTGGCCTTTTTTCACTTCTTCATTGATACTTGCAGGTACTCTGTACATTTTTTCGCTTACAATAAAAATAAATTAAGGGTGCTATGCGGTTTCACGTCGAGCACTGAAAGAAGGTCCTGCGACTCTGACCATGATTCCAGACGTTCTACTCATCCGAAACAAAAAACGAAAAAGGTCATTGATTAGTAAAATTGCAGTTATCGCGTGAACTAGTAAAAATTCGAAGGAAAAAAAAATGCAATACATAGTGGCCATTAATTTTTTTTTAATCCGACAATCCGTTCACATTTTTTGAATAAATAAGTGGAGAAAGACCGATATTAAAATATTTAATAGAACGTATGCATTTTGCGAATTCGAAAAAAATCCTCGTTTAGACTAGAAGACTGCCTTAATAACTGCCGAAAAAAATACATCGCGTCGAAAAAACGTACGTACCGCGAGACGACAGCTAAAAATAGACCTGTGCGAAAAAAAAACCCCAGTCTCGAGCCTCGCGTCGCTTCGAAAGTCGATGATGGGCGATACGAAAGCCTGGGAAATAACGTCAGGACAATATTTCATTATTGAGTGAGAGAAAATATATAAAAATGGAAGAGGAACGAGGGAAGGATATGACACAGTCGTAAAAAGAATGCCGGGTGTCAGACGTCTCGAAAAGTGAAGGGAAGGAGAGTCGACTTGGGAGAGTCTCTCCGCCCTCAAGGCCGCGAAAATATTTTGGTTCCGGTTACCCCTCCAGATTGACCGGACGTCGTCGAGTCGGTAGTCGCCGTCGGCTGAACAGTTTTTTTCCTCGTTTTTTTTGGGAAGGGGAGTGGATCGAGTGTCGGCCAAAGGTGTGGAAAATAGGACAGCCAGGTCCACACTTGAAGCCTACAAGCTCTCTCTCTCTCTTGCGCTCTTATCTTCTTTCTTCATCCACCGTCTATCGCCTTCGCTCCGTTTCGCTCTTTCGCGCAGGAGGCGGGGGAGCCCTCCCGGTTGAACGTTTTGCATTATTGCGAAGTAATCTCGCGGAAATCGATGACACGGTAGACGTCTCGGGGGCGAATCCTTGAGCTCTCATCCGAGAGATAATATACCTCTGTATACGTATACCCCACATCATATTTTTAGATATATCACCGACTGTTTCCCTCCAACTCCATCGTTTGATCTCGTCAATTTTTTTACGAGTGTGACTTAAAAAAAATAAAAAAAATAAAAGGACTTTTCACGTAACATTGAATTTTTATTAGAAAAGGGACATCAAAAAAATTTTGTTTGAAAATTAATGAACGGTATTGGAAGCTTTTTTACATAAACTTTCCGAAATTTCAAACACATTCGCGTTGCAATTTTACAGTAAAATTCGTATTTTTAATGAAAATTAATGTAAATTTCAAGCAAAAGATTTTTTATTTTAATATCTGGTATTTTTATTTTACAAGCAAAGTACATTAACATTCAATTAATGTAAATAATGCTAGCAAATTTCAAGTTCCCGTACATCAAATTCACAATTTATTTTTACAGTGTGATTACACCGATGGTTAACGTCAGCAGGCAACATAAGCTATGCCTAGGGTAAAAGTGGTGAATATTGTATACCTCCGTTATTCATGAATCAATGATGTCTGGACCGGTCCATATTCACCACATTCGCCCTCTACACAGCCGATATGTCGTCTCGGCATTAATCTATCGATATAAAAAGAAATGTCACTCTTTCAACGCTGTAATAACAATTGTACCTAAGCTTTGAATATAAAGCTCGTAGTCGAAGCAACAGGGAATCATCGTGGGGGTTTTCTGATGCTTGCCCCCCCCCCCCCCCCCCCCCCCCGTCGGCAGGGTTTTAATGCATACATATTTTTTTTATATATAAACAGAAATGTACATTAATATATTTAAAAAAAAGACGTTTACACACAACGTTGGTTTTTTAAAATAGAAACTGATTGTATCGATGGTTTAACGTAAGCAGGCAGTATAAGCTGTGCTCAGGGTAAAAGTGGTGAATATAGTTTACCGGTTGTCCATGAATCAATGATATGTGGGAAGTTATTCTCGAGTCATTCGTTTGCAAAACGTATACGTTCTGTCGCTGTATTCATTCATCCGTTTATACCCACACAACGATAGCACGTATACGTTTTGCAAACGAATGACTCGAGAATAACCACCCCAGGACCGGTCCATATTCACGACTTTCGTCCTATACCCAGCCGATATGCCGTTTTGGTATTAATCTACCGATACATTTTTTTAAATATAACTCTTTCAACGCTGTTATAACGATCTGTTATAACGATAGCTTTGAATATGAAGCTCGTAGTGGAAGCGGGGAATCATCGCGGGGTTTTCCTATGCTTGCCCTTCCTCGGCAGTGCTTTAGTACATGCACATTTATTTATACATATATTATATATACATGAATGTATATGAATAAATATAAATAAATGTGGTGGAATATGGGTAAGGGGTTTTACGTACTGTACGACGATAATGTCGCGGGAGAGCGCGTCGGATCGATATCGATATCGTCGTCGATCGTCGGGCTGGCGATAGTAGCGGTACGGCAATAGCAATATGTGTCCGTAGAATCAGTAGTGGTGGTGCGTAGCAGTCAGCCAGGCAGGCTGTTAGTCGGGACAACGTTGAACGACGTTACTGGCAATGGAGTTACCGAGCGAGTGGGCGAGAGGCACGCGGAGAAAAAAAAAGGAAGATGACTGGAGCAGGCTATAATGGAGTTATCGCAGGCTAGCAAGGGAACGTCTTACGGGCACGTCTTACGTTTTACAGTCCTTTACGCTGATAAAAAAATATTTCAGTCATTAAAATACAATTCCATGAATTTGTTTGTCGAGTCTCCCGACGTGAAATTTTTTATTTCATTTTCGTAAAGCAAATTTAGTTAAGTGAAATTGATAGTTTCTAACGGTTATAGAGCGCAGCCACATTACCCGTACGATATTCGCGGACGTTACTGGCAATGGAGTAACAGAGAGTGGGCGAGAGATACGCAGAGAAAAAAAAAAGGAATATGACTAGAGCAGAGAATACGGAGTTCCCGCAAGCTAGCAAGGAAACGTCTTAGTCTTTACAAAAAATGATCAAAATAATAATAATAAACATCAAATACAGATAATAATCTTTAGTTACAATACAATTCTATAAATTTGTTTGGCGAGTCTCCCGACATGAAATTGTTTATTTCATTTTCGTAAAATAAATGTAGTTTAGTGAAACTGAGTGTCTAACGGTTATTCGCGGACGTCACAGGCAATGAAGTGACTGAGCGAGTGTGCGACAGATACGCAGAGAAAAAAAAACGAATATGAATAGAGCAGAGTATACCGAGTTATCACAAGCTAGCAAGGGAACGTCTTACGGTCCTATACACCCACAAAGGAAACATTTCTTGGATTAAAATACAATTCCATAAATTTGTTTGTCGAGTCTCCTGACGTATAATTCAAACTTCATTTACATGAAATAAATTTAGTCGAGTGAAATTAACAGTTGCTACCGGGTCCAGTAACGTAGCCACGTTATACTTACGATATTCGTGATGTTTTGCGAGGGTTTCCCGGACGTCGTTTTCTTGTAACTCGAACCAATCGGCGAACCGGGGTGAATGTTACCGACCGTGGTAACAATTAGAGGCTTCTTCGGGGTTTGCCAAAAGTACACGAGCGTTATTGGGACGAGGGGGGAGGGGGAGAGGGGGGGGGGGGGGGGGGGGGAGGAGAGTAAAATAGTCACAATAACAGGTGGAATACGGCGGTATGATAAGCGTTCGTACATATTCGTCGGTGCTCTTCACTGAAATACATGGAAATAATTGACCCATAACTCGCTCTACCCTGCTCCTTCCTCCTCTCTTCTCGTATTACTCCCCTCCCGTATCGTCGCTCGGCGCTTTTACCTCCCTCCCACGTTCGGTGCTCTCAGTGAGCAGCGCGCAGCGTGCATCAATTAACCCTTATCGCCCACGTACATAGTACAGTATACACAGCACTAGAAGAGAGCTCTATACGTATATAAGTATATGCAAAGCAATACGCAATAGGTACGTGGAGGGCTGGGTGGAAGCGTCGTACAGCGAGCTGGAGCGCAATGCCGTCGGACGTTGTTGCATACAATATACTATACATGGACGTACATATAGCATATCTATATATAGATATATATATATATGTGTGCGTGTGTGTGGATGTATGTATGGCTATGTAGTTTGAATCTACGTGGTTTCACACGGAGTCTCGAGAATTCTAGCGACCCGGTGGGGAATCCCGGGCATCTTCCGGAAATATCACATGGCGGGTTGTTTGAATACAGATTTAATTCTTTAATCGGTAACGAAGCTCGAAATCTCACGAAAATTACGTATATGAAAAAGTACGCGTATGAGCAATTCCACATAAAATCGGTCGGATTTAGATGTTATTTGACCGAACTGAATGAAACTTTGATTCTGTTAATTGTACACAAAAAGGAGGGGCACGTATTTCTTTTATTTTGCCAAAATATATTCGTTTTATAAATTATGGCTGATGACGACTTATTCGAGAAACAAGTGTGTCCTAGTCTTCAAAAATTAATGGCTGCGTAGAGAAATTATATCTGTTGCAGAGAGAAAAACCCTGAATATGATGTTTTTCGAGTTGTTTTACAAATTACATAGTCATATTGTTATGGACAATTGAAAATTTTATTAATTATTTTTCGTAAAATATACAACATTTTTTTATGATTGTATTGAATTGTTCGTTCAATTCTGTATGGACATTTGAGGAATGATATGGAATGGACATTTGCATGCAGTGCATATACGTGTTTATATGTCTATGTAGTTTGAGTCTACGTAGTTTACACGGAGTCTCGAGGATTCTACCAACGCGGTATGAAATCCCGGGCATCTTCCGGAAATATCGCATGGCGGATTTTTTGAATACGGATTTAATCCTTTAATCAGTAACAAAACTCGAAATCGTATGAAAATTACATCGGCGCGTGTAAAGTAGAGGATTAATAACAATAATATTTGAGAGAAATGAAAGCGTTAATTATTATTTTGCGGATTACAACGGGTTGCCAGCAAGTATGGACTACAGATTTCGGTATCGGCGGCAACATTTTTCAGTATATTTATAATACCGGAAACAAAATATATTCGATATACTTTAAATTCCCTGTTTTTCATTGTCGATACATATATAATGCAAAATATATATATAAATATTTTATTATATACAATTTTTCGGTAAAAATATGTTGCATATATATCAATTTATTTGATATCACTCGGTGGGAAAATACCTGCGTAAAACCCCCATTTTCACACCTTGCGAAATAAAATTCTGTACGATACTCGTGCGTTAAACGTTTTCTCAACTCGTGTGATTGCACCATTCGCCTTGGGCTCGTGCTGCAAACTCAAACATGTCAGAAAAAGTGTTTCGCACTCGTATCGTAACGTACTATTTCAACATATACCACCTAAGACAAAATTTCGAAAAAAAATCAACGAATCAACAAAAAAACGTATTCTGTTTCTTACAAACTATTCTGTACATACACTGTAAAAATGTTCTTTCAAAATTAATGAACGGAATTGGAAGCTTTTTCACATAAACTGTTGCCGAAATTTTAAACACATGTACGTTACAAATTTTTTTTGTGAATGAACATTTTTGTAAATTTGTGGCAAAACATTTGTAATTTTAATATTTGGCAGCTTAATTTGGGAAAAAATACCTTAACCTTCAATTAATGTAAGTAAGTAACAAAATTTCAAATTCCAGTACATTACATTTAGAATTTATCTTTACAAAACGAAAATAAAAATAAAAATCGAAACCGAAGATCTGTCTAAAAAAATATAACAATTTATTTATATGTATACAACAATTACACAGTTGTACAATTATATATGTACATATAAAACAATTTATTTTCCGATATACACCACACACACTTTATTCCATGTGGCTGCAGCATAAAATTATTGTTAGTTCAGTACATAGGAAAACAAATTCGAACGAAAAACAAAAACCAACATTAAAGACACGATTTTTTCTCTGAATGTTACAAACCATTCCGTGCCTGCAATAATTTACAGTTGCAGGAAGCAGCGCCATGACAGAAGACGAAACAAAAAATCAAGACCCAAAATTGGTAAAAAAAAAATAAAAAAAAAAAAATACATTTGCGTTACAAGAACCGGACGATAAAGTTGACGTCAAGGTCCCCACTTGAAATAGTAGTAAGCCGGTCAGCTTGAGACCGTCTTACCGGCACAGAGTCGAGTACACATCGTACGTGTAAGTACGTATACGAGTTGCATAGGGAACGAGGTCGGGGGTTGAGGTTGGATGATGATGAGGAGTTTCAGTCGGCGAACGAGCGAGGCAGGGCGAAGCGAAGGAGGAAGGGGGGAAAGGAGGGCGAGTTTGCACGAGTCCGCTCGGGCTTGGTTACGCAGTTTTATATCCGAGGCTTAGCCCCGCTCGCTGCGTGGGGGCCTATGAATGGGGCGCGTCCCTGCGTGACGTCACCCCACGGGTTTTGCGCGACGCCGCGAGGACGGGGGTGCCGGAGGGAGGCCAGCAGCGGCGGCGGGTGGGAGAGGACGAAGGAGGGAACGCTGACGAGGCGAGGGGTTGTGGGGGGTGAGTGGCGCTCCTCTCCGTGAGGGCGACGTGACGCAACATATTGATCTAAGTTTGGTAGAAGGGGGACGAGGAAAGAGAGAGGGAAACGGGGGGGGGGGGATTGGGGGTGGAGAAGCCAGTCCGCACACGCGGGAGAACCCACCGTTGGAGGGATGAAATACAGGCTGTTCGGCAAGACCTATATACCATGGTATACTATTGCGCGCGTGCGAGCTCTCTGACTCGATTCGTTTTCGTTTCTCGCTCTTATTTATTTATTTATTTATTTTGAATTATATTTCCTGGTCGACCCCCCCCCCCCCCCCCCCCAGCGCTCTTCAACAAGGCGCTTGGTCGTGATAAGGGATGCGCGGATTGCTGGAACTCCGGATTCCAAAGGAACCGTTGGTTCGGGGAAATCGGGAAAAGACAAATAAAAAGGGTAAACGAAGACCGGAGGAGAAAAAAGATTGTACCGAGAGCGCCGGCAATGCCGGGCAGCGACTGGATAACGCCGTTATGGAAATGTCGAAGGAGTACGCTAATATTCTGGACTCGGTCCCTTTGACCTAGCTGGATTTTATTTATGTACTGTTACGACCCTTTTTACTTCTCGGAGTCGGCCACTTCGATTTTGTGTATACATGCATTTATATATTTTTTTTTCTTTTTAAGTCGGACTCTCCTCTTGCTCGTTCCCGATTCGATTCTCCCGATGCTTCTGGGCAAGGATTATCAGACACTGGCTCGACCGCGTATCCCTCCGGCTTTCATCAATCGGCGGAACCGCCTTATTATTCTTCGATTCTTCTCTATTCGAAGACGAAGCGATGAAAAGAATATTTTGTACGCGCTGCAGGAAACGATGGTTTCCTTTATATCAAAGGCTCGAGAAAACTCTGACGTTCGGGTGGTTCGGGCGGAGTGATGAATCTTTCATCGGCGAACAATCCCGAATCGAGACCCAAACTTCTCTTCTTCAGGTTTTTTTTTTTTTTTTTCTAGCAACCCTTTCGATTTTTTATTTTTTTAATTCAACGTATCACTTTCACCTCACGAGATAAAAATCCGCAGTCTTCGCCGGGAGGCGAGCTTTGGAAGCGATGGGACAGCTATTACCCACGTGTCACTGGGTTACCACCCAGTCCACCTACTCGGCCGTTCCTCTCCCTCTCTCTCCCTATCGATAGGCAGTTTTATCTCCGAGCGATTTACGAACAGACCCACTTTTTTCCCTCCCCCCCCCCCCCCCCTCGCCCCTCCCCCCGTGTGCACACACAGTCCCACCAAGTGAAAACTATCGATCGTTCAGTCTGACGAGCGGTGGACTCTTCGCGCGGCGAGTTCTTTTCTATCTATTCATCCCACTAGCCAGCCCGAACGACGAAGCCACTCGGAATCGAATAAGTTTTTTTTTTCGTTTTTTTTTTTTTTTTTCGCGTGGAATGTGTCGACACGCGTTATGGTCAAGCGTTGCTCGTGTCTCAACGTTCGCTCAACCCCTCTCGAGTGGAATCGTTTTTGTTTGTTTTTTTTTTCGTTCCTTTCTTTCGCGAAAATGTTCCCTCGTTCTTTCCGGGAGCTCTCGAGTCTGGTCCCTCCAGTGTGATGCTTTCGCCCTGCGGACAAGCCCGTTCGCGTGTCTTTCTGTCACTGAAGTAGGCCGTCGGCTTGTACCTTTATCTGCATTTCCCTATCCGAGATATGACTTTCAATTAACGATTTTTCTCTCGTTTCATTATTTTTTTTTTTTAAATTTTTTATTTCTACTGAAATTACAAACCTTCGGGCAATGGGAGTGTCGGACAGAACGGGCGGCAGGATTTCGCGTCTAACGGAAAGACGCCAACAGCTGGGTTTGAGGAGCTCACGGGAAGATCACACATTTCGCTCGCAAATTATATTGCAAACAGTTGTTGAAGAACTTCTAACAAAAAAAAAAGTTTTGATGATTCCCAATATCTTGTTTGACTTGGCAAGATCTACCTTCTTATCGAAGTCATGGGCAGATTAAATAGAATGGCGTTATTGACTTATCAACATTTATTTTCAAAAATCTCGTCCAGATATCACTTATTAAATGCAATGACGTCATCGACTTGTCAAAATTGATTCTAAAAAATCTCGTCCCCATATCACTTACAGATAAAGGCGAGTTACTTATCTCTTTTTAAAAAATCTGTAAATCATGAGATTAACATATTTCGCTCGCAAATTAAATTGGAAGCTGTCGTTGAAGATCTTCTATAAAAAAAGGATCTGATCATTCCCAATATCTTGTTTGACTTGGCACAGTTAGTATCCCCTTATCGAAATTATGGGCAGATGAATACAATCACGTCATCGACTTGTCGAAATTGATTTAAGAAAAAATCCCCAAATATCACTTATAGATAAATATAAGTTACTTATCTCTTTAAAAAAAAAGTCAGTAAAATGGTCTAAGATCGGGTACCATTTAGCCCGGAGCGAGCCGTCCGCCTGCCAGCAGGTGCCCATCGACGGGCTCGGGCTCGAGAGAATGAGCGAAGGGTGTAAGCCTCCGAGTGACGGTAATTTTAATGGTATCGAACTTCTACTTCCCGAAGCCATCCGCTGTCTCCGTACAGTTTATATGTCCGAAAAGCGTTGAGACTGGAAGGCAAAGTTCCGCAACGATTTTTCGCCCCCCCCCCCCCCCCCCCCCCCCCCGCAGTCCGCAACGAATTTACCCTTCCATCCGAGTTTCGCTCTCGCCTGCAGCCTGCTCATTTTTTCATCCGCTCTTACTTCCCCTTCCCTCCTCCCCTCCCGATGTCTCACAGGAGCGATCTTAAGAAACAAGTTTACGAAGATATTCGACAGCTTGGCCGAAACCTCGCGCCTACGAAATTGTCGGAGTACAAAGTATCTCGCAAGAAGCTTCTTCTTCCCCGAATCCCCCCCCCCCCCCCCCCCTTTCAGTCTCTTCTTCCCGAGTGCTCGTCTATGTTTCGCACAGTTTCTTTCCCTCGAATCTCAAAAAAGTTTCCGGCCAGTCTGTTTCTCGTGATGATTTAACGAAAGATGGAAGGACAGAGGTGGCGCGAAACGGTCAGGGATAGGCGAGGGAAGATAAGGGTCGTTTATCGATCAACCCACTTCCGACCTTCGTCCATACTCCGTATCAATCTTATTCATTGAAAATTTCGTCCACTCTTCTCTAACCCATAAACGTTCGGTGTTTCAGATTTGATACCCCGAGAATCATCTTCCCGAGGCGATAAGTTATAGCGCGCGAGACGAGGGAGAGAGAAGAAAACCCGTGACGGAGTTCGCACCAGTTCGAATCGTCGAGATAAATCCAAATTGGGTCGCGGAACTCGTCCGAGCAGTAACGCGCCACTCGTCACTGACTCCGTTGTTCGAAACTCACCCCCCCCCCCCCCCTCCCCCCCGCTCGTGCCCCTATCCTCTTTTACCCCTCATCTTTCATCGCGCGATCTCTAACCCCGAACGCACACGGAGCTTTTCCGTACGTCCTTGATACTTCGCACGTGACGTTAGGACAATTCTGCGCGCGCGTCCGTCTTCGGTTTCGCTCTTTCTCTCACGGCTATCGCTCACCCTTCACCTTTCTCCCATCATAATGCACCGCGAATCAATTGAATATTTTTTATTTTTCCTATTTTTTTAAAATTTATTTCTTACACTCTTGAGCCGCTCTATTATTTGTCGAGGTAAATTCTCGAGCGTTTATCATCCCCCGACTTTCTCGTCTCGGTTGCAAGAATTTAACGCAATCTCGTCGTTGGACTCTCGTGAGTTTTAACGCGGGCATACAAAAGCTAACGGCGGAATCGATTCCGGTTTTCTCTTTCTCCCTCTCTCCCTCTCTCTCCCTCTCTCTCTCTCTCTCTCTGTTTCTCTCTCTGTGCGGCAGATGTGTCCGAATCGATAGAGTCTGTCTATCGCGGTTCGACCGTGACACGGTGGGAGACTGAGACGCGTGTCACTCGCTGCAAGCGAATATAATATAATTACCTTTCACTACGAGATAAACTCGCAGACTCGAAGTAATTTTTTGTTTCTTTTTTCATTAAACAATTTGAATTAATTCGTCGACTGTCAATTAATTAAATGCAAATTACTTTCGTCTCGTTGGAGGATGATGTAAGATTTGGGGATAGAGACACGTACACGTGTATGTTGGAGCGAGGGGGTGAGCAGGGAGACGAGAGTTTGCCACTGATTCGACGACAATTTGCACTATGCGCGGAACGATATGCCTCAATATGTTAAACATATAAATTCCTATATATTTGATTATATATATTTCCGAATTCTCGGGAGTTTTATTTTTTTATTTTATATATATATATTTTTTTTATTAAACAATTTTAATTAATTAGTCGACTTTTAATTAATCAAATGCCAATTATTTTCGTCTTGTTGGGGCGATGATTTTGTGAGCCTTGTCGAACGACACGCGCAACGACATGATTTAATATATTAAGCACATAAATTCCTACATATTTGAATAATATATTCACAAATTTTCGAGACCAGACTAGGACGTTTGCCGCAGTTGCTTGCCAGACGAACAACCTTTACGACGGGAAACCCGCAGACTCGAAACGGGAGTTTTTTATTTTTTATTTTTAAACAATCTGAATTAATTCGTCTACTGTTAATTAGTTAAGTGCAAATTACTTTCGTCTGGAGGGATAATTTAAGTTTTGGGGAAAAAGACACGTGCATGTGTATATTGGAGCAAGCGGTGAGCAGGGATACGAGAGTTTTCCACTGGCTCAACGAGGACTTACTTGAATGACGCACGTAACGATACTATTGAATATATTAAACATATGAATTCCTATATATTTGAATAATATATTGACGAATTTTCAAAACCAGACTGGGACGTTTGCCGCTCTTGCTCGCCAGACAAATTACATTTACGACGAGAGAAACCAGTACACTCGAAGACGGAGTTTTTTTTGTTATTAAACAATCTGAATTAATTCGACGACTCTTAATTAATTAAATGCAAATTACTTTCGTCTCATTGGGGGATGGTGTTGCGAGCTTTGTCGAAAGATACACGTACACGTGTATATTGGAGCGACAGGCTGAGTAGGGACATAAGAGCTTGCCGCTGGCCCGACGACCACCTACTGTACGATACACCGAACGATGTAATTCAATATATTAAACATTTAAAATTCTAAATATTTAATGATATCTATTTTAAAAATATATTTTAAAGTTCTAGGGTATTTTAATTAATTTTTTTTTTTTACTGATAATTTCAATTAATTGGTCAACTTTTAATTAATTAAATGCAAATTACTTTCGTCTCGTTGGGAGGGATGATCTAAGCTTTGTCGAAAGATATACGGAACGATATGATTTAATATTTTAAACACATAAATTCCTATCTATTCGATCAGATATATTTAAATGATATATTTCCGAATTTTCGAGACCAGCCAACAGAGACGTTTGCCGCTGTTGCTTGCCAGAAAAATTCTTCTGGCGTGTAGAATACGCGCGGTGCCGAGTAGATATCCGGGTTACATGCACGTGTATATAGAGTAGTACGGGTACGTACCCTGGGTGTTGGCCGAACCTCAGTGGGGTACCGAGGAGCGGGGACGCAAAGGGACTGGGGGAAACTCTTGACATATTGCTACCTAGGCAACTTGCCGAAGTGCTCTTCAAGCTCGTGGCGCGCACCGGTACGCGTTCACCAGCCCTTCTTCCGTCGCTCTCGTTCCTCTTCACAGGCGTACCAGACTACGACCAGGGTTTTCTCTTGCCGCCTCGCCAGTCTGCAACGAGAAATCGGCTCGGTGCGCTGATTTCTACTTAGCAAACTTTGAAATTATCGAGCTTCCGAGGGACGTTTTTTATTCGGCTATGCTACTCGCGACATAACTAACGCGAGGGTGTTTCGGACGATGCTGAAAACAAATATGACTGAGTGCGCGGTTCTTCGGACTAGGAAAAAATTCTCAGTGAAATTTACGAATAACGAGTTTAAATAATAATTAAAAAAAAAAAAACAATGATTTCAGGTGATATGGGTGTGCATCGTGTGCCGGAAGAAGCAAGAAATCTTCCTGAAGACCGGACAATGGATGACCAAGTCGAGTCTGAACGCGGCGGACACGGCGATGCTGAGACGCATGCAGGAAGACATGCAGGGGGCTGGACCACCGGGACATCCGGAACTCACGCAGGATAAGAGGCCGAAATTGGAGAGAGCTCACAGCGCTGCCGAGAAGGAGAATCTGCCTCTGGTACAGAGAAGCGGAAGTTTGCTGAGGAGGCAGTACTCACAGCAGGATCAGGTACGGTAGCTTCGGAGTCCGTTCTCTACACACGCCGCGGCATGCTGGGCTCTCTCGGTCTCGTTTCTGGAGCACCGAACTGCAAGTTTCACTGCACTCCGCCTCGATGTACAGATATACCAGCCAGTACTGGCGTCACAGCTCGACCTAAGCGTTCCTTCACGTTCGAAATATATTATCGAGTCTCCTGCTGCATCGTAAATTCAAATTCGCGGCTCGCGGTAACTATAGTTTCAGCCTCCCAGTCACATATTCATGCATCCCCGGAGCCTGGACTCGTGGAAAGGACTTCAAACTGTTTCCCGAAAGTCAAATGGATCGTTACTGTGCGTGTGCAATAGCAATCGAAACCGCGAGAAAAATATCGATAAATCAGCCGCAAACGTAATTAATATTTTATTTTATTTTATTTCTTGACGGATTTCTCCTTTACGATCAGAATAAATTAAATCCTAACTTTAGAGCTCTCAATAAGGTATTATAAAGGTTATAAAGGTTAAACTCTTAAATTTACAACTCGTGAATCAATTTAACTAATAACCTGTGACTAGACACATTTTTCTTGTGTGACCCAGTACCCCACTTATGTCTTAATACTACTGGATTCGCCATCTTTTTGAAGGCCTCGAACGAGGAATCCGTAAAATTCAATGCCGAGAATTCATTTCCCAATCCGGCCATTCGCGATATAACAGAATTTGTAGCGGTATTTGTGCGATTTTGCTGCTCATAGAATAATCGCGTCATCCCCAAACGAGTATTTTTACGTGTAACTTTGAGGCCAATGCAGCGAAGTAGAATTGATCATGTGACCATACCACTTAATATTTTAAAGAGAAAACAAATATGATTCAGGATTCTCATAGAAGCTAGAGCGGGAATGTTTGCTCCTGTTGTAACATCTGAGAGAGGCAGAATTTCTAGTAGTATTTATACTATGTTGCTGCTCATAGAATAATCGCGTTGTCCCTAAACGAGTATTTTGACGTGGAACTTTGAGGCCAATGCAGCTAATCATAACTGATCATGTGAACATACCGTTTGATATTTTAAAGAGAAAAACCCACGTCACTCAGGCATCTCACAAAAGTTAGAGCAGAAATGTTTGCTGCTATTGAAACATCCGTATATTTATGATTATCAAATTCCCGTGGGGTTCCCATCTTGTTAGCAAAAATTCTTTAAAATGTATGGTGCAAATTCGTGTGTTTCGTATATCAGTGACCAGACCACAAGTGCGTACATAGTTTCGAACATACCCAGGTTTAAGTACAAAAGCCTGAACATCGACGCAAAAACAAAATCGACCAAAAGTCTCTTTGAGCTTGGTTTACAACGAAGTCGAATATGCAGCGCAAGCGACAAATTCGCATCGAAAGTCACTCCGAGGTCTCTCATCGCCAACACACGTTGCAAGGTGTCTCTTATATTGTACTGATAATGCAAATCCATTCGTCTTTTAGAGAACGAAATTACTTTACATTCACTCGAGTTATATCTCATACTATTATTTTATTTCAATTTTATTGGTATAAACGGGCAAGGGCGTTTTACAGAACAAATGTACACTAGTGAGCAAGTGTGCGGTGTGAACAATCGTAATTAACAATGGCTTAGTCTAGCACGGAAACGCCCATGAATCTTAGCAACTTGGGCCTTAGCGACTAAAGTTGTGGCCGGCGCAAAGCGAACCGGAAAATAATACGAAGGACTCCAAAAAATCTCGTCAATGTTCGCAAATTGGTTTGCCAATCTGATCGCACGGGGAATGAGGCTCGTCCAGAATTATGTTCCAGAATTACGTAGGTCGTCCGGAATTATGTTCACATCATAATATCACATTTCCTAAATCCTCTTGCAGCGACGGATGGTCAGCCTGGGAATTAACAGTTCTGTACATTTTTTGATCATCCGAAAATCATAGGCATCTTAATTGAACGGTACAGGCTACAATGTCATTGACCGTAATATTAAACAATAGGCGACTACGATAAGAGCCTTGAGGAAACCCTGAAAGACACTGCATTGGTCTCGAACTAAAACCGTTGTACTTTACAAACTGTTGACGGTTTACCAGGTACGATTGTAAGGTAATCCGTGCAGTACAATGAAGTCAATAGAGTACCCGGTTTTCAAAACTTTTTCGTACGCGTTTTAAAGGAGACATTTTTGCGAACTAAGGGGGATCCAGATTAAAAAGTTCTTATTTTGTGTAGAAAACAATGTACAACGTTTTTTACATACAATGAATTTACAGAAAAGTAACTCAGCTTACGCCAATAAATGCACGGGCATATATTTACGCAATTTTTATGAAGTCAAATTTGTAATTTTGACAGCTTATTTTATTTGTTGAAATATGTCTTAAGAATTCACCGAGTTATTTGCTTTGTTTAGATTCTCGATGAGAAGAAACGTTTAGTTAACGTCGTAACTTTTTTTTCATAAAAAATGACTCTGATTTGTAAACGATGAATATTATCCTTGTATTCCGTGCATTCGTAGAATATCTGTCGAGAAAGGAAACGAGCTTTAACTCGTAAGAATCGAACGAGAATTACAAATTTCATGTCATAAAAACTGCGTGAAAATATGCCCGTGGATTTATTGGCGTAAACTGTGTTGTTTTTCTGTAAATTGGTTGTTGTACACGTTTTGATACATAAAGTCGGAACTCTTTCATCTAGATCCACCTTAGTTCGCACTATTTTTTTTTATGCCTGCGTATAGCCTTCTCGGTTTTTACGACCCCGCCTTCCTTGGCGAGGATTTTCCCTTATACCCTGTACGTCCGCAGCCGACTGAACCCCACTTTATCGCATTCGCCGAGGGCCCAGGGAAACTACGGAAAACCTGTGCCGATACAGCCGGTGCCTTCCTAAGTCCCCCAATCGCAATGCGAGTAAACTCAAGCACGGCCATCAGAGGCGCTTAGAGCTGTCGCTCTAACCTCCTCTCAGTGATGCGCCGCCGATATCCTGCCCGGTAGACACCATCCGCCAGACGAGAACCCGCGGGAGTCACACCAAAGCCGAACACCGACCGCCCACTCATCACTGAGAGGTGTTTTACCAACCACCAGGATCACAGAAAAAACACGTGGAAAAATTTCCAGCGGTGTCGGCCGGGAATCGAACTCGGGTCCGCTGCGTGCGAACCCGAGCCTCATCCACTAGGCCACTGCTCCCCCTAAGTTCGCACTAATTATGCCTATAGAATGCGTACAAACCATTTTTTAAATCTTGGTACTCGATTGACTTGAGTGTAACTCAACCAGGACTACCTCAACCACACGAGAAATGGAATTCCAATTCCAATGTCATGCAACTTAGATAGCAACAATTTATGATTCACGGATTCGAAAGTGTCTTACTAAAGTTCATATTCACCTTAAGTCTGTATATTGAAAAGAAGGCAAGCTTCCAAAAAAATTGTATATAAAAAAAATCACATACGTTACATATCTGAAACTGTATGTAATTTTTCATCGAAGGCCCTACACGGTAGAAAAGCGTAGGAGTCGCTCCCGCGTCTTCGTGTGTGTATGTGGGTAAACGTGTAAAAATAGTTCGGTGTCGCAGATCGTTCGACCATTATTCTCCGAATCGCCATGGCGATTCCACATTTCGTAGGATTTATCGTCGCGAGGGCCGTGCCTCGTTCCGAAGCGAGAAAACTTGTACTTATTGCGAGAGAATCATTGGCCCTCCGCGTTCATATCGATGTCGGTTAGTATCGTAGTTCTCTCTTGACTTGGGACGGTTGGATGATAAAAAATGGGCAAAGGTCGTCGAGTCGATCCAGCTTGCGATATTATCTTTTTCTTTCTTTCGTCTTTTATGTTTTTTTATTCTTTTGTAACGAGGGGGTGTGCGTCCGCTTGTATTCTCGCAGGTGCCTGGACGCTGTATGTCGACCAGCGACAGCGGGGTGGAGATGTCAGTGTCGCCTCACTCGAGGACCTTGCCGACTCCACACGTCGTCGTTGGTTCGTATCCCCAGACACCTAGACATCCGGCGGCCTATCCTGAAGACGATCCGAGCCTTTACAGGGGCGAACTCGATAGTCTTATGCGTCAGCACGGCCAGACTTATCAAAGACAGAGGCCGATGTATCAGGTACGAAAAAAAAGTTATGCCAATTGTATTAACTCTTCAATTATTCATGTACCATATTCTACCCTTTAGAAGCACAGTTATTTTTTGTGAATATCTTATTCATTTTCAAACTATAATGAAACTATTATGAACAAATTTAAGGAATCGTAGTGCATCGTAGTGAATGTTTTTCGTCTATAATTTCGTTATTAAATTTTTTTTCCGAGCTGGGCAGTACTTGAAGTACCGCGTACTTTTCAGTACTCCAAGTACTTTTCAAGTACCAAGTACAAGTACATCTTGAGTCCGCGCTCGCCATACGAATACTCAATGAGTAGCATGACATCCTGTTTATATTAATATACGATTATCCGGCTAACTTTTCAATAAGTATAATTGTAGCGAGATTTTTTAACTCCATTAAAAAAACGCGAAAGTCTCCGTTTTCGGTTTTTTGTATGACAATTTGTTATGGTTTTTTTTAAATGAAAAAAGTGAAGAATAGATTTTTAAGACATAGCCTGAAAACGACGAATTACGGAAATTTCAGTTCGCATTTTTTTTACAATCATTCTTGCAGTAAATATTGACCGTTTAAGTTTTATGAAATATAAACATTTTTTAAAGTTGTGAAAAAAGGTGCAAAGTCAATTATTTGGACACGGCATCCTCGTTTACTAAAATTTTGCGCATAGCTTCCTCCATGAGGAAGCCAAAAACGATCAACGAAGTTTCTCATAGAGAAAGCTATGCGAAATTGGTAATCAAATTATTTTGTACCTGGATAACGCTTAACGCTACGAACCTCATTGAGAAAAGTATTTGGAAAATGTACTTTGATACTTCAAGTACAGAAAGTACTTGATACCTCAAGTACAAAAAGTACTGGACACTTTAAAAGTACTTGTGATACTTTGTACTTTGTACTTAAAATATTTTTTGCTACTTTTCCCAGCTCTGCTTTTTTATTCACGCGTGAAAATTGAAAGAGAGACATGTAATAGTTTATTTTTTTATTTTTTGTTCCATTTCCACCGTATACCCTTTCGGGTTTTTATGGAACCCCATCCCGATTCCCCCCAGCACTCCCTGCCCGCACTCAGCTAAGCCACCTTACTTCCAATGCGTCCGTAGCCGACTTAGCTACAGTGTACCGCATTTTCCGGGGATCCGGGAAACTGCGGAAAACCCGTGCCGGTACAGACGGCCATATTCTACCGATCCACCGGTATTTTTGCATTTGGGTAAAGTGCAGAAACACCAAAGTCTCAAAAGAAAGCGTCTTCCGCTCACCGGTTGATGCGCCAGCTTGTGCACGGCTAAGCGGTCACCCATCCAAGTACTGATCGCGAACGAATCAGCTTGACTTGGAGGACCACCAGAGCCGTGCGCCAAGCGCGCATCCATCACTGTCGGTGACCTGTAATAGTTATTTGAATGTCAAGGGAGTAGAAAGGGAGTTCTCGACGATTGTGAAAAAGTCTCAAGAGCCGAAGGCGAGTGCGGCATTCACACGAGTCAGAACTTCCTTTTCTACGCCCATGCCGTCCACATAATTTTTCCTAATAAATTCACGAAAATCACTTTTTCTATTCCCGTGAAGTGTGCATAGAAAGACACTTTTAGGCACCCGTGCGGGAAAAAATACCGTATTGCGTTTGTATGCATCCGCAGTAATTTTCCCGCATGCGATGCCGAAAAGTGCCTTGCCGCGCACACTTCACAGGAAGGGAAAGCGTGATTTTACGTGCATGTGTATGGACAAAAAAAATTTAGTCAAAAGTGTCAAGCGGTCGCGAACATTTTTTTTGCAAACAGGATTGAGGCTTTCGATCTGCCTGGTTATAAAAAGAAGCCCCCTTTCTCTGTTGGCTTGACACCTATTTCTGTATTAGAGCGTTTCGTCTTATTGCTCCCGTATTGAAATTTTTATTTCTCGTTATCAGGACCAGGACTCGGATATCCCGATGCCTTACGGTCACCCGGGTGCCGACAACGTTCAGCGAACGATGCATTCGTCCCAGCAGCATTCGATGCACCCCGGCCAAGCCGGTCATCCCTCTCAGTCGGGCGGTCTGCCGAGCGGCAGTGTTCAGGCGACGCTTCATCAACAGCGAAGCTTCAGCAGTAGCGAAGAGGAGCGAAGTACGCCGGAGTGCGCGAGCGATGAGCCGGACGAGTCGGAGAAGGGTGAGTGGTTACACATTCTACAGTAATAAAATATAAATAAATTATGGACAGAGAAAAATTATGTTGACATACGCTGACGTTGAAAGAATAAGAAAGTTAGGATATAGTCAGGACGTTTTTTAAAAATAAGATACCCCAGAGATTTGTCCGTATCTTCGAATGACGATTCTCCGAAGATAAAAAAAAAATCTTAACGATGCAAAGTGCAACCGAGTCTGTCGAAACTGTCTGCAGAAAAGAGCTCCTGTCCGCGTGTCCTTCATCGAACGTACTAATTAAGTTTTAACATTAATACACAGTCGACTCACGGAGGCATACATAATCGAGCGTGAAAGGCGGCATGCACGATGCAGCCGCTGTTCGAGCCGGGTCGGTGTGGAAGCTTCGGGGCTCGGCCTGCCGGAAGTTATGGCTCGGCAATTTGGATGGGCGAGCTCTCGTCGCTGCGATGAGGCTTCTGGTGTCCCGGCGACGGTCGCTGGCTGGCGCTGCTTGCCGGACCATAGAGTCGAGAGTAAATGGATTTATCACTACACGGAGGATGAAACATTACGATCGCTCAACGCTCTCGCGAGCTCGGCTATGGTTCACTGGCTGTTTCCCTCGGTACGCGAATTTTCTGCTGGTCGTCCCGATGATTCAGGGCTTGCCGGAGCGGAGAGCAATCCCACACACATATCCATGAGTGGGGAGAGAGTGAACCGGAGTTTGCGGAGATGAAGGGCCTCGGATGTTGATCCAGCCAAAGCTAGGAAAAGAAGCGACCCTGAGCAAGGGATGCGCGACAAGAGGATCCGAAAGAGTAGGACGGATGGATGTGTGACGCGTAGAGGCATCGGAGGCTCATAGTTGATTAGACACACGAGCGGCGAAGCGTGTCAGCGATTCAGCGATGTGAATAACACACCGTGAGAAGTGCACAACATAGCGACACAGAAAATCACTCCCCACTCCTTCAAAAGCACACACACGCGCGAAGACAGTGTGTTACGGGAATAACCAAGGCTATCCTTTGCGCCTATTTTTTTTTTATACCTCATCTCGATCCCCCGACGAAGCTCCGATAAGTACCGGGTACGATATCGCAGCCAGCAGTAGTATGCAAGATTGAACGGTGAGGAAAAAAAGGAAATAATTGCCATCGATCTTGCTATCAAACCGTCGGCGTCGAATCAAGTGGAAAAAGACATCAAGTTTGAGTACCGAGGTCGAATTTCGCTGAGAAGGAAAAAGAAAAAGTTAAGGATGCTTCGCGCGTACATTATTTACTGCCAAAAGTGAGATTCGGTGAGAACTTGAAAACTTCCTATTGGTATAAAAATCTGAAAAAAAATCAACTGTTTGAAGGTGCCAAAGACATTGATTTTGCATAATAATGATGGCAAAAAAGTGTTCAGTAAGCATTTCTTTCTCTTTTCAAATTAAATCATTGATTTTCTAGAAGCCACATGAATGTTTTCAGAATTTTCTTACATTTTTGATTTTTCCGTCAAAAATTTCTTTTAACTTATCTTTTTTTACACTTATTTACTTACACTTATTTTAATTAATTTTTTTAATGCCACAACTACATAACTGTTACCGCAGTTGCCTTAAAACTTTTTCTGTGTACATATCAGAAACACATCCGAAGTTCGTCCCTCTTCATCGATTTTTCAAATTTTCGAAAAGAAAAAATGTTGAAAAAATCGATATAAATAAAAAAAAAATCAAGGAATTCATTTCAATTGAGAAAATAAAAGCTTTTCTGTTTTTTTTTAAAACCAATTTATTATCGAAATGATCTGTTAATATCTTTTTGGCATTGTTGTTATGCAAGATGAAAGGTTCGACATAATTAATACCGCTGATTTTTTCAGATTTTTGGCAATGTTGCAAAGTACTGAAATTTCGATCGAATTAAACTTTTCGTAGGGAATGTATACGCGAGGTATCCTTAAACGTCCCCCCCCCCCCCCCCCCAATAGTCGTCACACATTTATCCGCTAAGAGGATGCATGCTTCACTGAAATTAACTGGAGAAAAAAAAATGACGATTCAAAAAATCATATTCCTCGCACCAGAGGAATATGACACGACGACCATCGGATGGAGCGTTCGTTGGTCTAAGATAAAAAGTGCCGAAAAAAATCGGCGACTTATATGAATAGCTCGTGTGCCTTCCCGGCCAGTGCATCCATCTGTGAACCGTGGTTAAACGACTTATTTTTTTTCCCCCAGAGACTCAAGCGCGAAACTTTGTTAACGATACCGTCGTTGGCGATGCGCTGCAGGAGGTTCGGAGGGCCTCCGAGGTATAGGCGAAGAAGTATTCTCGGCTCGTAAGATCCAACGTATCGCATCCTCGATCTTGGGATTCTGTGTGAAATCGCCGAGCTGCGGTGGCGCATCGGCCGGTATAAATCCTCATACACAGCGAGCTCACGGCTCTCACGGACTAGGTGTGAGAGAGGCGGTGGTTTCTGGTCGTCGCGGCAGCTACTCAACTGCCGGCCACTCCGATCCTGCAGTAGCATCAAGCGAGAGCACCGACAGTGGCCGGGCGGGTAGGAGAGGATGAAGCGCGACCGCGCGGACGGCGTTCACGCGATCCAGTCGTACGATCCTGCAGGACCTACATAGCATCGTTTCCTAGCGGCCACTGTACAGAGAGCGATATATACGTTCCGCGACACACATTTACTCCACACTCCCGCTGCCACAGTGGCCCCCGTGCATGTATCGCGTGTATCGGGAAATGTAGTATCCTGCGGGAATTCTCGGGTTCTGCCCTCCCGGACCCGTCGTTGCATTGATCCTTGGCGGTCCTCCCGCTCGGCCCTCCGCCAACCCTCGCGCTTCCCTTCCCGCCCCCCTTCATCCTTCCCTCTGCCCTCTCCGACCCACCCCGCCCGGCCAATACCGTCTCTCACTCTCCGCCCGTTCCACACTCGCTCCCCCCGCTCGCTCGTTACCCGCGTTCCCCATGGCGTCTCGCACCGGATCGCTCGGGGTCTCCCCTTCTCCCTCTACCGTTCTCGGAATCCCGTGGCGCCCGATCGCCTACGCGTTTTCGCCGTGACGTCACCAGCCACCAGCACGTGGGCGAATTCAAACGCGCGGGATAAACCCCGTTCGACCCCTTCTTCGTACAATCTCGTTCACTCCGTTCGTCTCGCCCTCTTTCGGCTCCGGCGGGATGTCGGGCGCCGACGCCTCTCCCGCTGCGACCGCGTCGTTCTTCTCCCACTCCTCCGGGCATGACCGTCGCTCGGCTCTTTCTCTCCGCACCGGCCTGCCCAGAGACGGGGACGGATGCAAGGCAAACGACGGTGAGAAAAAGAGAAGATGCCGTACGAGCCAGAATCACCCGAGACGGGAGACACACGGAAAGATCGGGCGAAAACGTAGCCACGTACAGACCGACAGGGAAGCATCGTTGCGGCCTCCCCCTCCGTACTTCCACCCCTAGTCCATTCAGCAGCCTCCCCGCATCGGGGAACTGCCCAGGGGGAGGAAGCGACGGAGCCGAGATACAGTGGGAACGGAAACTCTCGACGGCTGGACCGACTGTGTCGTACCGCACTAGCCCCATCGATAACGCACTTTTCTTTCCTCCTTCGAGTTTCATTTCCTGATTTCTTGATTTTTTTTGTTTGTATTTTTCATTTTATATACATACATTCTCTTTCGCCCGTTGACGCTAGTGTGTTCGCAACGGGGCTGCGGGTCGCGAGGGTCGGCCCATCAAGGTCATGCCCCCACCCCCGCGCGATGACGCAGATTCCGAGTCCGCAGACTCGCGTTCGTCTTTGGTCGAGGATCTCTTGACGGCAGGATGTTGAATTTGGGGAAATGGACACGATCGGAGTCGAGGGGGGATCGGACGAAAATACATCGTGACGCACGTTCCTTTTATATACCGAACGAAACACTCTTTTCATCATGCCGGTAGCGAGCCTTTCAATTATCCGCTCGTTGGAAACCATCGATGATTGTTGTTCCTTTGTATGGGGGACTTTTTTTTTTATATAGACGCTACAGCAAGAAATTCACCTGTCTGCGGTGAGCAAAATGTCACCGAGAATTCTTTGAGAGCTCTTTCTTCTTCGTCCACGCATATTCCACGTGCATGAATTCTCATTGTTTTTGGTTTTTTATTGGGGTTTTTATTTTTAAAGAAAACATTTTTTTACGTTGATTACGCGTCCACGTGCACGAACTCTCGACGTTTTTGGTTTTTTATTGAGATTTTTATTGTTTATGAATTTTTTTATGCGTGTCTCTTCGAGGATGAATGTCGAACACCTGTTGACTTTGCTTACAACATTCTGAGCATAAATACGTACACGAAAATTTTGTATACATATAAAATTTGTTTAATTTTTATTTTTTCTTGAGTCACAGTTTGAAATAAGTGCGTAATGTTCAGTGAATTTTTAGTGCACATCTTTGAGAGCATTTGTATAGTGACGTTGCGAACATTTTTCTATTAAAATGCTAATAAAGCGTCGAGCGCAGCGTCCAAGTTTGACGATTTCCTTCGACGATTGCTTGAAGTCGATGGATCGATTTCCCATTTACTTTTTTTTTCGTACCTCGTAACAATAAAGAACACGTGATGGCGAGCAAATAAAGATTCGCAGTGCGACGACTATTTCGCGCAGTCTCACGTTAACCGCATAGCCCGGGCGTTTCACGCGTTAGGGCCGTTTCCACTGCCGGGCTTGGCTGAACCCTAACGTGGAACACGCTACTTCCGCTGCGCTTTCTATGCGCTCTTCGTGGCTCCTCCAACAGGCCTGCATTCGTCCTGCACTCTCAATGTTTTTCTATCCTCTCTGGATTAGTTTTAAGAATATAATTTAAGTTCGATAAATTGGAGTATTTAAAAATACACTTAATTATTTTTAAGAAAATATGTAAGCAGAAACGACAGATCTCGGTTGCACTTTGGTCAGGGAACTTTGACAATGATTTCAAAGTGTCGAAAAGGGAAACTTAGTTAAAAAAAAAAAATTACCGACTCTCGTCGTCGCAAGACAAAAAACACACACGAGAAAAGGAACGAGTAAAGGTTGCCTCATAGCCGGACGACGTTGTTGCTCCCATTCGTAGATGCACAATATCATTAGAATAGAACCAAAAAAACAATAATAATAATAAAAAATAAAAAATAATAAATTAGTTTGTAGAAAAGTTTTGTGTGAGGTAAGTTTGCCAATGCTGTTCGTATCTGTAAACATCTGTAAACACGACAGATACACGGAGACACACAGGTCAGCTCACCATCGACACGATTCTCTCTCTATATAATGTTTCGTCCGTTTTTTTTACAATCTATCGTGACTATCACATAAATAGTTGACAAACATATATATTATTCTATATATACATATAAATATCTGAAAGCACATAGGTATACAGTGTGCCTACTTTTTAACGAAGATTTACAGGACAGCCCCGCTGGGACTCGAGAGAGCCTCGAGAGAGAATCATCCAGTACTATAAATATACCAGTCATAGAGATAGTGCCGAGATAGAGCACAACGAGAATTTGTAAGAAAATTAAATATCCAACGAATGGCAATTTTTTTTTCATTCGCTTATCGTTTCGTTTCGTGCTCGTTCATTGACATTAAAAAAAGGGGTAATCGACTGGATAAAAACGTTGGACTAATCAATTAATTTTTAGGACGTACCAGCGGCGCACCGTGACCCATTTGCGAGAGACGCAAATAACTCGGAAAAGGGAAAAAAAAAAGATCCAAAGAAGATTTTAATTCCTTTTTAATTCGTTGGATCAACTCTCGCGTCCTTCTCAATTCTCTTTTTAAAAAAACTAGCTCCCTCCCCCCGCGAGAGACGCGGAGGCCCATGGGCTTACATGGCTATAAAAATATATCTGTAGCTACCGTGCAGCCCTCATCGTCGACGTCGCTCTCGTCGCGTTTTTCCAAGCAGTGTAAACGTCTCGCTGGTGGGGCTCGCTTGCCTAGGCCCTCCCGTCGAGTGGCCTACCCCTTTTAATAAGTCCGAGAGTACGAGTTTTCGGCACGTTCTCATCTTCCGCTTCTTCAATTCCGACGAGAACGCCAGGGAATTCCTCGACAATCCTGCCTCTTTTCATTTCGCTCTTTTTTTTTCCTCCTTCCTTCTCCACTTTTCCTATAAGCCGACCGAGCGAGGATCGGGCGAGAGCTCGGGCAGGCTCCTTGGCCCTACTGTATGCAAATACCGAGAACGACTCTGCCTCTTCGAGATGAGAGCCAAATATTTTTTTTATAGATCAATGGAATAAAAAAAATCATTGCGCTCTAATTAACGGACATTAATTAACGACTGGCGGTAATCTCAATCTCCGCGTCTGCTTATATTGAATTATTAGCAAGCCGAGCGAACGTTGCGTATCCGTTGGAATAATTTTGCGAGGAGGAGAGTGGGAGAGTTTCGACGAAGGAGAATGAGAAGTAGCGGTGGAGAGTATTCCCGCGTGCATCGGAGCTTTCCGGAAGAGGGGTCGGTGGTGTGAGAGAGGGTCGTTCGCTCACTCGCGAAGCAGCATCGTCGACGCGCCGGGTGCAAAAGCCCCGCGTGATTTATACGCGGTAAGCCGCGGTGTCATCTAACTTTTAAATTAAGACCCCGGAGGCCTGCTGCTGTCTGTCTGTCTGTCGTCGTTGCTGTCTGTGGCGTAGACCCGCGCTACGACTCTCTCTTATATACATGTATATCCGTCCATAAAATGATCCCAAAGTACGTACGGCAAAATTTACGCCTTCCCTCCTGACGAATCTCTCCATCTCTCGGCTTCTATATCTAATTATTATTACTATTATTATTATTATTATTATTATTTATTGTAACTTATTATCGTTGTAACTTATGTCCTCCGGGAAAGTTTGTACCTATAGTTCAAACACCGAGGCACTCGTCATGCACGAATAATTTGCATAACATTTAACCGATGGCTCTCACGGTGTTCGCGCATTGCCAATTGGGATTTGTGTTTAAGAGTAATGCGTTGATTTTCGGCAAAACAAACGTGATACTTTTTTTTTCTTTTTGGTGATAAAAAAAAATTGATCGAAGAATCCTCATGATATATCGTTCTTTACGGTGCACCAGAAAAAAATCAGGCCCTAATATAAAAAGAATATAGGAGTTACTTTTGCTTCCTCAAACAGGAAGCTTTTTTGTTTAAACATGATTCTTTTTATATATTTTAAAAAAAAACTGGCGATTTTTTCACACAATTAGAATACTGTTAACGAATAAATCGTGTTTTTTTTATCGTGCATTTATCTTTCTTAACGGTGTACCGATTGCATAAAAAATCTTCAGGCCGTAGTATAAAAAAATTGTAGAAATAACATTTTCTTTTATATTTTGTTTTTAAATTTTATTTTTTTTGATCGAGCTCCTACAATTTTTTATACTCGGACCTGGCAAATTTTTCACACAATCAGAATACTGTTAACGAATGAAGCGAGGTGGATCGTCGATAAAATTTTTATTACCGAGAAGAATAAATGTGAGACAATTAGATTTTATTTTTCCTGAAATCGACGGAAACCCCGTCAATAAAACCACCGGGGATATGACCCGACGGTTATAGTCCGAAGATCAGGGTGTTGGAAATTTTTTTTTGTCAATCCTCTTTGCGGTCGTTATACTTTACCGGATAATGGGACCCGCGAGTTTGGTCTGCACCCTTTTGTTTCTCTCTCTCTCTCCCTCTCTCCTTTCTCCGAAGCTTCGCTATCGTGTAGCAAAAGCCGCACGTTTTACTCGATTTTTCGTCGGGATGATCCTCGAGGCAGCGGTAACGTTATAGTGCACCGTGCAGAATTCCGGAAGAGATGCAGGGCCATAGGAAGCCGGAGAGGAGCGGGGACGAGGAGCGGCTTTTACAAAATATATTCGTACCGCGAATGCGTACTGCGGCACAGTAGCGAAGAGAGATCGGGAGAGTGGGAGAAGCGTTATATTACGTAAATCGCGCACGTACACGAGTTCCCGCGACGAGTTTATATGTATATAGAGGGAGAAGAGTCGCGCGAGGACGGAAGGGTGAAAAGGGAGTCGAGAGAGCACGGCGGGGTCCGATCGTACGTTCAATTTGTCATTTTTATTGGTCCTTATCGCTCTGGTAGTCCTCGTACCTCGGCTCTCTGCCATGATCCTCCGTCGAGACCGGACTTTTTTTTTCACTTTTTTTATACCTTTAAAACCTCTCCTCGTCGCCGTTACGGCGAAACACCCATCCCTGACATTCTGCCTACCAATTCAACGGAAATAATGCACCTGTTTCGGGAAGTCCATAAAAAAGAAACTGCACGATAGACACGACGAATAATTGTTCTTTAATTGCGGGATTTTTGTACTTATTTTTTCGCATTAATATTCATTCGCCTAGCCCGACGAAAATAACGACGTTAATTTGCGTTGGGTTGAAAAAAATGAAAGAAAAGAAAGCAAAAAAGGTAAATTTGTCAGAGACTGAACGAGATCACCTTCTAGGTGAAAAACCGGCACCGATCGTCGTCGCGACTCCGAGGAGTCCGAGGGACAAAGCTGGAGATCGAATTAATCGTCAGGCGATGCTGGACGAGAAGATGAAGAAATTTCTCGCGGTACTTTTGGAATGCAATTTACAATTTATCATTAAACGAATTCATAATTAATAATGACAATAACGATGATGATGATGATGATAAATAATTTTTTTTCTTGAGTCGTCCACATTTAGTAAATAATTAAATATGCGCTGGCCAATTCTTTTAATTTTTTTTTTTTTTTGTTCATAGACCGATATCACATCACATCTCTATATAGCATATTGTGACGAATTCATCTATTGAATATATTATATATACATATCGATGTATTAATCGCATATATCGTATGTACATCTGCGTGTGAGCGTGCATGCGTGTGTACTGTCGATCGGTTAAATAAAACTACAAAAGTTTAATTTTTCTCAATTTTTTTTTCTCGACCTTTAAACGGTTGTATTGGGACTGTGGAGAAAATTAACCTATCGACGGTCGCAACGACTGTTTATTCTTCATAAGTCAAAAAATCTAAAGGGAACGTGCACCAAACTACTATCTTTTCTCACTCGTCTCACTGTCTGTGTACTCGTGTCTAAACGTAACCGATTCTACAAAATCCTTATCCGTAATCCTTCGCACAGGACGTACACATTAATTTAGACGATTTTTTTTCGTAAAATTCTCTCGATGTTGACTTTAAATATATCAGAGAATGGACGAATCCCGACAACCTTTAGGGTCAATGTTCGATTCTTCACATTCATCGGTCGGTATTCGCCCACGCTCTCTTAAGGCGATGTGAAATCTTCTCTTTACTCGCTCCGGACCCAGTCGGTAACAAAATCTGTAATGCAGTTTTTCAAGGATTTTAAACTTTTCGGAGAGAAACAAAATTACCAAAATCTCTTCAGCTGCTGTCTGAAGAGACTGACGAATTGCGTTTCGCTCAAAATGTTGAAGAGCCCTGGAAAGGAAAAAATTAATCGCATTTTTAGTTACCGACAGAGTTTCTTTCGCATCATCTTAAGCATATTTTTAATATTTACCTCTACAATGGCACCGACTGAACCAAATAAATTCTTCGACACACTCGACGTTCTCTATGTGTGGCTCGTGGATTGTCTTTTACTTGTTTTCTCGATGTATTGTTTGTTTTTTTAGTTTTACTTCTCCCACGTCGGAGATCCAATGCCGTATTTGTGTCGAAGTAAATGTACGTTCCAATCTTTCGTGTATTCTCATTTTCGAGAACAAAAAAATAAATCCCCCCCCCCCCCACCCACATAACCGCCAGATCACGAAACCCGTTGCAAACATGCTGATACCTCCTATACTATATATACAGATATCTATGCGCTTTGTCACACCACAGATATACTTTAACACTTCCACAGGGCGTCCGCACAGCTGCTGGCTATAAATGTCTCTTTTTTTATTATTCATTTTTTTTCATTAATCGACTCGTAAACAATGAAACTATAAACTATTGAACTAATTTTCCCACAGGTCGCTCGGCCGCACAAAAACACACGACACACGTCCACATCTCGATATACACCAAGCATTACGTTATATATTTAAAAGAAATTATAATAGAAAAATACCGAGAGTCATCGAGAGCGAGCCTCGGGCACGAAGCGAATTGTGGTACATTTTTTGTAGAAATTTTATTCCGAACTGCATATCGCGCAATGTCGAGAGAATTTCGAGAAGGGAAAGGAAAATTAAGAAAAGAAAACTCGCGACGGTTTTCAGATGCGATTCATAGATCGAGCTACGTAGGGTCTCGTCGATAATGATTAATAAAAAAAGGTGTAGCAATTTTTGTTTTTGAAAAAAAAACGTAAAAAAAAAAATTTCGGGAGGGTTTTCAGATGCGATTTATAGATTTAGCTACGTAGGGTCTCGTCGATAATGAATTATTACAAAAAAAAGGGGTAGCGATACTTGCTTTTTGAAAAAAAGTAAAAAATTAATAAAATAGAGAGACGATCGAAAATTTGGATCTACTGTAGGGAAGGGGTACTATCACCACGGTGGAGGGCCAGCCTCGATGTCCGGTGGGTCGCGTAGACACGGTCCTCACAACGGACACCACGTCACCGGCTCGATGCCCATCGAGTATAACGGTCATCATCCACCGCGAGAGCCGCGAAAAGAGGAGAGCACACTCGTAAGGCGGAGCTTTCGAAGAAGCGGCGACGAGTGGCGCGCCGACAGTCGGAGGTGCGTTTTCAAATCTTTAGTTTCGATTTAAAAAATAAAAATTATTTCAGTTCACGAACATTTTTAGCAAAATTTCAATGACAAAATCTTTTGCATTTTTTGTCACATATCTAAAGTTTTTTTTTTTTAGTTCACGAACATTTTTAGAACAATTTTAATGACAAGATCTTTTGTATTTTTTGTCACTTATTTGAAGTTTTTTTGGCGTAAATCGAGCGTAGTGGTAGAATGAAAGAATAATTCGTGGTCGTAACGTTAATTCGATGGTCGAGGAAGATTACACATTTTTTAAATTATTGCACCGATCGACGCGCGTAGTTTGAATACGGTCGGGATTTTTGTTTCCTCGTCGAATGCGCTCGGAGAGCAAAGGGAGAGTCGAGTCCAGGAGGAATGAGCGGAGCGAGGCAAAGGGATGAACCGGGAAAGGATGGCCGGTAGAGAATTGAAGGAAAAGGGCGGAAAGGAGAAAAGGAAAAGGAAAAAATCTCGCTGCAGGAATCCATAAAACGTGAAAGGACGAGAGGAAGATGGGGGTAGTGCGGGGTAAGAGAGAGCTCTCGCGTACACTCCTCGACCATCGAATCGAGCGACGACCGACGGGGGCCGCGAGAGGTCGAGGCTCGCGCGCGCGACGTCCTGAGAAATCAATCTGTGAGGGAATGAAAGATATAGGAGAGACGAGAACGAAAGAACACACGTGTGCGCGCGGCTTACGACCGACATACACGTGTGTGTGTGAGAAAAATAAAAAGCAAGAAAAAGAAAACCATCTGCTGTGTCGCGTCATCAGGTTCACGGAACGGAGGGGGAAAAAAACAGTGAGATTCGACGGCGGGACCAATGTCGGTGGTGGCCCACAGGAGGATTGGTCTTGGGAGGCCGATCGCCAGGGTAGCCAAGACAGCGCTACCAAAGACTCTGGGATAGACACCTCGAGCACCTTCACGAGCAGTGAAGACAGCAATCGCGGTGACCTGCCCAAGGTACGACGGGGTCTCTTCATCTTCTATTCTTAAAAAAAAAAAAAAAAAAACTTGACCGGCCACATAGAGACAAGGCTTGGAGTATCCAGAGTTAATGCTACTACTAATGATGATGATGATGATGATGTAGAATATTCCTGATAAATTGACGGGAGGAAGAGTAGATGATTGAATTATTAACGAGGCTGCATTCGGCGAGCCGATTGCTTGTGGTAAGAGTAGTAGAGGCAATGTTAGGCTGGCGAGTAGTATGAGTAGACGGTTGGTCGGGCAGTAGAAACCGCATTACAGGAACGGCCAAGCCGATTTTGCGTTGGGGGGGGGGGGGGGGGGGTAACGCAATATGCCTTCGGACATTCGATACGGACAACTATTGTACCATATCGACAATATTTAATATAAGTACAACTACTTTTATTTTTATTTTATTTCCGATAACACTTTGCCTTAGGCGTTTCGATAGAATTATCGGAGATAAACTGTCATCGCATCTCGTTGACTCATTAAATTCACGAGTTTATTTTTATTTTTGATTCCTTTTAATATTTAACCGTGCGAAAAGATTCGTTCGTTCGTTTCACTCGCGGTGGTAAGCTCATCGATCGTCGATAGTAAAAGTAAAAATGCGAATTCCCGCGAATTTGCGTTGAGATAATAAAGGGGCGGACCGGGTCACGCAATGCCTTCGGCCATTCGTTGTGCGCCATTATTGTACCATATCAACATTATTTATTCTTAGTACAACAATCTTTATTCTTATTTTTTTATTACATTTTTTGAAATTTAGCATAATACTTTGCCTTAAGCATTTCGACAAAATTATTCAAAAAAGAAAACATATAATCTCTCGTTGACTCGTTAAATTCACGAGTTTATTTTTATAAAATTTTTTTTAACCGTGCGGTAAGATTCGTTCGTTCGATTTATTCGCGCTGGTAAGCTCATCGATCGCCGATAATAAAAATAAAAAAGCGAATATCCGCGAATTCGCGTTGAGATGATAAAGGGTATACGTACGGGGGGGGGGGGGGGGGGGGGGGTTGGATATCGAGGGCTGTATAAATTGGTAGGATGAGAAGAGGAGAGAAAGGAGCGGGCGCGAGACGGCTACTTGGCCTCGTTCCGATTGTTTCAATTAGCCCGGAGCTTTTTCGTCGCACGAATTAATAAACGGGCCTCTGGCGGATTCGCTGGCGCGTGTATATAGATATACGAAAATACGCAAATTGGTTGCTCGTTGCGGGACTCCGATGGAAGCTTGTGGGTCGCGTCGGAGAGGCGGATAGAGAGCGGAGAGAAAGAGAGAGAGAGAGCAGATATATCTCCCTCTCTCTCCCGCCGACCAGAGATAGCAATAGTGTGATTAGCATTGTTTCATTGTTGGACGGCGGAAACTTTCGTTTCGGATGTTAGTTTCCCGATAGTTTGAATACGCAATCGTTTTCACCGTGTATTATTTGTCAATTTGAGCGAGAGTTTACGAGGGCAGGAAGGCACTCTCTCCCTCGTTCTTTCGATCTCCTTCCCCTCTCACTTTTCCGTTACTGCTCGATATAGTCAAAGCATTACTTTAATTATTCGCTACATTTATTACCGATAACGCCGCAACGATCGGGGCGCGCGGAGAGATTTTTATTGGCAATCGGTGGAGCCCTTCGTATGCATAACACTCCGATATTTATTTGGCAGGGATCCGATATCCGATATTCCACGGCATCCGGTATCGGAAGAGATCAAGTATCTTTTTTTTAATTTTTTTTTTCTATCCACGCGAATAGCGAAAACGCGGTATAGTTTGTATCCGGGAAGACTTTTTATTCGCCCCGGTTGCTCGAGACGCTACACGAAACTGAAGGATAGCGTAAATTCGTCTGACCCGGAAATTCGTTTCCGCTGGGTGAAATTTTTGCGGAATTTCTTGGACCTCTCTATTGCCAATTTTTCGAATTGGGGTCGGGGGAAGGGGGCTATGCAGGGACAGGAAGGGGGTATGAATATTAATGATTATCATCATTGAGGAAAGATCAGAGGTCGGCCCCTATCCCTGAAGTAGATCCACCCGTTAGGATACTTTTTTTTATGACTATTTTATCAACGACGTAAAAAAAAAAAAATCACCCAATCCCTCGCAGAAGCAATATAACTGAATTTGACGATAAAAATTTCTCCACACGAAATGATTATCTCGAAATTAACGTAAATTTGCACGCCGCTTGATACTGCGAAGCTTCGACACACACTGCTCGCTCGGGGAACGTTTATTGTACATATATATTGCTCGTCGATGTTACACACTCGGGATATATATATCTGTATATTGGAAAACGCTGCATGTTTCGTTTACGAAATTTCTTACTGCTCGTAACACGCTGTATCGATTTTTCTGTCGAACTATTGTGTGTTTTTTGGACATATAAAAAAAATCAATCTGTGTACAATGCTCTCGCTTTATATGATTATATCAGTGTGTCGGTTCATACCGGTTATATCAGATAAATTTTCGTTACATTTTGGTTCCGCATTTATCGAAGCTCCACTGAACTGGTCTTCAAGCGATCGTTTGAAAAATAAGCTTAAAAATAATAGTGAATTTTCGGTGGCTGATTTTCTAAATCCTTCGTAGTCACGGTTGATCAAATTGACCTGGTATTAGACATACAATTTTTTTTTGAACGTGCAATTTTTCATCATTTTTTGTACGTCGAAAAATCTCGATTTTTCACCGGAAGTCACGTCATACCGGCAATACGACACTTCCGATTTCGAAATGTCGGTTTTTGACCGGAAGTGACGTTTTCCCGTATGACGTCACTTCCGGTTTAAAATCGAGATTCTCTCAGCCGCGAATTTCAGTTGAGGGCGAACCGATACAATCCAGTTTCTTAAATTACAACTATAATGTTCAAACGATTATCGAAACAGGGTCAATTCGAACAAGTCTGACTTCCACAGAATTGTAGGGAAGTGTGACTCCGAAGAGTAAAAACGCACAGTTCAGTGGACCTTTGAGATAGTCTTTTTGCGAGGCCAGCAAATTCGACTCGATCGCACAAAAAAAAAAAAAAATCACTAACACCCATTTCACTGTTTGTGAAATGGCTTTAAGTAACAAAAAAAAAAAAAAACGGAAAAAGGATCAAGTTAGGAAACGTCTCTTTTCTCTTTGGGCTGCGCGTGTAGCAACCGCTCTCCTGGCAGGGGAGCAGCGACGGTCAGAAAATCATCGGTCACATGATCCTGAGAAAATCGTCAGGTTCCGGTAGCAGCAGTAGCATACTTGGACTGAAGGTCGTCGGTGGTAAGCTCCTGGAGAACGGCTCGAGGGGTGCGCTTATCGAGAAGGTGAAGAAGGGCAGTACGGCGGACGTCGAGGGACAATTGCGACCCGGTAAGGAAAATAATAAATTTTTTTCAAGTCTCAGTACCCTCAGCGATGTCGATTGCTCAATCTTTTGTGGTGTTAACTTCGGTAAAATTTTCCCCAGGTGACGAGGTGATAGAGTGGAACGGTCGTTCGCTTCAGGGCAAGAGCTTCCAGGAGGTGAACGACATAATAATTAAGTCGAGAGAGGAGCCCCAAGTAGAGTTAATAGTGTCGCGAAATTTGTCAACCGCGTCGAGCGGGGCAATGATGACCGGTGTCCAGACAGCCATTCCACCGGCTATTAGCTCGAGGCGCATCAGTGCTCAGACCCAATGGCGACAGAAACACGAGCCGATGCCGATACCCCAACAGCCACATCACAAAGGTGAATATGCGACTCACAAAATCATTCTTCACTCCGATCCGCTATCTCTTCAGGTTTTTTTCATCTTTATATTTTTCTTTCGTATCCGCTAAGCTGCTCGCAGTGCGCTAGATTAATTCGACATCTTGGTATCTTGAATCATTCATTTAATTTAAAAAAAACATTTTTACACATTTACATATATCTTTTGTGCGAAGCTTGATTTCAACAATTTTTCAATAACTTGACACATCGATTGTAATTAATTGTACTCCTAATGACTAAATAATGAAACAGCTATACTGTCACAGATTATATGATTTTTCGCATTCCAGGTCTTAAGAAATCTATACTGTGGGGTAGGCCTAAGAAAACAAATTACTTAAACTCCCGATCGCCTAAATGTACCCTCGTTTAAACTGCAGCGTGTTAACGCTCTCTCTTTCATTTGGTAAAACACAATCTGTTTTTTTTTTCTTTTTTTCCTTACTCGTTCGCTCACACACGCATTGTGTTCCCCCCATATTCGTAATATTTCAGAAACGCTGGCAACCCTCTGTTTTCTCACAGTAACGAATAAAGAGAGAGAGAGAGAGTCGTAAACTTTTTCATTATAACAAATGACAATGAAAAACCATCGACTCGTCGACACACACGAGTTTCCTAGTCTAATTCAATTATTCGATGTGTTTATCGTAGAGTGTAGTAACGTAGTGCCAATGCACCCCCGCTATAAATCACCGTACCGATTAGTTATTTTTTTTCATGGGAGCAACAACTTATGTAATTAATCTCTCATATCTCTTAAAAACTATTTTTATCTGTCTCTGACGTGTGTGTGTGTGTGTGTTTATTTCGTCTTAATTATTCGACGTTGCCTAGTGTTTATCGACCGATACCGTAAATCCGGCACGCACGCACACGTACGAACAACGATGCGAGAGCCCTCAGAACACTTCCTCGTCAGCCCTCTATCGATGTCTGTGCAGCTAACGATCCGAGAAAGCGTGCATTTTTTTCAATTTTTTTTTTTTACAATATTATTCTCGACCTGGAACTTTGGAACCCTTTGAAAAATGCACATCCAACTATTGAAGATAAATCTGTTCTTAATATTAATCTTAATTGTCTAAGCTAGTACGTGTCGATTGGCCCACGTATCGTCCCCACTGCTCTAAAAAAAAACCTCGCCCCCTCTCGTAAATAAAAATATTGTTACATCATTGATGAAAAAAAAAAAAAAATGTACGAATATATAGACGAACTAACGATGAACGATGATCCTTGCAGAATTGTACGACGCGAGACGGGACAAGCCGTCGGTTCTCGTGACCTCACCAGGCTCGCCGGATCTCCACGCTCAGGGACGGGGCCGACATCCTCGGCATCCGCCGGGTAACGCCAACGTTGGAGGTACCCTCCAGGTGAAGCTCGGTTTCGACCCAGCGGGACTCGAGCTCATCGTCACCCTCGTATGCGCGGCCGCTCTGACACCGAGGAGCAACAGACAGCCGAGAAATCCATACGCCAAGATATTTCTTCTGCCGGACAAGAGGCAAGCGAAAAAAAAACCGAAACGCAACAGAAAAAAATAATTAGAGTTCTCGTTATAATTCGTTTGCCGAGAATTTCAATCCTGTCTGATGCCAGCGACGATAAAAGCTCTTCGCCGTGACCTCCCAGTCTCCAGTTTACAGTTCGAACTCTTGCCAAGAGTCGCGACGTAGTATCTGCATGATACGAACGACTCGGACGATTCTTGTAAAACCGTAAAGTAAAACGCGTCGGTTACGTAGAAGAAAAAAAAAATGAAGCACAAGAATCGTTTCTTCGAGGTCTCTCGTTATTGGCAAGCGATCGCATCTCGGATGATTCTTGTAAAACCGCAAAGCAAAACGCGTCGGTTGCGTTAAAGAAAAAAAAGAAAATGAAGCACAAGGATCGTTTCCTCGAGGTCTGTCGTTATTGGCAAGCGATCGCGTTTCGCCCGGGTGAAAATTGCAAGTCTGGAGGTCGTTCTCGATGTTGCGAACGTGATTCGGGGACGTGTTCCTCCGACCTCCCTTCACTTACAGTCCAAGTGTATACATAATTTGTAATGTATGTTGTGCCACATATCACTCGGTGCGAGGATGGTGGTGCGGCCAGCCAGTAGCATTCGCGTGGGCGAGAATCCCCCACGATGTAACAGTCGAGGCTCCAGGAGGAGAGCAGTAAGATAAATAATTTTGCAGAAGAAGCATCAGCGGGAAGGCGTCGGTCGGGAGCGGCAACTGGCTGGCTAGTCTCGTATGTTTCGTGTGTGTGTGTGTTTAGGTGTGTGTATGACACTGGTTATTTTGGCACCGGTCCCAACGTCTTTCCCGCAATGTTACGAGCCCATAGCGTCACCGCTAGCATCCAGTCGTCGACGTTGTCTCCGTCGTTCCCTTCAACCCCTCCCGCCTAATGGCCTCGAACTTTGGCCACTTTCGTTAACTTTACAAATCCTTCCATTAACCACCACCGAGCGCGATGTTCGTTGAGATTCTCGTCTCGCGGCATTCTCGTTTCTCCATCTATTCGTGTATCTCGGACAGGGTAATTGGCCGGTCCGGTTAAATTTACAAAAGCGCATGGTTTTTTTTTTTTTTTTTTTTTTATTTAAACGACTGTCTTCGGCAAGAGAATCCCTTCGATCAAGGCTTGTCAGCCGATAACTCGAATTTCTTTTATTGCAGTGAAAAATCTAAGAGACGAACGAAAACAGTGGTGAGCACCAACGATCCGAAGTGGAATCAGACATTCGTCTACAACATCAGACGCTCCGAGCTGAGACACAGATCGTTGGAAATCACCGTCTGGGATCTCGTCAAATACGGAGCTAATGACTTTCTCGGCGAGGCGATAATCGAACTCGCTGCTTCGGAGCTTAACGAGAAACCTGAATGGCACTATTTGTTGGCGCACGAGGAACATCGGCATGCTGGGTAAGCTTCGACATAATTTTTCTGATTAACGATTCCCTTTTTATTACTAAACTTATTATTACTTAGCCGTGACAAATTTTTTTGCTACTTACTATTTTCGAGATTTTTATGTTTTATTTGATCTCCTTTTTTCCAACTCCAGTTATTATCCGGACCCAATCGACGACATGGCAATAACACCGGTGGATTGTCACCTGAGCCCACCGTCGACGACATCGAGACTGAGCGACTCCGATACATCGGAATGCGACATAACCGACTGCGACGTATCCAGGGAACAAAGAAGAACGGCCGACGGTGCGTCTCTCAGCAGCAGGGGTAGTTCGTCCAGGTGAATTTCTCTTTTTCATTTTATATGACGAAATATCTAATATGTCAATCTCTCTTCGTCGATCTTTCTCTCCTTTTCCACACCGACGCCCCCCCCCCCTCGATCTGTTTATCTACTTTCTACTTCTTATTGGTAAGCAGTTCCGGGTTTGGCGAGCGAGTACGTGTGGAGCTCGATTATTTAAGGAAGCCGGAACTATTTTTCAAGTTTCGAAATTATTGAGTCGACGAGAGTTTCGTGACGTAGACAATCTCGTGCTTGCCCTCGACTGTGTTCTCTCGCTCGCGTTTATATATATGTATATATATTTGAGGCATTCCATAGTATTTCGACCTGGGTCTGACCCTTCACATCTTGGATTGTGTCCACGGTTTTTTATATGACTGAACTAACTCCCGGAAGCAGTCAGATTTTTTATCAGTTTTTTAAACATTATTTATTATAATGATTTATGATGGAAAAAAAGGAACTTCTTGATCGCCACAATTTAAAATTCTGAAAAAATGCTGAAAAATCTTGTGTCATTCAAGCAAATTTAAGATTTGAGCTGAAGTGGGCCGGCGTCAACTTCTATTCATTTTCGAAGAAAAAACTGTGAAAAAAATTAGTAGAAAAAATCAGTCCATCATGGGTTATCGCGTGACCATTTTTAGGATTTTGGGACTTTTTCAGAATTTTCCAAAAGGTTTTTTTAGAACTTAAAACAAAATAAAAATCTTCGGAAAAATCTGAAACAGTTTCCAAAAATGTACTGTTGCATAAAAAATGGTCCAGCGATAACGCATAATCGATTAATTTCTTCTAATTTTTTTTACTATTTCGAAAAAAATGCAGCCAAAATAGAAGATGACGTCAGCCCATTCCGGCTCAAATCATAAAGAATTTTATATACGACACAAGACTTTTCAGCATTATTTCAGATTGTTATGATTGTGGCGATCAAGAAGTTGATTTTTTGTATCATAATCAGTTATAAACCATTTTTTTTAAATCTAATAAAAAATCTGAGTGCTTTTGAGAGTTAATGCAGTCATACAAAAAATTAATGGCCCAATCCAAGATGGGAAGGGCTAGACTCAGATTGAAATGGTATGGAATGCCCCATATGTATACACTAAATTTTTACTGTATAATAGACAGTGTGCTATGGCCGAGTAGTGGATGTACGCTACGACGGAGAATCTTTGAACGGAAGTGTGCGAGCCGGCGTTTCCACCCCCTACCCAGAGTACCGAGCGTTTTAAGGATAAAACGTGCTGCGCTATGACGCTTAATTCGCTTGGCTCGCATGACCGCGGCGCGTCCTATCAATTCGTGGAAGTTCAGCCATAGCTTCAGCGAGCGTTACCACCGGCGAACGGTACCGATTATCCACCGGGGAGACGACCATCTCTCTAACCGCTCAGGCGCGTACTTATTATTATTTACGTTCGCCGCAGTATATCCAATGCGGCATGAGAACTTTTCGTCGTAATACGGTCTCGGCTTTGTCCGTCCTATAAAACCACAGTAGTATTTCAACATCCGAGCAAATTGTGCCGGATATTTTTGACGATGGGACAATCAATCCATCATTTACAAAAAAGGACATTTGTAACAATTCTGCAACGCAATTAACTGTGGACGTAGCCTATGCGGGGTTTCACACAATATTTATCTATCACGGTCGGTCGTTTATTTTATTGTTTTCACGAGCAAACAATAAATATCTTTGAGCACCGTATTTTTTTTTAAATTTCATTTACTAACGGTTTTCTCCTTTTTACACGATGATAACAGTAGAGATAGCAGTGGTTACTGTGATAGTGAGCGCGCGTATATTACTAAAGTTACAACAATCGACAACTAGCAAACAGCAGTTGCTGTTTGCTAGTTGTCTATAAAAAATATAAATTAATTTAATAAAAATAAGAATTAACAGATTACAAAAGGCGCTGTTAAAAAAAACTCATAAATTTAATGTACAATCACGATGAAAAAGTTATATACTTTTTCATTGAAATTAAAGTAAGTTATAAAAAATCAAGTATTCACAACGTTTTTAATACACTGAACATTAATTTTCCATCACAAGCATACATGAAATTTAGTATTTTTGTATAAAAAAGTCCAGTTTTTGTATAAAAAAGTCCCGTCCAGTACATTAAATTTCACACGGATTTTTTTTACATTGTAAGCTTAAAAGAATTAATCATTAGCAACTCGTAGATTTTGCGTTATAAAAATATGTAAAAAAAGTGTGAAAGGTTCGTAGGTTTGCAGAGATGGCAATTCTGGCCTAAACTCGAGCCGGATATTGATAATCGCCGAAATCAAATTTTTTTTTCCGTCATCGGTACCACCGAAGTTCTTTACGAGAAGCTTTCTGGTTTTGCCAGTCACTCCGCCAATTCTTCCTGTCTTCTTCCGAGCTGCTCCCGACATTACTTACACTACATTTGGCTCGCAGAGCGAGGATTGATAATGTTAATAATACACTCCTGTAAACACGCTTACGAAGCGTCGAATAGATTGCTCGATACTATAGATCGAATAACTTCCGTATCTGCAACATGACAGTGGGAAAATCCTCCCGGCCGTTCGGCAACTGTACGTCGAACTATTCCAAGCTCCAACTTCCCCGTTTACAGGACTCTTAACCAGCTCCGTGACTGTCCTCGTAACGGTTATTATAGTACCGGTGTACACAGTTAAAATGGGACGAAGGTGGCGGAGCCCGCCTCGTGAGAGGTAATTGGCAATAAGGTGGGAAGCAACGTTGGCAAAGGGTCCGACGCCACCCTATCCCACACCGATTCTCCTCTTCCTCCTCGCCCCGCGGGATTATCCGCGAAGAAATTTCTCGATCCCGACGCGTGCACTCGCCAATAACATTTCCCCTCAAAGTTACCCCCTTTCGCCTCGAACTATTCGATTCACGAGTCGAAATATCACTAACGTTGGTGCAAAAAAAAAGTCTAAAAATGGACGTAAAAAATTAATAAGTTAATATGTACGCGATTGACCTACTAAATTTGATCAGTCCGCGCATAAGATCTTCGTTGTCAAAGGGTCCGATGCAAGCCACTCTCACAGCAATTCTCTTCTCTCTCCACGTCCTGCGAAATTATCCCCGAGGAATTTCTCGATCTCGAAGTGTGCACTCGCCTCAAAGTTACACCGTTTCACTAACAACCCTGAAATATGCATACATATATATATAGAGTGATTACGTTTTTGTGCACGAGACCGGCCTATTAAATTCAATCGCTGCCTAGGTAAAAGATTTCCCTCAAACTTACATCCCTTTACCTCGAACTGCTCCATACACGAATCGAAACATCACTAACGACACTGTTATAAAAAAAATTCAAAAAAATGTACATACAAAATTATTAACTTACTATGCACGAAACCGGTGTACTAAATTCAATCAATTCGCGCATAAGAGCTGCATATACGGTATACAAATTTTCATACATAATTCTTTTTATTTACAGTGGGGTTCAACGTTCGATGAATCTATCGAGATATTCAGCCTCTCTATATACATATACATATATCCACATATTTCGTATTCTCCTATGTACCGCCGGTTATCTTCGACCAAGTATAGCAATACCGGACGAACTTTTCAATCCTCTCCATATTCTTCGAACCGACGATTCCCGTCATCGTCGCCCACGCACACGCCTTCCGCGAAACTTCATTCCAGCAACGACAAACACGAAAACTCTCCCCACGTCGAGTCTCGCATATTTCAGACCCGCGATGCGCAAGAGAGCATATTATTAGCGTGGGAGGAAACTCGGGGAATCCATGAGTTTCCTGAATTAACCGGTGAGTCATCGATGACTATCCCGAATCTCGAGCTGTGTTCGTGGGGTTGTTATGCAGATTAGAAGAAAAAAAAAAACCTCTACGAGTATCATCGAAATTCCACTCTTATCCGAAGAGTTCGATACAAGAGAACGAGAAATCGAGTAGAATATTTGTTGGTTTTTTTTTTTGCCGCAGCAGTAGCGCAAGAGCGTCCCGCTAAGCTTTATTCCAGCGTCGAAAAAAAAAATGTAAACTCCCCCGCGTCGAGTCCCGCAAATTTATGAATCGCGATGCGCGAGAGAGCGTATTATTAGCGTGGGACAAAACTCGGGGAATTCGTGAGTTTCCTAAATTAACCGGTCGGTCATCGATTACCATCCCGAATCTCGAGCTGTGTACGTGAGGTTGTTATGGAGATTAGGAAAAAAAAAACCTTTTCGAGAATTACAGGACTATTCCACTGATGTCCGAAGAGTTCGATACGAAAGAGCGAGGAATCGAGTAGAATTTTTTTTGTTTTCTTTTTTTTTTTGCCGCAGTAGTAGCGCAAGAGCGTCCCGCGTCGTCCCACCGTTCTCGTGTGCCCTTCCACAGTGGAGAACACACACCAGCGGTACCAGCAGCGGCGCTGCCACCGTCCTCTTTTTCCTCCGTAGCGCGGCATAATGTGGCTCCGTCATTCTGACGTAAGCCTCGGGTTTCAGAGCGAGGGTGGGACGTACAGTGAAGGGAGAGCGAGAGGGAGATGGAGGCCGTAGTAGTAGTAGTAGTAGTAGCGGCGGAATGCGCGACTCCACGACGTGGAGAACGAAGAGACTCGGTGGGCGAAAGAGGGAACGAACTGGACTGAATAACGTGAGAAAGCGAGACGTTGGTCGAAGGGGTTGGGGGAGGGGGGGGGGGGAGGGGAAAGGGGGTTGGTTGAAAGCATCGGGGGCTGAAGAGAGCCGGAGCGAGGGAGTCGGAGATAGAAACGCGAACCGGGGTACAGAGAACCAAGTTATAAAACTGGGCAACAAGCCAATTGACATGCCAGTTGGCCTGCAACCGCCGTTGGCTGCGGAGCCACCCCTAAAACTCGTCCGCCGATCCTCTCCGTAACACTTTCTCTCCATCTAGTTTAACGTTGTACATCGAAATTCATAAATTATAAAATATTTCTACGAACAAAAGAGAAGAGAAAAGAAATATTCGAAAAAACCTATATAAACAATGACGACCGATCGTTATATGTGAGTGGAACATTTTAAAAAAATCACTTCCGTAATTACCTCGATAACACTTTCTCTCTATCTAGTTTAACATCGCACATCGAAATTCGTAAATTATAAAATATTTCGACGAAAAAGGAGAAGAAAACTAAACGTTCTAAAGGACCTAAATAAACAATGACGACCGATCGCTACATGTGAGTGAAAAATTAAAAAAAGAAATACCTTAAAGTACAAACGTGAGATCACAAAGAAAAAAAAAAATACGCTTCGCTTCGTGTGACATGCCGTATTATGTAGACTCTGCATTTTTTTTTTGCTTGTGATTAAATAATTTGTCGAAAAAAGTAACGAGAGTGTGGAGTGTTGATTATTGTTATTATCATCGGAAGGACAAAAATTCGTAGCTCGCTAATTAGGCCTGGAGGGAGGGGAGGGAGGAGGTGTGTAAGATAAAGCCTCGCAAGAGCAACCGCAGGGCTTATCTTGGCATCAGCGTGTGCAGTGTGTCTGAGCTATCGCTGTCGTTGAAGCGCAAGAAGAGCCGAATTGTTCTTCGCGACGGCTGTTCGGCTTCGTTCCGCTCTCGATCCCCTCACACTCCACAAACGTCTCTGCCACGATGTGTTTCTGTCGCGTGCGCGAATCTCATCTTCGCTTTCTTGTACTCGTGATTTCCCATCTCCTTCGACGTCCCGAGCGATGTGCCCCTAATTGCTTCGGCTCGTTAAATCCCCATTCGGCGAACACCTTCGCCGCTCACTCGTGGGACCCTCGCCGACTTCACTGCGGCTGCATTAACATCGGATATCTTGGTTGTTCGATTTTTTTTTTTTAATTCAATTTAATTTTTTTTTTTAGACAGTTGTACCGTGGAAACAATTAGATCGTCGATTGTCGCGTGTGTTCGGCACGAGGTTCCGCAGTTTCCCTCGAGAGAGGGAAACTGGTGGCTTGTGTGTATCGAGGAGAGCCGGCGTGCGTCGACTCGGCGCATTGACCCGGTATCATGGCGAACACATCGGCGGGGACGCTTCGCGAGGAACGCCGAAGGTTGATAAAAGCGAAGAGTATAATCGGAATGGGAAGAAAAGAAAAAAATCGTGGAGAATCATGTTGGTTCATATATCGGGAACAGAGATAACGGAAAAGAAGGATACAGATGGAATAACGATAAGGAATATAGCTCGAGGATAGTTTCTTTTTTTCGCTTACTTTATATTATACGATAAAGAGGTCGAAGAGAGACATTCCGTAGCGGAGGAGCAGCTTGGCAGTAGCATCGGGCGCTTCGGGGTGGCACAAAAGATACGCGCGATCAACGCATTGACGACTCGTGCCACCTCGAAAGCTTCAGTCTCGCTCGCTCTCGGTTCGTTATATCGTAATTCCGGCTGGCCTCAATCCGACAAATCGGCCGTCATTAATGCACCGGATCACGGTAATGCGCTGGATAATTGAAACGACGCGACGCGTACGCGAAGGTACGAATCTCCCGGGTAGGGGGTGGAAATCATGGCCGCATCAAAAACAGCCGGATGCATAAGCACGTCCGGTTGTACGGAACAGATTAGACAATTACAACAAAAAAAAAAAAAACTAAGGGTCAGCTTTTCTTTTCCGTCGAGGAAGTTACGAATAACTAAATTTAGGTCTGAAAAGTAATGTTCGTTATGGAAACGTCCGGTCGGCTCGAAACTTCCCGCACATATTTAATAAAGTTCGATATATCGTCTAACAGGATCACCTAAAAAGGTTTCTCACCGATGCATTGATAAGTCCGTCGACGGTTGTTCGTTTATCTATCTTTCTACTCTCTGCCGACTCTCTTTCTCTTAATCTGTCTCTCCCTCTCGAGAGTTTTCTAATTTTTTTTCGATGCAGAAAAAACGGTAGGGTATCATTCAAGCCGAACTCATTTTTGCTAAAAAGTACACTACGCTGCCCAAGAACCATGCGTTTCAATATTAGCTGCGTAGTGGTTTCCAGTTTGGAAATCTCATTTTTCGAGCGAAGTGACGTCATACCGGAAATTCGTCGCTTCCGACATGAAAATCTTATTATTAAACCGGAAGTGACGTATTTTCGGTACACAGTAAAAAATCATTTCATAAAATCGGAATACGAAGTTTCATAAAAATAATGTTGTTGAATAAATCACAATCGTTTGTTCAGGTTTGAATATAGAAATTTGTCCTTTTATTTCCCGTGTCCTTGACTATTTTAGTTTGTACTTTTGTTTGTGAAACTAGAGCCGGATGGTGCGATCGGAAAGTTAACAAATAAAAAAATGTAGACGTTTGTGAATAATAAGTTGTTGTAAAAAGTACAAACTTTATGTTATTAAACTGTTTACGTTAAGTAAACTGTTTATGTTATTATTTTCAGTTGACAAATGAGATTTTCAAACTGGAAGTGACGTATTTCCCGTACGACGTAACTTCCGGTCGAAAAATAAGATTTTCAAAGCAGAAGTGACGTATTTCCTCTAAGACATATACGTGTACATGGTGGTTTTGCATCCTAGTTATATTTTTGGCGGAAATGAGTTTGGTGTAAATGATAGCCTACCGAAAAACACTGACCGAGCTGCTGACCCTTTCGAGTTTTTTGGTTTCGTTAGAAACACGCTCTCTGGAACGCTATCGAAATTTTTGGCAAGCGCGAAATCTGTGTCAGCCAAATGAAGAGAGGAAAAAAAAGTAAAAGAACAAAAAAAAACAAACTACCGTTACGCTAAGAGAGCGTGGTGAAAAACTAGACTCGCGGAAGTAAAATTGTTATCGAATTGTCTGTAGCGAGATACCAAACGAAAAATCCAGTTAATTGATCTGCAATCGCGCCACCTATAGAAAAAAAAAATTATATTTTTAAATCTATCGTGTGTCGCGAACGGCCAATTAACGGTCGTTGCGTCTAAAATGATTTTCTTTTAATCCTGTGCTTTGTTATTATTTTTTAGGTTTCATAATATGCCGTCAAATTATAAGCGGTACGGCAAATTCAATTTTATATTACTTATTATTCATTAAAGAGAAATATAACGTTCCATTCACCCGCAAGACACCTCGTCTCGCATCTTCACTCCTAGTTTTAGCGTCGCAGTGTTATCTTAATTTTATTTTTCAAAAAAAAGATATTAAAAAAGATATATATATTCTTTAAAATTCATTCATGCCTGAAGTTCCATTTGCTCGTTACACTGGACCACTTTGTTGCCACTACGAGACCATAAGGGCCTTTATGTTTGTGTAATTTAGTTGTTGCAATATCGAAACTGTTATCACGAAGTAATTTTTTTTCTTTTTTTTTTTCAATAATTAATTTATGTATAGTGCAATTATTTTCTGCAACTTTGCCGCCGCGTGCCTAGGGAAACGAGGTCGAACAACGTAACGAAAGTAAGGGGTCGTTTCTTCGGCAGAGAGACTGTTTTGCATCGGAGCCATCGGCTGGATAAATTATACGATTGTCGCCTCGTCGGGGTTCGACATCGATTCCCTTGTACCACGCTGTCGGCCCTGCCGCCCTCTTCCTTTTCTTTCTTATATATACTCTCTCTATCTTTCTCGCTCTTCTTCTTCTCTATCTGTTTCTCTCTGTTACCCAGCCTCGATTGCCGGGAGAGAAAATTAGGTCGAGGACCGAGTAGGTTACGATTAGCGGGTCAGAGGACGCGCGTAGACAACGTTTCGATATACACATAATATATATAGTAGAAAGTCATCGTGTCATTCAACGCTTCTTCTTCTTTTTGTTATTCTTGCATAAATACATAGAAATGAGAGTTAACATGGCTTTTAGAACTATCCCTTGAGCCTCGGTTCTTCCCGTCTCGAGTCTTCACAATTATGGTATTAAAACTGTATCTCATTTTTTTTTTACTTAAAAAAAAACCTCATTGTAGATGTTGCAGTGTTTGGGTGAAAAAAGGACGGTGAAGAACTGAATCTGGACGGCCAGGACGCTTCGACGAGTCACTCCTAGAATTTATTTAGTTAATCATTTTTTTATAATAAAGTTCACGGCAAAAATGATAAAAAATAATTGAGACTCTTCGAAGCGCTGGTGTAACATTTAGAGCCATATCACTGCAAGCACTCTCGCCCCATATACTCCACTTAAGACGTTCTGAAAGCCGCCTTCGTCGGCTTTCGATTCAATTATTTTATTTACAAATAAAAAGTTTTAAAAAAATGTATCTTACAAAGTATTATTATGAAAATAATTGAATCGACCGAGCGAAGAAATCGGCATGTTTCACATCGTCTAAAGTCTTACGCACTGCATTCACTAATCGTGTGTGAAAAAAAAACGTAAAAAACCGACGACGGCAATCCAATGAACGCACACCTGGAGCAGCCACTATTCCAGTCCGCCGCCTGAGAGGGATCTGTGTATGGACAGCGAGCACAGGAGTCGAAGGGACATGTCGCCGCAGGGTCGGAAGCGTGCGGCGTTGATGATAACTCGTGACCAGCCAGTCTCAATATCCGGTTATCAAACGTACAGAAAAGTAAGTTTCAACAGGTCATTTTTTATTATCTCGCACTCTCGAGGAGTCCTAAAGCTCGAAGCTGGCAAAGGTATTTAATCGGATATCGTTTTTTCTTGTTTTTTTTTTTTTGTTTGTTTCCTTATCATCAGGATGAACCACCTCGGGGCATGATGGGCCACAGATCTCACAGTGCAGCGCCGATGGACTCGCCGAACGTTCGATACAGAGGAAGATCCCAAAGTCCAACGGGGCATCGTTCCCTCTCACCGCCGGAGCACAGATCCATCCCTTATCCTCATGGCTTCGTGCCAACAAGGTATTGTACAACGCTCTCGGTCCTCCTCGGTCCCGCGCGCTCGCACATTATCGTACTCGCAATTAGAAACTATTGCTACTCGGCTCCTCGCCACGTTCGGTCGTGTCTCTGTCTGTATACGCGTTTTACGTGTCCCGGGCGACGATCCGAAGTAAGAGATTCGAGAGAAGTGCGGGTGAAAACAAGGGCGTCGAGGTTTCTGGTATTATCCTCGATATACATACCTCTTTACACGAACAAAAAGAGAATAAGAGAGAGAAGAAAAGAGCGGCCAAAGCGTGGAAAAAAAATACACACACATACCAAAAAATGACGATATTTTCTGGAGATATCATTTTTTTTCATCAAGGATTCGGTATTTTCGCAGATTTGGATCGAGGTCAGCGACCGCAACGCCAACCGGCTCGCCGAAGAAACGACAACTGCCCCAAATACCGGCTAATCTTCACGCCGCACTGAAGGAACGAGTTGCACAGGATCTCGAGGAGAGAGCGAGGTTTATGAAGCACAGAAATAGGCAGGTTCATACAACCTACAGAAGCACCGGTATGGGAGGTGAGGGTTTTCACACTGCAATTAACTCTGGAATTCACGTATCATTTTTTTCTACCTTCTAACTCATGACTGGAGTAGATATCTACCCAACGCGTTTCTTCTACCTACAAGGATCCAATGGGCAGTAAATGGGGTCTGCAGCACATGCAGTTTTTTTTAGTAAGGAAGAGAATAGCATGCGGCAAATTTGATTTTATTAATGTTCAGTGGGTGAAGATCTCACTTAAAGCCCAAAACATAATAAAAATTGGCAAAAATCGTTTTTTTTTTCGAAAAATATTGTAGTTTTCGTTTTGATTGTCGCGATTTTCAATTTTCAAACGCTATTTTACAGAGGGCACACGAAGAAAAAATATTAGGCAAAAAATAGACCCATTGTATTTCGTTCAAAGTAGTACTTTGCAATACTAGTACGGAAAAGCGGTCTTTCGACGAAGGTTGTGAAGTTGGCTGCACGATCCGGCACGAAAAGCGGGACTTTTCGTGCACGTGTTACAAAATAATGCATTTCGATACGAGTGCGAAAAAACATTTTCTGACGAGTGTGATTTTGCAGCATGAGCCGAAGGCGAGTGCTGCAATTATACGAGTGCAGAAAACGTTTTTCGTACGGGTATCAGATAACATTTTATTTCACATGGTGTCAAAATGGGGGTTGGGTTTTTTGCGAAAAAAAATCGCAATTTCTCCACCGAGTGGAATAAAGTCTATTTCTTGGGACATATGAAAATAGGGAAAAACCAAAAACTGATAATACGGAAAAAATTTCTGAAAACACAAAAAAAATAGTGTTTGCATGGGCTTTAACATTTATTTTTCTTAAAACATTATAGGTAATTAAAGATAATGATGATTATTATAAAAATTACAAAAATTATAAAAAATAATTGTAAAAAATGGTGACTATGTACATAATAATTAGTTACACTTAATAGTTGTGCCAAAAAAAAGAAAATTCACTTGCGTACACAAAACACTAACGGGCACTCCAGAGTGGGGTCGATTTTCACCTCAAGCGCGCTGTGTTATCGCCCTGTGCAAAAACCAGCGAGCAACTGAGGCTACTACCGGTCAGCACCCATCATCAGATAGTTGAACTAAATTATCTTTCAGGTCCCGAGTTGATAATGTCAATTTCCATTTTAGGATATTTGTTTGGATATCGTCTGGGGTGGTTTTCTACCCTGTACATGAATTCTAGGATTGACCGAGAAGAGCAAAAAAAAAAAAAATGAAAAAATTTGAGTTATTGTAGATTTTGTTTTATCACCTTACGGTTGTTAATTAATTAATCCATTTTTATACGGAGTTGTATAATTTTTCTTACTGAATTATACTCAGGCTGGGAGAGACACTACAGTGGTCTCTCGGACTCGGATCTACCATCGATCGGTCACGATCCATTATCGCTGTCGCACAGTCACGCTCACCGAATGCACAGATCGAGAAGAGGCCATCTGAGTCCCGACAAGGACGTGCTCGGCGATCTCGGGGACTCCGATATGGAGAGTAACGCGTCGGTAACGAGCAGCGTGTTCAGCACGCAATCCGAACGACCGCGCGGATCGAGAGCTTTAATGTGAGTATGAGTTAAAATTCGTTTGGTATTATTTTTAACATTATAAAAAAAATATATATATATACATATATATATTTATTTATTTATTTATGTACATTACTATTATAATCGTTGAGAAACACTTGTCGAGTGTCGCGTGACATTTTACACGTCACTTGCAATTGTGCAGTGCAGTGAGAACAGTTTTTCCCAACAGAACAGTTGACTACCGGAAGTAAATTCTTTCTCGGTTCGGCAAAAAAAAAAAAAAGATAGCAACAAAAACAAAAAGAAACATAACAAAACAAAATCGAGCTAATGACACTGCAAGCTCCTTTTGATTATAAATCGATAATAAATTCGTCGATATTGAATTACCGAACGTATCAACTGCTCTTAGTGCTGAAACTAAAAATAAAAATAATCCCACGAATTAAATGGACATTGCCGATTGAATGAACACTCCCTTAGCTGCACTCTCTCTGTCTCTCTATCGTCATCTCCCGCTGGCTTATTAGGCATATTAAAACGTAGGTTCTTCCCCAATGCCCCTGGCCCCCCTGCCCTCTCTCGACCCCGGTGTTTATTATCTTCGTGACAACATCTCGTCTGTGTGTTAGAATAGAAGAGCACCTCCCGATGCACCGCGTCAATGTCCATTTAATCGCAATGACAAACGTCCCATTCTATCGAGTCAGGGATCAATGATACAATCAGGAACCGGCATCGTAGTTCGAAGCACAACATGACAATTATCGCTAACTATTAGATAAACGGAAAAAAAAAAAGAAAAAAAAAAGAAATTGAATAAAAAATCTGATAAACATGAAAGAATGAGAACGAAGAATGGGTCCCACCGAGTCGTCTTATCGAGTAACGCTACTACTCTTATATGAAAAAAAATTGTTTACAGACCGACAGTTAAAAACGTATTGATACCCGGTGTCACATCCCCAATGCCCATACCCCCTAGGCGCAATAGGCGCAGGCACAGACTTAGGGTACCCTGCAGCGAATGTCATTGTCCAACATCGGCATCAACAAACAGCAACAACAAAAAAAACAACAGCATATTCATGAATCCCACAAAGTCCAGGTGCAACCCTACCGTAAAGCACAATCCTCCCCCGCACCCATTAGTACGGAGCAAGTCCGCAGTGGTACGCTCGCTGTATAGAAAGATGAGAACGCCGTTCACGAGGTCCCACACTGTCGACGAGAATCTGATGCGATACTACAGTCCGGACACGAGCGAATACACCGTATCCGATGGTTATTTGCTGAAGCCCGAAGTACTCACTGGAACAACAAAGAATCGTATACCCGAGATCTACGTCGAGGATTGTCTCCGGGTGGATTTCAACGACAGATTCCTCGACAAGTATCGGAACGGTCGTGCGAGCAGCGGCGGAACGTCGGCGAGTTACGCGACGCCGTACAGCCTCGCTAACAAGAAGCCGACGACCGCGTCGCTGTCGAGCCGTCTGCGTTCGGGATGGAAGGAGCCCCTGGAGAACTCGATAGTCTCGAGATCGAAACTCCTCGGCAGAGTCGGTCTCGGCTCGACGGACTACGAGCTGAGGAATCTCGAGAGCAGGCCCCATCCGCGTCGTTCCTTGCTCTTCGCCAAGGCCCGAAGCTTCGACTACAACGTCGCTGCCGACGATCAGCGACCGCGAGGAGGCTTCCCGACCGGAATCGCGAGAGACGCGGGATTCCTGTCGCGAAGAGCCAGGAGCTTCGAGTACGAGACGGTATCGAGCAACATATTCAGCGACGACAGTCTCCGAACGGCGAGAAGAAAATTGAAGAGAAACATGTCGATAAGCGACTCGAAGTACGGCGACAAGATTCCGGCCCTTCGCGATCGCAGCAGGTCTTACTACGAAACGAACGGCGATAACGGGCTGCGCGGCGCGCTGGCCGACAAGCCTCCGCTCAACTACGACGATTCGGTCGACGAGGACGACGGCGCGAAAAATTTTTACGGCTACGATTCCGAGCTGAGCGCCGGCGAGACGGAAATTTACGTGGCTAATTTCGACAAGCAGAGCGTCGAGTCCGTCGTGGAGGCGAAGAATTTTCGATGCCTCGATTCACGAGCGCCCTCCCTCGGTCTCGACATCGGCAAGAGAAAATACGTCGAGTCGGGCTACAGATCGCCGGAGAAGCGTACCAAGAGCCTCGACCACGAGACGCACGGTCCGCTCGAGGGCAACGATCACGTCTACTGCAGCATCGACGAGATAACACTGCCGGAGGATCCTTGCGGGTGCGGGATCCTCGACTATGCCGGACGCGGCGGAACGAGCTACGACGGCCTCTCGCACGGAAACACTCTCGACGCCCTCGAGGACATCGACGACTACGTCACGAGGCGTCGCGCGAAGCCTCGCAGAAGAGCGAAGAGCACCGATTCCTACCTGGAGGACGAGTACGAGCGCTACGAGAACTGGGAAGCCGAGTACGCCGCCGACTGTCCGGAGACCGAGCATCTCGGCGACTCGAGAATTCCGAGCTTGGACCGCGACGATTGTTACGACGAGCGAGTCACCGAGGGCTCATCGAGGAGTCTCGAGAAGCAGCGAGGTTCGCGATTCGTCGAGGAGTACGACTCGTACCGGGAGACCGGCGGATACGTGGACGAATCGCTGAGCTACGTGGACGACGTCGAACCTCGGAGGGATTCCTACGAGGAGGGCGCGTCGCCCCGCCGACGGCGGAGACGCGCGGACGACGAGGAGCCGATCGGCAACTACTACGAGAACGTTCGGGTACGCGACGTCGGCTACAAACCGAGCAGGAAGGTCAGCCTGACCGTGCCGAGTTTATCGGAGAGCAGGAGGATGATGATCGGACGAGCGGAGTCGACGCCGATTCTGATACACGACGAGGATTACGGAGTCTCCGAGGAGAGAACGGCGAGGAGAATCTCGCGGAGGCGAAGGAACAGCAGCTGTCCGGAAACGAGAGAGACGATCGTCGCCCAGAGCGGCGCGACGATAAGGGCGGAGGAAGAGCCGTGCGGTTACTTCGTCGATTCCGAGGAGGAATTCGGCTCGACGGAGACGGTCGTAGGTCCGAATTACGGCGACAGAACGATCGGCAAGGATCAGCGCGAATCGGTCGACTCCCGATCGAGGATCGTCGGCGGTCCGGAAGTGGATTATCGTCGAGCCGAGAGAGCCGAGAAATCGGGTTCCTTTTCCGGGACGACGAGGTACAGGAGCGACGATGATCCTGCGCCGGAATACGATTACCGACGACGGAAGAGCGGCTGTCCGGAGTGCAGGGAATTGTCGATCGTCGAGTCGGACGGAAAGGGAATTCTGAGCTCCGGCAGAGACGAGGAGGCCGACGCCGAGGCCAGGTACAGGTATCGGAGAAGAAGAAACAGCAGCTGCCCCGAAGCTCGCGACATCGAGCTCTTCGACGAGGAAAATCGGCGGGGAAACTTCGCCGGACGAGACGGCAGACAGGACAGTAATCGGCAACAGCAACAGGGTAGTAAGAGAAACGTTGCCATAAGCGATACCCTAGAGTATTACGAGTATTCGATGGAGAGCGAGAGCCAGTGTAGCGAGAACTGCGGATTTGGCCCGTACGATCCCCTTAGGCCCCGTAACCGAGCAGCACCCCGCCCCGGTAACGCTAATTCAAATATCTTTGATTCCCAAAAAACCGCTACCTCCGACACTGCTAAAAACCCACGGGCCATCGACGATCATCATCATCACGATAACCCGAAACGACGAAACCGCGCGCAACAACGACAACGCGCCGGCGACGACCACAACGACGGATCAACGAAAAATTCATCGAACACCGCTAATACGTCGTCTATGAACAACGACGACCGACACCCCGACGATAAAAACTCGACGGCTCGTCGTCATCGTTCGCAACGAAAAAAATACGACGACCGCAACGACGACGCTGACGAACGGGGAACCGTTAAAAATACAAACGACGTTAACGAACGACGATCGACGTCGATGCCGGAAAGCAGTGAGTACGCGAGCCAGGGTAGCTCGTACGAGAAAAGTTCGAGGCATCCGGTAGCGGGGAACGGGCACAACGGGCACTCCAAGAGGGGACAGTTCACGAGGAGTCTGAGCAACGCTGACGTTCCACCGGACGAGAAAGTCGGTGAGATCATCTTCGATTTCTTTTATACGATCATTTTTTTTTTGTTTCACTTTTTTCTTTATAATCGATTAATGGACAGTTTACGTTTAATAATCGATAAGGTAGGATAAGATTTTTTTCATCATTTTATTCCGACGTACAACCGAGAAGGGGTTACGATCCGCAGCATGGCGAGGGCACGTTTTGGCCGAGATAGAAAGCTACCGTCAAGGTCGATTCGTCATTCACGAGCAGCAGCAGCGGCCCTTTTCTCCTCCATCGTGTCAAGTGCTCGAGCGAGAAAAAAAGTGCAGACCGAGCACGTCGAGCCTCGAGACGTTTTTTTTTTCTTCCGTTACCTTAATCTTTTACCTAATTAAAAGAGTTTGCGCGAGGCATTAGCCGAATAATTAAATACGCAGCTCTTTTTTTTTTATTCATTTAATTTTTCGCTTGTACTTCTCAATTCTCTAATTACGGGATACGTGGGGTTGGTCGACTGTGTATCGAGGAGGTTGTGATAAATTATCCTTACAACAGATGGAAGTCTGAGCGACACGGCGGTCGGTCTACACCCCGAGGATCAGTCTCGGAGGGGTCGCAAGAGTTCACCGGGCAGCAAAAGCGGAAGCGGAAGCAGTAGCGGAGGCGGAAGTGCCTCTCAGTACCAGGCCGGACTCGGAAAGAAGAGCAACAGCACCAGCCAACTATCCGCGACAGGTAACACATCGCTTTGCCCGATTTCTAATATACGTATGTGTATACTAACTTCCGCATAGAGTACCACCGTCTATAGTATGTAAACCCTAACGATCGACTTCTCGATCGACTAGCGTGAACACGAATGCGTGGTCCAAACAATTTAACGTCTCGGCGATTATTTTTGCACCGAGTAATTAACAATGTACTAAAATCAATTGAATTTCACACATTCCAATAGTCGTCCTAAACATGTTTCTTTTTTTTATATGACGATTTCAGTGAAATAAATACGATTTTTTTTTTCAATCGCACATTTTGTTTTATTTGGATCTGAGCAATATACTGTACATTTTTTTAAATTTAATGTACCGGACTGGAAGTTTCTACGCAAAACCTGGTATATCAAATTTAATGTACAATTGTAATAATGTACAATTTAATGTACAATTGTGATTAAGTACTTTCAAAGTCAAATTAAAGTAAAAACGATAAAGTATTCCCAATGTTTTTAATACACTGAACAGTAATTTTTCATCATAATTGTACGTGAAATTTAATATACAGGTTTGCATAATAATTTGCAGTCCGGTACATTAAATTTCGTACGATTTTTTTTCACAGTGTATATTCAACTTAAAAGAAATCTTACATGGCGACAGTGGAAGAAAAATCTTCGATTGATTTTAGTAATTTTTTTTTCTCAGTGCAATAATCTTAAAACGCTCGAGCTTGAAAGAAAATATACATGTGCGAAATATATGGCACAAAACATATGACACATTTGTTGGTTCGATGCCAAAAGGGCTTATCAATACGCAGCTGATACGCCCTTGTGGCGTTAAATCGTCCATTTATGCATATATATAATTTTTTTTTGTACGTTCGAGAAAAAAAAAGAAAACAAGTTTCTTCTACGAGTATCTGTGGTGATCGATGTAACTGAAATTGATCAAATTGACTTATCCTAGATTATTTATACGTAATACGTAAATTTTGGGATACACTTGAATACTATATATATACATATATATATATATATAATTAGAATAGGTTTATTGTTCTCTCTCTCTCTCTATTCAGTAGTTTATAGTAAAAAATGAAGAAAAAACAAGACCGATGTGCTTTCGTGTTTGCCGTGGAAAATTAACGATAATAGGTGCATTAAAAAAATGTACGTTTCTCGCACGTTCGGTATAAGTATAGCGAAAGCGCATCGATTATTTTACGGCGAGTATCGCAACTCGTTAAAAAATTCTAATCGTATTTCTATTGTTTTCTCTGATACAATTTCTTCACTCCATCACTCGTCATCTACCGCGTCTTCTCTTCGAACACTACACTAAAAAAAAAAAAAAAAAAAAAAAACAACAACAACAACAACAAACCATTCACAAACAACGACACCTCCACCGCTCTCTCGTCGCTGGGATTCTTCGGCAACCGAAACGCACTGTTCAATCCACAAAACAAATTCGTCGATCGATCGGCGGACCGGTCGACTCTTTCTCTCTGTACAACTCTCAATCGCGACTGACTCGGACTGCAAAACAATCCACGTCAACAACAAATCAAAACTCTCACCTGTTCATCTTGCACAAAAAAAATTACACGAACGAACGATAAATATATTTAAAAAAAAAACATAATAACTTGGACACAACACGAAAACGCGTCAACATAATATACACGGATTAAAAACAAAACAAAAATACAAACTTTACTCGATATAAAATCGACGACAACAACAACAACGGACGAATCTACGAAAAATAAAAAATGTGAATGAAAAAAAAAAAAAAACGAAACCATAACGTGCTACGTGCGTGTCTGTTGGTGGTACATGCGTTGGCGAGGAAGGGCGAAAGCGTCGTCTCGGCTTCGGGAAGAAGGGGAAGTCGTCCTTTACAGTTCACAGGAGCGAGGAGGTACTGCCGGATGACTCGACGAGCGGAAGGAGTGGAAGACAGCCGAGCTCGGCGAGCAGTGACGGCGAAGGAAGTGGCGACGGGGACAGGTCCGACTTAGTTATCAATCTCTCACAAGGGAGCTTTGATCCCGTAGATTGTTGTTTTTATTATCATTTATTCTTCACATTGAGTTACTAAAAAAGAGCTTTTTTTAATTTCCGATGTTAATCGAATAATTACGTACGATCTCGTTTCTTTTTAGAATTTGATTTTGAAATATTAATTTTGATTGTATATAAATACGATTTAATTTCAATTATCGATTAACCTTCTTGACCGGACCATCCAATAGAGTTGCTCGGCGAGGTCAATCGAGCCCTCCCCCCTCCCCCCAAGAAACGTGAGTACACTCTGTGCGAGACGGAAGTTTCAGCGAGAAGATTCGAATTGTATGATTCGAGAAAACAAAAAAAAAAGAGAGAAAAGTAATAACGAAAGAGAGAAACGTTTTAAAATAATCCTACCAACGAAGACAATTTATAACAAGAACAACCACATCCAACAACGAAAAAAAAACTACACACTGAACATCACTATGTATTAATTATTGCGATTTAGTGGCTGTTTAAACGTGAGGTCTGGCTCGTAGTCGCTGGGCGCTCCGCTTATATATTGTTTGTTCCAATGTGTAAAATGTATCGTCCGAAGCACAATCTGTCAACCTTCAGCCAAGTTCCCTGACTGCGCGCCACCGAAACGTTAGACGCCCTTAGAGCCTGATAATACGATTGAAAAATATATTAGCAGCCGAAACTATTCCTTCCTAGATGATCTTACGTGGTACATTCGTCGTGATGAGCAACGGACATCGTAATACTTTGAAAAAAAAATCGTAAGATTTTTAAAAAGCTGAAATTGCCGTTACTCCTATAAAATGAATGTACCACGGTGCAAATCCGCAACCACGTAAAACTAGTGCACAAAGCGTATATATGGAAGCGTGACAAATATTATCACAAATATATTTAGAAAAAAAATTATAACAAGAATAGTGTGAGGAGTGATCGTTGCCGATTTCTCGTATTTAACAAAATATCATGAGAATGTCTCGTTGTGTAACAGCTTTTTATTATTATTATTATTATTATTATTATTATTATTATTATTATTACTATTATTATTATTTATTTATCTATAGAGACTAGAGATTTCGAGAGCCTTTAAGTTCGTCCCAACTTCCTTCGCCACTTTGCTCCTAATTTTTTCGTTGCCTCGTGGCTATATATTGGTAGCACGGTAGGTCGGTCACGAAATCGGGTGCTCTGGAAATGATAAAATTCGTGCTTTTGCACCAACACTGTACGGGAGATATAATTTGAAAAAAAGCACCAGACGAGAATCGCACTAATATTGTCGTTCTCCAGAGCCTTGCGATTCGCGTGTACATAAATATTCGATATTTAAAAAAAATGTCTATATTACATCTATACATTGATTAATTTTGATATTATGTTGTATGTATATTTGATATAAACGCACTTGAATATTATTATTATTATTTCGATGTTGTGTCACGTTTCGAATATATCTTAAGAAATATAGGAAGGTATCCGTGGCTGTGTTTGAACATAAATCGTCATTTAATTATTGTTTGAGTGGATTATTATTAATTTTTTTAATTGTAATCTGCAGCCGCGGAGCACCGGATGGCTTCTGATGCCGAGACGCGAATCGTAACTCTCTTGTCTTGTCGGCGGCTTGATATTATACAAAAAAAAATATTTTATCCTGCGATTAATTTTTTGCTCTGCTCTACTTACAGCGCAAAAAAAAATTCTCGCAATAACGATTAATCGAGTTAATGCGTTTTACATAAAATGCCATCCACAAGTAATCTATATTATAATAATTAATGCCGTAGAGTAGTTATTGGCCTTGAAGTTTTTCTCTCCTAGGGTAATCAATTTACTAGCTGAGTTAAAGAAAAAAAAATTAATACTACCATTTATATTTACGATATATTATTGAGACTGGATAGACTAGAAGGCAATGATCATACTTAGCGCTCGTGGCTTAGTTCAAACTTTGTTAAAGATAATCTATCACTCCTTTATAATTGCGCTTTCGTTATTGAATCTCGACGTTTACAGGAACTCCGGCGAGCGACGATACATCCTCATGCAGTAATCTTGTCTCCAAAGTGTTCTATCACAATCGCGAGTCAAAGACAAGAGTCAGAGAGGAGATTCGAGAGATTAAAAAAATTCGTAAAGAGAGACTGAGAGAGAAAGGATTGAAATAATAATAATAATTGAAAAGAGTGACTGGAAGTGAAGTTGTATCGAGCGTCTGAGAGCGACAAAATTGCAATTGTGATATCTCGAAAAAAAAAAAAAAAATCGTTCATTAATCCAACATAGGTGCGACGATCCACTCTCGTCGTCTTTGTATCTGTCAGAGGCTGGCGAAAGCGCGCTGGTTCGAATTGTCCAGATAATGTCTCGAGGAATGAGCGATAGTTAGCGAAGAATTTCTTCTGTTTGGTTTACAACGCAGAATGCGGAGTCGTCGGAAGCGGCGGCGTACTTGGTGACCCCCGGGGTTCCGGTTTGTCGAGCCGGAAGCGGAACAGCACGCCGAGCAGCTTCCAGCGTTCCCAGGAGGTTGTGCCGCCCTATCAGCGTCTCGGCACGAGCAAGCAGGGTGGCTCGTTCGTCAACGACACAGCCGGAAGTCTCAACTCGATCTCTAGTTCCGAAGCAAGCTCGTAAGTAGTGAAGCCTCGCTCTTCGGGGCGTAAAGTAAAAAAATTTAAAAAAATGAATAAAAAAAAATTAAACAATATCTAGGAGGCGTGTTACTCTCTCGCGAGTTCCTCTCATTCTCTCTCTTTATCTCTCTTTCTCTGTCTCCAAACTCTCTGTCTCTCACAAAACACTGTCTCGCTATTTTTAATTTATTTATTTGTGTTCGTTTATCCGCGAAAACTGTTTCTCTTTTCCTTCTGTCCTGGAAGCTCGCGGCGCATCAACACTACCCTGTGTCTCTTGTGTCTCGTCCACCTCGTGTTTATCATAATCTGTGAATTTTATACACCGCAGAGAGGCAACACTCCAGTACTTTTTTAATTTTTTTTTATAAAATCCACTTATAATCGTGTGTGTTCTATTATACTTCTGAGTGTACAAATTCTTGTTGCTCTTTGCGGGTTAATAATATTTGTATATACTGATACTATTATTATGTACGTGTATAAGTGTGTGTATGTGAATGTATCTCCTGTCTCCTGTCACTCCTCTCGTTATTTAAAAAACAATCAAAAAACAATAATTTTTCTCTCTCTGTCTCTCTGTCTCTCACTCACTGGTTTTTAATAATTGATATATTTTATTCGTCACGAATTTTTGTCCTATTATCCCCCCCCCCCCCCCCCCCCCGGCCCGCGAACCAAATTGCCTGCTCCTTTTTTGTCCCGTCAGTTTATCGGTATCTCTCCTGTTATCGTCCATCCAGCTAAATTTATTTTCACATCCCAAATTTATTATCGATGTTATTGTCGTCTTGGCTTACTGCTTGGTTGCCGCAAATGTTCTGCACTAAAACTCGATGCACAAACGTTAAAGATTTATTACATGACACGCACCGTTCGTTCAAATTATTCTCCACGCTCTGTTCGATGATGGAATTGAAATAAAAAATGATGACTCAACGTTTAAGCGAGACAATGCCTAATAGTAATAACCAAGCAGGAAATGAGATCGCATCATCGATCTTCGCCACAACCGAAGGAGTCGGTAACCGATGTAGTAGTGCTGCTTAAATTAAACTATAAATTTAATAGTACTTAAATATTTACCGATAGTTTATCTAGTCAACGTCAATATTTAATTTAACGAGACAATTTTACTTCCAACTTAGCTAGAATTTAAACGGAACGAATTACCGTCGTCGAGATAATTATTTTTAAACGAAATTATAAAACTTTGTTTACGAATATAATGCTGCGTTTATGTTAATCATATTATAATTATGTAATTATGTGTTTAAACGTTAGTTCATAACTGTATACTACGTCGATAACTCCTCGTACAGGATATACATTATTATTATCATTATTATTTCTTTTTATAGTGACGTTCACTGCGTTACGACGAATTATTTATTGATCTTGTTGATAGGGATGCTGGTCGCGGTGCGCGAGCGACCGAAGAAAAATGTTGTCATCGAAGTTTGTATATAGTTTTCGATGGCATGATTTTCTTTTTTTTGTATGGGAATGATAATTATTTTTAATCGTCTCGCTGTCGGGAAAATAATGCATTTTATAAAGATAAACCGACAACGTGACGAAACGAAGATTTGCGTGTAGCATGAATTAAAATTGCATGCGCCAATTACGTAATAGAGCTTGATTTTTTTTTATTCTCTAAAACAATACACTAATTATTATATTTACTATAACTATGATCGTCGTCTCTGTCATCTTCTCTGTGTGTACATAATAATTCTCAATACTCACAACACGAACACTACACTCTTATATATATTTTATATATATTTATATATATATACATATGTTTATATATATATATATATATATATATATATGTAATTTAAAAAAACGTGAGTTCTTCTTGTTCTCTGAAAATTTTATGAGGTGTGTGAATTTCTCTTCTTCTGAACTTTCGTCGGAGTACGAGTAAAGTACGTGGGTATCCAGGGCCCTCGTGTCTCTTGCCTTGGGTGTACTGTGGGGTCGGGAGCGACGAGGCAGTAAAAAAATAACAAATCTATCAAATTTATTTCTCTCTCTGGTCCTTCGCATATCCTTCGAAAATTCGATCAACGTCAAAGATACGCTCCGTTGGATCGTCCGGTATTCTCTTCTTTTTTTCTGTTACGTTTTGTTAATTTTTGTTTTCTCTTCTACCTCGATGTTTTTATTTTATCGATTTCGGAGCAATCAGAGGATATGCCGGGATATATCTAACATGTGTATTTTTTATTTTCGATAATGGCAGTTGGTCTCCTAGCCGAAGAATGGCTGGCGAGGGCGGTCAGTTGAGCGAATTCATCGACGGTCTGGGACCTGGACAATTGGTAGGAAGACAAGTACTCGGCGCCTCGTCGCTCGGCGATGTTCAACTCGCGCTTAAACACACTAAGGGATACCTCGAAGTCGAGGTTGTTCGGGCGAGGGACCTCCAAGCGAAACAAGGCAGCAAAGTGTTGCCAGGTATGTCGCCGCTCCAAAAATAATTTGAGGCTAGACTCGCCTTTTGTCGGACATTTACAGGTGCATTATCAGGCATTTTTTTAAACAGAATTGTTGTGCTTATTGCAATGAATCTGAGTGAATATTTCTATTTATATTATTACGTAATACAGGCATTTCTTTTTCCACGCAATATCTAATCCTTGAGGTGGCAAGTTGCGTTGCAGGGCTGTTTTACGATCTGAACCGCAACTGCGACTGTTCCAACGATCTGAAAAATAGAATCCAGGCATATCTTTAATCAGACGACTAGTCTCTACCGTTTGAACTAAGATCTTTCTTTTGTTGACAAAATGTCGACACAATTCCGAAACCTTCAAATTTTTCATTGTTTCTGTAAGGCTTAGTATTTTCCTACTACTCGTAATTTCGGAATGTGAAAGTTGTCCGTACTCCGGACGATAGCGAGATGTTCTCTTAAGGAGTGAATCTCGTTACATTCCCAACCAGAAGGGAGATTCAGAGAGTATTTTGAATACTTCCGAATGGGACAAAAATCTGAAAAAAATCAACCATTCGGAAGGTACTAAAAACACTGATTTTACATATTAATCATTTTTAAAAATTGGGCTGAAGGACTTAGGTCGATGGCCCGTTGGCAATAGAGATACAAATACATACTGTTAATAATATCTTAAATGTATCGATCTGCGCACTATGCCAAACATTGTCAATAATACAATTACTACTATCACCCATTCAAAAAAGATGAAAATTGAAATTTTCATATCGCTTCCTCATAAAGTTGAAGATTGAAGTTTTCATGTCGCTTTCTCATAAGGTTCCTTTATTCGCGAAGCTTCTTTTATGAGGAAGCATTGTCTGTATTTTTGGCTTCCTCATAGAGGAAGCTTCGCGAATAAAGGAACCTTATGAGAAAGCGACATGAAAATTTCAATCTTCAACTTTATGAGGAAGCGACATGAAAATTTCAATTTTCAACTTTTTTCAACGTCAACGTAGAGTTTTATGCAAAACGGTTGACCGATTCAGGTTCAGCGCGTAAAAAAATATTCCATCGTCACGTTTCACTTTGTCGAATCTGCGTTTAGCGCGAAAAAATACATGGAAGTATGCGCTCCCGAATTTTTTTTGCCCTTTCGATTTTTATTCCAGTATTCCTAGTGATACCTCTTTATCTAGCTTTTTAATCCCGTCATATCCATCGTCTCGTGTATGTCTTACTGTAGATCACGATAGGCACCTGGGTTTTTCCGCGATGCCATCGGAAAGCAAAGAAATCGTTGTTTACAAATACCTAAAATCACTCATTTTTGCAATTTTGGCTATAAAAACGCCTAGGAAACTTTTTCGTTAGTCGTCGCTCCGGGACTGTAATTCCATATATTTTTCCACGCTGATCACGAATGTGACACTTATTTTATACGTAGATGAACATTTGATACGAAAAAATGCGTCTAAAAAAAAAAAAAATCATGAAATTCAAAAAATTCAAAATGACATAAAATTTAAACGGTTCGATCGATTTTCCTGAAATTGTAATGGGATCATCGGGTGATGATATTCTATCTGTATACGCGTTTTTAGCCCGATAGCTAAAAAATTGCGAGCGCTAGAGCGCAAACAGACATTTTTGAAGAAATTAAAAATGGCGTACAAAAAAAACAACTGAAAATTTTTTGATGACATTTCCACCAAACATTGACTACTGATCGTACATGATGTGTGCCAAATTTCAGCTTGATCGGTCCAGGCGTTCTTGAGTTATAGCGATTTGAATTTTGCACGTCCATTGCATGTGATTTCTCGACGTTTTGGAACATTCTGAACATGTTTTCATTAAAATCTCGAATTTTTTTTGAAAATTGCTTAGCAACAAAGCCGGCAGCCCAACTTCTTCTTGCCAAAATTGATTCGTCACTTCATCCACATACATATGAATTTTTCAGATATTTATCTAATTGTTGTTTTTAATTTTTTTCGTTAAAAGTCACGAAATTCGGATATGTTTTCGCAAAAAGACTACGCACACACTGAAGGTATCCATGTTCTGGAAAATTAATAGAAAATATTAGCAAATAAAGCTTAAACATTTTTTCGACAAACGTGGTTTTTGAAACTTAGAAAAAGATCGGAAAAAATTAATATGTATTCTGATAAATTGACGAATCAATTATGGCAAAAAAAAGTTAGGTTGCCGGCTTTTTTGTTGAACCATTTTTTTTCACTTGTTTGTCAACAACTTTTTCGAATGATTAGTATGGAAATCAATAGTTGATTTTTTAAGATTTTTGTCCCATTGGGAAGTATTCAAAATACTCTCTAAATCTCACTTTTGGCTGGAAATGCAATGAGACTCCCTCCTTAATAGGCCCTCAAAATTTGAATTGAATCTGTTTATTGGTGGCTGAGATATTACGGTCCTAAGTTGCAAAAAGACAGTCATGCAGGGCAGTTTGTACCATCTTAAGGATTCAATATCATGTGACAAAAAAATGCCTGCATTATGTAATAATATCAATAAAAATATTCACTCAGTTTCATTGCAACAAGCACAAATATTTTCTTCAAAGGAATTCGTAATAATACACTTAAAAATGCCCAAAAAGACGACGCTACCCTTAATAAAAAAAGAAGAAATATCTTAAAACAATTCTTTTTTTCACCAATAAAATTGTATTGCAGCGCCCTACGTAAAAGTTTATCTGGTAAACGGAAAGAAGTGTATAGAGAAAGCGAAAACGACAACGGCGAGGCAAACTCTGGATCCTTTCTATCAGCAACCACTGGAATTTAGACAAAATTTTCAAGGCTGCATACTGCAGGTGAGAAAGTAGAAAAAACGTCGCTTCGATTTATTCACAAAAAAGGTGGCACTTATTTACTTCTGATTTAAAAAAAAATTGTTTCAGGTCACGGTATGGGGTGACTATGGCCGGTTAGAGGGGAAAAAAGTGTTCATGGGCGTTGCGCAGATAATGCTGGACGATCTGAACCTCAATGAGATGGTGTTCGGGTGGTACAAGCTCTTTGGCACCACGTCCCTGGTCAGTGGGCCTCCTTCCCTTGTCTTGTCCCGACGCTCCTCCGCCGCGTCCCTCGACTCCCTAAAACTCTAACGTGCTGGCTGATGCTTAATTGAAAACTCCATTCGCTATCTAAACTAATTGCGAATTAAAATCCAGGAAACCACGTTAAAATTTCATTCGACAAAAGCGAACGAGAAAAAAATATGTTTCGCTATCTTAATGAATCGATAATTATTTCGTAAAATTGTCGATTTTAATTAACGACTGAAGTTCCTGCAAAAAATCAATAAAAAATGCGAAAGCAATTCTTATACTCTCCGCACCAGCCACACTGAATAATGTGTTTGTTAACGATTACGTGAGACTGCGACGAGGCGTGACTGGCGGCTCTGAATACGGTTGTTTAACGATGTGACTAGTGAGTGCAAGTCGCTCGAGGGAGCGCGAACAATTGTTTCTTCTGAATGAATGTCTAAAGGGAGCGAATGTGTGGATATCATTCTAGAGAGACGACAAAAAAAAAAATCCGAAAGAATAAGAAACTAAAATGACACAGCTAGCACATCACATATCATGTACGGCATATCAGATCGAGCTACTAGTCTGTTATGTAGACTAGCTGTAGACGTAGCGGCCATGTATCCGGAGCGCCACATAGCTTTAGGTACGCACTGAGATCAAGGCATCGTACGTAGTTTTCTTTTAACGAAGATTACACTTTGGCACCGTGGCTTCTTCCTCGTTATTCTAGGTTAAATTTTTACACACTATTGAGTACTATCTACGCGAATACTCATTAAAGTGCCAACGTGAAATCTCCAAGATTTGTCGTTAACAGTGTTTCTTATTCGATTAACTAAGTCTTTTCCCATTATTTGCTTGATCACCTGAAAAAAAACAACATTAACCCCTCGCTGTCGCTTTTAACTTCATCAAAAGACTAACGATGGAGACGATTAAAATAATTTCCATTTTGATCCTCGTAGAAAAAAAAACATGTGATGAACCATATTTCCACGAGTCTCTATATCGATTATTATATACATTTTCGAGTTTCCTAGAACCGAGGTAAGTCCATGCCGTATTCGGAGTCCTGTGTGTATAAAAACCGTTTCCGCATAACAAAACAAAAAACATACTAAAACATTGCGTGAAAAAAAATACCGAAAAACTACCCTTAAATGCGTTGTCCAAGTAGACGTCGAAAAACAAAAATGTGTGTTTTGTCCATCCTTGCATGCATTCAATTTTCTTAATCTCACCACAAGAATCGGAGATCGGCGATGATTAATCGTTTGTTTAATTTATTTTCAGTGAAATCAATGGTGTTCGAGTGAACCGCAGGCCGACATAAACTCGAACGTGTTGTGTTAGTACAATAAAGTGTTAAACGAAATGGAGGAAGAAAAAAAAGAAAACGATTAAGTGACGATCGCGGGATCACTTCCGACCGAAGTGTATGGAGGGTCGACGGAACAAGGGAAAAAAAGCCGATTCGTTGCCGAAACGATCGATGCCTTCCGGGAACGGGCGGGTTCGTAGAAAAAAGAAAAGAAAAAAAAACATTATGAATAAAATAAATGGTGATGGATTCGACTAAAAATATTATGGATGTATTGGTAAAAAAAACGCATAGTCGGAGCAGAGAGCCGACATGAACTATAAATACTATAAATATATACATAAACATATTAGATATAAAAATATGAGACGTTACTATATTTGTATATAATATTGGACACGCCGTGCAAGGGTTTTTAAAATCTATAGACCTCGTTTATTATAACTGCTGAACTGTCGGAGGTATAAAAAAAACAAACAAATATATTATATATATATATATACTGATAGAAAAAAAGAAAACAAAAAGTAATTGGGGTTTGAAAGAATTTGTTTCGGGGGCGAGTGGCCGCGCCATTGAACATTGTTCATCTCGTCGATTATTAAATAATTATAATTTACGTTGGTTGGTTGATGTACGTAATCGTCGCAAGCGTGTATACCTACTGTAAATAATTGTATAACTTAAGGATGGGGCGATGGGTATGCGCGCACAAACGAGTTTGAATGCGTGACTGACAATGAGCCGTCGTATATACGAGAGAAAATTTCGTTTCTTTTTTTTTTCGACCGGTGCGCGAATTCAGCCTCGAACGATCGAATACATAAATTACGCGATCGTGATTATCGTTACGAATAAACGCGAGAGTGCAACAGAGGCGCATGTTTTATTGTCTTTTCTTTATTCTCTCGTTTGTCTCAAGGCTGTAACAGATCGCGATTGGTGATAGATTTTTTTGCGAGGCACATTCACACAATTATATTGAAGAAGAACAACGCTTGGCATACCTTTGTATTTGAATTGTGTATAGCTGTTGATCGTCATCATGTTAAAAGTAACCTTCCGAAAAAAAAAATCTGTGTTTCGCACTTATAACTCGCACGCAGACACAAGCCGTTTCTCGTATTAACGAAAAGCTGTTCCCACCGTCCGATTCCAACCACTCGAGCATCGTAGAAGTAAAAAAAAACCAATTGCACACGCATACGAGGCAACAAGAGTAATATTACGACAAGAAAAAAATATGAAATTCGAGGAAAGATTAAAAACACAGAACACACACAGACACAACAAAAACACGATGAAACGCATTCGCTTCTCGTAGAGAATCAAGAATTACTCATCTTCAATTGTAACGGTTCTTTCTTTTTTATTTCCGTGGAATATTGATACATAATTTTCACATTATTTTTTTTAAGGAATCTGATCTACGAATTAGAGGCATAAATATAGTTTTAAACCCTCTCAGTTTCGGAGTGGAGGGCTGAGCCAATCACCGCCCCGTGGAAGTCTCCTACTCCACCCTGCGCACTTGCGCGAGTACAAGATATTTTAGGGCAGAGCCCCCGGCACTGCTTCAGTGGGAAGCCAAGCTGTGTGCGGGCTCACGTGACTCGGACTGGGAACGGTACGGGCGAAGGGAAAGTTGGGTCAGTTAGCTGTGTCGCGTTAACGTTCTGCGTAGAATCGGGCTCATATCTTCTCGTTTTTCTTTTTCGCGTACGATAGGACAGGGTTAGGAGGGGCACAGCGAAACATTAATTCATTGCTCGGTCCACGCATTAATCGTCGACTTAATAATTTCTCAATTATTTTTTATGAATCAGAGTCACGCGTTATAAATATCGTTTCTAACTGTCTCATACTCGGTTTCAAGGTTAGAACGAATCAGAATCACGGGCTATAAATATTGTTCTCTTGACGCATGTGCGTAAAATTCCGCTTTCAGTTGATGCGAAGTGAGCGCATAAAGCACTTTTTCGCTTCGCGTGCGAGAAATATACTGCGTGTGCGAACGCACGCGATATTCTTTCTTCTCGCATTAGTGTGAGAAAGCGGCTTTCTGCACACGCATCCCGAAAACGTAGGTTTGATTTTCGTCAATTCGTTAGGAAAAATTATGTTGACGTCTCGCTCGTCAAGTGCGAAAAAACTTTTTCTGACGAGTGTGAGTTTGCAGCACGAGTCGAAGGCGAGTGTGGCAATTACCCGACACGAGTTAAGAAAACGTATTTCTCGCGAGTATCGTAAAACGTTTGTTTCACAGGGTGTGCAAATGGGGGTTTTCACGCACGCGAAGCGTGTGCAAAACCGCCATTTTGCCACCCAGTGAAATAAATAACTGTTCTTACTCGCGCATAGTGCAGATGCCAATCACCGCGTCGCGTGAGCCTCCAGCTGCGCGTCGAGATACTGCGCACATAAAAGCGTCCTCGATACTCCCTCAGTAGGAAACCGACGGTGCACGGTCGGGTCACGTCTCGTGACTTTGAGAATTGAGAACTTTTGCTGCGAGCGCGTGCTGCAAGTGCTGAATGTCGGGACTTCGGTCAGCCGTCAGCCGAATCGTGATAACTATTCACAAAAAATCGCTCTTCTATTTTTTTGTTTTTTTTTTCTTTGCTTTTCGGCACGATTTTCGCGTACATCGCGGGAGGGGGGGAGGGGGGGGGGGGGCTCGGGGCAGCAAAGTATCAATTCACTGTTCGTGCCACGCACTACTTGTCGATTCAATGATTTTCTAATTACTTTTTGCGAAACAAAATCACGGCGTATAAATATCGTTCGTAACTTTGTCAAACTCGGAGTCAAAGTAAGCGCGAATCAAAATTACGGGACGAAAATATCGTTTCTACCGCTCCGATTCGAAGCGAAAGTGAGAGCCAATCACCGCGTCGCGTGAGCCCCCTACTCCGCTCGAGCTTCCGCGCGCATAGACCGTTTCGGAAGCGACCCCGATACTCGGACAGTAGAGTACCGAAAGTTGCGAAAGTTCGACGGTGTTGTTGGTGGTGCGCGCCACTCGTGCCGAACGTCGCTAGTTGCGCCGGTCAGCTGATAGGGTTAACCGGATCCGTTTGGCCTGCCGTTTCATTTCTTCGTTCTTACCGTGACGAGACAACGAGAGCTATCGGAGATAAACGACCGTCGGATTGTGCGATTCTTTTCAAGTATGTAATGTTTCTTAATAACAAAACAAAAAATATCCTTCACACCGCGATTATAAAACGGGAGAGAATTTCACCCACGAGTGTGATGATGTAACATTCGTCGAACTGCATTTTCGCTAGAGGAACAATGAGCCTGGAAATAGGAATGGGGAGGGGGAAATGAAATATTTCAGAGGGCCGCCGGAGATGAACAAGTGGGAGATATCTTATCATATCTACATAACGTGCTTAAAAATTAGAAATCGAAACAAACAAAAAAAAAAGAAAATACTAAAAAAATAAATAATGAAAAAAACACACAAAGGAGGATTTTTTACTCGTGAAACGTAAACTGATCGTAGAGTCTATAACGAGATACCAAAACCGAAACATGTAAGTATTGTGAAAATTACTATAAGGTGATTTCTAAGTAAATTTTGCAAGTGTACGGAGTTTAGTCACAGGGGGTCAAATACGAATAATAAGAAAAAAAAACCACACAGACACACACAATACAGACACACATATATATATATATATATATATATGATGAGATAAAAGTAACAAAAAACTATACACAAGAGACACACTGTAATAGTGAACGAGAATGGATTTAACAAAAAAAAAAATATACAAGACTAATAAATATGTAAAACACGTTCAGTTTGTAATTCGCCAATCGACGCGTCCTTTGGATTCTCTGCAAAAATTTCTTCGACCTTCAATCAAATTTCGAGGTCGGCCCTTTGTTTACGACAAAATTATCCGACACGATGGCCAAGAACGTTTGCAAAGGATTCATCGTCGCCAAATGGTTAACGCTTAAAACATGAAAAAAGAAAAAATTTTGCATATCCTATTCAAACTTAGAACTTCGATAAAAATACGAACGCTGGACGGAGAGCATGTGGACGAGGGAAATTCGCGTGGGGGAAAAAATAGATTAAAAAAAAAAAATTGGCTCGTATCGTCGTTGTTTTGTTCTCGTCATATCTAGGGAATTATCGCACGAAGAACGTAATGAGTGTACCAGAGCAGCCGCACACGGAGAGCGAATAATAGAGATTGTACGGGACAACAAAATACGTAAAAAAAAAAACAACATATACATACATATATATGTATCAAACTCGACATGATTTTTTAATCGACATTTCGAAGACCCGAGAAAGCACTGGGGAAAAAGCACCCTCGATCTCACGTGTATAATGTTAACGTAAAAAAAAGTGGAAAACGGGGAAATAATAAAAAAAAAATTAAAAAATTGCACCTACGCCATTAAATATTGTAAAGGCATCGGGTGAACAATTGGTGACGACGCATTGCATGAATTTTAAATTTTACAAATTCACTTTAAGGATGCGCTATGCTTCGTTTAAAACCGCAAAATGGCACAGCAAGAGTTACGAGCGAATTCGTGCGACATTTTCATCGATCGTTTTTCTATCGTTTTTTAAAAATTTTTTGTAAGTTTCTTTCTTTGTCTTGTTACGATAAAGTTTCGCGATTGATCGAGAGAACGAAATATAAAATTTGCAAAGAATAAGTAAAAAATTTAACATAGCGATTCTTAACCCTTGCCTTGCCGATTTGTAAATAAGCATGCTCAATCTTTAGACCGAATGTGAACGCACGCGCGCGATTAATCATGGGACACGCGAGTGAAACTTAATCGTAAATAAGGGATCGAATGAGTATGAAGAGAAAAAAATTCATAACACACACACAATTAATATCTGACTTTGTACCTATATATTAATTAAATTAATGGAATGAAAAAAATAAGTAAATAAATAAATAAATTTAAAAACTTAACGATATTGTCGCGATCGTCGGTGTGATTGCGATCTTTGGACGAGGGTTAAGGGGTACAGCGATAAAAAAAATAACGACAGAGAAGACTTCGTCATCGGTGGCTGCACCGATGACGAAAAAAAATAAAATAAACGCATCGAATGCAACTTTCCGTTTATCGAATGGGTATTTGTATAACGTACGAGAAAGCCAAGGGGTACAACCACTTTTGTCAAATTTTTAGTGAGCCAACGTAGGGGTTCGAAAATAAATAATAAAAAATTACCACAAGCAACAACAAACAAACAAACAAAAAACACTTAAATGCATTACGAGATCGTACGGGAGTGTCGCGGGTATCAAGAGATATGAAAAAAAAAAACAATGCCAACAATTTATTAATTATCATATTAATTACCAATTACCTTGTAGAACAAGTCCAACGTAGTATAGGCTACCTTGTATCTTGTACTAAAAAAAAAAAATAACAATTGTCTCGCGTTCGATTCGTGCACGTCGCTTGATCGATATTATACTCGATCGCAAATTCAGATCGCTGGAAAAGGTGGGGCGATGCGCGAGTCGAGCGTGACGCGTCGATCCTTATACCTTACTATTAACAGCAAAAAAAAAGAAAAAAAAAAAGAAGAAATTACAAGACGGAGGCGCAAACGAAGAAGGAAAAACAAATTATTACTCGAGTACCGTTAGAGCGAGATATCTGAGAGACAGGCTTCGTACATTTCTAATTTTTGTCGATGGATGAAAGAGGGAAAGAGCGAGCGACAGCGAGAGTTCGTGTCTTATTGTTTACCTCGTCGTGCGAGTGTGAGAGAACGAGAGCGCACGAATAAAAATTTGCGAGCGTATGCGAGAGCGTGAATTAATCTCCCAGAACGAAAGAAGAATAAATTACGAAGAAGGAACGAACCTAAGCAGTATGATTAGACGAAGTGCCATGACGAACCAGCGAGAAACCGAGGGTCCAAAGAAAGAAAAAAAAAAACGTCCCGGTCATCGGAGGAAGATCTTATTGACCTTGAGAAAGAAAGTGGGAGCGAGTGAGAGTGAGGCAGGGAGAGGGACAAAGGTGAGAGAAAGGTCATTTGTTTTTCAATCGAAAACTAAAAAAACAATACACAGGGAACAAAAGGCGTGTTTTTTGGAGACTGTATATATTGTATGCGCGCGATCGAAGCCCACGGGACGAATCGACTTATTAACTAGTGTATTAAATAATAGAGTTGATAAAAAAAAAACCGAAAAACAAATTCTCCCTCGGCTTCTCGATGGCTCCTCGTGGCACTGTTAATATATAAAAAAAAAAAAACGTTAGTGACTGTATCCAGTATAATATACCAGATAAAAGATACCCCCAATGCCAGACATGGCGTGTGACAATAAAGTGATTCCATGATAAGCTTGTGCATAATTGATCCAATATTTTTTTTTTATTTCTTATCAATCTCCATCAATAAAAAATCGAAAGTGGAATTTCAAGCTCGCTTCGGTACCTCTCGAAAAATCGAACGAATTTATCAACGGTCGTTCAATTCTTGGAAATATCAGTGCGCCGCTGCCTTACCGACTTGTAGGGGTAAGTGCAGCAGCCTGCGGCAGGTTCCTACAGTTCTGCGGCTGCACCCGAACGTGATTCGGGTTTCGGCCTTTCGGTGGCAGCACCGGTTATCGATATCTGTCCCTGTAAACTACCCCGAAGCAAATCATCCCTCTGACGGTTTATAAAAATTGCAAAATTATAATACGAAAATTAAAATAAAACAAAATTAAATGGAATTCCCTGGCCGAATCGTTTATCGGAGGTTAAATCGGATAAACCGGTTGAACCAAGTCTGGTTCGACTAGGTACCGACCGGTAGGGACAACCGCGACAGCCTGCAGCAGATTCCTGCATTTCTGCAGTTGTACGTCAATACTCATTTATCCCGCGACGGGAAGAGCGATGCCCGAACGTAATTCGGGCTTCGTCACTTCGGTGGCGGCACCGGTTATCGATATCTATCCCTATAAACTACCCCGAAGCAAATCATCCCTCTGACGGTTTATAAAAATTACAAAATTATAATACGAAAATTAAAATAAAACAAAATTAAATGGAATTCCCTGGCCGAATCGTTTATCGGAGGTTAAATCGGATAAACCGGTTGAACCAAGTCTGGTTCGACTAGGTACCGACCGGTAGGGACAACCGCGACAGCCTGCAGCAGATTCCTGCATTTCTGCAGTTGTACGTCAATACTCATTTATCCCGCGACGGGAAGAGCGATGCCCGAACGTAATTCGGGTTTCGGCCTTTCGGTGGCAGCACCGGTCATCGATATCTGTCCCTGTAAACTAACCCGAAGCAAATCATCCCTCTGACGGTTTATAAAAATTACAAAATTATGATACGAAAATTAAAATAAAACAAAATTAAATGGAATTCCCCGGCCGAATCGTTTATCGGAGGTTAAATCGGATAAACCGGTTGAACTAAGTCTGGTTCGACTAGGCACCGACCAGTAGCGACAACCGCGACAGCCTGCAGCAGATTCCTGCATTTCTGCAGTTGTACGTCAATACTCATTTATCCCGCGACGGGAAGAGCGATGCCCGAACGTAATTCGGGCTTCGTCACTTCGGTGGCGGCACCGGTTATCGATATCTATCCCTATAAACTACCCCGAAGCAAATCATCCCTCTAACGGTTTATAAAAATTACAAAATTATAACACGAAAATTAAAATCAAACAAAATGAAATGGAATTCCCTGGCCGAATCGTTTATCGGAGGTTAAATCGGATAAACCGGTTAATCCAAGTCTGGTTCGACTAGGCACCGACCAGTAGCGACAACCGCGACAGCCTGCAGCAGATTCCTGCATTTCTGCAGTTGTACGTCAATACTCATTTATCCCGCGACGGGAAGAGCGATGCCCGAACGTAATTCGGGCTTCGTCACTTCGGTGGCGGCACCGGTTATCGATATCTATCCCTATAAACTACCCCGAAGCAAATCATCCCTCTAACGGTTTATAAAAATTACAAAATTATAACACGAAAATTAAAATCAAACAAAATGAAATGGAATTCCCTGGCCGAATCGTTTATCGGAGGTTAAATCGGATAAACCGGTTAATCCAAGTCTGGTTCGACTAGGCACCGACCAGTAGCGACAACCGCGACAGCCTGCAGCAGATTCCTGCATTTCTGCAGTTGTACGTCAATACTCATTTATCCCGCGACGGGAAGAGCGATGCCCGAACGTAATTCGGGCTTCGTCACTTCGGTGGCGGCACCGGTTATCGATATCTATCCCTATAAACTACCCCGAAGCAAATCATCCCTCTAACGGTTTATAAAAATTACAAAATTATAACACGAAAATTAAAATCAAACAAAATGAAATGGAATTCCCTGGCCGAATCGTTTATCGGAGGTTAAATCGGATAAACCGGTTAATCCAAGTCTGGTTCGACTAGGCACCGACCAGTAGCGACAACCGCGACAGCCTGCAGCAGATTCCTGCATTTCTGCAGTTGTACGTCAATACTCATTTATCCCGCGACGGGAAGAGCGATGCCCGAACGTAATTCGGGCTTCGTCACTTCGGTGGCGGCACCGGTCATCGATATCTGTCCCTGTAAACTACCCCGAAGCAAATCATCCCTCTGACGGTTTATAAAAATTGCAAAATTATAATACGAAAATTAAAATAAAACAAAATGAAATGGAATTCCCTGGCCGAATCGTTTATCGGAGGTTAAATCGGATAAACCGGTTGAACCAAGTCTGGTTCGACTAGGTACCGACCGGTAGGGACAACCGCGACAGCCTGCAGCAGATTCCTGCATTTCTGCAGTTGTACGTCAATACTCGTTTATCCCGCGACGGGTAGAGCGATGCCCGAACGTAATTCGGGCTTCGTCACTTCGGTGGCGGCACCGGTCATCGCCGTCTACCCCTGTAAACTACCGACAGCGGTGGGTGCGCGGTTGGTGTGCGGCTTTGGTGGTCCCCAGAGTCGAGCCGAATCGTTCGCGGTCGGTACGTGGATGGGTGACCGCCCAGCCGTGCTCTAGCTGGCGCACAGGAACCGTTGAGCGGGTGGTCGAATTCTGAGTATTGTGGTGTTCGTACTCGAAGTATCGAATACAAACATCAGGACTCGGTTGGAATGACCGGCTGTATCCGTTCAGGATATCCGCAGCTTTTCCGCAGTTTCCCTGCGCCCTCGTGCAAAGACGATACAGTACGGGGGGATAACAGCGGCTGCGACCGTGAACTTTACGAGCGAGGAATCGGATAAAAAATTGATAAGAATGGCGGCTAGATGGCTTCCGGAAAGCTAAAGCCTTGAGAGAGGAATCACGAGAAAAAAATCCCTGCAAACTACTACGAAGCGAATCATCGCTGTGATTGTTCCGGAAAAAAAAACTAACGATAGCAATAATAAGATAAAATCAAATTCTGAGGACGAATTGTTTGTCCGAGGCTGAATCTATGATCCACGAATATATTCTGTTTCGTTGCAGAGCAGACTTACTCGTTGTGAAGATTTCAAAATTTCGTATCTCTAAAGTTCCAAACTTTACAAGCTCGGGACCTAAAAAAAAAACGTGCGCGTCTTCTAACGACGTACGTGGGTGCACAGGATTTGATTCGTGGGCGTGAGGCTTAATAAAAATCGAATTACACGTCGGTTCGGTGCATTTCGTGTATAGCTATCGGCAGCCACCTCCCCTCCGGGTGTCGCGCTAAAAGTTTAATCAAAGTCAGATTAGCTCGGGTCCCGGACGACCGTCGCAGGACTTGTTCGGCCTCGCTTGTTCTATCTCCCTTTTGCCCTCCGTCACACTCCCTCCCTTTCGCACTACCGACATACCGGCAACACTACCGCACGAGTTTTATTAAACGGAGAGTTCATTAGGGGTCTTCGTCTCTCGTCTCGCTCGATCGCGCGCACCCATTTTCGCACCCCCGTTATGTATATAGGTATGCCGGAGTTTGTTTCGAACTACCGTGGCCTTACGAGTTGCCCCGTACTCCTTCGTCACTGCCTCGTAATTGGCAAACCTGATCGTCCGAGATTTAACGACAAGATAAAGAACGAGAAAGGATACGTACAAAATGAACTGGAGGGTTGGAGGGGCGGGCAGGGGTCGGTTCGAATGTTTCCCGGTAAAATATGTTAAAGACACGATGATTGAGAGCCGAGGAATTGAGACTCGCTCGAGGGGTGGAAGAGATACATTTCGAGAAAGAAACGAACTGGAGGAAAGGGCGAGGACGGAAGGGAATGGTTCGAATGATTCCCGGTAAAACATGGCAAACTAGTAGGTAGACATGTTGGTTCGCGCCCTCGCTGTGCAAACTTGGATTTCCGAAACCGGAAATTTAGATTTCCGAAGATTCACCGGAAATACGTCACGTCTAATCGAAAAATATGATTTTAAAGCCAGAAGTAACGTATTTCCGGTATGACGTCACTATTAGCCGAAAAATGAGATTTTCAAACCGGCAGTGAAGTTCTTTCTGCATGATGTCGCTACCGGTCGAGAAATAAGTTTTCCGAACGGAAAGTGACGTATTTCCGGTCGACAAATGAGTTTGTTTTTTTTTTTTTTTTTTTGCACACGACGACAGTGCACAGCGCTGTTGTGTAAACTATGTTAAAGACACGATGATTAAGGGTTGAGGAATTAAGAATAGCTCAGGGGGAGGGAGAGGGACACATTTCGAGGCAGTAGAGAAAACAGGGGCGAAGGATGCTGTTGAGGGCGAGCTGGGAAGTGATTCAATCTGTATAATCCCTGTAATCCCGAAGGATATGCGGTACGCAGTCCCGGCCTCTCTAACTCGCAGACTGGCTGCCCTGTAGATTTCGGCGCGACCCCTCGGAAGACCTCGTCGGGATGTGTTTACCTCGTCCCCGTGGACGATAGACGATCATTTTCAATCATCGTTCCCTCGAGCACACCCATTTACACCCCGGTATTCAATACTTGAGACCTGTATCGTAGAGAGTTTTCCCGACTGGTTTCCCATAGCTTTCATATTCACACACATAAACAAACAAATTTATCGTCCGAGCCACCTGCTGTGTTATATCCGATGAACGAAGAATCAGGAATACGTTGATTATTAATTCAAGCATACTTATTGCGTTACAATATTAAATGTGCTATTGTAAGCATTGCAAAGTTCGAAGTCGCCGCGAGCAATGGGGTTATCGTTTTTCGGACGAAACATTTGGTTCTCAGCAGTTGATTCGCTCGGTCTTTCCAAGTATGGATCTGCCGATGTTCTTCTTCTCCAGTTCGGTGTCAGCGTTGTTGACAACTCCCTCCGATGGGTTTCTTCAGTCCCTGTTCAAGATTGTAGCGAAACGATAGAATATTCGCCACGAATGAACACACACAATAAATTGAACGAGGACCAAAAGATAGAGTCAGTAATCGGGATGTCTTTTATCAAAGTGTTATTTCCGTCGTTAAGTAGAGACGTTGCATTCACAAGAAGTAATTTCGCCGGACAATTTTGTGACAATAAAAGTAAATGCGTACCTTAGCCTCGTCCTTGGCGACACAACGGATGCTCGTTACATATACATATATGTGACACTTCGGTATAACGATACTTGATCTTCTTAAATTCGCGCAATAGAAATAATAGGGGAATATAAGTACCCAAATGATATAAATAATATGCAAAAGAAAAATGGTACAGTGGTCGAATTTCTAACAAGAGAACTTTAAATTCGATATCTCTCTCTCTCTCTCTCTCTCTCTCGTACAATCAACCATACACTAATCGAATTTAAAGTCCTCTTGTTAGAAATTCGACCACTGTACCATTTTTCTTTTGCATATTATTTATATCATTTGGGTACTTATATTCCCCTATTGTTTCTATTGCGCGAATTTAAGAAGATCAAGTATCGTTATACCGAAGTGTCACATATATGTATATGTAACGAGCATCCGTTGTGTCGCCAAGGACGAGGCTAGTGTACGCATTTACTTTTATCGTCACAAAATTGTCCGGCGAAATTACTCCTTGTGAATGCAACGTCTCTACTTAACGAGGGAAATAACACTTTGATAAACGACATCCCGATTACTGACTTTATCTTTTGGTCCTCGTTCAATTTATCGTGTGTGTTCATTCGTGGCGAATATTCTATCGTTTCGCTGCAGGATCCAGATGTGCTGGACTCTAACCGATTACCGATTGCAAACATTACAACATCAATGCATGCGTGGATCAATGATGAATAATGGGTTGATTGGTTATGCAGGTATATTTTATTGAGTTACAATGTTAATGATGCTATTGTAAGCTTTGCAAAGTTGGAAGCCGCCTTGAGCAAGGGCGTAATCGTTGTTCGGACTAAGGATTTGGTTATTAGCAGTTCATCTGCTCGGTCATTCTAAGTATGGATCTGCTGATGTTGTTCCTCTCCAGTTCGGTGTCAGCGGTGTTGATAACTTCCTCCGTTGGGTTTCGCTCCCTGGTCAAGATCCAGACGGACAGGGCTCTGAAGGATCAACGATCGAAATCGTTACAACATTACACCATTGAACGTTATACCGCTTGGAATTAGATTGGAAAATGTTTTGAAAAGTAATTTTCATTTGTCGTTACTTACCCAACTCCTCGGCGTTCCTCGCAGTTGTAGACAACTGCGTATGAATCGTAGTCGGTTGCCAAAACGTAGTAGTCACCTTCGACACCAGGGGGCATGAAGGCCGGGTATCTGATTTTCAACTTGGAAGCGTCATTCGGATTTGGGACACGGAGATACGATTCGAGCGCCGCTGGTCTACCGTCCCTAAAAATTGATAAATCATTATCAACCGAACAATGCAGTATTGCAAAAGCTGCAATATCGAATAAAGTTTCTCGGCGCTTTTCTTACTGGGCGGTTCGGAAATAGTTGAAGATATGGATGAGACCATTTAAACTTTTGGTGTACTCGGCAACAGTGCATGTCGAAGCTTCCGAGGCGGATTGGAGGTCGGAGTACGTCTGACTCACGTACCATGTTCCCAAGTACTGCAAAGTACGAGATTCGAAAGGTCGTTCGGATAAATCAATGGCGGGTCGATATCGGTATCATCTTTGCGAAGAACGAAAAAAAATTCACATTGTGCTTCGTACGATCAATTTTTTACGACACAATCCGATATTAGCCTGTACGAACATACCTCTGTCTCCGCGGTAGATAAGAGTCAAAGTCGGAATTTATTGTTCATTTTTTTAATCAACATAGTAGAGTTGGCTGCGAGGACCCCGCCGAAGTTTTGTAGACATTTTTGTCACGCCGATTTGACGAACCGAAATCGATAGATTTTTTCCTGCGATCGTCGAATTACCGATTCAACGATATCCGTGCAAACTCACCCTGGTGACGTCGAAGTTCGATTGGGTCGTGACTGCCGGGCAACCACGGCTGGATGGTACATTTGCCAAAGCGCTCCCGGAAAGGCAAAGAGCCACAAGCGCAAGGAAGATTGCCATGACGAATGTTATGTGTCTCGTTTAACCGCTGCTCCACGAGAAGCCGCAAGCTTTACTGATGATCTTGTCTGTACACCGGCAGCTTTAATAAGTGAGCCCACTCCCCCTTATGCACGGTGTGCTCGAGTCACTTGGCTGCGCGAAGACGAGCACACAGATTACTTCGATGACGAATATCGGCAAATATTTCTGACGAACGACTGGATTCTCAAGGCAATGCGAATTCTGCTATCTCGACTCGCCAAGTTTTTTCACGGATGTTGACAATTTTCCGTTGAAAGCGAGTTGCTACACGACGAAGCGGATGTCTCGGATGACTCGGGTTGATAGGAGAATTTGCTTTTGAAGGTAAACGGTTGGAAAGGTTGAAAAAAAAGTTGCAAGTTTGAATTTTCATACGGCTTTCTCGTCATATTCATTTATTCGCGAAGCTTCGTCTCTCATAAGGCTTTCTAATAAGAAAGCATTTTCTGTATTGTTGGCTTCCTGACAGAGGAAGCTTTGCGAATACAGGAACATTATGAGAGGGCCGTATGAACATTTTTATTTGCAACTTTTATAAGACGGTCATGTGAAAACTTCAATTTTCAACTTTTTTAAAATGTCAACGTCGTTTTAGATTCTACGCAAAACGACTAGCCGATTCGGGTTTTGCTTGAAAAAATACACCAACGTCCATCACTTTGTGAGATCCGTACATCTACTTCGTTTAACGAAAATACGGGGTTTCAGAAAATGATTTTTTTAATCATCCGATATTCGCTATTTTATGGCCACGTCTAATGTATTTTTTCCCACTACTCCTGTTGCGATATTCGATGCAGACTCACGGAAATAAAACATTTTCCGAAATATCCAAAAATTTCAAAATCTTATAAAATATAAACGGTTGAATCAATTTACGCCAAATTTAATACAAAACATTGTACAGCGTTAGTCCATTCCCATGTCAAATTTCCGATCGATACCTTCACGTTTACTCGAATTAGACCGTTTTTAGTAAATTTTGATTTTGACAAAATTCAATGCCAAAGGTATCTGATCAAAATAGCATATTTGTGTACAATTTTAGGACGATAGCAAAAAATTCGCGCAAGTTAGAGCTACCACAGAGAATTTTCAAAAAATTCACACCTCGTAAAATATCCAGTTGGACCTCACTTTTCACGAAAATAGCACCGAACGAAGGTACGTAACCGCTCTACTGGTATACCAAATTTCAACTCGCTGTCTCAAGCCGTTTCCGAGTTATAGCCGTTTTAATCGACGCAAATCTGTCACGCACGCACGCACACACAGATCCATCCGGAAGCCAGCTAAAAATCATGTTTCTCGAAGTTTTAGTCTATTTTTTAAGTACTCTGACATTAAAATCTCGATTTTTTTTTTTACGAAAACAAAGCTTCGTCTATGAGGAAGCAATATTTATTGCAGTTTTGTTTACCGGCCGGAGTATTCTGCATATTCTTGAGATTTTCATCGAACACAATGTACTGAGACTGATCAAACGCAAATATGCTGATACGCCGAATAAAATTAGTCATCGAAACATCTTGTTCAAATACTTTCGTACAATGTAAGAGAGACAAATCTGCCGTACAGTCGTTTCAAATCGAACGCATAGTACAATTCACGGAAAAGTTATCTTTTTTATGAAAAGTTCAACGGCCATGCGTTTCCAGCTCGGTTTGAATAAAATTGCGCGACCTGCGTCGTCGAGATAAAATATTTACCCGTCTCATTGTCACGTCTCGAATCGTACAACAATTTTCCTGAACGGTAATACCAAAGGAATTGCTATCTTTAACAAGACGAGTAAATCAACTACCTGCAGACGGTGATCTCGATCGTTTCCAGGAACAAGGATCATTGTATGATAGCGAAAAAAAAAACATTGTACCATTCCATGTTTACCCAAAACAGAGAAATTAGTTCGGAGTTTTTTTTTTCTCCGTCCACATATCTTTGAATGCCTCGTTTATGAACCTGACAAAACTAATTGTGATCCACCGTCCACGGGCGGTATTCCCGGTATGGCGTCACTTTTCGTCGAAATATGAGATTTGTGAACAGGAAGTGACGTGTTTCGGGTATGACGTAAAATTGATTACAGATTTTTATATCGCGCGGGTTGAGCGGCAAGGAAGGACGGCGGAATTCGCGTCGCGTCGGTAACCGAGTCGTGCGTTAGAAATATTTGCCGATATTAGTCATCAAGGTAATCGGTGCGCTTTCATTATTCGCGCGGCCGGGCGACTCGAGCACACCATGCACAAGTGGGAGTGGGGTGGAGGCTTATAAAAACTGCCGGTGTACCGACCGCATCATCAGTAAAGCTTGCCGTTGCTCGTGGAGTAGTAAGTAAGTGAGTTGCATTATACTCCTCATAGCGATCTTCCTTGCACTCGTGCCTCTTTCCGCGAGCGTTTTGGCCAATGTACCATCCAGCTGTGGTTGACAGGCAGTCACGACCCAGATGAACTTCGATATCGTCAGGGCGAGTTTACACGGATATCGTTAAATCGGTCCATCCATGATTGCCGGAAAAATCTCTTTATTTAGTTTTGTTAAATTCGCATGACAAAAATGTCTAAACAAACTTCCGCAGGGTCTTGTGTGGGTTAAAGAAATGAAACGTGGGGCTTATGTAGTGTTACGTCCCAATCAGCAATTTTCACTCCATCTCGGTCAAGGAGAATTTACACCCTCCCTTTACACGTTATTCGGAGATGACGCTTTATCGAGGTTTTGGCCCTGTTTTGAACCTAACCTTTCGGAAAATAATTCGGGATAGGGCCTAGAGTGTATATATTTGATATTGACGAAATTTTATTCGCGGTTAAGAATTGGAATTTACAAGGTTTTAAGTGACGATTTTAAACTGGACAAGAAAATTCTGGATGCTAACTCTTTTTATCGAATGGAACACGATACGCGGCTATCTCACTCTCTCGCGCGTCACCCTCGACGCACGTTTTCGACACACTGTTTTCTCCCGAACTATCCTAATAATTCAACGCGCACTGATATAGCTGAAATAAAATTGATCGACACGAATATATATTGTCCAAGAAAATATTTTAACCTTCCAGAAGAACGAACAAACGTTGATAAATAAACATTGACAATTGAATATCCAGAAGAAATGAATGTTTGAGATGTAGATGATAAATTTTTCCGAACTTACGATGTGATTTAAATGGTTTTACCTCGGAATGAATGGTCAAATGAATCGATTGATGAATGATGAATATCGATATCGAAATAGAACGTCCTCCCAATCTGGATGAATATTCGAATCAGAATCGAATGATGATGACTGACTTTCTGAAAATGACGTCCTTCCAAAATGCCGAATATTCGAATCAGACTGGATGATGCACAGAGAAAAAAAAAAATTGAGTCAACAAAATGTGCGCTTACGGGTGGCGAAACAAATGTTTGGTTGATCGAAAGGAATACCTCGTTGATCGAACTAACAGGCCGTCGATTCAAATTTTTCTTTGCTTAATACAAGAATTATTTCGTTCGATCAACCAAAAATTTGTTTCGCCACCCGTAGGCGCTAATTTTGTTGACTCAATCGATTTTTCTTCTCAGTGTGATGACGATCGACTCCAGAAATGAACGTCCTTCCCAGATTTTAACGATGGGTGATTTCGATGATAAAATGATTTCCAGGCGGAACATACTCAAACTCGATGGAATTATTTGGAAAGATATGGATGATTTATTGGCTACAGTTAAGTTGAATATTGATTTCAAAACTTCACAAGTTGGTAGTCCGGTGATTCTTTGTTAATGATTCTAAGTACAATAGAAGATTGAGGTCTTTGCCCTGGTCGCGAAGAAGTGCCGAGTGGGTGGTGGGCGCGCGAAATAAATAACCTCGGTGCCGGACACCCCTGCGTCACCACTGTCACACCCGCGCCTCGTCTCCCCATTCTCATCACCTGATTCCTTTCTTTGATTGACTCATCAAATATTCCCAATTTCGTAGTTTTACAATAATTTTGACATTTTAACTTGTTATTACTTAAATTTTATTTCGAATTTTCATGAACATACAAATTTGAATGAAAGCGGTACGAGCTTTCGTTGCGAAGTTAACAATAGTTGACATAAACTTTAATCTTAATAATTATCTGATTATTTCTCTGAATTTCGGCATCAATGGTTTTACATTTCTTTCCTATTTTCGTAATTTTCAATATTTTTCCTCTTTATTTGCTATTTGATTATTTCTTGTTTTATATTTATTCGTTTTTTAATATTTTATTCCACTTCTATATTGAATGTTGTCAAGACGATATGACTTAATTTTTTATTTCTTATGGTTGGCTTTATTTTATTTCCCGAATCTATTATTAATAATTTCCAAAAATGCAATGTTAATCCCGTGGTTTTGTTCCTGAACTTGATTTTCATTTAGTCCTTCATTTCTTATTTCAACTATGATCCTCCTGCACTATAACGATGATCTAGCATTCATCGATATTCACTGTCCAGGAGGTGCTGCACTCATTACGCCCAACGGTCGCTCTCAGCATCGTGCCCATCGTGACACGCGCCTACAAGCAGGCCTATGTTCGACAACTGTGACGAGCATTCTGCCGATATCCTTTTCTGCATTTGTACGCCTCAGGTTACCGAGCTTCATACAGTTGATTTGCTTCGTACAGTCGCTTCTGTACATCAACCTAACTCACCTGAAGGCTAATTATTTTTGCCAAATGGATGATTTCTTCATTTAGTATTTTATTTATTTGTCTAAATGTTGAGTTCAACAAATTAAACAACGGCAATTTTTTCAATGTTTATTTTTAGCGATTTAATATATTCCAAATATTTGGTTAATTAACCAATTCCCTGGTGTAAATGTCCGAAATATTTTGGGAAAATTCACAGGACGTAACAGTAGGTTAAAAAAGTGAAAATCAAATTTCAACGTTGACTCTTATCTAGTAAAAGGTTTGTGCGGGCAAACTACTATGTAGGCAGAGATATATTGGTCATCCAGGCCAATACCGGATTTTGTGTCGTAAAAATTAATAAATTGTATAAAGTACAGTGTGTAATTCTTTCTGTTTTCATTAAAATTACTGATGCCTTGGTGAATTCGTTGTTTTCGTGTGACGTTATGTAAAAAAATTGTCCAGAACACAATTGTACCGACAAAACTGGGGACACTCGTTGATGTTATGTGGATTAGCCCCGACGGTAACGAAACCTCCAATGAATGCCATTATGAGACATCATGAGAAAAGGACAATTGGCAGACGCAGGGAAAGACAATTTTCTATTTCCTCGGCAGTCCGCGGTATTTTAATGGCGTTCCTATGGGTATTGGTCCTTAGATAAGATTCATATATGCTTGGCTCTGAAGAATTGTGGTTTGAAAAGTTACAACATTACATCAATGCATGCATCAGATCAATAATGATAAATAGAGTGATTGGTAATGCAAGTATATTTCATTGAGTTACAATGTTAAAGACGCTTTTCATTAATGTTAAAGATATTATAAGCATTGCAAAGTTCAAAGGTGATTCGAGCAATGGGGTAATCGTGTTTTGGATGAAAGATTCGGTTCTTAGCAGTTGGTCTGGTCGGTCTTCCTCATTACGGATCTGTTGACATTGTTCTTCTCCAGTTCGGTGTCAGCGTTGTTGACAATTTCCGCCGATGGGTTACGCTCCCTGGTCAAGGTCCAGATGTGTCGGGTTCTGAAGAATTATAGATTGTAAACATTACGATATTACAACATTGAACGTTAACCCCACAATCGCGTTTGAATTGGATTGGCATATTATTTCAAAAATTATTTTTATTTATCGTTACTTACCCAACTCCTCGGTGTTCCTCGCAAGTGTAGACAACTGCGTATGTATCGTAGTCAGTTGCCAAAACGTAGTAGTCACCTTCGACACCAGGTGGCATGAAGGTCGGGTATCTGATCTTCAGCTTGGAAGCGTCATTCGGATTTGGGACACGGAGGTTCGATTCGAGAGTCGCTGGTTTACCGCTTCTAAAAATCGTTAAATTATTATTAACCGAACAATCCTGTATCGCGTAAGTTGCAATATCGAATATGAAGCGAATATGAAGCTTCTCGTTATTCTTCTTACTTGAGGTTTATGTAATGGTTGACGATGTGGATGAGATCATTTGCATCGCTGGTATAGTCGGCGTAGGTGCATTTTGAGGTTTCCGTCGCCGATTGGCTGTCGGAATACTTCTGATTCACGTACCATTTTCCCAAGTACTGCAAAGTACGAGATTTGAAAGTTCGTTAGGATAAATTAACTCCGGATAGATGAAAGCCTTTCTTTCTAGTCGCAAATCAATTTCCTGAACCCCAATATTGAACCAGCGCAAATTTCTACCGACAAAACTGTGAATCCCCGCTGTCGGTAACAAAAACTACAATGAACGCCTTTAAGAGACCTTGGACAGCAGATAAAATAGAAAATTGTTTTTCCCTGCGTCTGCTAATTTTCCTTTACCCGAGCTGCTTGCGGTCTCACAATGGCATTTATCACAGGTTTTGATACCGACGGCGGTAATTCACAAACCATCAAGGAGTATTCACAGTTTCGTCAAATTTGTTCCGAACAAATTTAAACATAATTTCACACGAAAACAATGAGTTTACCAAGGCATCAGTGTTTTTAATGAAAAGTTAGGAAAAAAAATGCACACCATGCTTTATACAACTTAATTTTTTTGAGACTCAACATTCGATTTTGCCTTTAATTCCACCGTATCTCTGCCTATACAATACTAGTCCGGCACGAAGTTTTTCCACATAAAAGTTAACCTTGGACATTTTTTGCTTTTTTCAACGCACATAACAGTATTGTCACGCGAATTCAATAACACGACATCGATAGATTTTTTCTACAATCATCGAAGGAATGATTCAACGATATATGTGCAAACTCACCTTATTAACATCGAAATTGGATTGGGTCGTGACTGCCGGGCAGCCACGGCTGGACGGTACATTGGCCAAAGCGCTTCCGGAAAGGCAAAGTGCCACAAGTGCAAGGAACATTGCCATGACAAGTATTATATGTTCCGTTTAACTACTGCTTGACGAGAATTCGCAACTTTACTGATGATCCGGTCAGATCGCCGGCAGTCTTTATAAGTCGTCACCCCACTCCGACTTGTGCATGGTGTGCTCGACTCGCTCGGTACGCGTGGGGAAAAGCACACAGATTACCTCGATAATGAATATCGGCAAATATTTTTACGGTCCGACTGGAGTCTCAAAGTCATGCAAATTTCGCCTTCTCGCCTTCTCGCCTAACCCATAAAAAAACTGCAATAAATTTGTTTCATTATCGTCGACCACTCCCGGGTGATAGCATTGTAGCTACACGAAGTGGACATCAACTCGGGTACGTGTGAGAATCTGCTTTTGAACGTAAATGGTCGGCTAAAAAAATGGTTAAAAAACATTAATTACGTGGGTAATAAGAAATCAATTCCACGGTTAATAAAAAATTAATTCCATGGTTAATAAAAAATGAAATCCATCGTTAATAAAATATCAATTCCATTGTTAATAAAAAATTAATTTCATGTTTATTTATTAGTGACTGGGGTATTTCGCATGCTCCTGAGACGCGCATTAAACACAATATACTGAGGACGCTGATCAAACACAATATGCAGATACGCTGATTCCAATTAATCATCGAAACATTTTTTTCAAAGACGTTCCTGCAATGTAAGAGAAACGAATCTGCTTTATAGTATATTTTTTTATATCGCGAAGGTCAACGATCTTGCATTTGCAGCTCGTTTTTAGTGAAATGGCACGACCTTTGTCGTTGAGATAAAACATGTGTCCATCTCATCGTTACGGTTCGAACAATAAAACAATTGTGCTGAACGAAAATAATAAAAATATTGCTTACATTAATGAAACGACTAAATAAATTGTCTGCACACGGTGCTTGATCGTTTCCAGCAACATGGATCGCTGTATGACAGCAACCAAAAAAAACCTTGTAATATTCCGTATTTACTCAAATCAGCTAAATTATTTGAAATTTCTTTTTTTTTTCACCGTCCTATCTTTGAATGCTTTGTGTACACACCTGCCAAGACTAGCCGCGATCGAACGTCGTAGGCAATCGTTGAACTCATAACGATCAATGGCTGAATCTGTCTGAACAAACACACCAAGAATGAGTCGGCGCTAGCTATAAAAAAACAAAACTATAATTTTCACCCGAGTGTCATCCGAGGTGAATAAGGTCGATTCGCGCTTCGATCTTCGACAAAACGGTAAATAAATCACGCCACGCATGCGTTGCGCAATACAATACTGAAACCAAGTTTTCCTCGTTGCGGTGTTTCCCGGGAGGAAACAAGACCAAGGGAATCCCCGCTTCGTGATAGCGAAAATAATAAGCTAAGCAAATCATACGCGCGTGGTAGGTTGATGACACGATGTTATATACACGATGTTATATGTATATATACATATTTAAAAAAAAAAAAAAAAGAAGAAGAAAGTAAACGATATAACGACTATCGGGCTATTACGGAATTTTATAACTTTCTTATCCTGGGAATCACCTATTGAAACATCGAGTGGAAAGCTACTTCGAATGTGCCTCCGGAACTCATACAGGAACGACGAGCAAACATTTGCTCAGCTATACCGTATAGCATCGTATGTACCATACAGCATCGTACCGCATGTACGATGCTATATAGTGTGGCGAGGATTCGGCAGTATTTCGAGGGAAATGTAAACGGGGTCGGAAGCAGTGGGAGCGGTTTAACCGCGCAATAACAATCCCACTCCTCTCGCTTCTTCGTATCCTTCATCCTCTCGTGGGCACCCCTTCAACAGCCGCGGTAGCGTTCGTGCTCGGCACACCCCCGCTTCTGTTTACGCGGCGAGGGGGAATTTGGAAGGAGATCTCCTCTGTCTCCTTCGCCCTTCTCCCTTTTACACCCCTCGCTCTCCCCCCGTTGGCTTAACGCTAATGAATCTGATTTGCATCTGATCCCGACTGATCTATGCGATTCTCCCCTTCGACCCTCCCGCCTCCTACCACCGTTGCGCCTCGTCGATGAATTATTTAGGACCTCGGGAAGAGTCGACTCACGTATAGACACAACTGTTTACCCCGGGCTTTGACGATTAAATTTTTTCGCACGGGATCGTATTTATAGAAGCAGTAGGAATGAGACGGAAAAAAAGAACTATGAAAACGGCAAACTTTCTCATTACTTCCGAGTGATTGACTTTTATTCACGAAGCATCGCGTGCGATTCTTTGAAAATTAAAGAACAAGCGAATATTTGAAAAATGAATGAGTAAAGAAAGTTCAACAGACTCTTTCGAATTATTGACCGATAAACGAAATGTATAAACTGATAGGAATAAAACTTTTTGAAAAATATAAAAAAATAAGAAGATTAGAGCCCGGAGAGTATTGAAACGATGATTTATCGAAGGGTAGCACTCTACTGAAATCCAGATCCAAGCAAGACAAATTGAACTTAAGGAGCGTAGATATTCGCAGTTTCTTTTTCTCCTTTCAATCCCTTATCGACACGTCGCTTTGTAAAGATTTCGTCTTATTGATAAAAATGTCCTCACATGTTTAATCAACTTCACCCGATTCCTCTCGCCTCTCCGACTCGCGATTGATGAAAAGTAGGAAAGCACAAGGATGCGGTGCGCTCTTAAATCTTCGAATTGTTCGCCGCATGGATCCTTCATTGATCTTGCTATATCCGTACATCAAATAAATAATCTTAAATAGAGAAGCCCAAGGATCCCGTGCGATCTTCACTCTTCGATCCGTTCGTCGCATAGATCTTCCGCAGATTCTTCTATAGCTGTACATGAAATAAATAATCAAAAATAGAGAAGCCCATGGATGCCGGGCAATCCTAGCCCTTCGATCCGTTCAGTGCGTAGATCTTCCATAGATCCTGCTATAGCCGTACATGAAATCAATAATCTAAAATAAAGAAGCCCAAGGATGCTGTACGATCTTAACTTTTCGATCCGTTCGCTGCATAGATCTCCCAGAGATCCCTCTATAGCTGTACATGAAATCAATAATTAAAAATTGACTAGCCCAATGATGATGCGCAATCCTAGCTCCTTCGATCCGTTCAGAGCATAAATCTTCCATATATCTTGCTATATCCTTACATTAAATAAATAATCTAAAATAGAGAAGTCCATGGATGCCGGGCAATCCTAGCCGTTCGATCCGTTCAGTGCGTAGATCTTCCATAGATCCTGCTATAGCCGTACATGAAATCAATAATCTAAAATAAAGAAGCCCAAGGATGCTGTACGATCTTAACTTTTCGATCCGTTTGCTGCATAGATCTCCCATAGATCCCTCTATAGCTGTACATGAAATCAGTAATTAAAAATAGAGGAGCCCAATGATGATGTGCAATCCTAGCTCTTCGATCCGTTCAGAGCATAAATCTTCCATATATCTTGCTATATCCTTACATTAAATAAATAATCTAAAATAGAGAAGCCCATGGATGCTGTGCAATCCTAGCCCTTCGATCCGTTCAGTGCGTAGATCTTCCATAGATCCTGCTATAGCCGTACATGAAATCAATAATCTAAAATAAAGAAGCCCAAGGATGCTGTACGATCTTAACTCTTCGATCCGTTCGCTGCATAGATCTCCCATAGATCCCTCTATAGCTGTACATGAAATCAATAATAAAAAATTGAGGAGCCCAATGATGATGCGCAATCCTAGCTCTTCGATCCGTTCGGAGCATAAATCTTCCATATATCTTGCTATATCCTTACATTAAATAAATAATCTAAAATAGAGAAGTCCATGGATGCCGGGCAATCCTAGCCCTTCGATCCGTTCAGTGCGTAGATCTTCCATAGATCCTGCTATAGCCGTACATGAAATCAATAATCTAAAATAAAGAAGCCCAAGGATGCTGTACAATCTTAACTCTTCGATCCGTTCGCTGCATAGATCTCCCATAGATCCTCCTATAGCTGTACATGGAATCAATAATTAAAAATAGAGGAGCCCAATGATGATGTGCAATCCTAGCTCTTCGATCCGTTCAGAGCATAAATCTTCCATAGATTCGTTCGCTGCATAGATCTTCCATAGATCCAGCTATAGCCATACACTTTAAGTGTCGTCTCTTTCATGGGCGTGGTGGCCTCCGGCTACTTCATCGGCCGCTCCGCCTTCCACTTGCTCTCGACTACACATGGAAATAATAATATACTAAGAAAAGTCTTTTACTCCCCCCCCCCCCTCCTTAAGACTCATGTCTCAAGCGTGAAGGAAGCTCTTGTCCTGCGCGTGATCCCAGATCGATTACCTTCGCCGCAGTTTCACCCACAATTAATCCTCGCACGAAATCTCCGAATACGGTATATACATGTACCGCAAGTTTATGGGGCATACAGTAGTGGCAGTAAATTGTATACACACACACACACACGCATGTGTGTACATAGGGACTTCACGAGCGAATGGAAAGCGCGGGGAGGGTGAGAGTGTCGGGAGTATAGGGCGCGTGCCCGGAATCCATAAATTCATAAATCCGTTCGGGACCCTCGTCGATGTCGTTCGGGTACATCCTCTCTCTCTCCCCCCCCCCCCCCCCCCCCCCCCTTCGATCTGTCCTGCTATTTTTTTTCCTTCCTTTCTTTATCCTACACACAATATTGTAGCGTCGAAGTGACGCTGAGCCGTGGGACAAGAAGCGTTGACCCAGCTTTCAATAATTTTCATGAATCTCTGAAAGCTAAGTTACGACATTGGCGAGACCGCACCGATCGCTCATAATTTTGTTGTAATTAAAGAGCGAGTGTCGGGAGGGTGGCCAGGTTTCGTTTTGGTGCATTAAATTGTTATACTTCGGCTCGGAGGTCTGCGACATGGATGGAGCAGCGCGTGTGTACTCGCAGGCTCGTAGATCATCGAGTTTTAACCACCCCAGTGCGAGTCACTGCGCCGCGGATGCGAACGACGAAGCACAGTTTTAATATTAATGCGTCAAGGCTAGGAGAGGAGCGTTAACGGCTCGTCGCGAGCGTTGATCGCGGATCGGGACACGTGCGAGGATGACGCGTTGAAGCGTTTAAAGTTCGGGCTGCCGAGGCGGGCGTCGATCCTCCCCACACACACGAGGGGTTGATTCTTCGCCGGACGGCAAAGCCGCAAAGCCACATACGGGACGAGACGTTTCAGTGTCGCCCTCCGCGCTGCCTCTCTGGGGGCACCGGAGCGAGATCGTCCTTAGGAAAAGAACTATGGGAATCGCGAGCCTCTGTTTGCTCAGGACAGGCACGCGTCGCGTGCTCCTCGTAGATCTACTGTGTTTTCTTAAGGATGGTGAAAGTGTCGGGGGGACAAAAGTAAATGAAATTGTCGGTTGCCAAAACGGGGAGGGGCGTAACTTATACGGAGGTAGAAAAAAGGTACATTCGCCGAAGGTTTGATGTCCGGAAAGGTCGATCTTCATCTTTCTCACTAATTTTATCATTAAGGTAGTCATGTCGCGACGGCAATCCAAAGTCACGTGCATAAACTTTTGACATGTTGTAATTACCTATCAAATTTTACTTGTACAGAATCTCGAAGGCTTTTACCGACCGTTTGAATGAATAATTAGGTCTCGAAAATCGGTCTTTTTACACGGCGCGTATGGGAGAGCCGGTGAAATTGATCTTCAATTCGAGAATCAACATACTTAGATCGAAGATTGGGAAAAGATATAAAGTGCTGCGGAGTCGTGAATCAATCATGAATTGATGGGCAACATAAAAAAACTGAAGTCACCGGACTAATGTTCAATAGAACTGCGATCAAAGTGCACGGTTTCGGTCCAAATGACGTTTCCCAACCTAATCGTCGTAAAAATGAAGTCAGAAGCACACTAAACAAATAATCTGCTTACAAATGATCGGTTCAATCTAGGTGCGAACATTTTCATGATGTAGACAAAGTGCCACATACAATGAATTTTTTATGTCATAGACGCTAATGTCTACGCCTCCGGCGTACTGACATAGCCACCTTAAAAAAAATCATGATCTGTGATATGCTATACACACCGGGCAGGGCGCGATATTCACATAAAAATCTTTCTTTGTAAATAGGTTTTCCCGTTGAAATAAGATGAACAAATAAATCAATAAATAAGCAAAGGGAAAATACGGTTCGTTGACAAGAAAAATGATAATACGAACGATAAGTGAAACGTTTGTGGGCGAGATATGTTTGTCGAGTGTACACAATCTTTTTTGCCGTGTACACATTCATCGAACGACGATTTAGCCGCGATGAGGTGAAAGTAAAACATTTTTTATAAAATTCATGGGATCACGTGAGAGGAATTTTTTGAGAAGGATAATCGTTCTTACACGTTATAAGAGAGACAATCTTGTGTTTTCACAATGACCAAGTTGTCACGAACCTCGCCGGCATACTTGTGGATTAGCGAGTCTGTTGCCTCGACGATTCACGTTCGTTTATTTTCCACTTCACAAAGTAAAACCCCCTTCCCCCCATCGGCACTTGCACAATGCCCCGACTAACTAGGCGTAGTGGTTTTTCGTGAGTTTCTGAAGAGGGTCGACTCTCACCGCATGGCACGGTCGCAACCAGGTATATGTATTATGCACTTTCCGTAGGCTGCCCATGTGACGCGGTGCGTAGGTACGAGCCGATAATTCTGGATGAAAAAAAAAAAACAAACAAAAAAACGATATTTAAATTCGTCCTTCCAGATTGAGATATTTTAAGAAACCTAAACTTGTCATAGTTATAAATTATAACGAGTAGGTTGCCTCGTTATTACACATAAACCAGATATATGCATTATGCACATCATGCAGCTTCCCCACATGGCGCAGTGCATAGGTACGAGCCGGCAATACTTCATGAAAAATACAAACAACCAAAAACATGTTTATGTTCGCACTTCCGATTGAAAAATTTGACGAAGCCAAAACTTGGCATAGGTATAAATTATAATGAGTGGGTACGATGAAATACATATTTAAATGTGGACCGAACGATTTCACGGCTGATCTTCTCGGGAGAGGTAGACGAGGGAAGACCGAGCGGCGAAGCCTCCTCGTGATTTCTCGCTACACAGCCGACCGAAAGGCACACATACACACACAGCCGTAGTTCATGCCGAGGAGAGAATCTTTCTCGCGAGAGCAGAGCTTCACCGACAAAGTGACAGGAGTTTCTTCTTATCTTGTTGCCGAGATCTCTGGCGCTTTCATCCTGTATATATATATATATTTCCTACATATATACACACACACATTGTAGTCTATTCTTGAGAAGATATACCCGGTGACGTATACAAGGATCGACCATGACGTGGGCGTGGCAAGAAACTTCAAATTATAGTCCCCGTACGGCAACGAAGAAAAACTTATTACGAATTTATATCTCCCGACTATGTGGGATATCTTTGCGGGGGAAAAGTTAAGGAGAAATACATTTTTGGATAAAGAAATAAAGAAAAAAATAGCAAGAAAGTTGTCGAGAACGCCGATAGGTGTCCACGGCTTCGTGGTCTCCCTAATAGAGTACGTTGAGATAAAAAAAAATTGCTTTGTCTCCAGTGGCAGTTAAATTGCACGAGCTTCGTCGGGCTTTCAATTGAGCGAGCGGAGCTCCATGGAAAACAGGTATGCGCGAAAAATATATTGTTCATATATTCATATATATTTCACATATTAACATGTTTTTCATACATTCACATATATTTGACATATTAACATGTTTTTCATATATTCACATATATTCGACATATTAATATGTTTTTCATACATTCATATATATTTTACATATTAATATATTTTTCATATATTCATACATATTTAACATATTAATATGTTTTTCATATATTCATATATACTTCACATATTGATATATTTTTTGCATATACTTTTTCCGTAACGGTAAAGAAATATTCTAATCCGGTGTAACCGATAAAAGTCGAAGTGTGCGCGTCGTTGCGATATCCATCCCTCGAGCCCGTCTGAAGACGGAAAGATCTCGAGAACAAACCGATTTTCGTATTTGCTCGAGCTCACTTTCGCTTCGGCTGTCTCGGATACTCGGATTATAACGATCCGGCGAGATGTTCTATCCTCCGGTGAAAAGCCTTCTCTTCGCGGTGACGCGGATAAGCGCTGGAAGGAGTGTATAAGAAAGAAAAGGGATTCTGCAGGTCCTCACTTTTTCTTTCACTTAGTACACAGTATATATACCTACACGGGACGTACTATAATAGAGGGATCCGAGGAGCAAATCTCTCGAGAATTTGTTTGTCGTTTCACGAGGATTACCGCTTTTTTGGATTACAGGATTTTCATTCACGCCTCGACGACAGTTCAGAACCCTCGTTGCCCTCGCGATCCTACGATCGCGATTTGACGAAGTCGAAATTTGACAAAACATAGTCAACATTTTTTAGTCCCTTCTACGATCGCAGAGAAAAATAGTAAAATTTTCGCAATTTTTTATGATACAAATATTTTGATACCAGGGATTCTTATTTGCACAGTGCTACACAGTGTAAGCACAATAACTGAGATAAACGGCTAAGTTTGACATTTTTAGAGCAACGGTGTCGGGTTTCGATAAAACAAACTGTTTTAACACGTGCGTTAAAACCTTCTGAATGAATTTTAGAATTTTTGAGGGTTGTGACGGTCCAATGTTTCGAGTTAGTACTTTAGCGCAGGAAACTCAGGTTAAAGATATTTTATCAAGACGCGCGCTAAACTTGGTACCGTCAGCACAGCACCTTCCGTGCGAACGCTAACGCTTTCACGGTAGCGGTCCAGCCGCTGCACTCGCCACGCGCGGCCGGCGGCCGTCTTATCGCGCGTAAGAATACTGTGTCGCGCGCAGCAATAGGCGAGGGCCCTACTTCCGTCAGGCCCTTGCATTAGTTCATCTTAGAGTCCCGACACTGTTCGACGTGCACTCTCCTTCGCTTTCAATAAACCTAACCAGTTATACTTTATATTCGGACTTGTTTCATTTACACACAACATTCACCTCGACCATACCTGACGACCATCACAGTGCAAAGTAGAATTTTTATAGAAGTTTTTTTCGGTGGGCTGCATGGTAAGGACATAATGAAAGAAGACCGCCAAGATATGTTAATTCGTTCGCAATGTTTTAAGTTTGAGCATTACACGGGCGTCCAAACTTCAAAACTAAAAAGGAGATATTTTAGAGTGATTTATACTTAATTTGTTTGTAACATTGTTATTCATCTTTTAAATGATTTCAAATTTTCAGAGCTTTATGTTAAAAGTTTTCAGAAACTAAGGCTGAAAGGTACAATGAAATTCATTCGTACGTATTGAAATTAGAGCATGACACGGACGTCCGATGGAATGAAGATGTGAAAATAATCATTTTAATAGGCACTTCTTACATGTAAGCAAAAAGAGTGCCTAAAAACTAAACGAAAGTAGGATTTAAAAAAATATAAAGCTGAAGTTATTGATATAAATTTAGTGTGGTTTAATATTTATTTGAGAAGGAAAACGCACTATTGTACATCTGACAAAGCTAGTGAGCTCCGACTAGCAATGCTGTTCCGCGGCCACTGAGATGCAAGTCGCACAATTCGCGGATCAATTTAATTAACTAAACATTTTATTCAAAACATCCGCGTGTCGCCAAAATAAACTACATTTAATGCTGTTAAATTTGCCAGTAATCCGGTTGATATTTGACGAAAACTGAATTATAGCAATTAAAAATGTGCTGTCCGGATAAATAAACTGGGCCGTTTACTTGAGTATAAAAATATTTAGAAAACAGAGATTGCTAAGCATTTCACCATTTAATGTTTGCAGTGATTCCAATCAATTTTCCGTTTTAGTTTGCTTCTAAGAAAACTTGCTCGTTCGTACAGATCTTTTTTTTATTAATTTATCTTTAATATTTCGAATACAGATATTGCTGCAAATTTTGCTATCCATTTTTTCCGATGGTTTCATTAAATTTTCCGTTTCCAAGAAAACTTGCGCGTGTCCCGCGCACGTTTGTGAAGTCCTGTTTTTTCAGGGCCATTTTCCGGATTCTCCCCCAGAGCTCAGACCTTGCCGCATTTTTCGGACCACCCCGAGGGCCGTCAGGGCGCGCGCCTCGGTAGCCTCTATACCTTTCGTCTTTCTCGGGAGAGCAAATGCTATATACCGGTAGGTAGCATTTGCTCTCCCGGGAAGAAGGATCTCGTATCTTCACAGAATCTCCTGTGTTTTACAAGCCGGCTGTGTATCGTCCACCTTCTCTCTCGCACTCTAACTCCCCCTCTTTCTCGCCATTGTTGGCCCTTTGTGTCCCGCATGAGTCGCTCGAGTGCTTCGGACGCTTGACTTCTCCGCGTTCTGTGTTTGTTCTCCATCCCGAAGCCAGCTATGTGCATTTTCCACCTCCTTTTTTTCGCTCTCTCTCTCTCTCTCTCTCTCTCTCTCTCTCTCTCTCTCTCTCTCGACTACCACGAAAAAGGATCTTTTCATTGGGCCGCAGCCACCGCCGCACGCTTGCCGCAAGGATCATCTCGCTTCATCCCTCTTCTCAACCCCCTCGCCCTTCCTCAATCTTTCTCTTACTGGCTGGCATCAACCAGCAAGTACTGACGGCTCAGCTTTCCCGGATTACAAGGATCTTCTTTATATTCTCCTCTGCTCAACTTCTCAGCGATTCCTTCTTTGAATATGTCTTCGTACACATACGGTTCGTTGGATACACGCGCCTCTGTTTCTACTTTTAGTTTTTACCTCTATTGTTTAAAAAAAAGATATATTTTTCGTTAATTTTTTTCTTTTTCTTTCTCTTGGAGAAAAGAATCGGCAGCGATCGGCTGCCGATTCTTCCGGCGCTGCGGCCGGACGAGAAAAAAAAAGTGGGGAAAGAAACGAGAGGCGAGGATGAGAGAGGAGCGACGAGAATGCGAGAGCGCGAATGAGACAATGGCGGGCCCGGCTGGTCGACCAATCGGACGAGGGAAGAAGAACTCCGGAGGTGATAGCGCGATCTTCTCGAGGTGGAGCTTGGGTCTTCTCGATCCGATTAGATACTTCTCCGAGTGGTTCTCGATGGTTCGTTGCTTCATCGGCGATTGTGAAGGATAATCTTTTTCTTAATTGTATTGTTGTAGCCATTTTTTTTCTCTCACCGCCGATTATTAGATGGATAATTCTAATCAATGTTTTTTTATCTCTTCAACAAGATAAACTAAACTTTAAGGTCTTTAGGGAATTTTTTTTCGGAAATTTAATTTTATCACTTTTCGTTGATTCATTGGCGATTGTTTAGGGCGATCTTTTTTCTAATTCTATAGATCAGCAAATTTTCAGTTTCCCACAGACGATAATTGCACGGATAATTCTGATCGATTTTTTTTTATCTCTTCGACATAAGAAACTACAGTTTGAAGTGTTTAAGAAATTTCTTTTGGAACTAAAATTTTCTTAATTTCATTTATCATTCGAACTGTATGGAGATTAAGTACCGATGAATTTCAGGTTCTCAGTAAACCATAGAAGCGTAATTAACTGGTCACGGCTTCGTCACTTTTGTTCGAGAGCGATATGGATCAATCAATTTTTTCTCTCCCACATAACAAAGTACCTTTTGAACCCTTTCTCCGATTTTGTAAATTATATAATTCTTTTGCCGCATTTAGTAATCGTAGGAATCAACCGAACTTCCACGGAGGTTGAATCGAACTGTCGAAGATTGAACGAACCGGCAAATTTGAGTTGCTGGTTGAATTATAATACTCCTATACTATGTACTATACTCGTACCACAAAATATCGTGGTCACTATATACTTATTACAGTTTCGTTTAGTTAAGTTTATTAAAGATCCTGCGTCGAATTCCCTAAGGGCCTGAGCCGATACATAGACGCACATATAAACGCAAAAGAACACGATACGTAGGATAGCGGCATCATCGAGGATCGCAGGACATGCAAAAAAGCAGTGCGCAAGTACAATTAGTACAAATTAAGGCTAGTATAGTAAGCTAATTTAGCCTAAAAAATTAACAGAAACAAAAAACCGTAATCAATTAACAACGAATACTAGTGAATAGAGTATTATTTATTTTTTTATTCAGACAGTTCAGTTCAGTTCCGGAACCAGTAGCGAAGGCTGAAGCTACACTATATTATATTACTACTACTAAATACATAGTAACTACATAGTTACTATAGTTTAGTTTAGTTTACTACAGATCCTGGGATGAATCCATTAAGAACCTGTGCCGATACATAGAAGCACGTACTATTGCAAAAGAGTATATACATTAAGCCCATTAAGCTAATTTAGCAAAAAAAAAAAAAAAAAAAAAAAACAGAAAGGGAAAATAGTAATCAATTAAAAATGAACACTGGTGAATAGAGAATTACTTATTTATTTAGTGCGTTTAGTTCTTTTCCGGAACCATCGCCGGAGCCTGATGCTGTGCTACATGTAGTTAATATATGTAATAGTAACGCGAAGGTTAACGCGCGTTAAGGTCTGAAATCCCACGACTTCGGAGATACAGGCTCGGATCGGGTAATAGATAAAGCGAGCGCGATTTTTATCGTCGGGAAGCGAGCTGGATGGAGAAAGGGCAACATAGAGCTCACCGGAGAGAGAGAACACGACTACGTAATTGATCGACATCAAGGGGTACATCACCAGCAGATGTTTGAGCACGCCCTCACCTCCATCTGTCTCTTTCATAAAGTCCTGCCCGGCTCTGCAAGCTCTCCCTTCTCTCTCTCGCCCTCCCCCCGCACCAACCTACACAAGGTCGTCGATGTTCCTGTATGCTTGCACGTACGAGCGGCGAACCTGTTGGCGAGCGTGTACGAGCAGCGAGACCATTGCAGCAGCAGCAAGCAGCGACGATACGATAATAGCAACCATCCCGCATAGAGTATATGTATTATAATAACGGAAAAAAATTACGTGGTTAAGATTGAGATTCGCGATACGCGTCAACCCTTGCCTCGGACCACGGGACGGAGAAACGCGGGCGTCATTTTTCACGCGCAATATCCTCGCCAAGTCGTTTGTACAAGGAGGAGTCGGGGGACCTCGATAGAGAACGAATAAACGGACGGAGGGGCGGAGAAAGAAAAATGTAACTGGAGAGATAAAAAAAATGGTGGGATTTTTAGTTAGGAATCTGAACAAAAATATTAGGTGTGTAAGAGCGTTCGCGTGGCTGAGATAAGCTCTCGCGGTTTTATTCATAAAATAAATTCGCCTAATCCGGTGAAAGTTATATATTTGATACTTGTAAATGTAAAAGTCATGACTATCCCATGTTAGGTGAACGGATGAAGTCGACGATCGGGTCAACCCTCGAAACGCATGGTGCCACCAATGGCATGCGAGCTTGGCCTTATCATTTATCGAGCCTTGAATGATAAGCTCGGCCCGATGGTGGCAGCTTATATGGGCCCGAAGGTCATTGATGATGCTCGATCGATGATTGGTTTTCAACGTAGGCCCTCTATCGGTTACTTGTGTAGGGCGAGAATGGTTTTATCGTATACTTTTTTGAAGACTGTAAAAGTTGAAATATCTCTATCTCTTTTTTGTGCTCCGGATAAAAAATAATCTGTAAGAGATTACATTTTATATATTTTCTCTTGCGAGAATTCTCAAAGCGATCATACTCAGTCAATGTATTGCCTAAGCATTTATTGACTATGGAGTACGGAACCGAGAGATGATACGCATCTTTTGCGAGAATTAAAGAATGTGTAATTTCCTATGCTCTCATATTGACGCACGGGTACACTTTCTAGCGGCGAAAGCCGCTGGTTGATGGCCCAATGTTAACATTGGGAACATTAGTCTAAAATCGGCAGACCATTGGTTAGTCAGTCCATGCATTAACAGACCAACGGTTGGCGAATCGATCTTCGGCTGAACATTGGCCTAATATCGGCAGGCTAATGGTTAGGGAATTCATGCTCAAATAGACAAACCAATGATTGGCAAACCAATACTTGGCCGAAGGTTAGGGTATTAATGTCGTTACGTTGATCGGCCATTCTCGTTCAATCGGTAAAACCTCCATGGGTATTTATGCTTTGTCAAGGTGAATTTACAAAGTACTTAATATCGATTTCTTCTTCGCCTATATTTCTAAGAGGGTTTATTTCACAAACTAAATAATAATAATAATAACAAATAGTCCAGCATGCGAACGAGGGGGGTGCATTTACGGCACTACATTTCGTGTTTTCTCAAGGTGAATCTACGAATTAGCTGATATCGATTTCTTTTCGTTTATATTCCTAAAAGGGTTTATTTCTCAAAATGAATAATGATAACAATAATAAATAGTCGAGCAATCGCAGGGGTGGGGGGTTAAGGCATTATATTTCGGAGTGAAATTCTCTTTAAAAGAACTCGCATCGGCCTGAAACAAAATATTCAATTCAAGGTGAGAGTTCGTCCCAGTAACCGTAAAAATATAATAGATTGGCGATACGTCGAAAACGTGAGAGCGATAGTTTCTATGCACTTTTGATACAACGTTGAACAAAGCGGAGGGCAAAGAATGCGCAACTCTCCCTCCCTCTCCCTCGTCTCTGTCAGGAACAAGGAGAGAGAGAGCACACGATCATTATAAATTTCGTACGCTCGTTTGTCTCTTTCTATTCGCCCTTCCTTACATACATATATAAGTATACGTGTACTATATAGATGTTTTCTTTCTCTTGCTGTTTCTCGTACGTGCGCGTAATAAATTAGTCAAAAAAGACGTTCATCAATTTTCTATGATGCCTCCTCGAAGCCTCATAGAAATAAAACGAGCGAGAGAAGGAGAGAGCTCGAAACATCATCCGTCCATCAAACCGTGAGAGTGCAAGAGGGCCCCGACTAATACACCACTGAGCCTATAACAGCCCGTGGCTCCGAACTTGATGGATGATTTTTTCTCTCAGCTGTCCGTTCGCCTGTCTATCGATACTTTGGTACACTAAATTTTTTTTTTATATAATAATAATAGTAATAACACATTTCTCGTGTGTGGATGGATAAATAATATATCACAACGTGTACCCTCTCGGTGTCCCTGTTCGAAGACCCTTAAATCGTATTTAACAATGAAATATTAGGAAATCTCCTGTTAACACTTGTCGCTCTCGAAGGGGATTTGCCTCGTTCTCTCTATCTTATATTTTCACGACGATCTTACATTTTCAGTTCTAATCTTACTCGCCGTTCGTCGCCCCGATCAAATGTGCATTCAACTCCTTAAAAAAAAAGAAACTTCAGATTATACCAATATCTTTAAATAAAAACCATCAAAATAAAATAAACAAAACACTTAAAATGCATCCCGTAACTAATGAACTTTGCATAATCGAAATCTATCAATTTTCAGCATAAATTTACCTGTCAGTTCGTCTTGTCCCATACATTATTATCCCTCAAACGCCCCGAATGCTTGCAGCATTTTATTCCGTGCCTCGACAAAGGAAAAAAAAAATGTATATACATCCAGGAAATCGATGAAACTCGCAGAGTCCCTTTGCCGGTTTATTTTGCCCCACTCCGTGGAGTAATAAGTAACGCAGGTCCGTCCGTTCGCCCTCCGTCGCCAGGTGACATGGACATATCCTCCTCGTCCCCTTGGTCCACTATCGTCGCCTCCTCCTGTCCGTCGCATCCCTTTCTCGCTGTGTTCCGGTCCTTCGCACGCGGAACCAGGACTGCGACCGCTTCGACGAAGGCGAGAGGGTGCGATGTATCCATATTCGAAGGTGAGCGAGTAAGCTCGCGAGCAACAATCTCGAGAGGGTGAGGATGAGGATGAGAAACAGCCCGGGGTTTGGGGCGGTGGAGGGGGGGGGGGGGGGGGGGAGGGGGCTAAGGTTGGGGGGGGGGAGGGGGTTAGACTGGCAGCTCGAAGCGTAGAAGCTGGAGGTTAGGCCAGGGGTTAGATAGGATAGGGTGTGTCGTCATGGCTACGCAGCGGGAGGCGGGGCAATCGATACACCCTCGCAACTCGCACGCACTCCCTCGTCAGTGTAAACCCTCTTGCTTCTCACCCTCCCTCCCTCCCTCGTAATATACTGTCGATCTCTCACGCACCTACGCACCCGCGAGGTTTACGAAACTAAACCGGTTGCGGGCTCGGTGTTATTATCGGTAGGAAGGATATAAAACAATGACGGCAACTACTCGCGGAGATATGAAGAATACTGGCCCGAGGAGTTACATGTCATATTTTTTTTTATCCCGGCGAAAATTCGGCTTAGTGAATAGAGAAAGGACCCAATGAATGTTTTGTAGGGCACGAGGCCGAAAACATATTCTTTTTAGGTACTTAATAAAGTACCTAAAAAAAAGAGGTTCGTGCATTTAACAAACACCGTCCGTTACCTTCTTAATTCTGCTACTTCTTGATAAAAAATGTAACGAAAAATAAGAATTGCTCGATGGAAAAGTGTTAAATAAACAAGCCCTTCTTTACCGACTGAGATAAAAAATTTTTATTCAAATAAATATCATCCAGACGAACTACAAAATAAAAAAACTGTGAACAAACTGATGATAACAATAATAATGACTTACAATAACTTACGAAAATGGATTACAATAATAATTGTAATCCATTTTTTATTATTATCATTAATTATCACATTGTCTTTATTATTATCATCAATTTTTCAGTTTTTTTTATTTAGTAGTTTGTCTGGACGATATTTATTTAAATAGAGAACTTTTTCCCCAGTCGGTAAACAAGGGCTTGTTTATTTACCACTTTTCCATCGGTCAATTTTTATTTTCCGTTACATTTTTTATCAAGAAGTAGCAGAATTAAGGAGGTAAAGGACGGTGTTTGTTGAATGTACAAACCTCTTTTTTTGGCGCGCAAAAAATTTCAAAATAGGAATAACAAACGCAATCGTTTCTTTCCTTTCCATCGTTCGGCAGACCGCGAGGAAGTCTTTTTGGGGCCATTGTCATCGCGACCACCGCGACGAAAATTCTCGCTAGGTCGCCGATAATCTTCTTCTTTTTGTTCCTTTCGCGTAACACGGATAGAATTTTCTTCGAAGCTCCACCTACCCCCTTTGAGGCTCGATTCTTCCCGTCCGTTCCGCGCTGATCCGTGAACAGTGGAAATAAAATTCTCGCGGCGTAAGCGGCTTCACCGGCCGACTCTTGACCAGGCGCGAAAAGAGCCGAGCGAGTTTCCTCTCATCTTCGACAATGGAAAATGATTTTGGGAAAAGAAAAAAAAAAAGTTGCTAGTCTCGCAGCCGATGGTCGGTGCGTATGGAACACCGTGGATTCTTTCTCTCTCCTGTCGTGGACAATGAGCCCTTGGCGAGTGTATCATTCGGTCGTTTATGAGAGCTCGTAGTCGTTCATCACTCGCCTCTCCGTCTCACTCGGGAACCACGGACGCCAGGCATTTTTCATCGTCTCGGCGTCCCGTCCCGAGAGCTGCACTCGAACGCAGCGGAGAACTCGAAAGACACTCACACATATATATATATATAATTTTATATATGTATATAAAGCCTTCCAGAGAAGATCGAGAATAATATGCCGCGGCATATCGTCCGTGAAATTGCACGAGTTCCATCGCATATAGTGCATATCGGGCACGACGTTCAACCTCGATTCTACACAGGCTACAGGTGTCCTGCCCCGTTCTCAATCGATTCTCTCGCTTCCCTTTATGTTTTGCAATTTCCATTGTTTTTTTCTCTATTTATTTATTTTTTTACAAGCCACACCGGCAAAAGTTTATGTAAAATTATCCGTTACGGTTAACATTAGTGAAATTAACGTCTCGGTTGATTTAACGATCTTGCCACGGAGTTAATTAACGGCTGTGAAAAATATCCTCGAGGCTGATACCGCTTCCCTTGTTTTACAATCATTTTTTATTCGCCAGCAGTTGTACGCAGTCGGTGCAAGATAACTCGTCGATTCAACGACTTCCGTTCACCAGAAATCCAAAGGTGCTTCCTACAAATGCATTTTATTTTTTTGTTCCAAGAATTTTATTTTTTAACTTTTTTTTTAAATGTGCTTCTTGGCTTCTGAGAAACCCCTTGTTTTCATTACAGTGGATTAACTCTTCACGTATCGGATCCTTGTTCAACAAGGACCTAGAATTTGCCAAGAACCAACCTTCGAATGATTCGAATAGCAGGTTAATGCGCTAAAAAAATCTGTGAAAATTAACAGATTAATTAACAGACGTACCTCAAAGTGTTTTTTATTTTGATAATGTAGAAGAATAGTACATTTCTCCGCGAGTTAGAAAAAGTGTTTCGCACGAGGGATGTATGAAATTTTTCATCACAAGGTACGAAAATGGCGGTTTTACGCACGCGAAGCGGGCGGAAAAGTCTCCATTTCCGCACCGAGTGATGAAAAATGTGTTACCAACATCCACATCGTTGTTGTGCTTAAAATAAGGTGTGGTCGTTTGCGATCGGGAAAAAGACCCCGGTACTTAAAGGGTTAAATTAAAACCGTTCATAGATTTGTTGATTAATAATCGATTTGAAGTGAACAATTTCATCTATGTCTAAAAAAAAAAACGTTACCGGAGCTGAAAGTTACCTTTTAAATTTAGTCCCGGGGTTTAATTAATATCTTTCGCGATGGAATGCCCCCGAGGGCATATTAGCGTTCAATGTCCCTCGCGGATTCCCGGGCGACGAGGGAATTCGTTTCCCCGTGAGAAGTGTCGGTAGGATTCCCATCTAGGACCCTGGGAGAGTCTTGAAAAAAAATTAAATAAAAATAATAAAAAATGAAAAACATTCGGCAGTAAAAAAAAAAAAAAAAAATCATTAGTGTCAGAGCGAGAATAATAGAACTCGTGAGAGGTGGACGCGATAACTCCGAGGGATCTCTGTTTCTGACAACTGGGCCGTCTCGCGATCTCCTCTCCCTTCCTACCTTTCTCGTCACGCTGTACACGAGAGAGCTTCCAAACCTACAGGAATAACACAACGGACCGCACCTGTCCAGGTAGGCGTAGCCGAAACCGATTCTTCCAGGAATTTAGCTCGCGCGCGAGAGAAGGCTCCAGCCTGTCTGCCAGGATCAGGATCATCTCTCAGCGTTGACCTCGCCGTTTTGTTTAGAAGGTCTCGTAAGCCGGCAGCAGCCTCACGCTCATTCTCTCATTCCACATTTATTTTTAATGACTTTCCGTGAAAAGTCCTTCCTCCCAGAGAATAGAAATTGATCATCGATTCTTCTATTATCATTTTCATCATTCCATTTTTATCTTTGAATATTTATTTATTTAATTGAAAAACAGTAGTACAAGAATTTTATTGGCCAAAATGTTTACATGGCAAAGCGGATATTTACAAATTTTATTTGTTTGTGTTTTCGTTTTTTCTATGGGCCATCGATCGGAGTCCTTCTAGCCCGTGACTCGGACGGTGATCGGTGCGCCCTGATTAGAGGTTTTCCTCGACTGTTGTTATCGGCATCTGATGGCGAAGGAGAGGCGTGAAACGACTCAGCTACGGTAGCTTTTATATTTATTTATATTTATTTATATTTATATATATTTATTTACATTTATTTATATTTATTTATATTTATTTATATTTGTCTTATGCTTACACTGATTTTTGCGTTCAAGCTGTTGTTTTGCAGTTCCGGTCGAATCTTATGTATTCGCGCTGCATATGCTTATTTATATGTTTTATTGCCTCTATGTCTGCATTATTTGGTATCTCGTGTTGGCTCTCAAGGGACGATATCCTAGAATAATAATAGTTGCTTGGTGCGTCTGCGCGAAGTTTGAGCTCAGGCGATTCACACGCTCCTGTATCGAGATTAGTCTGGAGGATTCCTATGGTAAGATATTTGAAGGAATATGAAGGGTTTAATTAACAAAATGTTAATCTTTGATTTTTTATATTTTTTACCTCAAATTAAAAAAATGTTCTGATCTTTAATTTCTACATTTCCTAATCTTTAATTTTGATTTTTTTCTATTCTTTCTCAGGCAAATGTGCCATACATTTAACGAATTCGCAACACGCAGTGTACCGAAGGGCTGACGAAGATTTTTTTTTGTTTTTTAACGGGGCGAGACACCTGCGCGCCGTGGTGAGGCAGATAGAGAGAGAAAGAGGGGGGAGAGATAATATAAGCCCAGTAACGTTTTGGCGGAGAGGCTCAACGGATAAAAGACGACTGGGGGGGGGGGGGGGGGGGGGGGGGTCGAGAGAGCCGCGGAGTGACGGATGGCCACATCGCATTTCGCGGCTCCATATCTCCCCGATTTCTCCCGTGTAATTCCCGTAAAGTCGTTTCGGGGGTCTCATGATGGGGGTCTCCTCTCTCTCCCCGCCGACTTCGGGCCAGCGTTTGCTGGACCACGGCTCGTTGCGAGAAAGCCTCTTCGTGATTTTTTTACGTTTTTTTTTTTTATTCCACTCTCTTGCCTCGCGGAGCCCGGCTTCTCAGTTTTGTTATTGCAAAATTAAAAAAATAAAAATAAAAGAAAAAAGGGTAAAAGAATCGAAGACGAAGGGACCGAGGGAAGGTTGCCGTCCAACGGTGCATACCATTAGCGTTCGAACGTTAACAGCCCCGACGACCTCTGCCTAACGTCGGAGCACGTAATTACGAGAGACGCGCTCGAAGCTGTGGACTCATTCGCGAATCGCTCCAACAGAGTCTTCGAACGCTTCCTACGAGGATTCATCATCTTCGAAGCTCGAACTTTCCTCCTATCGTCGATAATCGACCCTCACCGAGGTCACCACACTTTCCTACGATCTTTAGGAATAATTTCGAACCAATCATCATAATAGTCATAATCATTATAATTATTATAATAACAATAATTACAACAATCACGATAATCACAATCACGGCCTACGGTCATTTCGTTCACTGTAATTTAAGTTATTCCGCGAATAAAAAAAATTCAGAAGGCGCGATCTAGGCTAGTATCCTAGATCCTCAATGAAAAGGCCGATTCGGATCGGTAGCAAAAAAAAAAAAGTAAAAAAATGCTACGTTCAAGATAGCGAGAGTCCTTTGCCATTCGCACAGCGTAATACTTCCTCGCTCGGTTTCCGGCGAGGAAGCGCGAGGCACTCCGCGCGAGGAGGTCCCGTCCCGCCTGGATCCTCCGTATCGGATGCTGCTCGCAACAGTGGAATCCTAGGCGGGCGGCTTCGGTCGCAAAAAACCCCGCGTGATTAATTACGTTTCTCGGAAGCGGAGCTTCTCTCTCCCTCCCCCCGTCTCTCGACTACGTTGTTTACCGGAGAAAACCGAAGTGGCCCAGAGTCCGCCGTGCGCAACGGCGAAAGCGACGTCCTCTCTTCTCCTCTCGATTCTCTCTGTATTCCGCGTTCTTGTTGCCGGTCGAGCGGTCGTCCGGGCGGCAGAGTGTACATCCTGTATACATCCTTCGCCGGCTCTCCGCCCTCCCTGGCCCTCGTCTCTCCTTCGTCTCCTTCGCCCAGTCTGGTCCGCGCTGTCCCGCGCGCCCCCGCAGCATCACCGGCGACGGTCCACCGTGCGCTCCTTCGGACCGAGGATAATCGATCCCGCGCCCTGGCGTTGTCTCCTTTTTCTCCTTTTTTTTTTTCCCTTCCTCACGTCCAGCCACGAAACATTACTCCTCGACGAAACTTTTCTCCGACGTTTCGCGCTCTAGTTTCTTCTTTAAACTCGAAAAACCCTCCGGCTGGAGAAATTCGGCGCGTGTCGTCGTTTCGAGAAAAAAAAAAAAAATTTCTCCCTTAAAATTATTTATCACGAATTTCTCTCGTCCACCGTTGCTCTTTCGCTCTCGGGATCCTTTTCCGAGTCGTTCGGCGAAACGTTCTCCACTTTGATGTCGCTCGCTGGGGAGGAACTTTGCACGGTTTAAGCCCGCCGTCTCCCACGCTCTCTCGTGTTTATGAGAGGAATTGACTCGCTGATGAGGTCCCGAGATAATACAGTCTGGCCCGGAGTGAATCCGTGTAATTCTCTCTCTTGATTACAGGGACCGGGGGTCGACTGCACTAAGCGAAGCTATAACATCTCTTGTAGCAGTACAACCCCCCTCTCCCCCCCCCCCCCCCCCCCCCCTCCACCCTCCTCCTGAGTCCGCAACTAGGCCTGTGTTGCTGCTGCGGCCGAGGGCTGCTCGTGACACTTTCATCCCCTATTTACCCCGCCCCCATTATAATTTCGGCTTCGCTTCTCGCTACCCGGCACGTGGACACCGGAGTCACATAGACGTCCTTCGCAAAAAAAAAAATAAAATAATTGTATAGTTATTTATGACCTCGGCGAAGAGTCATCCTCGAAACGATATATGAGAAATTTTATTCGAAACGTTTCACTACATATTTTTTCCTGTTTTGAACGGGTGTGCATTTTTTCCGCTTCGTTATTATTACAATTTTTATTATTATTATTATTATTATTATTATTATTATTATTATTATTATTATTATTATTATTATTATTATTATTATTATTATTATTATTATTATTATTATTATTATTATTATTATTATTATTATTATTATTATTATTATTATTATTATTATTATTATTATTATTATTATTATTATTATTATTATTATTATTATTATTATTATTATTATTATTATTATTATTATTATTATTATTATTATTATTATTATTATTATTATTATTATTATTATTATTATTATTATCGTCATCATCATCATTATCATTATCATTATCCACCCTGTTGTATAATAATATTAATAATATAATTAATATTTGTTGTAGTAGTGACTTATTATCCTTGATTACAATGTCTGTAGACTTTTTGATGATGACATTTTGCGGGTGGAAAAATAGGCAATTGACCGTAGTGCTTGACCCTCAATTAACATTATTTGTTTGTGACTTCCACGGCCATTCATTATTCAATTCCCGAAAGGTCCATAAGAAATTAAATTCGAGATATTTTTTATTATTTCATAACTTTCCCGAGTACATAATATATTATATATTTTTCGTCGCGTCCCCTTTCGCGGATGCTGTATATTTCTCATTGTCTCCACGGGGATCGTTTTGGACGAGCAATTTCGATGCTCGTGCTCGAGTATCAAATTTCTCGTCGCCCTGTCCCTGACTCTCTCTCTCTCTCCCTCTTGGCTCGGTTCGACATTATCATAAATAATGCAAACAATCGTTCCCGAAGACAAACTCTCTCCCCCACCCTCGACCTCCCCCACTCCCGCCCGAAGTTCGCCCAACGGGACAAAGAGGAGCCATCGCGCTGTTCTAAATCATCTCTCGTGCCTTCGATAAGGCGCGATATTTAATGTCTTTCCTTCGATGCGTTTTATTTTTTTTCCCCTCCCTTTATTCCCTCTACGTACGGCAGTGTGAATAACTACGCGCGTACCGGAGAGCCTTCCCGCTCGGATCACCCCTACGACGCGGCCCCATGTCCTTCTGCCGAAGGGATAGGTCGTAGGGTTTCCCTCGGAGATCATCGCTGCGCGGAAACCCCTCGATTATGTTCCATGCCTCGTGAATCTTCCATGCAATATATGTGTCCGTGTGCATGTCTCCTGCCAGGGGGTTGTGAGCTTCCTCGGCAACGTTGGATACCGGACGTACCCGTAAACCGGAATACCGGTACGGGGGAGTGAGATCCAAACGGAACTTTTTTCTTCCTCCGTCAAGAGTTCTCTCTGTCGGGTAATACAATACCGGGCTGGTCAATCCCGGATTTCTTTGCGATATCCGTTGTCAATTTAATCGAGGGCTTATCAAAAACTCATCAGACTGGCGGTTTGGGGGGCGGTTTGGGGGGATCGATGGATCTTTTAATATGGCGCTGTACCAGAAGAAACCTTACCGAGAAACATACACTGAGAGGAGGATCTAGTAAAAACTACCAATCATCTAAGAAAAATTACCTGAGCACATAGTAGTAGGGCACTGGAGCGCCACCTATGGCGGAAAGTCCCAGATGTTTCAAGAGTTTTGACAATAATGTCTACGAAAAATTCTTATAAATCCGGTACTTCCTACTATAGGTGGCGCCCTAGTTCCCTACCGCCATGTGCTATGGTAATATCTCTCACGCGTTATAGTCATATTTACTAGATCCTTCTCTCAGTGTATCTATGTTTTAAGATGAAACTTTACCGAGAAACATATCTATGTTTCGCGGTAAAATTTTGCGGAGAAACATGTCTATGCTTCACAACTTTACCTGGAATAGTTATTTGTGTGGCAAGGGCGTAGAAAGGGAGTTCTTGACGTGTGTGAAAATACCGCACGAGCCGAAAGCGAGTGCGGCATTTACACGAGTCAGAACTCCCTTTTCTACGCCCATGCCATTCACATAATTTTTCCTAACAAATTTGCGAAAATCGCGATTTCCGTTCCCGTGAAGTGTGCGTAGAAAGACACTTTTCCGCGGGAGCTACATCATTTCGCCGAAAATACAATCGGCCGAATCGTCGTATGGCCGAAAGTTATGGGTCCGAACGCGCTTTATCCGGCAAATTCGGCGAAATTACTATGCGGAAAATTGACGTTCGGTTAAATGACGATTCGGAGAAATGACGTCCCGCCAATTTCTATTTCCGATGAGTAACGTTCGCTGAAATGGTGATTCGGAATAATAGAGTTTTGAAAATTTGAAAATTCGGAAAAATAACTATTCGGCCATACGACGATTCGGCTGATTGTAGTTTCGGCGAAATGATGTTGCTCCAAATAAAGTGCCTTTCTGCGCACACTTCACAAGAACGGAAAGCGGGATTTTACATACATGTGTTAGGAAAAAATATTTATGAATTCGCGTCACCTTGAGAATCCAGTCGGCCGGTAATAATATTTGCCAATACTCGTTATCAATGTGATCTGCGTACTTTTCTCAGCGCGTGTGAGTGGGGATTATGTTTTAAAGTAAAACTTTATCGGGAAACATATCGACGTTTCGCGGTAAAACTTTACCGAGGAACATATCTATGTTTCGCGGTAAAACTTTGCCGAGAACCATATCTATGTTTCACGGTAAAACTTTGCCGAGAAACATGTCTATGTGTCACGGTAAAACCTTCCCGATAAACAACTTTACCTGGAAAAATATCTATGATTTCGCATCACATTGAGAAACTAGTCGGCCGGTAAAAATATTTACCGACATTCGTTATCGATACAATCTGTGTATTTTCCTCAGCGCGTGCCAAATGACTCGAGCACACCGTGGACAAGTGTGAGTGGGGTGACGACTTAGAAAAACTGCCGGTTCACCGTTTAGATCAGTAGAGTAAAACTTTTAGTTTCTCGCGGAGCAATAGTTAAACGAGACACATAATAATACTCGCCATGGTAATGTTCCTTGCACTTGTGGCTCTTTGCCGTTCCGGAAGCGCTTTGGCCAATGTACCATCCAGACGTGGTTGCCCGGCAGTCACGACTCAGTCCAACTTCAATGTCACCAGGTTGAGTTTGCACGTATATCAATGAATCGATCCTTCGGCGATTGCAGGAAAAATCTATCGATTTGGTTTACTCGAGTACGCCTGACAAAAATGTCTACAAAACTTTCGCAGAGTCTTGCAACCAATACTTTTATGTAGGTTTCAAAAATTCATAAGATTTCCAACGTTGACTTTTATATGGAAAAAAAAGCATGCTGTAGTACCCCTGTGTAGGCAGAGAAACGGTCGTAGTAAAGGCAAATATCGAATGTTGTGTTGTAGGAAAAATAAATTGTGTAAAGCACAGTGCGCAATTTTTTTCATCTTTCATTAAAATTACTGCTGCCTTGGTAGAGTAATCCTTTTCGTGTGAAATTATGTTTAAAATTTGTTCGGAACAAAATTGTACTGACGAAACTGTGAATACTCCTCTATGTTATATGAATTAGCCCCGTCGGTAACGAAACCTGTAAGGATTGCCGATGCGAGACCACAAACAGCTTGCAGAAAGGAGAATTGGCAGACGCAGGGAAGGACAATTTTCTATTTCCTCAGCTGTCCGCGGTTTCTTAATATTCGTTAGTAGCAATTTTTGTGACTGATGGAGGTACAGTAGAACCTCGATTATCCGAACACCCGTTATTCGAACCCTCTGTTATCCGAACCGCCGCTGGTTCGGATAAAGTTTCTATATTATCCGAATTATTGCGCGAAATTCTCGTATCATTACATTGTTGCGCCACAAACAACAAGCCAATTCAAGAACGCTCAAGCTCGCATTGGACTTAGACAGCACTACCGTGCATGCACGTCAGTCGTATGCGCAGTATTTGTTAGTTTTTTTAATTTCATTTTAATTAATTTTATTTTCGATATTGCAATTTTCGCTATACGGGATCGTCCGGTTGACAATGATTTATTGATTTTTAGCATCGGTATCCTTCGGCATCCTTCATACAGCCTGGCATCGAAGGTGACTACTACGTTTTGGCAACCGACTATGATACATACGCAATTATCTACAACGGCGAGGTACGCGAAGGAGTTGGGTAAGTAACGACAAATAAAAATAATTTTTTAAATCATATTCCAAATCAATTTCAACGAGTTTGTGGGTGTAACGTTTAATGTTGTAACGTTTGCAATCGATAATCCTTCAGATACCAGCACATCTGGATCGCGACCGGGGAGCGACACCCATTTGTTGAGAAACAATGCAAAATTTTTGTTTCTGATAAAGTAACAAGTTGAAATCGAGCACAACGCAAAGGAACCATAAAAATGCATATGCCGGTCGATGAAAAAAAAAACACATGCACTGAGAAAAAAAATTGGTTGAATTAACTGAAAGTCGCGGTGACATACCTTCAAAGCTGTTATTTGTTTGGTACTAATGAAGCATTGTTTTGTTAAACGATTATTTATTCTTATTTATTAAAAATTTGTCGATTGAATCAAACATTTTTATTGTACCAAAAAAATACACCTTTGAACGTATATCACCGCGCATTTGCTCAATCCAACCATTTCTTTTTCTCAGTGTAATAACAATAAAATGGAATGAACAAATTCCTAAACGTTCTTTAACATGTCCCTCCATCCTAAAAAAAATAAATCGATAAAGCGTGTATGTACTGAGAAAAAAAGTCACGAAATATTCACGCGTCTTTACCCATTTACTGTGGCGTAAGCCCTTAACTACTACTGCACGAGCAACCACAAGCTTTACTGATGATGTTGGTCGGTAAACCGGTTTACTGCTGGTCGGTAAACCAGCAGTTTTTAATCAACCCTGCTAGTTTACATCAAACCGCTGTTCTGATACAAAATTTTTATTGAACAAAATTCATAATTTTTTTTACGGATCTCTGACGGCTGCAGTCGTCGAAGTTGGAGCGTAGAGACGGAACGTCACCCCCACCCGAGAACCCGCCAAATATTATCGTCCGAACGGCATATTTTTCCAACTCGACGTCGGGGCTTCGAGGAGAGTGCATAACGCATGGAGGCGCGGCGGCGGTAGCAGGGCTGTCCGGGAATAAACGGCAGTAGAAGCGGCGAGTTTATTTGTCGAACGGGATAGCTAGACGAATTGATACGCCGAACGAGAGACACACCGTTAGGCGTCTGCCTAACGTCAATTAGCCAGGGCAGTTGCTTTGCCAACAGCTTCGACTAGAATCTTCGAACTCCAAACACCCGCTCAAATTTTTGGTTCCAGATTAATTTTAACTTTTACAAACCCGCGAACGGTCTTCTTCGGCCTCGGATCGTCGATCCCTCGCGACCGATGAATCTTCATCGATCCCGTACTATTATCGTTCACCCGATTTACGAAATGCGAATTTAGATAACCTTTTTATTTCGTCGGTCCATCGTATTCGGATAATTCAAGAAATCGGTGATTTTTCTTACGTTCGCTTGCGCGATCGACCGATCGATGAATTTTCATCGACCCGCTTCCATCGTCGTTCACCCGATTTAGGAAATTCGAATTTATATATCTTTTTATTTTCATCGATACATTGTGTCCGGAATGTTAAACAAGTCCGTGATTTTTTTTTACGCGCGCGAGCTCAACGTAATTTTTAGTTCATATTCTCCCATCATCGTTCACCGATTTACGAAACACGAATTTAGATATCTTTTTTACGTTGATACATTGTGTCCGGAGTATTGAACAAATGGGTGATTTTTTTATTACGCACGCATGCGCAAACTATCGATCGATCGATGAATTGTATTTGATCCTCTCCTATCATCGGTCCCTAGATTTGCGAAATACGAATTTAAATAACCTTTTTTTTCATCGATACATTGTGTGTCTGGAGTATTCAACAAATTGGTGATTTTTCTTGCGCGCGCATGCGCGAGATCGATCGATCGATCGATGCGACGGAGGTTCGACCGCCGCGGCGTTCCCGTCTCTTGTATTATATCCTGTATACATAGTTAGCCTTCCGAGTCTCGTTCTCTCCCGAGAGTCTCGACTCTGCTCTCCCCTTATTGATGAGATCGTTAATACGTTCGATCGATCCGTCGGATGTTTTGCCCCCGATGTCGCGGACCGTCTATCCGTCGCGATCGGCGACCACCCGATGCGCGACTCCTCGCTCCGACTCGGCGAGCTCGCGGTGAATATACCTTGGAATCTCTCTCTACATCTTCCTCTCTCTTTCGCTCCCAGCTTCATTCCATCGGGACGCTTTATGCTTCGTTAACGAACTCATCACTTGATTCACAGCTCTACTTCCGTTCACCCATAATTATATCGTTATTTACATTGTTATTCGAGCCGTACGTATAACACTCTTACCGGAGAGCGATGTAATGAAGACAGCATGTGCGGCACAGCTGTATCGGCATACACCGCAGGGGTAATGAGCGTCAGCCGAGACAAAATTTAACTTATCGTCGTATTTTTTGTTTCTTTTCTCGCTCGAGCTTTGTAACAACAACAACAACAACAACAACAACAATAAAATAATAATAATAATAATAATAATAATAATAATAATAATAATAATAATAATAATAATAATAATAATAATAATAATAATAATAATAATAATAATAATAATAATAATAATAATAATAATAATAATAATAATAATAATATTGTATTGTTAGGCTTTATTGACTCCCCTAAGGGTTGCAAGATTTTTTGACAAGGTTATCTCCTTGCTACAATACCCTCTTTTCTCTTTCCATTCTTACAATCCTTTATACAATCCTTAATAATAATAATAATAATAACAATAATAATAATGATAGTTAATTATCATAGAAAATTAGAATTTTATGGAAGAACTAACGTTACTAGCCGATATCGACATAAATTAAACAAGTTGGTTCGAAAGCTCCTTATATCTCGTTCGTCTCAATACCGAACGAAATTCAGTAAGTACGAGCAAAAAATATGCCTCCGCCAGGTCTGGATCGCGTCTACCATTCGCGCGCGCACGCCTGTCCCACGGGATAAGTTTTTTTTTTTCGCTAGCGCCGCTGTGATCGGCGAGAGTCGGTGCGCTGCCGAGAGAGAGAGAGAGAGAGAAGGAGAGAAGGAAGGAACTGGACGAAGAAGGACCTCCTCGGATGATCCCGGGCGCTTTCATACGGGGGTTATATCTTCGCGGACGCGAACGCGCGACATACATATTGCATGGACGGGAATCGACTCGAAGACATATTTATTGTCATCTCCATACCGCGCTCACGCTGCACGCCACTAAACTTTACAACCCTTTTCTCATCATCCCGGTGCACAACAAAATCTTCGTCCGAAATCTTCTCCATCTTCTTATTCCCCGATGGCTCATCGTTGCATTTTAGTCTCGCTCGCCGTCGTCCTCGCGGCGCCGATGAATAAAGTATATCCCGCCCGACTGCGTGCCCGAATACCACCCCGACGATTCTTTATATAAGTCTATGCACTTTTTTCCCTAGCCCTTCCTCCTCCCGCCTTAAAAATCAACGGTGCAAAATTCGCGAAGAGAGTGACGAATGATCGATGCCGAAATTATGATGGAGACAATCCGGGCTTAGGTAACTCGAGGAGGACCGTTATTTTTTTGCTGCAACACCCGCATCACTCGAAGACGTTGGAACTCGCCAAAAAAACAGACTTCTTTTTACTTTTTTTTGTTTTTCTCCCCTTTCTTCAGTCGTCTTCTATCAGTGTTGTGAATTTATCGGTAGGCTCACCGATTACTTTACCGGCTATTTTAGCAAACGCTGTCTACTTTTGAGATAGTCAGTTTTGAAAAATATATCTTTGAATTTTTATAATGACAGTAGTAATGTGTATATAAATAAATTTATTATTCGTCTCCGTGAAGTGCATTTCGTTGGGCGACGGTCATCTTACGATTTTCGAATAATTTTGCGGCTCGAAGCGTGTTGAAATTTCGCCGAAACATGTAGTTACCGAGTCTGCAATATTTTATTATATTTCTCGTATGATGAAATTTATAATTTTACCACCTGAACGAAGCGGATGAAGCGAGCCGCAGGGTGCTCGACCGGCGCCAGACATTTTCCCCATCTTCCATTTCTTACTTTTTTTTTTATTATTATCTCTGTCCTTCCTCCCGTGTAACGAGCTCGCGTCCACTCGGCTCATTTATCTTTTCCAGATCAGGTTACTTACTCTCCACCGTGCAGTACACGCATAAAATATACGTACGTCCGTCTGACGGACACGACGAGTCTACGCGATGTTCATCATCATCATCATCATCATCATCATCATCATCATCATCATCATCATCTGCGCGTCCCCCGGCACGAGCGTTTTATTATAATACCTATTTTTCTCTCGATCGACCGAGTGGACAGAGAGAAAGCTGCCCCCTTTTCAGCAAAAGCTTCTCCCAGCTTCCAGCCCTTCGACCTTGTTATCTTACCCGCTCATTTTACTTCGCTTCCCCTCAAGACGATCCGCCTATACTCGGAGAATACACTCTCGAGGCAAAACGATCGTTTCGTTTACAGTATACTCTCTCGGGTGCAACGCTGCGAGATCGGCAAGACCACAAGCATTGTCCGCATCCCGGGCCCCTCCAAGCTGCAATTACGTCTCGCCACACTTTTTCTCCGACCGATGGATGGAAGAGACCCGATCGATCGAGACCGCCGATCGGTCTTTACGTGTATCGAATCAAATTAACTTAAATGCCCGCTTCTTCTACTCACCGATCTTATAGCCAGTCCAGTACGATGAATAGATCATTGAATAAAAAAAATTCCATTTTTTTTTTTTAAACAGCAACTTGGAGCGTATATGGAGACAAAAAAATTTCACGCGCAAAAGAGCAAAATAAAAAACAACCCTGATTGAAAATTTGCGAAGACGAAAGAAGCATGAAATAATTGTACATACTGGGCCATTTAACAGGTGTTCCCTGTTTTTAAAATTGATTATCATCAATTATTTGAAAAGATATCGTTCTGTAGATATGAAATGGTTGATTCGGGAAGTTAGAAGGCGACTTCATCGCATGGCTCACCGGTCTTGTACCCCGAGCGGTACGCTGAATTGATCGTTGAATCAAAAAATAAAATAAAAACAAGAACTGGGAGCGTGTATGGAAAAAAGGGAAAATTAAATAAAAAAATTACCCAGAAAAAAAATTTGCGATTGGGCAAAAGAAGCCCGAAATAATTTTACATACAGGGCCATTTAACAGGCGTATCCGATAATAAAAATTAATTATTATCAATTATTCGAAAAGATGATGTTCTAGATAGGAAATTAGTTGCTTCGGGAACAGAGAGGGCGAGTTCATCGCATAGTTCGCCGAGTTTACTGAGTAAAGCCGTCTAATCGAATTCGGGAAGCAAATGTGTGTAGTTCCGTATCTCAATAATGTCAGGAGGCAGTGAGAGATACAAAACCGTCGAAGGGATTCTCGAAACGTTCGCTTTGGACTGTGAATTCTCGACATAGGATTCCGCGGCATTGCCAGGTATTTCCGGCACGCGCTGAACGTTCTGTCGCCAATTCTCGGGTACATTGCGAGGAAGCCGACTCACATTTGTGCTTTGGATTTGCCCGGCTTTGCTCAGCCGCAGTTTCGAAGCTGTCGAGCGAGCTAGCCGGCAACCGGGACGGCGGAAATTAATTATCTTTGCACAGACGAAGGAGAGTAGATAGCGGAAGGCCAGAGATGCGGTGAACTGCACCGGCCTCGCTTGTACTCTGGGATTGTTAGCAGTCGCTGGACTACAACGTCATAAGTCTATTCATTATACTGCCTTCGTATAATTGTACTCAGTATACGTATACGTATATTGTATTACATAAACATACACAGTTAGGTATTTCTCGACGTGGATAAAGTCCTTTGAGATCCGGAAAGAGCATCTGGAAACGGCAGCGGCTATATTAATAACTGAGATATCTGTGATACCTGGTGGTCCATTAAATTTTTTTTATTTCATCGGTAGTTGGTTCTTCGAGTTGAGAAACAAGTACGTAGTTGCAGAAAATTAATGTCCGCTGTACTTCTCGATAGACAACTGTATTCATGACAACTGTACTTCATGAACTAAAATTCAACCGTTGGAAAATGTAGCTTATAGAATGGAATTTCTATATTATATTATATTATATTATATTATATTATATTATATTATATTATATTATATTATATTATATTATATTATATTATATTATATTATATTATATTATATTATATTATATTATATTATATTATATTATATTATATTATATTATATTATATTATATTATATTATATTATATTATATTATATTATATTATATTATATTATATTATATCACATCACCGGCTCGGTAGGAAAGCAACGTTACTAACTTCCACGCCGAGGATCTATCGAGCTTTTCCTTATCACAGATTCTTTTTACGGGGTACATCTTGGAGCGACGATGGCTCTGGAAATTCCTGCTCGATTCTAAGCAAATAGATTTGGCCAGAGGTCTCTCGCAGCCAGGCGAGCGGCCAGGCGGAAACCCTCCAGCTCGTGTTGTACACCGTTCGCCGCCTACATGCATCGTACGTCGCGAATATACCGTTAAACCGCGCTGTATACATTCACTATACACCAGTGACACGTTGAGTCGAGCCAGTTGCCCCCTGGCCTATAGTTTACCGTACGGTGAGAGGAGAGCAGTACAGCCCGGTGGCAATGTGATCCTGTCGAGGACAGGACGTTGCCGCCCTCGCGATTACAGATGAGGACGAGGACGAGAGAACGTCGTCGAGGATGGGGGGACCATCCCCGGGCGTCTCTGCCTCTGACAGCTCGAACCTCCCTTCCTGCCTTCCTCACGACCCGGTCCAAGCACCCACTGGCAACAGCAGCATCCCTCTCTCCGTACTTCCAGGCTCCATCATCATCCCTTTGTGTCCTCGTGATTCTTATCCGCCTCTTCGCTCATCGGGCATCGTCGATAAGACAACACGTAACAGCCTTATAAATATATATATATGTACATACATGTATATATATATATATATGTGTGTGTGTGTGGGTATATTTGAATAAATGAGAACATCCGTGAAAATTAATGGAGCCGAGGAGAGCTCGAAATTCTTTTCTTTATTTTTTTTCTGGAATAAATATTCGAAGGCTCGGGTGGACGTGTGGACTCGGATCCTGCCTGGGACGCCAAGTTTTTGACGGGGGGTCTGTGGCGAAACATTCGTTATAGTTCTCTCCTGTACCGTTCGGGTTATGGACTCTCGTGGCAAGGGGTATTCGGGGGAAGATAGAACTCGCGTAGCCGTGAGAGGCAACGAAACTCGGATAGAGAGAGGCCCCACCGCATTAACATTCCAACGAACACATATGTTATTTATAGCTTCATCCGAGTTCTCGAAACGAAAGTCCGGACATTCCTCTAATTTGGGGATCATTCAAAAAATTTTTTTTTTCCATTCTCGTGTCCCGAAAGCAGTCCCAGAGGTTAGTTTACACACTGGGTCGGGGGGGTTCGACTCCGAGAGATGCTGTCGACTGTTTTAGATTTGGGTCTCGGCTGCACACAGAGATAATGCCTATAAACGAAGCTCGGGCCGGACTGACAATCCTCAGAAACAAAATCACTCCCTGAACTCTGCAGTTCAATATTTTTTTTTAATTTTTGTTTGTGAAAATCATTGACGGAAATGATAAATAATTTCTGAAAATAATAAAAAAAATTCCCGATTGCGCTAAAATAACCACATTCCTTGCGTGCAACACGGGCGGAAAATTGCCTATTATTGACCGATGATCATTATTAACATATGCGCATGCGCGGTGCAATTTCATTACTCCCTAGGGAGTAATAAGGCTCATTACTTCCGCTGGAAGCTCGATTACTTCCGGGAGAGTAATGGTCATTGGCGAAGATGACGTTTTTGCGACGCAAGAAATGTGGTTATTTTAACGAAATTGGGAAAAAATACCGTATGCCACAAGGGAGGAAGTACATTTTCACCTCGTGTGAATTTCTGCCCTCGCTTCGCTCGGGCATCAAACTTCACACTCGGTGGAAAGACGCACTTTCTTTCCTTGTGACATAATGTACTATCACATTGCTTCTTCTTAATTTCGCTTCGATTTGGAAACCATCTGTAGTCATTTATTTGTCCATGCAGTGCCTCGTCGCAGGACGGGTTTCCTCTCTACCTCCCCGTTACCGACTTTTACAGACTTTTTTTATTTGACTCGATTCAAGGGACACCCCATCGCGACTTGCATTGGCATTACCGACAGAATCCTCACTCTACCCCACTCCTTCCCCAGTGTTTAAATTCCAATTTTTTATCAGAAATGTTTACATTGCTTCTTTTTAATTTCGCTTCAATTCGGAAACCATCTTTCGTCATTTGCTTCCCTTCTCGTGGCTCGTGTTGGCATTACCGACAGAGTCCCTACTCTACCCCACTCCTTCCCCAGTGTTTGAATTCCAATTTTTTATCAGAAATGTTTACATTGCTTCTTTTTAATTTCGCTCCAATTCGGAAACTATCTTTCGTCATTTGCGTCCCTTCTCGTGGCTCGTAGCGGAACGGATTCCCTGCCAACCTCCCTGTTAACGACTTTTTTTTTAATCGACTCAATTCAAGGGCCACCCTATCGCGCTCCGCATCTGCATTACCTACAGAATCCCCATTTTACTCCACTCCTTTCCCACTGCTTCAGTTCCATTTTTTTTTTTCAAAACTTCCTCATATATTATATTTTGTCCTTTGGTTGCCCACTTCGGCCCCCATTTTGCCCCCAACGCTGCAGCGCACGCCAGCATCAATCGGTCTCGCGCCGGCAGTCCATCGACTTCTGTAGGATCAAAGTCGCCGTAAAGCGCCCTGTACTCGGTACTCGGTACATACCCGCTGTTACCAGCGCTCCGCATCTGCATTACCGACAGAATCCCCATTTCACCTCACTCCTCACCCAGTATGTAAATACCAAAGTCCATTTTTTTTTTTTTTTTTTTTAATTTCGTCGTTCATTATATTTCGCCATCTGGCTGCCCACTTCGGTCCCCATTTTGTCCCCGACCCTGCAGCGCACGTCGGCATCGATCGGTCCCGCGGCGACGGTCCATCGAGTTTCGTTGGATCAAAGTGGCCGTAAAGCGCCCTGTACTCGGTACTCGGTACATACCCGCTGTTACCAGCGCTCCGCATCTGCATTACCGACCGAATCCCCATTTCACCTCACTCCTCACCCAGTATGTAAATACCAAAGCCCATTTTTTTTTTTTTTTTCAAAAATTTCGTCGTTCATTATATTTCGCCATCTGGCTGCCCACTTCGGCCCCCATTTTGTCCCCGACCCTGCGGCGCACGTCGGCATCGATCGGTCCCGCGGCGACGGTCCATCGAGTTTCGTTGGATCAAAGTGGCCGTAAACCACCCGATACTCGGTGCTCGGCACATACCCGCTGCTCACCTGCGCCCCGCGTGCTCGCGCGTGTGCAACGGGAAGGCACGTTAGCGTTCGCATCGGTCGCGAGAGAGCGAGAGAGGCGGCTGCAAGATCGAGGCTGGACGGGCCGGACCGGAGATGAACGCACCGAGCGCACATACGTACACGCACGGTGGTAATTGGCGGTCAGGATGGATGGCGGTACTTATTTGCACTCCGTCTCTGGAATTAAAAGTCCCAAGTACGGGGCCTCATTAATCTCGCGCGGGTTCGGAATCGTGGAGGGGGGAGAATTCTCCCCCCCTCCCTCCTCCTCGTCTCCTCGGTCGCGAGGGACGAAGAAGTCGAAGTACCGAAAGAACTCTCGGGAAGAGTCGTGAAGCGGAGGAGCGACGGAAGAAGAACGAGGATGAAGAGGATGAAGAAGATGAAGAAGAAGAAGAAGAAGACGGAAGGGCAATGGAAGCGAAGTACGTGTGCTACCGACCAACGCGTTCTCCCCGGGACGTAATCGCCAAACGTGCGCGCTCGCAAGAGCCGGCGCGCTCGAGAGGGCAAACCGAAGCTCCGCGAACAATTTCCATCAACAAGATTTACGCGGTCCGGACGCAATCAGCCTTGCTCCTTATTCTCTCCCGTCCATTCCCGAGCTTCAATGTCTCTCCTTCTTGCTTCGCTGACTCGCGAGCATCGCGAGAGAGAGGCACGACCCTCGCCGAGTACATATTCTTCCCAACGGGGCGGGTATTCCGTATATGCATGTAGGAAACCGAAGGCATGAAATCTTCTCCGCTCCTCGTTATCCTGCGCGAGCTCCTCTCGCGGGGAGGCTTGTCCGTCTCCTTTGGCTCGTCCTCCTTCTGGTTTTCGTCCATAGATCGGTCGTGTTCTTCTCTGGCTTTACGCTTCTCTTCTTTTTTTTTTTTTTTTTGCTTCCCCTTCTCGGGCTATTATCCGAGAACGGGAGGAGGAACATGGAAGGAGCTCCCGATACGGAGGTCATGAATTTTGAAGATATTTTTTTTAAACGTTTTTTAAAGAAATTCGCGAAGGAAAAGAAAACCATGTTTTCATGGAAATTCGATGACGATTTTTTCATTTCACTTTCCTTTCGCGAGGCCTTATCCGCAACGGGATAGGTAAGATGGTCGGCGCATTCGATTCAGAGGTCGCGAATGTTGAAATGAAATTTGAAACAATTTTTGAAGAAAAACAAAATCGTGTTTCGATGGAAATTCGATAATGATTCTTTTTATAATAGGAAGATGGTCCTTCTATCCTTATACAGGGCTCGCAAATTTTGACGAATTTAAAAAATTTCCTATTAATAAACTTTTGAATAAAAGAATATCATGATTCGATGGGAACTTGAAAATTACTTTTTTTTATATTTGTGAGATAAAAAAGAAATTGGCATAAAGTCGAGACGAGGATGGACCCGAGGATCGGGAGGAGATGTGCTGCCGCTGCTACTCTACCAGCTACCATTTCTCGGGCGGTGATTGGCTCCGCGGGGGGTGGGAGCAAACCAGCACGCTCTGCCCACTATACTGCTCCTCTCTTTTCTCTCTTTCTGTGTATCGAGCTCCAGCGCCTCTCATCCCCCTTTTACCACCGGAGGCACATTAAAATTCCCAACTTCCCTTCTTCATCCCGATGCACTTCTTTCTCGTTGATAGATTGCGACGGGTACGCTGCGTTTTTCGGGTGCGATTCTCCGCTCCGTTCACTCCGGTGTTCCTATTTGCCGTTCTTATCATCATTATTATTATTTTAAGCAATTTATCAATCAAGTTTCCAAAAAACGTTCCTTTATGGCCAAATGTATGCGAATAAAAAAATCGACTCACATATACATGTAGATATCGAAGAAAATTACATGAGACGTGCCTAAAATATAATAGCAGTAGTGAATTTATTGTCTGTAATATGCAACAGTTTTTGATACATAACGAACGTAAATCGTATAATGCATATTGCCAATTCGCAATCAACCGAAGTCCTTCGGTAATGTAAAATATAGTCTCCAGGAAAAATTGTATATATGTATCGCATGTATTTTTGTAGTACACGTTTTTTATTACAAATCATCGATCATGTCAAATTATGTGTCAAACGGGTGGGTCAAAAATCGTCCTAGTGAGCAGACTTCCTGTAGATGCATATAGTACGCATAATGTATCTCTCGAAAGTCAATGATAGTTTTTTTTCACACTTTACGTTTCAAGTATATATTTCTATTTTGCAGGTCCATTCGATCGCCTCGAGGGTTGTTAGAGAAGGCTCCAGATTTCCGGTTAAGGATGTTGGAGACCCCAATCCATCGTCCACTCTTGTGTCATCGTAATAGTGGGTAGCACACAATATTTTTATCGTACCATAGGTAAGACCGTAAGAGATTGCAGGTGTAATGGTATGGCAGGGACGTATAATTGCCCGACAACTCAAGAAGCCCTATCTTTTAAAAAAATACATCAGTCATATATAAAATATATCTTCCCTAAAAAATTTGATACACATTTCGGATGTATTTTTGTAATATATTTTTTCAATTACTCGTCTTCCATCGTATCAATGGATATTTTAAACGAGTGCGCTTAAAATGGTGCTAATAAAAATATACCATTATACATTAAACCGTTATACCGTTATACCGTTATACCGTTATACCGTTATACCGTTATACCGTTATACCGTTATACCGTTATACCGTTATACCGTTATACCGTTATACCGTTATACCGTTATACCGTTATACCGTTATACCGTTATACCGTTATACCGTTATACCGTTATACCGTTATACCGTTATACCGTTATACCGTTATACCGTTATACCGTTATACCGTTATACCGTTATACCGTTATACCGTTATACCGTTATACCGTTATACCGTTATACCGTTATACCGTTATACCGTTATACCGTTATACCGTTATACCGTTATACCGTTATACCGTTATACCGTTATACCGTTATACCGTTATACCGTTATACCGTTATACCGTTATACCGTTGTACCGATATACCATTACACCATTATACCATTATATATAATAGCGCTAATATAAAATATCGTCGCAATGGTCAAACTTCCCGTAGATGAATACAGTACGCATAATACATCTGTCGCAAGTCAATAACACTATTTTTCACGCATTGCATTTCAAGTATTTACATTTCTATATTTCGCTGCTCCATTCGATCGTCTCGAGGGTTGTTAATGGAGGATCCCGATCTCCGGTTCGGGATGTTGAAGGAGACCCCGATCCGTCATCCAACCTCGTGTTATCGTAATGGTAAGTAGCACACAATGTTTTTGTCGTACCGTAGGCAAGACCCTAAGGGGGTACAGGTGTGACGGTATGGCAGGGAGGCATAATCGGCCCGACTACTCAAGAAGGCAGAGAGCCCAAGGTGCGCTCCTGATGCGAGGGCATATTGGCTCGACGGGGTGGCGGGAGCAGGAGCAGCCAAACGCGAACTAAACGTAATCCTCGACGACGAGGAGTCCTCACGGAGGTGCAGGTCCGTTTGCTCCTCCTGCTCCTGCTCCTGGTACGGCACACGAACTTATATATATATATATATATATATATATATATATATATATATTTTTTTTACTTCTCTCTATCTCTTCTTCATTGCCCCAACTCCTCTCGTTCGTAGTCTCCATCTCCGTTCGACTCACCGGGCGCGCACGCGATCCTCGCGCGTGATTTAATGCCTCCCGAGCTGCGCTCCTTATTTATGCACCGAACATGCATACACGGTTATAGGCATCGCGGGGCCGCCCTGGCAACGTTACAGGTCGTCGTCGTTCCGCGAGAGGACCCGGGAACTTCGGACCTCTATACCCATATCCTACAGCCTCTCCCGACCGGACAAGCTCGACAGAGCTCTCGCCTCTCCCTCGGGAGGGAAGGAAAGACAGGGAGAGGCGCATTCAGCGAGAAAGAGCAGCAGACCTTACTCTTACCGGACTCGCATATTATGGGCCTCGCTCCGGCAGCTCGTAGTCCCGCAATATCTTCCAAAAGAAATAAATAATAACATTTTTTTTTTTAAATAAAAAATCAAAAACGAATACGGAGGATGAAAGTAAAAAAAAAAAGAAGTAAAAAATAACGGGGGAAAGAATATAATGCGAATAAAACAATGACGACGAGAGAACAACTGCAAGGAGTACGGGTATATAAACGACAAATAATAAAAGGAAAGGGAATAAATGGGGAGGAGGAAGAGACACGAGAGGCATCTCGCGCACGACCCGTGGAAGCATCCCGGAGCCTCCGCGGGATACCCCTTCGCATCTGAATGAGCTTGTTCGAAATTAGTAACTTCTCTTTGCAAGCATCCCGTATTGTACGCGAATCGTGACGAGGGGAGGGACGACACGCGGAACGGTAAATAATTTACTCGCCTTTTTTTTTAGATCGGGCATAGGTTCTGTAGACATTCGGACGGATCTAAGGGAGCGGGGCAAAACGGACTATGAATATTTTCGCGCACGTGGAATGGAAGAAAAATTCTTGTATCGAGCGCGGTGGTTTTGATTACGTAGAAAATAATGTTTCTTTTTACGTAATTTTCTTCTAAATTTATACCGAACAGTGCTTGAAATCTCGTAGAACTTTTTTTTTATCCATTAATCATAATACCAAAAATGATAGAAAGTACGTTTCTTTTTGTGTAATTTTCTTTTGAAGTTTACATCGAACAGTGCTTTAAACCTCGTAAAACTTTTTTTTTCAATCCATGAATCACAACACCAAATATTATGGAAGGAATGTTTATTTTTTTGTAATTTTTTTCAAAAATTTACGTCAAACAGTGCTTCAAGTCTCGTAGAACTTTTTTTAAGTTCATTACTCACAGTGCAAAAAATTATAGAAAATACGTTTCTTGTAACGCAATTTTCTTCGAAAATTCATAGCGAACAATGCTTTAAATATCGTAGAACTGTTTGTTTTTTATTTAGTTTTAAGAAAAATCATAGAAAAAAATGTTACTTCTTTGCGTGATATTCTTCGAAAATTTGCGCCTCACATTGCTTGAAATCTCGCGGGAGGTTTTTTCTTCTTCTCGTTTTTATCTAAAATTGTCAACAAGGTGTTAACGATTAGTCGGCAGAGTGGTGAGCGAGTCATCCGTCATTGTGGCATGTGCTGACTCGGCCAAGGCTTGTGTGACTCGGGGAATGCACGGAGCGAAGCGATGATCGGGACGATCGCCGTTGCCGGTGCGCCTCGCGGCATTTCGTGAATTCGTAATCGGAAACGTGGCGGCTATCGCGGGCGCGTGCGCGCGGGGCGCCCGGCAGATCGCGAGACGGTATTCCTGGAATGCCGTGCCGGTTCGAAAAGCCCCGCGGTTTAACGCGAGCGAGCGAGCGGGCAGAAAAGGCGAAAGGATGAGCGAGAGGAACTGCGGGGGAGCAGCTGATGGGACGGCAATTAGTTCCTCGCGTTCTCATTGGCGATCCGCGGAGCGAAATTTACACGCGTTTTTGCGCGTCCTCCCGACGTCCCTCGACGAGTTTTTAAAGATCGCTTTTTTTTTTACACTCGAACTCTTCCTTTTTCACATTTTTTTAAATCATCGTCCTCTTTCCCTCGTACCGATGCAAACTCGTTGCGTAAGGTGCGGTTGACCAATTTGTGTCAATTAGCCGATAGAAAAAAAAATACATATACACACATTTTTATGCACTCGACTGTTTATCACGCCGACCCGTACATAACATTCGTGACTTTAGCCTCTTCGCTTCGAATTTTAAATAAAGAAAGTTTTTCACAGTTAACAAACATTTTTTGTCCGCGAATCCCCACCATTTCTTATTCTCGACAAACGGCACTCTCGACGGAAAGGAAAGATGTAAAATTAGCGAGATCCGAAAAAAAAAAACATTCTGGTCCTCTGCGAGCGAGGACCGATTCTCGTGCGCACAAATAATTTCGTAGCTTCTCCGTTTGCGAGAATGATTTCAAGAAAATCACTGTCGATCCTTAAAATTCAATTACAAGCCAGAAAAAAAAAAAAAAAATCCGGCGATAAATATAATCAACACTCGGGATACGAACTGCTGGCGCCTTATACACGAGCGATGTAGTCGTCGGGTTAACGAACATTTCCAATGAATTACGCAGCATTTAGCGTCGAGTTCCTCCGCGCAGTGTCCACCTTTGTCGCCGATGGCATAATTTTCGTTGTGCACCGGGACCACCGTAATTAAAGCCGGGTCGTAACCTTCCCCCCCGGTCTCTCCGGTATCTCCCAGTTTGCGCGCTGCTTATGCCGGAGTCTGTGGAGTGTTGCGGTACCGCAGTTTCCGAGAGTGTACACACATGTCGGTCTCGCCGTAGGATTTACAGTGTAAATACTTGGAGCGTGCAGCGAGCCTGGAAACGCAAGCGCGCACATGCATTTGGGTACTCGATTCACCGAGCGATAGTGCGCCGAGAGGGAGTTTGGTGTCGCAATTAACGCTTGCGTACCCGATGTTAATTTCGACCCATATAGTCTGTAAAAATCGTCGTTGGCGAGCATGTGCATTTACGTTGCGTACTCCCACTGCGCTCTCGCGTTACTGCGTGTGCATTATCGTTGTTCTGCCTAGCGGTGAACCGACGGATTGCCCGGAGACTCTCCTTCTCCGTTGTGCGTGTTCGGCGCGAGGGTTGCATCCACCTGCCAGTGAACGCACCGAGTTCGCGCGCAAAACTCTCCGTTGCACCGGGATTCGTCGCGTTATCTCGCTCGTCGGCTCAGCGAAATTTGCGGTTACGCAGTTTCACCGCGTACGAACGCGGAAACGAGGAAATTCGTTCGTCGTAACGGACAGCGGTGCGGAGGTTGTCGGGGCGTCGTTTCGTTCGCGCAATCTCGAATCGGGACGATACATAAGCAATGAGGAGGAGTCCCAAGAAGTGAGGATGACCGGTTGAATTTTCATCGTTCGGGTAAACGAGGTCACCGGAAGCGGTGTTGCAATACCGCGGCCGGTCGGACACGTGACCAGAAACACAATCGCCTCTGATATCTGAAGAGATGTTCGACACACTGTAGTTGTCCGGCTAAACTAACAGTGAGTCGAAATTTTCGAGGTATCTTTTGTGAAATATTCACGAATGCCGAAACGTTATTGGCGCAGTGAAGGTTTTGACTTTGATAGCCAGTTGTAAAATTATCGAGTTTATGGAACGAGGTGCGGAGCAAACGTATGGATCAGCGAGGAAAGAAAGACATTTCATTTTACCGTGCCAACGGTTGGGTCTCGAGATGGGGTTTGATGCTTTTTATGCCAACGACGAAGAACGGACTCCTTCGATATCGAACTATAAAATACTCCCGTTATTAATAACTTTATAAGTAGCTAAATTCGTGCCAAACGCAAATAAAATTCATATTCATCAAGTTCAACAATGTTTATCTTGGACAGCAAAATATTGCTATTGCTATTGCTATTGCTATTGCTATTGCTATTGCTATTGCTATTGCTATTGCTATTGCTATTGCTATTGCTATTGCTATTGCTATTGCTATTGCTATTGCTATTGCTATTGCTATTGCTATTGCTATTGCTATTGCTATTGCTATTGCTATTGCTATTGCTATTGCTATTGCTATTGCTATTGCTATTGCTATTGCTATTGCTATTGCTATTGCTATTGCTATTGCTATTGCTATTGCTATTGCTATTGCTATTGCTATTGCTATTGCTATTGCTATTGCTATTGCTATTGCTATTGCTATTGCTATTGCTATTGCTATTGCTATTGCTATTGCTATTGCTATTGCTATTGCTATTGCTATTGCTATTGCTATTGCTATTGCTATTGCTATTGCTATTGCTATTGCTATTGCTATTGCTATTGCTATTGCTATTGCTATTGCTATTGCTATTGCTATTGCTATTGCTATTGCTATTGCTATTGCTATTGCTATTGCTATTGCTATTGCTATTGCTATTGCTATTGCTATTGCTATTGCTATTGCTATTGCTATTGCTATTGCTATTGCTATTGCTATTGCTATTGCTATTGCTATTGCTATTGCTATTGCTATTGCTATTGCTATTGCTATTGCTATTGCTATTCCAACTTTCTGATCATCAATAAATAATTCCTCGACTCGAAGAAAGTGGCAACTGCGGTGGTTGTCCTACATTCGCAGCGATGGAAAAAATCCTCGTTTTAGGGCGCACCTTGCCCGTAAACATCGCAAACTGTTACGAGAGTAGCACAGTCGCAACTTGTCGGTGCAATATCCGTCAAGGTGTCCCGAGTCCCGTGCTCTCAACTCTGTACTGCATGTGTGGGTGGACTTACCGAGTATCAGCTGTTGGCCGTTGCACCTGCCGGCAGAGCGCATCAAGACCATACACTACAGAGTACCTCGTCCTCGTTCTTTCCCTTGCGAGCGAACTACCTTCGTATATCCCCTGACGCGTCTGTATCTGCATGACTTTGTGCATCGCGCAACGAGCATTGCAAACGCAACGCTCTCTCGCCTCGGCCGGTACGCCCTCGCACATTTACATACGCATATATAATAAAGCGCACACACGCTCGATCTCACGAGTGCCTCTCGCGGCAGAATGCGTCCCGGTATCCCCGACAATGTGATTGTTACCTCATAGGTATTATTCCGCTTCCGCGGGTGCGTTCTCCTTCCTTCGTTCGCTCGGCGCATCTCCCTCTCTCGGGGCTCTCTTGACGTCTCACTTGGGCTCACCTTCTGTGCGTGCGTCTTTCGCCATTACAATACATCATAAAATACATGTGGCTGCGGCTGAATAAATTTATTCAGAATTACCGGGGCGTTTTCAGTTCCTTTTGTTTTTCATGCGGAGAATCAAAGGTCTAATCAGCGAGTATTTTGCCCCTCACGCGAATGATATATTGAGGAAGATAATTATTTTATCGGTAGAACACTTTTATTCGAAAAAACGCGGCTGGTAATGGTTTTACGGAGTATTACACGGGTAAACGTAATGCAAAGACATTATATGTATTTTCTTGATGAACCGTAATTTATTCGATTTTTTCTCGTTGTTCCTTCCAACTTTGTTTTTTTTTCGTCTCCAGAGTCGACTTGTGTACACAAGATTTTTTTTTTTCAATTTAATATGATTCTTGCTTTCCTCTCCGTAGCTTTCGTATAGGTCGTGAAAACCCACGCGATTAAAATAATATGACGAGCATTCGTTTCCCTGGTCATAAAATCATTAGCATAAGAATTTCTATACCTGGAGTATCTCTGGAGAGTGAGGAGAGATCCGGAGGGTGAGAGCGAGAAGTGAGAGGACGAATAAGAAAAAGAAAAGGCAACGGGTTACTGAGAGACCCTCGGGGGAGAGGCATGGGACCGGGCCAAGAGGATCTCCTCTTCACTTCGTTTACTTCGTGTTTTACTGCCGTCCCATTTCTGATTTATAAACATATAATGTGACGGGGGAGTGGCCTCGCTACCACATAATGATAGGCCAACGCTAATTACGTTTACGTATCTCACAACGGAGTCAAACGGGGAGCCCACCCTCGCATCACTTATATTCCGCACGCCCAAAATTCGAACCCTCCACTGCCCTCCGAACTGAGAGTTGCCTACGGAATACCAGTTTATGCTACAATCTTGAAAACAAACGGTAAAAAAATAAAATAAAATTTTGTTCGTTACATTTTTATTGTTGATATTAAAGTACTTATTCAAGGCACACTAGTCAAATGAGTGCTACATTATAAAAATGGTTTATCCAAAATTGTATTCATTTATTGACCGTAAAGGAGATTGATTTGTATTATTGCATGTGTCTTCAATCGAGAGAAATATTATTCACTGTGATCTTGTAAGAATAATAACTGGTAAATAAAAATTTGCATTATTATGCGAATTTTAATTTACCATACTATTGTATGGTTTTGTTGGCTTTTTTCGAAGTAAAATCCGTATTTTTTTTATCGATTTTAATGTACCACAGGTTATTTTGTTTCTTAATCTTTGGTTTACGAATTTACCAAGCGCATTTTTTGTAGGATTGACCGTTTGACAAATACGGCCCGTTGTTTGAACGGTGAATTTTTTCCCATAAACGAACAGCTGTGATTTTTAAACGACCAAGACTATAAAAAATCTGCTTAGTGAATCCGTAGAGCAGCATTTGAGTAACAAAATTAGCGGTAGCATATTCAAATTGGTTGAAAAATAGGGATTCCTCATTGAAAAAACTAAAATGTATCGCCATGAAATTTTACATTTATCAGCTTACGTATTTAAAAAAACATCGTTATTACGTTTCCTTGATTGAGGACTCGTTCAGTTACACAAATCGACTTCCGTTACCGTTAATAAATGCACACAATTTTGGATAAATAATTGTGTAAATTTAACACTCCTTTGACTATTGTCATTTGCAGAAGTTACCTTAATTGTGTTAATAATAAAAAAATTGACAAAGAAAAGTCGTTCCTCACATAGAAACTTGTCCTTCTGTTTGTGGTGTCATTAAAGATTTTTATTTTTAAATTTTTGGAAAATTGTTGTCAAATGGATAAATTCTTTTTTTTTTGTACCTTGTAGATATATTTTGATTTATAAATAGAATCGTCGAAAATCGTGGCATGATTTATAGATCGGTTAAAAAAAATAAACGTATGCGGGAAAGCCTTTGGAAAACCTCTTTTCCGAGAAGAACTTAATTTCTTAAGATCCCGAGGGAGAAAAAAATTGACCGTTTGGGACTCGAGAGCGAGGACGGGAGATGCAGAGTCCCGTGGGGTTGGTGCGAGCGCGGAGCAGTCCGCATTTGAAATATCGCGTTTCCCCTTCCCTTCCTTCCTCTCATATGTTAATCGTTGCATTAGCATAATACCGTGATTTTTCATGGATCATTTGGAAATGCAAATAAATAATTTGTAATAATAAGAACGGACGCGGGATCGCGCTCGGCTGTTGTGGCAGCGGACTGGATCGGAATGTCAGATTCGATAGTTCATCTCTTTCGCATGAGCTTAATATATATATATATAAATAGATCTTCTCGTATATATATATAGATACATATATACACATATCTTATCCATTTGCGTTAAAGGGGTTCGATGATTTTAGAAAAAAAACGAATGTAATATTGTTATTCGATTATCGGGTAAAAAAAATATAAATAAAAAAATCCCATGCGATCGATTGTTCGTAAAGGTGTTCTGATCGTGTACAAGAACTTGCAACTCGAAAACAAAAAATTACCGACGGAGTTAAATTCTTTAAACATCGAGACAACATAAAAAAATGAAACTCTTCCTAAAATTTGATGTATTCAAATCTGGGAATTTTTAACACGATCCCAGAACCCTCTCTTTATACTGCCTTATTTTTATTTACCGATCAAAATGTTTTTTGGCCGAATATCTTCGAACAAAAGTGTCTCGTTCCCCATGTTATTCTCAATTAAAAACAAACGACAAGAAACCTATTTGCGAAAGGCCAATTAATTCCGACGCAATTAAACGTGCACTAAACGTAGAAACGCGTACCAGTTAACCATCTCATCATCGTTATCATTAAACTTTATTGCGATCGACCGAGAATTCAACAAAAAAAAAGAAACAAATTTTTTTTTTTACGGCGGACCCACCGCCCACCCGATGGCTCTTTATCTCTGACTCTCCCCGTCCAGAAAACGTCAGGTGAAATCCAACGGGGCGAAAATACTATAAAGTCGCCCGGTTAACGAATCGACTTTACGATTTCTCGCTCAACTCGCCCCGCCAGACTCGGTGGACTCTCGTAGTCGCTGCTCACCGGAATAACCGCGGGAGAAAAAAATAAATAAAAAGAAAGGTAAACCTCGAGCAGACACTGGCTAACCAGCCACGAATTTACGCGGACGTTTATATCGGCTCTACGTCAATTGACCGGCTTCTTCGCTCTTTCCATCGCACGCTTCTCTCGTTCTTTTCCTTCCTCGTCTCATCTCCAGTTGTTTCCTCGAGCTACGCCGTCTCGTTCCTTTCATGCTCGCCCAATTTCTTTTTCTTTCTTTCTTTTTTTACGGGACATAAAATATCGGTTGCGAGCTTGATATTTCGTGTACCGCAATACGAATGGTCGGGCGGTTACGATTGGGAGGAGGAACGGGCCCGTTTGATGTGTTATGTGTTAATATGCCGTGAGGTAACGCTTCGGGCGATGTAGGGACGCGAGTCTTAACGTCCCAGCGTCGGGGATAAAAAAAAAAGATATATATCGCACCTAGGAAAGGGGAGATACAGGTATTTATTCACTGTATTAGAAAAAATAAAATAAAATAAATGTAAAAAAATGAAGGAAAAAAAGGTGGATGAACAATGTGATTCTTGGCTCTCGCGATGACACCTTCCCAGAAAACGTACGGGTTTTATGAAGTCATTTTGGGTCCTTCGGCTCGCTCGGGACTTCGACAATGGCCCTCTTGAGCCATTCTCGAAAGAGCCGTTCACGCCGTGGTGGTCAAAGCACGCGGGTGCGAGATTATTGTCCCTGCTTGATACCTCGTCGCTGTGCATAGAATTCCGTGGAACATTTTTATTTTATTTTTATCGGAGATCGTGAAACGGATATTCTATTTTAGACCTCGCGCCCGGAAAACGGAGAGACAAATAGTTCGAATAGTTTATAGTTCGTTAACCTCCGCATTACCGATTATGCAGCTGCAAAGAGAACGTTTTTTTCTCTCTATCAACGATCATGCTGGAGGTGCAATAATGCTTTTGAAAAAAGTAAAAATGGGAAAAAAATGTTGCTATCTCGATTATTAGTTTGAAATATGATGATCGAAGGGTAATCGAAAAAAAAAAATACACTGAGGTGTCAGCATTTAATTTAATAGCTATACTCCGCATAAAAAAGTTTTCACTTTTATGCTCAGTTCTGAAAAAATCACTAATTATAAAATAAAAATTACAATTAAATAATGAAAAAATGGTTTTAAAAAATCTGATAATCGCTGAGAAATGGAGAAAAACAATAGACCTAGATGTGAGCATTTAGTTTAATAGCAATACTCCGTGCATTAAAAAGTCTGCACTTCTATGATCAGTTCTAACAAAATCACCAGTGCAATAATAAACGTTCGAATTAAAATCATTAAAAAATTATTAAATAAAAATCAGACAATCGTAGAGGAATCGAGAAAAAAAAAATACCGCGAGGTGTGGAGCATAATTTAACCACAATACCTCGTGTAAAAAAAAGTTTTCACTTCTAAGATCTGTTCTAAAAAAATACTTCTATGATCACTTCCAAAAACCACATCTGGGATTACTTCTAAAAATTCTATTATCAGCACGGCTTCAATGAGAAAAAAAATTAGTTGGATTAACCAAAAGTCGCGGTGACATACGTTCAAAGCTGTAATTGATTTCGTACAAATAAAGCATTGTTTTGTTAAACGATTATTTGCTTCAATTTATTCAAAATTTGTCGATTGAAATGAACATTTTCGTTGTACCAACCGAATACACCTTTGAACGTAAGTCCTCGCGCATTTGCTTGATCCAACCATTTCTTTTCCTCAGTGTTCCAAAAATCCCGAAATATGCTTCTGGCCAGCCCAAACACTACAAACATAACCGAACCCACCCCCTTTTTTCGATCCTTCCAATCTTACAAAAAACAAGGCCCTTCAGGGAACTCAAAATCGAATATTTCTGAGTACCCCAATGTTTCAACAGTGGATGTACTTTCGAATAAGTAACTCTCAATACATCCCGAGTTTGCAAAGTGCAGCATATTCCCGACGGCGAAACGGGCGGAACGGGCGGGCAAACCGTGCGGTGAGCAATCCGCGTCGTGCCTCGCTGCCGTTGTAATAACCCCTGTACATCATTTACTCGCGGACCTATATACTCTGCATATATATCTATATATATATATATATATATATATGTATACATTCTCTCTCCCGATGTAGTGTACCAAACAGGCTCAAGTACAACCACGTTACCGCAACATATATATATATATATATATTTAATAAAATATATTTTCCTTACGTCTCTCCGTTCCCATTTCTCGTCTCCTCTCCTTGATACTTCATCCTCGTCGTTCGCGAGATACGAACGGGCGGTTTATCCTTCGTCCGCTCCGGTCTCCGGGATCTCCGAGGCTCGGAGATACCGGGAGATCGTAGGGGACAAAACACACAGGTGCCGGAGAATACGCGCCCGGGCACTCCCACGTTATTCACTCGCGGAAGGCGCGAGCCGTGGACACGGGGGCGCGCTCCTCGGCGTTATTCTCCGCCGTATACTATCCTCACGACTCCGCGATCGCTTTGCATTCTCTCTTTGTGTATTATACGCGCACACTCATACGTGCTTGCGTGAACATGCGCCGAAGGGTTACACGGCTCTTGCTCTCGACGATCACGACAAATTGGAACTTTAACCGAACGGAATTTCATCACGATACGAGCCAAGCCTCGTCCCAACGAGACTGTGCTCTATAGGCTACCTCCTAACAGCAATGACTCGTCGTTCACAGTCAAACATTTTTTTAATACTGCAATTACTTTTTATTTTTTATTTTGTGTTTGATATTTTTTTCATTCTAGGATTTTTCTTTCGCCCCGACGAAACTGTGCTCGATAGGCTACCTCCTAACAGCAATGACTCGTCGTTTACAGTCAAACATTTTTTTAATACTGCAATTAATTTTTATTTTTTATTTTGTGTTTGATATTTTTTTCATTCTAGGATTTTTCTTTCGCCCCGACGAAACTGTGCTCGATAGGCTGCGTCCTAACGGCAATGAAACGTCCTTTGTAGTTGGACATTTTTTAAATACAGTAATTAATTTTTTTTAATTTGTGTTTAGTTATTGCTTTTTTTTAGATTTTTATCTTTCATGGAACGTTTTTCCATTTTTTCGCGGAGTAGTAAAATGAAAAGTCACCCGTCTTGCCCCGCTTTCCCCGTAGTAATTAGAGTTGTGGATGGACAAATGAGAGTCGAGAGACACACTTTGTCTTTTCCATTTGACGGAGATGGAAGAATGAAAATTAAATGTTATGTTCTTTGTAATACATAAAAGTAGAGCACGCGATTTTTTCCTCTCTTTTATCACTTTGTTTATTTCGTTTGTTATTATTAATTAAAATTTTTAATAGCCAAAGGAGAGCCGGGAGCGAATTAATAATATAAAAAAGAAAAAACGCAAGCACCCACGTAGCGGCGAGAACTTCTCGTGTTCGTGAGAAGAACTCATTTTTTTTGTTTCTTTAATTCCCGAAGCGAAGACACCCTCTTTGAAGCTCCGAGAGATGGATGGCCAATAATCCGTCAGCCGAGAGCTTCGCCTTCTCCGACTGTCCTCTCCCATCCCCGAACTACTAGCATACATGGGAACAAAACGGTTTGTGGATTTAACGAACAAGTCTTGTCTACACGCGTCCACAATTTTTTTTTGTTTCTATTTTAGAATTTTTTTTAATTGAAAATACGGTTTGTTGTAAGTAAGAAGAAAATCAGTCAAATTAAAATTAGAATAAAAAAAATTTGTGAACCTTTGACGATGAAATGTCTGTTAAATGTACGAACCTTTTTGACCGTGCCGTTATTGCTTTCCACCGATGCCTAAAATCGAGAAACACGCGCGCGCGGTAGCCGATCAAAATGTTTTTTCTCTTGTCTCTGTACCGGTCAATTTCTCTATTTTTGTAAAAACAAAAATAGGATTTGTTGCAAAAAAATGAAAATTTGTAAAATTAAAATTGGAAGAAAAGTATTAGTGAATCTTGGACGAAAAAATGTTTGTCAAATGTACAAACTTTTTTAACGTGTCGCTGTCACTTCCCACTGGCGCCTAAAATCGAGAAACGCTCCCGCGATAAACGATGAAAATATTCTCTCTTGTATCTGTACCGGGCACTTTTCAAATATTTTTTGAGGGGAAAATACGATTTGTTGCGAAAAACTAAAATTTGTGAAATTAAAATTAAAAGAAAAAAGAAATGAATGAACTTTGGACGCAGAACTGTTCGTCAAATGTACAGACCATGTCGCTGTTGTTTTTCACCGGCGCCTAAACCGAGAAGCGCACGCGCGGTAGCCAATCAAAATATTTTCTCCGTTATCTCTGTACCGGTAACGAGCCTTTCACTTCGCTCACGTGTGCGACGATGGAACACACCGTGTACCACCATCGTACAACTCGGAACTGTCGAACTTCGACCTATCCGGGATAGGACAAAAAAAAGGTTCATCTAACATACAGGACATGGGTTCGTTTTGCCCCATTATCGCCACTACCGTAGATGCATACAATGAAATTAATTTAAAAAAAAATAGCAATACAAATTTCTACACAACTTCATTTGCGATTTTTATCTCCGATCAGCGATTTTTCTTAAAAAAAAAAAAAAAAAAAAAAAAATCTACATAATTTCGTCTATCACAAAGTCACGGGATTAAGGGTTAATAAAAAGAAGCCAATCTGGTTTCATCTAACATACCGGACACGGGTCCGTTTTGCTCCATTCCCGCCACTACCGCAGATGCAATAATTAAAATGAGAAAAAAAGCAGCAATAAAAATGTCCACACATCATTCGCGATTTTATCTCGTAAAAAAAAAATCTCCAATATTTCGTCTATCAAAAAGTCACGGGATAAAGGGTTAAAAAAAAGAAGTCAATCTGTCACAGAATTCGTGGAAGCGAATGACAGAGAGACAATAATCGATCATCGAATCGCGAAAGGGATCTCGGGGCAGGTCTCGCGCGGATATCGCTCGGGGCGTCAGTCGCCGCAGCTTCCTTATTATCTATTTATCGTGATCTCTCGTCATGGGCGTGTCATCTCAATCTCGGGCGCGCGTTAGCCCCCGTCGCTGTGGAATTCCCTCGGTGGAATATGGGCGAGAAGAGGATAACCATAGAGAATACACACGCGTACACACACGTGTGTATATATAATAAACGGAGAAACGCGGCGAGAGTTCCGAGGGCGAGAGAGTAGTGTCTGGCTAATAAAATCGTCCCGTCCGCTGTCCAGGACGGACCGGCTCGATTTCTCGGATACAAAAGGCCCCGAGTGGAGGGGGTTGGGAATAAATGATATAAAAAAAATAAAAAAATAAAAAGATAAAAATAACGAAAATATAAAAATAAAAAAGAAATGAAAGAGGAAAGAAGAAGGAAGAAGTAAAGAAAGAAATGAAACGGGTTTATCTGATCGAATAATCTGAATATCGAGCAATAAAACCTACGCGCTCAGCTTCCACGGACGCGCAGATGCTATCTCTCGAAATCTTCTTCTTGCTTTCTTGCTTCGGCCTCCATCCTCCTCCTCCTCCCTCTGTATTCTGCCTTCTTCTTCTTCGTCCTCTTCTTCGTCTTCTTCTTCTTCTTCTTCTTCGTGCTGCTGCTGCAGGTCTTGTTGGGGCCCGGAGAAGAAAAGGCCTAGACCATCGCACTGGCGCCGAGGAGTTTCGAACGTTTCGTATATTATTTACCCTCTCGTTCGCTTTTTATTCCATCAGTAAATTTCTCGAGGAAAAAAACCGGGGCGCAAGGAGAGAGGGAGGGTGGGGGGGGGGGGGGGGCTTCGAGGAGAGACGAGAGGAGACCAAAACGGGGATACAGGGGGGATACCGGTCACCGGTCACGTTAATACGAGAAGTTTACTGCTGCGCCGCTCGTTCCTCAGCGGCCCGTAGGTATTTCGTGCGCGACTATCTGTTCTTCGAGTTCAAACTTAACTCCAAGCTCCGTAAAAAAAAAAAAAAAATTCTCCGTTGTATTGGCCCAACTGCGTTACCGTTTTGGACTATTGGCTGCTGTGCGGTCTCGTCAGACATTTTTTATTTATTTAATAATTAAAACAGAACGAAAAAAAAAATGAATATTCAGTCTCTGAAATTTAGCGGTGTCGGAACGTGCTTTATTATTTATTGACGCGGCGTTTTAAACTCGGGAAGGAAATCAAGAGAGAGAGAGAGGCTGGAGCATGTCGAAATATTAGTCGCTCAGCGGTGCAAAGGTATTTCGTACGCGACTATGTGTTATTCGAGATCAAACTTAACTCCGCGCCCCATAAAAAAAGTGAAATAAAAAATCCCCGTTCTATTGACCCAAACTACGGTAACGATTTGGACTAGCGGCTGACGTGCGGTCTCAATGGATGATTTATTTAAAATTTAATAATTGAAAAATAATGAATTAAAAAAAAAAAGAAAAAATATTAATATGTGGTCTCGGAAATTTCGCGGTATTGGAACGCACTTTATTATTTATCGACGCGACGTTTTAATCTCGGGAAGGAAATCGAGAGAGAGAGAACTTCGAGCATATAAGTCCGAACGGTCGATATTATTCCCCCGGAATATCTCTCCGTCCGGCATCCTCGTTTTAGCTTCTTCCTCTCTGCATTTTTATTATCCTACTCGTTCATAAATTTCGCTAAGAGAATAAAATATCCGGGCGAACGGGGAGGACGAGGTTCGCAATAAAGGATCCGCTCGATGTTCCTCTCGCTCGTGCCTCCTGCCGCAGCCTCTCGCTCCGTCCTCGAGTACGCGTCGAAGCAAAAAGTTTAACAAACATTTTTTTCGAAAAATACTCATTCTTTTGTATGCGGTGAATTTTTTTTAAATTTATTTACTGTGCTGTCGATTGGCGGGACATAAATAAACACTTGACCATTTTTTTTTCATTCTAATGATCTTTGCGTCGCAAGTATATTTCGTATCTTTGCAAAACAAATATTATAATATTGTATAGTACAACATGTCGTCGTCAAAGCCGACATTACTTTCTTCTCTCCTTGTTTTCACGAGCCTAAGCATATACACAATATTAATAATAATTAATAATTACTATTTCGTTACAATAATAATAATAATAATATAATAATAATAATAATAATATTACTTAGTCAATGGTAGATTCTCTGTATGTACAGGATATCACACAATTAAAAAATCATCGAGTTTACAATATTTTTACAACGAAATTATTATTTTTTGTTTTTACATATTCGTACAATATTTCTATCGTTCAAATTCACATTCACGCGTCGCAGCATGCAACTTAGCAGCTTTTCTTTTTCTTTTTTCTACATTCGCGTCATACATTCTTTCGTGCAATATCTTCTCGTTTAATATAATTAAATATTTACAGCTCTCTATCTTTCTCTCTCTCCGTATGCGCAATATTCGCAAAAATATTCTATTTATTTATACACGCCTATGTGTACTGTATATACCTCATTCGTTCATCGTTTACGATATATACTATCGGACGAAAGTAAATTCCGTTCATCTTTTCCACGTTACAATATATCGCGACTCTCGAACTAACAGGCAAAAAGCTGACGAGTGTTACTGTGGACATAGCGTCTAAGTAATTGGTATTTTTTTTATCTTCTTTTTCTTTCTTATTTGTTTTTTTTTTTTTTTTGGTAAGCAAATTTGAGGCACGAACGTGACTTTAATTGTGAACGACCGTTGAAGAATTTACATTATTATCGACAAACACGTCGACCGAACGGTTTCGATTATCCATGCTGTAGATATACATAGATACATATGTATACATATGTATATATGTGTGTAGTTCGAACTTTCGATTAATATAATTTAAAGGGGCTGCGAGAGATTGTCGGTGGTAACATTTCGCCAGACGTCATTGACTCGACGAGGCTTCGATGAGTCCGTACGGCATCCAATTAGAGAGGCTTCCGGTTCGTCCAGCTGAATAGGGATTCCTCGCTCGATGTTACTTTTACTTTCGATCTTAAATTCCCTAGATTTATCATTTCGTTATTAGTTTCAAAAATCTTTTTCTTTCTTTTTTTACAAATTTAATAGTTTTCATGACCGCAATTGGATAAATTTTCGATCGATCGACTCTCAACCAGCCGGCCAGTTTTAAGGTCCGTCAGCTCAATACGCGGTCGCTTGATGATGCATCAGAGGGTTGAAGTGGTGTCCAAGGTGATGCGGCGGCGGTGGGCCGGGCAATGGGCTGTGCTGCGGTCCGACCGTCGGTGGTTGGCAGACGTACCATTCGGTTAACTCGGGACCCCTCGAGGAGGCGAGGTGGTGATGATGATGATGGTGGTTCGTCGGCGGGTTCGCCGACGCCGAGGACGTCGTCGTCGTCGGTACGACAGGGGGCGGCTGAGGCGATTCCGTGTGTCCGGTCACCGACAAACTGCCCCCGCTGCTACTGCTCTCCTCACCCTCGCTCTCGTATCCTCCGCCCAATTTACCATCGCCCAAAGTCATACCGTGCACCTGAAACGACAGAGAAACAAAAATTTATTAAAGCGGACGATCGAAAAAATGTACACTTATTTTTTTACGGACACAACCGAGAACGAGTCGTCGATTATTCGAGCCAAGGTTTACGGTCAATGTTTTAACAAGAGGTCAAAGGTTAATTTCTAATACGTCGATTTATATAGTGATTTGTTGGAGAGATTGATCATTAAATTGTATTATTGTATGTTGCATATAATGCAGTTTTAATATGATAATTAATTGTTATTTAATTTTTTTATTCTATTGGTCAAAGGAATTAACATTTATTTTGTTACGAATACGATAGAGATCCAGTCGTCTATTCATCGAGCCAAGAATGACGGTCATTTTTTATAAGAGGTCAAAGGTTAATTTCCAATTATTTACAGCGACTCGTTGGAGAGATTGATAAAAATAATGATACGACTGATACAATGCAATTTTAATGTAATTATTGATTATTACTTAAATAAAAAAAAATGTTCTATCGTTTTTTAACCGACAGGATTTGAGGAATTACCCATAAATGGCTGATCACCGACGGTGATCTAGATTTCATACGAATTTATCTAATACAATGCAATATTAGTATAAAAATTAATAAAGAAATCATACAAATTAATTATTACTTGCTGTACTCTTTTTATATTTTACAATTTTTTCAAACCTCATGATTCGAGTAAATGTCCATAAACGGCTGATCGGTGACCGTGATCAAGATTTCATTTTAAAAAAATCAATGCAGTCCAATTTTAATGTAACAATCAATTCCGATTATTTTTACAAGATTAAAAAAAAAATGGTACATTTTTTTGTACTCCTCATGACTCAAGGAAGTGTCCGCAAATAAGCGATCGGTGGGCGTGATCTGATTTCGATACGAGTTTCAGTACTCTCGGTGTAAAGAATCTGAATTCACGGAACGACAGAGGAACAAGCAGTTTAGGATCTCACGTCCCCACTGCGGCCTTCGTTCATAATTCAGTGAGCAAATCTCCGTCGACCGGCTTCCGCGAATCTCCCACCCGGAGATAGAGATAGAGGGACCGTGTTATTATAGCGCAGGAAGGATCGGCGGGGCTCCCTCTCTCGTGGCCGCGGTGCAAATCGCACGAGAAACAAGAGGACTTCAGGTATCCGCGAAGTTGAGATTTTTCTCATTCTCCCGTTCTCCACCCGTGGCCAATCTTATCGTTCACGTATCTCCGGGAGTCGCGCGGTTAGGCACCAACAGCCTCCGGTTTTATACACACTCCTCTCCTCGCTCTATGTATCTCATTCTTTGTCCCTTTATTCTTCTTATTCTTCATCTTAGTTGCGGACTCTCCGAGAGAACCGCACGTAATTTTCTATTAATATTCCACGCTCGGTCGTGCGTAAACTCTCCTCTCTTTCTTGGGATTCGCAGAGAGCCCGCATTTCTTACTCTACCGCGAATCTATTTCTTCGGTTTTTATTTTTTTTATTTTTTTGCCCTCGCAGGGGTTGCGTGCGGGTCGAAACGGACTCTCGACAGCGGTCCTTCAATTCGGTTAAATATTTATCGTCACCGCACGCTTATTGACCGAGAGCAACTTTCGTCGGACCAGAAAATAACCCTGATCGGCTTCGACAACTATGTGGATTTTTGTAATCAATTTATCATTTTTTTCTGGCGTTTCCAGGAAACTACGCTTCGTTGCACGTCTGGGAATTTTTACAGAATTTATGCATCGCGTTTCGCTGGTATTCCGACCGTCGGATGATCGTCGACCGACGAATTCTACGGCGCGCGTGAAGGGTTGATTTTTCTTCGATTTGAGGTTGAAAATATTTTATTTTTTTAACTAAATTTTCGATAACTTACCTTCATATGTTTGCGCAGCGAGCTCGGATGGGTGTACGACTTGTCGCAACCGGAAACCCGACAGTTGTATGGCTTGTCGGACGTGTGAACGTGACTGTGCTTCTTGCGATCGCTGCTGTTTGCGAATCTTCTCTCGCATCCCGAGTACTCGCACTTGAACGGTTTCTCGCCTGTAAAACAAAGAAAACAATAATAGAAATTAGTTCAAAAATGAAAACTGAACATCAGATTCGTCATCTGCAATTTTTAGCAAGCTCGGCAAAGCCACGTTTTTTTTTCTCTCGCCAAAACGGCGACGCAAAAAAAGTGGCTGCCAACGTATCTCGCCAATTTCCTTTATGCTTTGATTGACCGAACGAGACGATTGTAAGAAAAAATAAAAAATTAATCAGTTATTTCGCGAGCATCGGATTCGTCTTCCAACATTTTTGGAAAGCTCGGTGGAGATTATTTTTCCTCTCACCGAAACGGCAAAGCAAAGAAGTGGCTACCAGCGTATCTCGGGAATTTATCTTCTGCTTCGGTTGAACGAACGAGGCGATTGCAAGAAAAATAAAATAAAAATAAATCATCAATAAAATGAAGAAAAAAATACAAATAAATAAGTTATTTCTCGAGCGTCGAATTCGCCTTCCAGAATTTGTGGAAAGCTCGCTGGAGGTTATTATTCCTCTCGCCGAAACGGCAGAGCAGAAAAGCGGCTGTCAGCGTATCTCGCGAATTCCTTTTCTGCTTCGGCTAAACGAACGGGACGATTGTAAGAAAAAAATAAAAATAAATAAACAATAAAATGAAAAGAAAAAATTAAATATAAATAAATCAGTTATTTCTGGAGCCTCGGACTCGTCATCAAAAATTTTGGAAAACTCGGTGGAGGTTATTTTTCCTCTCGCCGAAAGTCCGGAGTAGAAAAGTGGCTGCCAGCGTATCTCGCGAATGCTTTTCCTCCCGAGGCTTTTTCTGCTCCGGTCTCGTCCGTGTGTGCACACGGGCGGGACGATTCTGAGAGAGAGTCGAGCACGCTCTCGCCGGGGGTTGGAAGAGATATCGAGAGATAAGGTCTCGTGCACACGAATGGCCGCGGCGGTTCTCTCCAGCGAGGGACGAGAGGGTGGAAGCTACGACGACGACGTCGCGGCTGCCTCCGTTTCTGCCGCTGCTCCAAGACCGGTGGCGTGACTTTATTTATATCAACCGGAAGTTGACTGGAATATATTTCACCGGTGCGCACTCCCTTCCATCTCCCACCCTATCTTCGTCCTACGGGAACCGACCCTCGGCGGCTTTTCGCAGCTCCTCGCATTCCCGAGAAATCCGAGCGAAGGCGCGAAAACCGGAAGCGCAAAGTTGGCGGATTTTTTCTTTTTTATCTTTCTCTTTTTTTATGCGAGAAATGGCGACCAGTTTCCTGACTGGCGGAGGGTTGTCTCCTCGTTTTCCGAGGGAAAACAAGCCAACGAAGAATTCTTATTCCGCACGAGGGTAAAAAAAATCTTACAAAAATCCTTCGCATTTATACGACTTTTAAAAATCATTATTATTTACTTATTCATTTTATACATGTTGGTATAATTTTTTGTAATTGATTTCATTTATATTTTTACCATATTTTTTATTCATTTTTTTATTGTCATTGTTTATTCAGTTATTTTTATTTATTTTATTTATATTTTTGTGCGATCGAAAAAAATTTCATAGCGGTGCGAAAGCTTGCTATCGAATGAAGTCCGTCGCTCTGACAGCGATATTCAAATGGGAACGTCGTCGCTCGGAGGTTCGGCTCGTTTATCGGCTAATTAATTTTACGCGCACCGCGCGAGTGGAAGTTTAGCTTTTTGCGTTGCGAGACGGCGGAGACGCGGGCGTAAGTCCGTTTACGACGCGTACGGCGTGTGTCGAGTGCGATAATCGCGCGACATCGTTCTCGGCTCCGTTGTACCGCTCGGCCGATACACGTACGGTCGTGACACGGATTATATTCAGATAAAGTACTGCGACGGCGGTCCTCGCGCCGTAGATCGGACGCGAGCACCGCGCCTGCACACAACACTTCGCGGAGCAAAAGTGTACGCTCGAGCCACTTGCGACCGCAGGACAGTCGTAAAAGAGCTCCGCGGCTGCCGGTGTTGCTCGACTTTTAAATATTTATGAAGCCGGAAGAGAACACACCGGCTCGCGCGTGCTTCCGAAACTCCTCTCACACACACCGCTGTATCAACTTTCCGCGCACTAATGCTTCGACAACTTCACACATACTCCGTTAAATATCAAAGAAAGAAAAATGTTTTTTTTTTGTGGTTTTATATATATATATTTTTTACGGTATTACTTTGGAAAATTAGAAAATTCGACGAAAGAGTAACGTGTACGGAAATTGTTATGAGAAATGTATGGAAAGTGTATCCGACATGCGAAAGGTTTTTGGAGTTTAACTGCAAAATTGATTTATTTTTATTATATAATACGTATGTATGGAAATAATATATTTGCATATATTTTATAAAATGTATATAAATATTTTATCGAATATAGAGATGAGGATTAACTGAGACACACTATATTACATAGATGAGTGGAAAGGATTGGTATGACAGATGACAAAGTACGGATTATCGATTGACGAGATGACTAGAGTTTTGATGGAACTTTTAAAGAGAACAGTCGTGCGACAGTTCATGCTCCAGATATTTATCCGTGATTATAATTAATAATATCCGCCTCAAAACCAAATACGTGCGTTATTTATACGCTCTGTCGTTACAATGTATATAAAATATTAATATATATAAAACAGAAGCAAAATATTTTCAGAGTTTTTACTATATAAATATGTGTAAGATGTACTCGAGACATATTCAAAATATGTACACCATAAAAAAAATTCGTATGAAATTGAACGTACTGGTACTGGAAGATTTTATGCGTAAACTGGTATATTAAACTTTATGTACAATTCTGATGACAAATTAACATACAGTACATTGAAAACTTTAGAAATACTTTACGTTAACTTCACTCTAAAAGTTCATTAATTTTCCATGACAATTGTACATTAAATTTAATCTACCAGTTTTTGCCTAAAACCGTCCAGTCCGGTACATAAATTTGCAACTTATTTTAACATCGTATGTATGCAGACGTATATGCAAGATACACGACTCTCCGGCAAAAAACATATATTACCTTCTACACTTGCCACAAACTTTTTTCCCCATGCGGTGTAAACCGAAGCTCGACCGTAATTCATTATGTCTCATCGGAAATCGAATATTCGATTCCGGACGGAAGAAATTAATAATTGGATTAAGCCGAAAGAGTGACGAATGGTAAATCGCACGATGACAAGTACAACGACCGATTTATTATTGCATCCCCGCGCGGTATCGCCGTGCCGGGGCTCCGTGCCTCTTTCTCCATCGCGGTACCATTCACCGCTCGAAACTCGATCCGAGGGGGGGACGCAAACAAATAAAATAAAATAAAATAATAATAAAAAAAGAAGAAGAAAAAAGCGAGCGAGAGTTCCTTCCTTCCCAAACGAAACGAAACGATTAATAACTTTTCAAATCTGTCCCCGGCAGGGTCGTGAGCTCTCCGGCGCGCTTAGTACGGTAGCCGGTCTCGCGTTGGCAAATAAATAGCAGATAAATAAAAATCCTTCTTCCCACCTCAGCTTTCCTCTCGCACACTCTCCGCGCAGTCTATTCTGTCCGCGTGGGGTTGCGTGTGCAGATGGCAACAATATGCCATGAAATATTGCCCCTACGATGCTCTATGCTCAATTCACTGTGTGCGCCTATATATATATATGTATACATATATATTCCCCACCAGTCTGCTTAACCCAGCCTCCGAGGCGTCGCGACGCTCCGTGCAGCGCGCGAGAGTGCGTGCGCCGAAGAAACCAGAGTCGAGATTCACTGGCAGGAATCGTTCCGGGATGATCCGGGGAACATCGGCTCAGCATCCCCGGAGCCGATACGCACACAGACGGACGCACAAATTTTCGAGCCGGTGTATTCGTGTTATGACTTTCAGAACGGGGAGGCACAATGGACCAGATCAGAGACGGGATAAAATAGTTATTATAATCGTTGGGGGCTCTCTGCTCGGTCCGGTCGGAGAACCGGGATTGGCCGCGAGGACGCATCCTTTGATTCACACAGACACGCCCGAGTGATACCCGAACGGGTGTATATAGACATAAATTTCGTATTAACGTGGGACGGGACGATGGGTCACAAATGACTGGATTAGAAAAGTGTAGATCGCTATCGATCTTCCAGGAGAAAATAGAAGATGGGGCGATAAAATGAACGAAGCGAGAGGAAGCACTTTTATTCTTCCACGTCTCACCCCCTTCGCCCGCCACCCTCGACCACCCCATGCCGCCCGAAAGCGTTCGCGCCAGCGAATTCTTCGAAACGAAGCGGGGGTGACTTCCGACGCGTCTCAGTAAATTCCTCTCGCGCGCCGGATGGAGAGCGCGCGAAAAAAAAGTGGCGAGCGCACGGAGGAAGAAGTTTCGAGTGAGAAAGGTCGAGGAACTGCCGGGACGAAAAGAGAGCAAGATAAAAAAAAAAAAACGGAAAATAAACGTAAGAGATCTCCGAGGAGAATCTGCGAGAAGTCAAAGGACCGTAATTTTTTTTAAGTTCTGCGTATTTCTGTTGTTGCTGCTGTTGGACCGACGGTAGTTGGAGCTATAAACGAGCGGTACGGAAAAATGCGTGCCTTTAAATGGAGAGAAAACGAGTTTCTAGTTCGAGAATGGTTTAGGGCAGCAGGGATGGGTAAGGGACGAAAAATGTGCGACTTGCCGAGAAATCACGGCGGAGGCATCGGAGGAACTGCTACTCATTGAAACCTCGAGGTTTTTTCGGGAAAATTCCGAGTGATATATGGGCGATGGCCGAGGAGAGAAACGGAGGGGCATTGTCCCAGGATGGGTCCGAACTGCGGCCAGACAGTCGGGCAGGCCAGCCTTGGCCCACGAGGGATAATGGATGATTTTTCGCCTCCATTGTACGGCACACACCCCGAAGCTTCGCTCGCAAGAAACTACCGGCAGAAGCAGCAGCATCAGCAGCAGCCAGTTCCAACATTGTTGCATCTCGGCGAAACTGCGCGCACATCTTCCTCCCCTTCTCATCTTTGCAGATACATATATATATATATATATATATATATATATATATTTTTTTTTTTTGGGCCCTCGAAAGAGTCCCACCTCCAGCCACCACCGAGCCATTCTCGACGAGTTCTCGAGTGGATAATTTTCTTGTTATACGTTCGACATTAGAGGGAGAACGCGAAATGTTTGTAGGGGAACCGTGATCGAGCGACGGAGGATGGAGCGAGAGTTTACCGGAGCGGCGGTGTTGAAATAAGGCCCGGGACCGCCCTTGGGTATTTACGTTTATCGAACAGGAGGATCGATTCATCCCGGGCGATTGACACTCTCTTTCGTGGCTCGAGCCAATTTTTTTTTTTTTTTTTTTTTGTTTCTTCCCCTTTCATCTTTCCTTCTGTGGCTGGCGCGCGAGAGAGCAAAGTTTGCCCGGTATGACTCGCGAAGACTAGAGGAGTCAGAGGAGATCGGTACCCCGGATAACCCGCGGTCGTCGAGGAAGATGCCACGGTGGTGGGGGAGATGGATGGAAGATCGGAAAGACGATAATCGATCGTCTGGACCGAGGATCGACAGGGCCACAAAGTCGCCCCCTCGCTCCTTCGACTCCTCCGTACGATCCCTGAGATATTGGATTTAGATTCGGAATTGGCGAACGGTTCGGGATACCGATCGACCATTTGTAACTTTGGCACGATTTTAACGAGGGATCGGTAATACATTACAATCTCGCTCCTCTGATCTCCGTTCGTCTATCGTTGATCTATTTATTTATCGAGTCCAACACAGATGCGACCGAAGATCGACGAAGGAAATTTCGTTGCGCGTTGGATCTGTGCCGTCCGGATTCGTCTCTTTCACACGTTACCGATTCAATTCCGGTCAGATTTTATCTCAAAGGGTCGAGCTCTCCGCTCGTTTAATCGTGTAATTCGAAGTTCTGCTTCTAATAGATTTTTTTTTTTTTAATTGCTTGTCTCGAAGAACTGTCGATCGGTGTTGATTCGGTTGTCCGCCTGCTCGAAACTGCACCCACAAAAAAAAATTATTTAACGGCCACCGTTTATTTAACTTTATTTAAGTAAATTATTTATTTTATTCAATGAACTATTTACTTAATTTAAATGAATATTTATTTTTACCAAATAAATATTTTACTTAAACCAAATAAACGGTGGCCGGCAAATAATTTTTTTTTCTCGGTGTGACACGCGCTGACACGCTCAAAGGTGTTATTTGGTTGGTACAACAAAAATGTTTGTTTGAATCGACAAATTCCGAATCGATTGAAGTTAACAATCGTTCAACAAAACACTGCTCTATTTGTACGAAACGAATCGGAGCATTGAATGCACATCACCGCGACTTTCGTTTAAGCCATCATCTTTGTTTTCTCAGCGAAGACTCGTTTTTCACACAGTGAAGACTGTTCGTACTGTCAAAAAACTTTTTTCGTCCAGAAACTTGTCCACAATTATTTTCTCGTTGATTCAACAAAAAAATAGTTGCACAGTTGACAAACATTTAGAAACAACGAACAAAATTTTTTCCGGTTGTAAAATGAATGAGAAAATGTATGCGAAAGTTTGTGGACAAGAGAACTTCGGTGTCTATTTTAGCATGCGCACAAATTGGTTCCAGCTCGCGTCTCCAGACCGGCAGATTCCGTTCCGTCGGTCCGGACACCGAACAGTCCGATGACACAATGAACAACCGTTAATACTTGGCTTCGAGGATCAACACGGCCCGCCGATTTCCATGCTCGGCCAGAGATCGAGTCTCTCTTCTCTCGAGAGTCGTGTTTACACGGATAACATCCAAACAAACTCCGCCGCACTCGGAGCATCCCTTCCGCCGCACTTATCTCCCCCCTCCGGAGGAGGAGATGCGAGGAGCCGTGAAGGACCGGCAGCAAAGCCGGTGGAGAGCAGGATGCCTTGAGAACCGAGGCGGCTTTCGGCACTCGCCAAAATGCCACGGTGTCGGACAAGGGCCTCGTCCGATGATCCGGAAGATCCCGACATCCCCGCATATCGTGGCATACAGAAGAATATTGGCGAGGAAAGAGGAAGCGAGCTCGTGAATTCGAATGAGCGTAAGGAAGATGAACCTGAAAAAAAAAAAAAATAGAGGAAAAAAAAAATAGCCGAGATGGTGGAAAAAGAACCGCAAATCCGTGGGTAAGCCTAACTACCGGTTGATGCGCACCGATCATTCCGCCATGTTGGCTACGAATAGGGAGAAAGAATAAGAGGGAATCCCCCCCCTGACGGAGGAGCGAGCCATCGGCAGATGTTTCGCTTTTCTCCGTCACACTCGAATGTGCTTGCCACTGTCCGCTTCCACCGTGTACCCCGAAACGTAGTCAATATTGTACTAACTGTGCTGTACCCACATGGAACTCTGCCGCCGATACCATTCAAATTTTCAACACGCCTCGCCCATCGAATTACACGACTCGCGTAGCGCTTCTCGACGCTCTTTATTGATACATCGTACCATAATAATTCGTTTTCCGTTTGGGAGAATGAAATTTAAAAAAAAATGGACGGCATTTTGGAAATCCAGCATACAGAACAACTACCGACGCTGGCCGACGTTGGGCGAACAGCGGCCGACGCTGTGCCGATACTGGCCCTGCGTGACGCTCCGACCAGAACCCTTAACAACACTGCATCCTTGAATTTGTCAAGGCGCAACATTCGAACGATTCGCATAACGAGTTGATGGGCTAAATAAATCTGTACAAATTCACAGATGTACCTTGAAGTGTTGTTTTTTTTGATAACGTAGAACAAAATTTATTGTGAACATCCGTATCGTTTGTGCGCTTAAAAGAGTTATGGTCGTCTCGGCAAAAAGTCCGCCGTACTCGAAGGGTTGAAATGATTAAAAACAAGCTCCGTTTACCAAAATTAGGAACCAACTGAAATGCCTATTCAAACGAAGTCGAGTAAAATATTTTTTCCAATGGTCACTGACCGATTTAACGATACCTGTCCGAAAAAACCGCAAATTCGGTAGCGAGTTCCATGCACGTAGGGGCAGTTTGGAGTCGTGTATCCACGGCCGGTTATACGAGTCGTACATGGCTACCGTTGCGTTTGAGCCGAGAAACACCGGAATTTCATTCGTGTCTCTCATCCCTGCCGAAAAGTCTCTCGGTCCGGGTACGTGTTTACGTGAACCGCGCGATAGGCGGACGAGAACGAGAGCCGCGTGTCTGGGTCGGGGCTGGCGTTCGCTCGTTCGGCCGGCATGAAGATCAATCTCGGAGATTTTTCTCTCCCGTGAAACTCGCTGCACTCCCCGGCTCCGGTCGCCTTCAGCTCTCGGACCATAAAAGATAGGGGCGCCAGGAGCACCGGAGGACACGATTCGAGCGAGAGTCCGATCCGTCTAGAGTTACCGGGACGAGGCGACGCCGGCCAGATACCGCGCATGCAAAACACAACACCGCGATGATCATCCTCGCTGCTGCTGCTGGTTCTGGCTGCTTCTGCTGCTTGTATACTTATTCGTGGAAGGTGGCGTCTCTTTTTTTGGACACTGACCCGCGCCTTCCGTCCTTTCTTACTTCCACGCTTCTCTCGTTATATAGTTGTCACGAGGCGGAGGACGCGACGACGACAAGAAGAAGAACCGGGACGACTATACGTTGCATACCGGCGCGCGGGTACGTTTAATCTTCGCACCGATCTAACCGTAATTGAATATCTCTCACGGCACACCCCCCCCCCCCCCCCCCTCCCGCTCCCGCCCGGCAGAAGCTGGAAGTAAGCGGGAACGAAAGGATTGCCAGAAAAAAATTCTCGAGCAATTCGATGGATCTGTATAGATCTTTCATAGGTCGTTTCTATGTTATGATCCTCCATAGATCTTTGTGGATCTTCCCTATCGCGTGAGACTTTGTACTTATTTGTAGATCGTTTCGTGTCGCCTGAGTCATTGTGGATCTATATAGATCCTTCCTTTCACGCGGTGATAGGAGGAAGACGAATTTTTCGTAGAGATCTTTCGTATCACACGAGACTTGGTAGATCTTCATGGATCTTTCTCGTCACCTGAGACTCCAAGAATCTTCCTAGATCCTTCGTATCAAGTATTTTTCATATATATATTTTCTATCGTACGAAACTTTATCCAACTTTATCGATCTTCATAGATCTTTCCGGTCACATGAGACTCCATAGATCCTCGCAGTTCCTATCGCACGATGATGGGAGGAAGACGAATTTTCGACGTTAGATTCTTTCGACTCCGAGCTTCGACGTATTTATTTTTTTTCTTTTTGTGCCCCCCTTGCAGTTCGAGCCCGCGCTTCGAGTGCGAAAGGTAAACGAGCCGCAGTGACGTGGCGTAAATAGCCATTGAATCCATGAATACCGTGGAATTCCCATGACACGCGGAGCCACGAGCGTGTGCCGCGCGAGAGGGAGAGAATAAAGAGGAGAAGAAAGGGGGGAGGAGAGGCGAAAGAGATTTTAAACACAGAAAAGTTTCGAGGGTTTCCGTGCCACTCTCGAGGCGCAAAAAGGAATCGAAGGGAGAAGAAGAGGTTTGCGCGGTGGTGACGACCCTTGAACTTTGTTAGTGAACCGGCGACAACCGTCAAAAGGATCGAGACACTCCGTATCTTTCATGGTGTGCAGTTGTACACTGTAGCTTCACAGTGTCGGGGATGAGAGGGACGAAAATCTCAATGAAGAAATAACGAATAGCAGAGGTCGGTGGGAAGCGGCAATGCCGGAGTAGAGTGAAGCTGACCGATTCATACGTTTCCGATCAAAGGTTTTTGGAAAGAAAATAAATGATAAAAAATCAAACCGTTCGCTAAAATTTTATGACAAACAAAAAATGAATTGCGTCGCATCTTATGTTCCTGCACAGTGAAGCTGACCGATTCGTACGTTTCCGATCAAAGGTTTTTGGAAAGAAAATAAATGATAAAAAATCAAACCATTCGCTCAAATTTTATGACAAACAAAAAATGAATTGCGTCGCATCTTATGTTCCTGCACAGTGAAGCTGACCGATTCATACGTTTCCGATTAAAGGTTTTTGGAAAGAAAATAAATAATAAAAAAATCAAACCATCCGCTCAAATTTTATGACAAACAAAAAATGAATTGCGTCGCATCTTATGTTCCTGCACAGTGAAGCTGACCGATTCGTACGTTTCCGATCAAAGGTTTTTGGAAAGAAAATAAATGATAAAAAATCAAACCACCCGCTCAAATTTTATGACAAACAAAAAATGAATCGCGTCGCATCTTGTGTTCCTGCGGCTCTTAAAAATTACTTCGGCAAGGTTAAAAGAAACAAAAAGTTTTCCAGTCACGGTCAGCTTCACCTTGCCGAAACGGGGGTTGGTTTCTTCGTTCGTAGACATCGTGAGAGAAAGATGGATCGGGGAGGAGTGAACTGGTCCGGGGATATTATGTACGGGAGGCTTGAGATCCAGAGGAGATCCGTGCACGGCGTGAGCGTGCCAGAAAGGAAATTCAGCACGGTGTATTGTTGTCCGGTGTTGCTAAACGGCACGAAATCCCGGAGAACGACGCGATCCGGCTTGTTAGGCGTCCCATTGTCGGGCGCCTCTTCCGAGCGGTTTTTCCATCGTCGGCCACTCACTTTTCCCCGTCTCTCCGCGGTCTCTCCGCCGTGAGATTTTCGGCTTGGAAAAACGAGCTTCGAGTTTGATGCTTTTGACGCCGGTACACAAGGAATGAATGGGGAATGAGCGGGCGCGCGGAGTCGGCGTAGGAAAACCGGGATTAGCCACTTCTCTACCAAGATCCGGAACGAATTGTATCTCGAGTGGCGATTTCGCTCGAGTGCACCGCAGTTCCTGACGACACGTTTCAATTCTTATTTTTTTAAAAATGTTTCCTCTTTACTTGTATATTTAACGCATACTTTGCATAAAAAATTGAATTAAATGCAAATAAAAATTGCCAAATTAATTTGAATTTACAATTTTAATAATATAAATCAAAAAATAATAAAAATCATGCAGTTTCCGCTGATCGGGCAGATCCGAGAGGATGTTGGAGCCGATCCACGAGTTAAATGGACGTTAGTCACAGTTAATTTGGTTAGCGGACGTTTAGGGTAATTAATGAACGCCGGGACGAATAGGATCGCGATCGGTATTTATTGACTACCGATGATTCGACGTTTCTCTCAGTCGCTCAATCCCCAGTCTCACGAAATCGTGCGCAACCCTCCGGGCGTTTCTGGACGTGCCTCTCCTTTCGTGCGTTCCTCTTTTTCTCAGCCCCGTCCGTTCCTCGAGGAACTTCGGGGCATAGTCGGAGAGAGAGAGAATTCTCTCCGTCCCGCGAGGCTCGTATTCCCAGGCTCGTGGCCCACGAGAGGAAAGAACTCGGAGAGCCTCTCTCCGGCACTGTCTCGCGTGTGGCCGGGTTTCGCCTTATTAATGAACCGGCTGGGGGTCATCTAATGACTGGACACAGGGCGTGGCGGTAAGATTGCTAAATCAGAGGAACCCCTTGGCAAAGAAATTTCTTCCTTTTTTTTCCGTTGCGCCCGTTGTTGTTATAACAGCGTCGGAGGCTCGATGAAACGTCGAAAAAAAATTGACGGAGCATCGCCGGAGCGAACCCTTTTTCCATCGATACGATCAATCCTCCCGCAGCCGAAGCTCTCTAAATTAATTTTTTACCCATCGGCTCTTCGAACACAATGAACCACGAAAAAAAAAACGAACACCGACGAAGCGTTATATGGAGCGAAAGATTAGAATGTAAAAAAAAGAAACTTAATAAAAAAAATGAGTTTCCAGCAATAATGCCCGAGTGCTCGATGCGCGCTCGTGGCCGAGTCGCGTTTCTGTTTTTATCCATAAATCGGCGTATACACGGGCCGCTGAGGGGGGAAGGGGAGGGGGTGAGAGAAAGACGGAGGGAAGGAGGGTGTAGGCCGAGAGAACTGTGCATATGCTGTTGAGTAAGAGGCAGATAGGGAGAGAGGGCGAGCGAAGGTGGAGGCGAACGAGAAGGGGCGGGTTGAACATAATGTTTCCCACAGCGCGCGGAGTTGTATATTTTACGATATGGCGAGCAATTTGACATCTCGCACGAGACATAATTCACGCGCGAGCTCGGGCGCTGCCGCTGCTGCTTCACACATACAAACATCCAATTTCTTCCTATACACGTGTACGGGCCCGGTATCAACCGGAGCTCGGAGTAGTCATTCTCCGGGCGAGCGGAACGCGGCGGACGGGCGCACTCGCGGGCGAAGTACTCGCACGTGAGTCGCCTGCGTTGTTGACTGCAACACACTTTTTTAAACTTTGAATAGAATTTTTTTACATTTTTTTTTTCTACCTCTTTTTACCCTTTTACGACCAGTGGAAAGAAATATTTTTTAGCTCGCGATTGTCGAGGCTGCGCTGTATACAACGGATGTATTTCCCGGCCAGAAAATTCCACAGTGTTTTTCTTGACAATTTTAGAAATTTCCTTTTTCAATTAAAAAACTTTTTAAAATTGAGAGGAAAAATTTTTTGGCAGGTCGAAGCCGATAAGTGGTTTTTTAAAATATTTCATATCGACACACCGAATATCGACACACGCAAGAAAATAATTTATTTGCCGGCCGCCCGTAAATAAACTTATCTTGATTTAGATAAATATTTATTTCGATTAAATAAATATGTTTACGCAAAAATGAAATTTGATGGAAAATCTGGAAAATGGACATTTTTATTTACGTACTCGTCGTTAAAGGGTTACCGAACACGATAATCGTCGAAATTTCGTTGTAAAATAATATTTTTCAAACTCGTCACAAGCGTCGCAAGCGACGGGATACTAAAAGTAAGAGAAGACAACCCTTTCCTGCCAGCTCAGTTCCCAGAGTGCATCGTAGCTCAGTATTTTTTGCCGTCGTTTTGTCTAATTTTTTTTTCTCTCGCTCCTTCTTCGGTCATTTAGTTACTCTCCTCCTCTAATTCATGTGTAGTTTTCGGAACCACAGTCGAGAGAAATAAGGCACGCAGACCTTCCGATCAAACCCTGTGCAAACTCCTTCCCCATCCCAAAAACCAGCCTTACATATATATTTTTTTATCGTTGATACGCCGTTGGCGTGCTTAGGCACCGTTTCACGCCACAATTTTATTTATTGAGATTTCGCGAAACGACTCTCCCGCGAACGCACGGCGAATCGTGCGGAGGTAAGAAAGACAGAGGGAGAAGAAGTCCCTCTGGAACCTCTCCCGAGTTAATACGCTCTCTCTCGTTCCGCTGCAGTCGGGGCAAAGAAAAAAAAAAAAAGAAGAAAAAAAGATCGAGGGCAACCGGTTCATTTTTCATTTTAATCGCACGCTAATTATCTCCCCGTCGACTTTGTGGAAATTCTCATTACGATGCACTTGTATCGAGGTTTTGTCAATTTTTCTCGCTCACAATTTTTTTCCTTTTTTTTTTCTACTCCATTATCTCAAATTATATTCATCCGTCTCGGCGGAGAAGGAACTTTGATTCGCCATCGAGTAGAAACGAGAATTCTTTATTAGCCGGTTCTATAATCGTGACGATGCATTTTTTTTCTATGCATATATATATATTTTCTATCTTTATCCGAGAACGCGTTAAGTTCCGTAGGATGCATGCGAAACATGCATATAGAAACTCGCGTAATCTATACGCAATGGATTTAAAGGAGGCTGGTCTACGGTCCGCACATGCTGCGTAGTACACATTATAATATAATAGTCGGCCACGCTGGCCGCCTATATCTACGCTTTACAGTTAAACGGCCCGGCAACGTACGAGCGGTTCTCTCCTTACCGGCGACCCTCGATAGGCTCGCGTTACTCCGTGTAACGTATGGGTAACAATATACACGGTACACGCAGAGCCCGGTATCCCGGTAGTGGAGAGAGCGGGCTAATGCGCGCAATTACCGGATCATACGGTCGCGTAAACATATCGGTGGTAAAAGCCGCCGGAGAGGGAGAACTGGATCCGCGAGATCGACGAAGCTCGAGCGGCGCCGTAAACAAACAATAATAGGCGCCCGAGCCGATAATTAATACACGATCGCGTTCGACCGATCCGGCTATGTACATTAAACGGAAACCGCACGATTATCGCGGCGGTCCGATGAAGGAAATTATTGCAAACATTGTCGGGAACCGCGAGATAATTTAATGAATTAACCGGAACGGATAGTATCGAGAAAGGGTCACGTCGGGAGTTACCGGCGTAACCCTTCGGGAAATTATTGTCCGCGATGGTACTCGGTTGAGAAGGTTTTCACTTTTAGCAAACTCTTTTCTATCCCGAAACCTCTACGAACTTGTGTTAATATTACGAAAGAATGTTTGTAAAATTGACAAATAGCTTTGTACAATTGACAAACATTTTTGTAATATGACAAAAAATTGTTGTCAGATTGACAAACATTTTTGTAACGTGACAAAAAAATTGTTTTCAAATTGACAAACATTTTTGTAATGTGACAAATGTTTTTGTAAAATTCACAAACATTTTTGTAAAATTAACGAATTTTTTTGTAAAATGAATCATTACTTTTTATAAGATTAATAGGATTAATAAGAAAAATAAATGGTGGATGTTTGTGAGAAACGTTACCTATTTTACTGTGTACGCGCCCGAGGCCCGGAGGCCCTCGGAGATATCGAGTTACGGCGTCGATATGAAAATTACAATAACGAAACTGGGACGTTCCGCGCGGTGCCGAAAACCCGCGACGGGCCAAGAGCTCGTGCTTGACGTGTAGGTATACAAACGTAACGAGCGATACGTTCCATAGGTGAATCTTTCGACCGGCTTGGCCCGACGGGTTCCCTGGGGACCCGCGACTCGGGGGACCCTCGCGGAATTCGGGACTGACCCGTCGGGCCCGTCCCGAAGCTGATATTGGCTCGTCACGACGAGGAGCCCACTGAGCGCAAGAAACATCGCTCCAATTAATCCTACATAAAAGTCTCGAGCTTGAAAAAAAAAAAAAAAAAAAACACCGAAACAAAAAAATAAAATAAAAAAACAGAAAAAAATGCAATATCCGTAAGTATCTGCCCTTTTGAGGGTTGAATCCCCCGAGCGGGACTTTAATCGCTCCCCCCCCCCCCCCCTCTCCCACCGTATCGAGAATCGTCACGACGTTCCACGTAAGGTACACAAGGCTCTTTCTCTATACCGTTTCTCTTTTGTGCATTAATGTTATACGCTTCGGTTTTGCGCAACGCAAGCGAGACCCGCCGGGCAGGCACGGAAAATAATAAGGAGCAACAAGAAGAGAGAATTTCAAGTTGGACATGCGCCCTCGGAGAATCGTGCGGTCATGCGAGGTTGCCCTTTTCGTTTTATTTATCTATACCGTCCGTGTGTGTCTCCGTGTCGCGGTTGTACGTATCTTCGACCCTGTATACACATATACATGTACTAACGAGACCTATGTAAATGCTCTATCCGTTATCCTTCTCCCTTATCATTTTATTCTGCTCCTCAATTTTTTATTTATTTTTTATTGTTATTATTTTTTTTTCATTTCTCCTTCTCTCTCTCTCTCTCTCGATATTTCTCGTGTGTATGCTCCAGGAGGCGCGCCCCCGCTCCGGTAACTGTGCGACCGCAACGAGGCCCGGAGATAAAGAGAAAGAGGGAAGGCGAGAGAGGGTCCAACATTCCAGAGCCCGGTCTCTCGACCCGCGACCCCCGACCCTCGCTCCCTAAATCATCCACCGCTAGGCCGCAATTCCGTTTTGTTTTCTCCTTTCTCTCTTCGACTCCGTCCCCCTCTCTCGCCTCTCATCCCTCCCCGCTCCTTTTTTTTTTTAAATCTTTATTTTATTTATTTATTTTAATACTTCCATCTTTCGGACTCTCTCCGACACCGGCTCATCGTCCGGCTCGATTCTCCCCGTCCTCCCTATCATGCGGATATATTTTTGTCTCTGCGCGCCCGTGTGTGTGTGTGCCTGTGAGCATTTTTTTTCCTTCCTTCATCTCGCACTCCGCGCATCTCATTCTGCAGCCCGACTCCGTCCGACGAGGAGACAACGAATTTCTTTTTTTTTTTTTTTAATTTTTTTTCATTTTTTTTGTACGAACCGATCGAGAACTGTGGGAAAGTTGGACGGCGAGTATCATCCGCTTTTGAGCTTCTCGACAGATCTTATTACGATGATCCATCCTCATTTCAATAGGATTAATTTTATCGAGATAAATTACCGCGATTATATATTCCGCGGACGGACGAATCTCTGTGTGTGTACGACGTGTGCGGCTATGTCCGCGTGTGCGCGCGAGAATTGTTGACCCATCGGGCTGTTGGGCCATTCAGGCTCGATGCGGCAACAAACTTGCTATGAGGTATTATACGAGTGTTCGAGTACGTGAATCGGTAGCCGGGCCTCCGCTCTCCCATTCTCGGTTTCCGCGTTTCCATTCATACGATCCAAAGCCGCTCGGTCAACGGCGGTCCGCGGAAGATGCGTTCGCCGTCTCCTCTCCGTTCCCCCCCTCTCGTCGCGAGACGACGCCGCGGAAAGAATATCTAAGGATTCGAGAAACTCCGCGGCTTCGACGCCGGACGGCGCGTGAATCATCGGGACGTTTTAAACACGATCGGAATGAAAATACGCACGCGCGCGCACTCGCGCATGCGCAGAAGAACGGGCGGATGAAATACAGTCGCGTAAAGTAGAAAGTAGAAACGGATACGAGTGTTTGCTTATACACGATATAGCTGTACAGTGTATGGTGTACGGTGAATTAAAAAAAAAAAATGGAAATAAAAAAGACGTTCTCGTCGACACGGACCGGCGCAGGGCGTAAACCGGAGGCATTTAAAAGCCAAGAAAAGTATAGTGTTACGAAGAGACACTCGATATTTTCTCGATGATCGTCATTGTGAAGCTACCAGGGAGGGGAGAGGGGGGATTTCTAGCTCCCTTGGATATTGCCTCGAAGCTACCGTACTCCACACTGCAGTGCGGTAGGAAGCTATATACCCTATGATTTACCCCGTCTTCGGTTACCCGGGCCGCATTGTCCGGACACGGCGAAGAAACCAGGCGAGTTGGCGAAGAGCAATTCTTTTTTTTTATCTCGGTATATATATATATGTATATATATATATATATTTTTTTTTTTATCGAAGCTTGTATTTGTTGATTTTGCGGACGATCGTGGAAATTGACTTTCAGGATGGAAGATAAAGGGATCGACAAGATTTAACAGTGGAGTTTGTGGGCCAATTAATGAAATCAGTAAAGGTCGATATTGGTCTGGAATTTTCGGCGAGGAAGAGACATTTCTTTTTCAGTTTATCGAAACAGGTATCTGTTGATTTTTCGGACGGGAGTGGAAATTGACTTTCAGGATGACAGACAATTCCACCTATAGGATTTAACAGTCGATTTTGTAGGTGCATTTATGAAAACAATGAAGGTCTACATAGGCATGAAGAATTAGTTGTACTATAAAAAAAAATAGTTGACTCAAATGTCTTAGAGTGTTCTGAGCGCTAACCATGAATTGGTTGAGATAACTTCATTTTATCGAAACGTGTCTTTATGAATTTTTGGGACGGAGAAGTTTGAACCGGTACGATTTGGCGACCGATGATATCAAAATAGAATGAGCATCGTGGGTTTGGGGTTTGAGTGCCTGTGTAATCAGAGAGGCTTCTGGTTAACATCGAGACAGAAAGCAAAGGACGGAGAGTTGGTAAAGAGGTTGAGAAATACTCGTCGGAGAGTTTCCTCAGACTCTTTTATTTTCGTTTAATCGGTGGGCTTCTGCGGTTCCGCGGATAGCGCAGCGACACGAGCATCTTCCGCGTCCCTGCGATTATTTGTTCAGCTGACGCGAGGCGCTCGAGCGAAGCCGGATCGAGTCCCGAGTGAGAAAACCGCCGAGGAGCGAAACGACGAAACAATTAGCTGCCCGACTCGGCCCACGGAGTTGTTTTCACAGAAGCCAATATAGTGCCTGTCGCTGACGAGCTCCTCGCGTCGGGATGCTGTCGCTTCGATCTCTGGCCAACGAGGCGACCACGCGAGCTATTAACCGCTCCGACACTTGCTTCCGGGACTCGTTCGACACGTCTTCGCATATTAGGCGACATTTTTTCTTCACCCCGCAACTTCTAATATCGGCAAGTCCAAAAAGTGATAAAAAATAGTTTTCATTGTTTCTTGTTCACGATAATTTTTTTATAAGAAAGTCAAATAATAATGATCCCATCTTATGTAAGGCGCGAGCACGATCCGTGTGTCCAAAGTAGCCAGATAGATCGGCTCCGACTCATTCAATATATCTTCGCACATTAGGTGAAATTTCTATTCATCCCACAATTTCTAATCTCGGCAAGTCCAAAAAGGGTCAAAATGTAGTTTTCATTGTTTCCTGCTCACGATCATTTTTTTATAAGAAAGTTAAATAATAATAATCCTATCTTATGGGAGGCGCGAGCACGAACAGCGTGTCCAAAGTAGCCCGATAGAAGGCTCCGACTCATTCAACATATCTTCGCACATTAGGTGAAATTTGTAATCATCCTGCAGGTTCTAATCTCGACAAGTCCAAAAATCAACGAAAAATACTTTTCATTATTACCTGCACATGATTATTTTTATAATAAAATTGAATAAAAATTTCCTATCTTATGCGAGGCGCGAGATCGATCCGTGTGTCCAAAGTAGCTCGATAGATCGACGCCGACTTATTCGACATCTTTTCGCACATTAGGTGAAATTTTTAATCACTTCGCAGCTTCTAATCTCGACAAGTTCAAAAATCGACGAAAAATACTTTCCGTTCTTTCCTGCACACGATTATTTTTTGTAAAAAAAAAAAAAAAATTAAATAGAAATTTCCCATCATATGCCGGGCACGAGTTCGAACCGTGTGTCCAAAGTAGCTCGATAGATCGCCCAAAACGACCGCGGGAAGGCCGCTTTGGAGTGTCCGAAAGGATTGCCGAGCCGTACATGATCCTCGCGGAGCGCCCGAGGGCCTAGGCCGCTCGGCCGGAGAGCCCGTGAGACCTCGCACGGCAGTAGGAGGAGGGTTTGCAACAAATCTTTCTGTCTAAATCAGTTTCAAGTGAGATAAGTGTTTCGTGCCCCTAGGGCCTCAGCAGAGGCGGTACCCTTCGCGGATTGAGTCCCTACGCGTCCTTCGCACGGCCCTCCGCTCCGAGGCGAGGAAGCTCCGTCCTTCCGGACTCCAAAACGCCCCGACCCGATATACGAATATGAATTACGTTTTTTTAAGTGACGAATTCATTCTGACGGCTCTATTTTTTTTACCCTCGAATAAATCAGTCGGCGCAAATAAAAAAAAAAAAAACAACAATTTTCGACCATCAGTCTCAATGTTCCGCGACTCTCGCTCCGGCGATCGATGAGTCCGTGCGAGGTTTAGCAACCCCGCTCGCATCTCTTTTCTCTTTCGCTTTCTCGGTCATCCCCGTTAGCGGAACCTCGAGATATAAATAGCGCTGCGGGGGTGGACGTTTCAGGGCTTCGGAGTTGCCGCTTGCAAAGACCCGCGCAAGGACCTTCGTCGCAATTCTGCATCGACCGGGACTTCCATTGCCACGAGACGTTTATTCTTGCACGCTCACACATGCATGTGTTTCCTCGGCAACCGGCGAGGCCAGAAATCATTTTTCGAACTCCGACTCCGCAAGCGAGAGCAAAAAGAGGTATTTAGAAAGTAATTCCGAAAGTATGACGCTCGGAGAGATAATAATTGTTGTACTCCGATATCGTATTGATTGTGGATCAACCACTTGTCCTCTGTTCGACCGATCTCGGGTACAGATAAGAGTGATCTCTCCGGCGCTAACCCTTTAACCCCCGACGTTCCATATTTGTCAGGTAGGTCAATAAAAAAAATTTAATGAACTTTTTTTTCTTAACGCATGCACGTAAAATCTCGCTTTCCGTTCCTATGAAGTGTACGCAGAAAGTCACTTTTTCGCACCGCGTGCGGGAAAAATATTGCGCATGCGTACAAATCCAATATCGTATTTTTTCCCGCACTAGTGCGGAAAAGTCCCTTCCTGCGCACACTTCCCAATAACGAAAAGCGTTATTTTCGTGAATTTGTTAGGAAAAATTGTGTTAATGGGTTGGGCGTAGAAAAAGGAGTTCGGACTCGTTTGAATGCATTTGAAGGCATTTTCACACTTGTCAGGAACTCCCTTTCTATGCCCTTGCCACACAAATAACTATCTAAATATTTTTTGGAAAAAATTGTCTGTAATTTAATGGTAATGCATCCTGAGGAAAGTTTTTTTCGAACGCTATTTCATCGCAACATTCATATGTTCGGATGCAATGACCGAGAAAGTAAAAATTTTCTATCATTCCGATTCGGGAAAGTCCCGATTTTACAAAATATTTTTGTCAATTCTTAAAAATATTTTTGCTTATTTTTTAAAAATATTTTCGTCAATTTTGCCCCAAAAATTCAGAAAAAAAATCAAAATAGCAAGTCATTCCAAAGTTTAGCGAATGCAATTTCGCCACAACATTTTAAAGTTTGGACGTGAAGATGGAGCAGATTTTAGTCACACCTTCTTTCATAAAAGTTTCTAGCTGTTAAAAAAAAATGTTTTTTTTTTAAACGTCAATGACTTAAAGGGTCAAGGGGTCGAGTATCGGATGCTGTCGTGTAGCGATCGATCGATCACCCGTCCGGGCAATGAAATCGGGCTTCGCGCGAGTGACTCCGAAAAGTCTGTTTCGCTCGTCGCCCGGTCGATCCTTCACGTATCTCATCTCCCCGAGAGTCGAAGTCCCTCTCGCTATCCGGCGGGAATAGCAATTTATTTAAAAGAGCCGGTGAGCGAGTGCCCGATTCGTTGCAACCAGCAAATATCGTTTTCTCGCCACTCGGGCCTTCCTCTCGCCGGTGCGCCGCTCATCGCATCAGTTATTATTCCACCGGCGAGAGAGAAAGGAGAAGATACAGCGCCATCGCATCGACCATATATTTCTCGGTGAAGTTTTCGCGACCTGCGCTGCGTGGACGCGCCTCGTTTCGACGACGCCCCGCGTCGCGGACACGGGACGTTATAGTCCTCCGGAGTCTCGCGTCCAGGAGTATCTCGGAAGAGAGCCTCCGGTAACCCCCCCCCCCCCCCCCCCCCCCCACTCCGCCCTCCAACAACTCCGCGATTCCTTCATTCGTTTCGCACTCGTTTCGCTCTCTTGTCTCGTGCCTCGTACGAGAAACTCTCCTCGCTCCAATTATAAACGGAAAAGAACGAGACAAGACGAACGTTTATTGTTCGCGAGAGAGAAGCATTTTTTTCTTTTATTGAAGAGACGGAAAAAAGTCGAGAATAAATTGGGTAAAAAAAAAACATTTTTTTTTTATCGAAGTGTAATTTCTGCAAGTCCGAAGTACTCGACTCTTGACACTTTAGCGAAGCATATTTGCTGTAATGGCGAGAGGGTATTCTTAGAAAATGTTGTATTTAATTGTGGTAAAAGAAATGATTGAAAATTTGTTTTGTACGTGCAGACAAATTGAAAAATAACATTTTCAAAAGGTATATTTTTTATGCATCACAACGCGGCAAAAGTATCTCTAGCAGAGAGAAATAATTTCTTATCGACGAGTGACAAAGGCTTAAAAATGATAATGGAAAAAAAAAAAAAATTGAGGAAGAAGTAACTGTAAAAAAATGTATGTCAAATCAATGCAATGTATACCGAACGGACGTAAAGCACCGGAAATTGGTTTATTTTTCCGCTATTTTTCCAGGGCGATCAGCCTCGAGCGAGATTCTTCGCATCCGGTAGCCATTTATACACTTTTTCTCCCTCTCCAGTTCGGGAGGGGAAGGCAAAAACGGACGGAGATACATGGCAATGGAAGAGTGAAAAAGAAAGAAAGAAAAAAAAAAACGATCCGAAACGTGCATAGGATACTCTTCCACGGGGAACCGACAAGCTCGGCCCTACTTAACGCTTATTCCAACACCCCTCGCGCGAGGACTCATCCCCTATCATCCCCCTATTCTATCCGGACCCTCGTTGCCGCTCCCGCAGCAGCATCGGCAGGGCAACACAGTCGCAAGAAGCGCAAAGAAGAAGAGGTGCTGGCCCTTGTACCCGCGGCCAATGGGAGACACCGGCCGAGGGGTGAATCCCATTGTCGTCTCGACCAATCGGGTAAAGCTTCGAGCGTTTCAACCCCGGACACGCTCTCCGATGTCGGCACAACGACGCTCACGCTTTTTTTCTCCCCCTTCCAGCCACCGCTCTCCTTTATAATGCATATCTGTTTTGCTTAATGGCGGAACGTTCTCCTGCTGCACGTCACAGTTTCCCGAAGCCTCGGACGCTTTTTTTTTAAATTTTTTAAATTTATTTCGTAACGATCGAGCCAACATAGATAAAATCACGGTTTCAAGGTAGATCTTTCCTGGACCATAATTAACAATTGTTTTCGATCGTTTCGCCCGAGCAAATATTGAGATCGCCCCAAATTGGACCTACAAGGAGGACACTTGGCGGCGAGTCGAGGCTTTTGAATAAACGCGGTGTAGACTGAGAAAAAGGATTGTATTTCTTATTATAACGAACAGTTCCCAGGGGGGACGTCTATATAGGTAGTTTGTGATAGAATAAATACAATTGATTAGACTATAATTATAGTTACAACTACAATTTTTGGTCGTTGTCGTAACTGTAAAATGTAGACGTTTCCCCTGGGAACTATTTACTACGTAAGTTTTTCTCAGTGTACAATCGCGCATGCTGTTTTGCTTAATGGCGGAAAGCTCTCCTGCTGCACGTTATAGTTTCCCGAAGCCTCGGACGTTATTTAAATTCATTTTTATCAATCTTTTAACGACCGAGCAAACATCGGTACAATCACGATTTCAAGTCGGATCTTTCCTGAACCCTGATAAACAATTGTTTCTGATTGTTTCGTGGGAGCAAATATTGAGCTCACCCCAAATTGGACCAGAAAAAAGGAGGACACTTGGCGTCGAGGCGAGGCTTTTGAATAAACGCGTTGGGGAATATAATGCGCGTGCCAACTGTAAAATCGCGCACGCTGTTCTGCTCAATGGCGGAACCGTCGCCTGCACGTCACAGTTTCCCGAAACCTCGGACTTAAAAAAAATGTATTTGCATTTACTTATATAAAGATCGAGCCAATATAGGTAAAATCACGGTCTCCAGGTAGAACTTCCCTGAAACCTAATAAACAATTGTTTTCGATTGTTTCGTGGGAGCAAATATTGGGCTCGCCCCAAATTGGACCTACAAAGAGGACACTTGGCGTCGAGTCGGGGCTTTTGAATGAACGCGTTGGGGAACATAATGCGCGTGCCAACTGTAAAATCGTGCATGCGCGATGGAGAGAAGAAGGTCGCCGCGCCTGCGCGGAGAAAACAAAGGGTTAAAGGCGCCGAGAGCTCCGATCGGTGAGGGTTTTACCCCGCGCTTTATAGTATTTTCATCACTGTTTGTATTTATTTTCGTGGGGCTTGCCGGAGCGGATGTTGAAGGGGTGCGAGAGATTCGTCGAGCATCTCGCCGCTGCCGGGTCTCGCGGGGAACACCCACGATGGGCGTGCGGGGCGCTCGATTGGTCGCTCGAATCCCGAAAATTAAATCGCTCCGCTATACTCGTATTAAATTCCGTGCCGCGGAAGTGCAGAGCGCGGAGTGTGTATCGCCGCTCGTGGAATAATGTTTATACACGTGCGATTAACAATCCTCACCCTCCGTCGTTTCCCGGACGGCGAGAAACCCGCCCGCAATATCCAACCCCCCCCCCCCCCCCCCCCCCCGCACGGGAACATCGTTCGCTCGAGGGAGTCTCTCCGGCCGCGCACGTGCGCGCTCGGTGGTGATTATTACGGGGCGCCGCATGACTATGTGTTAACGTACACATTTTCGTTCGCGCATGTGCGTCTCCGCGAGGCTCACTGTCGCCCGCATCCGAGAAATAGTACCGGCAACTTAATTGTACCGAGTCGTTGAGCGAAGATATACAACGCGAACGAGTTGGCGGCGAACACAATGGCCTGGCTGAGAAACCCACTGCCTGTTGTTGCTATAAGAACCATGAAATTCGAGGGTAAAGTTTGTTGACGTCGAGGCTTATGGATAAAATTTGCGATAGTAGAGTTAAAAAAAAAAAAAAACAGGTTCGTAGGTTTGGACAAACATTTCTTCTGGACTAAGTTTCAGGACTTTTAGCCAAACGAACAAAGTAAAGTTTACCAGGAAATAAAAGTTGTGGATGTATTTGGGCGAAACATGTTTGTTGAACAGAGAAAGGATTTTTACACTATATTAACGGATTTTTGCGACATTTGGATTCTAATTATTTTTGCAATTTGGATAGCAAAACTCGCAAAACTTCATAACTTATAATACGATATCTAGAAAAATGAATAAATAAAAATAAAAATAGTATCAAAATACTTTTCGTTACATTGTTTTATCTTTGTCCTTTTTCTCCCTGACAAAATCAAACAAATGATGACAGCTTGAAGTGAGAAACAGATTTCGACTAAAGCTTTCAACTGCAACATATATTATATATTTTGTTTTCCTACGCTTTGGTTGTATATCAATATTTTTTTAGACTGACGAATATTCAATCGGCCGATCGTCTCGCGCATTCGATCCAGCACAACAAGAGCTAAACGCAAACGAATAAATAAAAAATAAAAATAGCTGGTATCAGAACACTTCTCATAAATGTTTGATTTATCTCACTGTCAATTTTTCTCCATTACAAAATTAGACAAATGATAACGGCTTCGTGTGAGAAACAAATTTCGACTAAAGTTTTCAACCGCAACGTATATATATATAACGTTGTCCTACGCTCTCGTTGCATATCGATATTTTTTTCGTCTGCCAAGGAGTCACGTGGCTGACCGTCTCGCGCCTTCGATCCGGTACAACGAGAGCCAAAAGCCAATAAATAAAGAAAAGTCTGGAGATAAATTAATAAGATTGGGAACGGCTGGAATTCGAGGAGAATTCCGGTACGCCCGTTGTGTATATCGTCGAGCAGCTAGAATTAGAGTTTGGTCATCGTGTGCCGTACGAGAGTCTCTCTTCCTCTCGCGTCGCGCCCGTGGAAGAAGGCAGATGATGATGAGACGCCAGGCGTCTGGGGGCCCGGCCGTCGGACAGCTCGATCGTTCCGACAACTCTCGAGACGCCGTAAGCAGCCGAGTCTCTCGATCTCTCGCTGTATTTATTCCCATCCCTACCGATGTATATAAGGTGTATAAACTTATGTAAATACAATGTTCCGAGGAGAGAGTAGAGAGAGGGGGGGGGGGGACGAACCAAGAGAGGAACCCTCGCATAAAGAGGGACGATATATGGTCCGGTAATTTCTTAATTGCGCCCCGAAAATTCTTGTCATCGTAAAGAGGCGCTTGATTATATTGAAACGGCCTAAGCGGCGAGGAGCCCCCGAGGCGCCACCGGTTCACCGGCGCGAGACGGCCGTGAGGAAAGGGAGATCCGAAAACGACGGGGGAAATTAATGAAAAAAGAAAGAAAAAAAGAAGAAAAATAAAATAAAATTAAAAGGATCTTCGGAAATCCCACGAGTCCCACCGTCTCTTTAAACGGCTATTCCCATAACTCTGACGAGACGACTGCAAGAATTGCGTCTTTATGTTTTAGAAAATAGAAATAAAATACAAATAAACAATAAAAATAAAAAGGCATAATTTTCTGATCGAATCTGATCGGCACCCTCCGATCGGAAATTACGCTCGATGCGAGCAAAGAAGCGTCGAGCATCTCTTCCTTTTTTTCCCGCACGGTAAACAGCGGATGAGGAATCTTAGCGTGGATGTTCACGATAGGGTGCGAAAGAATTCTCGAGGGTCTCCATTACACAGCGCGGCGTAGGATAAGTGGATCATAACCGGATCCTTGATATGGAGATTGGTAATCTCGATTACACAAGGGTATCGAGTGTACGGCCATGCGGGGGCCGACGTGTAGCGGGCGGGGAGACGAGTTTAAAGTGTCCGGACAATAATGCCCGCGAGGGACCCCGCGGCAAAGGCCCGGCGAAGAGGGGCGTGAGTCTTACACGCAGCCCTTTTTTTTGTCGTCATATATCTGCTCTCCCGCTCAACGTCTTTCCCCGAAGGGACGCCTTGCCGCTCCTCATCTTATTCACATTCTCGAGGATCCCGTTGCCGTGTTTATCCTTCCGGTGCGAGTCCAGAAAACCGCGCCACGCCTACCACGAATGTATCGACGGGTGACCCGCAAACTTTACAATTCGAAGAACAGGCTCCGCGAGAAAGAAAAAGAAGAAGAACGAAAGAAGAGTGAGCGAAAGAGTCTCGGATGGTCGGAAGTTTCTCGCGGCATCCGAATGCTCGAAGAATGACGTCAATGGGTGTCCGATGAGAGATCATTTCTTAGAGACCTTTTTTCTCTTCGGATCCTCCGGAGAACGATCTTACGACCGATTTTAGCGCGAATCAAGGAGACTTTGTCGAAAAACTCACCGGTGTGCGTTCTCTTGTGTATTTTGAGGTTCTCCGATCTGGCGAAGACCTTCCCGCACGCGGGAAAGGGGCACGGAAACGGTTTCTCGCCGGTGTGAACCCTGATGTGATTGACGAGCTTGTACTTGGCCTTGAAGGCTCTTCCGTTTCTGGAGCATCCCTGCCAGAAGCACGCGTGCGTCGTGCACTCCGGTCCGCCCACGTGTTCGACGGTCAGATGGGTGACGATGTCGTGTAGGGAATTGAAGAGTTTGCCGCACAATTTGCGTCCGGCAGGTCCGGGGCTGTCCTGGTCGAGCCACATGCACGACATCTCCTGCCTCTGGGCGCTACCGCCGGTCCTCATGTACCTCAGGAAAGCGCCGTGGGGGTGATGGCTCGGATGAGTGACGGCGGGATGTTGCTGGTGGTGCATGGCGGCCGGTGTCAAGTGGGGCGCGCCCAGATACTGATGATGAGGTGGTAGCCTGGCGTCCTGGCCGTAGTGACCGGGATAGTGACTCGCCGCGGCCGCCAAGGGATGCTGACCGGGATGATGGGAGAACTGCTGCATACCACCGGCGGTACCGTCGTGATGGAGAGGCGTGAAGAGACCCAAACCGCTCTCCGGCGTCGTCGGATTCGCCGTCGCATTGAACTCGTGCTCGCGTCGCAACAAAAAATCCCTCGCCGCGTAACCGGGATGATGACTCATGTGGTGTCCCATGTGAGGCGCCATGTGACTGGCGGGATGGGGATGGTGCGGCGGGTAACCAGCTTGGGACGGGTGAAAGTGGTGGTGCTGTTGGGACGGGGCTTCCCCGGGTGCCGCGGCTCCCTGAATACCGACGTTCCCGCCACTCGCGCCACCGGTGCCAACGGATTCCGGGGTTCCCGAGGAACCACCGGGCGACAGCTTTATACCCAGGCTGGCGAGATGGTGAGGATGCGAGGACACACCGTCCAGAAAGGCGTTCATCATCGTGGCTCAACGTTCCGGACAGGATTTAAACGTTACCTTGCGCTAATTAATTAGTTGGGCGTTTTTTTTTTTTTGGAGCCGGAATTGTTGTCTTTTGTTTATCTTGGTTGTAGTTTTTTTGATGTTTTGCCTTCAATTGGTAAACCTCCTCAGAGAGCGTCGTAGAACGCTTCTGCCGCGGAGACACTCTTAGCTACGAAGCACCGGGGCTCGAGCATTACGAAACGATTGTTAACTGTATTCGACAATAGTCCACACTATCCCGCTACGGTAATCCGCTCGCGCACTGATTATTATGATCTCTCACTGGGGACAATAAATCGGGCCTCGGAGCTTGTCAACACGAGAGGATCTCTCGTCGTTGTACACAGCCCTGATGGTATTTATCGAAGATACCACATTGATCACACAAGTTGTTTGATTTTTTTTTTTTCGACAATCTTCACGATTTTACCCGGTAATCTTTGATTCGTTGTTTTCTTTTCGTCGTTTTTCACCGATCGCAAGGGGGTCTCCGCACCCTTCTCGCCCGTCGACGAACTCGCGATTAGCGCACAAGTTAGATAAGAAAAAACGTATACGAAAAACAACGAAAAATATTGATACACGTCGATCTATCGTTATCGAGGTGTATCGACCGACGCGTCGGCGAATTCCGGGCACGAAGCGCGACGCTCAGCAAAACGTGAAATCTTTGGCCTCGCCTCGAGGGAGATCGAACGACAACAACCACTGCGAGAACGGGACGACAGGTAGCGCGAAATCCGTTGCCGCTGCTGTGTTCCTTGCTGCGTTCACAGCGGGACTGAGGTGTAGGGTCTTGGGCACTCGCCGCGGGGCGACTCGAACTCGAACTCGATTTTTCGGGTAAGGGTAAGAGAGTCGTGGCTGACCCGGTGTTAGAATCCCCACCAGCGGACGCCACTCCCACTTGGCCCGGTGACCCGTGTGGCCAGGTGCGCGACCAATGGGAAACGTCCCGAGCCGTTACCAGCTCCCCATTGGCTCGCGCGGTCCCAATTCCGACGCCGGCGAGCCGGGGAACGCTCGTCATTCGTCGAACGTCGAGGGTCGTAGGCGGAACCGGCGAGAAGGCGCATGATCACACTCCACCCATCGAAACACGCCCAGCCATCGAGCGTTCGCTCTTCTGGGCGTGAACCACGTCCCGTTCCTGTCATTCTTTGTTTTCCTCTTTTCTGATCTTTCGCGGGAATGCTCCGGGAGAGCTCGATGAGTTCCCGGCTGTCGGTGCACCCAACGCGGACCAGTTTCCCTCCATCCTCGAAATTGGCGATGAGGTTGTTTCGCCGAGAAGGTCCTTTTCTCTGCCGCTGGAAGGATTATTGCGGGATCCGAGGGCGAGGATTTCCGCGCTTCCGTTAGCTCGGACACGGGATTTTGTCGAGATTGCCGGGTGTAACGGTTGTTGAACACAACGGAGAATGCGGTCGAGAGCCGCTTAGGAAAATTTTCGTGAACAAGGGGAAGAACAAACCGCGGACAATGACGTTGAGGGCAGAGCGGCGCTTCGTGGTGGTCTTGGTTCGACACCTCTTGAGGTGCGACAATAACGAGTTTGGAGGATCAACGATCCCATGGATGCTTCTTACTTTTCCGACTCGCTTTATCGTCAGGATCTCGACGATCTCGAGGAACTGTGTTGGGTCGAGAGGAGATCGGCGCGTTAGAGTTTCGAGAGCTCTTTGGTTACTTTTTGGCTCAATCTTGTAATCTGCTTCCAATCGTCTTGTTTGATCACAATGAGAGGGTCGCCAGGTACGACTCGGTCTCTGGCGTAATTTCGTTTCGAAGGATTAACGACTCCAGACGAGACGACAGGTATTGGTGACGCGTTCGGAAACAGGCCAATGTATAGAATGTACAAACTAAAAGTGTGAATGTACACTCATAAAGAAGTACAGTTGAATCAACTAAGATACGGGCAGGGACGTTCAAATAAATATTTAATTAGTCGAACAAAATATTTCAATGACTCAAAAATATTTTGGTGAAATCACCCAACAAATAGTTAAACTAATCATGTAGCTGTACCAACAAAATATTTAGTTGAACATCCCTGCCCGAATCTTAGTTGATTCAACCGTATTTTTTTATCAGTGTACACACTAAATACGCGACATCCGTAGGATTGTTGATCCTCCAAATGTTCTTACTTTCCGGCTTACTTTATCTTTAGGATCTTGATGATCTTAAGAAACTGTGTTCGGTCGTGAGATGGAAAGCGGCGCGTTAGAGTTTCTACAGCTCTTCGGTTATTTTTTAGCTCAATATTGTAATCTGCTTCCAATCGTCGTGTTTGATCACAATGAAAGGTGATGCCCGGTACGAAATCGGTGGCTGGCGTAATTTCGTTTCGAAGGATTAACGACTCCACACGAGACGACAGGTATTCGTGACGCGTTCGGAAACAGGCCAATGTATAGAATGTACAAACTAATAGTGTGAATGTACACTCATAAAAAAGTACAGTTTAATCAACTAAGATACGGGCAGGGACGTTCAAATAAATATTTAATTGGTCGAACAAAATATTTTAATGACTCAAAAATAATTTGGTGAAATCACCCAACAAATTGTTGAACTAACCAATTTTTTAGCTGTACCAACAAAATATTTAGTTGAACGTCCCTGCCCGAATCTTAGATAATTCAACCGTATTTTTTTATCAGTGTACACACTAAATACGCGACATCCGTAGGATTGTTGATCCTCCAAATGTTCTTTCCGGCTTACTTTATCTTTAGGATCTTGATGATCTTAAGAAACTGTGTTCGGTCGTAAGATGGAAGAGCGGCGCATTAGAGTTTCTACAGCTCTTTGGTTATTTTTTGGCTCAATATTGTAATCTGGTTCCAATCGTCGGGATTGATCACAATGAAAGGTGATGCCAGGTACGAAATCGGTGGCTGGCGTAATTTCGTTTCGAAGGATTAAAGACCCCACGCGAGACGACAGGTATTGGTGACGCGTTCGGAAACAGGCCGATGTGCCGAACGTACACACTGAAAGTTTAGCGTCGGTGGTATATTGCTCGGTTTTGCGAATAACAAGAATTAATGGGCCTAATCCGGACACCTCCGGCCGCGGCCGTGAGTGCCGCTCATTGTCGGCCAATAAACGAGACCGAAACTCGCCGTGCAAACCAGGACGGATCCATTGTCCGTCCGACGAACTCTCTCTCGCCTTATTGTCAGAAAATTAGCGAACTACCCCTTTTACTCGTGAACTACCTCGGTCTGGTTTTTCCCCGGGGCTCCGCGTTTTCATCGAACGGCGGTCACTCATTTGGCTCTCTGACAGTTTTGAAACGGAGACGTTGTAAAGACACTGTCTTAGTTATACAACATGTAATGGAGCTGTCGCCTTGCAGCCACTGTATTCGGCCTTATCGTCATGAATCGTCAAACACTTACTTGAAAAAATGATTGGACCGACCTTTTTCTAAAATTTTTTCGTTAGTATCTTTTACATTAATGCAATATTCAATTACAATTCAATTTAATGTAAACTAAAAGACTATTTAGTCTATCAATGCCCGTGACAAGGGGGTAAGCGGACATTACGATTCTTACATTTTTTCATGTACAATATACACCAAAATGTTTAATTCGAAGAAATTACCTGTTGCTGTTTTATACGTTTATATATTGAGGCAAAATGCGCGAATCTTGAGCGCCTTTCGCGCTCAAGATTCGCCTAATGCGAATTCAGTACTGAAATAAATCGTTTGCATCTTCAATTGTACTCACTCAATATTTCACAGTGGTTCGCTTTTCTTTCAAATATTGTCGTCTTGGATTTTCACTTGCCGGACATTCTCCAAGGAAGTGATCTAGCGAATCGCGTTTGCCCTTTACATTAATACAATGTATCCAATGTAATTGATCTTTGATGTTTATTCTAGTTTCACACAAACTGAACTAACAAAAAAATGTTGCAGTAAATAATGATCATTTAAAGCATGTAATTAAAGAATTTCACTTAAACGAAACAAAATTTTTTTTGTGTAAGATATCTGTGGGAGATGCTTGTACACTTGTTATACCGTAGGATTTACAAAGAGTAATCTTCGTCGAGAACTCTCGAAATTATCGGGATAATCCTGCCAGTGAGATCCGGATAAGTCGAGATTCAGCAAAATCTCTCCCGCGGCACCTGTACTTTTCCTTCAGGTGTATATTCGCAAGTCCGTCGAAACTGAGACTCTCCAAGGGGTTACGGGGTTCCGTTATTTGTACCGAGAAATCCGGTATACCTGCGTCCAGTTGTCGCTCATAATCGCGGTCGACGACGCTCATTAAAAATCTTCTTTACTCCAGAGTCGTAATTGATTCGTACTTCGGCAAGTTTAATTGGCCGAGCGATAATGCGTTTATTGACCCCCCGAGTATTAAAACCATGGCAAATAAAGTCGATGATTCTCGAGGCAACAGCTGACTCGGGACTCTCTTCCGGTCGCAGTAATTCCAATCGTATATCATATTTCCTTCTCGATTGAGCTCGCTACCGCGTTCGTGCCGGTCGTTAATTCATCATGGAATATTGTACAGTTTCTCTCGATGCTGTTCATCGTGCGCAGTACGAAGAGTTTTCCTACCGGGCATCAATAACTACGAACCGCTTGCCAACAAGACTCCGTTCCAGCAGCATCGTACTAATGGTCGTGCCGTATCCTATCCTCACGATGAAATTGACCCAACTTTCTACATTTTCCAACGACGCGCGGTCAATTTTATCGCGCAGTTCCGCTCTTATCGAGCTGTCAATAACGTAAATTGTACGCGAAGGCAGCGGACTTGAGCCTAACTGTTTTATTCTTCGCATCAGCACTCGGCAAAGACTCGATTGCGTTCGTCCACCTTATGCCGACGGTATAGATTAAGAATGAACGAACGTGAAACAAAAACGAAACAACAAAAAATTGTGACGCTCGTCGAGAAAATCTTTAGCATGTGAGCATAAGTTCGTTACTTCTGGTAAACCGTCCTCGTTAAATCGATTGGATACATCCGTTTTTGGTACAACAACTCTCAATGGCAGTACTGGAGTACGCAGGGGGTGGTCATCGCTCATCGCGAGATCGGAGCACGCGGACTCGAGGGAACTCACTACAGTCATTATATTTAATTAACCATTAGGACGAAGAGCCATCGCGCGATTCATCGCTGCACTAAAACATTAAAATACTAAAATTATTAATTTTCTCTTTCCTACCAGCGCTTGATATTATTATATTATTTTACGTTTATGAGTTACTACTCAGTCAAATACAAAAATACAGGCTGAAGGACCCTGGGCAATGTCTCATTGGAATGAGGGAAACAAAAAAACCACACATGTATTGACGCGACACCAACAGATCTTGAATCATTGAGGCTAATAGAGCGCATTTACTACTCCTATTATTATATTACTATTGAAAATATTGATAATATTAACAATAATAATAGAATATTGTTAATAATAATAATGGAATATTTTAAATAATAATAATAGAATATTATTAATAATAATAATAGAATATTATTTTTCTTATTATTGTTATTATCATTATTGATGGCAAGTGCTTTTAATTTGTATGCGAGAACGTTATGTCTGTTCATTTGTGGCTCGAATAAGGTAACGCGAGGTAATACGTCACGCGCCTCGCTCGGAGATGCGTTTATCGCGTGAGCGATGGCACGATGCACGCCGGTCATTCTCGCGGCTCTTCTCTCTTCTTCTCACTCGAGCGAGTCACTCTCCTGTAATGTGTATTATTTTTCTTGTATATATATTTTTTTATTGCGTTGCTCATATTGCTCCTCGAATGGCAACTCACCCGCGGCGCGTTCATCGGCGTCGAGCGCTCCCGGTACTTAACGATAGAATTATTACGGGGGGCGGAGGGGGGAGATACGAAGCTCGTTACCTCTTTCCTATCTCGTCGCGAGGCTGCGCGCTACCTAACGACGTGACACGTTTCGTTTCGCGGGATATACATAAGTATTATGGACTCTGAAAGTGTGATGATAGAAGGCGAGCGTAAAATTCTGTACGAATTAATCCCGGGACGACAGTCCGCGAGTCTTTTATGGCCGAAGCAATTTTTCAGATTTTTTTTGCTAGTCGTACCTGAGAAAAATTCATGTTTTAAAAAAACAGATAAGATTATTGCAGATTTCTTCATGCTGTCATTGGCTGTTGCACTTTGGGCTGATGCAACTGAAGCAACCTTGGGCTGATTGCGCACGCCCAGAAAAAAAATATTTTTCTGACGATCAGAAAATAAATATTTATTTTGATGAAATATTTAGGCGACCGACACATATAACTTATCGGCATCTCGAAGAAATGATCAACGAAGATATAAACTGACGAATTAAATTTTTATGATCAGTTCACGCCCTGTGTAAGATGATGTAAAAAAACTTTTTGAAAAGGAAAAAAACCGTGGCTGAAGGACTTCGTACGATGGCCAATTGGCAGTCTAATACTAATAATTATCATTATTATCAATACATAAATTAAATACATATCTATTTGAATTAAATAAATATTTGTTATCGGGACAACCGTCAGATAAATAATCTTTCTGGGTGCAGCTGACACTTTAATAAAGCTGTAAGGGATGATGGGCAAAAAAAAGAGTAGCCGCAATAATTATCGAACTGTCGTGAAGGTTTTGGTTTCAGTGGAAAGTTAAAGATCTACTAAATACCTGAACCTTGTCATTTAGTCGGAAAAACGGGAACGTGCTCCTAAAAAAAAGGTACAAGTTTGTTGCGGTGAAGTCACGATTAGTCGGCTTCCCGGTTACGTCGCAAAGCGCAACGAAGATGCTGTGTCCCCTGAAGAGACAGGTAAAGCCGATACTCAAAGGAAACCGCCGCTCTCGAAACACGCAAAACTTTGTAGATTTCTCGGTTAGATGTTCATGGATCTTCGCCTCTCGAAAAGTCTCGAAGAGGCTCCGGGGAGCCGAGGACCAAACTGTACGGACGGGCGGGGAGCACGGGCTGCTTCAAGATCTTGTCTCGAAGTCATTAGAGGAACGACAATCGGTGTCGGCGAACCCCGGGGGGGGCGCGACGCTCCGTCTTCGATCTGACTCGGACGACTCTGAGGGATGCATATGGAGCTTTATTTTGTCTCGGATTAATAATGTATTTGACCTTATTCGACTTTCATTTATGATTTCGAAAAAATGTATATACATATTTTCTCTTGGTCCTACTTGATTATTTTGTTCATTTCTAACGTGACTCATGATAGAAGTTTTAGATAGATATCATTTTATTAAGTCCTGGAACATCTCACCTAAGAACCGATGCATTATAGGCAAAACAATGCCAGGTCATACATTAATGTATATAGCATAAGTAGCAACTCAAGCGCGAAAGTACATAATAGGCAGAGCATAATAAGCGGATAAAGCAAGTACTGGTAATAGAAATAAAATGAAAGTAGATATACAAGCGTTGCTATCATTACTATTTGCCTAATTGCAAATATTTTTAGGTACATTTATTGGTACACTGAGAAAAATAATGAATTGACCAAGGCGCGGTGATATACGTTCAAAGTCATATTTTGAATCGATTGAAGCGAATGATCATTCAACTGGAAAATCCTGTCGTTGTGCCAACCAAATAACAGCTTTGAACGTATGTCACCGCGACTTTTGGTTAATCTAACAAACTTTTTTCCTCAGTGTGTAGATCTGCATAACATCCATCACTGCATATTGCATAGATACAGATAGTAGATCCAGCGGGAGTAAATGGCAGATGAGATTATTTAATTCGAGGTTTGCATGTGGAGCTTTATTTTGTCTCCGATCGATAATACATTTGTTCTTATCTGATTTCCATTTATAATTTCGAAAAAATATATATAAAAATACAGTTTTTGTGTCCTACTGAATTCTTATATTTTGTACCGATGGGACTCATGATAGACATTTTATGTAGATCGATCAGTATAAATCTACAGAATATCTATCCCAGACATTATATAGATATAGATAATAAATCAATCGGAAGTAAATGGCAGATAAGATTGTTTCGATTGAGGATTACATATGGACCTCAATTTTGTCTCGGATTGATAAAAAATTTGACCTTATTCGAATTTCACTAACGATTTTGAAAAATAAAAAATATATATCGCACCCTTAAAATAATAGTGTAACATCTCTCATGGGATTACCATACGAATTGTTACACCGTTATTCTAGGCGTGCGATGTATAAAGATTTTCTTTTTGGTTCCATTTAATTCCCTTTTTATGTACTCGCAAGACTCGTTATAGACATTTTATATTGATCTATCGGTATAGATCTACACAAGATTAACCACCAGATATTGTATAGATATAGATAATAGATCTACCGGAAGGAAATGGCAGACCAGATTGTTTAATTCGAAGCTAATTGCTTTAAAAGTTTAAATGAAGCTCATCGATGAAGTTCGGAGAGAAAAAAGGGTTGACAAAGCGTTTAAACGAGGAAAGGAGGCATACAGTGTGACAAGCACGCGATCCCCGTCGGTCGTGCCAGCAGGAATGACGGATCGTCGGGCGGCTCGGTTCGACTTTGGAGATAAGAATTTGTACGAGCGATCCGAGAAAAGATAGACCCCGTAGGTATAGTTTACCAGTCGTAGAACAGCGTGGAACCAGCGATATTTATCTCCAAGGCGGCGGCCGACAAAAATTTTCCGACCGGCCAAATAGGATCGGTCAACCGAACAACGGGGATCTGAGGGATGGCTTGCTCGCGCCATTTTCGCCGAATGAAAAATCCCTGGAATATGATAATAAAAAAATATAAAAAAATTAACATAAAAAACGTTCATTCAGATTTGAATATCAGCGGCGAGACTCCACGGCCTAGTGTTTCGCCTCTGTCTTTAAGTTTTCCTATCTCAGTGCGAGGCGACAATGAAATATCGTTGGGCGCCCACGGAGCTCGAAGCTCGATAAGACGTTAGGCGAAGAAACGAGCGCAAAGAGAAAAAGGTCAAGAAAATGTGTTCGCTGATGATTTATGCGACCGGAGAACGAGGTTTTTACTTTTTTTTTAAAATAAATTTTTGAGTTATAGGTCACGAGGGCTGCACGAATAAATTCATTCGGCAAAGGGTGAGAGAGCCCCGGAAATAAAAAAAATCGATAAGTCTTGTTATAGATATGGTGAGATCACGCGATTGTCGAATAACTATAGTTGTCGCGTCGCCGAGAATAATTATCGGTGGAACCTCAATAAAAATCGTCTTTATTTCTTGTCCGGGGACGCGGTTTGTTCTCGAGGGGTCTCGAACTTTTCTCTAATTGGAATTTCATTCGTGAATAACAGACGTGGAGAACGGGCGAAAGAGAGAGAGGAAGATTGAAGGAGCTGCGGATGGTTCGTTGATGTTTCTGCCGTAGAGAGAAGTTGCTGGTGTAAAACAAACCTCCTTCGCGTCCTCCTCCTCCTCACCGGTCTTTACCCGCCTTATTTTTTCGCTGACGACCACCTTCCAGCCACGGTGATTTATGACGCCCCGGTAAAGCCAAAAAATTTCAAAAAACCACAACCAAAAGCGAAAGGTATATCGAACGAGGGACAGAGACCTAGAGGAGTTACCATCGGGAATAAGAAAAAAGATGACCATTGTCGGACCCATTAATATTTATCGTTTCGCGCACACAGCATCACGTCACGTCGTCGTCGTCCACGTCGTCGTCTTCGTAGTTTCGTCATCTATCTCTCTTTCCCTGGAGAATTTTTACGGGCGAATTTACAACTCCACGAGACTCCGAGGACTCTATGGCTACCTCCCGAGGCTTTTTTTGTTGTCACTGTTCGAGCTTCTTTTAACGACGTGTTGTAGCCACGAAGGCAGAAACTCGCGAATAAAGACCGTCGTGGCCTCGGAGCATTTTTTCGTTTTATTTTCTTTTATTTATATGTATTTAATTATCGGTTCGTTGAACGATAAAACACTATTGTCGATATAATAATTAGTGTGTGCGAATTTGGTCAGTCTCGTTAATGATTTATTGTATCGATGGGCGAGAAAATAGGAAAGGCGGAGACGTAGCGCATAAAGACCGTCGCGGCCTCGGAGAATTTTTCTACTTTATTCTTATTTTCTTTATATGCACTTTATTATTGGTTCGTTAAACAGTAACTTACTATAGTCGATCTAAAAATTATTGTGTGTGAATTCGGTCAGTCGCGTAGCAGATTATTGTATCCATTCTTTTTCGTTTATCGTGGAAAGGAGCAAAAAAATGGGACATTCGCTTATATTTCACGCGACGGACAAGAAAATAGTAATGGCGAAAACGTGCGCATAAAGACTGTCGTGGCCTCGGAGCATTTTTTTGTTTTATTTTCTTTTATTTATATGTATTTAATTATGGGTTCGTTAAACAATAACTTATCATAATCGATGTAAAAATTAATGTGTGTGAATTCGGTCAGACGCGTAGAAGATTTATTGTATAATTTTTTTGGGAAAAAAATAATGAAGGCAGAAATTCGGGAATTAAAATCGTCGTGGCGTCGGAATGTTGTTAATTCACTGTAATTGATTTTTTATATATATTCAATTATCGAACCGTTAGAAAATAATGTATGATAATCGATATAAAAATGAATGTGTCTGTATTTGGTCAGTCAGATTTATTGCATAATTTTTTTCGCTCATCATGGAACGGAGGAAAACATTGGAGATTCGCTTATATTCCACTCGACGAGCAAAAAAATAGTGAAGGCAGAAACTCGAGAGTAAAGACCATCGCTGGCCACGGATCATTTTTTTAATTCCATTAATTTGTTTAATACATTTAATTGTCGCACAGTTAAACTTATGACTTACGATAGTCGATGTAAAAATGAGGGTGTGAATTCGGACAGTCGGATGGAAGATTTATTGTATTATTTTTATTTTTTCGCTTATCGTGGAAAGGAGAAAAAAAATTTGGACATTCGCATATATTTCACTCGACGGGAAAGAAAATAGTTCGTTAGTCGAGAGCCTTTCCGAGCCCTCGGGAAAAAGCTTGTGTTGTGTAGGAAAAAAAATACAACGTCGCGCCGGACTTACCCCTAAAAAATGATCGGCCACCCCCCCGTCGCGAAGCAGATGCAACTTCCCTGTCCCGCCGACAGCCAACACAAACGTATCGGGTGCTAGCGTTTTCGACGTCGTACGCGAGTGGATATCGTTGTAGGGGTGGTGTTTTCACCCCTAGCCCCGCACCTTCACCTTAATCTTCGTCTCTCGGCTTCTCTCCACCCTCCGAGATATTGCTTGATCGCTGCTCCGATAAATCCCGCATGGACCCTTTTCGTTAAACTTTGTTATTTTTTTACGTTTAATCTTATCGCTACATTTCAGACATTTTTATTTATTTATCTTTATCTATTGATTCAGAAACACAACAAAAATCCTGACAGTAGGGCCAAGCCGTACGAATTAAATATTTAACGTATTACGGAAAATAATAAATAATATTATCGTGCTCAATAATCGTGGTATATTTAATGATAATTATCTCTTCAGTGGCTCAAAAAAAAAAAAAATGTACGATTATTTAATTCTTTATTTGACGTAATATGACAAATGTCTCAGGTCGCTGTCCGATCAAACTGTCGGTAGGAAATCCGTATTGTTTACGATTACATCACGGTTTTTTTTTTTTTTCAAGCTTCAAAGTTCAAGTTCAAGCTTCAAGTTTCAGCTTCAAGTTTTTACAAATTAAATATTTGTCTTACAAATTGAAGATTTATCATATTACTGCTAATAATAAATAATATAATAATAATAAAAATAATATCGTTACCGTGCCCAATAATGGTGGAATACTTTATGATAATTATCTCTTCAGCGCTTCAAAAATGAAAATAAAAAAATTTACGATTATTTAATTTTTATTTGACGTAACACGACAAATGTCTCCGGTCGCCGTGCGACCAAATAGGTAGGAAATCCCTATTGTTTACGATTGCCTCATTTTTTTCAATCTTCAAGTTTTCACTTATTTATTTTATTCGAACGGGGTGCTCGTCAAGAACAGCGGGGTTTGGACTTTTCTTCCGTGTAATCCTCTGTTTCGAGAGGCGACAAGGGGAGGGGGAGGGGGGAGGGGTCGCGGGGCCCCCTCTCGGTAGTCTCGCTGGACGTTTCTTCAAATTATCCGAACGCTAACGAGGCCCACCTTCCTCATATACATAATACACAATACCGTATATATTTTTTCGTTTGATGAAGCACACGGCTCCTCCGTAGACGGAGCCGGTGTTAATCATCAATAAATGTCTCCCGGCAGCGAGCAGAATGGGCGTTACGGAGGTTGTCCGACTGTCTTCTATATCTTCTCCTCCGTATTTTTTTTTCTTTTTTTTTTCTCCGAGATTTTCACAATTTTTCCAACCAGTCGTCCATTCCCGAATGTCACCTCCGTGGCTCTCTCTCTATAATTACCGTGACCCGTGCTGGTCAGCGACGATCGACGTGACGCTGTCCGCGAGATAGAGGGAAAGAAGAGAAAAAAAAAATAAAAAATAAAGAGAAGGGTAGATCGTAACTCATCAAGTCCGCACCACGCCTACGGCCGCGGACGATCGGTTATGCACGAACGATGGTTCCTTCACTGACTCATATATATGTCTCTCCTCTTTCTCTCTCTCTCACGAGTCCGTCTCCGTACGACTTGGTCACGTAGATCGACCGCACACGCCCCTGTCCTCGGGAACAGCGAGCTCTGAATTCCATCCTAGTACCTGCGAGGCGGTAGATTTTGCCTTTGCGCCCGAGAGATATCAAATTACCTCCCGGGGGTCGTTCGAATTTCTGTTCCAACCGCGCAGGTCCAAATACCACGGGAATAAATGATCCGTTCCGACAATAATTCGTTTTCGGGGCGCAGCGAGGCATGCTCGGTCGGTAACCGAAAACTGTAATCAATTTTTCTCGGGACTCTTCGACATTTAGGGCTTAACGAAAATTGTCGGTCTTCATCAGACAGCTGACCAGACGCTGACAAGTCTGTCTTTGGCGGGAAATTTTAGGAGCTTTAAGAACAATTGATTACAGTTTTTGTTACCGACTGAGCAGTTTTCGTCTCGAGTAAAGAGGGGAACGATCCGTTCCGACGATAATTCGTTCTCGGGCGCTGCGAGGCATGCTCGGTCGGTAACCGAAAACTGTAATGAATTTCTCTCGGGACTCTTTGATGTTTACAGCTTAACGAAAATTATCAGAGCCTTCATCCAACGGCTGACCAGATGCTGACAACTTTGTTTTTCACGGAAAATTTTAGGAGCCTTGAAAAAAATTGATTACATCTTTCGGCTATCGACTGAGGTGTTTTCCCCTCGAGCAAGGAGTACAGTAATCAATGTTCTTGAGGCACTTCGAGGCATCTGCTCGGTCGGTAACCGAAAACTGTAATGCATTTTTTTGTTAGGCATTTCGATATTTTCGGCTGAACGAAAAATATCAGCGTCTCCATCCGACAGCTGTACCGTTGTTAATAATTTTATTTTCCTCGGGACATTTTAGTGTCATTGGAAAAAATTAATTACACTTTTTCGTACCGACCGCGGAGGTTTCACATACGGACGATCGCGTCGTGCGGAAATTGATCTTAATTGCTCTCAATAAATGCTTTTGATAAAAAGTTATTCTTCGCACATATAAGGTTCGAGGACTATGTTCGCGAACGGAAGTGTTCTTAATTCATCTTAGAAATACGACGACACACGTACGGATATGCATGTGTACTATAGCGGTGGCCGAAGAGCCTTCGCAGAGTGGACGTATAGATGGACCGGAAACGTGGCTAATGAGAGAACAGAAAGGGTGGACGGTGAATCGTAGATGAAAATGAATTGAATGAATGGATGGTACGAGAGTGCATGGAGTGGCTTGGTTAGCAAAGCGATCATCGTGAGTGCAAGCGGGAAGTGAGCAACTTTGGCGTCGGCGAACCCTTCTCCTCGTCACATCGGGTGTATCGCGTAGGCAGTACGCTGAGCACATACGATGAGCGAATTTTCAGATTGTCGCCTGGCTATTGAAGAGATTTTTTTAATTAAACCCTTTGAAGCATGCATTTCTGAACCTTGGATTCTCTTGAAGATCGAAGAATTTGAAAAAACGACGGGACATTTTTTTTTTTAATTCTCAATTAGACGCATCAGTGCTCTTGAGGTATCATAAAAATCTCGTACCGTTTCATCGAGCTCTTCGAAAGATATGGTGCTATAACGAAATCGTGGGAAACGAAACTTCCGCGAATCGTTTTTTTTTTTTTAATTCGTCCAAATGAAAAAAAGACCGGTTAGAAAAATTGAAAAATTTCTCAAGCACACGCATCAGGCCTCTCGAGGTATCATAAAAATTTCGTAATGTTTTATCGAGGCCTTGGGAAGATGTGATGCTTTAACGAGATCATAGAAAACAAGACCTTCGCGGAAATTTTTTTTTATTCTACAAAATTAACAAAAAGTCTAGAAAAATGTTTGAAAAAATTCTCAATTAGATCCATCACTGCTTTCGAGGTATCATAACATTTTTGTAATATGTCATCGAGCCGTTCCGAAGATATATTATGTTTCAACAAGATCGTGGAAAACAAAATCCACGCGACATTTTTTTTTATTCTTTAAAATAAAGAAAGACTAGAAAAATATTCGAAAAAATTCACAATTAGACGCATCAGTGCGGTCGAGGTGTCATAAAATTCCCGTAATATTTCATCTAGCCCTTCGGAAGATCTTGCACTTTAATGAGATCGTAAAGAACGAGTCCTCCGAGAATCTCGGTCTATGAAGTACGAATTAATAATTATTACGATTGCCTCGAGCAATTATCTCGGAGGCTGAGCTGTGAATTCTCTGAATAAGAATTCCAGGCTCATCTGCATAAGAATACATTCGTGAGATATGCATTACGAGTCTGGACAATGAGTCTGATGCGCTTCGCCTGTCTGCACGAGCGGTCGCGGCGCAGCCACAAGCAACGCGCGTGTGGGTGATGACTAATAGATTTCGAGACTCGGGCCATCCATCTCGAAGTCCTCGATCATTCGATAGATAACACGAGCGCAGCTTTATAAATGCTTGTTGTACCTCTGTATACACTTCTCTCATCCCCATCTCTCGCTTCGCGTTCACCTAGCAAAAAATATAAAATAAAGCAAACTAAAAAAAATTACGATGCCTTCAATAAACAGTCGTGAATTTTACTTTGTCTTCCTACAATTTTCTACACGACCAGAAAACCCCCTTGGGAACAATAAATCGTGGAGGATTTTTTATCCAATTTTTTTTGTCACCGAAAAAAATTAAACAACTTTTCTTTTACCGAAAGAAACACTTCTTCCTTCTTTTACAATAAAATATTTTTTTAAAGTTTCTGGACATGTCGCAGTCATATATAAAATTTTTGCTGACGGCGCAAGACTCGTGATCAGCGCGAGTGGTACGAAAAATGTCGATCGATCGAATTTCGTAAGTCGATTTAATCGCACGATCCGATAGAAAGGAATGCCTTGTGTCTCGATCGACCTACATGATCCTCTCGGATACAACGGAGAGTGATCGCCGGTGATCCACTGATTCTCTCTATCTCGCGAGCGCGATCTCTCGCCGCCGAGATAAATCCTCTCGATACTAAACGATCTCGCCCCAACCGATCCGAAGTAATTCAATTTCCTCGACGGTCATTAATTATCACAAATTAATTGAAACTCTCCTCGTGACCGGTATCTCTTTCTCCGCGTCATTACTTAATTGTCCGCGGGCATCGATTGTAATTCGACCGTGGGAATTTAGTACTTTCCTTTTACCCCCGGTGAAAGAGCCTATGGTATAATACAATATTTTGACGAACCGAAGAATATTAAGCTCCGGGTGGCATATTATTGTATCAAAGTTACGATGACAGTCCGGACTTACAGATGTCTATATATATGGGGCCTTCCACGTCAAGTCGAACGGCTCAAAACCCTCTCGCTCTTAGATCAAGTTAAAAGTTCGCGATGTTTTAATATTATATAGTGCGGAGTAAGTGGCATTTTTTCCGATTTTTATCAGATCTCGTCTTTTTAGAAACGTTCCGTCGTACAGAAAAACGTCGCCTACATAAAAAATGCTATTTTTTTATGAACAATCTTCGTACGTTTTTCCAAGATTTGCCAAGTACGAGGAACTTCAAAACAGAAGAAAATTCTTATTTTTAAGGATTTTTCAGCAAGCATGTCTCCGTGCATTTTGCAAATAATTGCACAGAATGTTGTTTTATTAGTATGTCCAACATGTGTAAATTTCAGAATAGGATGGGAGATTGCGTCCAATTTCCGCAGACGTCTAACAATTTCTTTAATACGATATATGTGTATGTCCTGTGCAAAAAAAAAAAAAATGGTGAGACACCTGCAGAAATTGAACGCAATCCCACCCCATTTTGATATTTACACATGTCGTTTCATAGGCTTGGTTGCAAGTCTCATTCTCTCGTGAGCAAGCGCCATATAACACCCTTATTGTTTGGACTTTTTATTGTTTTTCTACCATGTAACTTATACTACCCTACTAAGTTCAAAGAAATAAACGTTATAAAAAAAGAAAAAAAAACCTGTTGTTTCACACTAATAAAACCACATTTTGTGACATTTTAAGCAACATTCACAGTCATTCTTGCTGAACAAACATAAAAAATAAGAATTTTCTATTTTTTAAAAGTTTCTCGTTCCTCAAAAATTGTTGAGAAAATTACGAGGGTAGTTCACCAAAAATAGCATTACTTTTGTATGAGACATTTTTTTGTACGACCAAAAGTCTCTGCGATACACTAATTTTTAATATTAACTCGCTTATCTACTAACTCGAAAACGAGACCCGATTAAAATCTGAACAAAATTCCAGATACTTGAACTATAAAATACTACAACACCACGAACTATCAGCTTGATCTCAGAGGGTCAAGACTTTGGGCCGTTCGACTTGACCTGGAATGCCCAATGTATATAAGTCTGGCATAAGCTCGATATGTATACATTATATATAATATATATATATATATATATATATCTATATCGAGGATGTCTCGTCGATTTTCCAAGAGCGAGCCCGGCCTGGCGCCACTCGGGTCCAATTAGCCGTGGCGATTAAAGAATTAACCGAACGAAGCAGCCTCTCACGGGATCGGACCACTCGCGAGGCTCACCGAAGAGATCCTCGAACAGGAGACATTCGAATCGTCGCACGGTCGATAACCACCGTCCCGCGCCAAGCCTTCCCTCTTTGACTCGCCACGGAAACCAAATAATAAAATAAAGACGCACTATTTTCCCGTATATAGGAAGTTTCTCTGGTCGCACTCACCCGGCCGGGACTGCCGGCGAAGGCACGTTCGTAAAGTACCACCTTTACGGTTCCTCGAGATCGTAACATCATAGACATCTCCATAATACGGCACTGATAATCGGCTATGAGAACTGCCGGGGCTGCACATCGCGATATTTTTACATATATATGTGTACGTTTTTATACAAGAAACGAGCGGGGTAAAATAGACCATTTTTACAAATTTTATAACGGGACGTAAAAAACAGGTCTCGGGTTAAGCATGAAGAAAAGTGGTCCGTCTTACCCCGATGTTCCATTTCGCCCCGTTCTCGGTTGCATGCGCCGCGGATGGTGCGCGGTCTCGCATTCTCGATCCAAATTCGAAGCCGGGAACACGAAATTCCCTTACAAGGCTTTTACTCGACGATCGCCGGGTTTCGTTAATAATTTACAAAATTATTAAGTCAGCGATGATAATTCGATAAATATGTCCGACGTCGGATGAAATTTCTCGAAATGTAATTTCAAACCTACCCCTGTGGGTTTTTGAATCAGCTCTCCCGCGACGCTTGCGTATATCAGCTGTTTTATCATTATTATTATTATTATTATTATTATTACGGTAGAGGGGGAAAAAATATTTGCGCAACTATAATGGTGCAATATCGGTCGGCGAGCTTAGAGACGAGTCGGAGAATTATGCCGGACCGGTCGGTAGTCGTTGGCACCGAGCTAGCGGCTTCGTCGTTTAAACGGCGAGGAGATATTTACCTACCGATAATAAATAACTTTTCGATGGAAATATTTTGTCACCTTTATTGCTCGGTGCTTTTTCTTCGATCGTAAATTCGGTGGCTGCGGAGGAAAAGAGTCTTTCTCGCTCCTTCTGGCTAACTCGGCTCGTTGGACGAAGCGCTGACGGACGCGGGTACCGGCCGGAGTGCACCTACCGATCGTGCTACCATCGGAATCTGGGTACCGAGAGGTCATTCTCACTCCCGACTCTGTACGTACGTACGGAACGACGACGTTACTTCGGTCGGTGTCTTCCGAGATTTACACGGGGCTTTTCACTCCGGCCTGAGGCCCTTAGGATTCGGAGTGACTTTCGATTTCGGCGAGTCACCGAAGTCGTAAAATTGACCGGATCTCGAGGACCAAAAGCATTCCCGATACAGATGCTGAGAAACGGACCGAAAAATTATTTATTCGAGTGTTCTACAAACAAATATTTATTCAACTTGAATAGATATTAATTATTAAAATTAAATTTAGATTTAATTAAAATAGCTATTTATTTAATTCAAATAAATGTTTAGTCGAGTGAAATCAATTTTTATTTGCGAAGAATCGATGAAACAAAAAATTCTGGGTGAATACGGAACCGAAGTGCCGATGAAAAATATTTTTCTCTAAATTTTATTTTTTGATTAGTCGCAGTAAATCAATTGATTGCCAATGCCAATTATATATTTATACAGTCATCACCTTATACTAGTTTTGTACCTAACGATAATTATAGACATTGACAAATGGACATCGATTGGAGTTCTTCAGCCCCATTTTTCAATTATTTTTTAAATTTCATACTGAAATTCTTGTCTCTCGCTACAAAAAGATGGCAATGGCAGAGAAAAAAAGTTTGTATATTTATCAAACAATTCACATCACGAAAATGATCGCTATTTTTCTTCCCGTCCGTCTTACAGTTCACACGTCTTAAAATCCTCACGTTGATTATACAATAATTTTTTTTTATGAACCGTATCTCCAGCTAAAAAAAAAATTACTTATTTGGACGAGAAATGTTTCTCGGATGTTCAAACTTTTTTTTATCATGTACAATGTCGGGGAAAGGGTTTCATTGAGCTCGGGAAGGGTCCAGTTGCAAACCTTCTCATCTCGATGTCGAGTGGGAGTGGCGTGGGTGTGTCTAACATAACCGCTCACACGATCTCTCTCTCTATCTCTCCGGTACAGCAAACTTACCTCTCGGGATATCCTGTACACGATGTACGAACTCCTGCTTACACGGGAAAGGAGAGGGAAAGAATTCTCGGATCGCATGTACGGACGAACGAAGAGTCAGCCATCTCGCTGCTCGCATCTCGTCTCGCACCGAGCTCGAGCATGTGCCAATAAATTATTACGGTAGTTCTTACGCGGATACTTATATACATATTTAAAAAAAAAAAAAAAAATGGTCGAAGGAACATTGAGAAAAGATTGAATCCATTTTTGTCCGCAAGTAGAAGGCAGCCGGGGAAACTCACGGAAGGGGCAATAAAAACGACCCGCTCGATCCTCTTCGGCTTCTTGTGTTTTTTTCCCCTCGTCCGAAAGTCCCCACAAATGTTTCAGCACGTTGTTTCACTGCCGCAGTGCTTTCGAGGAAAAGGAGAGAGCGAAAAAGTTATAGGTGCGACACACAAAGTTTTTCCCTCCATATTTTCTTAGCGGAACTGCCGTAGCCCACAATGGTGAAGGAAAAGCGGAGTTTCGGCTGGTTCTTGCGGTATTTAAGGACCTCCATATATAACGTCAAAGCGCAGCGGCACGTACTGCGAGGGTGGTCGGGATACGTATATAGGGGAGAGTGGGGGTAAAACGGAAGCCCGGGGCAAAATGGACCCGTGTGCCCTATTTTTTTTACATCCAGCGAAGAATGCATTGAAACGGTCCATGTTTCCCCACTCTTGCCCCACTATGACCCGTTCAGTCGTTGGATAGGCAAGGAATCTTTTTCATTGTATCGTCGTTTCCGCCCATGTGCGCAGCACACGCGACTCCGCTCCGGCGGCGGTCTGCGGGGGGGGGGGGGGAGTTGGAGAAAATGTGTACGGAAAAACAATTTTGGTCCACGAGAAACGTAAACACAAGGGCGTCAATTTCGAAGCGTAACGACACGAGCTGTTTTCCCGAGTAGCAAACGCCCTCAACGAAAGCTTCAGAGAATTGACTCTCGAGGATGAAAAAATAAAATAAAAAAATAAAGAAAATAAAAATAATAATGTAAAGGGATAGAATGCTTGAAAAAAATGTCGAGGGTGTAAAACGATGACTTTATCGCGAAAATTACCAGAATTTTATTAGTATCATAATACTCGACGCTTATCCCATCAACGCTTTTAGAGTCGTCGATAAATAATTCTTACAAAACGTACGAATAATATAGTACTCGAGGGAATAGTCGCAGCTGTGAGAATTCCCGCGGTGAATTTAATTTCCGGTCAGGATAGTCGACGGACTGAAAAATAGGGAAGAGGAGAGAGAATTTAAAAAAAAAGGGAATAACCATGATTATACTGCGGGTTGTCCACACCCGTTCGCGTTTTCAAGGATTGTACTTTCTGTATCCAAAGACTGTTGTAAAATATCCCGATTAGCGTGTTATGAATTATTTAACCCTTTGCGAGCCGAGCCTTTCATCGTTAAAAAAGAAAATTCTCAACTGCTCTCGATACTTATCTGCACAACATTTTTCGAAATATATCATTTAAAAAATGCATAATTCAGTAGAATAAAAAGAAAATATATGTCGAAATTATGGTCGAAGAACTTTCATCACGATGCATTTTGCTACTCAACATTTTTCAAAATAGTTTTCAATTAAAAATAATGTCGATATTTTCAGAAATATTCATTTTACCAAAGTGGAAAAATGGCAAATTCTGTCATTGAAAAGTGTAGCGTGTTAGAAAGAAGTTTGCAAATGGACCGTCCTCCTGTCCGAATGTCGAATAAGAGGAACATTGCTGTCGGATTTTAGACACTACGCTACCGAGTACCGCAGTTCATTCTCCTCTTCATCGTCCTCCTCCTCCACTTCTTATTTTTTGAGAGTGACGAGAGAATAATCGACGCGAATACATGAAAGTCGAAATTATGTTCAAAGAACTTCCATCGAGATGCATTTAACTATTAGCAAAATTTTTCGATTTTCAAATGAATTAATTCAATTAATTTTTAAACGATTTAGTAGATTATTCAGACAAACTATTCATTCTCGAAAGTGGCAACATGGTAGATTGGGACATTGAAGAGAGGTCTCATCCGCGTATTCTTATTTTTCAAAAGTGACAAGGTAATAACCAAAGCTCGTGTATACATGAAAGTCGAAATTATGTTCGAGGAGCTTTCATCGCGATGCATTTTACAATTCGTCATATTCTTTCAAAATTTTTTCAAATAAAAATAATGGACATATTTTCAAAAAATAGCCGTTTCACCAAAGTGTGGCTTGTTAGAAAGAAATTTGAAAACGTCCCCGTCCTCCTGGCCGAATGTCGAGTAAGAGAAACCTACCAAGGTTATCTGCACAACATTTTTCGAAACATATCTCTTTAAAAATGCATCAATCAGTAGAATAAAAAGAAAATATATGTCGAAATTATATATTTGTACATTTTTCGAAATTATGTAATTTGTCAAATTTTTGAAAAATTATTGTGAATCGAAAAATTGAGTATATCATTTAAAAAAACACTCCTGTTTCTCCAAAGTGGCAACACGGTAGATTGGACTTCGAAAAGCGTAACTTGTTAGAAAGAAATTTGAAAATATCCCCGTCCTCCTGGCCGAATGTCGAGTGAGAGAAACCTTGGTACCCGATGTCAGACACTAGGCTACCCGGTACCTCAGTTCCTCGTCCTCCGCGTCGTCCGCCTCCTCGTCTCTTCTTATATTTCGAGAGTGACGAGAGAATAACCGAAGCAATGCAGGAGAAGTGAATTGAAGACCGTGTCGAAAGTAGCGTGCCGAATTTCTGTCGACCCGAACGAATCCGTCGAGAATATTGCTGGGGGGTCGGTCCTCTTCTCAGCGTCGAAGCCGTCGAAGGCTTCGGCTCCAGCAACGGCCATGAGTAACAGAATACAACCAGCGAGGCTCTTCTTCGGCCGCTGTAATATGTCCTTCGGATGTTCCTTGCGAGTCGTTCTCATCCGTCCGATTCTTTTCTCCGGTCCTTGGACCGCAGATGGGCGCGTATCGTTTCTCCGTGAAAATTCGAAAGTGCGCAACGGTTTACTGCGCAGCCGTCGTATTTTGCTCTCGCATTTGGTATTTCGGGCTGCAAGGCGTGCGCGCGCGAGCGACGGACAATGAGACCGCGGGAAGTCGACTCGGCGAGACCAGGGAAATCATATTGAACATAAGCAACCTGGAAGGAGAGTGAATAATAACGAAAACCTCGACCTACGCACAGTTGGAAGTACCGCAGAGTGCGCGCGCGCGCGTGCGCAGTGGGTTTTCCGCCCTAAATGGCTGTAAATGCTGAACGAATAGCGACGTGGATTCCGGTCTTCTTCCTTCCGACTCTCCTTCGTCTCCGCGGGAGAGCGGGGCAAAACGGATCAGCTTTTACCAATTCTTACCGGGGCACGAAAAAAACTCAACGTCTCGTCCCAAATAGGTACCGTTTTGCCCCACTCTCACCCCGCAAGCTGCAACGGACAACGGGCTCGCTCCGATGGCAAAATAAGTGGGAACGACGCCGATGCACACGGCGAGTTGAGACGTCATGTGTCCCTCGAGATGAAGGATGAGCATTTTTGGTACCGGCGGTTCGGTTTTTCGGGTTAACGCTTGTATCCTTTTCTCGTCTCTCACTCGTCGATCCCGCAGTTTTTACTCAATGACGAGACCAAAATATTTATCCGCGATTTTCGTGTCGTGCTCTTTCCTAAATTTCACCGTCCAGCCTTCGGGCTTGACGGTGACACTGAAGTGTTTTTTTTTTCTCTCGTACACAATACTCGGCAAATTTAAACCCGGTGGTCTAAGAGAATTCGCGCATTACCCTCGGGAATTTACACGGGCATCTTCGGGGCGGAAATTCTCCAGAGAAATTTCGTCAATGTTCAAGCTCACGTTGAAATCGTTGGTAACGATCTGCTACTCTCGCTTTATGGCTCACTGAGAGAATGAATATACGATGTAGCATGAGAAAACGCGAGAGCGCTGTATCCGCAGCTTGTGAATGATTCTTAACGAAGCAATCATACCGAGAGAGAGAAAGAGAAGGTGTGTGGTCTCTCATTTTTTTTTTTTTTTTTTTTTTTGTGCAAATTACGAGCGTTATGCGCACATGGCTCCGTTTTTCTCCTTAACTCGACGTGCCTCTTACGTACGGTGAGTAACGAGTAGCCTTGTAGAGTAACGACTGAGTTATGCGGCCCGCGTACTTTATACTCTTGTTACATGCGGGCGGATAATTAATTACGCTTAATCAAAGCGGCGGACTGACAAAAAGACTTGTTTCGTTTGAATAGAATTATCCGAATGGAAAAAAATTATCGGCTTTTCTGAGTGTAAGGACGGAATGGGCTCGTACGTCAGTTCAAACTTAAATTCAAACTTAAGTTCAAACTAAGATTGAAACTTAAATTGAAACTTAAATTGAAACTTAAATTGAAACTTAAATTGAAACTTAAATTGAAACTTAAATTGAAACTTAAATTGAAACTTAAATTGAAACTTAAATTGAAACTTAAATTGAAACTTAAATTGAAACTTAAATTGAAACTTAAATTGAAACTTAAATTGAAACTTAAATTCAAACTTGAATTCAAACTTGAATTCAAACTTAAATTCAAACTTGAATTCAAACTTGAATTCAAACTTAAATTCAAACTTAAATTCAAACTTAAATTCAAACTTAAATTCAAACTTAAATTCAAACTTAAATTCAAACTTAAATTCAAACTTAAATTCAAACTCAAATACAAACTTAAATACAAACTTAAATTCAAACTTAAAGTTGAGTTTCAGCTTCAAAGTTTGAACTGAAGTTCGAACCTTTTTTCACGCTCAAATCCGAACTTGAGTTCACATCTAAATCTGAACTTGAATTTGAACATACGATTTCCAACTCGACCTCAAATATGATAAAAAGAAAATCTACTTTGTCCACCTAATATTAGGTTGTAATGAGTTATCGAAGAGCGAAGAATTCTCGAGATATGTCGGAAAGGGAGAGAGAGTGTGAGAGAGAGAGAGAGAGAGTTAATTATCGCGTGGGCCATAAATAGAGAAGAGGTCCCGTGAATTATAAACCTCGAGAGATAGAGACCAAGAGGGAAAGAGAGTGAGATTAAGAGAGCTAGACGGTCCACTGCACGCGCGTTAAGTTTTTTTCGTGCCACGCGCGGGAGAGACCCGAATCGCCAGTTTCTCGGCTCCCTCTCGTCCCGGTTATAATTCAACGACGTTACTACAAGCCTCAGGCGCGCGAGAGATCGTTCGGGCTTCGTGGCGACTCGGCCACGCACAAATTCGGCTACTTTTGCGGCAACACCCATAATTCAACGAGTATTCGATGAATTCGTGGAACGTGCGAGAGCTCGAGCCTCGCAGAGTCTCCTGACTCTCCCTCATAGCACGCGAACACGTATCGCCGTATCTTGCCGCGATATTTAATTCATCGATATCTGGATCATTCGCAAAAAAAATAAAAATAAAATATATATTCATATATATATTTATGGTCATACATCGTGCATACGGATCGCCGGTTACGGATAAATGATCGTCAATCACATACCCTCGATAATAACAGTCCCATTAAAGATCTTTATCTACGAGGGTTAACAGCCTCGCCACCGCCAAACAAGTGAATGGCATTAGAACGATCTTATCGGCGACAAGCATAATGCCCATAGAAAATCACTTTCGCTTCATTCCCCCGGCCGGCCCGCCGGATCTTATCGTCACCGATAGAAATAACCGATAGACGTGTTTTTACCCGAAGGATCCCGTCGAGCGTAACACGGAAAATGTTTCAGGATCTCGGGCCGTAAAGTCGTCTATCTGGGTCATCGTTCTCCTCGCGACATCGAACTACGTACCGCAACGCAATCCATCGAGCCTGAAGAGAGCCCTTGCAAATAACTACCGGGCGCGAATCGGTCGAAAAGAAAACAAAAAAATCCCCTCGATAGTGACTCGAAGGCGCTGCCAAGAGCTACCCGATCGAAGACTTGTTTGTATTTCTCATGAGAGTCGCGAGATACTTGGCCCCGGTGAGTTATGGAAATTATAATCGGCGGGTGGAGCAAAATTTTGGTCGACGGAGAGAAATAAAAGAAGAACCGGAGAACAAGGAAAGGAGGGAGCTCTGGGAATCGGCTCGTTATTTTCCATCGAGGTTAACAGATTATAAAGATGTCCGGGGAATATAAATATATTACACCTGTACGTCGAAGCCCCCCCCCTCCCCCCCCTCCCCCCCACCATTTTCCCATACACCCTCGTTCCCTTTCTTTCGTTGGCTTCGGGTTCATTTTTTCTCTTCTTCCCATTCGTGGGCGAACGTAGCTCTACGACGATGAGAATATCACCCCTCGGTCGAGGACCAGCGAGTTCAGGGCGTGACTCTGAAAACCACCAGCATCCAAACAGCCCGGAATGGGACCGACTATAGTGTTGCTTCTGCTCTTGGTGTATACTGGCTAGTATATGCTAGAACAGTTTCTCGGTTATAATATAGCGGGGGATGGGGTGAGGGGGGTGGGGGGGGGGGGGGGGGGGGGGGTCCAACGTGCTACACAGGGCCCCACGAGTCTCGTCCGGGAACCACCGAATCTACCTGACTTATGGGGCCCAACATTCGACATTATTTACGACCCAGGGGGACCTCAATGCTCGAAGAAATCTCTCCGGCCTGCTCAAACCATTGCTCAGCGGCTGGTAGATCTGTAGATATATATATATATATTTTTTTTTTTTTCCATAGCCTGTGTATTCATAGTCCTGTATATAAACACAAATACAGGATGAAATGTCGGATGTAGTCGGAGGAGTCAGTTTCCGAGATGCTCTTCTTTTAGCTTATCCTGGACTTTCTTCGAAATTCTTCCTATTCGCGATTTCGTTTTAATAACTGTTCGGAGATTTATCTTTCAAAGTTTGTTTATTTTTATTATTTTATTCCGGTATTAATAAAAAAAATTGTTTGTGGTCCATCGCGGATGCTGTAGTGACAATATTATTATGGTCGGGGTTATAAATTTAGTGGAACCTCGGAGAGCGATAATTAAATATCCAGCGAGTTGTTAGCGGGTCTATCGGAAAGGGTGGTGAAAGAGGGAGGCATAGAGAGGAGGAAAAGGATCTTTTCACGCGCCCGCGAAGATCTCAGGTATACCGAGCCATAATAACGATCTCTCCGAGCCACAAGAACTCTCCTATCTGGCTCTCGTCCCCGTCGGGAATATAAACTGTTTCTGGGAAGGAGGAGTCGTATATCTTGGAGAAACGACAATGCCATCCGTAGCACGGACCGAAGTCCGTCACCCACTCACCCAGTGCGACCGACGTGTCGATCCTTCCGCTCGAAGATTCTTCCTCGAGGAAACGTCACTTTTCCCGATTTTACCCCAAATCCGATATTTTTCTCTTCCGTTCGATCTCGTTACCGGGAACGCGCAATGGGCCAAGGTCGGGTAAAATTTGTCTATAGACTTCGGAACCTCCTGATCCTAGAAACCCCCAGATATCCTGCAGCCGATGATTGCAGGAGTGCTGCTAAAACGGCCGAAAGCTGCTCGAAACATGGACCGTGGTTGGTCTCGTCCCCAATCGTACGACGTTCCGAATTAAGGGCTTACGCCACAGTAAATCGGTAAAAACTCACGCGTATTTCGTTTTTTTTTCTCGGTTAATATACGCTTTATCGATTTTATTTTTTTAGGGTGGAAGGAGGATATATTAAAGAACACTTCAGAATTTTTTCATGCAATTTAATTGTTATTATGCATGTTTCTTATCGGTTTGCGTAACATTTCCTTTTTCGACAGATCGTTTGCGATGAGCCTGATTTCGACTTGTCAGTTTATCCGAAACAAATTGTTTAAATTGTTTTTTAACTAATGATATATAACGCGCTTCTTGACGAGGGGATTAAAAAATTAGTAAAATAGCGACCATTTGAAGAAATAAAGATAGATTTTAACCCATTTTTCTACACTTCGAATTATTTTAAAAAAGTGTTTTTTATTATTTTTTTTTAATATGAAAACGTCAAGGACTAAAGAATTTGTAGTAGTAAATCGGTAAAAAAAAATCATAAAAATTCATCACGCCATTTTTAAGATATCAGGGTCACCGATTTTGAAAAGCACGTTTCGAGAAAAACGCGTTCACAGTTCGCCCACGCCGCTGCTCGAGCGCTCCGCCACTTCCCACATAACGCTCTCCAACTTTCGTAATTCGTTGGATTTTGACATAAAAAATTTACTGAATATTTTTGACACTATTAGATTTTTATTAGAAAAAAAATGTATATATATATATATTTCTTTTTCGGAATTATACTGTGGCGTAAGCCCTTAACTGTCTTTATTCTATGCTGTTCCGAGAAGGCAATTATGTATACTGCCCATCATCGATGCTCGGTTTTTCTGACTTGCTGGATATCTCGTTCGATCTCTTAACGGGATCGACCTAATCTCGTCAGAAATCCAGCACAACATTAATCAAGACATCCGGCAAAGACATCCGGCCATCAATGACGAACAGTGTACCCGAAAGAACAGAAGAAGAAGATTCGCGTGATCCAGTGGCGATGCATTGTCCTCTCTCCCAGTTGGCTCTAGAAGTGACTCGTGAAACTCGCAGGTATTTTATCTGGTGGCGAGTATCTTGTCGTAAGGCATTAGCCGACAGGAATCCCGCAGCATCTCGGAGCGCCTGAGAGCAACAGGAGCAGAAGCAGTCGCGCAGGGCATGACAGATTCTTATCTGCGGATCCGCATCGCGCCTCGAGGAGACACGCTGTCTCACCGAAATTCTACGTATCGACGGCTCAATTTCATAAGGGCGTGCGGACGGTGTACGAGTCGCAGCATCCATGCCCTTCCGGCGTTGGACCATATATATATATATATATATATATATATATATATAATCCACCGTCGGTTCCTTCCTCTTCTTCTTGTTTGTCCTTCGTTTACTCCACTCTCCGGTCACACCTTCCGTCCGGATTCTCGGAGATCTTATTCCCTTCCGGCTACCTGAATACCCGCAGGTGAGACGACGCGAGAAAAATCGAACAAGATTCTTACCGCAGATTATCGTCCCGAACTACAAAAGATGTACCGAAGATTACGCGTCTCGGAGACGGTGTAATGAGGTTCTTTTGCCTCGGGCTTGACAAGATACCGTTTAGACGATGTGAAACGTGTTCAAGTGTCTCTCGCTCCGCCGCGAGCGTCGCTCCCTCCGGCCTCTCTCTTTCACATCGCCTTAAGGATTAAACACCAATGGTCTATTTGTTATTTGTCGCGACAAAGTCGCTCCGACCAGCGACATCAGCGATAATTGCACATTTCTCACTATCACTATCACTGTCGTTATCGAGTCGGTAAATGAGAGTTGCAATTCGTACATCGACTATGCGCGACAGTAAAGGGCTGATGTAAATCATCGGTCGGCAAAGGATTCGTTTCTCACATTATAAGTATAATTATTTCCTTTTTTTTTTCCTCACACCAATTTATACCTGCAATAACGTCTTACCGCGATCGAATTGTGCGAGGAAAAAAAAATTAAATAAAAGATATGTAAAAATAAAAGATCGATAAAAAGCGGGGGGGAGACACGTGGAAGTACGATCGGTCATGAGAGCTCGGAAATGAAAGGACCCGGTGGTGATATTATTATGCGATAGCGATTGCTTTTGGAACGAAACAATCGTGACGGAGCGCCGAGTGCATTCGCTACCGTCGGAGTCCGGCGAATTCGTTCAATGGAATAATTAGATAATTATCTTTTATTTATCCGTCGCAGAGTCGCCGCTTTGATCGAACGAGGAATGTACACATGTGTAGCGCATACAAAAGGAAGCTCTTGCTCTCTCGATTCGCAATTATCCTCGTGCCGGAGGAAGCACGGCAGCCCCGTGCTGCAAGTCCTGTAGCGGTTGGTGTAATATCAGCTATACAGAAGGCGAATGATACCTCTATTATAATCAAGCCACCCATTGCGAGAGCTCGCCCCGGCTGCTCGCCCTCGCAACCGACGCCAGAACAACGTCCCCACCCCGGAAGCGAGCGTGTTTCTCTCCGCTCTCAATAAAGCATGATTCGACTGTCGTAAAAAAAAAAAAAAAAACAGAATTTTTTTTATTCCCTTTACTTTCTATACAATTCAATTTTGCCCCGGTATTTTCGGGCCGTTCTTCGCGAACGTCTAAATTACTCCGGAGGGTCGCCCCTTTTCTCGCTCGCTCATCCCGAAGGATTCGTGAATGTGTCCCGCGAGAACTGTAACGGAGGAGCATCTTTTCACGGGTCAGATTTTTTCTTCTCCCGAGTCGTGGACCCATCTTCCCGGGAATAATGGCCCGGTGCCATTATTCGGCTGTTAGACGCCGAGGAATTGGGACCTCACCCTGCAGGATCCACGGTGGGATTTTCCGTCGCACCTTCGGTCGCCGCGTAATCTCGTTGGAACGCCTCCCCCCCGGAGTGTCGCGACACGCGCAAACCCCGAAAACGATCGTATCGAGTAGGTGGCCGATGGTGACTCTTTGGTCGACTCGGTGCCATTTTGGACCTGGAACCGTGTTTTTTCTCTCACCTGCGCTCTCTCGAGTTCGCCAGCTCGCCTCGCAATAATGGGCCTCCTTCTCGGTGGGCCAGTTGCTGTTTCACGGAGTCACACGCACGATATGCGCCCCCGATATTTTTTCTCCGCATCCCCGACGACCGTTTCACACTGCGAGATCCGCCGATGGCCACGGACTCCCGGTAGGACAGGAGAAAAGCCGATTTCACGACAATGCCGAGGAACTGAGGAACGATTTCAACGAAGTCGAAGATCATTGTGGGCGAAGTAAGGGTAGGAAGGAGTCGAACCACCCAGGACGCCGGAGGGATGCTGGGCACAACAATGATTTAACGAAAGAGCGTTCGGAAGGTTCCTAGGAAATAGAGAAACCAAAGTTGGAGCGAGGAAGTCGTTGACTCACCCGAGATTCTCCCGTCCTCCGTCACTTTGTATTTATTGCTATTTATGCCCATTATTGTGCCGGTGCTCTTCGAAATTCTGCAACTACACCTTTCAATCGGGAGACGCGCGCGTGGTCGATGGTTATTCTTCGCGTATTTATGTTGTGTTATATGGATCGTGAGGAAGGATTCTGCCTTGTCGATGATGCACAGGGTAACAATGGCGAATATGGACCGGTCTCTGTATCGTTGATTTACGCGCTAATCGGGGTGGTCCATATTCACCAATTTTGACCTATACAAGGTGTTTGGGTCGTCGAATTCTACTGGTCGCTGGTATGTGAAGCTCCGCTGGTGTACGCGAGGGCAATACACGTGGGGATCGTTTTTCGGACTCCGGTTTCGTTTCGGTCGCAGCGAAGCGAACACAATTGCGTTCGGACTTTCGCGCGGACATCGGGAACCAAAATAGAGGCGGAGTGTCGGTTTCCGCTTTCACGTTCAATGCGTTTCCCATGAGTCGCACGATGCGGGCAAATGCTCGGCGACCACACGGAGAGTCGGCGTCAATCGATCGGAATTTAATTGATCAATTGCAAACCGCAATGTCACTAGCTCCGGGGGAGGAGCTCAAGATCTCAGTTGCAAAGAGAAATTTCGTTACAGAAATCTTGGTGAACTTTGGAACGTCGACTTGTGAATGTAAAATACATCAAATATTTACGTTAATATTTTGAGATCAAAATTGGGAAATATATTTTTTGAGATAAAGTCCAACGTCACAAATATAATAAATTTGGCATCGCGGGATTAAAGGCATGAAATAGTAAACTGCCTTTATTCTATGTGTCGGTGACTTGAGATAAATAGTCCAACGTTACGAATACGATACATTCGGCATCGAAGGGTTAAAGTCATGAAATGGCAAGCTGCCCTTGTTCAATGAATCGATGATTGGGAATCCTTGCGGAAAAAAAAAGAACTTGGCTGCTTCAAAAATAAACTACTTTACAAAAATGTTGGTAAACTTTAGAATATCGACACACAAATGTAAAATACGTGAAATATTTATGTAAATATTCTTAGGTCAAAATTGAGAAAGATATATTTTGAGATAAATAGTTCAACGTCACAAATACGATAAATTCTGCATGGAAGGGTTAAAGTAAAGAAACCGTAAACTGTCCTTGTTCGATGTGTCAATGACTGAGATACCTTGGCAAAAAAAGAAAGAAATTGGCTGCTGCATTCTTCGGATGGATACTTGTTCAGGAAGAAGAAGAAGGAGACAAGGCCCATCGTAGTTGCTTCTGCGGGGTCCGATGGGTCAGTGCAGCCTACAGCGAGCTCGATGCCTCCGCGAGACCGTAAATCATCGAAGGGCCAAGGAAAATCCAGCAAACCACACTACCGGGCCGTAAAGTTTTACGGTGTTTGGCCCTTAAAGGTCGACTCGGCACGGGGGTTTCTTCGGCATGTATATATTGCTACATGCCGTAGCAGCGCATGGCGTACGGATCGTCGCTCCCGCGTGGGCCCGTCTCCTCCGATGTACTAGTCCCATCACGGTCGTATAAATCTTTACGGAAGTGAAACTCCCGAACCGACTGTTCCCCCGCACCGTTCGGGCCCGTCCGGCACAGCCGATCAGTGTTTCAACAATATCGGTCGACTCGGCTATTGTCCGAATGTCCCGGCTCGTCGGGGCCGCGATCGAAACGCTCCGACTCGCACAACCCCAACCGATGTTGAAACTCGAGGGACCACCGAACGTGATATACGAGCTTATTAAGAGGCATGATTTACGGTGGTCCCGTAAGTGCACTCGCCCGATGACGGAAACGACCGCGAGGACAAGCAAAAAAAGGAAAAAAAAAAGACGAGAAGTTAAAATCGCAACCTTCTCACGGAGCTTTTACCGTCTTCTCGACTTCGATTTTTTTCCGATCCGTCGAAGGGTCAACGAAAAAAAGGAAAAGAAAGAAATCGCGCGAAGAAATGTCCGAAGATTTTTTTAAGACACAAAAATTCATCTCGCTCGATTTTACCTTCGGGTCGTTTTTCCGAAAAGCATTTTTCATTCCTGCGTTTCTCCGAACGAGTCCGGCCTCTCCTCTCCTTATCCTTCTTTCGCCTCACCTTCGACCACGTGCGTTATAACAAACGATTAGAATCCTTTTGTGAATGATTGCTAGAATTTAGTTAACTCCGATGGGCTCTCTTATTCCCTTTTTGAAGCTGCGATGCAAGAGGATGGAGGGCTGTGGAGTCGATTTTTTTCTTTTTTGCGTGTCATCGTTCGATCGTTAAGGAGAAATCGATTTTCCTCTTCGAGAATCCTCTTGGAAAGATCGATCGAACGAGCGTTTGGGCCTTTCGTTCACGCCCCCGTTCCACCAAAAAATGACCCCGACTTTCGATGATTTTGCGCTGGGATAAACGCGACTTCGTCTCATTCAATCACCTTCATCCTCTGCGGAAATCGAATACAGTAAATTTTTTATCTTGCGTCAATTTTAAAAATTCGCGTTTCCCATCGCTACTGCAAAGCTTTCTGGCTCCGTCAGGCCGGTGTGAACGAGAGATAGTGGGTAACATCGCGAGATGAGAAAACATGGCGCAGCACGAGGAAGAGCCGTCCGTACATCAAGCTGCCGATCGTAAACTCCAAGGCGGAGTATATAATAAGTGAAGTAGGTAGTAACGATCACGAGTGGCTGCGCATTGGCGCTGTCGACAGGATACCACGAGGCTTCGCTGTATGCAAACATGAATCTTGGGGTAATATTTCTGCTGAGATATCGCAGCTATTACCATTTTGTGTCGTACGAAAAAAAAAAATATCCTATCCAAATCCGGAAGTAGTAAAACTGATCTAAGAGACAAATTCCGATGACCTGAGATGCGAAGTGAATTTACGAAGTGAATTTGCGGAGGATGAGGGGAAATCTTCACAACCCCATATGTTGTACGGTGTATTGCAGTTTCCTTGAGTACGGTCAAGCGTGGCAAAACGGGACACCTGAAGTTTTATCGTCCCGGTAAATTTTTTCGAATTTTTCTAAGTTCAAAAAAAAATCGTTTTGAGTTCCGTTTTGCCCGACGCTCCCCCGTGTTTTTACACCAACGGGCTGCCCTTCTCGTCTCTATCTTCATCTTCCTTTATCCATTGAAAATGTTTGGACCGCGCGCTTTTGGCCCAAAAAAAATATATATATATATACATATATATATAGACACGAATCCCACACATCGGACTCGTCGCACCGCGGGATACGGCGAACGACATGTGTTCCTCCGATGCTTTCTACTCTTTTTCTCTATTTCTTCTTTCTTTTCCATTTTTTTTCTCCCCACCCCTTGCCGGACTTCGCGCCCCTTCGTTCCGCGCTGCAAGCCTAACGTTTTCTTCACTCCTTGTCTCCAAACTTCCACTGAACATTTTCTTTCGACACCTACCGCATTATTTCACGGTCTTTGCTGACGAGAATTGGCCACCTTCAAGCTCGACGGGGGGGTTGTCGAGGGCGAATCGTACCAGTCGATGAAACACTGGTAGAACCACCCTCGCCAGACGGAATCCATTTCTCTCATTCGAAACTCGAGCACGGTCGATATCATTTTCGAAAGAATATATGTCTATTGTGTTAGAAAAAAGGGGGCTTGGAGCGTTACGAATTAAGGGGATGTATCTCACTTCCGAAAGTGGCACGTGTTTGAAAAATTGCTGTCTCACAAATTTAACACCTTTTTTTTTAGTGAAGCGCCGCGAAGTACTCTTCTACTTCGCCGCTCGATCCAAATTTTGCCCTACCTTGGTACAATTTTTTGGAGGGTTACGTGAGGCCCTGGTGATATTTGGGAAAAAACCTCACAAGATTTCGAGAAGGTCCTTAGGCAATGCCAAAATTAAAATTGTAGCGTTTTAGCGCGAAAATAACAATTTTAGTTTTTTTAGTGAAAACAAAAATTTAGCGTTTTAGCAGAAAAACTAAAATTCTGGCGTTTAGCGTTAGCGCAACACGGAGAAAAGAAATTGTTGGGACGACAAGAATTTTTTTACCATACCTCATTTACCTGGTTAACATAGGGGCAACAGAATATTTTGTTGTGGCAGCAAATATTTTGCCATAGCAACCAAATATTTTTTCTGCCACAACAATAAATTATTAACGATCTACACTTTGTTAGAGAAACAGAACTATTTTTCTCCGTGCACAATAAAAAATGTTGCGTTCAAAAAAAAAAAAAAAATGTCTTTAGTGTTTTACCACAAAAAATTGTATCGTTTAACATGTAATTTCAATCCGGAAAACCGAGTCGAACGAGGCAAAGAAAGTCAACAGCGACGATTCTTGCGCACAGCCCTGGAATGCACTCGATGCATTAATTAATGCAACTTTCCACCCAGCTCAATTTTCCACGGTATTACCTGCGCGCGAGATTTATCTCCCTCGTGCCGGAGGGATGGAGCGTTGGAGATAAATCCTCGGGGTTATTAATACGAGATCGGTAGCGTGGCGCAGTGACAATGACGGAGAGTCGGTGATACATGCGCGGCGCAGAATGCATAACATTACGGACATACGGAACACATAAATGGTCGAATGGACCATCGGGAAAGACGGGGGGCTGACTCGAACCCTGAAATCCCGTTCTCCACGGCATTGAGTAAACATGACATTAGTTCCCGGACCGGCAGAGGGGTTAAAGGAAGCTGCTCGTCCCACCCCATCGGTCTATCTTCTTACCTCTCTCCCTCTCGATTGTGTACCTATATACCGGCGATAACAAATGCGCGGCGATATAAAATAATAAGCCTATTAGTCACGGGGTCACGCGGGTGCTACGTGCTTGGTATAAAGGCAGGAGCAGCGGGGGCATCGAGCACGAGCCCCTGAACTCGTACCGGCATAGAAGAGGACGAACAAGAATAAAAAAGGTGGAAAGAAGGAAGAAGAAGATTGAAGAAGACTATGAGTGTGTGTGTGCACATATATATATATATATACTCTATGTATATATATACGTATATATGTATCCACCCCGGCAGCTACAGCATCACCGATGGTCCCACAGCATTCAACCTCTGCCGGGATTTATGATACGTCCGCTCATTCATAAAAATATTATTCAAATTTAGAACGTCTAGACGTGGCGCGTTGTGGACCATCCCGAGAGGATAGAGCCAACGTGGCAAGGTGCTGCAAAAAAAGAGTTCCCGATCCCGGACCGGGACCCGACCCGCTCGCTGCCCGCGTCCCCGCGCATTGACAGCTTCGTTTTGCCGGTTCATTGATAAAGAATTTTATATCTCGCTCACCCTGAGATCCGGCGCCTCGTCTAGTTTTTGTATCGGGGTTATTGATCATTTTTTTATTTCATTTTGAAAATATTTTTATGTGGCAAGCAACTTCAAGTCTTATTTTACGGATGATTTTACAATTTTTTGTACTAAACGTACTTGTAATTGGTAAAACAAATATATCAAATATTTCGTTTAAATTTAATTCATAATTTTTGTTTATGTTTAAGTTAGCAAATTGGTAGCGAAAACATAATGAAAAATATGTAAAGAAAAGAAGCTTGGGAGAATTTGTGGATAAGTAACGTTTGTCAAGCGTACAATTATTTATTTATCGCGCACAAAAAAAAATCGCAGTGCATATAAATTTCAAAAAAGATGCATACAAGTTGCATCGTTTTTTAGAGTCGATTTTGCTATTATTTTTGTTTTTCAAGATCCCGCCTCGTTGATCCATTAAGTTAAACGGGGAAGTAAACGAGGCTGCGCGAAAGGCGAAACGAGCTGCGCACATTCTCGTATAAGCTCGTCGACGCGACTCGTTGGAGAAGATGTCGCATAAAGTGCGTGACGAGTGCGAATGGTGAAACGTATATATCCACACAGATATATAAATTTTTTTTTCATATTGAAAATTAGTCGCGTCGACCGTCCCGAAGGAATGTAACGAGACCGGCGCTAGATTTCTGCTCTGTAAAATGGTCCGTCGTTTTGGTTGGCTTTTTATTCCCGTCTCAATATTCGATCGAGCTCTTCGGACCGGCGATATCGGATGCGCAAGGTTTAGTCACGCCTCCGGTCGCCGAGGTGCTGGACATGAGGGAACCTGGAGCAGAACGAGGGGACAAAAGTTATTGGCATCTCCTTTACGACATCGAATTCATATACCGACATTCTTGCCAACGCCGCGCTCGGCTTTATATACATAACTATATACACATTTATTATCCATAACTATATGTATATATTTATTATAGGGTAAGTCAGGGTGATATGGCCACGCGGGTGATACGGTCACCCATAAAATCTTTTAACGTAACAAACGAATGGCGCTGCCGTTTGCACAGTTTTCAGTATATGTGAATACAATATGATTGCACCAAAAATTATGAGATTGTATGTGCGAGGGTCAGTACGATATGCCGGGTGATATCACCCGTAGGCCATATCACCCGTAGATTTCATGTGATGTGGTCTATCGGAAATATTTGTACAGAGTTGCACTTAAATCACGCATCGGAAACATCGAAAGTTCTGAATGAATTACTTTAGTTCGATGTGCCAGGACTTCGTTACGAAAAAATTTTAAAGGTTCTTTTAACGTTAAAACTCCGATTTGAATTGTTTACAAAGTCATGGCCATGTTACCTCGACTTAGCCTACATGACTATATATATATTTATTATACATATTTATATATATTATAACTACTACTACGAGTTCTATATACATGTATATACATAGCTGCACCGAGCTTTATATATATTTCACTCTTATAATTTATGCATCGCCGAGATACACACGATTATTTCGCGAGATAGTGCATCTATATATGAGTGCGTGCGTTTTGCGTGGGACGTGAAAATTATGAACTGCCGTACAGCCGGAGACAAAAATATATATTGTCTCCGATCCCTCGGTATTTCGCACGGCGCCACTGGCTGCATACGCGTGAGAGAAATTATGAACTTTTTGCACTCGACGTTTCTCGCCGTACCCCCCTCTCCCCCCTCTCCTTTTTTTATACAGCTTATATTCGCGTATTTTCTTCTGTGCCGGGACCCTCGAGAGCCCCGCGTACAAAAAACACACGTCGTTCCTGCTGCTGTTCCTCCTGTCGCCCACGCTTACATCTTGATTCTCGCGGGGCCATTCTGGAATCGTAAATAATTCTCACATTCGTGGAACCTTTTGTCGTGGGTTCCCTTGTCCTCGAGCCTCATCCTCCTCCTCATTTCTCTCTCGTTTTGCTTATGGGCCGAAAATTTGATAGCCGGCGCGGGACGCCGCTGCATCGTCACACACATTTCTTGGCCACAATAATCGCCCACGATATTTTTTTCTTTCTCGATATTTTTTTTTGTCGTAACTAAAAAAAATTGCAGGATCGACGGAAATAAAAATTGTGGACCTTTGTCGAAATAAATAATAAATAATAAATAATAAATAATAAATAATAAATAATAAATAATAAATAATAAATAATAAATAATAAATAATAAATAATAAATAATAAATAATAAATAATAAATAATAAATAATAAATAATAAATAATAAATAATAAATAATAAATAATAAATAATAAATAATAAATAATAAATAATAAACAACAAATAATAAATAAATGGGCTTTTAAAGAAATCTTTGTTAAATGTGCGAATGCTTTTTAGTGTGTACTTTTCGTCACACGCCGTTTGTCATTCATCGGCGACGCTCACGCAAATTCACGGTAACCCTCGTCGTTAAAAAATTTATTACGCGCGATAATGTTGCTTAAAAACGTTTAATCGGACCCTCCGAAAAATCTCCGCCCCTCCATAAGTTCATCCCCCCGGCCGGTCCATGCGTGCGCAACGGTCTCGCGTCTCTCGCTTCGGCCGCGACGTGTAATCCCCGTATCGCGCACCGCTCGCGCCGAGAGTCCCGTCCACACACGTGTGGCCGAGCAGCCGACGATACCGAGATTAAACAAGTCCCGCTGTGCCCTCGTAATCCGCCAAATTCGTGTTCGGGGATTACAGCATCAGTCCGGAGAGGATAACACGATCGGTGTGCGGGATCGCAGTGTCTCCATCTAATCGACGTCCCTTTAATCTCTCAATTAGAACGAGAACTCTGACAATTTTTATCCCCAACGGTCCGATCTTCCTTCGATTTACATCTTCACCTGTCCTCAGTGCGACCATTTTTTATTTTTATTTTTTCGAACGCTACACCGTCAGCTTCGAACAGAAGCTCAAAGCCAGTCGCACACATGTCTTTTTTCTCTCCTCATCGTTTACCCCCCCCCCTTCGCATCCCCCCTTTTATATTATTCGTTCTTTCATTATAGTTTTTTTTTTTTTTTTTTTTTTTTTCTCAATCGTCGAGAGAGCTCGTACACGAGTCGGCGCGCGCGCGCGCGACCGCGTGCTTTTCTTGGTTTGCTCGGTTTGCTCGCGATACGGGGGGTACCGTATTTGCACGTGGGGGGTACAACGTCCGACATACGGAGGAACATAGGAGACGGTGGCCCACATACACCTAAGCGGTGTCAGTTATGGAAGCGCGCGTCCCGATGCCTCGTGGGTCTTGTGCGGGATACCCCCGTTGGCCCCTGGATAAAAGCGAGATGGGGGGTCCTCGCGGGGCAGCAGCGGCAGCGACTCCCTTTACTCTCCTCTTGCACTGCCTCTGTCGTCGTCGACGCTGATTCTGCTGCCGCTGCTGCTCGCTGCCTCCGGCCTTCCATTACCCCGCGACGATCTCTCGCTGCGAGGCGAACAGCTCGTCGACGCAAACACGAGTGCCAAATGCGTAATGATCGCTAAACGAGAGCCCGATGACGCCCCGTCGGCGAACCCGGCCGATGGACCAACGACCGTGACCCGCGAACGTCGTCGCAACTGAAACTTACGAACGCCGAGGCGGTTCGCATTATCGGGCGGGAAGTTTTTCCTATTGCCTGTTTGTCGATTCACTGCATCGTTATATGGTTTTTCGTTTTTTTTATTTTCTATTTGGGTTCGTTTTGAAAATTAACCTGAAAAATATTTCGCTTGCGGGCTTCTGGATGAAATGATGGGGTGGGAGTAATATGAAAGACGGATGAGTTATCGGCAGGGGAAACGTACGGGGTTTAAGCGACGAGCGACAGAAACGAGATTTTTGGTCCACCTATTTTTAGATAAAATAAATTTTTTGGTGTTCTGGATCAGCCGTTTATCCGCTTCCCGACGGAATTACGGAAAATCCCAGGTGTCCATCGTGTTTGACGGGAAAATATACACAAGACAGTGCACTCACCGGAGTTCGAGGAACATCTTTTCGGGTAGTTGAGTGGCATCGAAAAACATCAAAAAAATGTTTTAATCAAAGTTTTAATCAAAGTATCCCAAAAATCTTCGCGACTACAAATCTCCCCCTATTTTTTATGGACCTAAAAATATCTGCATGAGACTACATTTCATGAAGTTGTAACGGCTCTGTTTTGCATCGCACAAACTTCGCTCGGGGAAGTTCACTTGGACAATAAAATTCTACAAGTGAACTTTTTTTTTTTCTACAGCAGTGCCTTGACAGAGACTTGTCAAAGTTGAAATGTGATGTCATGTCCACATCTCCAAGGTCATTATTTTTTCGCCACAAACACAAATCTGATGTCGAAATCGACCCAAAGTCAAGCTCCGAAGCTCCAATCACCCAAAAACAAAATCCCTCTTGATTTCCAGTTTCTGGCACAAGTTTAACCCGAGCAGTTTCATTCATCAGCCTAAACCAATCGTCGACCGATAGTTTCGATCGTGCCAGTTTTTCCACTCTCTGACTTCGGTGCAGTCAAAAAGCAGAGTGACGACGAGCACGGGGTTCCCGTCAGCTGAAGCGGCGGTGCGATCCGACGTCAAGCTGGCAATCGCCGTCGCGAATTTTCCGTCTGATCGATGACGACGGAAAGGGGGAGAAAAATGGTGAACGCGGTCCGTTGAACGCGCATGCACCAGGTGCGTTATCCCCGGGGCAGTTGTTTGCGAGGATCGGCGGGCCCGAGAGAGCCGGTCGACATTCCGGCCTAAAAAAAAAGTCGAGTGTAGAGTCGCGGCAACGAGAGCCGATCGAAAATTACAGAGTAGACGCGAAGCAGAGCGGAGACCGGACAGTTAGAGAACGCTGGTAGCGCGACGATGCCTCCCAGGGCGAGAGGGCTATTCAGTACGCGAAAAACCCGGGAGGCCTCCGAGTCGACAATGCCAACCCCCCCGCGGCACCGACGACCGATCACCCGGGGGGTCCCTTTTGCCCCCACTGACGAATTCGCGCTCTCCGAGCTCTCCCGGCAACGTGTGTGCCCACCCTTTTCATTTCTCATCTCGTGGCACTCTTTTCGATTCCCTTTCATCCCCTCTTCTCCTCCGCGTATGCGCGATCCGCGGACGCGTATAAATACACGAACGAGCGCTCTCGCGTGCGTGAGCGCCTTCATCGGACGAGTTCACGAGCGCGTTACCGTGGCCGTGTACCTGGACGTGAAATTTGCCTGTGGTCCTTTTCACAATGTTCTTCGCAGTGGCTCGAACAAACCGGGGAGGCAAGCTGATGCTCGATTTGGCGGGCAGTTTTGTCCACACGTCCGACGACAGCCCGACTGTGAGCAACACGTGTGCCAGGCACCCCCTCGACGACCGCACTCTGTGGTCCCGGATATCAACGATCTCTCTCCTCAAGAATGCCGAAGAGACTCGGAAGCGGCGTTCCGATTACTCACAGGGGACGATGGAGTTAAACGGGAAAGACAAGAATTATTCCCGGGATCTGAGGAAAATTGCGGTGGGGCAAAATGGTCCACCTTTGTCCAGCTCACCGTCGCCGGGAGAACTGATATTTTTTTGTTCACCCCTTTGGTCCCAGCATGCCAAGAGTTCCCATTTTTTCTCAGCCGCTTCCAGTGGTCCAGCGAATTTTTCGAAAAAAATCTCCGCTACCCCATTTCGTCCGGACTTCCCTAGGTCCGGAGAAGTGGTGAATATGGTCCGTTCGGCGCTGATTGGTGTGGGCCGTATTCCCCACTTCAACCCAACGATAATTAAACCACGACCACAATTTCTTGTTTCCCGTCTCTACCGCATTGTAATCGAATTAATCGGAGTGGTGAGCCGATCTCATCGAATACCTATTGAAATGACGAAGTCAAAGAGCTTTTATTTTTGTTTTATTAATCTCTATTGAATGGCGGCGCGTTTGTGTCTCTCATTAGTCGGAGATTCGGACGATTATACGAGTCCCAAAATCTTCCCATCAACAGCATCGATCCGGGGATACCGGGTCCTCCGGACGAAGTCGACCCTCTCCTGTAGCTGAGGATGACGGGAGTCGATCAACTTTACCGTGCGTCCAAGATGGACCAGCGAGGATGGCTCGCGTGGACCACCTTCCTCGTTGCCGGTCCCGATCATGGCTCTCGCGGAGTTTCGCCTTCCCGGGTCCGGTAACGCTGCGACGGTATAACCGTACGTATACCATCGTATCGAGAATGAGAAGAGAGACGAGGAGAGCCGAGACTTCGGTCGGCCGCAACGAGAGAACCGCCGCACGGGGGCGTATATCATTGTATCGGGGCATTGTGCTCGATGAGAAGGAGCAGATGAGAGTTTCGACGCTTTCTCGTCTCGGAGACTCATCGGCTTTTAGTCATTGTGCTCATTCGCCGCACTATAATATATATGTATATATGTATACTTGTATGTATACGTATATGTGTATTTATAAATACCCTTTCGGTCTCTGAGGCCCTTGCAGCACGGCTCTCTTGATCCATCTCGAGCTCACCCGCTCAACGGAATCGTCTGGATCTATTTTTTTTTTTTTTATCGACGATCGATCGAGAAACGAAATCATAATTCGATCATTGTTACTGATAATTGTTACCGAGACTCCATTGATCATTGATATTTTTCATTTTTTTTTTTTTTTTGCTACTCAAGATTTCGACACTGGAGCACTGTGCGAGAAGATAGAGGTGGAGTGGGGGAATACGGACCACACCGATTAGAACGCGGATCAATGATGTATAGACCGAGCCATATTCACCAATTTTTGTCTGTAGAGGATTTCGTTAATTTTTTTTTTTTTTGCAACCCAAGATTTCGGCGCTGGAGCACTGTGCGAAAAGATAGAGGTGAAAGTGGCGGAATATGGACCACCCCGACTGGCACACGGATCAATAATGTACGGACCGGGCCATATTCACCCATTTTGGTCTGTAGAGGATTTTTTAATATTTTTTCCGACCCATAATTTCGATACTGGGGCACCGTGCAAGAAGATAGAGGTGAAAGTGGGGGAATATGGAGCACCCCGATTGGCCGCGGATCAGTGATGTACAGACCGGGCCATATTCACCCGCTTTGGTCTGTAGAGGATTTTCTTTAACCCTTTCGATGTTACAATGCATTGTTGACTAGCGACAGTTACAAAACGTTAGGATCTCGAATAAGTCGAGCGTCAAGAAGGGAGTGAAAAAAAAAGAAAAAAAAAAAAGAATGGAAAACCGACATGTGAAGTGGAGCGCGTGCAGCAACGCGTGCTAAGATGTTGAAGCACCGACAAACATCTGGCGCGACGCCCTCGAGATCCGAGCGAGCCAGAGGAAACTGCAAAATTTTGTTGGGGAGAGGGACATACACACACGTACACGGGGAGAGCTCGCGGGAGTCGAGTGGCAAACTCGAGGACGACGATGAGTGCACTTGGACGCGAGCCGCACCGAAATAAAGAGATGCAAGAGGCGTAAAAGGTTTCCACCTTTTTGAGCTTTCGTTATTTTCGGATCGGTCCCGGCGATGTTATACGGTACCGAGGCACAAGTGTTCAATTTTTCCGGTCGAGTTGATCCCTTTGACGACGGACGCCTAATAATGAATAAAAGTTGTCATTCATGTAAGAGTCGATTTTTTTCAATGAGGCGAATCAATTTTTTGATGCGGGAGAAGTCGGACTAAAACCACCCAGGCTGATTTAAAATGATCGAGCAACGGTGTCAATGTTGGTCTTGACTTACACTATCGAAAAAAATTTCATCGTTTTGTATTTGTTTTTCTTGAGTTATCGTTCATTAATCACTGATCTAGTCGTGTTATCTAGTCATGTTATTGTAATAGAATATAAAATACCCGAGAATATAAAACACCCGAGTTCGTTGGTCCACTACCAGCCCGCCCAATTTCCAAGTGTCTTTTCGATCGTCGATACTAGTTACTTACCAATGACTTTTCAGCGAAAAACGCTGGTATTTGCTAGTCATCATCTGTAAGTTTGTACCCATTCAAAATCTTTCGTCGAAACTTCATCTTGCAGCTGGGATATTATGTCTCTTCCTTGGTACAATGTCTAGACTCTCTACTGTATATTCAGTTACTTAATGAAACATTTCAATGATTTCTGTTAATTCAATCGATTTGAAGAAAACAAGTTTCGAACCATCCCGAACTCGATTCGAAAAGCTTTTCGTACATCGGAATCCCGCTCTAGTGCATGCGTGACTTCAGGATACCCCATCCTCCCATAAAAAATTCACGAACGTGTCGGTGTTCTGCCTTCTCCCTCGAATTCTTCTCATCATCATCTTTGCCGCGTGTCTGTCTCCAGGTTCATTATTATAGTTAAATACACAAAAAAATTGATGTGTGGCTGGAATTATCAGAGTGCGTTGGTCCAGTACCGGCCAGACCAACTTTCAATTGTTTTTTTCGATCGTCGACACTAGTTACTTGCCAATGACCGTAAGTTTGTACTTGTTCAATACCTTTCGTTGCTACAATACAATTCCTACGCTCTCAACGGTACATTTACTTAATAATTTTTTTAAAATTCAATCCTTTCCATTAATGCGGTTCGATAAAAAAAAAAAATCAAACCATCTGATTCTCAATTTGAAAAGATTCTCGTACATCGGAAGGCCGCTCTGATGCATACGTGCCCTCAGTATACCGAGTCCTCCCATAAAAAATTCCGAAGCGTGTCGGTGCCTCCTCCCTCGAATTCTTCTCGTCGTCACCTCTCTCGCGTGTCTGTCGACAAGATTATTATAATAGTTCAATATTTGAAAAAAATGGCTGGCTGTAATACCCAAGTGCGTTGGTCCAGTACCGGCCAGGTCGACTTTTACCGATACTAGTTACTTGCCAGGGACTTTTCGGCAAAAAACACTAGTGTTTGCAAAGGTCTCGAAAAAGTACAAAATTATGGATCAAGGCTAGATCCATAATTTTGTACTTTTTCAAGACCTTTCGTCTAAGCTTCTCCCTCGATACAATTTCTACGCTCTCTACTCTATAGTCAGTTATTAAATAAAACAAATTTTAATGGTTTCCATTAATTAGATCGATAAAAAAAAATGTTTCCAACCATCTCATACTCGATTCGAAAAAAGATTCTCGTACATCGGAAGCCCGCTCTCGCGCATACTCGTCCTCAGGATATCTGCCGTCCTCCCATCAAAAATTCACGAGAGTGTCGGTGTCCTGCCTCCTCCCTCGAATTCCTCTCGTCGTCGTCTCTCTCGCGTGTCTGTCGGCAAGTTTCGTGTCCACCAAGGAGAGAAACCGGGTGCTAAGTCACGCGCCGCCCGCGGCGAACGTTGTCATTGCAGTCCTCGCGGGCGTGCCTCCGGACGACTCGGCACGCACACCCTAAGAACAAGTAGTCGTTCACTTTTCTCTCGACAACAGCATCTCCTCGCGGAGATGCCTCTTCCTCTCCGACTCTCCCCCCCCCCCCCCCCCCCCCCCCACCCTGAATTTCTCGTTCGGTTACTCGTGACTCCACCCGGAGAAGCGACTCTCGGAAACTCGCCCCGGAGGTGAAAAACTCCAAAAAAGGCACATGACGTATATCTGGTTCTTAGCAATTAATTAGTAATTCATTACAACCTGCACGGTTTTATTTTATTTTTCTTATCGCTCCTTCGTCCGTAATTTCATCGTCATTCCGGCATTTTTGTTTCAATTTCCTGCTCGTTAATAAAACGACGATGGTACGTGTGCGTTTCTGCCGTCCCCGGAGGAAACGTCGAGCGCCGGAGGCACTTCCTCTACTGGATCCGAATGAAATTCCACACAGTCGTTCGACGGCTGCTCAGGCGGGGCGGTTTGAGGAGGGCGAAAGAGGAGAGACGCGCGTGCGTGCGCGGACCGCAGCGTCCGCGGCTCTTCGACTCCGCGTTCTCCGTCCCATCCCCGCGGTCCGGGACCGACCTGCGACTCGTCCAAGGTGGATGCGCAAGGTTCGAGAAAGAGTGCTCGGGAACTGTCGAGGTCGATTGTCCGGGTCCCGCCCAGCCGCGGTCTGACCAATCCCCGCAGAGGAGATCTCTCCGTCCCGCGAGCTTGCTGGATGCCGCGGCCGATGCCGCGTCTTCTTTTCTCCTCTTATTTTTATTTCGTTCGTAAGACAGACTCGATATCGCGGAAGGCAACCGAGCGCGGAGAGGCATTTTCTTGTCCCAACGCCATCTTTGATCGCGGTCGGACATTGTCGGACCGCTCGCCCGGCGATAAATATTTTATCGATTTCTTAATGAGGCAAAAATAACGCCATACTCGTTTCTACTATCGCGGGACCGGCGATTCTAAGAGATCCTGGGAGATTAGAAAAACCGGAGCTGGTAAGTCGAATCGCCGTGAAGACGAAGTCGGTGCAACACCATGCGCAGTTGGAGAGAGTTGCACATTTAAGGGACTCTTGTTCACCGAAGGTCCACAATTTTTTTCAATTCTTTTTCGTAACTTTGTTGCGAGGAAAATATTATCAATCTTTTTTGTCGAATATGTTTGTTGAATTCAGGCCTTTTTTGTTATGCATATGAGGAGCCAAGTGTCTGGCAAGTGCCCGACTTGGCAGTTATCTTCAAAATCTTTAGGTAGAAGCCCTGTAATAGAATTTCAAAGGTTTTGCGCGCTCTCACGTCAGATATACGTAGAGACGTGGAAATTGGCGAATTTGCTCTAATTCAAATTAGGAGGTGGGAGGCTTACGTGCACTCATACCGCCCGAGTAATCAGTGCTCTGGTTACTTCTCGCGCGGCGGTCGTAGTGACTAGTTCTTGAAAATGTCCTCTATTTGATATAATATTGAATAATTTGTCGAAATTGACATAACTCATCGTCGGGAACTTCGTCCATAAATCCTGGCTAGGATCATCAACAAGCTATTTTCAATGGCGAAATGGATCGACTCGGAAAATAAGATGAGTAAATCATTGTATGATTATTTTCGACGTGATATTGATGTAAATTATTATTTAAAACTAGTCGGCAAGCCTGTCTCACATTTACAGTAGATCCCGATTAACCGGGTTCGGATTAACCGGGAAGCGGATTAACCGTGCGTCTTCCGAGGTTTTCATTTTTTTAATGCTGGAGGCGAATCAACGTCACTGAGTACTATTCATGAAAAAAAAATGCAAAGCTTTACAATCCAGTTCACACTATTTTAGAATTAAGTGCAAGTTGTACCAACTAACATTTCAACTAATCAAAATAAAGTAGTATCATTAGCCATTATTGACTTATATGTATTCGCTGTCTAGTTCGGATTAACCGGGATTTCGATTATCCGGGGACTCTTCGGTCCCGAGCATACCGGTTAATCGGGATTCTACTGTATAGAGAAGTTTGTTTAATATCATACTACGTTTATTGCTAATATTAGATTTTGTTTGTGGCCATATACACCCGATTTTTAAAAATCTATACATGTATTTATATTTTTCTTAAACTCTTGTTGTGGTTTCACTTCTTGGGCAATTAGAAGAAACAATTACAGCCGGCCATATATATAGATGTATCTATAGCTTTTGTTCATATATCTACTAAAATGCCCTATTTCATCCATTTTAATATTCCTCTCATTGGTATGATGATTCTTATGTTTATGGTCATTTCTATAATTCAATGGTCCCTAATTTTTGAAATTCGATGTGTTTTTAATTTATCACACAATTAATTATCGCATTAAACGTTTCTCAAATTAAAATAATTTGTTTTCATCATATCAAGTAAAATCATTATAGCCTATAACAGTATACATTATAGCCTATAACTATCTACAACATGCAATTTCATTTCATTTCACAAAAAAAATAAAATAAGTGAGCCAATAGTTCTTTTCATCTTTCTACAACCCGCCAGTTTCTTTGCAATTCGACTTGTATATGCATGCCTCTGTAGAAGCGCATAAAAAATCTACCCCATTCAACGGTAGGACCGTTTTTCTTTGCACCGAATTGTTAGCAAATTTTTTTGAATTCAGTTTTTTTTATCAATGAGTTAATAATTCTTTTCATCTGTCAACACTCCGCCAGTTTCTTTGCAATCTGACTTTTATATGCACGCTGAGAGAAACATCGGGGATGGAGCAAACACACATGAGAGGTTGACCCAACCAAATATGGTTGACTCAATGACAATTTAGGTGGCTTAACCACCGAGACGTTGAGTTAACAACATAAGGTTCTCTCAACCTCTCCGTGAGATTAAATACGGCGAAACTCATGATAAACTTGAATCAATAGATCTCATCGAGGCTGAGCCAACCTTAGTGAGATTGATTGATTCAAATTGGGGCTGGCTCAACCTCAATGCGGTCGATTGGTTCAAGTTCGCTATCAGTTTCGCCATATTTAACCTTACCGAGAGGTTGAGTCAAACTTATGTCGTTAACCCAACCTCTCGGTGGTTGAGCCTACTTAATCGTCATTGAGCCAACAATATTTCGTTGCCTCAAGCGCTCATGTATGTTCGCTCCATGCCCGTTTTTTCTCTCAGTGCATGCCTCTGTAGAAGCCCACAACAGATCTACCCCATTCAACGGTGGGCCAGTTTTTCGTTGCATCAAATTGTTGACAAATTTTTGGAATTAAATTTTTTTAATATATGAGGCAATTATTCTGTGCATGTTTCCTCATTCCGCTAGTTTCTTTGCGATCCGACTTTAATATGCATGGCTTTGTAGAAATCTATAACAGATCTACCCCATTCAACTGTAGACCAGTTTTTCTTTGCACCAAATCGTTAGCAAATTTTTTGAATTTAACGCTTTTAACAAATGAGTCAATAATTCTTTTCATCATTCCACACTCCGCCAGTTTCTTTGCAATCCGACTTTTACATGTGATGCCTCCGCAGAATTCATACGGTGAGAATTAAATGAGGACTCAACAATCTCGGCGTTCGTCGTCAACGTCTTTTTCCCATTCATCAGTTCCATCCATCGCCTCCTCCTCCCGGCGTACGAATCAGTCGGAGTCAGCGAAACGCGTTGGTCCGCTCGCCATCCCCGTAACGAACTCCCATTATTGTTACGTGCATTGGCTCGCACAATCGCATCTCGGGGGTCTCTACAACTGTCCGCGGAGTCTCGTACGAGTCGACTAATGGAGTCTCGACGTGCGGAAAGGTACAAAAGCCTTCAATAATGAGAGCAAGTGGAACGGGACCGGCCGAGAGAGAAAACCATGTCTTTAGCCCCGAATGACTCCGATCCGACTTCGGCGAGGGCAAAACCTGATCGTGAGAAAAATCTTTCTCTCTTCGCGGAGCCATATAATTTTCGACTTCCTGTTCTCATAAAATGCGCGACGAGAGAATGAGAGAGAGCAATTCGCGTAACAATGAGATATATTTGCTCTCGGTGAGATCGGACAGGGGCAACGCCTCCCCCTTCGGCTCCGAGGGGTGCCCACCAGCGGACCTTCGCGCCGCAGCCCTACCTCCCCCTTTCTTCCTTCCGTTTCTTCCGTTTCTTCGGGCGCTCCACCTGGAGCGCGGTAACCTGATGCCGCCATTGTCGCAGGTGCCTATTTGTTCGGGGGGGCTCTTAAGCGTCGACAGGAACAATGAACGCTCGAGAGAGAGTCAAACGCGAACACATCCACCCGACCGGTAGACTTCATCGGGACTCTCTTTTTTTCTTTTTCTTTTTTTTTATATTTATTATTTCTTGCCCGACTCTCGCTTTGTATGGATCAAAGTCAACGATTTTACGCCTCGGGAATCTCAACGACTGTTTTCCCCTCTACAACGTACTCGGGCCAGAGCACGTGCGCTCGAGTGCGGAGCCGGAAGACTACCGTCGTTTTGAATCGGGCTCTCGCTCCGTGTCGGTTAAGTCGAACGACGATGAAACTGTCCGCAATTATTTTCCTCTTCATTTTAATGTTTTTATTATTTCTTTTTCATTCTAACAATAATTTATTTTTTCGCTGAAGGACTTAGGTCGATGGCCAATTGGCAATGTATATATGTGTTCTCACGTCAATGTACGTTATGTCATGCTGTGTTCAAAAAATTTTACCATCTGGCATGTTGCCAATAAATCCACTATTCCTACTACCACTAATTATATTTACTGCAAAAATGATTCATTTTTTTTTATTCCAACAATGATTTCTTTTCAAATTTGCCGAAATTGTCAAGTTCGGAGGAAAATAATTGTCGTCGTTTGCGAACAAGAAATGTTTCGTTAAGTGTCCAAATTCCTTTTTTTACCGCATAGATGAAGGGGTTGATATGCTCTGGAGTGTTGAATTCAGTGGGGACGAAAAATTTGTCAAACTGTCCTTATCGTTGTTATTGATAGGAGTTTACACTACATCCGAGCGACCGGCATATCGGAGGCGCGACGATATACTTGTCAAGGCGTGGTGCAGGCCCGGTCCGTATCCGGACGGGGGGAGACTCTCTCGAACCCCTCTGGGACACAGCTTCCTCGCCATGGGACATCGTGCTCCGTACGCCTCGGGGTGCAAAACCGAGCATGGGCCACCGTGCCTAATAACTTCGTATTAGCATTGTCGCGGCTCTTCTCAAAGGAACATATATATCCTGGCTTCCCGCTCGACGGTTGTCCTACCAGCGTCTCGCGTGCCCTTACCAGCGCGCTATTGCCTTTCAGATGCATTTCTCTTTCGCAAAGTTAAGAGGCAATTTGTTGTCAAGTCTAAAAAAAATTTGTAAGAGAAATTGGAGCATTACATCGGCTCTGATGAGGACCGGAAGAGGTCCGGCTAGGCACTGGCCGGGCTCTGGCCAGGCCCCGATGTAACACTGAAATTTCTACCCAGGAGGCTGATTTTACACAATTGCAACACTGACCACAAGAGTCTGACTTATCACGCACTTCGTGACAAAACGATGGAGGCTAATTCCATCGTTTTAATTGGTCCAGAAATTTTCTAGGACGATTTATAAATTAGGTCGTCGTTCACGTAAAAATGTATTTTTTTCTTTCTTCTTTTGCAATAATTTTGAAGCGTGAAACGCTGATATTTGCTAGACAATGCACCAAAGTTTTTACACTGAGAGAAGGATCTCGAAAAAACTCGCATGTCATTTGGTAAATTTAACCAGGCAACATCGTACACCAGCGCCACTGCTAGCGATATGTGAAATTTTCATAGGGGCCATAGCAATTTTTACCCAACTCATATGACAATTTTTTTCCAGAAGATGAGTTGGCAAAATTTTGCGCATCGAGCTAAAAAATTTGTGGATAAAACTAAGAATTTCGAGGATCAAAACCGAGAATTTCGTCGATGAAATTTTTGTATGCATGTATACATAAAAAAAATTGATCGACATATTATGCCGGCATAGTCTACAAGCCTAAAACCAACGGTTCGCGATCGCGACGCCACCGATTATTATATTTTCTAGTAAAAAGAACTTACATTCTAGCGCAAATTCCGGGACATTCGAGCAATATCCGCGATAGCGAAAATTACCATATTTTCTAGCAAAATGCGTTAAGTTTAATACGAATGTTTGCCAGGATGTCGCTGTAGTTCACATATACTTGAAAGTTCCGTCGGTTTTTACCAGATTTATAGTAATTTCCATCCGATTCTTCTCTCAGTGTACCTATTTAAGACATTTGTTGCCGAAACTTAAGTTTGCATCTTCGCCCACTCCCCGTTGATACTGCGAGTACCTCCTGAGGGAGGGCGGTGAGGGCGTTTTTCCTTCACGGTATGAAAAATTTAGTAGCGAGAAAAATCCATTAGCGATTGGTCCTGGGGGAATTCTCCTCGCTCGGACAAACTTTCCATATTGTCGGGCATCTGTAAGAATCAATAATGAATATTATTTATTTTTTCTTTTATTACGAAGTAGCTTGTCGTCGCGCGAGAAATAGGAGTGGTTCGAGTCCCAGCGAGTAAAAGTCCGCTATTAGGTCCTCCGGGATAAACTACGACCGTAAGGAGGTTCCATCTCCGTGCGATTCGTTCTGCGTACTCCGGGAGATCGTGCTTTGGCAAAATTTTTGAGATATTCAGAAATTCCACGGTTCGTCTCTCTAATTATATTCTTGACCGGGAGAAAATTTGGGAAGCAGGTACCTGCTGCCGCAACCGGAGGGGGCTAAACTTCTTCTTCTCTTATTTCCATAACCCCAGCAGCGATGATTTATGAACTTCTCTTGCGAGAACTCTGTTTCGCCCCTTTTTCCACCGGTGAAAACGATTCTTCGACAAATTTAATGTATCTTCTCAAATTCACGAAGAATGCGCCATTGGTCCATTGAACGACGGAAAACATACCACGGAATATTAATATTAATAATAATATTAACCCTTACGTACAGGATTAATATTAATTTATACTTAATTACGTACAGGATTAATTTAATTTAACTTGGGGTTAATATTAATAATAATATTAACCCTTCACGTACAGGATTCTTGTTCAACGAGTACCTGGAATTTGCCAAGACGCAATCCTTGAACGATGCGGATAACAAGTTGGTGTTCCAAAAAAATCTGTAAAAATTCACAGACGTGCCTTGAAGTGTTGTTTTTTTCAACAAAAAAAAATGCATGACGAACATCCGTATGGTTTTTATGCTTAAAAGAAGGCATCGGGGGGCAAAAACGTTCCCGTACTTGAACGCTTAATAATAACATTAATATTAATAACATTATTAAGCAATAATATTAATGTCAGTCAACTTCTCGATAAGCAAACCACAAAGCAATAAAATTTCAACGACGATCGAAGGGCCCAGCGACTTCTCTCCGCGGAGACTCGATGCTCACGCTGGACCGCTGGATGCTGTATGCTGCGTCGAGTAAGAGTCGGAAATAATGAAAGGGAAAAAAAAATCTATAAAATATGTGAGTAATAAAAAACGTACAATGGAGGGGTAAATTAATATTAAGGTGCAGCAGTTGCGACGCGACGATGTTCGTCCTGGCGCCCGGGCGTCGGACCGACAAGTCCACGAGCTGCTCCTGCCGCCGATGCTGCGGGACAACGGGAGAGGAGCTGAGAGAAGGGGGTGAGCGCCGTGTGGGCGTGTGTGGAGGGATGAAGAAGAGGACGAGCCCGTGGATACGCGAGGAAAAAAGGTGTACGAGAACGAGTAAGAGGGAACGATATGCATAGAGCGAGATCGAGCGAGGCAAAAGGTGGTCGAGAAAGAGCATCGGGTAGGGACAGTAATTTATCAAGCGCAGATAGGGATCACCGTTGGTCGCGTGTGCACAACAGCCAAAGTCTTGTCCCGGCTCTGGACTCAGCTCGGCTCGGATGTGCTAAGAGGAACGAGAAAGCCGAGAGAAAATCAAAGCAGCCACCTAAAAAAAAAAAAATCCTTCGCCGATATCCTAAAATTTTCCTGAAACACGAAACCGTCCTCCGAGCAAAGAATTTTTCTGTGCCGCTGCCGTTTTATTTTTTGTTTATCTTTTATTTTTATTTATTTTCTCTCATCCGTGGCTGAATTTATCGAAGTGGAAGTTTTCCTCAGGGAGAAAGGGAACTGAGGCACCGGACAATAATTCCTCTACCTCGATCGTAGCTCGGCGTGTGTGAGCGGCCAGCCAAAAATGCCAGACATACCAGCGGGCGCGCGCCCAGACGCCGCCTGACTACGTCGCTGCCGCCGACGATCGCAGAGACGGAAAATAATAGAATAAATAAAAATAAATAAAAGAAATTCAGAAGAGCGACGAATCGTGAGCTCCTCCATACTGTAGCCGTAGTGCTGTGGTTTGAAGCTCGGAAAATTAAATTACAATTAAAAAAATAAAAAATAAAAATAAAACGGAGAATTAACTAACTGAGGAAAAAACTTAAAACAAACAACGAATTTCGATTCCCCTCGCCACAGCAAAGATGCGGGAACCGCATAACGGCACTGGAGGTGACGCTATGCGGGAAAACGTCATTTTCGGTTTGTAAATCTCAGTTCTAAATCGGATGTAACGTCATAGGAAAAAACGTCACTTACGGCCTGGCAATCTTATTTAAAAATATAATGATTTTATTTAAAAATATGACAATCTTATTCAAGAATATGACAATCTTATTTAAAAATATGACAATCTTATTTTTAAATATGACAGTTTTATTTAAAAATGTGACAATCTTCTTCAAAAATATAACAATCTTTTTTAAAAGTATGACAATCTTATTTAAAAATATGACAATCTTATTTAAAAATAGAACAATCTTATTTTTTTTAAATAAAAGACATTTGAAAGAGGGACGAATCATGAGCTCCTCCATCACAAAGATGTAGTGCCGTGGTTCGAATCTCGGAAAATTTAATCACCAAAAAAAAATTATGAATTTATTCGTGGAGGTTTTTCTCTCGCGACTGACAATTTGGTAATCCCTCCGGTGCGAATGTCCCCCGCGGTTCTTCCAACTGGCGAAACATTGCCAATTAGTTAGGCAAATTTTCGAGTGTCCCGCACACTCTCTGCCCCCGTATCTACGATTTACCATCGCTTACATCTGAGCCACACGGTGAAGATGACCGACCACAATGCCAGATCGTCGGGCACTTTGCTCGCCCTCTTCAATGCTCCTGATGGCCTGTTTGAAAAGTCTCGCGGAAGAGTGTGGAATTAAATTTTTTTCACCCCTCCCAATCTTGGCCGAGCTTTCGTTCAGTCCCATTCAGTGTATTCGGTTGTCGATATAAAGGATGCAAGGAGAAGCAAATTTTGATCTCGTGCGTCGAGTGCGTATCACGTTCAACCAGAGTTTCTTTCTCGCTTCTCCTGTAAACGAAACCGCTTTGGCATCGCGTGCCCGGGCGATCGAGATCTCCGGGCAGGGGGTCGTTCGGATCCCCCCCCCCCCCCCCCCTCCTCGGCAAGTATTATAACTATAACGCATACACCGGGACGAGATCGCATACGATCTCCTCATCGCGCCCGCGTCGCCGTTAATAAATTGATAATTCATTCAGTATGCGAGGCAACATATTACGCGCGTCAACACAACCTCTGTGATCGGAGCCTCGTGAGCAAAAAAAAAAAAGAATATGAAAGTCTGATACATAAAAAAGAAAAGGTAAAATAAGAACTTTTTTTGAAAAAATAAAAAACATAATAAAAAAAATAGTGCAACGTATGAGGGGGTTGAGGGGGGTTGAAGGAAGCTCGCGGATTGCACGGTGGAGAGGAAGAGAGGCATCTTCCGCTCGACGTTTCGTAGTTTTCGCCACCATAAATCTCACGTATTTGGCGGCGCGCGCGGTGAGCGCATCCTGACGCAGCTTCTAACGATATATTCTGATATAATTAAAACAATAAATAAGATGGCGTCCCACCGGGAGCCGGGAGGGGGTCGAAACTCACTCGGGAATTACGTGCGCGGAACCTATAGACTATCCTCTCGCGCGCGCGAAGAGAGCCTTCCCCCGGTTATATTCGTTTCTATCTCGCGAGGGCAGTTTTGCTCTGGCGAAGGAAACAAAAAAAAAAAGAAATAAGTAGAGCGCCTTAGACGTATATCAAGAGAGTAGAAATAACTCTCCGGATGCGGGACGGCAGAGACTACGGGGGTTGGAGATTCTTGACCGGCTTGGACATTATAGCTGATATGTGGTCGAAGAGGGTAGCCGAGAGGGTGCATCATCGTTCGGTATCGGAACCAAGTAAAATATTAATATACACAAATATTTAATATCAACCGTGATACAATACTAATAAAATATTTTTAATTTACTCATTTTATTTATTTATTTATAGTGTATTATAATATTAATTAATTAATATTACAACATACCATATATAATATATCATGTATAGTTATTTTAATGTCAATAATATTAAGGTATAAAAAAGTTGTCACTTGAAGAACTGAAAGAAAAAAAATGATCAAATAGTTGGCTTACTTGGTTGCTATTTTGTCGTGGACTGCTTCCGCGATCCTTCGCCTCTTGTTTCCTCATCCACTTAGAACCGAAGGTAGTGAACCGGAGAAATAGAAAACAAGTGTTATCGTGGGCGGAGCGCGGCTTAATTGCCGGTTAAACGGTAGTCCTACCCGCCTACCAAAGTATAACCCATCATGATCTCACAGTCCGGGAGCCGAAGCCTCGCAGACGCTCCGTTCCCCGTTCCTTCGTCGACCCATTACCCTTCGCGGGTAGTTACGGGGGCCGGCCACGATTTCGCGTTTCGGCCACCGTTAAATTACACGTTTGTTTCAATGGGGAACCCCGCGATTCGTGAGGGAAGAAGGATAATAAGAGAAACAGAAAACTAAGGACCGAAGGGCCTTTGCACCCGAATAACCGAAACTGTGCCTGATTTATGGTTTTCGCGTTCGCACGCTGATGCTGCCGGAGGAGCTTCGGTCCAGAAAAAAAAAAACGGAGAATTAACTAACTGAGGAAAAAAAAAACAAAGCGAATAACGAGTTCCGATTCCTCTCGCCACATTCGAAAACTGCGGGAGCACATCATGCAATTATTTTGCACGGAGTAGCAACAACGCATACGAAGAGCACGTGCTCCTCTTCTACCTCCCGCCGGAAGTGACGTCATAGAGCAAAATGTCACTTTCTGTTTGAAAATATCGATTTTAAACCGGAAATTACTTTTTACGGGAAAACGTCATTTCCGCCTTGAAAATCTCAGTTTTTAACCGGATGTGACGTCATAGAGAAAATATCACTTCGTGTTTGGAAATCTTATTTTTCTACCGGAAGTGACATCATACCGGAAATACGCCACTTCCGGTTTGAAAATCTCGATTTTAGACCGGAAGTGAATGTAATTTCCGCCGGTTCGAAAAATCCCAGTTTTCCATCGGAAGTGACGTCATAGGGAAAAAATTGTCCAACGCAAAATAAAATCTTGCTTTTTTACATTCACTGGCCCCTTTTTATTTCCATCCTCCGTCTCTCAATCCTCGAGACAGCGATGAATTATTCATCACCTGCATCATCGACGAAAGCTTCGAAATAATTCTGTTTCCAAAACATTTCGAGTTCGCGAATCTATTTATTTATTTATGGGACAGCTATTGTCGTTGTCGGATAAATCGTCGCGGTGAAGAGACATGCGGGCGCCATGAAGATCCTTGGAGATCTCCGTGCCCTCCGCAGCGCGAGTCGTCCACGGGGGATACTATCGTAGGGGTGAAAGAAATACGGGAACGGATGAATTTGAGTGGTTCTGCCAATAGAACGGTAATCAAGTGTATCTCGCTCGACCACCCTCCGCGGACAACTATAGCTAAACCGTCACCCTTTCGCCGCAAACTCGATCGTACCGGATAACGAGCTTATCTATCCATCCCCCGGACCCGGATATTGGTCGCGTCTAACTAAAAGTCGTTATCCCCGTCCGTTATAGTTAAAACAATTAGTTAGCCTTCGGTAGCGGGATATCAACGGCCTTAAGGGGCTGCAAACAGTGGACGGAGCGTACAAAAAAGGCTTCCCCGCAGAGCGCGTAATTATTTTCACTATGCCGTTTGTTTTGTTTTTTTTATCTCCCCATTCATCACTTCCTGCGACACAAACAAAAATGTAACCAACCCAAATTCTATTAATAATAGAATTATTGGAAGGGTTTTTTGCCTTCAGACGCGAAATAAACAATTATTTTATTCTGTTGTATTTCATTCCAATAAAATAACTCGTTAGTTAGTGATCTCCGTGCAAGAAAGGGAATGATACAACCGTTCTGAAACGGGCATCCGCTCCGATATGTCAATACAGAAAATTGAATCGTCTTTCTCAGTGCAGTAGGGGAAAGCGGGGCAAAACGGGACAGTGAGGGTAAAATTCAATTTTCCAATAATTTTTGGATGCCTCATTTTGTCCCAACGATACATCCGGATTTTCAACCCCGCTTGGCCTCACGTACCACCATAGCCGCCATCCAAAAGTTTTTCGCCGCTGTGCCATTCTGGCCCGATTTCCCCTACATGTAAGTTCCACCCGAAAAGCGATACCCTAAATCGGCTGAGCGCGCGACAAAGTAAGGGATGAATTTTGAAATAGTGGATTCATTTAATACCATCGCTTCTGTCACGTGGACGCAGGTGCTCATCGCTATTTGCACCTTTGCTATTCACTTTTGAAAAATGTAAACTCCCCAAACTCTATTAATAATAATCATTCTTATAAAGAATTTCGCCTTTGGACACAAAATAAACTATCTCATTCTGTTATATTTAATTCTGATAAAATTACTCGTTAGTGATCTCCGTGTAAGAAAGAGAATGATGCAACCGTTCAGAAAGGGGCATCCGCTCCGACATGTCAATACAGAAAATTGCATCGTCTTTCTCGCTGCAGTACATGTAAATTCCGCCCAAAAAGCGATACCCTAAATCGGCTGAGAGCGCGACTAAGTGAGGGATGAATTTTGAAATAATGGGTTCCTTTAATACCATCGCTTCTGTCACGTGAACGCAGGTGCTCATCGCTATTTGCACCGTTGCAATTTACTCTTAACAAATGTAACCTCCCCAAACTCTATTAATAATAATGATTATTATAAGTGATTTTGCCTCTGGACCTGAAATAAACTATTTCATTCTGTTATATTTAATTCTAATAAAATTACTCGTCAGTGATCTCCGTGCTGAAAGGGGCATCCGCTCCGACAAGTAAATACATAAAATTGAATCGTCTCTCTCGCTGCAGTGCATGTAAGTTCCGCCCGAAAAGCGATACCCTAAATCGGCTGAGCGCGCGACAAAGTGAGGGATGAATTTTGAAACAGGGGGTGCCTATAATACCGTCGGCTCTGTCACGCAGATGCAGGTGCTCGTGGCTATTTGCACCTTCGGCACATTAATACGGCTTAGCCAGTGAAGGCTCGAATAAGTTTCGCCGAGGCGGGAGAGGGCTCGGGCCCGTTTCATCCCTTCTTCGTTTCGCTTCTCGATTTCCCTCGTCCTCCCCCGACCCGTAACCCGATTAGCCGGGATCCCGATGCGAAATGAAGTTTTTCCCGCGCACAGTCATCGCTATCGCACAGTGTAACGCTCCACCGTCGTGAGCAAGTGCACGCCAAACGCCGTCCCGAGGCGAAACGGCGAGGAGACGTTAATCCGCTCGAAACTTGGAGCGGAAGAGCGGAGTACCGCAGCGTTATGCGGCACGGGTTTTTAATTACGGAGTAATTACAAGGAGCAACAAGCGTCCAAGGCTTCGTCCTTACCACCCGCTCCCCCCCCCCCCCCCCCCCCCCTTCCCCCTCTCGCCGCCGCTCCTTTTCTCGTCGACCTAACTACCATGTATATATGTTTATACGTTTATCTCGCTCACTGACTTCTCATCGGGCAACACACAGCGCGGGCACAGTTCGTAATATACTCTCGGCGATAAATTAATAAAACATGCTCACCACCGCGTTACCCGTGCCTGTTTCAACTCTCTGCACAGTACGCCGGGCGCGCGCGCGAGCCAGAGTTCGCGTTGTTAATTTCGTTGTGCACCAGCAGCGTAATACAGCTATATATATACACATATATATATGTAACATATAGCTGTATATAGGCATATATATCGTATATATATATATATATATATGTATATAGCTGATGGGAGGATTCCCGCAGGCAGAGCCGACAGAGAAACCGCCTCGCGTGATAACAACTTCGTAATTAAAGAAACACGCCTCGTCCCCCGATCCTGCTGCCTCCCACCCAAGCCCGATGTCGGGCTTGCGAGAGGATACCAAACTTTTCGCTGCTCTTTTCGTCGAGCGCTAATTACTCCGGAACTCGGAGAGGTGGGGATGGAAAGAGTCCTCGCGTTCCCTCTGGACACTAATTACAATTTTTGCTGAGAGATGATTAAAAAAGAAGAGAAGGAGAAACGAAGTTGGAGGACAAAAGGAAAAGAGGTGAAATTATGAATAAGATCTTGACTTATGACGAATGAGCTCCGCGGGCCACGGGGAGTGGCTTCAGAAGTTGAAATTGCAATTTTTCTTGATTTTTGAAAATTATTTTTATTCTTTTAATTATGTCGCCGGGTAAAAGAAAAATGTCGTGGTGTTTGGATTCATGAAACGCGTCATAGTGGAAACGTGCGCGGCGCGCAGAGGCCTACGAGGGGTGAGGGGAGAACGAAAGAAAAAGAGGTGAAATAATGAATAAGATCTTGACTTTTGATGAAAGGGCTCCGCGGGCCACGAGGAGTGGCCTTAAAAATCGAAATTGCAGTTTTTGTTAATATTTTTAATTATTGTAATTTAATTTTTTTGTATTATGTCGATAGGACTTTAATATTTTAATTTACTTTTCTAAATTATGTCGATAGGACATTTAAATATTTTAATTTACTTTTTTTAAATTATGTCGATAGATTAAAAAAAAAATGTCGCGGAGTTTGATTCATGAAACGTGCCATAGTGGACACGTGCGTAGAGCGCCGAGGCCTACGAGGGTTGTTTCGGGGGCTCCGTGTAAATATGCTTAATGTACGACCACGCGCTTGTATAATCCTCGGGCGGGCTATAAGCGGATCTCTCGGACCCAGCGGGTGCCTCAAACGTCGATATTGCAGTACGGGGGATGGGAATCGATCGGTCTCGGTTACCGATCGATAATACGCTTTTTCGGCGGAACATCGGTTAGGTTCGCTGTTTCCATGGGATTAGAATAATCATCGCAGAACGGGCAGAGTCACCGAGAGGTTCGATGAGGATTCGCGATGAGGAGTGGCGTTACGTCCTCGCGCTCCGTCGGTAAAAAATCGGTTTGTGTATTTTCTTCGAGACGGCACTGAAAAAAAAATCAATGGCTCAAGTAAAAATCGCTTGCGGGCTACCCAAGAAATAAATAGTATTTCATTACTGTACATTCCATACGGTATTGAAACTATAACTATCAATAAGTTTCCATATCATATGGAATTGTAAGAATTGAAAGTAGAAATTAAATACATTTTTTTTCCATTGGCAGTCCGCGAGCGAATTTTTGTTCTTCCGAAGAAGAAATCGATATCAAGTAATTTGTAAATTCACCTTGAGAAAGCATAAATACCCACGGAGGTTTTACCGATTGAATGAAAACGACCGATCAACGTAACGATATTAATACCCCAACGTTCGGCGAATGTTCGACCGAATATTGGCTCGCCAATAGTCGGTTTGTCGATTTGAAGCCAATGTTCGACCGAATATTGGCTCGCCAATAGTCGGTTTGTCGATTTGAGGCCAATTTTCGGCCGAGCTTGAATTCACCAACCATTAGTCTGCCGATATGAGGTCAATGTTCAGGCGAAGATCGATTCGCCATCGGTTGGTCCGTTGATGCATGGACTGACGAACCATTGGTCTGCCAATTTAAAATTAATGTTCAAACGAATATCGACCCGCCAACCGTCGGTTTGCCGGTGTGAAGCCAACATTGGGCCATCAACTAGCGGTTTTCACTGCTAGATGGCGTCAAGCCGAATTATTTACCACGAACAAAAGTGTACCCGAGCGTCAATATAAGCAAATGACACATTCTTTAATTCTCGCAAAAGATGCGTATTATTTTTCGGTTCCGTACTCCATAGTCAATAAATGCTTAGGCAATACATTGACTTAGTATGATCGCTTCGAGAATTCTCGCAAGAGAAAATATATAAAATATAATCTCTTACAGATATCCGAAGCATTAAGAATTGATAGGGATATTTCAACTTTTACAATACTCAAAAAAGTATAATAATAAAAAGTGTGTTGAAATTTTGGGAAAACAGTAGATTGCGTTCTCGATGTCAATGGATGAACGCGTGAAAACCTAATTTTATTTCTTACGAAATATTAACAGTTACGGAGAATGTAGGAAAGAAGATTCGTTACCGGTCGCGGTATTTCGCGAGCCTATCAAGAAAACGCAGTGTAAATCATACGTTCGTTCATTAACGGTGGAAGCGTTAATTGAACGAAAGAACGAACCCGGGGGGTGTGCTGCACGCCTCTGATAATCCCTTGATTATAAATTCAAGTTGAAACTTGTAATCGTGTTTGTTTTAATTAGTAATAATAACAGCGGAGCACAGCGTGCCTCTGCCGCCTGGCCGCTGGTTTACTCATTTAAGGAGTCCGCTTTTAGAAAACGAGGCCGTCCCGTACGGTTACCCACTGACGATGTTATAGACACTCGCTTTAATTTTCGCCCACGGTATTAGTTCGCTTAATAAAGCGTTATTTATCGACACAGACAGCGAGAATTCGAGCTTCGGGTTTTGAAACTTAAGGAGGTGACTTATTTTTTTTCATTCGCACTCCAGCATCCTACGCTGAGCAAAGGATAGTATTTCCTTCTATAATGAATATCGGTTAAACTACAACTATGGTTGCAACCATGATTCTTTGTCACTATCGTAACTATAAAATGTAGATGTTCACCTTGGGAACTATTTTTTATGATAAAAAAAGTCAGTATTGTTGCATTTACTGTATAATTTTTTCTCAGTGTCCCGAAAAATTGTGGATCGTTGAATTCCGGTGACACTTTCACGGTGAATGAGACTCGTCGCTGGAAGAGACGAGAGATTTCACGCGGATAGATTTCAAATCGCTGCCAAATCCTATCCCATCGTGCACTGGTGCGCGCTGCGATCCCCAGGGGCACCCACCGGTTCAACCCCCTCGGGGATCTTTTGTATGGGAACCCTTTATACAGAAAAAAAAAGGAAGAAAATCCTGATCTCTCGATGTTTAATGTCGCATCAGATACGAGGCAAAATGGTGTAAAATCACCTGAAGGATTAAACGGATCCTACGCACACACGACTTTTTACAGTGGAACGTGATACGGCTAAAAAGAATATTCACTCTTCCTTCGAGGATTACATGCGAGAGCTATTCATCTCTCTTGGGAGAAGGATCGTCGGTGCTGTTTTTTTTCTTCATTTTTTTTTAGATTCTTATTCATTTATTTATTATGCTTCTCTGGACTTGAGTCCTGGGACGATCTGCTTGCGTATTATAAGGTGAGGATCATCACAATCCCATTTATACTTGGTGAATCCTTGGTAGTTAATGTGCCATGATAAGCCACCAGTTTTATTGGAGGATAAAGAAGCCCTTGTGGATGATTGCTGAGACTCTCAGACAGTCATCCACCTGAGGACAGGACGAACGCTGTCGGTCTAGTTTGCTACTGATGGTAAGTCCTCGGAGAACCGACCGTCGATAGATAGGCAATCCGGAAACAACCGCGGTAGTCGAATATCCCATTATGGTAACGCGACAAATCGGAAGCGATTTCTACTGTACCGACTGTCTTCGACAGCGCGTTGTACCTTCCAAATAGTGAAAAGGTCGTTTTATTTTTATTTTCAATTTTTTCTAAATTCCTATATTATCGACAGCACCGAAATACATCAAGTGCAAGGCTGTATCAATTGCATTATTGAATAGTGAGTTTTTTAGTGGGAAGAGATTTTTTTTCATCCGGTCAGACAGTCGAATTATCAATAACTGTGAATACATTGTCAATACATAATTTATTTGCCAACACGCATTTTCCATAAATATATGATATATCAATATTCATCTTATATATTTTTTTGTCTTGTATGCACATATAATGTTTTTTTTTCTTCTGTTCTCTTACACAGTACACAATTAATATAATATATAGTATTCTCCATAGATCTCTTAGTAAAGATTTTGTACCAATCTGAGACGTTTCTACCACCTCACAAACTGCTACATCGTTCACTATTTTAATACTCTTTGGTTAATTCCGTCGTATATTCTTGCAGATTTTTCACTCGATCTGATTGAAGTTGCAGATTATTAAAAAAAAAAGATGTGTACGAGAATTTGGTTTTATGTCTGTAGTTTCTGGATTCACCGATATGTGTCGGATATGTCTCGTGAAAAATTGAATTATTGCAAAGTACTAAAAAGCCACAATGCGAACTGGTAACAATCTGCAATAGTATACGCGAATCTTAACATCATCCAGTTCTGTGCTCAGCAAGTCTCGATTTCGTATTGTATCATCATCGGTGTATGAGCGTATCAACGCTATAATTTTTTTTTCTTTCATCATTTTTTTTCATTTTTAGTGCTAAACGGTACGTTAACTTCTTTGACTCTCGACCCGCAAGAGTGGGTTTCGACCAACGCCGTAACGTGGTCGTTAAAATTATTAGTTTTTTTATGATAGTTTACAGCACAATTAATGCAACAGCATTTTCTTATAGCTTTCGCTTGAGGTTTATTGTAACTAAGGGAAAGGCAGTGCAAGCGTCGACGCACTACCAAATCATTCAGGAGCCGACTCCCTTAGGGTTTTTTTTGTATTGTACATAGAAAAGTTGAAGCAAAATTTGACGGTAAGTAAAATCCTTTCGGGATTCGATTGAATCTTGCAACTTTTTCGATTATCTCGAATCTTGACAGTATTCTACACAATTGACGTAAACAAAGGAATATATGAGGCATTCCATCCGGTTTCGAACGGTCAAAAAGTTGTCCACACCCAAAAAAATTGAAATTTTGTCAAATTATGTAATTATATAAAAAGGATTGATGTAAATTTTTTCACAATTATCGGATCGCATTTTTTGAGCTTTCCAAAACTTCCAAATTTTCTAAGAATCGTTAAATCTTGAAAGCATATGATTACACAGAAATGTTCAGCGAGGCAAACAAGTAGGAGTTTTGTAAACTTTGAAAAAAAAAAACATATTTTTTGAATTTTCCGATTTGAAAAAATGACAATTTTAATCAAAATTATACGAAAATAATTTTTGTCACTTTCGATTTATCTAAAAAAAATTCCAAAAAATACTCTCAAGTGTGTACAGTGTATACATATTTTTTTCGATGGCTCGAATGCTTGTTCGGAAGCTATTCTTCGTTTTTATTTCATTCTTAAAGAAAAATCAATTGAGATAATTATACCCTCCCAAATTTTTCTCTCACATTTTCAATGTTTAATGTAATAATATTTTGGAGCTTAATAATAAATTATCGGTAAGATCCGATAATCTTCCGTATCTGAAGATTATCAGTGCGTACAGAGTAACGTTCACCGTCCAATGCCTACAACATTCTTGAGTTTGTCAACATTCTCCCTCCATGCCAAAATACTACCGTAGTTCTCATCGTGTTTAGATTTTTTTCACACTAATTTGCACTTTATTTCATTTCTTTAAAAAATTAAATAAAAACGATAATAATAAAACGAAGAATAGCTTTCGAACAAGTATTCGAGCTATCGAAAGAAAATGTATATACTGTACACACTTGAGAGTATTTCCTGGAATTTATTGAGATAAATCGAAAGTGACATACCACCCGAAAAAAATTATTTTCGTATATTTCTGATAAGAATTGTAATTTTTTTCAAGTTGGAAAATTCAAAAAAGATTTTTTTTTTAAAGTTCACCTACAACTGAAACTTTTTTGCTTCGAACATTTTTTTGCGTAATCGTATGCTTTCAAGATATAACGATTTCTAGAAAATTTAGAAATTTCGGAAAACTCAAAAAAATGCTATCCGAAACTTATGAAAAAATTTAGATCAATTCATTTTATATAATTATAAATATATGATTATATAAATAAATCAAAAATGTGCATTAAAATAAATTATATTTATAAATATTTTTTAATAAATTATATTTAAATAAATTATAAATTTATAAATTTTTTTTTGCACATTTTTTGGGTGGGGCCAACTTGTTGACCGTTCGAAACCGGATGGAATGCCTCACATGTTTTGTCAGTTAGTATAAGACTCGACGAATAGAGAAGCCACGTACGCACGTCTACGCGATTGGCAGCAACGACTGTCTTTTTTATCACACTTACATTAGTAGTTCAGCATCACTATGATCTAGCAATACATCATTTGAGTTTCTTCTTTTATTTGTTGTCTAAGCCAGCAGTGTACCCATCACAGCGACACATTAAATTATGAATGTAACGGCTCCAGCCTCTTTCGCACCGATATTACTTTCTTTTTTCGCAGCGATATTATTCCGCTGCGTCTTAATACGCGGAAGCCCTGCAGGTAATCTGCATCCGGTCCCGCGGCTTAGAGCCATGAGGCGGGCCTTATCACCGCGTCGCGACACTCTGTCGCGACTTTGTCCCTTTGTGAAGCGCGCGTCAGGCCCTCGGCTTCACGCCCGCTTTACATCAGTCCAGCTCAGACCTCGGTACGGTACACTCTCCCGAATAATACGCTACGACTAATAAACGAGCAATTACATTTTACATCTTCATCCAATCAATCATTCATCATCCGCAACCGACCGTCTGTCACATGAACGTACCTACATATCGAACACTAAATATATCCAACATACAAACATTACTTTACTCCATCTAGTCCATTATTCTCTATATACTGCTATGTATTTTTTGTTGTTTTTGTTTCACACTAGTTCGCGTAGAAATAGATATGTAGGATGACTTAGAATCGGAGCCGTTATTTTTCACCGCTATTCAACAGCTTTTATTTTTGAAGGATCACGTCATCCTATTTCCTAATCTGTTTGTCATCCTACCATCGACAATTAATTCGAACATCTGCGCGTTTATCTTTTGTATATCGACAATATCGACCATTGATTGTACAATTACGATTTGTGCACTGCACGCCAAGCAATCACATTTAAGACTCCTTTCACCGATTCTCCTACAAATTTCGCTGGCATTAAAAACTGTCGAAAGAAATATAATGATGGTTAAGCATGTGGAATGCAATGAAACTTTTTATGACATCGGCAAAAAGTACAAAAAATCAGAATGGACAGGAATTAAATGTCAATTTAATTTGCATAATTTTAATTTTAAATAAAAATGTCAGTAGGTCACTGTTTAGCTGCGAGCTGAACCTAACACATCATATAACGAAAGACTAGGACAACGAACGATCAGAACGATCGGAATCTGGAGTCGCGCGAAATGTGAAAAATATTAGAAAATTTGATTTAGATCATCGCAGCTTCGAGCGCTAAATAAAACATTATTTGTCTACTACGAGACACGACATGAATTGCACAACATTACAGACCCTCTCTAAAGCTGTACCAATTTCTCTGAGGCATACAATATAGTTCGCAAGACTATATCAGGCCGCGGAGCTTTAGACTAATAAATTCTAAAATCTATGTTTTTTTTCTTTCTTGAAGTGTGCCAAGTGACGATTTTTCTTCGGCTTTGAGACACGTCTCTGACATTCTTAAGCCTCGTGAACAAGCCACTGTGAGAAATAGTTTGTATATGATTCGCTGTAGCTTTTTTTTTATAGAAACTCGTAAGTTTTAGCAAGCTCAATAACGATTGTAATAGAGGCCAATGCAGACTCTCCACGATTTTTCTTACGTAATAACATATACTGTTATTATATATATATTTACTTACAAATAATATATTTGTCTATTCTATCCTATCTATTTTTTTCGAAGTGAGTATGCATGTATATGTGCACAACGCGTGTACGTGTATCTTGTCTCTTATTATCCAATTAAGCCTATACGAGGCTACATTATCTTGCCTGAATTATCTAATGTATACAATATAGTATTTGACTGATCTTCGACATTGACTTGACAGGAGTAGTTATGCAATTTTCATTGTTTCTTTTTATTTATTTTTTCTTTATCCATGAAAATAGTGTCCACCTTCACAGACCTGTGTAGTTTGTGCGCAGTATTTCGTTTTATATACTTAAGCGAGAGTCCGCGTGATGACATCACTAACTCCGAAATATTTTTACTTTTTTTTTCTTTTCTTTTAACGCTATTAGTTACAACGAATTCACTAAGTGGCTACGAATCTACATTGACTACATTGTTATTGACTCATATATCTCCCGTTAAAAATCTCCTCCAAAAAGGCTTACAAATTGAGATCACCGACGAACCTGTCTGATGATGTACGGTGCCCGCACCTATTAAAATAACTCTCATTCTTCGGTACATCTGTGTATAAGCGCTACATGTTTTATATTGTCGCACGAGATTCGATTTGTATATATTTATTTTCTTTCCATCGATTCAATTTTTTTCTATCGTAATTAAGCTTTCGCAAAAGAGCCAATGTGTTCGTTCAATCATAAATTTCAACGTTCATTTATATCTTATTGAATTCACTTTCTCTTATCACCGATCAACGACTCACGACATCACATAACGATTTTCTCTTATTAGACATTCAACACGTTCTCAAGGTTTTTTCCTTTCTAATGCAGCACCAATATTCACGAACGAACAGATTTGCGACACCTTCCGAATCCATGGAAAATATATTTCTTACACTAATTTAGCAATTATTTATCGATTAATTTGCGACTCGCAATTACTCTAGTCCATTAACTTTTTTATCCTTATTATACATTAGTTACGCTATGTTATATACTTTGCTGAATACAAAGCATATGCTTCATATGCATTTTTCCATCTTACTCTCGGAGAGCGTAGCTCTCAAAACTACGGCTTATTTGAGTCTCTCAAGTCCGCAAGTCTGCCTATCTGATTGTCTATTTTTTTCTATTTTTTTTTGACCGATGATCGTCAGAAGACGTTGCGTTTTACAGCTGAAAATAAAATATCATGAATGTTACGACAAGTCTGTGAACTCATTCGTTCATTCCCGTTACCTCCGAGAGCAAATTGGCTTTAAAACTCACCCGTCTCTAAACCTTATCTTCATTTTCATTAATAAAATGACTTACTCTTACTTTAAGAACGACGTTAATATCTAGGCACATAAATATTAATCCTTACGCTATATCTTAATGGTAGTTTTTATTGTCCATCTTGGAACATTACCTAACAATATTTATTGTCTGCTCACACAGTATTGTCGGTTATTATTAAGTTTCATTTTTTTTTTTCGTTACAACTATATGTTGTCTGGATACTAAGGAAGACGTTTATTGTCACGCTTTTCGGTCAATTATTGTCAGCAGAAAAAAGAATTCCCGTTGCTAAACAGAATAATTTTTTGAATTTACATAATCGAAGAACAAGAATGTACAGATATTTTTTAGACTTTCAAATGTCAGGAGGTATTAATAGAAACAAAAAAAAATACATCATTTGTTGCAGTTGTTACCAACAATACCGCTATTCGTCTTATATCTCAAAATACTCCAAGTCGGTTAGTAAGGCTTTTATAAACAATTTTCTTGTATGAAGTATATTCGTTTAAAAACTATTTCTTAAAATTTCCTTTGTTTAGAGTGCGAATCAAAAATGTGCTGGTGCAGTAGATTATCCCTAGAATTCAGTCAACGTTTTTTTTCACTAATCTAATCGATTAATAATTAGTGTATATTTTAATAATAGTACAACAACCTAGTCTACGGTTAACTACAATTTACCAAGCTGACTCTAATAGTGGGCTTGAGCCGAAAAACGATTTTTCGATAGAATTGCCTGGACAATTCTTCGAAAGTTTTTTTTTCGACCCAACCATTTAAAGCTTACGGATGTATATCAACTCTGTATTTACAGCATACATATCGCAATATGGATAATGTGGTAAGCCTATACTCACAGTTCGATGCTTAAAGCTACTTTTGCAGGAATATTTTCATCCCCCTCACCCTCGCCATCGTTATTATGTTTCTTACTATTCTCTTAATGTACAATATACATATCGTAAAATACACGATAGACAATTATATTACTTTAATTTACTCTGTCGCATCACATGCGTTATCATATATATCAACTATAACGGGTGTACAGTTGGAAGGTGATGAACCTCAAGCACAAGGATAATTTATTGTCTCGTGTATCGTGTTTTTGGTGACCGCCACGTTGATTGTTTCAACACGGCGATTGTTTCAAAAAAGTTAAATTCATCGTTCGTCCAAGCTCTGTGAAAAAATTTGTTTACAATTTATGTACGATCTTTACTGTTGTCTGCACTCAACTATACACCCAAAAAATCGATTCGGCCACTTGGTGGCCCGTAGTCGTTATTTATCCCCACGACATTAAAAAATGTTTTTTTTTTTGTCGCATCACATGCGCGCGTTTTTTTGTTATTTTTATTCTTTTCTTCTCAAATCCATATGTTTGGGTTTTATCTTTGTTCTTTCTTAGTTACCAAAAGTGTCTGCTGCATATTCACCTTATTACTCAACTTCATAGAAAATAATACCGCGGCCGCTCATCGCTCGCATATTATCTGAACTTTACTATAGTTAGTACGCGCCGAACCCTCGATAGTCGCGCGTTTATGACATCTTTTTTTCTCCTTCTCTGGTACAATTAAATATATCTTACTATGTTTCCAAGTATTTCATTATCATCGCGGAGTCCCGTTGAAAGAACTAATCCTCCCATTCCGCACTTTTTTCTCGCTAGGCTTATGTACTTGATTATATTTTTCTTTCTTGTTGTTTCTCAATCCGCCCGGGTAGTCTTCCATCGTATGTATATTTTTTCCTTAATCCTAAGCACACCGCACACGAGATAGTATTTGGATCCTAACGACGGCAGCGAAATCACTACATACCTAATTTGGCCTTTAAAATAAGAGAAATAAAAAAGTGTATCACCGTATAAAAAATCTTCACCCTCCGACGACCATCTTTTCCATCGTTCTGTTCTTTGCGTAGATGAGCCTCGATGTCTTCTTGCTTGAGAAACTTCTTGTTTTTTTTCTTCTTTCTTGTTATTGTTCCAGTGCGAATTTTATACGAGAACCATGAACCGTGCTCTGATCCAAGAGAACAACAGAAATAAATCTACGCGGATGCTCGTCGCTAACTATCGACTTGCCTTGTTTGATGTTTCGGAGGCTGTCCCTTTGCTTCAGCCTCGTTAACTGCCCACCCGCATCTTTTTCATCCACTCGTCGAGCCTCTTTGTGAATTCCTTGCCTACGGACTTCTTTTTGCCGGCACCGTTAGCCGCGCTCTTCTTATGTTACCCCTTTTCACGTTCCGAATATTTTCCCATCTCTTTGCGAATCCAAGGTACGTACTTCGGGACGTAGGCGTAAACGCCTGGTAACTTTGGATGAGCGCATTTTATTCCCCAGCTCACGATACCACCAACGAACCATCTCTCCTTGTCATTCTCGTCCTGGCAGAGTAACGGACCACCGGAGTCACCCTGCGGAAAGTTCAAAGCTCAGAGCTCCGGTTGTCGATTGATCGGGCTTTTCGTAGGTCGCGATAAGAAAAATTACCTGACACGCGTCTTTTTTGCCTTCCGGATAACCGGCGCATATCATGCCATCTGTCACGTTCAGATCCCTGTGCTCGAGCCACAGATTGCAAAGTTCCCTCTCGAGCACGGGGACCTTGACTTCGTTGACAGCTGGCTCGTACTCCGAATCTGCGATCAAAATTCGGCTGTGACTCGTCGGTTGTCAGCAATAAGGACCGAAACCCCGAAATTCAGATGATCCACTTTACCGTCAGTGTCCTCTTTCTTGCCCCATCCGATAACGGTGCAGAAGGTCCCAGGCGTCAAGTCCGTTTCCGGCTTGGGGAGACAAACGGGCCTCAGATGATCGTGAAAACGGACGCGTTCCTCGAGCTGAAAAAGTGCCACGTCGTTGTCATGCGCTACGCCCAAGTTGTAATTCGGATGAGGCACGACCCGCTTCACTTTGAGCTTCTCTCCGAGGTAGTTGTGAGCGTGCCGCCGAGTTATGCCCAACTGTATCGTCCAGTCGGAAATGTTCGAGTGGCTGAAACTACCGAAACTTGATAACATTGAACCATCGTCATCGGGCGAAACTCGCTGAAACGTCGAAAAAAATGTGTGAATCGCAGGACCAAACTCACTTTCCAACGCAGTGCGAAGCGGTGAGAACCCACTGATCCGCTATGAGAACTCCGGCGCAGTAAAAAACTTGCTCCGGACCACCGAGCAGAGCAGCTAGAAAGGGCCAATCGCCGGGGGCTGCCTCGACACCACCGACGATTCTCGGTCGCGGTCTTGCGTTTCCGTAAACGTGGCGTCTTCGCCCGCACGCTGAAGAAACAACAAAACATCGTCGGCAAAGCTGCGAAGAGTCGCGCGAAGGAACTCGAGTGAAAACACCGAAAATAAAATTCCAACCATATTCCGAGCAGCTCAACTCGACGGTCCGATAGTCGTTCCGATCGGTGCACTCTTGCAGTTCCTTCAGCAAGTTTCCCTGTCCCTTCTGCGCCAGCCTCCAACTCTCCGAGGTGTCGATTTTCGGATCTATCACTGTGTCGATGCTGTTTTTCATCGACAAATTCGATGAATTCACCAGGCTGGAAAGTGGATGAAGAAAAATCATGCATATCGAAGACTAGGGGAACGTTGAACTTTGCGGGTTCCATTCTCTGACGCGCGTTCACCTCGGGACGAGCAGTGTATAGGGAACGAAATTGGCTACGGTCGAGCCTGAAAGGTTTTTCTCCCGAGACGTGCCCGACCACCGTGAGATTGCTGTACACCCTCGGTGATACATACCCGGCCCGTCCCGGTTCCGAACCGTGACGGAGTTTTTCGGCGATCCGCGATATCGGATTATCGTCGAGACACTAGCTATGAGAGGGTTTCCCAGCTGAAGAGGGCCGATGTCGGTGCACCCGCGAGGAAGGGCGCCAGTCGATCGTGAGCATACCGCGTACTGCACAATATCGGTATGCCCGAGGCACTTTGCTTCTTAACTCATGAAACTCCGGGGATTTTAGGCACGCCTCATCGACGTCGGCAAAAATGGTCGGCGTAGGGACGGGGACGGGGGGGGGGGGGGGGGGGGGGGGGGCAACTGGCCGGTAAAACATTCTACTCACTTGTATCCGAGAAGACTACAAATCGCCTGGGCGGATGTGGGCTCCCAGTTGGCTATGCAAGCCGGAATGAAGCTGCCGTTCTCCGCATGGTAAACTTGCAGACGGCCCTTAGCGATGTCTCCGTTTCTGTCGCTCAGTCTTACTGAGACGTTGACAATGATTACACATAGCTTCAATCTTAATCCTCCCATAAGTTAAATTACGACACCAGAATAATCATCCCCCATTCCGTAAACCTTCACGTACGGGGGACTTACAAAGCCATCGTTTGGCTACAAAACCCGATGCAAAAATTCTGAACAATTTCACAGAGCAATCTCGAAATGTTGTTTCATCGATGGCTCGAATAAAAAATGATTAGGAACATCCGAATTGTCCCCATGAGGAAGTACGTTGCCAGGAGAAAGTCCGCCGTACGTGAGGGCTCGACAGATCGGTGATCTCGATGACAAATCGCCTATCTGGAAAATCAAACTCAGGGGATGGTGCAGGAAAAATTGTGATTGGGACGAAGTCTGTACAACTTCATCGCCCATGTAAGAACCGACGGTTCTGATCTCGTATAGAAAAGGTGGTGATGAAAATGACTCACGGCAGTTTCTTTCGTCCTGACCCCAAGGACAGTCCATGACTCCGTCGCAAACGTGCTCGGCAGACATGCATCTCCTCTCGCCGCAGTGTACGCTCGGCCTCGAATACATGCTCGGGTAACTTTTGCCATTGAACTTTTTCGGTCTCCGTCCGGGTCCACCGACTACGAACGGTTGAACGGTTGTGCTACCATTGGCGATCGTGCCGTTCGGGCCATTGCCGTTGTTGATTCCACACTCTCCGCAGCCGATCTCGTCACTCTGATCGAGGCAATCCACGTGCCCGTCGCATCTCCAATCGACTGGAATGCATCTCGTACCGTCGCATTGGAAACCGCTGGTGCATACTGCCGACGTGCACATAGAACGAGACAGAGTCAGACAGAGAGAGAAACACAGATAGAGCGTGAGTGCGATATCCTCCGGGCCGCGAAGCCCGACAATAAAGTTGCTGGGGGGTCGAAGAGATCGTTCTCCCCCCTGCCCGATGTATCGATTACGGCTAGAGGACGACGACTATAAATAGATGTTGCGGATGTTTGAACTCGGTATCTCCACGGACGATATGGTGCAAGGGTAAAATTGGCGAATATGACCGACGGGGTAAGATGGACCAGTGGGCGTTTAACACAAATGCGGATTAAAGAAAAATAATAATTTCCCTCACTTCTATCGGATATCTGTGAAGTATTTTAAGTGTCGGACTTTGATTCTTATGAGATTTGGAAAATATCACGCGAGCTTTCTTGATTTTCACAGACCACTCGTCGGTCAGTATGGACCACGCTTTTATCTCCATACAGTAGAGAAAATCACTTCATTTCCATGAAAACTTGAATTTCTGAAGGAGCTTTAATTCCATTCTCAATGCAAAAGCTTTACCGAGACATTCGTAATTAACGTCCAGTATTGGCTGTATCGTATGGTCCATATTAGCATGCGCGCGGAAAAAGCGACCTCCGCCCCGCTCCGGCTCTTTCTAATTTGTGAATATATTTGAAAGAGATTATGGATCGTTTTTTTTTCTCCAACTAAAAAGAGTAAAGAGCTTTTTAATCAATAAGCCACACGTATCCGCCACATCGTCGACGAAAAGAATATATAATATGGTAGAGCCTCGTGTTCGCGAAAAGTATATACAATAGCGTTGTGAATGCACCAGCTGCAGCTTCTGTAAAGGGCTGCTTTGCTCCACTCAGCGATGAATTCGCTTTCACTTCTCCCTCTCTCGCTCTCGAGGGAGGAAGAAGAGCCTTCGTTCTAATTTCGCTCAAATAGAGGAACCGATCGGGTTCGAGGCTGCATCTTGAACCCGATCCGGTCTCGATGCATATTAACGAGAAAATCGTCGAAGCGGCTTAAGCTTTCCACCGAAATTAAATTCGATGCATCGCCTTCGTGGGCACGGAGTTTGGGAATATTCCATATATTAGATTGGCGAAAACACGTGATCAGCCAGGCTTTGAAAACGGGCCAGATGAAGAGCGAACGGTGCCGGATTGGGCGAGGGCATTTAATCCTTTGATGCATACATTTGTCCTTACATGTTCAGTTGAAATTTGGTATTCACCATATTGAATCCTTCATTTTGAATTTCTGAATACTGAATTCAGATTCGAATTCGGCGATCCAAAATACCCCCACTTATGAAGTTTGAAATACACCGGTTGGTTCTTGATGCATTTTTTCTGGGCCCAAACAGTGCTATTTAAAGGGTAAAGATACATATTGCACGGAACACTAGTCAAACGAGTGCCAAATTTTTACAGTTGTTTATCCAAAATGTTAATAAGCCTGAAGATATCTGCATGACATGAAATTTCATCTTTGGCAAGTCTCTATCAGTGCACGACTTTAGGAAGAATAATTGTTCACTTGTAGAATTTTATTCTTCGAGTGAACTTCCTCAAGCAAAGTTTGTGCGAAGCAAAATACAGCCCTTATGATTTGATGAAATTTTGTCTCGTGCAGATATCTTTAGGGTCATAAATGATATCCATTTATTACCAGTAACGGAAGTCAATTTATATTACTCTATGTGTCCTCAATCAAGGAAACTATTGATAACGATGCTTTTGCAAATACATGAACCGATAAATGCAAATTTCCGTGATGATAGATTTTTGTTGAGTTTTTTTCAAAAAAGAATCCTTAATTTTCAACCAATTGTAATACACCACGGCGCATTTTGTTCGTCAAACGTTGTCCTACGAATTCATCAAGTAGTTTTTTTTAATGGTATTGGCTATTAAAAAATGGCAGCAATTTGTTTATGGGGAAAAAATTCACCGGTTCAACAATGGGCCATATTTGTCAAATGGTCAAACCTATAAAAAAATCGACTTCGTAAATTCGTAGAGCAAAGTTTAAGAAACAAAATCAACGGTGGTACATTAAAAACGGTAAGAAAAAATTACGAATTTTACTTTGAAAAAATCCAATAAAAATGTACTATCATGGAAATTGGCATTTAACAGTTGTTTCTCTTGCAAGACCATCGTAATTAATATTTCTCTTGGTTGTGGACACATCCGATAATAAAAATCTACCTCATTTACTGTCAATAAATGCATACAATTTTGGATGAACATTTTTTAAAAATGTAGCACTCATTTGCATAGTGTGCCACGCAGTGGCTGCCTTAATCACGAACTCTCATAAAGGACATGATAAGAGACCGCGAGCAAAGGGTGGAGAGACGGAAACGAGCAACGAGGATTCGCTAGTTACGTGTCAAAGAAACCACCGGCATACCGACGCGTGTATCTAGACGTTTCATCCTTTTGAATCCAAATTAAACGAGGCTGTGTGAAGGAAATAACCATCGGGGAAATGCTCGCTGTAGAAAAAAAATACTCGCGGTTGCCCGCAGGGAAATCGGAAACATTAAGAGAACCCAAAAAACGTCCTTTGCGCATATTTTTTTTTATTAATGGCGAAAAAATGTTACGTATCATTATTCGTTACGTAAAATTTTTTTGGGATTAAGTGACTAATATTTCATTGTAAGTTTCACAACAAAAAAAATTTCTTGTCCTGTACAACGAAAAGAATACTTATTTTCCCAGCGACCGTTGGAGGGTTAAATAGTAAATTTTCCAGGAGTATGGTTAATGTTTCCCTCCGGGATACTTAACTTGGCTGCGGCTCAGTTGGCTTGCTTTATCGCACAGTACTAAGCGATTTCGCGAGTGGACGACGCAATTTCTCTTATCGCCCCGAGGCTGCCCCGATACGCAATTTGCAGAACCTCTCCGAATGTCCCCGACAATTTACTCTTAATTGCATAGCACGGGAGCGTAACTCGAGCGATCAATTAGAATCTGTATGGCTGGCGCGTTGTAGAGATAGAGCTTGTGTTATGTGGTCCAGCGATAGCTGCGCGCTTCGGAGAGACTTGCCGCAATAATGATGAGCATCGAAGGCCGGAGAGAGTTTCCACAATCGGGTCTTCGCTGGCGCGATTCCGCGAGGGCTTCGTCGAGATCATTATCGCGACGCTGTTAATGCCCGCGATACCGTGCCTCCTCTCGCCCCATCGATCGCCGTGCCGATTATCGAATTATTACTATCGGAAAAGCCCCGACGAAGCGGCAGCTGCGCCGAGCGTATCACGATCACGCGAGTCCAATGCGTTCGCCCGGCTTCCTGCGAACTTTGCGGGCGAGCCTTGCACCGACGGAGCTTCGGACGATAAATTGAAGAACAATAGCGCGACGCGAGCGGAAAATTTTCGATAGGGAGGGGAAATAGGGAAAAGGCGAAGCGCAGTTGACAAAACGGGGATGAAACCTGCCGCTGATGCTTCTGCTGGCTCGGCGCTTTTGCATTTGTGCTTCCGCATTTGCGAAACAAAAGGGAAGCGACGGACAGAGAGATCGTGCGAACGGGAGAAAGCGAGACGGAAGTCACCGGTAGTTGAGGACTCGGTAACGAGAACGGCCGGCTGTGATGTGCGGGAAACAAAGAGCGCATCGGACAAACGCGATAGTTGACAATTAGCCCCGTTTCCACGTTTATCGACGCGTTTCCCATCAACCTCGCGTCTTCTCTCGTCCTCGACGATTCGCGAGAATTCATAGATCGAGACGCGAGAGTAGAGGATGGTGGGGTCCCCATGGAAATGAAGTATATGTCAGATATACAGAAAGATATATAATTTATATAAGTCATATATAACGGCGAAAAGTTCTATATCCCGTATAGATATTTTATATGCCCGCCAGATATATAACGGAATATATTACATTTTTATATTTTTGATATATACTGTTTATATGTTACATACATTAACTAAATATGCTCAGATATATATATTATATACGTCATATATATTCATGTATATAAATATTTTACATGTTCCTCTATATTAATTATATATAATTCGATGTATTTTTTATACATATCTTTGATTTGACAGAACGGCGTATCATTTGTGACTGTACATAGCCTAAACTCAAACTGCCCCGAGAAATATGTAAATAGATATTCAGGATTGCATCTAGAGACTTAGATATCGCGCTACGCCGCAACCAATAATTTTTAAAGCATCTGATAGTACCTATGTTTATGGTTAATATTATAGAAACAAATTTTGAAAAGTTGTGATCATTTTTCTAAATTATTTAAATATGACATTCAAAATCATTTTATGCGATCCGTTATTCAGTAGCATAGACGGTGAGGTTATTTTTGTTCTTTTTCATTTTGCAATAAGCAAAAGGCTAAATAAACCGATTTACTCTCATCATCAGAAAATTGATGATCATCACTTGAAATAAAAAAACTTTTGTTACGTTCAAATCTCGCTGGGAATGAGAACAATTAAAATGATAGGTGGCAGCGTAGCGGTAAGGTTTCAGGTTCGAGCCCAACTTCAGGTCGTTAGGTTTATTTCTTTCTCCAAATATAGTTTTGTATTCTAAATTGACATAATTTATTATGACAAACCAATCAATTTTTTTAATCTTGCCAAAACTTTTTTCGTTACGTACTAACCACCGTAAAAAGAATTTTGAATGAATATCTGTCATGTATGTATCTTTTATACATCTTCGTTATACTTTTCAGATATATAATGTGGCAAAAAGTTCTATCTTTCACATATATATTGGATATATGTTATATAGCCAGTATATATCTCATGTATCTATAACATATATTCAGAAATATATTTATGCATATACTTTGTTACCATGGGTGGTAATGGGAATCACCCAAAGGGAAATCTCGAATACCCGAATAAAAAATAAACAGTTGACGTGGGCCGTCACGTATCACGTAATCGGTGCTGGAAACGAAGAACGCGTTGAACAAACACGCTAGTTGAGAACAGAGCTGGGCAAATTGCACAACGTACTTCATGTGCGTATTAAAGTACCAAGTGCCGAGCACCGGATGGTGCTCGACTACTGACACATTGATTACTGGCCGAACTTTACTGTAGTAGTTCTGAGTACCGGATAGCGACTCAGATAAAGCTGCCGTTCTCCGCGTGATAAACTTGCAGACGGCCCTTTGCGACGTCTCCGTTTCTGTCGTTCAGTCTTACTGAGAAGTTGGTAACGATTACACATAGCTTTAATTTTTATCCTCCCATAAGTCAAATTACGACACGAGATTAATAATCCCCCATTCTGTAAACCTTCACGTACGGGGGACTTCTAAAGCATTCGTTTGGGCATTTCTGGTCGGTCACTTCAACAGAATATCCGAATATCCGAATAAGAAATAAAGAGCTGACGCGGACCGTCTCGTATCGCATAATCTGTGCTGGAAACGAAGAACGCGTTGAACAAACACGCTAGTTGAGAACAGAGCTGGGCAAATTGCACAACGTACTTCATGTACGTATCAAAGTACCAAGTAACAACTGACAGATTGATTCCTGGCCGATCTTTACTGTAGTAGTTCTGAGTACCGGATAGCGACTCAGATAAAGCTGCCGTTCTCCGCGTGATAAACTTGCAGACGGCCCTTTGCGACATCTCCGCTTCTGTCGCTCAGTCTTACTGATAAGTTGGTAACGATTACACAAAGCTTCAATTTTTATCCTCTCATAAGTCAAATTACGACACGAGATTAATTATCCCCCATTCTGTAAACCTTCACGTACGGGGGACTTCTAAAGCATTCGTTGGGCATTTCTGGTCGGTCACTTCAACATAATATCCGAATATCCGAATAAGAAATAAAGAGTTGACGCGGACCGTCTCGTATCGCATAATCTGTGCTGGAAACGAAGAACGCGTTGAACAAACACGATAGTTCAGAACAGATCTGGGCTAATTGCACAACGTACTTGATGTGCATATTAAAGTACCAAGTACCGAGCACTGGATGGTGCTCGACTACTGACATATTGATTACTGGCAGAAGTTGACTGTAGTAGTTCTGAGTACCGGATAGCGACTCAGTACATGATGCTTCGATACATGCTTCGAGTAGACAGCGTATTTGCCCAACCCTGGTTGAGAATTGGCCCCGTTTCCCCGTTTATCGATGTGCTCCTCGCCGACCTCGCGTTTTCTCGTCTTCGCCGATTCGCGAGGATTGCCGGATCGGAAAGGGAGATTTGAAGATAGTGGGGTAATGGGATTCATCCACGGGTTTTACGCCAAAACATCGACGGAAACTTCGAAACGCCTGCCGCAAGGTATTCTAGAGGGCTTTGAGCGAAATAATCAGCCTGTCATTATTTTCCTCCTCATTCTCCGACAGTGCTGGAGTAATAGGGCTCACTCCATACCCCGAAAGCGAGAGTGAGACGGAAGTTACTGGCAGTTGAGAAGTGGAGAACGAGAACGGCTGACTACGCTGTGCGGGAAACAAAGAGCGCATCGGACAAACGCGATAGTTATAATTAGCTCAGTTTCCGCGTTCATCGATGCGTTCCTCGTCGACCTTCCGTCTTTTCTCGTCCTCGTCAATTTGCGAGAAATCGCAGATCGGAAAGGGAGAGTAGTGAAGAATGGGGTAATGCGTATCACCAAATGGAAAATCCCGACTATCAAAGAAAAAAAGAACACTCTTACGTACAACATCGCGGACGTTTCACGTGAAAACATCGAAGAAGACTTTGAAGTGTCTACTGCAAAGTACTCTAGAGGTCTTAGAGTACCGTAAGCAGCTTGTATACCCCAAGCTACGATCGTTGAAGCGAAAAAATAGATTGGTGTCGGAAGGAATACGAAGTTCGCAAGCACTGCATGTTGCAAGAACGCGGCCCACAGTCGCGGATGTAATTTGCTTTACATTGCATTTCTCATTACCACAAATTTATCCAATTAGCATTTCTGTACTTACTGGAACGATATTAATTAACAGACTGAATTCTATCAAAGTGCTCACACGGATTCGGAGGGACTGGAAAATTGCTGAGACAGGAGTTGTTACTGTCGTTTCAAGCTACGAGTGATTCTACAAATTAGCATGGTATAGTTTACCAAAATATAGCGTCTCTTCGATGAAACTAAAATGTTGCTGGGTAAAACCAATATCCCTCCTAATATTTGTACTAAATTGATTGCAGAAACGAATCAATGCTCGATTACTTGGATACAATGTCAGTCACAAGCTGAGAGAGATACCGTTTCGTGTCGTTTGTGGATTGACTGAAACAAGAGCGACGCTCATTACCCAACGACCACCATTGCCGCATTTTTTCTTAAGGGGTGACGGTGAGGGGGGGGGGGGCGCATTCTACCGGTGGTATTTTAAGAGCACTGGCAAATTTGTGAGTTATTGCTTTCATCTTAAGTTACGAATGGTTCCGTAAAGGATTTAGAGAAAGACGCGTTTCTGCGATGATATTAAACATTCGCTGGGTAAAACTAATATCCCTCCGAAGGCTAAATTAATTGCAATGTTACAATGTTACAATGTTACAGTCACAAGCTGAGAGAAGTATCGTTTCGGTGTCGTTTTTGGATTGACTGTAACGAGAGTGAATTCCATTACCCAACGATCCCCATTGCCCCGTTTTTACCTACGGCGAGACGAGGGAGGTACGCATTTCACCAGTGGCGGAAAACAAAAGACGCTCGGCGTCGATGCACCAGGAAGTGAGAGACGAGAGAGTGGGATAGTGAGGGAGGCGGTTGTAAAGCGACGCGACGTTGGGAAAAGCTTGCGCTACTTCGCATAAATAACGCTAGCGCGCCTCGACTATCATCGTCGAGCGTTGTGCTGCGCGGCGAGAAGCTCCTCGCTTTTGTTCCCGTTCGAACAATGATGATGAGAGAGCGCGAAAAAACACCTCTACGGGGGGTATTTATATACATATATATGTTGCACGCTTGTTTACGAGCTGACGCGCTTGTTTCCCGAAACTGTGTGTGCATCCTAGAATTACGCGCTAACGAGGGTAGTTTTGTCTACTTGCTATAGAACGTTGTAAAAATTAAAACAGACGCCGTATTTTTTATAACATATTTTTTTTGCTCAAATTAGGTCGAATGTGAATAATTTTTTCAAATTTCAGCATGAATTATGATGATTTGTTATAGGACCATCGACGATAAAAAAAAAATGCTGATGCAACCAGTCTGCCCGTTTAGCTCTTTGCTCGAGTAAAAGATAAAATAGTTATAGAGTGATCATGCGGGAAATTGCGGGATTGTATGAACTGCCCCTCGGAATCTCGAAGCGTCGCCGAGCCTCCCCCCCCCGTCGTCGAACTGTCGTCCTGAGATTATTTTTATCCCTCAATTACCCGACGCTTCATCCACACTCCAGGCCCAACCCTCTCTCCCAAAAGGATTTACCGCCCTCCCGTAAAATGAATATAAAAATAGAAGGTACAGGAGGATCTATACCATGTACGGAGGGAGCACGCGAGAGCGAAGACGAGAGTTGACGATTTTGCAAAAAAAAATTATAAAATTTTTATTTCGGCTCACTCACCAGGCTTTTCGGCTCTTCTAGCTGCCTCGCGTACCTCGTTGTAACCGACGCATACGTCGGAATCACTGTTCTCCGGAAATAGATCGCATTCCAAAAAATCCGGCAGACTGAGACTGAAGACTTTCAGGAAAAAACCGCAACGTCTTATCGTTTCTGAAAGAAAGAATAAAAATGTGTATGGCCACTGCAAATCTTAGAAAATGAAGAGACAAAGGTGGCTGTGTATCCTTAGACATACTCAGACCCTTTCAGACACGCACACACTTTCAGACACGCAGACCCTTTCAGACACGCAGACCCTTTCAGACACGCAGACCCTTTTAGACATGCAGACCCTTTCAGACACGCAGACCCTTTCAGACACTCAGACTCTTTCAGACACTCAGACTTTTTCAGACACGCGGATCCTTTCAGACACGCAGATCCTTTCAGACACGCAGATCCTGTCAGACACGCAGATCCTTTCAGGAACCCAGGCTCCTTCAGACACTTAGGCCCTTTCAGACATCCAGACCCTTTCAGACACCAGACTCATACCCTTTCAGACACCCAAACCCTTTCAGATGCCCGAACCCTTTCAGACACCCAAACCCTTTCAGGCACCAAGACCCTTTCGGACACCCAAACCATTTCAGACACCGAAACCCTTTCAGACGCCCAGACTCTGAGTCACTCGGAGCCTTTGAGACGCTCGGAGCCTTTTTAAACGCAAAAAAGTAATATACTCACGGACGCATAGACTTCGACAGGATGGAACCATATGTCCTCGAGTGCCGCATTTCGGTACAAATACGCTGCATAAGAAAAGTGCAGCGAGCTCGTAGCATCTCACATCGACGACGGCGTCATACATCTCGAGCTCGTGTTGGGCGTCTCTCTGATTGAAATTTCCAGCATAGTTCGGAAAGACGGTGAAGTTGTATGGGATCTGAAAGCCACGTGTGGCAGAGGCAGACGTTCAAGTAAAATCCCTACAAAGTGTAATGCCATTCGAGCGATGCCGTTGCCATAGAAATGATGTAAAGCACAGTGTTACGTCCCACGCAACATCTCACCTATACTTTTTTTTCTCAAACACCTAATCGTAGATAAAAATTATCAACCGCTGTATTTGGTTGACCAGCCGCACGTGCCGCTGCCGCACGCTCCAGGGTTCATTCCCCTATCCATTCGCTCTCTCATTCTAATCCCTCACAGTCGTAAAACTCCCTCGCTATGACCCTCGCGTTCCTCTCACTCTTTTCTAACCCACGCACACGCACAAAACCCTTACACACACACTGCATTAATCTTATTCACGCATTCTCTTTATCTAACTCTCGCGCGCCGTAAAATCTTCTATCTTTTCTAAATTACACACGCATAAAAACCCCTACTCATTTAATGCATTCTCAGTATTGAAATCCCTCGCGCTCGCGAAACTTTCTCGATCACTCGCGCTCGGAAAATCTTCTCTCTCTTTTCTAAATTACGCACGCATAAACACCCTATGCATTATTCTTGTTTAATGCATTCTCATTATGTATTCTTTAAAGCACACGTAAGGTCTGCCCCACTCTAGCCCCGCGTCTACAAAATCCCTACCTAAACGCATCTTTTACTCACACACGCTCGTTCAAACTATATTCCTATTCACTCACACTGATTCTCGCCCCTTTTCAAAATTAAGGGACAATGCACCGACGGCACGCAATTTGGTCATAAAATCGTCCAGAACTAGTACATAAGGACCTCGATTCTCGAATAATGTTATTTACTTCACCGGCATCGAACCTGCGACTACGATCACCGCCGCACAGAGCGAGCAAGGCTCTGCTACGACGAATCTCCAGCCCTGCGAGGCAGAGTCCAGCATAACTAGTAAAAACGAGCAATCCGGCGCCAAGTTTATAAACCTGTTCACCATCGAACTTTTTCTTCATACAATATATATATTTCGTGAGTATCACTTCAAAATCTCCGACTTCAACATTTATTTCTGCATGCGACCTGTGTTCGCCTGTAGTTCTCTCAGAGGCTCACTACCTCTGCACGTCTTCCCTTTATAAATCCACGGCAGTACGGCGAGGTCTCCGTCCCTGGGTAAAGGGCTAACGCCTTGACCCGAAAGAGTGACCACTCATTTACGGTTCTTTCCGAGCGAACTCAATATTCGCCGGTCAGGACGTAACAACAGATAGGAGAAAACATATTTTTTCCGAATTTGTTTTCACCGGAGAAACTTCGCCGGCAAACAACTTCAAAATTGAAGGAGCACATTGAATGTCCCCAGCATCGAGAATGATTTCGCTCGAAACATCCGCTCCGGGAAACACGAGGGTAGACAGCGATGCCACACACTGGAGTCTGAAGGGCTCGCACTTGTGGTTTTCCCTCGTGTAATTATCGTAAACGTTGCTCTTAGCTGTACGCCGACGTGCAGAGCGAAGTATTCCGGTGGAGAGATGCAGGATAATCTGAAAACTATATGTAGCGCGTATCTCGCGCTATCGGGCATCCGGCGTACACGTCGCTTAGCCGCTTGATTGCACGGTTGGGGGCTCAGCTGGAAAGCCCGTTGAGGCTGTAAATGCGATAATCAATGTACCGGCTATAAATCGTTCAACATTTCTCTCCGTCCCATCCGCGACGTTTCGCAATTCCAAATAGACCCTCCGACTATATCGCGGACGGTGAACAGAACGTGTCTATAGAAAGAAAACGGATACCACAGAAACATGATTAACGTCAGAGCGTTACCTCAAACCCCGGCTCAACGCGAAATAAAATTTAATATGCTCATTTCCATCTCGAGTTTCGCCGGGCAAGGGAGCGAGACGCTGGGAGGTGGGTACACGTAATTAAGCTCTCGACTGGCCCACCAGGCAATATCCGTTTATCTTATCGCGGATGCGAACATCCACCGTGGTCCAGATTGTCTGTTTTATTTTATTTTTATTTCGGTTCTTTTCTTTTTATCTTTTTTACTGATTTTCTCGGTACGAGGGAAATTGGCTAATCTTCCTGGCGCGCGCCTGTTCCGGCCGCGGTCCCGGTTAACCGGGGAGCGCTATGAATTTTAAATCTCACCCGAGTGCGCGTGAGCGTCGTAAAAACGAGCTGGATAAGAGATAGAGAGGGGCGGAGAGATAGGAAGCGAGGAAGACGAGCGAGAAAGATAGGAATGTGCATGGCCGGGACGAGTCCGGGCATTTCCGCGACGCGTGCAACTAATGTTTCTGTCAGGGCTGGCCGTGTCGGCGGAGATTTTCCTGCCGTTGCAGCAACAAATAAAAGTCGAACGGGCGAGGCAGTGCACCTCGGAAATTCCGGAAGAGATGAGCTGACACTTTGCCACTTTGGCGGTACGAAAATTCCGAGGTTTCCGCATGAATAAGGCAAAAGTTTGAAGAGAGCTTCGGGAAAACTGCGCAGAGACAATAACGGAGCTTACGCGTCACTGAGGGAGTCGGAGATCAGGATAAAATTACCTTTCCGTCACTTGCGGGCTTGAGATTTACGGGTCATAGAAACTTTCATCTCACCCAAGTGCATTCGATAGACATTCTCGATTTAAAAAAAAATTACTTTATATACACTCTAAAAACAAGAGTGTCGTCAAGTGTGTAGAAACAACTCACAACACACATATTACATGTGTTGCACCAACGAAATGCATTAATAAAATACGTGCTGGTCGGCTTGCGTGTTGAAACAACACGCTTGCACTGCATCTTTCCTGTATTCCCTGTACACACACACACTTCTTAGTGTGTGTTCTTAGTGTAAACACACTTCTTAGTGTTTTTTGCTACAAAACTCGCTTATTGGAATGCACATTATTTGTGTTGTTTCAACGTGTTTACGGTCGAGCAACTCACTTGATGTACATGTACACGCTAGGTATACTGCACACTTTATAAAAGAACACAGTAAGAAATCAAAACACTTGCATATGCGTTTGATTCAATCGGAATATGGCGAATTCGGATGTCGGACAGCAGGATCATAGACAGGCCGCCCGATATTTTCAAGTGTCGTATGTGCTGCTTTGAAGTTGCGTCTGAGAATCAGCTATTAAAACACGTTGTCCAACATCATCGATTTGATGCGTCGTTTAAAATGCAGTGCAACGAATATGGATGTGGCGTCACGTTTACAAATTGGAAGTCTTTCAAGCAGCATGTGTTTCGTCCTCACGTCGACATTAACGAAGAAGCTGCGAATATCCCGGATGTGGACAGAGATGACAAGGTTGAGATAGAAGGTAAATCATTGAAATTAATTTGTAAAATGATTGGTAGTTAGCACATCCTTATTTCAGTTTGACACCCAGGCACTATGGTATCAATTGTCAACGTAAATTGGAAGAAGGGGGAGGAGGTGAACACATCTACAACCGTGTAAAAAGGAACGACGTGCGTGAATGCGTTTTAAGAGTATTGAAACAATGCACGTAAAGCATGTAAACTTTACACACTTTGACATGTGTTGAGAATCAACACACCTTAAAGCGTGTCGAAACAACACGCTTGTTTTTAGAGTGTATCCGCGGAAATAAATGTATTAATGTAATATATTAACATATTTATGAATGTATTACACTGAGAATTAATATATTACAATTATCAATATGTTCATTCTCAATATAATAAATATTAAATAATTCTTGGAAAAGTATATATTAATTCTTAATTGATAATATGCGATAGATTTTGCGGTGGCGATTATCGTTACCTGATGGTAGATGCAAAAGCGTACGATGACGGGCAGACAGATCCCCGGAGCCGGATTCCTCGATTCCACGAGAGTTCTCATTTGTCCGGGCACCGAAACGACGGTCGTCGTGTAAACCGTCTTGTTCTCCAGTCTCGCGACGTCGCGAGGATAAGCTGGCAACAAGAAGAAGACACGCGGGCTCGAATCAAGCCTCCATTGTGTTCGCATAATGTATTTATTATTTGTACAGTCGAGCAGCCGAGAGACCTATTTATAGACATAAAGTTCCTGTCGTGAGATAATACACAACTACAGAGAAACGCGTCACTGCGAACCGAGAGCTTCAAGTCCGATCGACTTGAGGCTCCCAGTTTCCAATACCCGCCCGAGGGAAACTCGAGAGTCCGCTAGGGGAGTATGAATCCTCTCCTCCGGGAGTGTCTGGCAGGACGAGAGCCGAAAGGAAAGCAAACGATAGGTACTTTCAACGAGGGAGGCGAAAAACCCTCTCGAGCTTGCGGCGGCAGGGCATTGATACGTTGAGCGGAAACTGGTCAACATAAAAGATAGAAATAAAATGAAAAACTTTTATTACGAAACTGCGGGTCTTTGAACAAAAGTGTCGCAAAGCTTTGTCAGGGTGTTTGTCGACCGTTACCAAAATATCGCACCCGCGCTTCGCATGTCTAGTTTCCCCGGAGTTTCAGACTTATAAGTGTATCGTGACGGTGCTATGGTAACAGACTCAAAGGGAGACTCAACGAGCAGTCTAGAAGACGAAAAAGCTGATCACATATATGCAAACTCCGCATTCCTGTTCAAGGTGAAAGCTCGAAGGTAGACGAGTCCACAGAATTGTGAATACCCGAAGATCCTATTGATCTTTCGAATGGCAAAGGAAAGCTTAATGCCACTTCGCCTATTGTCACATTCGCCTGTTCATTCGCATGAATAATGAAAATAGTAATATCAATACTGTCTTGCTGGCAGAAAAATATTATGACGTGACGTAGCTTCCGGCATCTATCGTGCGATAGCCGATATATATGTCAGTAGACGTTCAATGTTTACAGCCAGTAATCGACGTGACGTAGCTCCGGCGCAGCGATGCAAACCTAGAAGGCCGACTGTCACTAACATCCAAAAGTACAGTTAACGTTTACTCATATTGAGTAACCCCCAAAGTGGTACGGTTCCCACTAAAGGAAAAATTGTAGGTCCCGTCGCTAATAACCATAACAGTTAATGCGACGTTAAATAATAACAAATAATAATAATAATAATAATAATAATAATAATAAGGGATACGGCCCGTAAATAGTAAATAAATAAATAAATAAATAAATAAATAGATAAATAAATAAATAAATAAATAAATAATAATAATAATGGGATTGGAACGGTGGTAGCAGCTTTATAGCTTGAAGTTTGAGGATTGAGGAATCAGCTTAATGGCTCCACAAACGCCGGTATTCAAATTTTTAACGTCTGAAAGTCATTGCGGGGATCCACGAGACATCAGCCAAATAGTTAGTCGATTGAAAAATGAATCATGCAAAATATCGACTCACATTTGAAGTACGCAACGAGTCCACCAGCGATGGCGAGTAGAGCGACAGCGTTGAGTAGTACCTGAGCGAAACGGAATCGTAGCCTTCCCCGGGTTACATAGTGGCTGCTGGGTCGCCTGATGTCCCTGATTATCTGGATTCGAGAATGAATAAACCATAGCGGGAGGTAGGCTGGATGTTACCGAGTGACGCACGAAGCAATTAGAGCGCCCGAACTCGTGATCGTCAACTCTGTGACGCGCGTTTGGAACGTTCTAATAATAACCGTTTGATGGCCGGCCAATTCCCCTGTTGGGTTTCGCATAGTCGGACTAGAACACCCGAGAGAGGTATATAGTCACGGCTTCCACCGCTCCCTCAACCGCCAGTGACTCGTTGAGGTTTCTCCGGTTAATTGAATGGACTCCGTCTAGACGACGCAACTGGCTTGTTACATCGGGCCAAAAGGACCAGGCTGGATGGAGACTGGGTATTCGAAGAAAGCTGCCACCCTCACGATGTTCAAACCGGGCGCCCGAAGTGCCTCAAGTGCCTCAAGTGCCGTTTCAAAACTCACCCTGTGATGTAGCGACATGTTGCTGCCATTGTGAAACCTGACGATTGTCTGGAGACTCGCCGGTGTGCTCATTGACTTTGTGATCGGGCTGCCCGGCGGATTGTCGGTTTCCGGCGCAAGAGCCCTACCTGCAATTCGCCCAATGTCGACATGAGAACTCAGTTTCCCTCAGAAAAGCCGCTCGTTATAGAGTTAAGTGCTATTGCTCACCCGGCACTTTTCCACCGATGTACTTGTGCGGCAGTAAAGGCGCCTCCATGGTCTTGCTGGTGTAGCTCGGCGAGCTGGTCTGACTGAAGCTGTCCGACGAGACGTTGCTGTCCTGTCGGACGCTCATGGGTTTCGGCACTGGACTCTGGCACATCGCGCTCAACGGCGGTGGAAGATTCGTCTGCGTAGCTTTCGGCAATTTGTCAACGAGCTTTTCCGCCAATCTATCGTTCGCGCTTCTCATCTCCTTTTTCTGATTGTTTTGCAGCATCGTTCGTGCCCTCTCCATGTCGGCCTCGTACTTTCCTCGATGTTGTTGCTGCTGCTGATGCTGCGGTTGTTGTTGCTGTTGTTGGTGATGATGCTCGTAGGGGTTTGTCGTCCTCTCGTGGAAACGCTTGTCGGGCTGCTCGCGAATCGCAATCGCTGGCGATTGACCGTGGTCGTCGTGCTTGCTCGAGCTGCAGGCTTGAAAACGTTTCTCGATCTCCTGAAGCCTCTGGTGTCCGGGATCCTCGCGTCCCACGATCAAGAGCCTGTTCTCCAAGTTTCTCGAGGCTGCTTGAAGCGCCTCGAACTTCGATCTCTTCTCCGCCTCCCGGCGAATACTTATCGGACTCGAGAATACGTCGAACTTCGGTTCGGTGGATTCGTCGAAGGGGAGGGCCCGAGGTGGACGTCTGATCGTCGAATCGGGACGCTTTCGAGGCTCTTCCGGAAGGTCGTCCGAGTCCGATGAGAACTTTGTCCTCTCGCGCTGCAATCTGTGAATTTTTTTTTTTTTTATTGGAAAGAACTATGTTTCAATCGTGTGAACAGCAAACTGCGAAGACAACGTGGAGAGGAGGGAAGTGAGAGCTGCAAGGGAGGCACAAGTCAAATCGGGCAATCTCGATGACGCGGTTCAAACACCAGGAAATTCTGATACATAGGGCGGTCGCCGAAACTTCCGGCCAATTTCAGTCCTGTGGCCCAATAATCCTAGACCGCGAGGGGTTTCGGGGTAAGGGCAGCTCCCGAGCACCCGGTCGCATATTTCTGGTATAGCTGACGAGCCACCCGCGTTCTCGACACCTACGCCCAACACGTCGAAGAGCGCGGGAGATCGATCAAGCGTCCGAGAGAATCTCGAACAGTTCTCGTTCGAACCACCCTTCATTCCCTACCCCAAACCACCCAGCTATATCACGCAAATTATTTCGAGATCGATTTTCCCAACAGCTATCGGATGTTTCTATACAGAATTAATTGAAATTCACGCGCATTCACAACGATTGACATTTGTCCAATTTTAAAATAAAATGAATTGGTTCATATTTACCACTTTTACCCAATACACGATTTTTTGGCTTAATTTTCCAGACACGATGATATCGCATGATTCAGAGATTATAGCTGATGCAAATGCTATAAGGGTGGAAAGTGCGTGATTTTCACCGAGTGGGAAAATTGTCGCCCGGGCGAGCCGAGGGCATCCGCTCCCTCCCGTCTAGCATGAGGTAAGTCGGGGTGATACGGCCATAGTTTTTTGAACGAAAATTGGAGGTTTAACTTTCTTTAACTTCAAATTTTTTATTGTACCCAACTTGAGAAACTTCAAACTAAAGTAATTCACGTAGAACTTTCGATATTTTCGATGAGTGATTTAATTATAGCTCTATAAATAAATATTCGCGTTCGGCCGTCTCACCCGGCCATGTTACACTACGGGTGACTTGGGCGCAGTAATAATGGTAGTCAATTAGGCCTAGAGAAGCATCGGAATCACACAAACCACGTCTTAGTATATTTTTTGTTATCTGAATAAACTACAGAAAGACAGTAATTTCCTCCCTCAAAAGTTTCAGATGGCAAACTAAAAAAAATATGGTTTCACTGGCCATGCCACTCGGATATTGCGGGCGAGATGGCCATTTCGCCGGCAATATCCGGGTGATATGGCCACCGCCTGCTATTGCGGGCAGCGGCTCCGACGACTGACGTGGCCATTTCACTCAAAATATCCGGGGGACATGGCCACCATTGACACGACCATATCCCCCGAAAAACAAGTCCACATGTTTTCCGGGAAATAAGTGGCCATATCACCCATTTTCTTGGAAAAATAGCCGCTGCTTAAATTTAGGGCAGGGATTTTTTTAAATCGCTTTACTACGCGCCAATCTTTTCTTGGAGATCCAACTATAGTGTGCAATGTTAATTTATTAGCAAAATTATAATTTCGTATGTCTCCAGAGTGCTAGAAATATAGCTCGAGAAATTTCTGGCTATCTTAAAACAGGGATTCACCGCTCGTACTGACCCTTGCACGTATAATCTTTACATTTTTTTGTGCAATCGCATTGTATCCACAAATACTAAAAACTGTGCAAGCGGCGGCGCCATTCGTTTGTTACGTCATCTTTGATCCCGATCAACCTGATTAATCCCTGAGTAACCCTACGATGCGTTTTTTCCTGACTTCGTTAAAATAACCACATTTCATCCGTCGCAAAATCGACATATTCGCCAATGACCATTACAAGCCCGATAGTAATAGGGCTTTCAGAGGAAGAAATGAGCACTAGAGTAATGAAACAATACTGCGCATGCGCATAATTTAATAATGATCCTTGGTCAATGAGAAGGGATTTTCCACCCGCGTTGCACGCAAAGAGTGTGGTTATTTTAGCGAAGTCGGGAAAAATAGTATATTATGCCACAAGGGAGGAAAGTGTGTCTTGTCACCGAGTGTGAAGTGTGATGTCCAAGCGAAGCGAGGACAGAAATTCACACGAGAAATTCACACGAGGAGAAAATGCACTTTCTCCCGAGTAGAATACGCTATATTTTTCCCGACTATGCTAAAAAGTGCCTATATTTCTATGCATGCAACGGGGATGGAAAGTGGCAGATTTTTGACGAGCGGGAGGTTTTCCTCCCGCTCAATCACTTTTCCTCCGGCTAAATTACATTTCCTCCCGCTCGTCAAGAATCGGCTACTTTCCATCCCCGTTGCAGGCATGAAGTAGAGTCTTTATAGCGTAGCCGAGAAAAATAGTATATTGTGCAATAAGGGCCGAAAGTTGGCGATTGCGACGAGTGTGAGGTTTGCTGCCCGACCTAAGCGAGGGTGGCAATCACACGAGTCGCAATTGCCAATTCGGCCCTCGTTCCACGTCATACTTTTCGCAACGAGTGCATGAAGAATAGTGGTGCTTCGAATGGTAGTTTTGGGGGACGAACAGTGAAAAGTGACGTTATAACTTTTCCTCCCTAGGATCAAAAGTGGAATCCAAAGGGACGAAAGTGAACCAATAGCGAACTGCGCATGCGCGACACACCTTTTCTACACTGCTTTGAAATTAGCCACTTTCGGCCCGCAAAACTGCCATGAAAAGCACCGCTTTTCATGCACGTATCACAACGAATATATTTCAAAATTGAAGAATTTACGTAAAGGAATGACCAACGAACCTGCCATTCTTGGTGCTCCCAACGTTGCCATCCCACTGCCCAGTAGTTCTTCCACCCTTGGAATCCCCGTTGGCGCTTTGCCGAAGATCGCCGCCACCTACGACACTTCTGACTATACCTTCGTGCAATCGTTTCTCGAGATCTCGGGAAACTTTCTTAAGCTCCTCGAAGCTCGACTTGAATTGCAGCTCGGACGGTCTCTCCTCGAAGTTTCCACGAAAATCAGCGACGAAAACTTGTCTCTCGGGTTCGTTCGTCGGGACGACGCTACCGCCGACAGCCTGGACCGAGCCAGCGGAGGAATAGATGCTGCTGCGCTTGTCTTCCCTTCCGTTCGACAAATCCAAATCTATCAGTTCGTCTCCATTGTTGGTATCCCCGTTTCCGGACCAGTATGCCGATGCATCGATGCTGCTGTGCTTCCTATCCAGCTTGTTCGCCTTCCTCGGTACCGCATCGATGGTCTTCCTGTCTTCGTCCCGCCGCGAATTCGATTGACCCTCGAGCATCGACGAGTTAACGCTGTCGCTGGCATTCTTCCGGATCAGAAACACCGGTCGGTCGTTTGTCTTTCGCTCCGGGATCGGTGGCCTCAGCGGGATCGGTGGCGGCGCTACCTGATTCAGACATACATACATTCCGATCTCCTTCCTGTCACACGATGATTTTTATTTTATCGCTAATCTTATAGTTATGCACTGAAAGAAAGATCTAGTGAGAACTATCGGCGATCTCAGAAAAATTACCGTAGCTCATGGTAGTTTGCAACTAGGACGCCATCTATGTTCGAGAGATTATAAGAATTTTTATCATTACATCTACGAACAATTTTTATAAATCTGGTCCTTACTGTCATAGGAGGCGTCCTAGTTTCACACTACTATTTGCTATAGTAATACCTCTTAAGCCATAGTCATATTTACGAAATCCTTCTCTCAGTGTAGTTCTGACAATGCCCGTTCGGTCTGGAAGCATTTTTGACGCTTCCGCGGGAGGGTACAAGGAAAAAAAGGCTCACCACAAAAAATTTCTACGCCGGAGAAGAATCAGTCCTCCCAACCATTTAAATGGTTGGTATAACTATTTAATTAACAATATTAATTATCAATTAACAAGTAACATATTATTTATTAAGTTTACCACGAGTATATCGTTATTCTTAGAAAATGAAATTTAATCTAAAAAGGTCGAAAATAATAAACCAAATCCCGAGATTGGAGGATTCGCGCACGATCGCGGCTAGAGGCTGAGGTAGAATCTAAGAAGTATCCTCGAAATCCATAAAAATGTTCCCTTTTCGATTTTTTTCTCAATTTTTTTAAACTGAAATTTTGAAATAAAAAGTTTGGAATTCTGAGACTTTATAAGACCCTGAAAAACGCCACTTTAGCGTATAACTACATGGTCTATCTCACGATCATTTTTTTAACTCGGCGTCGAGATACTACCGTATCTCTTGATCCGAGCAGTGTTGACCGCTAATATTGATCCTTCCACCGCAATCGCAATGCCCATTTCCCATTCATCCGAATACCGGTCGCCGAAGCAACGAGAGATTTAATAATGTGCAACCCGATTGAATCGGTCAAAATGAAACGCGATACATCAGCCGTTTTAGGTTCAGCCTACAAACAGTGGTAAGCCCGTGTTTGTCCGTCGCTCACTCGTTCCGCGGTTTTTTTCGTCGATCGCTCTGTCGCGCGTCCATCGATTTTTCCGAGCGAAATGACGGGAGCACGCTGGGCGGCACTCTCGGTCGGAAAAATTCTCGTGTTTCAATTTCGTTCGGACGTATCGAAAATTCGGTGATTCGATAGCTCGGCCAGCTAGATTTCCGAAGCCCGTGCAACACCACGTGTTCGACCTCGCGAAATGTATCGCCCTGTTCGATTCTGTTCCAACGAATTATTCCTTTATTTTTATTTTTTTAGTGTGTAAATGGTGTGTGTGTAAGTGTGTAAATGGACGAATAAGCAAATAACGTAACAGCATAAGAGCATAAAGCAAATAAGCAAATACGTGGCTGGTGTACCTATGCTGACTGTTTTTTTATCCTACACACATATTGGCTCTCTTCAATCCCTGGTCAGTGTCGTGTTGATTTGGTGTGAGTGTCAGTTTGGCCTAGCCGAGTATAGGTGATCGATTATCCGAGTTGCAAGGAGAGTTCACCAAAAATGCTCCAAACCCGAAGCAGATCCAGGAAGTCGGGAGGATAATCGGTCTCCGCGGATCCTGGAAAGATGCGGCTGCAACGAAATACGTTTTTTTTCCATATCTGGATCTACGTAGATTTTTATTTAAAAAATTAATACAATAGACACGCATCTGTTGTATTAATTTTTTTAAATAAAAATTACGATACCACCCGAGACAAAACGTAATAAAATTATATGCCAATTCAGGATGAACAAGCTTCGTGAATTTAACATTTTTAAAAATCCACGTCTACTACCATGGTAATTTAATTCTCTGGCGATATTGCATTTTTTCTGGATCCTTCTCTCCGTGTATACGTGTTAGGTTTTTTTTTTTTATTCTTCTTCCTTTTTTGGTTCCGAGTTTTCAAGAGAATCGCGAGAACCTTCTCTACCATTATTACCGAACGAGTCGAGGCGGAGGCCGTTGGCGGGTCACCGGTTCGTAATATCGGTTTGTTCAACGTACCGTGGAGGTTACGGAATGCCGCCGTGGTATCGGAGGCTGGCGCCGACTTCCGGTGGGTGGTGGTTCCGGCAGCAGAGATCCCCGAGCCGGAAGTCCGACGCTGTTCGTCCTGCACTGCCTGTAACATGGGCGCACCGAGACTCGTGTAATAAATCAAGTTGACTTTTATATATATATATATATATGTATATATATATAGCCACTATGTCGCTGCCGTACTCTTTTCGTGCACGGTCTTTATGCTCGGGGAATCCCTCGAGAAATAAATGGCAAACGAGGAAAGACGGTCCGCTCCTTACCGAACAATCGTTGACAATCTTTTTTTCTGTCGCTCGTTCCGGCACGATCGGTCTTTGGCAACAATTTTTTTCAGCGACCAGCATCGTGAAAAATAAGTGTCGAAAGTGTGGGGAAAAATCGCGCGGAGGTCACTCGAGCAGAGCTGACCAGATAATTTGATAAGGGGATCTAATAAACCGAGCTTGGAGTATCGCTGAAAGGGTCGAGAACCTTCTTGCGCCTTGACCGAACGAGACTGGGGTCGCCGATCGGGAAAGGGTTGAGAGAGGAAAACGACGGCCTCGGCGGACGCGTCGCTGCCTGTGTCCTGTAGCTGATAAGTTTACGATGATTCAATTAAGGACCGAGTGCGGCCGGGTACGAAATGAGGTTGGGCGGTCTCAAATTTATTGTAGAATCTAATTACGGGTTAAACAAAAAAGTTTCAAATATTGTAATGCTATTTTAATGCATAAGAAGGGATTTTATTATTTACCTTGGCTGATAAGTTGGACTTGTCTCACCGTCCCGGATCTCCGTTCGCGACATTTCGATAGCTGCAACAGAAATGAAAAAAATAAATATTAAAAACTATCGGTATAAATATCGAATCGGTGTAACGGCTCGAAATAAAAATCTATGATGGACTGCGGAATGAAGATAATATTTTACGTCTCTCAGGCGACTCCCCGACGATATATGCGGACTGTCATCCTTCAGGCTTTATACTCTCGTGTGTGCATCTTATATCAATTTGTCACAGTAGGTGTACGTCCTCTCGGGAGGCAGAACGTTCCATTACACGCGGTATTGCCCGTATAATATACATTTTAAAAATATATTCCTCCTGTCCCGCACCTGACATCGTAGCGACGATTTTTCTCGAAGGCCAATCGAATAATCGGACGAGACCAATAAATATTATATTATTCCACAAGGGAGGAAAGTGCATTTTTTGACCGAGGGCGAAGTTTTATGCCCGAAGGAAGCGGGGGCAAAAATTCACACGAGGTGAAAATGCACTTCCTCCCTTGCGGCATACGATATTTTTTTCCCGACTTCGTTAAAATGACCACATTTCTTGCGTCGCAAAATCGTCATGTTCGCCAATTACCATTACTGACCCGGGAGTAATAGCGTATCCAGAGGGAGTAATGAGCCCCATTACTCCCTACGGAGTGTTGAAATTGTACTGCGCATGCGCACAGGTTAATAATGATCACCGGTCCATAATAGGCTATTTTCCGCCCGTATTGCACGCAAGGATTGTGGTTATTTTAGCGCCGTCGGGAACAAATTTATTTTTTTCCCGACGTCTCTGAAATAACCACATTCCTTGTGTGCAATACGGTCGAAAAAATCGAAGTAATGGTCATTGGCGAAATGGCGATTCTGCGACGCAAGAAATGTGATTATTCTACCGAACTCGAAAAAAGTATCGTTAGCTACAGGAAAAGGAGCGGATTCTCGTGTGATTTTTGTCTTCGCTTCGCTCGCATAATACACTAATTAATTGGCCTTTTCCGGGTTTTGCATACTCTATGATACAAAAAAATGATTCACCCAATTCCATCTACCTGTTCGATTGTCTGTCAATCAGACGGTCTGCCCAGTCGGAAAATACAATAACTTGTTATAGTTACAAATACGGTTTGTTAACATTTTTTTTAAATAAAGAAAAAATTTAACAAGCAAAGAATTGCAGTGTGATTCTGTTAAATGTACAAATCTTTCTTTATCGTGTGCCACGATTTTTCTAATTTTTTTCCCTTCCCACGGGTAGACACGTCGTAACGCGGATACTTCTGGCGCAGTGGAGACCGACCGTGCCGTTCAGACTCGCGTAATTAATCTACAACATTCGTAATCGCAAGAGCAGCATGCGCCGCAAACACGCGTTTGAGCCTGGCGCACATATAGCCATGTCTAAATACGCCGTTTATCCATTACCAAGCTTGTTTATCCGCGAAGCGAGCGCGAGTTCGACCATCGGCAAAATAACTTTGAGCGCGATGTAGCGTCGGAACGGATGTCGAACCGTATCGCGAAACAGATCCGTATCACGTGGTACGGATGTCGAACAGACGAGATGCTTTCGAGGCAGTCGTGGCCTTTTGGACTGTGTATTTGCGTGCGGTGGGTACGAAGTGCAAACATCGGGAGAAGCTACTGTGTGCTTTTCGTGACAAGCAGCCTCGTCATCGTGTTCCATGTACGGGATGATAATCTCTGCACGTGGATGGATGGGCAAAAGTGCCTAATATGGCCCGGTTCACGTACCGTTGTTCAGCATGCTCATCGGGGTGGTCCATATCCACGTCTTTTACCCTAGATACGCGAAAATCAGCCGCGTCGAGCCATCTCCCCTCGACGCACCCAGTAACCGCTCGGTGCGTACATGATTTCGATATCGGCCCGCGTGTAGCAAAGAATTAGGAATTTGCGAACATTCCATAAATCAATACCTGACCCGAAGGTCTCTCTGGAATCCAGAAGGTCCGGATATCTGAAGCGAGTTTGCTTCAGGTATCCGGACCTTTCGGATTCCAGCTGCGACAAAGTTTGCCCTTTGACGCAGCTTTCGTGCCTTACGTTTTGGCCTCATATCGATGGCTTGGCACCAGAAGGGCATATGGGCTATACTTACACACAGCCTATGTGGCCCTACAGGGCCATATATGGCACTGAACCATCGATGTGCTTCGATGAAAATCACTGTTTGTCTGGAAATGACCGTTTGTCTGATTATTACTATTACTGATTATTACTGAAGCAAACTTGCTTCAGGTATCCGGACCTTTTGGATTCCAGCTGCGACAAAGTTTGCCCTTTGACGCAGCTTTCGTGCCTTACGTTTTGGCCTCATATCGACGGTTTGGCACCAGAAGGGCATATGGGCTATACTTACACACAGCCTATGTGGCCCTACAGGGCCATATATGGCACTGAACCATCGATGTGCTTCGATGAAAATCACTGTTTGTCTGGAAATGACCGTTTGTCTGATTATTACTATTACTGATTATTACTGAAGCAAACTTGCTTCAGGTATCCGGACCTTTTGGATTCCAGCTGCGACAAAGTTTGCCCTTTGACGCAGCTTTCGTGCCTTACGTTTTGGCCTCATATCGATGGCTTAGCACCAGAAGGGCATATGGGCTATACTTACACACAGCATGTGTGGCCCTACAGGGCCATATATGGCACTGCACCATCGATATGCTTCGATGAAAATCACTGTTTGTCTGGAAATGACCGTTTGTCTGATTATTACTATAATTTGTAAGATAAACGGCCCACTTTCCGCCGCTGTCCCAGTTACCGCCATTAATCGCAATTTATATTCATTATAAATACAGTATACGTTTAATACAAACAAAATTGACGGCATATCGAAAAGCGGTTTACTCTCGATTAATGCCGCGATACGTGTATTTTTTAAATAAAATGTTCCCGGTTAACAATTGAAGATGGCGGAAACCAGGCCGAAAGGTGGCGGAAACTGGGCCGCTTACCTTATATCGCGAACATAGGATTAGGCAAAGCTGATAATGGATGTGGCTCTCCAAAGCGCTACAAAAGTTTTCACGAAACAAATAAATGTGAGAAGCAGATCGTCCACGCGACACGAAACAACATGTGTTAGGTTCAACCCGCTTATCGTTGATGGTTTCCCACCTGTGATCTTTCAGCCACGATTCTACACGGTCAATCATCGATGCCTCTTGTATTTTCCTGATTCTACAATTTTCCGATTGCCCGGGCATCGATGAATGGCACGGAGCGCCCTGAGGCGTTCAGTGAAAGTAATTAGCACACTCCCGAGCTGATTAGCGCATTGGGTACGCGCAAGAACGAATAGCTCGGAGTGAAAGCCCCCGGCATAAGCTCGTTTCGACGTTACGTCCGCCAATCGTCAAATCCTCTACAAAGGCTCTCCAATATCGCTGTTGCGCTAACATCTCATAATTGGTCGCGGACGCGTTTCGCGTCCTTCGCCATTCGAATCGCGGCCCCGATGGAACATCGTCCTTGGGGCGATATCCTTGGCGCGATGTTTCAGAATCTGCTGGGACTATTTATTCTTCGCGGATTATGCGCGAGGAGAAAAATAGCTACGGCGCTCGCCAAGTCGAAAGAAAATTGAGAAATTCTTTATCAATGGGGAACGATGAAAAAAGGAGAGAAAATGTTTGTAACAAACAGGAGGAAGCCAACAAGGATCGTTGTTGTTGCTCGGTGAATTGAATCAATTTTCCCGGTTGGCGAGTCTGGCTCTCGAGCCTCGGCTCCGGCAAGCTGCGACGAGAATCTAATTAGTTTTCATCCCCCAACCCCCGTTCTGTCGTGCCGTCTTGGCTTTCAACTACCGGCCGCTATGTACTTGTGGCACATAAAGGCGACATAAGCGGCGCGTGCGAGTTCTACGTCACGACTAGACATATAGAACCACCTGGCATGTGTACCTCGATATTTCACTTTGTCACGGTAGAACGCGTACGGTCTGCTATATTAAAATGTTTGCTGTTATTATTATTTCATTTTTTCGTTTGGAAATATTTCAAAAATGGCTCTGAGCAGTTGTTAATTTTTTCGGCTATGGAATATCGTTGAATGAGAGGATGCGGATAGGGGGGTCGCAATGGAGACCACTTGTCGATTGCCAGATGCGTTATATTTATTATCGACGACTCGACACCTCCGAACTGAGAGAAGAACACACAATTGGCTAAGATTGTCTATTCGTTCGCCGATGAAAGTATTTCTCCAATGATTCCGAATGATGTTATGGATCTTCCATATAGATCTTCTTAAATTAATTTTGAATGATGTGTTAATTTGAATTTAAAAAAATGCGATATCAAGTGGAATAGAGAAATATAATGACCGAACCACGATAAAACAGCGAGTAAAAAGGAGTTATGTAGGGAGTATTACACCTCTCTTGTAAAAAGAACATTTAAGGTAGTTATCGCGCGATAGGGGGAAATTCGCGTGGAGGGGATAGGTCGCACGGTGTGCGCGGCGAGGGGCTGCCCACTGCTGCGCGTCGCACCAGCGTCAGGAAAAATATAAAACAATCTTCACTATTATTTATCTCCGTAACTAGATGGTGAATTGCCTTACAATTTTTCGAGAAGGATCGTTGAACATCCAACTAATGTACAAAAAAAAATTATTGAAATCGTAAGAAGGAATTATTTACGGCGATTGAGAAAGTAATCAAATTTGCACGATAGACAGGAAACGCCGTGTATAAGGACTTTTTCGAAATTCGCAAAAACTTGCGTTCTAGATGGTCAATAATTTTTTTAAAATTTACATGTTTTCATGAAGCATTGAATAACAAATTCGCAAAGTTTTAACGATTTCGTATTAAAAATCGTTATCGCGCGATAACTACCTTAACACAAGGAGTAGGCGAACTCTGTGATACCCACGAACGAGCAAATCTTGCTTCTGTGGGCTAAACAAACCTAGAGTTTTTACACGTAGACACATTATATTATATTATATTATATTATATTATATTATATTATATTATATTATATTATATTATATTATATTATATTATATTATATTATATTATATTATATTATATTATATTATATTATATTATATTATATTATATTATATTATATTGTATTATATTATATTATATTATATTATATTATATTATATTATATTATATTATATTACATTATATTATATTATGGTATGTTATTAGTTACAAGAAAGTCTATGCAATTATGTAAACAATAAACAAATAACAATAATTAATAAATTTTGGAAACTTTGGGAGAAAATATTTTCGCCGGGAGTTGAACGCGAGTATAATCGCGCCAGCAGTTATGACCGCCGGTCTAGTAAATAAGATTTCATTTCGCACCCTTCACACACGAGAACGTAATGACATCCATTGAAAACGATAATTCCTTTTCTATTCTTGACGAGAAGCTATTCAATGTGGAAATCCACCTTCCCTTTTCGCATGTTTCTTCGGCCTCAATTCCATGAGAAGCTTTCTCGATCCGCATACAGTGCGGGTTATCTCACGGATATCATATCCCTTCGGGAGATGGGTATCGCGGCATAAGAGACAAAACGGTAAAGATAGCTCGATCCGAGGGTAGGATTTAGCAAAACTTATATAATATACATATAGTATATACAGTTACATAGGACACGTATATATATACATATATATCCAGTGGCACACAGAGAGAGGACTGAGAGAGGCAGTGAATGGAATCCGAACAGAACTTGAGCCAGTCTCAGCCTTTTCTAAAGAGGCTAAGATGGCTACGAGAATATAGATAACTTCTCCGGAATCCGCGAACTACCCAGAATCCCTTCGTTCAAAGACGACGTGATTGATGTCCCAGTCTCTTATTTCGCTAGCCCTGAATTTCCAAGCATCAAAGGCATCGTCGACAATTCCACAAAAAAAAAAGAGTAAGATAAAGCAAACGATACTGCTCCCTTTTTTTTCGTTGTTCGGCTGAAAGGTAAAGGATGAAGCGCGGCCGATAGAGAGATAATAAAAAGAAATAAAAAAAGCGTTGACATTCGAACCCGGCACGTTGCGCGATTTAAACGCGTCACGATGCGGCTCTCACGCGCAGCCATGAATCAAAATCGAACATCCGAATATCCGCGAGCCTATAAATCATGACTCTTGAAAGCTTTCGCTCCGTTTTCTATTTTTTTCTTTTTTTTTCCAACATTTATCTCGTATTCATATCTGGCACAGAATTCGAAGTCGATTCTCGATACCGAGAGCTCATAGCTTTGGCTCTCGGCACGGATTACGTCCATGTGATATTTTCGTTTCATTTTTAGGAAATTTTTTTTGGTTGATTTTTTTTCGGGTCGTTGAAAAAATACTTCGATGTTGGAGAACGTTACTGAGAGAATAATCTCCCAGAAATTATCATAAATCTCGCAAAAACCGACAGAACTTACATGCTTGTGGGAACTAGAGCCACATCCTGTCAAACATTTGTGTTAACCTTACACATTCTGTGAGGTTCCAAGAAAACGTAGTAATCGGTAGCGTTGAGATCGCGGACCATTTGTTTTAGGTTTGTAGATTATACCGGCGTATTGTGTCGATCAAATTTAAAAAAATGTATACATAGTGTGCAAAGCGAAAAATAGCATTAATGGGGATATTTCGGGATTGTTGTGGGTGGTGGCCTGGCGTACCTTAGTGGATTGCTGGTCGACTGCTCTAGTCGACCAGCAATCGGAAGGTCCCGGGCTCGAATCCCGGCCCAGCACGCCCCGCATTTCTTTCGGATTACCTGAATTATTTCGTCATAATACATTTTTTTAAATTTGATCGACGAAATGGTCAGTTTTAATCCACAAAATCTTAGTTTTATCAACGGAATCTTTAGCCACATACCCAACATTTTGCCCACCCGTGAGCTACGGCGTGATTGTTTAACCTGGTGACTCGTTTTCACAACCACGAGGCGTTGTCCGAGCGGATTTAGACAGAGGCGTATCTGCTTTAGGAATTATCGATTTAAAATTCAATTCCTGAATTTTAGCCGTCATTTAAAACCGCGACGTTCCACTGGTTATTTAGACGGTTGCCTCCACCGAAAAATGTAATTAGCCGCACTCCACACAGATCGAACCTCAACTGGCGTTACGGATTAACTTACACTAAGTTAACGTGCATGGTCACAGCTCTCTCGTAGAGTTTATGAATGATGTGTTGAATACACTTTCCAGTCTGTACAACTATTTGTGTGCAATAAGCCTTTTGGAAAAAATTACCATAAGCGTTGGGTAAAAATTCCTAATGCCACTGTGAAAATGTCACATATTGCTAGTAGTGGCGCTGATGCACCATGTTGCCAAGTCGAAATTGATCATATGACTTGGTAGTTTTTCCGAGATCCTTCTCTTAGTGTACCTATTGTACGACAATCTGCACATAACCGATCTAAAATATACCGAAGTACGGTACGTGTTGGACACTTGCAGACACACAGCCACTCACAGAGACTCACACAGCTCACACAGATCCTTACAGAGGTATTCGCACCGATACCTATGCAGTGTTTGGTCCAGCTGGCTGTTACATTCGAGCACTGGCACGATACCAGCCACACTCCCAAGCCAGCCCAACCTGGCTCGCCGCATTACTTACACTGTGACAGGAAAATAAAAAACGAATACCTTTTTCGGAACGTCAATCGTTTCGATTCCGCGGGCGCTATCGAGAAAATACTATATCGTCAAATCGTAATAATTACATCGCAATTCTGGTAATTTAGCTAAACCGTTAATTTTGATTTGTAACTGTATATTATTATTCGTGAGTGCTTTATTATTTATTTCTACACATGAGTTATTATTCGTGGATGGACACATCACGAGGGCCGTTTACATAGGCCCTATATGAATCGATCGTCACTTCACTGTCGGGTGTGACAGAGCTCGCAAATCTGCCCTCGAGGAGTCCCGTCGTTATACGTAGAAATAAATCATTTGTTAACTGTGTGTTACCAAATTACCGTTCATTGCTCATATCATCAAAATATAAAGTGGTAAAATTGTCGAATACTATCCAACCGAAATGAGGATCGGTTAGCTCCTTGAATTGGATTGTGCACCTCAATAGATGTCTAGTAAGAGACCGGAGACTTCACGTAAGTGTCAACATTATACTGTTGACACTTACGTAAGTGAACAGTATAATAAACTTATGTGTCTTTGGCCCAAATACTTTTGTATTTTCGATCGATTTTGCAAATTGCTCGATGCCCTTGGGTAATCCAACGGAATCCTCCACGTGCCGTCTTAATATAGGCAAATGATAAAATTCTAAAGTTGTCTAGTTTTCGAAACTAGTTGGCGGTCAATTTGTTAAAATAAAAATTACAGTCAAAGAGCCCTGTCAGTCGACGTATCACGGTCGCGGCTTCCAACATTTCCAATTTATTTAGTCAAACAGAACGTAGCCTTTCTCAACACAGATACATCGATAAGCAGAGACTCGCACCGAGAGCCGACGCGAGCTCGCGACGCACGCGTGCCGAAAAATCCGCCAATATTATACAATGAGCACTGTGTAGGATAAGGTGGATCAATCCGTGGCTCGATGGTTGTCTGAGTGGAGCCCGAAGTAAAGGGCGTTTTCCACTCGACTGCCCTCCGGTCCTACAACCCACATAATCCACCCTCACTCTAACCGAAAGATCTTTTTCCACTCAACGTATATATATGTACGACGACTCCGAGAAACGAAAGGTAAATTTTCGTAACAGTTTCGTTACGACCCACCCTTCCCTGTCAAATCCACCGGTCAATCATGAAATCCCATTACCCCGCTGAATTCGTCCCGCCATCGTCCTTAAGAATTTTCTCGGTACAGTACATAATAAAATTGAAGATAAGCGAGGAGAATTTTCTTTTTGTTTATTCTTTGTCAATCCTGTTCCTTTAATCTCCCGATTGGCCTGCAACCGTAACACACTCCGAAAAGTTCACCGTACCGGAAGAATCTTACTTCGTTCGCGCTCCAGGGACCGCTGTGGGCTTCCTGCAGAGAAAAAGATCCCAGATGCATCCCAGTGATTCTGTATCGTTGTTTCTCTATTCTGTTGTATTTTACCGTCTCTTTGTACGTCGCCACGTCGCCGAGGAGTTTTCTTTTTCGATTTGCCACGTATCTCTCGTAAGTTTTTCGCTATCGACGGCAAAGGGATTTTTGCCGAGGCCGCGGCCTCCGCATCCTGCCAATCCACTCAGGCAACTCGTCAATGCGAGTGTACGAGACCAACGCGATTTCCTTCGGACCTTTTGTAAACGAGATTTCACTATACCCACTCCACACCTGGCCGAAGTGTGTGGAAAGCACGGAAGTAAGGAAATACCGGGAGCGAATACGAGAAAGGGTGACTACGGATTCGCGGCGTGTATTATAAATCCCCCGAATGTACGGCCGCGAATCGGACGTGCAATTGCACCGACAATCTACCATCACAAAGAGGGAAAAGCTTCCGTGTATGGTCCTCGTCGCAGTTCGTTTTCGCCTTTTGCGAAACTTTTCAAAGAACTTTATCTCGCGCAAGCACAAAACGGCGGATGGCGGGCTTGCACGAAGAAACGCGTTGCGAACCACACTTGGAGGGGGAGAAAACTACCTCAGACAGCGAGATAGAGGGGCCTGGGAATTCCGGTGGCACGATAAAGGAAGACATTTTATTACCCAAGTTTTGTCAACGACTCGTTGAAACATCGGTATTTTTAACAACTTCTTTATCAAGATTGTCTCTCCGAGTGACAAGGGAATACACCGAGAAAAGCGCATAACAACATGTTCGGCGATTTCACTGTCTTCTTTTATTGTTTTATTTATTTTATTGAAAAACAATGAATTGATTTATCTTCAGTTTTTTTACTATTTCAACTAAGAATACCTAGTGCCAAAATATTTTTTGTACCCCCCCCCCCCCCCCCCCCCGACGACTCCGAACCCCGATAACCCCCCGAAAACCTCCGATTTCTTACTATTTATTTTTCTCCCTGTGAGCGCTTTTTTATCGATTTCTTAGCGATGTCTTTTTATTTCTTTTTTTTTCACTATGTTGATGGAAGTTGGGATTACAGATTTAGGTGAGAGAAGTAAAGTGAGTAAACTGTTGCCGTCCTCCGATACGGTTCCCCTTTATCGGTAATAAATGCGTGTGTGGCTTTCGAGGCTCTCCGCGTAATCCTATCGTTTATCAGGCCACTCTACCGTCGGCTACAAACGTGCAATCGGGAGGAAAAGGGGAAAGTCATGTTGGCTCTTTCACCTCTCATTCTCTCCGCGACATGATCCGCACTTATCTCCCGGTTTGCATGGGATCCTTGGCAAGTGGTGGGCTCGAAATTGTATCGTTCGGACCATTAATAACGCCCGATCTCTTCGGGTGTTCAATCGAGAAGAAATCCGATAGGATCGCTCCGGTCGCGATCGTTTACAGGGCAAAGCAGCTACTCCCGGTGCCATCGACAGTCTTTCGGTCCCCTTTTGCAGAGACGAGAAAAAAAAATCGTCCCTTCAGCCGTCGGGGAGAAATTCCTTCGGAAGCCAGATCACGTTTCCGTGCGGTCAGCCGTGAAAGAATATTTTCCACAGTTATGACAAAAAAAAATGAAAAAAAATCTTTAGAAATACCCCATACTCAGTCGTCCACTGGATTTTAGTCATGGCGACTTTTTTGCTGGAGACTTTGACTCTCTTTACCGTCGTTACCGTTCTCTACATCTTTTTTTTTTTTTTTTACCTCTTCCTTTGAGTACTGGCGTCTAACCCATCCATCCCTCGTTACCTTTTCTCTTTAATATCACGCGAGCTCCCATTGCGGGGTGGAATTTTCAATGTTGCACACAACAACGATGGACCACCTTTATTCCCGTATGACGGCTCGAGAGGAGAACGCAGGGTATGATAATATTAAAACCGGAATGGAGGCGGGAGGCGTCGGAGCAAGAGCGCCCGAAAACACTGTTACATCTCAAGGGCGGAGTAAGGTATTAAAATTTTGTTTTTGCTTTTTTCTTCTTTAAATGAATGAATAATATTTCAAGAATATTGTGTTAAAATTTCAAGTCGATCGGAGCAAAATTGACGAAGTTAGTATTTGAGTATTTGAGCTCAACCCAAAAAAATTGGGTTGCGGCGAAATTGGTTGACCAATTTTTTTTCATCAATTTGTTAATAACATTTTGGAATTATTATTATGCAAAATTAATTTTTTGAGTACCTTTAATATGCATGCATTTTTTCAGATTTTTATACAATCGAGAAGTGTTCTTAAACTTATGTGAAATGAGCGCTAAGCGACCAAACTCTTCGCGTTTTTCAAAGCTTTTTCTGAAACTTGTCATATTCGAAGTCCGTGTTAACGATAACTCAAAATCTACTGGACCAATCGTTTTGAAATTTTGCACAGCACTTCACATAATTCACCAGGTATTGTCGAGAGCTTTTTTTTTTTTTTTTTTTTAAGAATTACTTATTTTTCAACAACACGTAAGCCGATTTTTTTTAGCGAAAATCGGTTTTTTGGCTCCCAAGTGATACGAAAAATTAAAAAATCGAAAAAAAAATCCTCTCGTCATTACCTGGAAAAACATCTCCTTTAAGAAATGCATTTCGATTTTTTTGTTTCCGATGATTCTGTTGCGAGTTATGATGAACACCGCAAATCAACTTTTTTTCGAGGCGCCTCCGGAGATTCATTGTCACTCGCTCAATTTTTAATATTTTGCAATGAAAATTTAGGAAAACGTTGTTCAAATGTTATATTATTGTATGGAAATTTGCTGAATAAACGAACACTATCTGTATCGCCGATAAAAATCTTAAAAACATGCCTTTTTTTCACCGAATTAACCTTACCCGGCCCTTGAAGGTTTGGTACACAGGCAGGTATAACAATTTAGGGTGGAATGCGGCGAAGATATATTCATGTTTATCGTTCAATATGCGCGACGGGGTACGAAAGCGTATGAGGGCAGAATCAGCGGGTCGTTAGAACGGCGCAGGTTTGCATTCAATGCGAATATTTGCCATCCCTGGTGACGGAGGGATGAAAAAACAAATAACACGGAGAGGAAACGGACCGATGTGATTCAGTGGATGATACGATGTAATCGTTATCGGGAGGGTGAGATTTTTCGAGTAACTTTACGTGTACCATTCCATTCTCTCGTCCTCCTTTGAACACCGTTCCGCTTTGACAATATTTGAATGGGCAATCAAACTCTGCTGGTCCAATTAACACAATCCTTCCCAAACTTTACTTCATAGAGGAAATGTTTGCGCCCGATAACTAAAAAGCGTTGAAAATACCTTTATTATATAACGGGTGTGCAAATTTTGTTTGATGGTGCAACAAAAATGCTTGTTTGACGTAGATTTTGTAATGAAAAAAATTTTCGACTGAAAAGAGCAGTTTGAATGAAAACGTTTTCAATTTAAAGAGATTTTGAATGAAAAATGTTTTGAATGAAGAGATTTTGAATGGAAATTTTTTTCAATGAAAGAAGATTTTGAATGAAAAAAGTGTTTGAACGAAAAGAGATTTCGAATAAAAATTTTTGTATGAAAGTACAAATCATCACGAAAAATATTATTTGGCAATTGACGTTGCAAAAAAGTACGTTATGACGTAGATTTTTTATGTAAAGTGATTCTGAATAAGATAAGATTTTTTACGAAAAAATATGAAAAAAATAATAAGAATGCTCACATGTTCTCGGGTCTCAATTCTCTTTACCGTCGACGAATTCCATTTGAGATTGTCAAGAAGACACTCTACCCGAGATGATAGCGTCAAAGATTCAGGGAATCTCTTAACGAGCGTAGATGAACATTCCCGACCCTTTTCATCGAGCATCCAGCACCCAGTTTCTATAATGCCAATGGGAGCGACCCTCTCAATTACCCTAGCCTTCTCACCAGGTTTCCTTCAACTTTGTTCACTTGACGACGCAAATCTTCGTTACATGACGCTCCTCCTTTAATCCAAGTCTTGTATCGCGCGCAGCTCGACACGGTTTCATTTTCTCGTTGGCTTTTTCTTTTTATAGGAACGTCGTGCACAATACTGGACCAAGTGGTTCACAGTAGCTACTTTCAAACAGCATTATTGCCTGCAGCTTCTACATTTCAAACAATTTCTTTGATTAAAAAAAATCTCCATGTAATCAAATTTAATTCAATTGAATCAAATAAATGCCTTCCCCGAATGCAGTCTTGTTCAGGGTAATATGATTGATGAAACGTTTTTTTTCTTTTTGTTTCATAGCATCATGCGAAAATATTTAGGACGTAAAATGACTCATCTGCTCTATGCGACACAAGCTAGACATGAAAGGATCTTATATTTTTTTTATAACTGTAGCGCCATAATGTGTATTCTTCATTCAATATTAAATGGACAAACAGAATCACAAAAAATGAAAATAAATTTCATTGACACGAAAAATATAAAAATGGAAGTGACTTACTATTGTTCGAAGAGCTCGTCGGTAAGTCGAGGATAGCGAGAAAACGTGTTGGATGCGAGATGTTTCAGTGCGCGGTGTCGGGACGAGAGAGTCTTGTGCTGTTAGCTGCCATGCGTCGTTATTCGGTCAGTTGTCTCCGGGTCGTTCGGGATGGCGCACTGCACAGCTGGTGACGCTATTCTTACGGCTCTCTTGATGTTTCGAGTACCGCCGACGATTCAGATATCTCGTCTTCATCTTAAACTTTACCATAATATCAGTCGCGGGAAGAGCAACGAATTTCCTGTTACAACTTCGTACGCATCTCGACACTCGTCCAGCGATCTCCCGACAGAATTTTCCCCCGTCGACGAGGATTCTCGCAATTTTTTTTCAGAATCAACCTCACCCAACTTCGAGCCCCCTCAACCAAAATGTTTTCTTTCCATCCGACGATCTTCCGTCAACTCTTCCGGACGTAAACTCAGCTCCGACGTCGTTTCAGCTTTCTCTCCCGGCTTCCCTCTTCAACCCCAATCGTGCTCTTCCCGCGTGCCTCGCCGGACGATTGGTTTTTTTTTTAATTTATTTTGTGTTATCCAATTTTTTAAATTTTTTAAATTTTTGTTGTCGGTATGTCGTCGCGTCGTTCGCAGCGAGTTGTTTCCTCGACGTTTTCTCTCCTCGGGTCTTACGAGCCTCCCATATCGCACACACGTGGTGGAGCGGCCGTGCGTACTACGTGCGTGGGCGGTAGCGTACTACTGAGTCCCGACATCCGCGACAAGCTCTCTCACGGAGCGGAGGACAGATTTCGACCCCCTGGCTGGATGCTGGCCCGTTCGCGGGTGCTCGCGTCGCTCGCGGTCTCCTCCTCCGCCACCCATCGCGCCACCGGGGGAGAGAGAACCCACCCTCGAGCCTGCGTCCCTGCGCGCAGGGCTCGATGCGGCACACTCGGCCAGCCGCGTTTGCCTCGTGTCCTTAAGTTTCTCCTTTTGGATGATAAAAAAAAATTTAATAAATTTCAGACGCCCAGCGAAGATCGGACGAGAGTTCGATCTCCCCCTCCTCGGCCTCCGCGGCCTCCCCTGAATATCGTCCGGTTTCATCCTCCATAAAAATCCGATTACCTCTCCGCGGATTTTCCGCAAGCACTGAGAGCACCAATGGAATATAATTGATAAATGGGTCGAGGCAAAAAAAAACATTACAAAAAAGTTAATTAGGCGGATATAGCGAGGGATTCAATTAGCGAGCTTTCGAAGCGGGAGCTTACAGCCGGACGCGCTTCGCCGCGAGGTATTAATTTCGGTGCGCTTTTACTTCCTCACAGAGGAAGCTATGTTTTCATGAAAAAAAAATGTTTTTCGAGATTTCAATGTCAGCGTACTAGAAATTGTCGAAATCGTCGAGAAATGTGATTTTTAGCTGGCGTCCGGATTTATGTGTGTGTGTGTGGGTGTGACAGCATGCATTGCTTAGACCGACTATAACTCGGAAACTGCTTGAGATAGCCGGTTGGAATTTTGCACACTAGTGGAGTGGTCACGTCTCTTGTTTCGATTTATTTTTCATGAAGATTGAGGTCCGTTTCAAGATTTTATGCGAATTCGACATTAAAAAAAAAATTCTTCCTTCTTTCGTAAATTTTGAGCTATCGTCCTAAAAATACATATAAATACAATACTATAAACAAAGACCTTTGGTATTGAATTTGACCTAAATCTACCTAAGGGATCGGATTTTGTCGAATTTTGATTTTTTTGAAAAATTACTAAAAATGGTATATCTTGAGTAAATACTGAGGTATTGAGCTTAAATTTGGCACAGGAATGGACTAACACTGTTCAATGTTTCGTATTAAATTTGGCAAAAATTGATCCAACCGTTTAAAACTGATGGGTTTTTCAAAATTTTGAATTTTTTTCAAATTTTTTTGACAGGAGTTTCTGAATCAAACATCACGCAAAGAGTAAAATGAGTTATAGTTTCGTAATCAGCGCTGAAGATTAGATTAAAAATTGCCTTAAAACTTTTTTATTGTGTTTTAAGTATAGCTTCCTCTATGAGGAAGCCAAAATGGCACAACGGAATTATCATAGAGGAAATTATGAGCAAAACCGTAAAATATGAGGAAGTAATTGTGCAAATCACTTCGCACGCTTTTTTTTTATTTTTATCATTTTTAAATAGCATTCTTTAGATGAAGAGTTCAGAGGGATTGGTGATATTTTTAGAGGACGTTGAATGGAGGTCTTCGAACGAGTATTCCTAGAAATCAATAATCGGATGAGAGTAACACTGTAGAGCGTCGCACTTGAAAGGAGTGCCGGCGTTCCGAGTTTCGATTCAAAGTCGAGTGATGCAGAAGAGACAAATAGGTCTGGCGCAGACAATAGATAGACCGGGGAGAGCGGTGGGTGGGGGAGGTAAATGTTCGTGGGAATCGAGAGAGTTGACCGTCCGCGTGGGATGCTAAGTGGAAGCTCGAAAAAACAAGGTCGAGAGCGATATTTAAAGCTCGTATTAATTGTGGTGGATCTAATGCGACGCGCTTTACTCTTCATCTTCACTTTAGCTGTTCCATCGCATTTTCAACCGTGAAACGTGTATGAGATCTACTGCTGGGCGTCGACGGAGACCTCGCGACTCGTGAAAAAAATATATATTACTGAAGTTCGCGGGAGATGGGTAGAGGAGAGAGCGGGGCAAAACGGACCCGTGTCCTCTGTGCAAAAAAAAATTGGGACAAAAAAATCGTCCACTTTCGCCACTTTGGACCACGAGCGTGAGATAAGGATTGATCAACGGTGATAAGGAAACGATAATAAACATTGATCGTTAATATTCGAAACCCCGTTCAAAAAGAAATTGGGGCAAAAAAAATGGTTAAAAATCGTCCATTTTGTCCCATTTTGTACCACGAGCGTGAGGTAAGGATTGAATAACGGTGATAGGGAAACGATAATAAACATTAATCGTAACCGATCTGAAATCTGGTGGTCCCCCAAGTCAAACTGATTCGTTCGCGGTCAGTACTTGGATGGGTGACCGCGTAGCCGTGCGCTAGCTGGCGCATCGACCGTTGAGCGGGCGGCGCTTTCTTTCTGAGACTTTAGTGTTTCACCACTTTACTCAAGTGCAAAACTACCGGCGGATCAGTAGAATATGTCCGTCTGTACCGGTACAGGTTTTCTGTAGTTTCCCCGTGTGCCCGGCAAATGCGGTACAGTGTAGCTAAGTCGGCTACGAACGCACTGGAAGTTAGGGACACAGTAAAAAAAAAATTCGTAAAATCGGAATAACGAAGTTGCGTAAAAATAACTTTGTCAAGTAAGTGACAAACTCGTTTGTTCAGGCTTAAATATACAAACTTGTCCTTTTATTTCCCTTATCATTAACAATTTTAGGTTGCACTTTTGTTTGTAAAACCAGAAACCGGATGGTGAAGTCCGAAAATTAACAGAAAAAAAATTGTGGACGTTTGTGGACAATAAGTTATTTTGAAAGGTACAAACTTTTTTACTGTGTAGCTTAGCTGAGTATGGGTGGGAAGTGCTGGGGGGAACAGGGATGACGTTCCGCAAAAACCCGAAAGGGTATACGGTGGAAATGGAACAACAAACAAAAAATAAAAATTAATCGTTAGTATTCGACTCAGAATCATAGTGTGACGTTCCCATATTTCGAGTTAGTATTTTTAGCGCAGGAAACTCAGGTGAAAACATTTTATCTAGGCTCTTCAAGAACTTCAGCAAGAGTTGGCCATCGCTAATTGACCGTATTAGATAAAATCCTTTTTAGATTATATTTTATGTCCGTCGTAGTTCTGGTTGCCAAAGTTCAACCAACGCTTTTGCAATAATATCAAAGTATGAAACAGATCAATTACAAATAAATTTTATATAGAACTCAGTGACTGAAGGAATAATATTGATGTATTTTATACCTTTTCGATCGTATGAAGTGAGTGTGACAATATATATGCAAGCGTTTGCTCAACTGATGTGCAAGTTTCGAAACGTTGTTCTACGACATTAGTACAGCCAAGTAGGTAAGATCTAGGAGTTGTAATCGTAGGGTCGCAGGTTCGAATCCCATCACCGGTCGAAAAATGTATTCCGAGGTTTCCAGCGTATAAGCATAAGCGTAAAATAACAACAATACAGTAAGCCACGATCAGAGAAATGCATTAAACAAACAGGCAGACGATAAAATCATTCATTTTTACTGTTTATTATGATCGTTTTTAACCAGTGGCTGAACATTGGCACGCGATACTGGCTTGACGCCGACAGCCAGCACTGGGCAGGTGTAATCATTTCAATATCGGCACAGTACTGATTCTGCATTGGAGTTGTGCTGAGCCCTGATTGTCTGCCAGTACTGGTAGCTCCGGCACCAGTACTAGGCCAGAACTGTGCCATTCTCATATTCCTACATGGGTAAGAATACTGTGTCGCGTGCAGCAATAGACGACGGCCCTGCTTCCGTTAGACCCTTGCATCAGTTCATCTCAGAGTCCCGAAACTGTTAGACGTTCGCGCTCCTTCATCTTCTCATTATAATAAACCAAAACTATTCATTCATTCGGACTTACACATAAATTATAATTCACCTCGACCATAACTGACGATCATCACAATAGGTAGGCAGTATCACCTCGAATTACCCTAAAATATATAGTCGCCCACTTTCACTCGCCGTAGGCTATCTCCAGCCATCCCTTTTTGGTCCAGCACACTGATCGAGCTGTGCCCTGTACATCCGGATTCTGGCTGACGGCCAGATAATACCGGCGAATCGTTTCCGAGGCTCAAAGGATTTCCCGGAGCTTTTCACGCACCCAATGGATCTCTCATCTCTCCTCTTGATTCTCCGGTGTTTTCCCCGATACGCCTTATCCCTCGAGCCGGATGTAACACGATTTTTATGACGTTCCACGAACCACTCGCTTAATCCGAGTATCGAATCGCAACGGTATCTCCATAGTCTGAACCGCGGTAAAAACAAATCTATCTCTCGACCGATAGATTGAATGATATTACCTGTTCTCGAGCTCAGAACTCCGTTCTGACCTCGAATTACGAAATCACGAGCGATTGGAATGCGATAAACAATTCAATTCGTTCGGTGTCGTCTGACCGGAGATACTTTTCAAGGGTCTCTCGAATCTCAATTTAGTTTGACTTATCGTTGAATTTCTTTTTCGTACGGAGATCTTCGTACTCTGCTGATGATCGAGAAAAATATAAAGCTACAAAATGAAATATATAATAAATATGTAATATGAATATATAATAAATATGTAATATGAATATATAATAAATATGTAATATAAATATATGTCAAATAGTATTAGTAATCAGTAGTATCAATAGTATCATTAGTATCAATAAAGATAGTATCAGTCACTTCCGATTTTGAAACCGGAAGTGACGTTTTCCCATATGACGTCACTTCCGATCGAAAAATTAGATGTTCAAACTGAAAGTGGGCAAATTAGAATTTCAAATATTTTTATATCATAGACAGGTATATTAATTTCAAATATAAAGATATAAATCGTCGCACACGTATACTCCCTTGTGGCGGTGGCCTTGACGAAACAGGCGTGAGAATCGCGTCGCCAGGGGCCTGGGGGTTGAAGAAAGGAGCCAAGGAGAAGAACCCGCGAAGTAAGAGTGAGAGATACGGCCGATGGTTCCAGAAACCGGGGAAACTCTCGAGGAGAGGAGGGGGGGGGGGGGGGGGGGCGCACGAGGATAAGCGGATCGGAGAGGAAGTATACACGAGAGGCTCCCGCTCTCGGCGACTCTTAGTCTTGAGAGGGGAATTAATGTTTCCCGGGACAAGCGGTACCTTAATCTTATATTCGCAATTTTTTCACGTCACGTTGCTAAACAAGAATGAAAAATAAAAAATACAAAAATATACCTGTACAGCGGTATCGCAAGACGGTGACGAAATTTCCTCAATAACTCTGCTGTGCTGCTTTACACCGTGGGCCATGAAAACTTCGCGGTGAAAGTTTTATTAAACCGTTTTTATCATCGAATTTTGCGAGTCGCGAGATTAGACGCAGAAGACAAAAGCAAAGTTCCGTTTGCAGGCAAATTGGAGGATATATAGGATGGTGAATTGATTTTGTCTTTTTTTTTTGTTCGAAGTTTGAAGCGCTTGTATCACGTGTAGGGTAGAAAGGAGCAAAATGGAACGTCGGGGCAAAACGGAACATCGGGCCAAGACGGACCATTTTTGCCTACTTTTCGGGGGGCATGAAAAAGTCAAAGTCCCGTCCCATTGGAAGGTCCATCTTCTCCCGCTCTCCCCTACAACTTACTGTATTGAAAAAGTCACAGAGAATTGAATAGTGTTTATTTTTAGGGAGGTATACGAGCCGGGCAACAGGGTAGTAGGAGACAAAACGGAATATTGAGGCAAACTGGACCATTCTTGCAAATTTTTTGGAGGACATACAAGAAGACAAAGAGGCGGCCCAAATTGAGGGGTCCATTTTGCACCGCTGTGCCCTACAAGTTACTGTAGTACACAGATTACGGACAATCAAACAGTGTTTGTTTCTCGGGAAGTATACAGGTCGGAGAACGGGGTAGTAGGCGGCAAAACGGACCAATCTTGCCAATTTTTTGGGGAACATAAAAGACGACAGTCTCGTTTCAAATTGAGGGGTCCATCTTGCCCCGCTCTTCCCTTCAACTTACTGTATTATATAGGTCACGAAAAATCAAAAAGTATTATTTTTCGGGAAGTATCCGAACCCAGCAACGGGGTAGTAGGGGGCAAAACGGAACATCGGGGCAAAATGGACCATTTTTGCCAATTTTTTTAGGTGACACAAAATAAAATAAAGTATCATCCCAAATTAAGAGGTACATTTTTCCCCGCTCTCTCCTACAACTTACTGTATTACTCAGATCACAGTAAATAAAATAGTATTTGTTGTTGGGGAAGTACACAAGCGCAGCAACGGGCGTAATCGGAGGCAAAACAGACAACTTTTGAAAAATTTTTTGGGGCACAAAAAAAGACAATGTATCGTCCCAAATTAAGGATTCCATTTTTTCCCGCTGAGCCCAACTTACTGCGCGTACAACTCACCGTATTCCACAGGTCACAGAGAATCAAACAGTGTTTGTTGTTAGGGAATTATACGAGCGCAGCAACGGACATGGATCGGCGCGACCCCGTGCAGAGTGCCTCGAGCTCTCTACTCGTGTATTTTATCATTTTGCCTTTTATATGCTCACACGCCAGAATCTATAGAGAGACGACGTGCGAGAGAAACAGCGAATCCAAACACGAGAGTGGCAATGCAGCAGCAGCAGCAGCGACCGCAAAACCTCGGTTTTTACGTCAAGAGCGTAAAGCCGTCTCTCGGTTCGTTGTGTCTCCTCTATGCCTCCCCACGGTTCGGGTGCGATTCGCTCGAGTAAATTTCTCAGGCAAACGACGCGTGATAAAATAGAAGAAAGAAAAACGCAAAGCCCGCCGAGAGAACATCGAAGAGGATACAACGGGGAAAAAAGTAATGCGACGTAGAATTCGTTTCTCTCTGGCTGCTGAAGTTTCCTGTACTTTTTATTTCTAACGTAAGAAGTAAAGAGTTCCGACGTCGCTGAAGGGCGAAGGAGCGAAGAGAAAAGTTTCCAGCGAAAGAAAGGAAAGAAGTGAAAATAAAAAAAAAAAACAAAGCGTGTTGAAGCCAGAAAAAACGAATCGTGAGACACAATCTTTTTGTTTGTTTGTTTTAGTTCCCCCACTCTATCAACTGATGTCGATCGATCGTATTTGCGTCGACAGCTACGTCGCGAATGAAATCGCGAATGACATCTTTCATGCAAGATGATAATTTCTTATTTCATGTGTAACAATATAATTAGACTAAACATTGCCCACGACGATTAGCATATTAATTCGATGATACGCAGTAAAAAAAGTTTGTACCTTTTAAAACTTATTGTCCACAAACGTCCACAATTTTTAATTTTTCATTTTCTAGTTTTGCAAACGAAAGTGCAAGCTAAAATTGTCAATGACACGGGAAATAAAAAGACAAAATAAAAGGACATAGTGACAAAAAGTGACAAACGATTTTGTCACTTAGTTAACAAAATAATTTTTACGAAATTTCGCATTCGATTTTGCGAAATTATTTTTTACTGTGTACATGACCTGGTCTATATCCGCCCTTTTTACCCTATTTCACTTGTATGCATTCCAATGGTTGCCACACTGAACTACATCTCCATCCCGAGACGGAACAGCTTAGTTTTTTTCATAAATTAATTTTCATAATTATCTTGCGTCTGGACAATTTTTTGTTCGTCACTCCTTCCGTCTTCGCCGTCGTTTTATGTTCTCTTCTTGGCCGAGCATCCGCGAACACCCGGCTTCGTCGCGCGGGCAGTATGAACGCTAAGAGCGATCGTACTGAGAATAAATAGGAGAGAACAGCATCCCAACATCGTTATTGTACCGTACAAAGTAAAAGATAATTTCGTAAAAACACAATACGAAGTTTCGCAAAAATAATTTTGTTAAATAAGTAACAAAATCCTTCAGTCAGGTTTGAACATGCAAACCTGCCCTTTTATTTCCCGTGCCATTAACAATTTTAGTTCGTACATTTGTTTGTAAAACTTGAGCCAAAGGTGCGATGGGTAAATAAAAAAATAAAAAATTGTGAACGTTTGTGGATGATAAGTTCTTGTAAAAAGTACAAACTTTTTTTACACTGCATACCAAAAGTGCAATCTCGATATAGAAGTTCTTATATCAACCCCAGCCAGACAACCGCGTAAGCCCGCTCCGCCACCCTCGCGCCATTATCGCCTCTCATCTCTAACACCTCATTACCATTTTCTCATCTGAAACAAAATTTACCCACATCAAAGAGAAAGTCGCATCTCCGTTCAAAGACGAATCCGCTTAATTTTTTCCACAAATGAATGCCCATAATTTCCCCGCGTCGGGGCCATTTTTTATCCGTCAATCCCTGCGTCTCCACCGTCGATTTATGTCCCCCTCTTGGCCGAGGATCAGCGACCACGCGTTTTGGTCGCGCGCAGCAGAACGAGCGCTGAGAGCGTGCGGAATGGAATAAAAAAAACAAGAAAAAAAGAGGATATCATCCCGACATCGTTGACCCGTTGAGTCACTGGTTATCCCGGAAAGGCTCCCCCCCGGCTGGCAAGCCGGTCGTCGGGGCGTGCGGCGTAGCAATGCCCGACGGATGAGAGAGGGACGATCCGACTTTCCGCTTTTATTTGGCTAGACTAGCAGGCGCCCTGGCTCCCGTTGTCTGGCTACTGGCTTGACACTCCGCCGCTTCGAGCTAACACCGTCCTATATATATTTCCGCTGCTCCGCCGCTGGCTGCTCCTGGCTGGTGCGAAAGCTATATAATAGAGCTCGGCGAGAGCGTGCATCGATCCGACGAGCGAGATAGCAAGGCGAACGAAAGCACCGAAAATCCCCGCGCGAACTCAGCCGCTGCCGGTGCCGGGGGTGCCTCCGGGGGTTGGTGACGGGGCTCCGTCGTCGCCGGCGACGACCCGGCTGCCGACGATAACAGGCTCGACTCAGCCCGACCGGGTCCCCGACGTCGTGTTATACGTTACGTAACAGCCCGACCGAGGGACCACGAACGGGATGTAAATTCAATTTTCGGTCGGACAACCGATCGCCGGAGGAATGCGCGAGGGTGGGCTCTCGAAGAGGGTCGGAGCAAAGAATTTACCTTTCGTACTGGCAAGGATCGATGGAGGGTCATTTTTTTTTTTTTTTTTTTAATGAAAAAGAACAAGATGTTCGATCACCGGACAGGGTCTTCTCGGAACGTTGGTTGGTGCCGTTTTTTGGGAGGTGTGACGAGATGTCTGCGAACTTCTTGGGCGCTGTTTGGTCTGAGAGTTTACGGATCGCGGGTGAGCATGCCGGGTGCGATTTACTGAGCTATAAAATTTTATCGAATTCCAAGCGAAGAGTCACTTTCTAGCGGACAAACAATAATTTACTGTAAGGTATAAAACCAACACTCAATCGAATTCTCAGAAAAAATTGCACTCGGATATCGCGAACTTGCGAAAAATGCTCAATGCTTCGGACAGCCAATAGTAATAAGAAATGACAATTCGTCTGTCGAGTTTTGCTTCTCGTTGGGTTAAAACCCAACGAGAAGCAACTGAGCGATAAAATATTATCGAATTCCAAGCGAAGAGTCACTTTCTAGCGGATAAACAATAAATAATTCCCTGTAAGGTATAAAACCAACACTCAATCGAATTCTCAGAAAAAATTGCACTCGGATATCGCGAACTTACGAAAAATTCGCGATGCTTCGGACAGCCGATAGTAATAAGAAATGACAATTCGTCTGTCGAGTTTTGGTTCTCGTTGGGTTTTAAACAATGACGTAGAACTCGGTAGCGCCGTGAACTATGCGGTATGAGCTGCGATTAAAAGTAGCAGCGGGGATCGCCGGTGTGTAGATTTCGGTATGAGACCATAAACCTTCAACCGATTTTTTTTTTTGATATTCGATTGTTTAGGTGAGTTCGGGCTTTAGGTCAAATATTGTGTCATAAACGTAAATATGACCCTGAGGGTATCTGCATGACATCATATTTCATCTTTAGCAAGTTTTTATCAGTGCACGGCTTTAGGAAGAATAACCAATTGTTCACTTATAGAATTTTAATCTCCAAGTGAACTTCTTTGAGAAAAGTTTGTACGATGCAAAATACGGCACTTTGAACTTGATGAAATTTGGGCACATACAGATATCTTCAGGGTCATACATAAATTCAGTTACGAGGAGATAGTATATCAAAATCTGTTCTCATTTTTAGCTCTTTCGACAAACAATGTCGTTTTAGAAATCACTTTAAACCGCGACATCGCAGTGAAACGCATAACTCCGCCTGTTGTCCGGGGGGCATTTCAAGAGTAAAAAGAACATTAACATAAACAAAAAACAGCGGTCCCGGTTTGAGGAATGAATCGATGACTCGTTGAATCGAGTGCATGTCTTCAGGTAGTCCTTGCGAATAGTGTTAACAATCAGTATTTGTTAACAATAAAATTGTTCAACAAATTTCTCGGAAACCTAACTTTTTTTAATGCAAATGATTCGTTCACTTTTATGGATACGTATGGATTTCTTCAAATGTTTAAATTCCCTTTAATTTTTTTCTTTCATATGGGAAAAATGTATAGAAGGTCACAAAATTCAAAGTGAATTTAAAAGTCCGACAAAAATTCATACGTATTCAGAAAAATGAACGAATCATTTTCATGAAGAAAAAACAGTTAGGTGTCCGGGAGATTTGTTGAACGATTTTATCTGTTGTCAATTTATTTAAAAAATGTTGGAATTATTATTATGCAAAATAAAAATTTTCAGCACCTTTGTTTGATTTTATTTCAGATTTTCATACCATCGAGAAACGTTTGCGAATCTCTCTTATTTCTCTGAAACTTATGCGAAGTGAACACTATTCGCAACGACTAGCTTAAACGACTCAACGTACAGTCGTTAAATCAACACGTCGTCTCGGTTGGTTGATACGCCTATCGGAGATTTTTTTCATATTTTTTTCTTGCCCATTATTCCATGTCGCATCGAAAAAATCCACTCCGAGGGAACGCTGCCGATTATGGAGTAGCTCGCTCCTGAGGGCCGCAGGTGGCCCGATCGACGGTCGTGCCTCGATTTTATTCATTGTGCTCCGGATGAAAGATGAAGCCTAACGAGAAGTACAAGTGTTCGACGAATGGCCGACACTTTACACTAAACTCCCACGAGATAAAAAAAAAAAGATATGCAGGAAAAGAGAGAAAAAGCTTTGTTCTCCCGCCGTCGAGCGTTCGTCGATCGGACGTCCGATCGATCGATCGATCGCTCGAGTAAACAACCCTTTCAGAGGCATTCACCGCTTCGGAGTCCGCTCTGCCACTGCTCTGACCTAGATCCGCGCCCGGCCAGAATTCGCCGTCGCGCTTCGAACGCGAAGCCGCCGACGTCGTTCGCAGGGAGCGACGGAACGCATATGCAGAAGTTCGCTGGACCCCCCCGTTCATCCCCCGAACGTTTTCCGATTTTCACGTCCAACTGAGAGAACTATAGAGGGGATCGAGAAATAGATTAAAAAAAAAAAATCAAAAAAAAATTCTATGATTTCCCAATGCGTCACGCTCGACCGGTCATGTACTCGGACCGTAGCAGATGTTGCATAGAGAAAATGTTAGTGGCTGAGGGAGGATGAAACTGCATCGCTGGAGCGCGAGAGAGGGTGGCGAGGGAGGGAGAGGCGAGAGCACTCGCGTTATTATTGTGGCGAGCGGCCCCTTAAGGGGTTAACCGTCGAAATGAAAGTACGGGACTCTCTCATATACCTATATTAATGTGAGCTTTCTTCGTCGTTCGCGAGGCGTGGAATTGCACGTGCTCTCGCGACTACGGTCCGAAACGGTGTGGAGAGAGAGAGAGTGGGAGAGAGCAAGATAAAGACAAAAACTGCAGAGTCGCCGAGAAAGGAATAGTGCCCGCTCTCGTAAATCGACGTTGCCATAAGCTCTCGCGGTCTATATCTCGTGCAATAAAGACGAAATACGGTTCGCCGGAAAGTTGGCGGATGGTTTATTTTTATTTTTTATTTTTTTTTCCGCCGTCTTCTCAAACACACCGTCACTGAACGATTTAAGGTCTTCAAACGACCGAGCTCTGTAGACCTCCGGGCCGGTTGTGCTTCTCTCCAAAATGGATTATAACCACGAAGCTCAGAGCTTTCCTCCGGCACCCGTTGAGTCTCTGACGCTAATCCCAAAGCCATCGTTCCGCGCCATCCGGCAAAACGTTTTATCATGGTGCTAGCAGGCTGTTGCTGCTTACGCACAATAACCAACTGAGGATTTTTTTTCTTTGTCGAAATGTACCGGGGTCCATCATACCCCATTGTTTTCCGAAGATTATCCTTGTGGAGCTACGGAGACCTCCGAAGACCGCTTTGAGTAATCTTTGAGCAAAATTTAGTGACTTCACCCAGAATAATTATGTATTTGACGTCCACCGTTTATTTGGTTCAAGCAAAATATTTATTTGATTTAAATACATATTTATTTCATTTTAGTAACTATTTCCTTAATTTAAATAAATATTAATTAAAAATAAATAAATAGTAGTAGTAGTAGTAGTGGATTTATTGACAATATTCCAGATGGAACAATGTTTGATACATAGCATTACATAGTGTAAGTTGTCTTAAGAATATAAATATATTGTCAATTGGCCATCGACCTAGGTCCTTCAGCCAATAAATAAATATTTTACTTAAACCAAATAAAGGTGCGTCGAATACATTTTTTTCTGGGTGTTTCGTTGATATTGAGACAGGTTTTTTTACTAATTTAAGATTTCAGCGATTTTGACAGAATCCACACCTGATGCGCGCTGGGTGCACAGAATTTTTGTTTGACGATTTGAAATAAATTTTATGTTCGAATGATAAATGAATTTAGGCGCCAATTTGTTTTAAGAAAACTAATAAACTACAATTTATGTGGTATCATATTAGATTCACTCGACTAGCACTTATTAATGTAATAAATAAACTTCCTATAATTCCAATAATTTACTTTACTTTCACTCTAAAAGTTCATTAATTTTTCATGACAATTGCACATTAAATTTAATGTATCAGATTTGCATAAAAACTTCCAATCCAACTTTCAATCCAGAACATTAAATTTACAAAGTTTTTAACAGTGTTTTCTCAAAGTGATCGAGGAATGAGATCGAGCTTTGACATCGAGGAAAGAGTGCGGATCTAACTTTCCTTTCACGATATGCAGTCAAAGCCCCGAATTACCAGTCGGGCAGAATTTGGCTAGTCCAGGCCAGCCGAGTTTCCGTATTTTACGATCTCCCTCGCTCCCCACTCTAAATAGCCGACAGTATTATGCGCATGGGTGCTGCGCATGCGCGCCTACGGTATCCGCGTTCCTGAACCATAGGAATTCGAACCCATAAGAACGGGTGAAAACACGGGCAGTAAAATTGTGGGTACTTGTACCGTACACAGAGATTACAATCTATAAAACGACGAGGCTCGAGCCTGCCGTGTTTGTCAAAGAAACACATGCGGAAATATGGAAGCCATTTCGTTTTTTCCATCGCACACCATACTGATAATTTTTCCACTATAAGCGATCTATAATGAAAACATATTCGTTCAAATATTTAAGATTTATGAAACACCCAAACGGGAAAAAAAGTCACACCTTCTTGTGTGTGTGTGTGTGTTTCTTTTTCACCGTGAAAGATGGAGAGCCTTTCGGTCGAACGAGCATAAACCGGTCATAAATTCACAAACGAAGATGGAGAATATTGGTTTTTCATGAAGAGTTTTCGGCGGTCGGCGGACTGAGCCACTACTGAGACGGCGATCATTTAAATTCATACCGTCTGCTGTCTCGAGGGGAGGAAAAAGAGTTATTGGCCGATGCTTGTGCATAGCGTCGCTTCTTTCACTACCTCCCCCCCCCCCCCCCCCCCGCCCCCCGCCCCCCTTGTACCTCGCCGACGTAACGAAGGGCTCTTCCGCTTTCCCTCTTCAAACTTTTACCTCGTGCCCGAACTCGACAATTAATACTGCACGTTCGCGGGCAGCAAAACTTGGGCGGGACTCGGTGCAGCGCAAAAATTTGATAAGCTCGCCGGTGGGATGAATTCGGAGACGATTTTTAATCGCGGTAACTGCGAACGGTGCAATCACGAAAGTTATCGGAACGAGAAATGCACGATATACAGAAGAAAGGGGGGACGCGTCGAAACGTAGTTTGTTCCGTTGCGAACCCGCGAAATAACGCTCAAATTAATCCCCGTCCGCGCAGCGAAAATCCCGGACGCTGGACGTTTCGCCGGGCGCGCGAGCCGCGCGAAGACTTTCGAGAGACGGCGGAGACTTAAGGATGATGTAAAGGGCTCGCGTGGCGTTATCGCGGAGGGGCGAAAGCCCCGAGGCCGCGGTGCGTGGCAAGAGCGAGGAGCGACGGAGAGGCTGTAAAGCTCGGTAGGAGGAGAGAAAGAGGAAGACGAGGGGAGGGCGAGAGTGACGGAAGGATGAGGGCGCGAAGAGTCGAGCGCGCAGACTTTTGCCGCACGAAAGAGTATACGGATCTTTCGGCGGGGACGGAAAGCCACCGAGCCAACGGAGATGGCTAACAGAGCTTGCGAAGTGAGACGTTGACAAATTGGAACGACGTTGGCCAGCCTCTGCCTCCCGTCTACGACCCCGTGTACATAGCTGCGCCCGTGTCAACCAGCGGCAAAAGCTCCACGTAAGAGCCTCTCACACAGGTACGACGGAGTTGAAGAAGAGCGCGCCCGACTGAGCGAAATCGTGACGGCAACGCCCCGGAGCTATGGAACCACTTTTATGATTTTTATGTTTTCGCTTCATTCGCCTCGTTCTATCATTTTTTTTTTTACATTTTTTTATTATCTTGGGAAGGAAGGAGTTTGAACGTAGAAATAAATGTCGTAAGTTCCACGAGGATTGGGCAAAAAAGTTACTGACGCTGATTACTTTAAACATTTTTTTTTTTTTATGGTGGGCGGCGTAGCGAAGAGCGAGTATCGAAAGTTGGACGATTAAGAGGCGGCGGACCGTTGTACGGAGAGCTGGTGGGATTAATCGGATCGATGGGAGATGCGCGATTGAGTGCCTAGAGGACAATGGAGAGCGGTGAAAAGCTTTCGATATCAAGAACTCTAAAGGGAGACCCGAGCGAAAGGCTAATGTTGGCGGCGAGGCGGAGTAGCCTCGAAACCAAATCCCTTGGGGTAACACCTCGTCCTCAGTAGCCTCCTCGGGCCAGCGTGAATGGATTGAGCTCATAAATTTCAACGATCCGGCTATTTTTTTTATTTTTTATTTAAGTTTGGTTCCTGCAGGTTGTCGATGACGACTAGTGGTTTTGTGAACTCACTCCTCTCAGCGACACTGTGTCATCGAACGAAAAATTAGACAATTGATTTTTAATCTGAAAAAATGATTTTTTATCCGCAAAATTCATTTTTGGCCCAAACGAATTGATTTTTGGCGCAAAAAAAAAGAGTTTTAGTAAAAAAAATTGTTTTTGGTAAAAAATTGATTTTTGGTGAAAAAAAATGATTTTTGGTGAAAAAAAATGATTTTTGGTAAGAAAAAAAATGATTTTTGGTCGAAAAAGACGATTTTTTGCCCGAACAAATTAAAAAAAGTCGCGAAGTAATTCGTTTGTTGGGCCAAAAAATTTAATCTGTTGGCGGATCATTTGATTTGTTACCTCCATCATTTGATTTGATGGCCGAACCATTTGATCCAACAAAATAAATCCCCAGAACTACATTTAGTACAACCAATCGCGATCCAACACAATTCCTCGTAAAAAAATAGTTCTATCGAAACAAGAATCATCAAACCGAAACAAAAATTTCCTCGAATCAAAGAAATCTCAATTCCGCACGGAAGTTCATCATCAAGAGTCGGCCGGTCCTCTCTCCCCCTCCTGCCCCAGCCTTTTCGGAACACAACTGTACCCAGTAATTGGAAGCAACTGCATTTGGGCTATATTTCGGGGTATGCAGTTCGTAGTTTATCCTTGACGAGGGTGCTCGATTGCACAGCAAGGCGCGCCGAATACGGTGGGCCCGATGCCGGTTATGGATAAACAGTTTAGCGTAAAATTTCTCTCCGCTCTCTCGGGACAGTATACGGAATAGCCCTCATCTGGCATTCCGCCCATTTTCAGTCGATCTACGCTCCCGAGCATTAAGGACTTTCGTAATATCCCTATATATATATATATATGTATATATGCATATATATTTCCGCTAGCGCTGTTGCAGTAGCGAACCAGAGCCTGTGGGAACGTATCGCTCGTTCGCTTGATACGTTTACGATCCCCTGTACGGCTACGTGCCATAGCGGCGCGATACACTGCCGCAGCTCATTCTCAAGTCGACTCGATGAAAAGGGTAGGCGAAAAAAAAATTGGTAGCGAAAGTCACTTGCGAAACTCGCGTAAACGTGTACATAGAAGTTCATTTCATCGTCACGTAGCGGACGAAGAAAATCGACGAGGGGACCAGGTATAGTTCGAGAACAGCAGACTTGCCGATGCAAATTGAAGTGGATCTCGCCAACGTTTGTCGAGATCAACGTACGGGAAGGTGGAGTTTCCGCCGCGTACAAGAGAATCCCTAAGAGGGTAGGTTTTCCTGCGGGAAAGGTGGAGGCTCGGGCGAGGAGTCTGCCGTAGACGCCGCAGCCCTTAATCCCCATCCCCAGCCGCGGGTTCGCCCTTTCCTCCCCAGCCGGGAGACAGCCAAGCGAGCGAGAGAAGATCCTTCGCACTTGGCCGACAAACTAACTAATTTGGGAATTCGTTCGCAAAATTACGTCGAAAGTTGGTCCGAGCTTTAATTAATTGAGAGAATCATCGGAAGCGGAGGAAGAAGATCCAGACGTCTCGCCGTCGTCTTGCGAAGAGCGAAGCGATGAAGACGCGATCTACGGAAGGGAGGGGCAAGACGGGACCGCATTTTGCCCACTTTTACCGGGGTGAAATTTTTTTTATGTGTTATGAAGGACACGGGTCCGTTTTACCCCGCTCCTCATTATAATCTTTTTTTAGCTGATTTTTCATGTGAAATAATTAAGTCTACATTCTTGCTCCACACAGCTCGAAGCCTTGCCGGACTTTCGGTCGTTGTGTACGAGCATTTCTTCAATTGGAGGAAACGCGCGGTTCTGATTATCTCGGGAAAAGTCGATACTTTTTCGATAACCCTTATCGACTGCTGTACCGTCAGTCAATGCTGGGAGGGGATCGTCAAAACGTCACTATCGCAGAACGGGATGATGGGCTGGAAATTTTTTTTCTTGCTCTTTCTCTTTTTATTGCGAGCGTGAGGAGGAATAAAAGTGAGAAGCGCGATGTGAAAGCTTCCCGATAATTGCGATACGAACCAGCGCGGGGGAGCGTCGCGACCGTTCGGTCGCCGATACTCTCTCTCTTCCGCCCGTAACGCGTTCCATAACTATATCCCGTCCATCGATCGTTGGTCGTCATCGTCATATAGGGCAGCGGCGGATAATTCGAGCGGCTTCCATCTCCCGCTTCGAACCCGGAGAGGAATTAGCGACATTTGGCTAATATCTCCCCGCGCGGCACAAAGTCGGATGAGGGCTTTTGCTTCTCGGATATCGCGTATTAGCGATATCGCTCACCACTCGGGTTTAGTGCATCAGTGCTGGGAACTGCGATCCTGAAAGCGGTACCGAGCTACTGGTATTTGGATATTAATACGGATAATATCACATACACCGAGTGCTAGGCTCATACTTTGATACAGGTTCGCTTTGAGGAACCGGGGACATTATTGCCTCCGAAGGAGCGATGGAAAAAAATTGAAAAAATTCTCAATCCGACGTATCGAACCTCCGAGTATGTGATAAAAATTTGGTAATTTTTTATCGGGTAACTTAGAAGATACGCCAGCTTAAAGCCGCGACGGAGATGTACTGTTGAGTTTGAAAGGGTTGAAATGGGAGCAACGTTTGCGGCTCAATTGCCTTTGAAGAAGGCATGCGAAAAATTTGAAAAAATTCTCAAACTGACGCATCGAATCTCCGAACCTATGATAAAAATTTGGTAATTTTTCATCACGCCACTTAGAAGATACGCTAACTTAAAGCGGTGGCCGAGATGTACTGCGGAGTTTCAAAGGTTAAAAAACGAGGGCAACCCTTACGGCGTTAAAAGTAACAAATGGCCGCTGAAAGATCCAAGGCTTGTCGGACGTATTGTCGTATATCAAGAGTCCATGTTCCGGTCCACCCGTGACGGGTGCCCGGAAACGTGGTAGAATGTTTTTTCCGGAATTTGTCACGGGGATCGTAACGGAAGTTCGGAAACTCGAGAAATTTGGATTCCAGACTCACGTATTTCGCGACTCCACCACTGTATGCCGTGAGGCGAATACCCGAGCGGCAGCTAACTCGCGCGCCACGTTTTGTATAACATATCGAAAGGGTTATATATAGGTCGAGAGAACGATTGCGAAAGCGGTTGGATACTGGAATTTGTACGATGTGTCCGAAGCTATTGGTCTCACCCGTACGTTCTGCACGCTCCTACAACGTGTATATAGCACAGTATAGGTATTACATGTGTGTATGGCATGAATGCACCTCGTATAGGGGAGAGCGAGATAAAACGGACTATTTTTTTATTTTTTTTTCTCGTCGTTCATAAACACCAGAGTTCGTCACGAATGGAAGACATTGGTCCGTTTTGCCCCTGGGAACCGTCTTGTCCCATTCTCTCCTACTCCTCTATAGACGAAACTGTGCGGAGTTTCAACACTACGTCGAATCTTCGAGCCCCGAGCGTTTTTGAGGGTAGCCGGTTGTCGCTCGACTGCCGGGCGAAAAATTGATCTCCCAGGGAATTTCGTTTGTCACGATAGTGGTTATCGCTGTGAAAAGACTCGGGAGAAAGACGGGAGAAAATGCGCGATTCATGCAACTTTCATGCATACCCGACTCCGTCAACGAATTTGCAATAACGTTCGCACGGGATATCTTCAATCTGTTTCAATATCGCAAATTCTTCTCGATTCTCCGCCCTCCCGTCATTGTCCCTGCAATCCGCAGTGTATCATAGATTTGACGTCGGTGAAATAGCAATTTTTCAAATGAATCGAAATTCTTCAGTTAATTGAACGAACAGCGATGCCTCAAGAAGAACGTTTTTCGAACGCAATGACGTCATAAAATTTCTTTTATTCGCGTGTAAAATTTTTAAAAAAAGTAAATTTGACTGACATTGCTTCAGTATGTAAATGTACCACAAACAACGACTATTGTGGATTAAATTTTTTGTAAATTTTTTCTTCATGCTCACATTCAACGATCACATCTCTTTCAGTGAGGATAGAGTAGTTTGGGTGACTTTTGTCTACATTTAAGCATTAAAGAAAAATGTTTTACGAACTTTCATGTCGAATTTATCAGCTGGGGAAAAACGACGAATTCGCGTCTTCCGGTCGAAGAGAACCGCCACGTCGATTATATCGATTGCCCTTCGGAGCGAATTTCAACCCCGACGATCCTAGGCTTCGTTGCATTCTCGTTTCATTGGCATTGTTTCAATATTTAACGATTGCCACTTTTCCTCAAGTTCTCCCTCTTGCGTTAAAGCTAATACTCTCCCGGAGTACCACGTTTATCCATTACCGTAGCGGCCCGCCGTGGAGAACACTAAATTTTTTTCCCGTCTCTCCATCCCGCTTTCCCTTGTACGTTTCACTTCTGCACATAGAACCCTCACAGAGACACCGGAGACCGGGGGCACGAACGCTCCGGCGAGGATGAGAGCTATCGTCGAAATAAAAAGCTTTTTATCGCGCGCACACACACATAGCTCGCGGTGCCGCGTTGCGACTCTCCGCGTCCGGCGAACGGTACAGTGATACACGGTGTGTACTTAATGTACGATAACGCGAGTTGCACGTTCTCGAACGAGTGGGAAGGGGGGAAATTGAAGAGGGAACACAAAACGCCTGCTATGCGAGGTGCACTGCTAATTTTACACTCGCGACCTCTGCGTTAATAAACTTTAATAAACTTCGATGAAGTATGTGCTGGAAAATTCGTTATTGCGTCATCGATGAAGTAATTTTAATGCCACGTTGTATCAACCTCCTTACCGATATTTTTGTACCGGTAATGCAATTAAAGTACACTGAGAGAAAAATCGGGGATGGAGCGAACACACATGAAAGATTGACGCAAACAAATATGGTTGGCTCAATGGCGATTTAGGTGGCTTAATCACCGAGAGGTTGAGTCAACAACATAAGGTTGGCTCAACCTCTCGTTGAAGTTAAATACGGCGAAACTCGTGGTGAACTTAAATCAATAGATCTCTTCGATACTGAGGCAACCTCAGTGAGGTTGGTTGACTCAAATTTCGGTTGACTCAACGTCCATGAGGTCGATTGGTTCAAATTCACCATCAGTTTCGCCGTATTTAACCTCACTAAGAAGTTGAGTCAAGCTTATGTCGTTAACTCAACCTCTCGGTGGTTGAGCCACTTAAATCGCCATTGAGTCAACCATATTTGTTTGGGTCAATCTTTCATGTGTGGTCGCTCCATCCCCGATTTTCCTCTCAGTGTAACCATGAACGTCAATCCTCTTACATTCATTCGACAGTACAGCGTAGTTAAAACAAATTAAAACCGAGATGTATTGAACGAATCAGTAACATCCCTGGCATGTGAGCAGCAAAACCTCAGAACTTCCGTCGAACGTATGTGTGTAACCTTGATATCGAGAGTGGATTCTACCGATAAAAGAGTCAATGATATTGTTCAACGTGCAGATGCTGTGGCGTCTTCGAGCCGCCACAGCAAAGTTGAGACGCAGCTGGTTGAGCATCTTCAAACTTCTTTGTCTCATGAGAATATACTCCTTGAGCTTGATGATCAGAACAATAGAGCGGCGAATGTTCGATGTTCGATCTTCGAACATCGAATGTTCGATGTTCGATGTTCGAACATCGAAGGTTCGATGTTCATGTTCGATGTTCTCGAAGCATTGGATCATCGTCGTCAGCATTTCTCTTCAATTCTGGAGCCACTTGCTATCTCGTCTGCCTCTGCATAGTGTGATTGGAGCTTCTACTTGACTGGAGTGTAGCTTCTGCTTGCATGGATTGGAGTTTCGTCTTGCCTGGATTGGAGTTCCTGCTTGCCAGAATTGGAGTTTCGTCTTGCCTGGATTTTAGCTTCTGCTTGCCTGGATTGGAGTTCCAACTTGCCTGGATTGGAGCTTCTGCTTGCCTGGATTGGAGTTCCAACTTGCCTGGATTGGAGCTTCTGCCTGCCTGAAGTGGATCTTTTGCTTGCCTGGATTGGAGTTCCTGCTTGCCTGGATTAAAGCTTCTCCTTGCTCGGATTGGAGTTTCGGCTTATCTGTATTGCAGCTTTTGCTTGCCTGGATTGGAGTTCCAACTTGCCTGGATTGGAGTTTCGACTTGCCTGGATGGAGCTTCCGCTTGCCTGGATGGGAGCTTCTGCTTGCCTGAATTGGAGTTCCAACTTGCCTGGATTGGAGCTTCTGCTTGTCTGCATTGGAACTCCTGTTTGTCTGGATTAGAGTTCCTGCTTTCCTGAATTGGAGCTTCTGCTCGCCGGTACAAATCTCGTCATCTCGCGTTGGTGATCCGCGAACGTCTTCGTCGTCTAGTCATCATGTTCAAATCGAAATTTGGACTAAAAAATCGTCATCAACTCAAGTTGGGGATCGCTTCATCCAGGTTAAAGATGATCAGACTGTGATGCAGCGAGAACAGCTCGTGGCCGCCAGAGCAAACTTAGAGCACCGGAAGTAGAGGGGTGAAACTCACGGGACATTAAATTTCAACGTGGCGTTCCGCGAGTGGTGAAAATTGGCGTCAATTCGGCATGAATAATTATCTACCTGAGTGTTTTTTACAGTTATTCTGCCCAATTCGCATATTATTGTCGAGTTAGCTATGACACTTATTACTCTTAAAATTTATAACGATACGGATTTTTGTTATTTTGGGATTTTATAAGACTTCTTTTATCGTTATTCTATCACTTTGTTCGGCGAATATATTTACTGAGTTCTGTGGCGTACTCTCTCAATCTGCTACTGTCCGTTTGCTCATTACATTTACGTACCGCGCCTGTAATTATATTGATTAATTAATAAAGCCCGTAAATACCGCAAAACCCGTTAATGACCCAATAAACAAATAAGCAATTGCTGGTCGTATATGCACGTGCAAATAAAAATTAATCCCACTCGTCTGGGGTCACTGGAAAAAATCTGCAAAAATTCCCTAAACACGTTCCGTCTACGAGGAGCATGCCCGATATTTTTTTTTTGACTTGTACGATTTTTTTAGACCCGTAACGCGCCGTTCGATTTTTCATGCCGATGACTCTACGGAAGGTTGAACGAGCGAGTAAAGTGAAGTGATTCGTTTGTCAAGATTTTACTGCTGAAACGTTGCCACGTGGAATTTCTCGAGGATGCCGTAACGAGAGACTGAACCGCGATTCGAGTATCTCTCGTTTAGTAAGAAACTTTCTCTCATTACGAATGAATGCTCGTTCTGATGGACTCGAAGCTTCGCGATTCCTGGAACTGGCTGGAGGCAGCTGACTGTAAAATTTATCTCGACTCAACCTTTTTCGAGCTATCTCCACTGGATTCTTCGGTGCAGTGGCCCCGAGACGATCGAGATCCTGTAATCAGTAGTGGCTCGACGTCGTCTTCGCGGTCGACCGACGCAAAAAAGAATTCCGTAAGAGGGGGGGGGGGGGGGGGGGGGGGTGAAATGGACTACTTTGTACCGATCTTTCCGCGAGTCGTAAACGACAAGGTCTCAATTGAAACTAGTAAAAGCACCCTGGACCGTTTTGCCCCTGCTCTTCACTTTATCTTCAGACAGTGAAGCGGCAGTGCCGAGTCCCCGTGGCTCTCGAGTTTGAGACACCGTACTGCACTCGAGAGGATCATCAAAGCCGAGCTTGTTACCGGACTAACTTCTCGTCACTGGGACGCGAGAGCGATCTGACCAAAGCGACACCCTTCTGAAATTACGTAGCTTGCACTTTGACCCCCTGCGAATAACTAGGCATGCACACTCCAGCGAACCGCACTTCGGACCAACGGGCTCAAAATTAAATTTTCTCCGTCTCCTCGGTTCCAAGAGAGCAAAAAATTGCCGTGACGATATTTAATATCACCCAGGCTATTGATTTCCTTCCCACCAAAAATGAGTGTATTGTTATTTTAATTATTATAATAACAATTATAATAATAATTATTATTATTGTTATTATTATTATTATTATCATTATTGTTATTATTATTATTATTATTATTATTATTATTATTATTATTATTATTATTATTATTATTATTATTATTATTATTATTATTATTATTATTATTATTATTATTATTATTATTATTATTATTATTATTATTATTATTATTGTTATTATTATGCCAACTAATCATTTTTCTCGATACCGTGTTAATCGAAAAAGACAGAAAAGGAGACTGAAGAAACGCATGAAAAGGGTGTACGAGATGAAAATCGTGTTATTCGAGTCGTGCGGTAATGGAGAATCGTTTAACGAAGCGAGAGAGCCCGTTCCGTTCATCTGCCAGGGAGTCGAGATATCGTGGTGGAAGGTAGCATGGGACACCATTGAAAATTTAATTGGTGCCCGCTTTGTTTTGTCCCGACTTTCAGAGGCTTCCAACCTCGGTCTCGTGCAGTTCTGTCTTGCGTTTTCTGCCTGGTCGCACCGATTACCGGGCCCTGGACCGGAAGTGCTGCACGGAGTCGTTACGGCGTGGATATCGGAAAACAATCAGAAACGACTCCGGCACGCCCCGTGTGTACCTCATGGAGTTTTTCACAAACGGGTTGTTCGGGCTGTATGTCGTTCCATATTTTGTTTCGGAGAGAGGAAGTCGTGCAGGCTTTGGCCGGGCGAGCATTGCAACGGGTCTGGCGGCCGATTAATGCGCCTCATATTTTCCACAGACTCGCAGAACCAACCCCAGTGTTCGATACTCGATGCGTTCGCCGTAAACTCTCGTCTTTAACTGTTTTTTATTTTATTTTTTTCATTTCGTTAACTTGGATCACAATCGGAACGATTTTTAATTAAACGGTCACTCAAAGTGACTACGCGGGAATGCAGAGAAACGTGACGTACGTGCGTCGTTACGGACAGGGAGAATCGCAGGGTTACTTCACTAAGTGGAATCTATGTGCCCAAGGATTATGGCGACTCTCGGCTCGCCGGATCGCATACAAGCCCGTCATTATACCCCGACGGACTTTGAGATGGGATAATAATTCCAAGCCTGTAATGCTTCGGTGAGAATGCATTTAAAAAAAAAAACTTTTTATTGAAGGGAGACCTTAGATTTTTGGTAAAAATGGTACATTACTCCACGAGTTAGAAAACGTTTTTCTAACGAGTTTGAGTTTGCAGCACGAGCCGAAGGCGAGTGCTGTAATCACACGAGGGCGAAAAAGTGTTTCGCACGAGGAATGTACGAAATTTTTCATCACAAGTTGCGAAAATGGCAGTTTCACGGACGCGAAGTGGGCGGAAAAGTTGCCATTTCCGCACCGAGTGATGAAAAAGCATTATATATCTTTGTTTTCACGGTAATAAAAAGAATTCTTATCGAGCGAAAAAATCCTCAGGTTAGAATATAAAAAATTGTAGTTCAATGTTTTTTTTTGTAAGTAGAAAATATTTGGAAAAAATATGTTAGGGTAAATTTCATAACGAGATAAATCTATTTGAGGAATATAATTCATTTATCTTGACGTGGCTGCATATACATGTGTGTGTGTGTGCGTGTATACATATATATATATATATATATATATGTATGATGCATTGTAGAAACTATTCCCGTTTTATAAATCGAGAATTCCCTCCCGTTAATGGGAAATTGATATCGGCAGTCGCGTCGCGTGAACTATAGCCGCTGGAATTAAACGAACCTCCCCTCACCCTATCTGTCCTGCAGGAATAGAATTTATCTCAATATTGGAAACTGGGTTATCTCGAGACCGGAATCTCACACCGGGAAGTCGGTGCGACGGGAAGTATCTTGGGAGCAGCTATAGGGGTTCGTAATACTGTATATTGTGTACGTATTGCGAAGCGTCCTGAATTTTTCAAACAGCTGCCGTCGAGCAGGAAAATCAGCTGGAACGGCCGGAGAGAATAAACGTGTAGGGAAGTATCGGGTAATGACGGTCATTGATTAATGGGAGTCATCCTTAATAAACTTAATTTCTAAATGATATCGAAATGGAACTGGTATTAGCTTGTGACTAAGTTTGTAACCAAGGTAAGTCGGAGTGATGTGGCCACGCGGGTGATATGGCCATGTAATATCTTTTAACATAACAAACGAATGGCGCTGCCGTTTGCACAGTGTCTTGTATATGAGGAAAAAACACGATAGCATCGAAAATTATAAAACTGTATATGCAAGGATCAGTATGATATGCTACGAGGCCACATTCTCCGCAGTTTCCGGGTGATATGACCAGTTAAACCGTTTTCTTCATAGTTTGACATCTGAAACATTCGACGGGGGCAATTATTGTCTTTCTGTAGACAACATAAAATATACTGACATGGTTTGTACGATCCATTTATGCTTATCTAGGCCTAATCGACTACCTTTATTACTATGGCCATATCACCCGCGCACTAAAAGAAAGCCGCTTGCAGACTGCCAAAGCATTTTTTTTTAAATTTCTATTCTACTTTCAATTCTTACAATTTTATATGATATCGGAACAAGGACGGCAAGACTGTCAAGGTGACATGTTATCGTAAGGAATTGTAAGAATTAAAAGTATTATTGAAGTAATCATTTTTTTCTTTGTCAGCGCGCAAGCGAATTTTACTTGGGTCATTGATATATTTTTTTTCAGTGTACTGTTCGGTTGATATGTTCGATCGCAAATATTTATTTATACAGTTGCAATTGAATCACGCATTGGAAATATCGAAGGTTCTGAGAGAATTACTTTAGTTCGATGTTTCTAGAATTGGTTACGACCAAGATTAAAAAGTTTTTTTTATGTGAAATCTCGAATTTTCATTGTTTAAATAACCATAACTGTATTCATTAATATGCATACAGTCATGGATATTTAAATAATGAAAATTAGAGATTTCACGTTAAAAAAACTTACCCCAACTTACCCGAAGTAAAATACAAAGTAATCTAAGTAATGAAAACTAAATGTTTTATGCGAAAAAAAATGAAAGGATAGTATATTATGCTAAAAGAGAGGGAAATGCGTGAAATTCACCGAGTGTGAAGTTTGCAGCCCGAGCGAAACGAGGGCAAAAATCACATGAGGTGAAAATCCGCTCCCTTCCGTGTACCACACGATACTATTTTCCGGGTTCGTTAAAATAACCACATTTCTTGCGTCGCAAAATTGTCATATTCGGCATATTCGCCGATCTCCATCACTCTCCGGGGAATAGTGGGGATTCCAATGGAAATAATGAGCCCCATTACTGCCTGGGGGAAAGTACTGCGCATGATCATTGGTCAATAATAGGCGATTGTCCACTCGTATTGCGCGCAAGGGATGTGGTTATTTTAGCGAAGACGAAAAAAAGTTTTTTTAAATTGAAAGCGACGCAACAAGAGCCGAAACTTCTCGGCGCACTCTTCTCGGAACTACCAAATATACAAACTCCGGAGAGGGTCACATAAGCGACTGACGCAGGTTCCTAGAGACAAAAGATCTTTGTCTATACAAAGGCGAGCTGATGTGACTCGGAGAGCTTCGTCGTCATCGATCGGGGATCGACGAGCATTCTAGATCGAGACCTCGACTTGTGCACTCGTACCTCCACACACCGAATATTATAAAACATATTGCACCAGACGTACTGAGATTTCTGTCAAATATATATTCCGCGAAAATATTTCTAACATTATTATTATTTTATTCTCGATTGTTTTTACTAAAATATTCGAATTATCCCTAAGGCGATCCCCATTGCCCTGGTCTTCCCTACTACGAGGTCAGAGTGAGTGACACCAAATATTATAAAAAATATTGTACCAGACGTACTGAGATTTCTGTAAAATATACATCCGCAAGAATATTTCTAACATTATTATTATTTTATTCTCGATTGTTTTCACTAAAATATTCGAATTATTCCTTAAGTGATCCCCGTTGCCCTGGTCTTCCCTACTACGAGGTCAGAGTGAGTGACACCAAATATTATAAAACATATTGTACCAGACGTACTGAGATTCCTGTAAAATATATATTCCGCAAGAATATTTCTAACATTATTATTATTTTATTCTCAATCGTTTTCACTAAAATATTCGAATTACCCCTTAGGTGATCCCCATTGCCCTGGTCTTCCCTACTACGAGGTCAGAGTGAGTGGCCTTTCAACCCTTGTAACTGTACATACATATACTGCCCGTAAGATTTATATACACACCTTACGATACCAGCGGTGATGAAAAAAAAATCGCTATCAATCGTTCGAAGCGGAAAACCGAAAAACCGCGATTCGCCGATGGTCATAATTCATTTTTTTTTACACCACCACACGTGACGATAATGATAATAAACCAGCTAAATCAAAATTTCGTGGTAGTTCTAATATTTTCGTCACCTGTCCGAGCAATTCGTTGAAAACTCTTCCAGAGGGAACGAGCAGCTCGGCATACATAGAATCGAATCCGTGATTGCTTCGGATAAAAGTTTATCGCGCACACAGCCAGAGAGAAAGCGAGCTCGTACGTCGAAGCAGCTGGACCACCGTGGAAGTTAGAGGACGAGGTGGCGGAGCGAAGCGAGGGGCATGGATGAATCGTTGTCGGCCAGTCTCTCGACTGTTCGTGTATATAAGTTGAGGCGGGGCAAGATGAAACATTCCGATTAACCCTTCAAGTCCAAAGCCTCGTTTTTGTTTCAAAAAAATCATATTTTTTATCGTGATGAATTTTCGGAAAACTTTCTGTGGGATGCTGCATTCGCGATTTACAAAAATTTATAGAATTTCTTAAACCAGTGTGGGATCTGAAGCTAAATTATTAGAGGAATTGACAACACGAAATATTTTTATTAAGATGTTATCCCTTGCTGGAGACTATTTTTCTAATGACGAATACCCAAGATATTTTCGTAACACGTGCACGAAAAGTCCCGCTTTTCGTGCCTGTAAAGTGTGTCGAAAGTGGCGCTTTCTAGTAGAGGATACGCGAAAAATGCTGTAGATACTTTTTCACAAGCTATCCTTTTCGCACACTTTTTTCACAAGCTATCCTTTTCGCACACTTTTTTCACACTCTAGCTACTTTTGCGCACACTTTTTTCACGCTCTAGCTGCTTATGCGCACACTTTTTTCACACTCTAGCTACTTTTCGCGCTCACTTATCGGTCACTGTAGTTATTTTTCGGAATGCACTTTACAGGCACGAAAAGCGGGAATTTTCGTACACTTGTCCCAAAATGTAGTACGCGATACTTGTACGAAAAAGCGGTCGCCCAACGGTGGTTGAGAAGTAGTCAGCACTCGCCTCCTCTCGAGCTACAAACCTCACTTGGCTTTGCCTCGTGCCGTTAAAGCTCTCGATCCGGCTCGTGCAGTCAACTTCACAACCTTCGTCGAAAGACCGCTTTTCCGTAATAGTATCGCAAAGTACTATTTTATCACACATATAAAATACATATCAACAAAACATAATCTCTCATCGATATTCGAGCGGAGTATTTTAAAGATTTTAACAGAAACGTTATTTTTTTTATTGAAAAATATATTTTCCAAACGGTATGGTTCAATATGGTACATATGCCGTCAGAGTATTGAAAAGGGGATTATAGTTTTGCATGATCGTAAAAAAAATGATCAGTTTCCACAACTCCTACAATTTCATAAAAATTTGGGAATGCATTGAGCGTTTTTTTAAACTATTCTAACAAGTTTCTGATGTGTTCGAGTCAAAGCTGTTCCATCTTGCCCCCCGAGGTTTGTTGCTTATACACTCCGAAAGTTCGGTCCGAGCTGCCCCTCCTTCGCGTGCCTGCTTCAGAAAGGATATCTCAATTGCTAAATCGCGGTGGAAGCGAAAAATTCGACGTGGAGAAAAGGGAAAGGCTTTTGCGTCACAAACTTTTTCCGCAGTCCCGCAAGCTGCTGCACAGTGGTTCTGTTAAAAGTATTCCGCTAAGTCCCGGATACCGTCGCACACGTGCGCCCCGTCCAGAGAATTTTTATCCACGTTTCCTTCCTTTTTCTCCCCTTTTTTTCATCTCGCCTCAGGCTCTCGAGGGAGAAGGAAAAATCCTTTTCGAGAAGAAAAAAAAATAATCACGCGATTACATTTTCATAAAGATTCGTCGCAGACTCGATGAATTCGAGTGTCCCGACCCTTTCTTTTTCATCAACAGAAAGTTCTCGATTGATTCGATATCGCTTTTTTCGTCTCTACCGTTTTTTTATTATCCGCTCCATGGATTTCCCTTGCCGTATATCGAATGACGAAAACATCCCTACGGCTGTTCTTCGCATCGTCGCATCGTGCCTCGGTTCCACTTCAGAAGCTCTCGGCTCCCGAGGATGAGGGAGCCCAGTCTCTTCTCGCACACACACGCACACATACATAGTTTGCACAGCGTTCTGTAGGGAAGTGGGCAAAATATCGCGCGTAAGAAAGAGGCACGTGCCCGCGGACCAGGTATCCTTCTATTTGCCCGGGGGATCTCGAAATCCCGTGACGTGATACGAATGAGAAACGGAGTGTTTGCAAATCGGCGCCTCGCCACTCGCGAGAACGGTTTCCAACACGAGTACTCCGCTCTATTATTATTTCCTTCCGAACATCTGTTCGTCGTTCGGAGTTACGCAATTTCAAAAACGAATATCAAAACGCCCCTGAGAAGGATGCAAAGTGAAGCAAAATAAAAAAATCTTATAAATGTGCCCGTGTATTGATGAATAAAGGCGACCTATTTCACGAAAGTGCTACGTCAGACCATACATTTTCGAACGTTTCGGTCCTATTTGGAGACCATCTTCCGGAAAGGTTTAGGCAAGGCTGATATGATATTTCCGCCTCTGCTGCCTTTTTGCTGACCATTTCCGGTCAAAAGCAAATTCTTATATGACGCGGATATCAATGTAGCTTCGAGAAGAATTTGCAAGAACAGAAGTTCAGGAACGAATAACAAAACATCCTTCAAGGGATGCAAAGTGAAGGAAAGTGAATCTTATATTTATAAGATGTTTGCCTATTTAGGGACTATATTTAATAGACATTATTGTTTAGCTGGCTAAAAATTAGCCGCAGTTTAGACAGCTTATTTATTCGTTTCTGTACTATTATATGTTTAGATTCGAATACCTTTAAGATCTTCAAAATCTTATTCCAACGAAATAATTATGTCTCTCAATATGTCTCTATTCAGGTCTAAGAAAGTTATAATGTTCTCATTTCCCGTGAAATAACACCGGTACAAAAATGAATAAATAAAACAGGTCATGTGCCGTAGATAAATGTCTCATTAGTTTCATCAGTGTTCTTGTATTTCACAATAAAAATGAATAGCCGGCTAATCTGCGGCTAATTTTTAACCCGCCAAACTACCTTAGCCGGCTAAGCCGCGGCTAATTCTTAGCCAGTCAAACCATCTTAGCCGGCCAAACTATAATGTCCTTTAGCCAGATAAGATTTTTCAGCCAGCCAAGACGGGTCAACCGTACAGCCCTAGTCGGTAACGAAAACTGCAATTGATTTTTTTCACGGCTGCTGACCATTTCTGGTCAAAAGCTAATTGTTACATGGCGCAGATATCAATTCAGCTTTAAGAAGAATTTGTAAGAAATTGCTTTTGACCGTCCGAGGTCAGCATCTTTCAACAAATAATTACAGTTTTTATTACCGACCGCGATATTTCAAATGGCCTTGATGAAGAAATTCCTCGGACAGTGGATACTTTACAGTGACGATTAACGTGTGAACGTTTTTGGACTTTGAATCCTGAATTTTTTCATCGACTCGATAGATCATTGACGAAAAATATTGCAAACCTGGATAGCACCCTCGATACTTTTGCTAAACAAAGATTAAAATTCAGCGATGTGAGATGAAAAGCACGATCGGTGGCTGAGAAGAGGTCGAAGAAATTTCGAAGAATGGAAAAATCATCGAGCTTTGAGCTTGAGAGCAGCATTGAGAATAGAATTTATTTGAATTTAATTAGTCGAAGCCAGAGCCGCGGGAAAGGGGCAACGAAAACGAGGCTCCAGCTTCCGAATTGGTCGGCGCCGAGTTTCCAACTTGTCAGCCAACTTCAATGCTCCCGCGAATTCTCGCTCGCCTTTTCTCGCCGTCTACCTCCTCCTCGCTCCTCGCTGCGAGACGGAAATTTATCACAGGGCTGTTCTCAACCCGATTCATTTGCGAGTCACTCGGAAGTCTCGCTGTGAATAGAATATCCAAGGAGTGGCGGGGAAACGCGAGCGCCATAGATCATATTTATCCTCGACACGTTTCCGCACGAGTTTGTCGACTCGACGAAGAGCGCATCGTCGGGTTAGATAATCGATTTTTCGGGTAGATCGAATTCGGATCAGTGGTAAGCGGGGGTCGCGATTTGTAGCCAATTCCGCTGTGGCGAGAAAAAAAAGATAACAAATTCGTGGTCGGTAACAAAAACTGTAATCAATTTTTTTCAGGGGACCCGACAACTTCCGGTTGAAAAAAAATCCTCACGTGACCCGGATATCGATGTAGCCTCTTGTAGGAATTTACTTTGGAACGTAAATGGTCAGCATGGGTAAAAAAAACCATTACAGTTTTCATTACAGTTTCGGTAACTCGCGCGCTATTAAGGCATAATTTTTTGGTCCAAAAAACAGGTCGATTCTTAACACTTTTTTTATGCGGGTGTTAGAACTACAAGCTCGCGTTTTTACACAGTCAGTACAAGGTGTTATGAAATTTGAGTTTTTTGAATAAAAAAATATCAATTAACAACGGACTTATTAACAATTAACAAATACGATTAAAGTCGTTTGCTATTAACAAATAAGTTAACTTTTTTAATCATCCGATCAATAGCTATGAAATGTTATAATTAAGAATCTGTGATACGATGTCCTGTGTTGATTGTTAATGCTCGATAAATACGTTGTTAATTGATATTTTTTAACAGAAAAAATTCATACTTCATAACACCCTTCACTAACTGTGGGTAAAAACCCGACCTTGTCGGGTTTCAAAAATCATTAAAAAAGTCGAAAGTGTATGAAACCGTAAAATCGTATACCGGCTGACAAATTATATATTCGGATGTAAGGGGGAGTATAGAGAATAGAAATGCTCGCTCTGGAGACTCGTCGTAGAATGCCTCGCTAGCTCGGCGACGCGAGGTGCCTCATCCCTTAGCACTTGAGATTGGTGGGCCTCCGAGTAAGGCCCACAAACGGTCTTCTATGTCCCTGCCATACAGAAAGGCGTCGATACGTCGTCGATATGCAGTGTGTTGGTTCTGCAGCATCCGACGTCGAGACGAGTTGATTTCAAAACTCGACCTGTTTTTTGAACCGAATCCTTATGCTAGTGCCTTAAAGTTGTTGTGGGGCAACATCAAAATGCTATCATCATCATAAAAATTTACACCACTGTACATAACCGCTTTGTCGAGGGTCTTGTAAAATTTGGAAGCAATCTACAGCATAATTTTTGAGAAAAAAATCGGAAACTTATCGAGTTTCGTGCACTGATTGCCCTACTCTCATGAAGAATTCCCGACCATCCCGTCGTATGTAGTTAATATGTTCTAAGAAAATGCTACCGAGTAGACTAGGGCCTCGATTTGTGCGGCCTCGGTTTCCGCAGCAGTCCCCACCACCGAGCGAACATCGATCGACGCAGTAAGCTATTTGCCATGCTCGACAGTTAGTGTGGGCGGGGCATGCGCTGCCTCGATTTCCGTGGGTGTCAGCGGGAGCCGGTCCCGCCGCTGTTCATGAAGTCGAGGCCCCGGTGTACGTGGAAAAGTGTGTAAAGTTGAACGGATAATCGCTTTAACGTTTGGCACCTTCTGCATGACGATTTACACCATCGTTAATTGATTATTGATTACACAAAACGAGATGCTTGTCGAAAATTTCGGCCATGTGAGCAGAAATTAATGAAAATGGCACCACCTACCGTATCTTCATACCCGATTCAATACAGCTACCTACGTTACCGATAGAAATATAGATATACAATCCCGACAGTCATGGTCAACAGTTAGGTTAATTTGTAAACACGGGGCGGCACACTGAGAAAAAAGATGGTATTTCCTACTATAACGAATAGTTCCCAAGGGGGACGTCTATATAGATAGTTTGTGATAGTATATACTTAATTGATAAAACTATAGCTATAGTTACAACTATAATTTTTGATCATTGTCGTAACCGTAAAATGTCGACGTCCCTGGGAACTATTTACTATGTAAGTTTTTCTCAGTGCACCGCTGCGAACTAAATACTGTCGATAAATTAATATGCCAAAAATGTGTTATGTAAATTTTGGAAAACACTTTTTACGCTGTCCAATCACTAATAAACCTATATTTTATAAAATATCTCTAAGAAAATCACCCAAACACATCACGTAAATATTGCTACTATTTTGTTTTTGACGAATGGCAAAAGCGAGTCGAGTCAATGTATAAGCATAGGGCACTCCCCTCGTACCTCACCTAGCCTGACTCAGCCCCACAACAACCTTAAAGAAAAAAAAATCTCATATCTTACGCACCCGCGACGCTTCCGCATATGCCAAATACTGCGAGAGATTGTATTGGCAACTAACGCTGCATCTTTAAAATTTCGTCCCGTCGTATCAGAAACGTCAGAAATGAACGATGCGAAAGTTAAACGCAATATGAAGGTATGGACGGTGTTTGCGAAGCTCTCGGTTACCCTACTCGTGTTTCCTGCAGCGAGAGAGCAGCCACAATATAAGTACTCCTGGTACTGTCATGTTCTCCCATCCAGCAGTGTCGGAGCTTCCGAGAGCCGTGGCAACTCGACTCTACCCACCCACGTTCCGGTGCACATAGATGGGTGTGTGGAACGGTCCCGGGATAGGCGGGGGAGGGAGGGCGGGAGCCTCTTCTATTAGGTACATAGCCCGGCACGTGTACGCGGGGGACGTACCCGAGTGAGTGAGGAGAAACTTCTGTCTGAAGAGCGGACGAATCTGGGACACGAAAATACGCTTGCATTTCGATAAACGCGAGCTCCACTCTACGTCATATGCCCCCGGTACAGACAGTCCCTGCACACTTCGAAGTGCACTCGAAACTGCACCAATGTTTCACGTATTCATGAACAATAATCACTGGTATTTATCATAGAAATTAACACAAGAGGAAGAAGTACGAGTAGTTGGATAACCGGAGAGGAACAACGTAAACCGAAAGAAAATGCCATTTAAAAATGTATCTATTATTTTATTACATTCTCATTATATTGTTTATATATTTTGTAGAGTAGGTCGGGGTGATATGACAATGATTTTTTAAACAATGAAAATTGGAGGTTCAACGTTTTAAAAAACCTTTAAATTTTGGTCGTATTCAACGCTAGAAACATCGACCCGAAGTAATTAACTCAGAACTTTGGATATTTTCGATGCGTGATTTAATTGCAGCTCTCTAAATAGCTATTTGCTATCGGACGTATCACCCGAACACTACGGGTGATATTGCCATAGCGTTAATGGTAGCCGATTAGACCTAGAGAAGCATAGAAGGATCGCACAAAACATGTCGTAGTATATTTTATGTTTTCTACATGAACTACAGAAAGACAATAATTACACAGTAAAAAAGTTTGTACTTTTCACAATAACTTATTGTCTACAAACAGCCATCATGTTTTATTTGTTTATTTTTCGATCGCACCATCCGGCTTCTACTTTTACAAACAAAAGTACAAACTACAATTGTTAATAAGACAGAAAATAAAAGGAAAAGTTTTTATATTTAAGCCGGAACAAACGAGTTTTTCACTTATTTTATAAAATTATTTTTACGAAACTTCGTACTCCGATTTTACGAAATTAATTTTTACTGTGTACCTCCGTTGAATTCTTCTAAACTAAAGAGAAAACGGTTTTACTGGCCATATCACCGGAAAATTATGGGGGGTATGGCCAATTGGCATATCATACTGACCCTTGCACATGCAACCTTATCATTTTCGGTGCAACACATTGTATCCGCATATACTAGAAACTGTGCAAACGGCAGCGCTATTTGTTTGTTACGTTAAAAGATATTGCAAGCTGCCATGTCACTCGCATTGCCATATCACCCTGAATTACCTTTCATTCATTTCGATGAATACTTTCAATACTTTTAACAGAAAAAATGGAACCATGAACATACGACACCGTAGCGTGAAAAAGCATACGTTTCGTTCGAACAAATTTTCTACATTTGTAGAATTCAAGAAAAATTTTATTCCATAAAAAGAAAATACTTTCCTCTGATCTTCAATGATATTGAAACTGTTGTACAAATGCCCAGGCAGAGTACATTTTCCGCGGGTCGTGAAACTGTAGTAGCGAGACTGGGAGCTCTCTGGTTGGAGCGACAGAGCAGCCTACGCCCGAGCCAGTCGCGTCTGACGCGCGCTGACCTTATCCACTTGCGCTGGAGAGGTGTATCGCTGCATCGTTTGCGGCTTCGGATGGACCAGCGGTACGCCCGGCTGAGCGCAGTCTGTTCCTAATGGGCTTTCACCACTGCACTCTCGACATCCTGCGCTCTTTTGTCCGTAAAAACATTAAAAAGTCGTTTCACAAGAACCTCCGTCGGCGTTTTATCCAAATTCCGCTACAATAAAAAATTAAAAGATAAATATAAAAAATTATGATTTCAAATCCAACGCGCTGGTAAAAAAATAGAAGTAAACAAAATACAATAAATAAAAATGTCCAGTGTTTCGATGCCAAGAAACTCCGGTATCTCTAAGGAAGCTCGAGATGCAAACGAAGAGCCTAGTTTCCAACGAAAACCACTATCTTGCAGCTTTGGCGAACACAAAAGTGTGTTCACGCTCTAGCTTTCGCACATTTTGAGTTATCACTTCTAACGCTTAAGCTTTCTACAGAAGTAGACCAACATCAAACAATTTTAGCTATTGCATTTGATAAGAATCGGTCGAGGGGTCTCGGCTTTGTGGCATATGTAATTTTTCGGAAAATATTATTCGCACAGTAGCTCTTATCATTTTGGAAATTTTTGCCTAAAAGATTTGACATAAATGAGTAATCATGGACCCATGATCCCTATTAAGTTTGGTCAAGAATCGATCGAACTGTTTAAATTTTATGAAATTTTGAAAAAACAAAAAAAATCGAACCAACAGACAGTCTGTTGATTCGATTTTCACGCCCGTTTTCATTTTAAATATTGAGGAAGAAGCTAAATAAGTGGTAAATTCGTGATCAGTGTGAAAAACAGATTAAATATAGTCCCTGAGCGACGAGTAAAGAAAAACTTTTTTGGGAATTTTTATAATTAATATTGCAAAAATTAGTGATTTTGCGTAATTTAAAAAAAAAGATTTCTTTTTTTTCAAACTCGGGAGCCTATTATGTTCTACGGCAAGAAATACACAAGACGAAGTTTACGAATGGATTGGAAAAGCTAGAAAAAGAGGTATCATTTGGATTTCTTGAGAAAAAATCTAGTTAAAAAAAAAATTCAGCAGCGCTTAATTCCGTGTATTTTTTCACGCCGAGCACTGATCCGACATAGTGCAGAGCTCGGTTTTTTTAAGATAATAATTTTTTAAAAGTTCGAACGTGAAATTTTCATATCGCTTTCATGTTGCTTTATTCGCAAAGCTTTCTCTATGAGGAAGCCAAAATATATATAAAATAGGCTTTCTCATAGAAGAGGCTTTGCAAATAGAGCATCATTATGGGAAAGCGACATGAACATTTCAATTTTCAACTTTCATGAGGAAGCCATATGAAAATTTCAATTTTTTATAAAAGCATTACAAAACATATTTTTAACAAGTATCATAAAATTTCCAAGAAAAAAAAAACTATTTGAGTAACACAACTATCAACATTTGTGAGGAACTGTTTGCTGAATCTGCGAAGCTTCCGCGTTACCGTGCAAGTACAAGTGTGTCCGTCCTCGGTCGCAGGCTTCTCCACGGGTCTCGGCACGATTAATCGATGCACGTGGCGAAATTGACTGTCTTTGTCGAGCGTTCTGACCGATTAAACGTAACGGAAGCTGCACCAGCAGCTTTGACTTCGGTCCGCTGATGGTTGGCGAGTTGGTTACACATCGGGCCTTCGGTAGAGCAAATCGGCTTAGCTGCGCCGAGTCCTCCACATTGTAACCGAGTCGGTCGACTTCACCGAAAGCTCATTCCCCTCGAGTTGCGAGGTACCTAAGTCCGCGAATCTACAGGTCGTTTCACGCTGAACGTGGACAATCCTCGTGTGCGTCGGCCATTGTGCCACGTGTCGGGTAAACTGTACGTCCTCCTCCCCCCCACCGGATATTCGCCGCTTCACAGCTAAACCCCACTAACACTGTTGTGCCCACTCGTTGACTATGCGGTTTACCCTCACGGCGTAAATTAGGTTGATTCAACGGAGATAATCTTTGCTTCTCGGAGTTCGTTACTGCGGCCCGGTACGAGAGTCGCTAACGCGCGCACCAAAGCGGAAAGGTGAGAGAGCCGGAGAATAATATCGACGATAGCGAATCAATCGGCTTACAATTACAAACGATGCGGAGTCGCAGGTGGGTTCAACGATGCACGAGAACAGCACCGAGTGCCCGGCTCCGATATCGACGTTAGCGAGCGAGACCAGCGGAGCTCTTGTCCCTATCCTATACCTGCATCGACCACACCCGGGAGATCCGGGGCAAAATGGGGATGCTGTAAACTGCAGACGCGGGCGCAAATGGACCACTGCGATTGTTTTGTAAATAAATTCGTTGGATCTCCGGGGACTCCGGACGCAATCGACGCAACGAGCAAATTTGTGACGGTTTCATTTTCCCCCAAACGAAATTTTTTTTTTTTTCAAGTGAACAGTCGATCATCGAAACAGATTCTTTATTTCTTAGCTTCTCTATTTTGTCCCGTTCTCTTTTATTTTTTTATTATATTATTTTTTTATTTTTGGAGGCTGGAGCGAAATGGAGATGCTATAAATTGCAGACACGGGCGAAAATGGACCACGGCAATATTTTGTAAAAAAATTCGTTGGATCTTCGGGGACTCCGGACGCAATTGACGCAACGAGCAAAATCGTGACGGTTCCATTTTCCCCCCAAACGAAATATTTTTTTTTTCAAGTAAACAGTCGATCATCGAAACAGATTCTTTATTTCTTAGCTTCTCTATTTTGTCCCGTTCTCTTTTGTTTTTTTATTATATTCTTTTTTTTATTTTGGAGCCTGGGGCGAAATGGAGATGCTGTAAATTGCAGACACGGGCGCAAATGGACCACGGCAATATTTTGCAAAAAAAATCGTTGGATCTTCGGGGACTCCGGACGTAATGACGCAATGAGCAAAATCGTGACGTTGAGGTTCTCCATTTAGCCCTCAAACTAAACATTTTTGCTGGAACGAATGTCTTTTTTTTAAGTAAACAGTCGATCATTAGTCGTAAAAGCAATATTACTAACTTTTTACCATGAAAAATAGTTCCCAAGGGGAACGTCTACATTTTGTAGTTACGACAATGACATAAAATAATGGTTGCAACCACGATTATAGTTTAATCATCTGAAGATATACCATCAGAAACTATCTATATAAACGTTCCCCCTGGGAACCATTTGATATAGTAGGAAAGTGCCGATTGTCCATTTCTAAGAATCCCCGTTTTGCCACTTTCGCCCGTATTTTTATCTTTTCCATTTTCTTTTTTTCTGCATTGTATAATTTTTGTATCTACTTTGCTGCACAGTGTCCTTAGGGAGTTTTGCCCGAAGATGGTGAATAAATAATTATACTTCAGTGAAGAGGGACGAAGCCTTCGACCGGCTCATGATTACGAGCATCTCTTATCAGCGCGCTGGCATATCTGTTTAAATTAAAAAAAAGTTGAAAATTCAAATTTTCGTATCACTTTCTTATGACGTTCGTTTATTCACGAAGCTTCTTCGATCAGAAAGCATTTTCTGTATTTTTCGCTTCTTTATAGCAGAAACTTCTCCAATAAAGGAAGATTATGAGAAAGCGATATGAACATTTTAATTTTCAACTTTATGAAAAAGCGGTATGAAAATAAAAATTTTCAACGTTTATGAGGAAACGCTGTGAAAATTAAAATTTTCAACCTTTTTTTCACCAAAAAACAAAGTTTCCTGTATGAGAAAGCAAAAGAAGAAAGAATGCATGACGTTCATTTTATCGTAAATGGCGAAGTACCAGCTGTCGAATGATTAATAGCGAGGGGCGTCCGTTCTCGCACGTTTTTGATATTAATTTATCACGAGTATACTTGACCTTAGCCCCATTTAAAATTGAAGGGGTATGAGCCGGAACGAGAGAGCATTAACAATTTTGCGTGTAAAGTTCGAGTGGCCACGAGTGTGAGAGCGTATTAGGGTAAATTTGTGGGACAAGTTGAGAGGAAACTCCCGAAGCACATGCACTACTAATATACCGTGAGAACTTATTATCGCGTATATGTAGCTTAGCAGTTCCGAGTGGACCACCTGGCAACGCCCTGATAGATAAACCCAAGCTGAGGACGTACCTACCAGAACGCCTCGATCCTTCAAATATTAACACGATAATTGAATAAGTGCTTCTCGTTGACTACGCAGAATTTCTCTTACTCCTACACTTAAAAAAAATAATAATTTATATTTTTATTAATTATATGAATTAAATAAATTATATAAATTATGTGAATAAAAAATTCTGAAGAATTGTGTGTCGTACTATAATCGATTAATTTTTTTTTATTCTCGCCATATCATATTTCTGTGGTATGGGGATAAAATGTATTGAAATAAAATTGAATTTATCGATTCGAGCGAGCTAACGTTCCTTCAGAATTTTCAAGTTAATCTCGCTGTGTTAATATCCTCCTATGAGAAAAACACGTTGTAGCGAGCCTTACAAACGGATACAAAATTTAATTTCAGTTATTTTCTTTCTCGCTATAAGTTTTCGCGCTTTTGGAGCTTTTATTCGCGCGGGTCTGTTATGCACGGGTGAAATATATTATAAAGTTGAAAAGTACCCGTGTCGGCTCGTTATCGTGAACGTAGGATCTCAACGAACTACCATGCCCGAGGCAACTTTATCATACTCATCGCGGAATGTTCGTCTGATTCTGGGTAATTCCAGCGGCAATCCGAGAGAAGGAGAAGGGAAGAGTGAAAGAATGGGAAAAATCTCGCGGTGTGGGAACGAGGTAAATGGTACATTACTCCACGAGGGCGAAAAACGTTTTCCTAACGAGTGTGAGTTTGCAGCACGAGCCGAAGGCAAGTGCTGTAATCACACGAGTTAGAAAAAGTGTTTCGCACGAGGGATGTACGAAATTTTTCATCTCAAGGTACGAAAATGGCGGTTTTACGCACGCGAAGCGGGCGGAAAAGTGGCCATTTCCGCACCGAGTGATGAAAATGATGTTTCGTTGTACATAGAGGAGCGAATCCATGCCGACGGTGAAACTTCCACGTTCCACTGACGTTGATGCCTCGGTGCACGGCCGAAGTAGTCTTACAAAAGTTGAAGAGGGTTTAACTTTCCTCCCTACTATCTCACAGCCTCTAATAATGCTGCTGCTCCGGTGTTGCAGGAGAGAGGAATTTTACGATATCGCACGCGCCGTAAAAAAAAAATGGTACCTTTAACAAATATTTCTTGTCCACAAAGCTCCACTAAAATTGACGAGTATTTATTTTTTCATTGATAAGATTTTTAAAAAATTAACAAGCATTTTTTTGTGATTGGAAGAAGGAAGGAATCGGAAAAATCTCGCCTCGAGAGGAAGAGGTAAAATGATATTTCGCTGTGCATAGAGGAGTGAATCCGTGACGACGGTGAAACTTCCACGTACCACTGACGTCGGTACCTCGGGGCGCGGCCGAAATAGTTTTACAAACGTTGGTGAGGGTTTAACTTTTGTCTACTATTCCCTATTATCACAGCCTCTAACAATGCTACTGCACGGAGAAAAATAGTTCTGTTTCTCTAACAAAATGTAGATCGTTAATAATTTATTGTCGTGGCAGCAAAAATATTTGGCTGCTACGGCAAAATATTCGTTGCCACAGCAAAATATTTGCGAACACAGCAAAACATTTGCGACTACAGCCGAATATTTTGTTGTCCCTATGTTAACCAGATAACTGGGTTATGGTAACAAAATTCTTGTTGTCCCAACAATTTTTTTTCTCTGTGTGCTTCGGGTGTTGCAGGAAAGAGGAATTTTACGAAACAGCGCGCGCGAGGTAAAAAAATGATACCTTTAACAAACATTTCTTGTCCACAAAGATCCACTAAAATTGACGAGAATTTTTTTTTAATGATAATATTAAAAATAAAATTAACAAGCATTTTTTGGTGAGTGGAAGAAGGAAGGAATCGGAAAAACCTCGCCTCGAGAGCAAGAAGAAAATGATATTTCGCTATGTATAGAGGCGTGAATCCATTACGACAATGAAACTTCCACGTACCACTGACGTTGATGCCTCGGTGCGTGGCCGGAATAATAGTTGTTGTACAAACTTTGATGAGGGTTGAACTTTCGTCTATTGTTGCCTATCATCACTTGGCCCCTAATAATGGTGGATCTCCTGCTGTCGCAGGGGAGAGGAATTTTACGATAACACGCCAACAGTAAAAAAAAAAAAAATGTATCTTTAACAATGTGTCTTGTCCAAAAAAGTGCAATCAAATTGTAAAGAATTTTTTTTTTTTATTATCAAGATTTTTTATTTTTCAATTAACAATTTTTATTAATTAACAAGTAAAAACGTTTCTTAATTGAGAAGAAAAAAATTGTGAACGTTTGTGAAATGAAAATCTCTCAAAAGTCACGTTCACAGATTACGTTTGTACCCAATGAAGTTTTTTTGTCGAAAGTCTATTTCGACAAACGTAAAAAAAAATTCGCTTTTTGCAGAAAAATAAGCAAAAATCGTGATCCACATTATTAATCAGTAAAAAAAAGAAATGGCTTAATTAAATTTCTTTAAATAAATGTTTTATTTCATCATTGCAAGGCAAACACATCCAGCGTCAAAATGTAACCGAGAGATAGATAATTCTCGTTGAAAATCAGGCCGCTGTATGCGAATAAAATTACCGATGCCTGTGAAAAGGCAATTTATTCGATGTCGTAATTTACGCGCGTCAGTTCGATGCGAATATAATTATTAATTTTTAAACGAAATGCGAAGGTGACGCGGGGTAGAGTCGGGAATATGAATGAGGAAGCGAAACTCTCGAGCGTGCCGATGAGTGCTGACGAGAGTGAATTAGTTTTTTAATCTCGCGAACACTCGCGTTTCAGCACCAGCAGCAGCGGCTACGAATTAATCGACTATGCCGAGTACCGCCTGCTTGAACGGGGATAGACATTGAGTGACGAGTGCGCGAAGTGTACGGATGAAATGTACCTCGTGTGTGTTTCAAATACAATGGAAAATGTGGCTCATTATATTTACACCGTATGTTATGAATTTCTGAAAATTCTCAAGGCTCGATTACAATACCTTTATGTAACATCTATTGTCTATGCATTCGTATTATTTCGAGAGATGCAAAAAGTTGACATTTTTGTAGATTTTTAAATGTATGGAGATGTTTACATTTTTTGATGTCTATATTTTTGCAGTAATTTTTTTTCGATAAATATTATTTGCTGCAGAGATTTCCGTGCAAATAACGCGTTGCGTAGGAAAAGGTAATCGCATTTCTGGTGTCGGAATATACTCTGACTTCTCACTCTCGAACATTTTATTTCTCTGAAAACCCGAAGTAACGTTGAATTCCCAGCTTTATATTAAAATAGTTTTCAATCCCTCGAGCTCCAAGACACATGGTATATATTCGTCATTCTCATACCCCGCAGCGACCGAGATCCACGAATTCTTTCACGTAGCGTCGTTGCTGGTCCAGTTTTGCAAGTGTAAAAAAATTATGATAATATTCTCAACAACGGCGGTGTTTCGTCACGGCCGACAGTCGCTTGGCCAGATTTACAAGAATTACAAGAATGCCGTCGAAAAAAAAGAAAAAAAGAACTCTCACATGCCTGCATGCGCACAGCATCCAAGCTTAAAAAATTCGAACATTGCTGGAAAAAGCTTTATGCGTGAATTTATAAAAATTTCCAACTTAGGAACCAATAATTAAGTACAATAATCTGACTTGTATTTCCGTTATTATAGTAATAAATAAATAAACAAATAAATAAATAAATAAATAAATAAATAAATAAATAAATAAATAAATAAATAAATAAATAAATAAATAAATAAATAAATAAATAAATAAATAAATAAATAAATAAATAAATAAATAAATAAATAAATAAATAAATAAATAAATAAATAAATAAATAAATAAATGAATAAATAAATGAATGAATAAATAAATAAATAAATAAATAAATAAATAAATAAATAAATAAATAAATCAACCACCGTGAGTTACGAATCCACCGAAGAAACAAGAGAGCCGTAATCGACGTTCGAAGCGACTCACCCATAAATGAACTGGAAGAACCAAACACTTCTGTTTCTTCAAGTAGCACTTTAATTAAAATTTCGGCATTCTCGAGTGGTCACAAAGTTTCATTGATAAAATTATTATTATTATTATTCACCAGCGAGATGTGTATGAAAGTAAAGATGCTTCGCGGGACACCCCGATGTTCAAGGATCATCGAGCATCGGTAATCCCATTGATCCTCGATGATCCATGAGCGAGGAGCGTCCCGACGATGCTTTGCAATCGTTTTACTAAAGTAACGAAAACTGGACGACCAAATTCGTGAATGAAACTTGCAAGTTGACGGTCTACGATACACTGTGCTCTCGGGGATGCCGGTGGATATTTCCGGGGCGGCGTGTTGCCCCTGCCCTCGTGGTACGTGTTCCGTGTGGGCGAGAGCTTTCGCCGGGGCTCTCGCCCACTCGTACAAAGCTATCCCTGGCGCTCGTCAACCGTTAACAAAAATATAGTCAACGAGTAAAAGAAATTAGTCGTTGAAAGGAATCCCCCCTTTAATAAACGTAAAAGTTATATTATTTTCGATCTTTACAATTTCGCTAGTCCAATAAACATTTTTGTGGGAAACATCATCATTGGGGAAACGTCACAACCTGTTTGAAAATCTTAGATTTGACTAGAAGAAATGACGTCACAGGAGAAAACGTCACTCCCGGTTTTAAAATATCAGTTTTAGACCGGAAGTGACGTCATCGAGGAAAACGTCACGGTTGGTTTGAAAATGTCGGTTATTGACCGAAAGTAACATCACAGGAGAAAACGTCACTTTCGTTTTTATAATCTTAGTTTTTGACCAGAAATGACGTCATACCAGAATACGTCACTTTCGATTTAAAACTCAGATTTTGAAAACCGAAAGTGACGTTTTTCCGTGTGACGTAATTTCCGGTCAAAAATTTAGATTTTCAACCCAGATGTGACGTTTTCCCATTTGACGTCACTTCCGGTTAAAAACTCAGACTTTCAAACCGGAAGCGAAGTTTTCCCGTATAACGTAATTCGCGATCAAAAACTGATATCTTCATCCCAGATGTGACATTTTCCCGTATGACGTCACTTCCGGTTAAAAACTCAGATTTCCAAAACGGATGTCATATTTTCTCGTGTGACGTCATTTCCGCTCTAAATCAAAGATTTTCAGCCCAAGCGTGAGGTCTTTTCGCAAAACGGAAGTGACGTTCTGATCATCCGAGCAAAGCCCTCGAGTCATTTATAGGTTTTAAATTATTTCACTCAAGCCCTCGCACCCACGAAAGCTACATTTTGTTTAAAGCAACCTCATAGAGCCACGCATCGTGTACAAGATTCTGTGTTTCTGCAGCCTAAATACTTTTCGGCGGAAATGAGTTTTCGTTGCAATCAGTTCAGCGAAAACGATATTTTACCCTACCGTATTCTCAGCAACCACGCACACGAATCTTCTTTCGTTTCGGAAATATTTCGAAGTCACAGACGCGCATGTGTCGGAGCCTAAATTATCGTATCCGTCGTACATTATCTCGATGGGCATTCACCCATTTGTATGGTATGGACATATATGTAGGTACACATGTGTTATGTAATGTCCTGTGTGGTATACGGTATGTGTATTATACGATTGAGGTATTCCACGGTTAGTGAATACGGCGGTGATTGGTTGCTCCTCGTATCTGTATAGGGTGGCAATTTCCTGCTGCGCCTGCCTCATGCGGTATAATACATTCACGCTACGTACTGCCGAGTGTACGTGACGTATGGATACGTACGACTGCTGATTGTCGTTGAATTTTCGATATGCACTATACATCACACGAACACACATGTACCATACATATACCGACTCCAGAGTGACCGAGGCACAGTAAATTTCAATAACAATCACACGTTATTCGCACATCCATCTCGATGAGAAAACTAACGTTCGCTCGTTCTCGACAACATCGCTCAACTTTTGTTGTTTGTAATTTTTTTATTTTTTTCACAGATGCAGGAAATGTCCCGCTTTTCGTGTCTGCAAAGCGTGACGAAAGTGCCGCTTTCTCGCAGGGAATACGAGAAAAATTTTGTAGATACTTTTGCGAACACTTATCTTGGTACAAATACTTTTTCCTAACGCGTGCACGTAAAATCGCGCTTTCCGTTCCTGTGAAGTGTGCGCAGAGAGGCATTTTTTCGCATCGTGTGTTGGAAAAATACTGCGCATGCGTACAAACGCACACAGTAAAAAATAATTTCGTAAAATCGGGATGCGAAATTTCGTAAAAATAATGTTGTCTAATAAGTGAGAAACTCGTTTGTCACTTCTTGAATATACGAATCAGTACTTTTATTTCCCGTGCTATTGACAACATTAGTTTGTACTTTTGTTTGTAAAACTGGAAAATTAACAAATAAAAAATTGTGGACGTTTGTGGACAATAAATTGTTGTAAAAAGTACAAACTTTTTTTACTGTGCAATATGGTATTTCTTTCCGTCACTAGTGCGGAAAAGTGCTTTCCTACGCACACTTCACGGGAACGGAAAGCGTGATTTTCGTGACTTTGTTAGGAAAAATGGTGTGAATGGCATGGGTATAGAAAATGCAATTCTGGCTCGTGTGAATGCCGCACGCTTTCGCCAAGCTTTACAGGCACGAAAAGCGGGCGTTTTCATGCATTTGTTACTCGCCTCCCCTCGACCTACAAACGTCACTCGGCTTCACCTCGCGCCGTTGTAGCTCTCGATCTGGCTCATGCAGCCAATTTCCTAACCAACGTCGAAAAAACCGCTTTTTCGCACTAGTACAACAAAGTACTATTTTTTATGGTAACGACGATCCTCGAAAACCATCGACGCAAAACACTTTGCGCCGATGCGTGAAGAATTGCCATGGAATGAGTGAAATAACTATTAAACGGGCGTTCGACGAGCATAATTTTTTTCTTTTTCACTTGACGTTCTTTTTTTCTTATCGTAACTCTTCCTCTCCTCCTTCCGCTCTATTTTTCTATATACCGACTCCGAAGTTACCGAGGCACGGTTGATTTCAATAACGATCACACGTTATTCGCACAGCCTTCTCGATGTGAAAACTAACGTTTGCTCGTTCTCGTCAACATCGCTCAAATTTTATTGTTTGTAATGTTTTTTTTTTTTTTACTGTAACGACGATCCTCGAAAGACATCGACGTGAAACACTTCGCGTCGATGCGTAAAGAATTGCCTCGGAACGAGTGGAATAAGTATTCAACAGGCGTTCGACGAGAAAATTGTTTTTTTTTTTCCTTTTTCATTTTACTTTATTTTTTCCTTATCTTACCTCTTCCTCTCCTCCTTCTGCTCTTTTTTCATTCATATATACCGACTCTGAAGTTACCGAGGCACGGTTAATTTAAAAAACGATTACACGTTATTCGCACATCCATCTCAATGGGAAAACGACACTGTAACAAATTTCTGTTTGAAAATTCAGAAATGTATGTGATGTTTTATGCAAATGCAGTATATGAAATTTCATTGACACGTATGTAAGAACATTGCGTTACCGGTATATTAAAAACGATATTATTTGTATAATATTTGTAATAATAACATAATTTTCATATACAGATGTCTTAATTTTAAATGCCATCACCGGTAATTTTAATATACAGGTATTGCATTTAAGATTAAATTATTAAAATTTAAATGCGATGTATATGAATTCTGATTTTATATACCGATGTTGTATATTTCATATAACTTTGTATATTAACCCGGTAAACACATTTTATTACGGCAACATAACATGGAAGTTACATGTAACGTAACAATGTTATTCTTCTGATATATAGAGGGTATATAACATGGGACTAATATGTAATGTTTCAATTGTTATATCAGTCAATGTAACTGTTATATATCGGTGTCACATTATAGTTATGTATAGATTTGTGAAACGGTTACATAACATACTTGTAACAATGTGAGTGTAACTTCCGTGATAATCAGGTAATGTTAATGGCGTATAACGTAATTACATTACAATAATGTAACTGGGCTCTGTAACGTTCATATAACATGTTTATAACAATGTTTATGACCATTTCTAATGTGCAGTAATGTTACAAAGTGTGGTAGCGTTACGGTTACAAAACCGGGCTTCATAACAGGTACATGACATGCTTATAACGATGTTATAAGAAGCAAATAATTACTGGCTTCCTTATTACCGTTAAACGGCTTACCGACCAATATTTAATGCTCAAAATTAAAGTTTATACATCAGTCATGATCCGTAGGTAATCCGTCTGAATAGTCTATACAATTTTCCAAAATTATTTTCTCAAATTCAACATAGCCGAATAGGTATGTTCGCCGTCTACAAATCCGAGGGTCCTAGGTTCGTATCCGGTCGATGGCACACAAATTGATAATGTTTTTTCTGAGATGTATTTGTACCTATTGATAGAGTAATTTCGTTTGTTACTAAATGAAGATGCTGATCCAACGATAGAATTAGCCACAATATGTTTTTAAAATAAAAATTGCATGTTTCATCGTTACGTAAGAACGATATAACGCGGTAATATAACAGTGTTATATTGCTGAGTCGGAAATGGCAACTTACATATAATTTACTTGTAACATTCTCGTAATATTACCTGTTATTTTCAGTTACATTGGTGTTACATTGCTGCTAGATTACTGTGTTTACTGGGAAATGTGTTGTAAATTTCATATTTTTTACGGTGCAACGTTCGCTCGTTCTCGTCAACATCGCTCAAATTTATTGTTTGTAATGCCTTTTTTTTTACTGTAACGACCATCCTCGTAAGACACCGACGTGAAACATTTCGCGTCGATGCGTAAAGAATTGCCACGGAAAGAGTGGAATAAGTATTCAACAGGCGTTCGACGAGACATTTTTTCTTTTTTTTTCTTTTTCGCTTTACTTTCTTTTTTTCTCATCGTAACTCCACCTCTCCTCCTCCCGCTCTTTTTTTGTCATTCGTCCCTTGTTGCGAGGGTAATATCGACGACTCGAGGACTACACACGGGGTCATCGAGACTGCCTCTGATGAGGTTACGAAAGTCGAAACAATTTCGAGTACTCGTCGATCACCGCGAGAAGCCTACCACGTAATTTGTTACGGGTTAGGGAGGAAGCTCGCGGCGGGGCTCGAAGGTACACAGAGGAAGGGCGGACCTCTTCGGTCTCTACGGACCGACTCTCACACTCCGGGCTTCCTCTCGTCGACGAGAAGATTCTCTCGTTTGTATTCCAAGGAGGATTTCTCACGGTACCTTTCTATTCTCTCCCCTTTTTCCTCGCCGATCGGAAAGTCGTCGCTTCCATCTTTACCGAAGTGTTGCACGACTTTCTCGCATTCGTGGGAAAATTGTTTCGTAAACGATTGTAAATCGTCCGCGAATACGACCGAGGGTGTTAAAAAAAAAGGAAAACACTGTGCGGTATTTTAATGTTTCTCTTGCTCACGTAGCAGACGGCGGAGAGGCCTTCTGCGGGGGGGGGGGGGGGAGAGTCGATGAAAATTACGGTAAAAGCTTAAAAAAAGTAATAAACTACCGGACTTCTTGATTGCTAGTATATGCTCCGGAGGGTGCAGGGTGGTTTGGTGTACTCTGGTTTGATGTAGAAGTTATTTTTCACGCTCGATGAAAAATTGATAATAATGCCAAGTATTATCAATAATGATAATTTATTGTAATTTGGGGAGGGGGGTCATTGATAATAATACCAAGTATTATCAATAAAATAATAATTTATAGTAATTTGGTGAGGATGGTAATTGATATAAAATTGATAATTTGTGGCAATATTGATTATTGATAACAATATTAATAACAGCTGCTAATATTGATAATAGACCGTTTTGCCCCGCTCCCCCCGATAATACCCGGAAAGAGCGGGCTAAAACGGGACTGCATTTGACATGTGTGTTTTTTTTAATGGTCCGCGAAAAATCGGCAAAAACTGTCCGTTTTGACCCCCCCCCCCCCCCCCTTCTACAGTTCTGTTACAGTGCGAACAATGAGAGGCAGAAGCGATGGTGGCAAGGCACGTCGAGCAATTTTCCCGGGATCAGGAGAGAGTAAGAGACGAAGACCGAGGCTCTCTCTATCTCGCTCTGTCGAAAGGTACAAACGGGGTAGAACAAATAACGGACCGAGAGACCGATAATCTTCCCAGGAAAAAGTCTATTTTCTCGGTCCGAGAGTATCCACCCTCGGCTGCTCGCGATCTCTCGGCTTGCCGAGAATCGCCCCCCCCGCCCAGAAAGGGGTGAAGGGGTGATCTTGGAAATGGGTGAAAGGTATATGTAGGGGGGGAGGGGCATATATACCTTTCACCCATTTCCAATCAAACTTTACGTCAGGCAATTAAACGGATTGTCTATAGGATAAAGGAAATATTGGCGAGTTCGGTCTCTGTCACGATTCTTCGGGAGTTTCCGGTTTAATACGGTGGTATAAGTTCCTTTCCTCTGTCCGTAATAAGGGAGGTTTCCTATATAACCATTGACTCCGTTCAATCGAATCTGGTGCTCACGGAGCCGCGAGGCTGTAGATAGCGGCGAGGAGAGGCCGTCGCTTTCGTTCGATGAATTATGAAACTATCGGTGACAAGTCGAATTCGTGAAGTCGCCGGGGAAGTTGCCGGAGGCCGATGAGTTTCTTCCGGGGACGAGGCGAAGAAATTTAATATCGAAAGAAGTTCCCGGCAGAATTGCATTACCGAGCGGTAAAACAAATACTGATGTCGGAATGAATTTTTCATTCCGCGAATGATATTGAAGGTATTCCGTTGCGGCATTATTTATCGAAGCGGAATGCCCCGGCGTTTCGCGGAGAGAGGAGGAGCAAGGAGGATCGTCTCAAAGGGAATTCCGGAAACGAGAGAACGGACATTAACAGAGGGACGTTATCAAAAAAGTTTTTCGTCAGCGCCGCGATCCCCCCCGTCGGTACGTTCGGTTATCGATTAACGCCTGCTTCCACGAATGTCGGCCTCCCAGGCACACTCGCTTTTGCGCGAGAGATTACGAACTAATCGTCCGGACGACGAGGAACGTTCGGGGCTTGTAGCGGGGTAGTGAAAAATTCTGTAATGCAAAATTCTATTTTTCACTCCTCTGTTTAATGGTTGTGAAAGAACTTTTTTTTTATTCACCACCAGCATCGAATAGAGTAAAAATGCCAGCTCGGGCCTTCCCAAATTTGTTTTTCCCAGTCTGGATTTTTTGTACGTATGACCCACGCGGACCAACCAACCGTAAAACTCTGGGTTGGATTTGTGTCGTTTTCTGACAAACTACTGCAACTCAATCAGTCGATTGGTGCGCCAAAACCGACTCTGATCCCAACCTTCTGGAGGTAGCTTTTCGGTTGATACCTCAAAACCAACCGCAATACCAACCCTTATGTGTCGGATTGAAAGTTGGATTACAGTTGGACTTTCACAAAACAACCCAATTTCCAACTTTACGTCGAGAGCACCGATAGCTTCCACCTCGGGGTTGGAAATCGGGTTGTTTTAGGAAAATTCAACCGTAAACCAACTTCGTATCCAACACGTATAACGGTTGATAGTACGCTGGGTTTTTGAGTATCGCCGAAAAATTAACCTCTTGAAGGTTGGACTCAGACTTGGTTTGATGCACAAATCGACCAGTTGGTTTCAGGTTGGTCAGAACGCGGGGGAATATTACGAACGACGGAAAACGTTTGGGGTTTCTAACGAGGTAGTGAAAAATTCCATGTGATGTATATTTTTTTTATCACTCGTCTGTTTAACGGTTGTAGAAGAACTTTTTTTTGTAACACGTGCACAAAAAGTCTCACTTTTCGTGCCCATAATGCGTGGCGAAAGTGGCGCTTTTTAGTAAAGCGTACGAGAAAATACACACTTCGGCGCACACTTTTTTAACATTCTAGCTATTTTTAGCACGCGTTTTTGACACTCTAGTTATTTTTTGCCACGCTACGAGCATAAGAAGTGAAACTTTTTGTACACTTGTTAAAAAATAGTCGTTTACGATACTAGTGCGATAAAACTTTTTCTGACGAGTGTGACTTCTGCGATCACACGAGTTCGGAAACACTTTTTCGCACGAGTATCGAACCAAATTTTTTTTGTGCACGCGAAGCATGCGGAAAACTGACATTTTCGCACCGAGTGTAATAATGATCTTCTTTCACTTGACAAAAAAAAATATTAAACGCAAACCGTTAAAAAAAAGCGATAATCTTGTCGTCCCCTCGGTAAAGAAGTTTCACCTCACTTCGTTATTTATCGTGCAAATATCATTTGTCATATCTCCGCATCAAACGATGCTGTACTGTTGACGGAAAGCTAACGAAGCTCGGAAGTCACATCCGTGTATTTGTGTTGGTATTATACGTACGCGGAACTCAATGCCAATAATCAAGCTGTAACGCCGATGGGAGCTCGGGGGATCGTGGTTGCTATCTACCCTCATCCAGAGACCCACATCCTCGGCTGTACACTGTTTGTGTACGTGGTTGCCTGCGGTTAGAGAAGATACCTATTTGGTCCAAAGTGAGGATGGAACGTCGAAGTCAGCGTTGACCTCCTTTGCCCTTCCGACTTATCTGCTTTCCCCTCCGACCGGAGGGCTGTTCTCGCCGATTGTTCTTCGCGTCCCCCTCTCGATTATTAGTAAATCCAGACCAATTCTGATTCCGTAATAACAAAACAGAGCGTAGCAAAGAAATGAATAAAAATGCACTGAGACACTTTTTTTAAAAAACGATCTTCATCGTAAATCAATGATATTCGGACCGGGCCATATTCACCACTTTTACCGTCGTGATAATTTTGAACAATGAAGGCGAAGGTTGTCCGCGAATTTTCGAGAAAAACGAGGGTGAAGAAAATTGGTCCCGGTTATCGTCCACAATTCCTTGGATCGACCCATCTAGTTACTCCTCAACAGTCAGTAGTTATCACTGAGGACGTAGTTGTTCCTGCATCAATAATTACCACTTATAAGTAGGACTACTGAAAACTACAAACAATACTGACTAGTACTAACTAATATTAATACTAATGATTATGTATATGGAATGTTATGGACTGTTGAAGTGGAAAGTTATGGAATGATATGGATAACATTTCATATTTCAATTCATTCCATATTCCATATCCAATTGTACTTGAAATGCTTTTAAATGGTTACACGTGTTTTTTTTATATCTGTATTCTTGTCTGGAGATTTAAGATGGCATTGTAAAGGACCGAAGAGACCATACACTGGAATAAATGGACTGCTACTAGTAGTTAACTACTGGATACTGCACGTAGTATTTTTCGGTAGTTTTCAGCAGTTCTTTTCCGTCAGGGACCTTTCCTGTAACCTTGCAACTATCATTGTGTAGTCTCATTTATTTGACTTGGAGTTGCATGGCCATCGCTCGAGTCCATCAAATGAGGGTTGCATAAAGGTTAAAGTTTGCACAAAGCGATCAGTCCCATTCCAGTATAGCCACGTCATAGACGCGCAACTTGCAGATGCATGTCTAGTGCATCTGCGAGTTGCTTAACCCTGGTGCGACTACGGCTACGATGCAACTCCGGATCCGTGGTTTCGCCAGAGTATAGGGCTGAGCGAGGCAAAATGGTTTTACCAACATTTCAGCGAGACAAAAAGTTTCATCTTGAATGGAGGACACCGGTCCGTTTTGCCCCGGGATTGCGTTTTTCCCCCACCATCCCATACTCGGTACATAGTTGTAATGAGGTATTCCATCCGGTTTCGAACGGTCAAAAACTCGACCCTCGACCCAAAAATTCACCACAATTCATAATTAATTACAAGGGGTTTTTTTTTGTTTTTTCAAAATTTTTGGATTGTATTTTTTTGAGGTGTCGAAAAATTGAACTTTTTTTAAAACCCTATATCGTAAAAACTATTAGTCATACGAAAAAACGTTTGAGATACAAAAGTTGTAGTTTCTAATTAATTTTTGAAAACCAAATGTTGTGGATTTTTTTGAGTTCAATAATTAATTATTAATAGTTTAATTATTCAATAATTAATTTTATGAATATCTCTTTTTTATTATAAGTCGATCTTGGACGATATTTATTACTTTCCATTGAATTTTATAAATACCTCTTTTCTATTATAAATCGATCTTAAACGGGGCATATCTCAGAAAAATACATTCGAAAAAATCTGAAAAAAATTACAAAAACCCCTTGTAAATAATCATGAATTGAGGTGAAGTTACAACTTTTCTGGAGAGGGTCCGGATGGAATACCTCATTACATAGCAATGTGTATTATTATTACATCTGTGAATGGAGGTATATGAAACAGGTATAGTTCGTCACAGTCACGCAACTCGCAAATACATGTCTAGACAACACTTGTGCAGCCGCGACTACGATGCACCTCCAAATCCGTGGTTGCACCAGTTCCGCTAGAGTATAGGGGTGAGCGGGGCAAAATGGTTTTACCAATTTTTTTAACGAGACAAAAAAGTTTCAGCTCGAATGGAGAGCACCGGTCCATTTTGCCCCGGCGTTGCATTTCTCCCCACGATCCCCTACTTGGCACATAGTCCTAATACATAGAAATATGTATCATTACTATATCTGTGAATCGAGGTACATGAAACGGATATAGTTCGCCGTATTCGACGTTATCCGCCCGTCAGATTTATCGGCGATTATTTTCCATTTTGACGGGTTATTATCGTCGAGGGACAGAGACCGTCGAGCATCGCCGTCGGGGGGATGATGTAATTGGCACGGTGAAACGAGAGAACCAATCAGGCAACTCGGTAGAACTACCCCTCTCCGTTGGGACAAAAAATTCATCCTAATGAGACGTCGGATGTAACAAATATTGCGATAAAACGTGCGGTCGGCAGCAATGGGGAGAGAAAAAAACGGAGGTGAGGACGTTTGGGTGGAGAAAGATTTTTTTGCACCGGTAATGTGTGTAGTCGTGGAGAGTCGCAAACGATATCACGAGGCCAAGGCGCCCGGGGATCCGATCGATAGTCGACTTTAATCCACTGTCGAGTTAGTGATTCGAGATATTTTTAGTTTTTTTTTTTTATGTGCGATCTTCTCGTCGGATTAAATGAGACTGTGGATCTGTAACTTCTAACAATGATATAATATATTTTTGAAACATATTGTCAATGAGGGGATAGACATTATAACAGATAAACTATATTTCGAAATATAAGATCGTCGTGTATGCGTAATCGTGTGTCGTGTATGCGTAATCGTGTGTCGTGTATGCGTTTGTTTTTTTGTTTTTTTTTGTCAATATTCCTTCGTATTTCTCACTTCGAGCAAGCTAGGGCAACGGCAGTTCTATTTTTTTTTTTTTCTAGAATGAACGAAAACTCAACAAGTTCTCGCTCCGCGTCGTTTGCACGTTTATAATTGCTTGCTTCTGTGTGCGGCCTTCGGAATACTTACAAAAGCTTCGTGTAATAGAATACAAGCTTAATAGTGTGTGTCTGTGTGTGTTTCTGTTTTCAGCAAAGTATTTTTTTTTTTTCAGGCAATAAAAATTATTTACAGCTATTACTCGTATTTCTCGAGCACGGAATGAGCTCGGAAAAACAAACGAAGGAAAGTGTTGTAGGTTTAAGTTAGTATTATATCGAGTAGCGCATTTCCGCTCTTTTTTTCTGAGAGTACGTTGTAAGAGCGTTAAAAATGTTATGCTCACTTAAGCTATGGTTTTTAATGTTAAGGTGCTACCGCGTTAACGAAGATTGGATTATTCGTGAGATGGACAGCATCGAAGGTCCCAAATTTTCTTCTCTCCTGCATCTATCGTGTTTTATCAAAAATGTATTTTTTTTTTATAATTATTTTTTTTTTAATTCGATCGGATGACTTGTATGACGATCTATACAATTAATAACTTTAATGCCGCGATTCGACTCTCGAAACTTACTCCCAAAAAAAAAAACAATTCTGTCGAATGAAACATTTCTTATGCCCTCGTGGATATGTACCTCCGTCCTCTCCCATTTGTATTTCCATTACTCTCGAATCGATTAATTGAACTGTAGTTACCATTTCACATTATTTTTCTCAGCTCCATTCCGTTTCTCATAATTTTTTTTTAACTAATCTAACTATACAATATAATTGTGCAGTCATTTTATTGCGATTCGTAGTTAATCACGATTAGACGTAACGATTCATTCATTTAATACGCAATATTTGTGTTCTTGTTTGTTTGTTGTTGTTACTGTAATTAAATCGAATCGTCGGTGTTTCACTAAGGTAAATTCTCCCTACTGCGCGAGCACTCGATAATCCAAGCACACATAGTCATTTTCTCTTGCTTATCGATATTATTATATTTATACCTATAATTTAAATACGCTACAAGGCGCGTAGCCCCCCGAAGGCCCAACGTTTCGTTAATGGAAAGAGTCCACCGATTAACACGGGAATAATTGAACGATTAGATTTTTCTTCTTTTTTTTTCTTCTTTTTTCTACGTGAAACGATCAGTGGAGACGGTATAATGGATAATACGAAACGATGAGCGCTCGAGACACGAGGGAACGAGCCCACAAGACTCATCTTCGAATTCACGGACCATGGTAACACCCTACGCTTATTTAGACTAGAATAATCGTTAGGTCAAAGGAAATTTTATAGTCAAAGAGCGTTTAAGGAGTTTACGTTAAATTAACAATAGATTCGACTGTGTACAACAAGGTATAGGCACTTTCTACGTGTGTGTGTGTGTATTTTTTTTTTAACTAAGTCAAACGATCGATCAGCGAATCTCACAATCAATACGAGCACGTTATTGCGTGTGTTTAACGCTATCGTAAATTACGTAATTCTCTACGATACGAGAGAAAGGCCGCTAGGTCAAGAAGTCTAGATTGACGATCGTTCGAACTTGAACGAGGTATATCGGATCGAATTTTTTTTTAACTATTTTTTTTGTTCTCCCTTTTTCGTACTTCCATTTACCTCGTTTTGTCCACACACCCGAAAATTCTCGATGCCCGAAATATAGAACATCTCACGCGAAAAATATATTCAATCGAGATCCCCGATGATAATAAGATTTAATAATAGTAAACAGTAAATTTATTAGGGCGGACAAAAATAGTCAAGTCACCGTCGTGCCCGTCGAAAAAGTTATAGAATAAAATAACAATTAGCGCGCGGCTCTTCCATTCTTACGTTACATAACAGGTGCCCACCATGGTCGATCTACCGAAACATTGTAGTTTTCTTCACTTTGTTTCTTTTGTTTTCTTTTTTTTTCTTCATTTATTCCTCGTTGCTATCCGACTATAGCTGTGATGTTAATTCTTATTGAAAGATTAATACTGGCTTTAAACTTATTTCGTAGCTGAGTTGTACCGAACGATTAAAACGAGTTAGAGAGCTTTCGTCGACGATAAAGCGTGCATGAGATTTAATCTTGTTCATATATATATATATATATGTTTTTTTGTGAATAAAAATAATATATTACGAGACGAGGATTTTCTCACGGTCAAGAGTTACGGCAACTCGGTCCCCGTCACTCTCGATAATCGGCTTTCAAAAGTTCCGGAATATAATAACATACGTATATAAACGCGATATAAAAAAAAAAACCACGAAATATTTCCGGAATAAAGTTATCCGTCGCATTGTGCGACCCCTTTTGCGTTCACGCGATATCGTTCGTCAAAGCAATTGATCGGCAATTCCACGCTCGTATATCAACTTACATCAAGCGAAAGATTACAAATCATTACGTTAACGCGCGTATTGCTATGTAAAAGCCATCAAGTATGCGTACTTGTCATATTCATCGCTCATTACTTTTTGTTTTCTTTTTGTTTTTTTTTTGTTGTTTTCTTCATTTTTGGAATTATTGACTAGTACTTGACGCGTTTCTCTCGCCAATTGACTTACATGGTTCAACCCCCGACTCTTAAAATTTTCGCCTCCTACCGCGCTGGATGCACTATTAGAATACGAAAAAATAATGACTTTTCTCATTAGACCTTTTTTTTCTTTCATTTTTTTTTTCGCTCGTCTCCACCGTCCGCGTCTGGGAGACGGCTGGGTGAGAGTTGCGTCGGCCACTTACGGGGTCGTCGACGTTAAGAACGTTGGATCGACCGCGGCCACCTTCGCAGTGAGAAAAGCGTGCATGCAGAACAACAAATTCTGCAACTGGGAGCACTCCAATTCCTTCGTCTCTATCGCTATACTGTCGAGTTCTTGAAAGTGCAATTTCAATCTGCTCTTTCCATCGTCGCTCGAGCCCCTCAATTGCGAGAACTTGTAACGCCACACAACTTCGCTCATGTTCTCGTATGACAGAGAGAATCCTTGTGTCCATTCGAGAGTGAGACCGGCACTTCTGGCGTTGAAAGTAACCGAAAACGTTTTGCTCTTCAGATGCGTAACCGCCGAGCACACAGCGGTGTGCCAGGCGGCTTCGACTCTAAGAAGTTCCTGTCTCGTCTCGACGCTCAGATAGCGCGGTGGCTTGCCGGGGCTCTGAGCCAAGAAACAATGCTGTCTCTCGTCGACATTCTCCGATTCTCTCATCACTCGGAACATCGTCTGATAGACTTTGAAGGTGAGCGCGCATCGGGACCAATCGCCTATGTTGCACGGCGGTGTCTCGAATAACAATAAGTCCGGTCCTTTCAGAGCTAAAAATCGAGGCCTGTAACTCTGCCAGGGTTGATTGCTGTTGCTGACCGCTTCGTTAACCCAACCCATGTACTCTATTCTCTCGCCCACGCCGAAATTACGATTGTACAACTTCATCTGGAGATGCGTCAAGCCTGTTATATTGTCGGTTATGTATTTGAGCCACTGGCTCAGTATCGCACTGTCATCGCAGTGTATTACGCCGGTTCGGGCACCGTTCAAACCTCGGACCTCGAAGGCGTTTCTTCTCAGCTTGTCCGTACCGAAAATGTATCTCGTCACGTACGCCATCATCAGTGGTACTGCAAAATTAACATGGCATTAGATATCGCGTGTTAATATTTGTCAAGTTTTTCAGTAATATTTTCGATCTTCACCGAAAGATTGCGAATATTACATGAAACAATTTAAAAAAATATTTCAAGTACATCAATTTTAAAAAATTCTAATTTATAAAAATCGACGATCTCGATTCTGGATTAATTCACCTGTTATAACGTCAACCCATTTTTTCAAATTTGCCGAAGAGGATGACGTATTGGAGCCATGTCTGCTGTGACCGGATTTGGGGCTTCCACCTGAACGTCTGTTCGGCGAGACCCATTCCTCCTCCGCCTCGCCATTCGCGCAGTTGTCCAATTTTTCCTCTTTCTCTGTTTCGAAACGCCAACAATAAATAGTTCACCGGTTATTCGAGCAATCGGACAGATGTCCCGGGATTGCAGGACGGGACGGGCCGCGAGAGAAGAGATCGGTGGTTAAAGTAATTACCGTTTTTTTGTAGAAACGGTTTGGCAGCTCGGTAGTGCTTCACCGTCAAGACGACGAGATCACCGGCGTTTCGTAAGATATTAACAGCGTCGTCGTGATTGCACGCCGTGATGTATTCTCCGTTAACTATGTCGAATATAAAATAAACAAAAAAAATTTTAACGCAGAGTTAACATAATTACAAATCCATCACTCTCACACATCCTGATGCCATTTACAAATCGCATATGTCCACGTTTCAAGTAAGCAGACAGGATTGAAAGAACATTTTTTTTTTTTTTTCTTTTAATCAAAGTTTCCTCTGCGAGGAAACAAAAAAAAACTGATGGAAGAACTAAATAAGCTACCAAGCCGGAGCGCCAGGTGTATTCAATCTGCTCCGATAGCGAACCTCATTGTTCGAAACGACAATAGAACGCATCGTCAGTGGAAGTATTGAAAAACTGTCAGAGCCTTTGCACAGGTAATGCAATGTTGCTCGATCAATGTCTGTTGTTTAGTTGCCGTCCGACCCATGCATCATAGTTGAATAAAAAAAAGTAGAAAACATTTTTTTTTTTTTCAAACATCCTCACAAACCCTTGATAATAGCATCTCCGACGAAGAGCTGTCCGCACTGGTCGGCAGCTTGACCCTTATAAATCCTCGATATGAGAACTGGAAGTTTGTGTTCCGCGCCTCCTTTGATGCTCAATCCCAAACCTCCGACCTTTTGCCTGGTTATCTGCACCATTCGCTCCTTGGCATCCAAAGGTGGTTTGTTGTGATTCGCAGCCTGCTGGATTGACTCTTCGTTAATAAAATCGACTTTACATTTAAAAAAAAAAAAAAAAAACAAAATCAAAATTTTTTTCAAAGTACGTAGACCACTATACCTCCAGATCTTCTCTCTGAAGTTTAAGAACTTCCATGGAGAGATTCAATCTCATGGGTATCGGCTTGCTTTTTCCATCGCTGACCGTGACCATCCCCGTCCTCACCTGAAACGACCGATCGAAGATATCAACGAATATAAAAATTGAAATAACAAAAATATCCACGCAGCGGAGGAAATTATTCCTGGACGATTTTGCAAATTTCGCAGCTGTGACATTGAACGAACGGGACGCGTCTAACGTTCCTGCTTGATTGGTTTTGTATAGTTTTATCGAAGATACTGCGATATATGCCCTAAGGACCGGAGCCGATTCACAGAAGCGGGTATAAGTGCAACTTGTGACAGCAGACAAAACGATTCCCGGACGATTTTTCAAATCTCGTAGTCCGCACACGGAACGAGCGAGATGCGTTCGACGTTCCTACTTGCTTAGTTTAGTTCTTAATCAAAGATCCCGGGATAAATCCCTCGAGGACCCGAGCCGATACACAGAAAGCGCGTACGAATGCAGCTTGTCACGGTTGCCGAAAAGTCTCGTTGACTCGGCTTATCTCGCGACTTTATTGATCTCGATAATCGTGAAATAAAATGTGTGAGTGTCCTCCGTGGCACGGTACGAATATAACATGTTCGGCGATACATTGAATAATTAATGATTAGCGATACCTTTAGCTTCTGATCAATCTTCTCCTCGATCGGAGTGCTCATCTTCGTCGCGTTGATTCTCATTACTTCGTTTGCTCTTTACAAAGCGTTTCGACGACCGCGTGCACTCTCCGTCGGCCGAAAATAGCTCGTCGCGAGAACGACGGCGAGTCGCGACGGCACGACGGGCTGACTCGCGGATCCGTTGCGTACCGTTGAAATTTTCATGTTCGCTTCCCTTTATCTTTGTTTTATCTCGTGTTTCCTCGGGCCACCTACGTTTGTGAGAGCTGCTTCTCGAGGGGGAAAGAGACCGAGATACTCGCTGTTAGCGACGCTCGTTCGACCGACCGGAGAGCCTCCGTTCTCCTCCGCTCTCTCATTCGTACGCGATATCCTACTGCCCAGCTTACGAGCTTCGATGCGACTCCGGGCTCGACCGATGTCAAAGCGACATTTCCGTACGCGCGCCGCGCCGTTACAGTTTCGTCGTCGCTCTCCTCCGATCGCTCCTCGATCCCCCGCTACTGTCCTACAACCGTCCGCACTCGTATCCACCGAGCGGCAGTCTCCCTAGCATCGAGAAAAAAAAAAGCAGCGCGCAGCATCGTTTCACGCAGGCTCTTCCGCCAACGCGCAGACGCGTCGCGCGAACCTCTCTCTGACTCTCTCCCGTCGACCGCTGTACAAGTGCGTTTCTCACGAGAGCTGTATACGTGCTCCGCACTCCCGCCGGGCGATACAAAAAGAGAGTCGCGTCAAACGGGGAGAGCTTTAATTCAGTCGTGAGCCGCTTATAGACGCAACTTCCGCGGTATGCCAATTAATTTTGTTCCGGGGATGATAGATCGCATAAGCGCGAATGCGGATGAATAAACGTGTGCTCGCGCTTTTCCTTCTTTTTTTTTTTTATACAGAGGAGCACGCAGCGTTCAAACCCGACGAGCAATTAGCGATCACAATTTAGCTACATTTGTATACATAGTATATTCATGGATTCAATTGCAGTATAATTCGTTTCGTATATATTATATATATATATATATATATATATGTGTATATGAGCTATTATGTACATCCGCCAGTTTGCCGATTAAATTAATTAGATTTCTTTACAAAAATATAATTACAACAGAAAAATGGTAAACTGCACGAAATTATAATTTTTTTTTCTACTAAAGATAGTATCCGATATATACACGATAGTTTGAGAAGCGAAACATAACTGAACGCCAGACATTTTTCCATTTCTATTCTTTGGTGACTTAGTTTGTCCGTTGTCGGTCGACACTTACGAATAATGTATAGTTTAAACGTTGTCGTTGATGCGCGATGACGTATCTCCCTTTTGTAATCCGCGAATGATATCGCGACTGAACGTCGCGATTAATAATTTCGTTGAAAAATAAATTATTTTTCGGGAAATCGTACGAAGCGTTTATGCGCGATGACGTGGCTTTCTTTTGTGATCCGCGAATGAGATTGGAAGTGAGCGTCGCGATTGATGAATCAGTTAAAAAATTATATTTTTCAGGAAATCGTACGAGGCGTTTATGACGCCCCAACTGATGAAGGATCGCATGTAATTCAAATGCACGCCCTTGTAAAAATTCTTTATACTCCTGTCCCTCGCGATCCATATTTCGCGGAGCGCCACGGTGAATTTTTGAAAATCCCCGCCGATCTTCGATTGCATGTGTATTTTTATAACGTTCATTGGATAGAATATTGTACTGGTAAAACCGCCGATCAGGGCGCCGCTGATGAAATTCGCAAGGAGCGACTCTTCCTCGCCCATCAGCGTCTTCGAGTAGTCGCGCAAAGTGAAGAACATCAAATTCGAAAGACCGTTCCGATAGATAATCGGCACGAGGCCGCGGTAACACTCGGACAGGCCGTAAGTCGTGAGTAAATAACGAAAGGCATGCGTCGTGTTCTTGAATTTGTTGTGATAACGCCAATCCTGCAAAATCGTCTGCACTCTCTCCAGAGGCATCAGCATAGCTTCCGCTGTTCCGGCTACATTTGCTGCTATTATCTTGGAGAGAATAGTCCTCTCCGTCAAACGCGAGAGTCTCGTTCTGCATCCTTCATAGACGCTGAACATTATGCTCAGCGAGAGCGTCTTTTGGCACAGGGGAGGCAGTATTCCGCGATACAATAGTCTCATTCCTTCCTTCGACAACTGTCTCACAGCCGCGTTTGCAGGTACGCCTTCTAAAATCTGTAAAAATGAAAAATTACCATTAATTAATTAATCATGTTCCGGGCATTATGATTGTTATTCGTATTGTTTTTCTTATTGTTATTCTTTTTGGTATTCTTATTGTGATAGAATGTTAATATGAAATTTTTGTGTTTTTGCCTCCTCGTAGAAAAGCTATGTTTAAATATGTTTTTGTTCTTGTAACTATGACAATATTCTTTTAAATTTACGGCTTTTTATCATCTGTTAATCTTGTTTCTGTTTTCAATAATGATTGGGTACTTCTTTTCAGTTGTTCTTGACTATTGTAATTTTCCTGATACACGTGAGCTCACGATCTCAGTTACCACTGCCATCTCTAATGTATTTTTATGATTAATGTGAAAGGAGAAATTCGTCAATAAATTTAATTAAAATTAAATATGTTCTCTCTTGCAAATGTGTTATTGTTACTGGATTGATTTTTGGCTTCAAGTTATAATTTATCTTTTTTGTTTATGTGGATCCTACAACAAAGAAATTGAAATAATTAAAGTCAGAGATATTCCAGTAATAGCTCACCTGTCTGAATATGATTTTGTTGATGGGATAAGTGACTGTGACGTTGATGACAGCGGCTCCCCAACCGCACATAAATTCCTTGGTATCCTCGGATGTTATTTTCATCAGCGAAATTATGGATACCCTGTTCGCGGGGAGTTCCGTGTCGCCTGAATCTTCAGTAGCGCCGACAGTGGGAAAGATGCTCTCTTCGCTCCTTTTCCAATCCATTATCACTGTGTATAGCCACGAGTTTGGCCAGTCTGAATAAGAAATAAACGCATGGGATTAAAGTGATTAAATTTTTCATTTTTTTTCAATGTATTCTAATTTAGCAAAAATATGCTCGAGGAGCAGAGACCTTCAACTTCGATATTGCATTCGATACAGCAGTTAGACACGGAGGTTACGTAATGCGCGGCTATCGATTTAAGGAAAAAATCTTTGACTTCTCGTACGCCTCACACCTCAACCCCCTCGAAAACTTACGTGACAATGGAACGAAGTTTTGTGAAAATGTTTCGTCGAACTTGGAAATATCAGTCCCTTGTTCGATGGAGATATTTTCCTCTCGGCATCTTGGGTTGATGACCGCGAGCTATAGGTGTCGAAGGTTCAACGTTCAGAACCGATCGACGGATCGTCAATCACGATACGAGAAGAAAAGAGATTCTGATCGATTACGATAATACAGCGAGGCATCGGGCACGAGTTCATCGGGACTGTAATTCGTACGCCCCGGCTCGTCGCCGCTAGATTCTTTCTCGTCGGAATTACGACGATCGAACCCTACGGATACCGTTCACGACCTTTCATCACGATCGACCGTTCAGGTTATGTTGTGACAGATAGAACTACGTAGACGTTCCCCGTGAGAGGCGTCGATGCTGTAATCGTCGCTGCACACACGCAACACACCCTGCGACACGCAGGTAGAAGCGCATGATTGACGCCGGATTCATGTCCGGCGAACGGTAACTGGGTTGGAGAAACACCCATATCCAGATCATTAATTCCATAGGCGGCGCTGCAAGCCTGCTTCGGATCGAATTGACCTCTTATCGAATAGTTTGATCGAGCGTGCGAACGAACATAACCCGCAGACACTTGTCTTATTTCATGAGCGCTTTGTGGTTAAATTCACCGCAGTGTGTCATAGATTATTTCAGCATCGCGAGAGTTCGTTGCTGAGTTTATTTGATTTGTTTCTTCTTTTTTTTTTTTTTTTTACATCACATCCGGTGTGAAGATCTCGTTGGTAAAAACGCAGAGATGTGCACAGATCGTTCCTGGTCGTCAGTGTGCAACTACGTAGATGCCGTTATTGACGGTCACAGCACATCTCTAGGAAAACGTCACTTCCAGTTTGAAAAACTGATCGTTCGATTCAAAGCGACGTTCCCCAGACATGGCGTCATTTCTGGTTTGAAAATATCAGTTTTTAGCCGGAAGTGGCGTAGTCTAGCGGAAATGTTACTTCCGGTTTGAAAATCTTAGTCTTTGAGAGGAAATTACATTTCCCCTAGATGACGTCACTTTCGGTTTGAAAATTAGATTTTCAAATTGCAACTGACGTTTTCTCTAGATGACGTCACTAGCAGTTTGAAAATCTAATTTTCCGGCCGGAAGTGGCGTCATTTAGGGCGAAACGTCACTTCCAGTCGTAAAATGATATTTTCAAACTGGAAATGCCGTACTCCCGATATGACCTCGCTTCCGGTCGAAAAATAAAACCTTCAAACAAATTGCCATAATTGGTGAAATATTCTTCGTAGCCACGGTTAACTAAACGATTATCTATCGACTCGCGTCATTGCACTCGCCCTGAAAATTATTCGCACATTTGAGTATCAGCACTGCGGACTGAATCACCGTGCGGCCCACCCGACGATTTGTTCCATCTACATTGCAACGATACACTCCGCGCCCGATTCTGCGGATGAATTGTCAGCCATTTTTAAACTGCTCTCACCTGCTCACAAGAATAGAGAGGAAGAAGGGAAGGAAGGAAGAGAGACATGGACGATGAGAAATCGCATCGAAACGATAACGTGAAGCTGTGATATCCGATGGATCGTGAAAAAGCGTGACCGATCGTCGAAGACGGGAGAGAACGGGCATCGGGCACACGTGTCGTGCGGGACAATCGTCGTACATCAAAATTTCTTCTCTCCCCGAATAAGAGAGAGTGTGTGCGCCTCCGACCGTCCGTGGATTTCAACCGAAACGGTGAACTGTCAACACCTCCGAAAGTTTCGAAAATGATTGTCCTTCCGGCACTGAAATCGAGCCGTCCGTCGTCCCGTTGACATCGCGACTCACCGGGGATCGTCGACGATCGGGAATATCGTAGCCGGACGGCCAACGAACTTTCGAAGAGTATCGGAAAGGACGAACCGAGGGAGAGACGAAAAAAAAAGAAAAAAAAAAAAAAAACAAACGGCAATGTCGCTCCCAACGATCTTGGGTTCAACGAAATCGTCAGTCGTAAAGATCGCGGCGTCTCGCGAATGGTAAGGCCGGGTCAACGATGGCGGACAATGTGCACAGAAAATCGCACAAGCAATCGGAGTCCGGAGGTAGAAAGATATCGAATCCCGTGCACCGTACGACGACGGAGACGATAAGGCTCGGCGAGTCCGACAGGACTCGCCAGACGCTCGGTCTGTCCCCGCAGGGCAACCAGGCGTCCGCGAACAACCAGTGTCGCAAGAAAACGTCGTCGTTCCAGATAACGAGCGTGACTGTGGGCTCGCGCATGAGCAACGATGCGGGCGACGACTCGAACGACGACCTCGACGAGTCGCACACCGAGGACAATTCGGTGGAGCATTCGAGGGTCACCGACCTCGACGTCGAGACGCCGAGTTACTCGGAGGACACGTTCTCCAAGGAGGATGTATTCTTCAACGCCAGTAACGCGGCTCTCGGCAACGCTCCCGTTATTCCCACGAGTTCGCAGTACGGACTGGCCATAGTGCCGTCCGAAGGCGGGGCGGTCAACAATTCGACCGACGACAGCGGCATCAACGACCTCGACATTACGTCCGTCACCGACAACAACATTATAAATCTATTGTCGAGCAACGCGAAGCAGGACGCCGACATAAGGGAGGTACATTCGCACGGTAGAAACGAGAGATTCAAGGTCGTCAAGATCGAGAGTACCGAGCCGTTCAAACGTGGAAGATGGACGTGCATGGATTATCTGGATCACACGTCGTCGAATCAGCCGAGCGCGATTAACGCGGCGAAAGTGTCGTCCGATCCTAACGAGATATGCATATCTTACGGAGTTAAGGACGGCGGTATCGTCGTTATGGAGACTCCGAAGCTGTCCAACCTTTCCGAGGATCAGGGGATGTCGATCGACATGAACGGTCACGTGACCCATCAGGACGTTCACCCGTCGATCGGAGTGGCGAGCAATCCCGGCGGCGGTTTCGCCGTCAGCAATTCCATGCCGCCGAACGTTCAGCAGCAGCAACGAAACGCGAGTCAGCTGCAATCCCAGGCACAGGTGTCCGCCCAGCAGATGCCTCAATATTTCCAGTCTTCTACACCCCAGCAGCAGCAACAGCAGCAGCAACAGCAGCAGCAGCAGCAGCAGCAGCAGCAGTTGGCCTCTCAGCAACAGCAAGGCGGACAGCAAGGCGCGACTCTACCCTCGAATCTTCAACCCACCCATCCAAACAATTTGGGACAACCCCAGAGCATGCCGCAAGGCTCTATTCCTATTATTACACAGACTAATAATAACAATGTGACGCCGCAACAGAATATAAGCCATCCGAAGGATGATTCGTCTTACGTGACTGTAGGCTCGCAGAATCAGTCCTTGTCCGGACAAAATGTTTGTCAATCCTCTGTTCAACAGTCGTCCGCCCCCGCATCGCAAGCTCCGAACATTCTCGTTACGCAACATCAGTCGCAGCAGCCGCAGCAGCAACAGCAACATCCACCTCAGCAGCAGCAGCAGCAGCAACAGTCTTTAACGGCACAGAAACAGATGACTCAAATCTCCGAGCCAATGACCGCCATGCAGGGAATGCAGGGCATTCAAAATATTCACAAAGTTCCTCAGTCGGGCGCTCAACAGGCGGCTTCGACGATACACGGCCAAGGAGCAACGGTACAGACTCAAGTCATGCCGACCGGACAGATGCAGCAGCAGCAGCAGACGAGCAGCGGCAATGCACCTCAGGTCCAGCAGATTAACCAGGTAACCGGCAATTGTCAAAATGTCGTTGTCGTCGCGGGTGGTATTCAACAGTCGAGCATTAACTTTCATCAACCCGAATCGGAGCAGGACTCCGTTGCGGGATTGGTCGCCGCTGCGGCGGCTGCACAGTGTGCCGATGCTACCCTTCTCGAATCTCTCGCCGAAGTAACACAGAGCAGCGATGACCATCACGCGCTCGAAGACAATGAAAGGTTCGTGGGCGTTGATGGAATTGGGTTTATTTATTTTATATTTTTTCTTGTTTTCTTCTCTTTTTTTTTTCTCTCTGAGGGCATTACGAATTTTGATAATTGAATATTTTTCATTTTGTGTTCCAGTATGTCGGGGACAAGTGCCGTAGCGATCGATAACAAGATTGAACAAGCTATGGTGAGCTATCGTGGATTATACTCTTGGAATTATTTGTTGCGTTACGATCCGTCGAGGCTTTATTGAATAATTCGATCTAATCGGCTCTTGTATGTGTGTGTGTGTTTGTCTGTCTGTTTCTCTATTGACGACAACCAGGACTTGGTGAAGAGTCATCTGATGTTCGCTGTGAGGGAGGAGGTCGAAGTGCTGAAGGAGAAGATTGCCGAACTGATGGATCGTATTAATCAGTTGGAAGCGGAAAATTCGATTCTCAAGGCGCATGCGACACCGGACACCCTGGCGCAATTGAGCCAGGCGACAACCAAATTACCCCAAAACAATTCAGGAAGCGGTCAGTAGGTAACCCGTTGTAAATAAGTTTCTATCAATAACTTCGTCAAGTACATAATGGATAATATAATTATTGTATATAACTTTACGATTTTTAGAAATTTATAAATAATGAGATTTATTATATTATACATATTAGTATTAGAGAAAAAAAAATGAAAAAAAAACAATTTTTTTTAAGTAAATTAAAGATAATAGATTATTTTTTACTATTTCAGTTCTATCTCGTTTAGGAAATATATTTAATGCTGTAGATTCATTTTTTGTCTTTTCGATATGGCGCGATACGTTTGTTTGTTTTTTTTTTTCATTTCATTATCGTTTATTTCTCGCTGTCTCAATTTGTTTTTTTTTTTTTTTGTCTCGAAGAAAATTGTTGCGAGAGCCTGAGAGGAGACAGGGGACGCGTGTTTGTGAGTGCATGCCATGACCACTAAACAGCACACAGAGTTAGCGGAATCAATATTGTCTTATTTTTTCTTTTCTCTTCTCTTTATTCCGTAAAATGCGTATTTCTTCGGTATGCGTTTAACAAAAAAAAGAAAAAAACGAATATGTAATTAATACGAGTAGGCAGCTAGACCGCCATAGTCTTATTTTACCAACTACCAGTCGTTCCGTACTTCGATCAGGAATGGATAAGCTGTGAAGCCGTAATTTATATATGACGTAATTAATTCGAGCGAGACAATGCGAAACTCTCGATCAAACCGAATTTCCTACACAAGCAAAAAAAAAAAAAATCATTCACGCATCGATGTTACTCGGTGTCATTCCGTTTATCGTGAATTTTACTTTGCGTGAGTTACACCCTCGATATCTCTGCTAACTTCCGATATACATTTTCTGTTCTTTTCTAAAAAAAAAAAATATTAATAATAAACGTCATCAAATATGCTGTTCTTCACTCACGGTGCAGTACACTGTTTCTTTAAGGTGGTGCGTAACGTAAGTACGACAGATCAGTACCAAAAAAAAAGACAAAAATTTGAGGAAATTGCAAAAAAAAAAAAATGAAAAATTAAACGAAAGAACAAGAGTTAATATTTCGCTACTGATGTACTTGTAAAAAATCTACAATTTCCTGTCAGCGTCTTATTTAAAATCTGGTACATGCCTAATAAAAGAAATTTTTGATTGTATCTCTCCCGCTGCGTCACTGTTTTTTTTCTCGCTAATCCCCATCGGTGATTGTATTATCTGTAGGATAATGGAGACTGTTGGTGATATAACAGTCTAAATTAATTTGTACATGATGTTCCTTCGACTTATAGGCTACGGAACACGACAGATATACACAGCGCGTACTTCGATCATTTAGTTCTTTATTATCTAGATGCGAAATTGTTTTCGGACGTCACGTCCTCACATTTAATAGGAAAAAGTTTTTTAGTTACACAATAGATATATTGTTTGTTTTGTCTTGTTTTTTTTCCCAATTGGAACTAAACGGACGAAAGTAAATAAGAAAAGCACACAATTTGTGACCTCGTCAATTAGTTATTTTTGACAAAGTTTTATTATTATTTTTTTTTTTTTCGGGTCACTTATAAAGGCTAAATATGACACTTTAACATAAATCCTTATTACAATGAAGACCACTTCATGATAAGAGAAATGATAATTCATAATTACACCTTATAAATTTATAAATGTTATAAATTTTTTTCTAGGAAGAGAAAGAAAAATAACAACGTATAACTTTATTTTATTATTTTTTTTGTTTTCCTTATATCATTACGAATAATCGGCAAACGCCACGCGCGCGCGTTAACGTTACGCGCAGTGTGTGTGTGTGTGTATTTTTTTTTTTTTATCGCCCGATGATGATGGGAATTCATACGAACCCAAAGTTTTTCGTTTTGATAGCGAGCAGAAGCTTGTGACGCAGCACGTGACGCGAGCTGTACAGTGGAACGTATAGGCGAGAGATACATGTGTTCGCGGTTGGTAGGTGGGCGTCGTCCGCCGGTCGAATCGTCACTGTCGGCATCGGCTGGAACCCGTCCTCGCTAGCTGGCAGTGCCGGTGATCCTGTCCAGAAGTAGACCTGCAATTTGCAACGAAAAAAAAATGACATTAGTCTTTTCCGAATAAGAATGTCCTTAATTTTCGATTTAATTTCCTCTCACCAAGTCCTGTCGTTCCACGTGAGACATTTTCTCGACGATGGACCACAGCCATCGTTTGAACTTCGAGAGTCTCTCCGTGGTTTCGCCGGACTCGTCGTTGAAAGATGTGTAAGATATAAGAACGCTGACGTTTATGTCGCCAACGCCGTTCAAAAGAAGCCTAAGATCCTCAGAAGTTAGGCCGTCGAGAGCACCCTCGGGAAGTACATCGAAGACGCCCTCTCGCATCGCCTCGAGAGCCTTCTCCTGCACCTTGATCATGCGAACCTCGGCGTACTTTCGTACATAGTCGTAAACGTTGCTACCGGTGACCTCGATGTCTCGTCCGTTCGGCACTAATTCGATTGATCCACCCCCTTCCTCGGGACACAAGTCAATACTGAAAAGAAACGAAGATACAAGCGTTACCATGGATACAGAGTTAGCTCGAGAAACCAATTTGCCAAAACAAATTAATTAAAATCGTTCCTGCGTCGGAACAAATCGATACCTGAACGTAAGATCCAGTGCGGAGAACAGGCTGTTGCTGTCCTTGGTCTCTGCGTCGATAACGAGCTGTCGCAGACTCTCGTATATAACTGAATCGAAGAAGGCGAGATCGTGGAAACGTATCGGCCTCGCGAGTATGTATTTGATAACGTGACGATTAAGAAATATCGGACACAGCTCGTTTTGCAAGAGGCAAAGTCCTATCAATCTTCCGACGTTTCTGAATGCGTTCAGCCGTTCGTAGCTACATCGTCCCTGTCGAGGTGTGTAAAAACCTCGTTTACCGGGCGAATAAAATAGCGGAGCGTTGTCCTCCGTGTCATCCAAAATGCTATTATCCATTTTCTTCTTGTTAGCACCGCACCGTTCGGTGAGACTGAATACGTCGAGATCGAGCAGCGCCTCGCTCGCCAAGTCGTGGCAGTGACGTTGAATTAGTTCGTATGCTTCGTCAATTTTTTCTTGCAACGCCTCCTCCGACGCTAGCAGCATTAGGATCTGTGACGGCGATAGTTCCAACAGCATGCCCGTTATCTTCTCGGCGACCGTCGGTCGAAGAGCGTGCACCTTCGGGAATAATCTGTCGCCGAGATGTTGCTGGTGACTGGTGAGATGATCGTTGCTCATGTGGCCAACCGGAAGTGGATGACTACTGGAGGACGAGCCACCCGTTCCCGAGCCGCTCGCCCCCTCGACCGAGCTCGACGGATGGAACGAACGAGCCTCGAACGATAGTCTTCGTGTCTCTCTGTACTTCCCGGATGATCTTGGATTCTGAATAAATTTTTCAAAGATCGCGTTAGAAAGAGATATTCGAGGAAGGAAAATTTTTACGTTAGGCGGAAAACAGTATTTGAAATTTTGTTTACATGTCGTCTCAGATCGCGATCTCTGCTCTTCAACTTCTGTAAAACGTTGTATTGCGTGTACTTTGATCCAACTTGCGCTGCTTCGAGATTTGGCAGTTTGTCGTTCGCAAGTAGTGCCTGAAAGAAAAAATAAGCATTCTTGAAGACTGACGATCGCTGAAAATAATGACGTGGTGTCCCACTAAAACGTCCGTACGAAATTCGAGGAGATTCAAGGACAATTTCCAGGATATTTCCATGTTGCTTTGGGACATTTCTAGTAATTAAGGTATGCATATCGAGCGCGACTTAAGAAATAAAATTTAGTTCGATAACCGTTTTTGTTTACGTTGGAATCGGATTAAAAAAAAAACTACTCAGTATGCGCGAGTGAATATATGTATCTCAGCGAAACTGAGATACACTTTTTTAAAGGATCGTAGCTAGTAATATAAATTTTGAAACAAGCTCAAATTTACGGGGAAATAAAAAATTGAAGGATTTTAGGTGAAGTTCAAGGATATTCCAGGACTTCAAGGACTTCAAGGACTGCTGGACACCATGAGTGATAATGTATTTTTTTAAAACAAAGCTTACCTCCGCGATGGCTGTATAAAAACTTCTGGCAACACCCGAACCTTCGCCGGGTTCGTCTTTGAAAGTAACTTTAATTCGATTGACCGCGAGCGGCGGTGTGTTAGACGCTCTACGATTGTAGAGGTTGTACTGTGTGTTCAGCTCCTTCATTGTCTGCACCAGCAGCTGAGTTCTGTCACGATCGACCTGCGAAAAACGACAATTGTATCGTTCAAACTCGACCCTTTGACGCTGAGAGATTCGAAACGTTGCTCACCTTCGACAGCGTTATGTCTTTTTGCTGCGAGTTTCGCAATTTTTCCATGTCTCTGCGGAACTTGGCTTCCTTTACGGAAAATCCACCGAGCTCCGAGACTACCGAGCCGGCCTCGAGACCGACGTCCTCCATGAACACCCGACCGAAAAGATCAAGGGACATGCTCCAGCGACCTAGCAATATATTGTGTGATATATTTGTTCCGATGGAGGATACGGCTCTCGCTGATTCGACGGGACTCGTCTCCACTGTTTCGTGCGCCGATATCTCGTGACTAGTTGCCGCCGGATCTACCTCTTCGGCACCGCTCTGCGCCTCCACAGTCGGCACCACCAGCACCTCCGGAGCTCCGACTTTATTCGCGTTTGCTTCCTGAAAATTAATTCATCATTTAAGGTTCTGTCGTACAAGCCCCGCCCTCTTGCCCACGCCAAGTTGGTAACAAAAACTGTACTGAATGCCCTTTCGAGACCGCGGACCGCCGAGAAAAAAGAAAATAGTCTTTCTCTGCGTCTGCCGATTCCCCAGGGGAAAAATGTTATCTTTTTTCTTGGCGGATAGCGGTTTCAAAAAGGCATTAAATACAGTTTTTTTGTTACCGGCTGCGGTATTTCACATCTTCATTGCTAATAATTTCACAGTTTTGATTTCGGTAGTTTGATTAAAAATAAAATCGTATTGGTTGAAGGACTTCGGTCGATGTTCGAATTCGAAGATTCAAGTTGTTATGTGTAAAAAAGTGTTACATGTTATGTATTGTCAATAAATTCACTACGACTACTAAAATCTTGTGGGTTAAGAGCATGTGAAACATGTTCTCAGCGTGTCTCTCTCGCTCCACCGAGAGCGCATTCCAGTGTTTCACATGCTCTTGTGATGCTCTTAAGGATGCATCACACAGACATTCCCAACCAAAAGTTTAATTCGATAAAAATTTTGTAGACCTCATATGAATTTTTTCAGATTTTTCTTAACCCTTTATAAGTCTCACCGCCCTAAACTGTACCGAAACGCAACTAATGGACGCAGAGTGGAGGTCACGTGTTGCTACGGTAGGGCATAAGAGTGGGGATAGGGTGTGGCTTATAACGAGTTAATTTTTAAAAAAATTCTTCCACAATTTGAAAAATTGATGTAGAGGCGTGCATTTCGGTATGTTTTCATATTACACTTCCACAATACATACAAAAAGTTTTGAGGTGATTGCGGCAACAGTTCATAGTTATGGCGTTTAAAAAAATATCAAAAACGGAAAATTCATTCAATTCAATTTGAAGGTAATTCTGAAAAAATCGTGTGGCTTCTAGAAAATCAACAAATTCATTTGAAAAGTGAAAAAAAGGTTTACTCATTATTTGTTGAAACATTTGTTTTAACAATTAGTTAATAACTTTTTTACATTACTATGAAAAATTAATGTTTTTGGCACCTTTAATACAATCGATTTTTGGCACTTTTTTATACCGTTAGAAAGTGTTCAACTTCCTACTGAATTTCACTTTTAGCTGGGAATGTAAGTGTGATGCATCCTCAAAAGGATTTACACCGAACGAAAATTAAAGGAGTCCATACTGTTCGATTACTCACCGACACAGTTCCCGCTCTGACTATGACACTCCTACCAGTCTTACAAGTCTCTTTGCCTTTGCTACTTCCCGACTGTTCGATCTGGCTGTTAGGCGAAACGATTATCGGAGCTCTGTCGATCTGTTCGGTAACGACGGGTGGTTGATTATCGTTTGCTTGGTTAAATAGTTTTGGTTTTTCCTGTAACAGATCATCGATTAATCTCTGCCGATCTGAGACACCAAAGTGGCACAAAATACGGTGATCTTTTTGTTTACGTGCTTACCACGTATTTGCTAGATCCAGGCTCCCCCGACGATACCGAACTCCTTCGATTCTCCGTCGTGGCCGCGCTCCCCCCGGGACCTTGAATAACTTGACTGAAAGTCGGCGTGACCGTCGGCGTTGTATTGTCGGCACTTCGAGCCGAGAGACTCAGCCTCGTCGGCAATCCTTCCAATGGATTCTGATTGGCTCCACCTGTGCTCGACCCAGCTATTGGCTGTCTCGGCACGCCGAAGAGATCCTCGCGTCTCGAATGCGGCTGCAGTAAATGCGGTTGATCGGCCAGCGGTAGAGCTTCGCTCATCACTGTGTCGAATGGATCGAGCGGAGGACAACCCAGACAGAGAGTAGAGTCCGATCTCTGCAGGAATGGATGCTTCCTTCCTTTGCCAGTCGAGTTACCGCTGTTTCCCGTACCGCAGACTGGTACTTGCAATAGATCCGGGTAATCTACCGAGTCTGTTTCCATGGCATTCGCGGCGGGGAGATTGTCTTCTTCTCCTTCCTCGTTATCATTTTCGTCCTGAAATAATTTAAATGAAACAAATTACAATCACCGGTTTCTTCGATCGTTTCGTATTAAAGTTTCAGAGGTGTAATTGAATTATCGACCAATCACCTGATCGTTCCAAGCCGAATAAGATGCCGCCTCTTTCTGAGCTTCGCCTCGCGACGACAGGGGCTCGGACAACGATCTCATGTAGTAAACCAACGCGTCGAAGACGTAAGCGACGTGACGCAGTGCTGATACGTCCAGAACTGGCAAACTGTCGCGATGCTCGCCGTTGTGAGCTCGCATCAGAGACAAGCAGTACGACAAAAATTCTCGTCTTGCCGAGTGAGCGTCTCCGCCTGCTGAACACAAAATATGTTTCAAGATTAGACATTTTTTAGATAAGAATTAGCGCTGGACAAAGTACTAAAAAATACTCCCAGCACAAAGTACAAAGTATCACGAGTACTTGATGTGTCAAGTGCTTTTCGTATTGAAGTATTTGTCAAGTACTTTTTACAAGTACTTTTTACAATTAGCTTCGTAGCGTTAAGCGACATCTAGGATAACAAAAAACCGGTAAAGTAATTTGCACATGGCTACCTCATTTATTACAATTTTGCGCATAGATTTCTCTATGAGAAACTTCGTCTATCGATTTTTGCTTCCTCATATAGAACACGTTATGCGCAAAATTGTAATAAATAAGGAAGCTATGTCCAAATTACTTTGCACCTTTTTGAGTAACATTAAAAAATGTTTACATTTCATAACATTTAAACGGACAAAATTTACCGCGAGTTTTTTTTTAGTAAAAAGTCGCTATCTGAAATTTCCTATCTTAAATATATTATTCACTTTTTTTTATTAAAGAGGAGAAAACCATACCAAAATTTCCTTGAAAAAAAAACGAGAATACCAAACCCCCTCCCCCTGCGTCAGTCCTTCTTTTTTGTTTAAATGATATTTATCTTAAAATCAAGCAAAAAAAAAAATGGGCATATGAAAAGAACCAAAAAATGGTGCACGTTCTATAAAAAAAAAAAAAATTAACAAAAATTACTTATCCTTGTACTTGGATTCGTAGAAAAAGTACTTGACGTATTGAAAAGTACTTGTGTACGTCATGTCCCAAACAAGTACCCTGTACTTCAAGTACTGCACAGCACTGATCGATATCGAAAGTGAAAGTTTTCGGAGTATGCAAGGGGTTATTGGCGATCACAAACCTTCCCGTTCTCTGCTACTCCTAGGTGGCTCGCCAACGCCTGTAAAACCAACTGTGAGTCGGGTTGAACCTTGCGTCGTGGAGATGTTCGAGGTTGCAGTGATACCGCTGCGCTGATTCCGACCTGCGTTACCACCCTGTAGTGTAAGCGACAGTGCTGCCGAGTTTAGAAGTCCGGTGAAATTGCCTCCCGACAATGACGGAGCATTGTTCAAAGGATGATCCGGGTGAGTCGGATCGGCGCTTCGAGTCAGAGAGTCGCCGAATCTTAGCTGTGCCTCTGTGGCGTCCATCACGGTGAGCAACCAGTCCCATGTTGGTTTCAAATGTCCTTCGAGGTACATCTGCGAGAAGTTTAAACCATTTTTGTTTTTGTCGTTAATTCATGCTTGCTGTCGATTCTTTCAAAGTAATCTTTTAACTTAATTTTTTCAAGTGATAATTAAAAATCATCTTTCAAAGTAATCTTTTAAAATTATTAATTTATTAAAATAAGGTAATAAAGTAATTTAAAGTAAAGTAAGGGGCAGGACGTAACAGTTTCTAAATGATTAAAAAAAAATTTCTTTACCTGCAAGCTTATAGCATCCTGGTAAGTGATCTCCATGAGCCTCGGCAGATTGGGCGCATGAGTTTTATAGTCGTGCATCATAGTCAACAGATCGGCGATCTGCCTTATGACAATTCCAAAAGCTCTGGCCAGACAACTGGCAGTAGTGCCCATGGTGATGGGTTCCTGTGCGGCGGCGACCGCCGAAGTGGCGGTCGATCGTCTCAGGGAGGAGGGATCGATGAAGACCAAGTTGCTTCCACCGGTGACGCGCAGACCCGCCGTCCGGGTGCTGGACTCTCGATTTCTTATGGCCCATTGCATCGATACAGGCGCGAGATTATTGCGGTGCAGATGCCCCGACGAGCCACTGGAACGAATGAAAACGAATCTATTTACTAAAAATGTCGCTATTATGTCGTGATAACAGAGCGACGATAATTGACGAATAGAAAAACGAATGTTTTCTTTAACAATGTTTTTTATGTGTCTTGTTTTCCGTATTCACGAAACGGCGTGTCTCGCAAGAGTTCTAGATACCTTCTGCGCTCCAATTGCTCATCGCCCATCTGAAAATCTTCATTGTCCTGCTCGTCTGTTTCGCCCGCCTCGCTATCGTCGTCCTCCTGCTGGCTCGACTCGCCCGACTCTTCGTCGGGAAACAGAAGAATCGAGCCCATACCACCGTCCGAGCCTGCGGTCGCTCCGGTCTGTACGCTGCGCTGAGCCGACGCGGCATCCTGATTGCTGTGATTGTCGTCAGAGTCCGATTCGGTCTCGCCCTCGGCGAGAAGATCGAGCTCCGTGTCGGACTCGCCGTCGACGGCTTGCTCCTCGCCGGCACCGCCGACGTTGCCGTCCACCTCGCCGAGCGGATGACTCACCGCCGGACCGGCCACTCCGGACTCCTCGTGCTCGCTTATGTCGCCGTCCATGTCCATGGGCACGTCCTCGCCGCCTTCCGCCTCGTCCATGGCAGTGGCATCCCTCACGATCGCAATGTTGTTGTTACCCTGTTGCGGCTGCAGAGCAGCGTCGAGGGTCTGGGCGCTGACACCGCTGTGGGGTATCAGCGGTTCGATCGAGAACAATTCCTCCGAGCCGTTTATAACTTCGATCGCCGAGCTGGTGAGCGTGAACGGCGCCGTCGGTCTGGCAACGCCCAGCCTCACCGGTGCTATGAGCGAATCGGCAGTCTCGCACAATTCCTCGACAGCGAGTTTGATGAGAGCTTGAAATACCCGACGACACTTGATCAAGGGCTGGGAGGCTTGGCTAGCGCTGTAAAGAGTGTTGAAGCTTCTGAGTTCGGGGATAATTGCGTTTGTTCTCAAACGACGAAGCTTCGGTAACTTTTGTCTCATACCTCCTTCGCTTCGCGGTGTTCGGGGCCATCTCGATCGTGAAGATGACGAATATTCTCGCTACCGATCTCACGAAACGTCGGGCAACGTTGTTGGCCTCGTCCTGACGTCCCGGTACGGATTCGTTCTGAAGTTCGCGAATGAGAGTTGTTAGCAGCGTGTCGAGCATCTGTGTGGATAAACGGTAGAGGATTAGTCGAGATCTCGGGATCTTTCCGAAGTAGGAAGCTTCGTTCGAAGCTCGTAGTTACGAATTATTACTTCGGAGCTGCATTTGACGAGGAGCGAGTGAGTGAATTTGTCGAGCAGAGCCGTGCCGCTCTGGCGGCAAGATTGTCCCTGATCGCCGAACAACTGATCGCTTCCGTTCTCGCTCACGCCCGACATGATCATGCACTGCACGGCCGGCCAGTCGTTCAGCAGTCTCTCGAGGGCGCGTCGACTGAAACGCGGCGGCTCCAAATCGTGATCAGGCATGTCCGAATCGGCGCCGAGTCCGTCGGACGACGGAGTCTTTCGACTCGCCGAGGTCGAACGCTGACGCGGTGCTGAACGGAATTGTCGCTGCTCGACCGATTGTCTTCCCACTGTCTGGACGAGGAACAGCAAGATGCTCTCACCTCTGAAGGGTAAAAATGTATCGTTATTGTTAATGTATACTTTTTTTTCTAACATTTATTTTTCCTTGAGAAAACTTGCCGCGAGTTTATTTTCGTAGCGAGATCGGTATTGGTGACCAAACGGCACAGCAGATCATATCGAGCACCCTGATGGCCGGCTATGAGAGCACGACACTTGCATTTCTCCCAACAATCGCAGTAGGCTGTCGGCGATGTTTTCTTCAACTTGCAGTCGTGACCCCGATGACAGACGCGTGCGCACTCGGTGCAGCAGCAGAGGGACCCGGTCAGGCCGCATGTACGACATTCGAATATATCCTGATTAATATGCTCGGCGCCGGTCCAGGTAAAGCTGCAAGTGTCGTTGCAGCAAGTGACGAAAAGTGGGGATAGGTCGGGACTCGCGTCCGAGGGAAGAATCATTGCCGAACAATCTTTCCCGTCTCGGCCGACTCGTTGTATCGTGTCGAGAAGGATCAGTGCCGCGTGATAGGCGCGGACGGAAACTGCCAGCATCAGAGGCGTTTGACCTTGGGCATCTCTGAAATCAATCAAATGAAGAGAAATTATACAACGACCAAGTGATTTTTTTTCATATGTATTGTTCCCCGCTTCTCAAAGCTACTTATGAGGGCCTTATAGCGGGTCGGCTCGGTTGATGCGTAATTAGTTGATTGATGCAGAATCGCCGTTTTTTTCGATCGGTCAAATTACGACAGTGACCGTCTTTTGCCGTCATTTTTTTCACTAATTTTTCTAAGAGAAAATAACGGTCATTTTGGTGAGCGTCACTTGACGGTCCTACATGACCGTCAAATTGCCAAAACACCTTAGATGCAAAATGACGGTCATTTTTTCGGGCCCAAATCGTTCACTAATTTTTTCACATTGCATGCATTTGGATCTATCCCAAGTCAAAAATTCCCCGACGGCCAAATGACCCGTCTTGTGACGACCTCGCATCGCCAGGCTAATACGAAGTTTACAAAAAAAAAAAACGCCATTGGTAAAAAATCGGTTATTTTTGGAGCCGTCAGTGACGGTCCTATGACTGCCATTTGATCCATCATTTGACGAGCTTGAATCACTATGCGCAATTAGGAGTCCCCACGTTTTTTTTTTTTTTTCGATTTCTGTTTTTGTCCTTACGTCCCGAGCCCGTCGTTCAATTTTGGCGGCTGCAGGCGACTTCCCCCTGTATCGCATTCGCCTTAGTCTTATGACTAAGAGCATAGGGAAATTGCAGAAAACCTATGCCGAGAAGTCGGTTTCAGATTTGCTTCACGGCACCGGAGCTACGTCGAGTTTCGCCGACGATGTAAACACGGACTACTGCCATATGCTTGTGACTCACACGTACAAGTGCGTGCGTGACTCCAGTACATGTCTGAAGCTACGTCCCGCCCATATTTTTTATTTCTCGACGAAACGACGGGACCGGCAATCGAACCCGCATTTGCACTCGCCTTAGTCTCACGACGAAAGCCATAGAGAAACTGCAGAAAACCTATGCCGATACAGTCGATCTCAGATTCGCTTCACGGCACCGGAGCTAAGTCGAGTGTCGCCGAGAATGTAAACATGGACCAGAGCTATATACTTGTAACACACACGCACAAGTCCGCGTGTGACTCCAGCATATGTGTGGAGCTATGTCCCGCCCATATTTTCACTTCTCGTAGAAACGACGGCACCGGCAATCGAACCCTCGGCCTGCCGGTGCTCCGGTTTGGAGGCAAGCGCGCTAACCACCGAACAACCGCACCGGATTCGATCCTGTGAATTTGAAATTTGGTGACCACGAAATAAAAATCGAGAACTCACCGTGCCGTAAGTAATTCCTTCAAGTGAGGAGTCAAACTCGGATTTTCGCACATGTATTTCAGTATGAGCAACGCGTTGTTTCTGCGCTCGGTGGAGTCGATAACGTAAGTGTTGTTCGAAGTTGATCCGGTACCTGAAAGAGTACGAAAATTAGCACGAACTTCGTAATTCGAGTATAAATTAGAGATCAGTCCATCCAGGGTGGCCGCTAAATCGGATGAAAAAAATTCCCTGACATTTTCCTGATGTTTTCGAAAATTTCGCTGACAAAATATTCAGAATTGTGAAAAAAAAGTAACACGGTAGAAATAGACCGTCTTTCACGCGTATCGGTGCTCTACGACCGATTCGAGGAAATAGTCTATACCGGCGGGTATTGTTGCTACCTCGTGTCACTGACGGCCACAGTTGCGTGTGTTTCTCGTTTTTCGGCAATGACAATACCATTAAACACTGAATAGAATGCCCGGTTATTAATAGTTTTAATGAATTTGTAATCGCGATCGCGGATTTTCAATTTATATTTTTTATTTGGGCTGGAAAAAAAAGGAATGTTCGCCCAAGCACTTTTTTTTCGATTTGATATTTCGTATTTTCCCTGACTTATATTTAATTCCCTGACATTTTCAGGTTTTCCAGGTTCTCTCTGACAGTGGCCACCCTGCCATCGAAGGAAATTCAACAACTCACCGGATTTGTTCATCATAGAGATGCTAGCCGCTCCGATACTCAGGAGACTGTCTTCCTCTCCCGAAGTGTTGTCGAGCTCGGGAGGCCAACTCAACGGCGGAATAGGCTCCTCCATTGGCGTGGAATTACCGTCGACCGCACAAGTAACCAATTCTCTTTCTATGCCCTGTTCGTTATCTTTGTTTGACGATGGTGAACACATGTTCACGCAGGCGTGCAGGATGTTACGATTACCGTCGCAACGCTCGGAGAGAACGGATTGGATTTGGGCAACGTTTACTTCTGTAAAAAAAAAAAAACAATTAATAAAGGCGTGGAGCAGTTTGGTTATAGATTTTTTTTTAAATACGTACTGAGATCGTGTTCCAAGTTCAAGAAAACCTGCTTGACTCCGTCGTAATCGCATCTGAGTATGCGAGGCATGAGCAAGAGGTTGTCGAACACAAGCGCGATGACCGCAACTTGATTCTTGAGATTTGTCGAATTCGAGCAACTCGGCAGAGGTATCGTCGAGGCACCGATGCAGAGGACAGGCGCCAGGTCCAGCCAGTTCGGATCGCGAATCGAATCGGCGCAATCTTTGGCTATCGGATAAATCGTTCCGTTGCCGTCGCGGAGTATCATGGAGCATTCGGTGTTCTGCAATTTCAAAGATCGCCGTTCGACACACATTCTATTGTGAATAGATTTATAAAATTTCCAAACGGCTCACCTCTCCTGCACTCGTGAGACTGATGTTTTGCGGCTGAAGACCCAAGAACGAAGTTATGTCCGAGGGTATGTAACAATCTTGCACGTATCTCCCGGTGCTCAGATTGTAAACGACGTAGCTCAATTTTGTTCCATTCTTCAAGATCGCGTGGATGCCTGAAAAAATTAATAGATTTAGAATATTTATGGGCTGTCAAGGAAATACGACACATGGTCGCCGTTTCTTAATGTTGGGGGTGGTGCGAGCGTGTTACTAGCAGTGGTTGGGGCCTGAATATCTATTCATGTACCGGTACGAAGTCCCTTCAACGCGAAATATCTTCGAAAATGTATGGGCACGTCTCGATTTTATTTTTTAATGTTTCCCTAATTATGTTGTAATGTTATTTTAGAAGAAAAATTCGAATGAAGTAGCTCGAAACACATATATATACTAAGAAAGTGTGTTAGTTTTCATGCGGCTCATGCTAATGCAGACAACTTTAAGCTCATGTATCTCGGAATCCATGTGGAGAAAAAATGATTGGAAATTCTTTTAAAAGAAGCTTCATTCGTTGCTTTATAACACTTGTGATTTTTAGTGACAAAAGTAGAAAAGTCGCTGTGTGACGTATTCCCTTAATGGATTGGAAGAACGAAAAAAAAGCTCGGTGTTTTTACCTTGTCCGTCGGTGGAAACCGTCAAAAGACTCTCTGTCGCACTCTCCACGATGTTGACTCTTCTGGGAGTGCGTTGAAAACAATCCGGTGCTCGTGGGTTCATCGATGATTTTATTACCTAACAGAGTTTGGAATAGAATCGTCAAATACGTTTTTATTCGCACGAATTAATATTCGTTAGAAGCAGTTCGAACTGCTTACCTGCAGCTCGTCCTTTCGCAAGAGTCTACAGTCTGCCAGCAGCTTGATCATATCCTCAGCTGTAACGTCCTTGAAATCCGACGTACTGAAGTCCTTCTCCTTCGTCTCTTTCTCCTTCTCCTTGGAATCTTTCGAGAAGAATTTTACAGCGACGTAGAAACCGTCGACTTTGATTACCTTTCCTGCATACCGGATAATAAAATATTTAGTCACCGAAATAAAAACGTGTTTTTTTTTTAACCCATTAAAAAAAACTCTTAAACATAAAATGTACCAATTGGGACAGTCTTGACGTCTTCCACGAAAACGACATCCTTCAATTGCCAATCCTCCTCGTCTTTTCTTTCAGGCTCTCCGTCGCTTCTCGGCGCCATACGTTTCTGACGTTCTAAAATATCCACGATTTTTGAATTAGCATCCCACAAATTTACTAAATAACAGAATCATCATCGTTTCTCACTGTGGCTTGTAGTGATGCTTCCCGTGTCACTGCACGTGCTCGATGCTGGGCTCGGGGGCGGTGGCATGTCCAGCCGATCGGCAGTTTCCTTGTGATTAGATTTGCTGCTGCTGCTAGCAGCGCCGTTACCGTTGGACTCGCGTTTATCGAAGGAGCCTCCGGAGAGGACCGAACCCGCGGGTATGATCTTGAAACGATAAGTCGAGTCGAGATTCCAGGCAGCGGAAAGCAGCTGTCCAACTTTCGGAACTCCATTGGCGATTGTGAATCCTAAAAATTTGTAATTAACAATTCGTTAGTTAAGAAGATATTGCCTAAGAAGATATTAAAAATGTAAATTAATTGTTGAGGACAATTTTTTTTTTTCGTTGCCTACCAATCGCTCCTGGTTGATACATGGGACTGTTTTTCATGCACACATGTGTTCCATAGCTTATGTCAGTCGAGACGACGGTCGACGGTCTGTGCTTTCGTGATTTCGCCTTGTACTTTTCCCACAATTTTTTGCGCTGAGCGAACGGCAATACTCCCCTGTCAAAGTCATTAAATCGTGACAAACTCGTTCGCCAAAAGCGATAAAAATAACGGTAAAAATATATACAAAATTTACGGCAACTCACCACCAGTACAGAGTACCGCTTTCGAGCTTAGCGACCGTGTAAAGAGCGCACGTGTGCAGAGACACGATCTTGTCAAGTGTGAACTCGGTGAATGCTTGAGCGGGATGCTCGAGTCTCGATGCGACGTGTCCCAAAAGATCGTCGAGCCACGTGGCTACTTTTCCACTCTCGGTACTGACCGAGCAACGTATGGCCGTTGCCGAAACGTTTACGATTTTTTCACCGACCAGCGCGAGCGGCACGGTTTTCGGATGATGAACGTTTGGATTTTCCAGATGTTTGTACGGCTCGGGATCGGCCCATCTCCACTGGTAGAGCTGACCGGTGTTCGATACCGCGATCAATTCGCTGTACAGCGCTGCGATCTGAACGAAACGCGGGGCTGGCTCGCCACTGCGGTCGTTCCACCATTCCAACTCTTCGGATATCCACAGAGGGCTTTGCGATGCCAGTTCCTTCTTTTTGTTGTCTGTTTATTTAAAAAAATTAACCAATTAAAAAAGTTTTCGAAAATAGAACACATAGAAAAATAAAACAAATAAGACAAATAAAACAAATAAAACAAATAAAACAAATAAAACAAATAAATCAAATAAAACAAATAAAACAAATGAAACAAATAAAACAAATAAAACAAATAATTAAAACGCCTTAAAAAATAGTTTTATTTTGTAAGGTAGAGCACCGAAAGATATTAATATTGTACCTGGATCTTTTTCCCAGCAATCCTTGAGAGCGGTTTCGAGCCACCTGCGTGGCCCGTAGTACTGGCGATCCCTCCACCTGCTGAAGCTGTCGCGATCCCTCTCGCGTTCCGTGCGTTCACCTTCCCGCTCGATACCGAGCCTTCGGGAGGAGCTTCCACGGCTGAGGCGCACAAAGATACGTAAGTCCCCACGTGTACCGATTATACAACGTATCTCAAATTGTAAATTTAATGATTCTTCGAAGCAACTTACTTCCTCATTCCTCCGTATCCAAACATGTCCTCGGAGAACATGGAGTCGGCGTCAATGATAACCGAATGCTCGTTGCTGAATCCACCGTCGAGAAGAGATATAAGATCCTCGGGAACATAGCTGTCCGCGGCATCCTCCGCGTCGTCACCCTCCTCGTCGTCGCGCGACAAAAGATTGTTGACAGCCAAGTTTACGTCCAGATTTGTTCTCTGTAGGAAAAAAAATTGTTGAAAATGTTGTATTTAATTTTTGCATCTCTATATCATGTGTTCGGTACGATGAGGCCGATTTTCTTTCGCAGCTATGTGTATAGTTTGTATACTGATCTGCATTTGTCAAAGGTTATCTTCCCGTCGAAAAACAGATAAATAAATAAATAAAATACAAAAAATTGAACCGTCTCGTGATTAAATGTTCTTCACGGCCAAGTGAACGTCCAGATTTGTTCTCTGTAGAAAAAAATCGTTCAAAATTTTCTTTTTAATGTTTGCAATCTCTATATTATGTATTCGGTTCGATGAGGTAGTTGATTGTCTTTCTACAGACAAAGATTGTTACCGGCAAAGTCAGGCTTGTTCTCTGTAGAAAAAAAAATGGTTAAACATTTTATTTTAATTTTGGCAATCTTTATCTTATGTATATCGGTACGATGAGGCCGATTTTCTTTCTTAGCTAAGCGTATAGTTTGTATACTGATCTACGTTTGTCAAAGGGTATCTTTCCGTAAACAAATTGATAAATGAATGCACAAATAAATAGATAAATAAAATACAAAAAAAAAAAATGGAATCGTCGCGTGGCGTTTAATCGATAATCATCGAACCTGGAGCTCTCTGATGATGAGATTGCGGCTCTTGCCCTGAAGAACGACTTGGGCCTGTGCGATAAGATCGTCGGGCACGAAGGGCGCAGGAACGGACACGAGAGGACGAGAGCTGCTGCTCCCGCCGCCTCCCATTATAACACCCGGTGGTCCGATTCGGCCGCTTCCGCTGCTTCCTCCTCCGCTGCCTCCTCCGCGAATGGCCGAACTGCTTCTCATAATCCTTGCTCGCGAGCGAGATATGTTAGCTCTATTCCCACTTCCGCTTCCTCCGCTGCCGCTCGGTGCCGCACTGGTGTTCCCGACGTGATTTTTGGCAGGGCTGAAATACCAACAAGATCATTCCGTCAACAACGTCAACAACGTCAACAACGTCAATCCTTACCAATAATTCGGTATTGAAAATAAAAATAAAATGCTTCAAACTTACTTCCTGTTAGGCTCATTTTTGCTAAGATCCAGTCTATCGGATAAAACTGTGAAGGCAACTCGACAGATTCTGTTGTCGTCCATGAGCAGAGCAATGTGAGAAGGCCCTACCACTATGCGCTTAACGGAGGCTTTCAGCCCGCTAAGCGCTGGCGGTGTCACGAATCCATATCTGTTGATTTTCTCCGCCACCTCTTTCAATCTAAAATCCAACAGTTTTACATCACCCTTCGAATTTACCCAGGCTAATTAATTGGCATAATTACGCGCGGCCAATCGGACTCGGATTCGTATTTTCTCATGTTTTTATATATCAAAGATAAATATAAAAAATATCGTTGTAAACTTTTTAGTTATGACCCAAAGTGAAGAGCACTCATGAAGGGTGTGCAAGCTATGCTATTATGCACCCTTCTGACATTTCAATTTATATTTATATGTATATACATATTCTAATTGGCCTCAGCCGATTTTCATTTCAATAAATAAATAAATAAATAAATAAATAAATATATATATATTTATGAGGATATAGTGAATATTAAATTGAGCACGACTACAGCATTTTATTCAGGAAAAATAAAACAAAGAAAGTGTATATATATGTAAACATAAAATATCAACATAAAAAATGTATGAACCTGAATTTTCATAGATTAAATATCAAATATTCTATCAAGATAGCCTATGGCGATAGAAAGCACTCAATTACAGGATGAAAGAGATGATTGTAAATAACGACGAAATGTCATTGTCGTACTTATCATCGAATTATTACTGAAAATACATAGAGCGTTGAAAAATACAGCATTTTATTCAATAAGAGTTTGAAACAAAGTGTACATGTATGTAAAATAAAATTCAATTTAAAAAATGGGTTAACCTGAATTTTCGTGGATTAAATATCGAACATCTGATCAAGATAGCCCACAGCAATAAGAACCAGTCAATTACTGGATGAAAGAGATTATTGTAAATAACGATGAAACATGCTTTCGCACTTATGATCTAATAATTACTAAAAATACGTGGAGCATTGACAACTGATTTTATTCATGAAAAGGAAAAATAAAGTGTATGTCCGTGTAAAATAAAATATCAGCCTAAAAAATGTGTGAACCCAAATTTTTGTGAATTAAATATGGAACATCGGATCAAGATAATACCCATGACGATAGAAACTAATCGATTACTGGATGAATGAGATGACTGTAAATAACGACGAAATGTCATTGTCGTACTTATCATCGAATTATTACTGAAAATGCATAGAGCGTTGAAAAATACAGCATTTTATTCAATAAAAGTTGGAAACAAAGTGTATATGGATGTAAAATAAAATATCAACATAAAAAATGTGTTAACCTGAACTTTCGTGGATTAAATATCGAACATCTGATCAAGATGGCCCACAGCGATAACAACCAGTCGATTACTGGATGAAAGAGATTATTGTAAATAACGATGAAACATGCATTCGCACTTGTCATCTAATAATTACTGAAAATACGTGGAGCATTGAAAACCGATTTTATTCATGAAAAGGAAAAATAAAGTGTATGTCCGTGTAAAATAAAATATCAGCCTAAAAAATGTGTGAACCCAAATTTTTGTGAATTAAGTATGGAACATCGGATCAAGATAATGCCCATGACGATAGAAACTAATCGATTACTGGATGAATGAGATGATTGTAAATAACGATGAAATGTCATTGTCGTACTTATCATCGAATTATTACTGAAAATGCATAAAGCGTTGAAAAATACAGCATTTTATTCAATAAAAGTTTGAAACAAAGTGTATATGTATATAAAATAAAATATCAACATAAAAAATGTGTTAACCTGTACTTTCGTGGATTAAATATCGAACATCTGATCAAGATGGCCCACAGCGATAACAACCAGTCGATTACTGGATGAAAGAGATTATTGTAAATAACGATGAAACATGCATTCGCACTTGTCATCTAATAATTACTGAAAACACGTGGAGCATCGAAAATTAATTTTATTCATGAAAAGTAAAAATAAAGTGTACATCCGTGTAAAATAAAATATCAGCATAAAAAATGTGTGAACCCAAATTTATGTGAATTAAATATGGAACATCGGATCAAGGTAATGCCCATGACGATAGAAACTAATCGATTACCGAATGAATGAGATGATTGTACATAAAGATGAGAGATGTGCTTTCGCACTTATCATCAAATTATAACTACAAATGAGTGGAGCATTGAAAAAATCTAGGGTCTGTGAGTCAACGATCCGATGAGTCAACGTTGAAAATTTGAAGAAGATTTCTCACGATATTGCAACCTTTGTTCCTTCATTAAAAGTACCATACAATCCATACACATGCATATCTATACATTCACGGATTTTCATTGATTCCATCAAAAATCACGTGACATAGTTTGTAAATAAATAATCGTTTTTTTTACCGATCGCATTGGCAAGATATGGGGAAGGGGGGAAGGGGAGGTGATTTCTTGTTAGAAAAAAATTGCACATATGCATATATACATATATAGATATGTATATATATATATATTGTGGCGCCACGGGTAAAAGTGTACGAGGATCCTACCAATCCATATCTGGGTGCCTAGAGAGTAATACACAACTCGTAATGACCCACAATGCGATAATCAATGGTGTTCGCGAGCGAGATCGATCGTTCGAGAGCGAGAAGAAAAAAAAAAATATTTCGTTCAATCCGAGTCGAATCGCCGAATGTTCGTGGCGATTATCTCGCGTGCATTATTCAACAGGGATGTAATTGTCTGACAGCGATATTGTGTCGGTATAGGGGAGAGGGTCGATCGGGCTCGTTGCATCATTGCACGGTTATCGAAAATCATCGTCGATAATGCGGATAACGTTGATTAAAACGTTGAAACGGAGTCGGCGACGATTAACTGCGCAATGGAACGATGGACGCTAACGGCGAGACGAGGACGGGACGGTGGCGGAGAGAGTGCAGGAACGGGGCTCTCTAGCACGGGCATGCATCGGAATACGTTAACGGTGAGGAATGGAGGGTGACCGATTCTCCGTTCCGACGACGATAAAATTTTTTCGATCTAACGCGGCTCACCTATCGTTGAGTTGATCGTCGGTACCCGGCAAAGGATGAACGACGAAGTGTATCGAAGTCATTGCGTCTGCGAAACACACACGCGCGTCCGTTTTTCCCAAAATAATATAAACCTTTTTTTTTTTTTCAATGCTCCCTTACGCAAAATTTCACTACAACAGCGGACCGATATTCAGCCATGTTTCGGGAGAACTATCTAGTTACGTGTTCCTCAAGGCAAACATGGCGAGTCGCTGCGGTCGCGGAGCGTGCGCAAACCGATCGAACGTCGTTCGTCTTCCGTCCACTATTTTCACGTCCGCCAACTTTCGGGAGGTAAATCAATTTTTGCAGGTTCAACGGCCGAGAATCAATCACGCTCGTCTCTCTCGAAGACGAATCGTTGTCGGTTCGATATTTTCGTTGACAGCTTCTTCGAGATATTCCGACACACGCGTCGTTGGAATTTTTTACCGGACGATGTTTCGTATTTGGACAATTAATTTTCTTGCTCAGGCTTGCCACAAACCGCACGAACTGCGCGGCGTAAGTTCGTTGAAGATGCGTCCTAATATCGATAACCGCGCTATCTCGATGGATTCGTCGTTTGTTCGGGCAGTTCCTGGCTTCATAAACATTCGGTTTCACGTGTTAAACTTTTGAGTGAACGTTGCTCGAACGTGTCTGCCACTTTGGCGGCGCGCTCTTCGGGTCTCGTGCACACGGACAGTTTCCCGTCACCGCTTCGACAGTCGACGAGCGGTTCTTCCGTCGGGTCGTCCGGTGTTCGTCTTCGTCCGAGGGGAAAAAAAAAAAAAAAACAATTTCCGAGGCCCCGGTGCGCGTGTTCGTGTACCGGAAACACCTAAAATCAAAAGTTTCACGGCACATCTGAATAGCTCCGCCGACAATAGAGCTCTCTCCGGCTCTCTTGCCCACAAGCTCGCTTTTCACTTCGTTTTAACAGGTAAGCGAGCAGCAACTCTAACGCAAGCTTGCACGGTTTTACGACGATTCGCACTCGTTTTTATTTAAAAAAAAAAATTTTATTCAAATATATTTAACGTAAGATTGTCGAGAGATTGAAAAAATTGCCCGGTTCCTGTTCCGGGTCACGCGATAGTAGGAAAAAGAAAGAAACTAAAAAGAAATATGTCGCATCTCGAAAGTCCGATGTGTAGCGTTGGAAGAGCGCGCGTTGCACTTTCTCCGTATGTCCCCGAAATCTTCGACTCTCCTACGCCGTTCTCGACGGAGCTTCGCGGCTCTGTTTCGAGAATTATCGTGAGACGAGAAAAATTACTTCGTCGACGAAATTTTCGGGGACACGGCGAGAGCGCACGAGACTTTTTTGGACGATAAAAAAATAACCCTACAGGCCCGGCCGTGCGACTGGATAGAGAAAAGGAATCGAAGGCCCGGCGCCTTTGCCCTCAATGCGGAAGTAACGAAAGCTCTCTTGCAACTATACCGCGAATGAGTCTCGTCTCGCCCCCCGTGACCCTTTACCTCCGAGACATAGTTTGCAAGGCACGAGTCGACGAGTCCGTAGCTTTTGGATTCCAATTTTCAACTTTTGTTTCAGCATGGCTCGCGGTCATCAGAAGATCCAGTCTCAGGCAAAGGCAGCGGAGAAATCTGCAAAGATAAAGAAGCAGCAGGGGCACAGCGCCAACGACCAGAAGAAAGCCGCTCAAAAGGCTCTGGTGCATGTTTGCGCCGTCTGCAAAGTAAGATGATGGTTTTATTTTATCCATGTATTTATTTATTTTATTCATTTATTTATTTATTCATTTTATTCATTTATTTATTTATTTATTTTATTCATTTATTTATTTATTTATTTTATTATTTATTCTCTTATTTATTTACGTACTTATTTGTTTATTTATTTTGCTGGATTTGTGCTTCACGAGTATTGGCGACGAGGCACTCTTACGATGCGAGCTAACACAGTACTGAAAATTTGACAAAATTTTAATAAGTTTTTTTTTTTCTCTTTACATCCAGTAATTAACTTGAATTGAGTAGATGGTCGGTGCATAGATTCTCATGACGACCCTGAAGATATCTGCATGACATCAAACTTCATCTTTGGCAAGACTTTGGCAATGCGCTGCTTCAGGAAGAAAAACAAATTATTTACTTGTAGAATTTTATTTTTCTAAGGGAACTTCTCCCAGCGAAGTTTGCGCGATGCAAAACGCAGCTGTTATAACTCGGTGAAATTTAGTCTCATGCTGATATCTTCAGGGTCATTTCTCGTGTGAGTACTAATGGACAGTTTCAAGTCATAGCCGCTTTTTGTTCTTGGTCACATTATTTATTTATTTATTTATGGACAGGAAGAAGTCTTTTAAAGATTTATATCTGTATTTTGCAAATACGGAGTAAAATTGTCCATAAATAAATAATATATGGCTCCTGAAAATTATGCTTACCCTAGAAGAAAATCTCATAACTTGAAGTTTAAATTAGAATCAATTTTTTTCTTCTCCGGACTCTTAATTTTAACTCGCCAATTAATGACGAAATTTTTGTCGAACAGGCTCAAATGCCGGATCCGAAGACGTACAAGCAGCACTTCGAGAACAAACATCCGAAGAACGACATGCCCGACGATCTGAAGAGTATATGAAGGCGAGGCCTTTAAGGGGCTACAAGACGGACGGGGGAAGGCTAAGCTAAGCGAGAGATGAACGCCGGCGAGCAAAAGACTAACCGTGAGGCGAGAGAGTGCGAGACAGATATCTATATAGAATTTAACGATGGTCGTACGACGTTTAAATCGACATTGAATAAGCCGAGAAATAAATGGAAACCCCGAGCCCTTCCGCCCACCCCCCCGGCCGCGTTGTCGCAGACTCGTTGACTCTCCGCGCGACTTATGAGGAATGAATTCTTGTGAACGACGATCGCGATTCGACAATACCGCGCGACGCTCGCGCGATATCGATTGATTATTCCAATAATTACGGCAACGAGGGCTTTTTATCGCATGAACGTGATCTGTTCTCGTTCGAGATCGATAATAATCGCGGAAACGACGTAGCGAGATGGGAATGGGCGGTCGAAATTTCATTCTCGATTATCGAACGTGGATCGAAAGGAAAAAAAAACATGCTGGTTACTCCAACAGGCAACGAATTGTACATAAGCGAACAACGGTACGTACTCTCAGCTAAAAGCCTCGGTAAAAAAAAAACAATTGTCACAGCTAGTAGTATTATGTAAAACAAATGAGAGGAGAGCCGCGTTGTGGTGATAAATGATAAATGATAATTTGACTCTGTTCTCCCTTCTTCGATTACATCTCGCAAAAAAAAAACAATATACATACATATATTTATATATATGTATATATAACGCAATGCCGCAAGGTGAAACACTCCGCTTACGCGAATATCTTCCGAGTTTATTGTATAGTTCACTCGAATCTTAAAAATAGTTTACGAACTACTGCCAATATTCACGATTTAAAAAAAATGAACAAATAATAAGAAAAGAAAAAATAGAACAAAACGATATCAAGAATTCGCCACTAATCATCGAAAGTAGGAGGCTTCATGTTTTTGTGAGAGAAAGAGAGAGAGAGAGAGAGAGAAAGAAATGTTCTAATTACTTCGTATTATAATAATGAAACTTATCGAAGATCATTGTAGAATGTTAGCCTCGGCTGCAATCTCGTTTGCACTCGTTCTCTATCATAAAACGTTGAATTTTCTATGATAATTTTTTTTTCCTCGTCTCGTTCTTCGACGATATTATTACCCGTGTACTTACCTGTATGACTCTTCCTATTCGACTCACGAGAATTGTCCAGTGTGATTTGGACACTTTGGATATTATTTTATCTTTTTGATTTTGTGCATAACATGACATTACAATATATTTTACATGGAATTGTTACTTTAAAAAAATTGGAGTGTTCGCTGCGCAGTAACGGTATCCAACAGACCTGGGCAAAGTACCAAAAAAATACTTAAAATACAATGTACAAAGTACCACAAGTACTCGAAGCGTCAAGTACTTTTCGCAATTAGGTTCGTAGCGTTAAGCGTTACCTCGGATTTAAAAAAAGGTGCAAAGTACTTTGTACATGGCTGCCTCAATGTAAAAAATCGCTAACTGAAATTTTCGTAATTCGCAGTTTTGAGGCCGTTTTTAATCTATGCTTCATTTTTTTTCCATTAAAATATTCTGTAAAAAATTTCATTAACTAAAAAACCAAAAGGGTCCCTTCACACCCCTTCTCGTTTTTGAAGATATTGTTTAAAAAAAAAAAAAAAAAACGAAAAATGAGGAATGTTTTAAAAATAATGTTAAAAAAAAACTCGTTTCAGTTATACTTATTGAAAATATTGGACAGATAATCATATATTGTTGGCTACTCATCGAGTATATGTATTCAAAAAGTTATTGCACTTTATACTTGAAATCTTAGAAAAAGTATTTGTGTACTTGGAGTACTAAAAAGTACTCGTGGACTTCAAGTATCTACTTGAAGTACCGGACAAGTACCCGGTACTTCGAGTATTGCCCAGCTCTGGTATCCAAGATCGGATCGGATTACCCATCCCCGTTCGAGTCGCGGAGGTAATTAGCAGATACAGGGATTCTCCCTATTGCTTCGAACTGGGCAGGCATTAACGCCGATCTTCGCTTGTAACCTGTTGCGTCGGCTGTTCGCACCGATGACAAGCGAAATTATCGGAATTTGCACGGTTTAGCGCCCGCGCCCGGCAATTAGCCACGTAATCATGGAGAACCGGGAGCGCAAAGCTCGCGATCCGATGTTACCGTCGTTTCGCGACCAGCCGATTAAACCGCGACGAGAAAAGCCTCCGACCTCTGTTATTCACGATTGAGCAATCTATCGAATACAAAACTGAAAACAAATTTCAATCGATTTGTTATCGACGATACATCGATTTTTTTAATAATTCAGTCCGCGACGGTCCGAGGATGCGTTCTATTATTTTCAATTCGATTCGGTATCTCTCGCTCGTCGTATCTAGCGTAACTCGTCGAAATAATTACGCGTTCTCACATGCACATAATAATAACTCTGTCGCACGCAACATTCCGCCGAATCCACGCGAGAATGAATGAAAAAACATTTCTCTGTATGTGCATTATAGCGCTCGCTGTTATCGCGCTATCGCGATAACAGCGAAAAGATCGTCTCATTATATATATATGTATATATATATATATATATATTTTTTTTTTTCGAGGATAAAAAAAGCTTCGTCACTACCGGTTCGCGTTTCGATGAAAACACGACCGCAGATGGTGAGCTGGAGTGTTTCGTAATTTGGCTCTCGGATTGCCCCGTTCGTGCCCGGGAGGATAGTGGAACGCGATATGACGAGGCTGCTTCAGTAAGACGATACAGATTCGCAAGACACGTGGGTACATATAAGTCGAACGAGAGCTCGGGACGATTCAGTCCGGTGCAGGCGGTCGTACTCGACCCTTTTGTTTTTACTCTTTGAACAATATAACGTTAGAAAAAAAAATTGCACAATTAAATCGGACCTCGATAAACAAAAATTCCTCGATACTTTACGTAGCGATTAAGAAACTTCGTATCGAAACTCAAGTTGTTAAAAAAAAAAAAAAAAAAAAAAAAAATCGTGAAAAACTATAATGATGGATTCGGTATTTCGAACGCGTTCGTTGGGAGCCGCCGCCGAGGGTGTGAGGGATCAGTACGCCGACGGCAAAGCCGCCAAGGTCTGGGAGGTGTTCATCGGCGACAAGAAACAGCGTACGAAAAATTACAAGGACTTTCTCGTCGGACTGCTTCGCGAGAAAGGCTGCAAGAGAATCCTCGACGTCGCCTGCGGCACAGGTGTCGATTCCGTTATGCTGCTCGAAGAGGGATTCGACGTTGTCAGTGTTGACGCGTCGGATAAAATGCTGAAGTATGCTCTGAAGTCCCGTTGGGAGAGGCGGAAGGAACCGGCTTTCGACAACTGGGGTAACGATAATAATTATTGAATAGAAAATATCATTATTTTTAATTAGTCGGGTGTTGCGCAAGAAACGCTGATAGTCCAGACAGGGAATCGACGAAAACAGCATCGAGGCCATTTAATCAGCGGAGAGCACTTCTCTTAAACCGCGACAATAAAACGGGTCGTAAAGTTTATCTCCGTGGAGTGAAAACCGGATCAATCCACTGATCAGTTTTATTCGTTATCGCGTAGCAGCGAGCGCAGTCCACGCGCTACCGGAAGCTTTGCGTGGTGTCCGGCGGTCCACGAAATCCCCGAAGTCATTCGGAAGTACTTACATTTTTCTCGTCTTTGAAAAGTCTTAGAAACGTGTTTGCATTTGTATTTTGTTTTTTTTATAGATCCTAAAAATTATATTTCCTTCGTTCTTAAAATAACGATGGCATTTGACCAAATATCGATCATTATGGCGGCCTTGGAAAATCCTGAGGACTTAGACGGTCCTTAAATCTTTCTCGTCCTTGAAAAGTCTTTAAAACGTTCTCGAACTCTTTTTGTAGATCCTTAAAATTTTCTATTATCCGTTCGTAAAATAACCCCAGCATTCGACCAAACATCGATCGTAATGGCGGCCATGAAAAATCCTGAGGGCCTCGAAAGTCCATACATTTTTTTCGTCCTTGAAAAGTCCTGGAAATGTCGCCGAATTTGTTTTGATAGATCTTTAAAATGTTCTATCTTTCTTTCGTAAAATCCCATCAGCATTCGACCGAACGTCGATCATTATTGCGACCTTGAAAAATCCTGAGGGCCTCGAAAGGTCCTTGAAACTTCCTTGAATTTTATTTCGCACCTTTACCGGATGTTTCGGTCGAACCAACGCGGACCGATCTTCCAGCTACCGTGGTCCGGCACGAGGACTCGGGATTAACTGTAATTTGTGTTTGGTAACGATAAAAGGTAATCGGCTTTGGCGTTACAGCTGCGTTTTGTATATCTGGCCTTTCGTCGCGAAAGGCGGTCAGACCGGTGCGAGCGCACCGCCTCGACCTTGGACCAACCGGGAGCCGCGCAATCAGGCTTAAATAGACAAATTTGTGAGCTTCTTCTACGCTCTCTCGCGCCGTGTAATATCGGACAAAAAATCAAGCCGCGTTTTCCTCGTTCGAAAAGCAACGAATTTTGTCAAGGTCACTTTGCCTTCCCATCGCTCATACTTCGCACGTGGGGCTTTTCTTACTTGTGCGGAATTTGGCAAATTTTTCCCTTTCTTCTTTCTTTCTTCAATTCACGCCTAATCGTAAACGAAAAATTTAATTAGATTTTTTTGTTTGTTCCTTATCTCTACAGTAATCGAAGAGGCCAACTGGCTGACCTTGCCCGAAGATATCCAGCATTTGGTGGGCGACGGTTTCGACGCTGTGATATGCCTCGGCAACAGCTTCGCTCATATGCCGGATTCGTTCGGCGATCAACGCGAACAAAGGTTCGAGCTCGGTTGCGATACATTTTTTTTAATGATAATTGTGTTTGCTGGAACGACCGCGACGAAGTTCATGACGTTATCGATAATTTTTGCAGGCAAGCCCTTACCAACTTCAAGCGTTGCGTAAAACCCGGAGGACTCCTTCTGATCGATCACAGGAATTACGATTACATCATGGACAACGGCAGCACGCCACCGAAATGCATATACTACAACGTGAGTGTCCTTTTTTTCTCTAAATTGTGAGAGTTGTTACGACGATGCAAAAAAAAAAAAAATTATCGCGATATATTTATTTTTCAGAGCCAACACATGACGGACATTAAGACCTCGGTACTTTACGTGTCCGGCAAGCCTGCGATAGTGACTCTCGACTATCTGATATCTCTCGATCCGACCGAGAGTAACAACAAAGACCCGGAAAACGTGAGCGAGTTCAGGCTCTCCTATTACCCTCACAGGCTCACGCGTTTCCGCGACATGCTCGACGAGGTTTTCGACAAAAATGGTAAAAACACGATTTACGGCGACTTCAAGCCTCTCGAAGAGATCGAAGCTCCGGCATTCTACATTCACGTTATCGAGAAGCAGATGTAAAGGAGAAAGATAAAAAAAAGTTAACTCATCGGTTGTTTACTCGAAACGGAGAAGCATTTTTTTTTTTTTCAAGATGATTAAAACGCCGCTACATCGGTGTTTAATTAGCGGAGACTTCAATCTCAATGATAAGGTCGATCGAAAGAAGAACGAGAAGTAAAAGATTGAGTGGAGAAATAAAAAAAAGTCGGTGTATGTTGAGAAACAGTGATAACGTCAGCGGTCCATACAGGGTCACTCGTGTATACTGTTATTCTCTCCTCCGTCGATATCGGCCCGTTGCAGAGAGCTCGGCAATCGGAGAGACAACCGAAATGCGCAATGATTAATACTCACAAACACAACTCGACGCTGTATATAATAGAATGTACGATAAACGTACATACACTTTATTTTAGATTATTTTGTATAAATATTAAATATACACGGTTCGAAAGCAAGACTCGAAGTAAATAGTGTAGTTGTTGGTTTTTTTTTTGTTTATCCTTTTGTCGATAGTTTGTATCTTTTTATATTTTTTTTATTTCGTCAATTCGTTAACTAACGTGAAGATGTATTGCGGATAGAGCGCACCGATGGAGTTATTGTGACCTGTTTGATGGTATATAATATTGTATTATATAACTTTCAATTGTTTTTCATTTCTTTTTTTTTCATTATTTTTATAGTATAAGCTCGAAAGCAACTTCCTCGTGACCGTCGTCGATGTCACGAGAGAAGAATTATACGTACGGAAAATCGTTATGAGGTGGCGAGAGAAAATGAAAATTAGATATTTCAAGTCGAGTTATAAGTACAAGCGGCGAAGAAGGAAGGCATAGAGGTGTGTGTGAGTCCGGGTAATGAGACGGGTGGGATACCGAATAACAGTGATGTAAGTAATGACAATATTTTTTGTTTTTCGTTTTGTTGTTTTTCTTCATTTTCGTGACCTCTTCATCGAAACTCTATACGATCGAATAAACGAGCTGCCCACGTAAAAAAATTGACGTAGTTTATGTGTCAATGTGTGTGAGTGTGTGTACGTTAGTCACATAGCAAAATTTGTCCTGCTCTCGTAACAATTGTCTTTTTGTTTCGTACAGTGTTTCTTTTTTTTTTTCTTCTTTTGCCGCTTTTCTTTTTCTTGTTCGTCACAGATAACTGTTAGACCTCCGTTTCACTGATTAAAATATACATCATTACGAATAGTAATATTAATAATAATGATAACAAGAGCGCGTTTATCGTCATCGTTTTTTAAAACTTTTTTTTGTTTTTCTTTTTTTTTCATCAACGACGTTTTATTATTTAATTATACCGAAATTCTCAATCGCTATAATCCCCGAAGCGATGCAAAAATAATATTATATATGTATCTAGTTTCGCACATCGTTAACGAAGCGACTGGGTGAGAGGAAGGCAGTTAAACGAGCTTGTTCGAGGGTGAAGAAGCCCCGATGAGCAATTTTTTTTTATAAATGCGAAAAACGCGTCGCACTGCCCATGCTCTTTTTATTCGTAGCTTCGTCACCCCCTAGAGTTGTTTATCAACAGCATTAAACTTTCGCATAGAATTTGAACTACGAATAGAGCCAGCTATATCGTCTCGTCATCTAAAACCTATTTAACAAACTTTCTTTACAACTTCCTGTTAATTCATATCGAATGTAACGTGAAATAATATAATATATTCAATGATCTTTCTCTTCAATCTTTGGTTTCTTTTTCTCAATCTCTCTTTCACTGTTTCTATGTATACGTATATATATATTTATAGTATCATAATGTTGTAGTGTGTTTGCATGCGCGTGTAACGTGTATATAAGTGTTGGTCGTTAAACTCTTCAAGGCCTTTTTTTAAATCTTCCCTCGACATTGAATCATAGACTCTTTTTTTTTTGCAACTATATTCTGCAGTCATTTCGTTTTGCCGTGAATCCGAAAGTGCAACACGATTCCCATATAGCACGAAATATTTTGAAATCATTTTAGAAATATTTTCAATATTTTAAATCTTACGAAATATTTCTAAAATATATGAAAATAATATTTTGAAATATTCTATCAAAATATTCGAACGGAAAGTTTCTTAAAATATTTCAGAAACACAATTAATCTTTCAGCACATCTGAAATATTTGTGAAACACAGTGATAAAATATTTTTAATATTTTAAATGTCATATATTTCACCGAAATATTTCGACTAATGTTCCGTGTTTATGCGGGTGGTATTTGCAACTTGGATTGGTGATGCAATCTTTCACATTTCGCTGCAATGTTCAAAAAACATTTAACATTTCTGAAACATTTCAATGTAAGATTTATGGGCGGACAAAAAAATATGATCGAAACCTTTCAAAAATATTCCCGTGCTATTTGGGTTGATTCGACGATGTTTATACCGAGACGAGGAAGTTCGTTAAGAATTTATAAATCTCATGACAAATCAAGCGAATCCTATCCAAGCGTCGATAATCTTCAGAATTGAACGAAGAACACAACCAGAAAAACGACAACGAAAGATCTACATCCGATATATATATACATCACGAATATGCAAGTAATAATTCCATTTTGGATTAATTTAATACAATACAGGATAATACAATATAATATCATGATGCATGTGTGTGACTGGTAAGGGCCGTTCACCGTCCGTCTTTCATCGATTTATATATTATAATAATTTATCGTTGCGTATCTAAACGGAGAGAATAATTGATTCGCCTTCACTCTCTCTCTTTTTTTTTTTCTACGCCTTTCTGCTATACATAATATTATATACACGCGCATACACACACACGCAATGTGTACCAGTCGCATAAATATATATATATACAATCGTATAGTTTACAATATGTATAGTATTTTTTTAAATTATGTACATCTAATATTGCTGTTTGGCTCCCGTGTGTGTCGTACGTGTACGCGCGTTTAGGTCCATTCTCCAGCTATACCGGGTGAGGGGGATTCAAAGACACACTGATCATTGCAACAAAACAACGACAGCTGTTTGTCTCGTTCCGTTAATATATTGCCGAATTAAATTTCGAAAAATGGTGCGATTGGTTCTCCTCGTCGAGGCACGCCGCGGACAGCGATCAAACGTAAACATAATAATTAACATATCAGAGGCGGGCTGGAGTTGCCGGCACAAGTCCATTATCAAAATTCTGAAACTACTTCATGATGAAATTTAATATTAACGATAACAATAATAATAGTAATATTATGTGGCCTCTTCGTCTTATGTTTTTCCGGAACTCCGTTTGGTTCTTCATTTTTATCCTCGGACCTAATCGGGTGAACCGTACGACCGCGCGACGCTTTTTTGTTGTTTTTTTTTTCTAATAAATTATCCTCCACAAGGGTCTCGCGAGCCCTTTGATCTCACATTCGCACCCCTATAGTCTCTAAACTGTATAATTATGTGTGGTTTTTTCTGTTTTTTTTTTTTAATCCAGCCCCGCGTTTGTCGAGAACCAATCGTACTTAAAGTCTATTACGGATATTAATGCTATCAATAAAACTATCTATAGCGTACCGCGCCTACGGTTTTTTTTCGCGTGTCACGCTTTTATAGTTTTATCTTTATACTGGATATTTCGATGTTTCGTAGAAGCCGTCGCAAGCAATTTTTTAAATTTTAATTATCTTTTTTTTTTATTCGCGTTTGTCATATCGCCACTTTTTACCGGTGCAAACGTATCTTTATCATGTGGGTTTGGTGTGTTATGTGTGTGTGTAACCGTTGCCGCATATTTTTCTTACCATGTTTTAATTTCTCGCGGAATTGAAGATAAAGCAACAGCGTCTCTTGCAGCGACGCTGCCTATCGTTATTTATAATATTTATACTCCCTCTTGCACTTCGGTCGTTTTATCACCACGCGCGGTATTGCTTAATTTTTTTCCCCCAATATTTTTTCATTTCATCGACCATCAACGGCGCGAGCTTCTTTTTATTTACTTTTTTTTAGCGAAAGTGCAGCTCAAACGTTTTACTTACGCCTAAAATCTTCTTACAGTGTGTGTATGTCTGGGTGTGTGTAACCGTGTATGTGTGTTTGTATGTCCGAACGCGATTTGATTTTTTTTTCTTTTATCATTAATAAGAAATTCTCTATCTCGTCAACAACAGCCTCCCGACCGAAAGCCTTTTTTTTTAATATTCCTTTCCGTTCTCCGCATCGCCCGCCCGTTTCACCAGTCCGTTATCAATGATGATGAAAGTAAAGGTCGAATAGGTTTTTCGTTCATTTTTTCCTTCGAGTATTAATATAAGCGATCGCAGATCCGTCGGACTGGATAGCGACAGCGATGAGCACTTTTTTTGTTTGTTAATTCTCTTAAATATCGATCATCGTCGAACACTTCGATATCGTTATAATAAGTTAAATTTTGTTTGTTTCTTTCTTTACGCATACGTAACTTATGAATTCAGTTTTAGTCTCTCTCTGTGTTAAGTGAGCTTCTTAATAATCGGCGGGATGATTCCGTTGGATTCGCCGAGTGCGACATCCGAGCGAGGCACGTCGTCATCGGGACCGCTCGGCGCACGACCGACGTCCTCGAAGGATCCCTAGGATCCAGCGTTCGACGAACTCATTGGCGCGACGAGCGTCTCTGAGAAGTACAACGAACAAATTCACGGTTGCGCGACGAGCACCGCGGGCTCCTGCGACACTTATGTACACACCGCCGAAGATTTCGCGCGCCGAGCCCGAAGGATCGCCGAGGTCCGGGGAGCCGGTAAAATCGGATCGGGCCTCGACGTCGCTGACCGCGAATCCCGCAGGATCGCCGAGAATGCTCGTCCCGAGGGCGGCGAGATTTTTGAATTTTCACAAGTACTCTCTCGGCCTCGGTGGAGGCCTTTTGCGCTCCGATCTGTCGGTCCTCTCGCTTCTCTCCGCGCTGCCGGCGTCGCCGCGCTGTTCCTCGCACTCGAGCATCTGCGTCGTCTCCGTCGGATCGGTGGGACTGACCGGTTGCGTGGCGAGCGGCGCCAGCGGCGCGGCGCCCTTGTTCCTCGATTTGCTTCGGCGCTTGCGAAGTATCAGAGGTCCGAGGGCGCCTGTCTCGTCCCTCGACGTCGACGCCTGCGCCAGTCGCTCCAGTAACTCCTTGTTCAGTTCCCTCGTCGAGCTCTTGTACTCGGACGGCTGTCCGCCGGAGAGTCTGTCGGAAATCGACTCCTTCGATCTCTCGGACTGTTGCTGCTGGGACTGCGACTGATGATGATGATGATGGTGGTGATGATGATGCGACGGATCCTTCGCCTGTACGCGCTCGCAGCTCGAGCTCGAGGCCAGCACCGGCATCTCTCTCGAACCCTCGATCGGTGACGTTGCCGACGTCGTTACCTTCGCCTGCTCCGGCAGGGTACCGGGAGTCTGGGTACCGGCGTCGTTCTGCCCTTGTGCGCCACTCGTCGTCGACGTCTGACCGCCGTTGCCCGCTTGCTGGTTCCTTATCTCCACGGTTCTCTGCTGCGGCGGACTGGCCAGCGCGCCGCTCCCCGTGGGACTTCCGGAAGTGGCGGCGCCGCCGGCCGCCGGACCCGTCGCCGATGCCGCCGGTAGCCTGTTCATCAGTATCTGCAGCATGTCCTCGAGCTTCGCGAGACGCTGATTCACCCTCTGCACCTCGAGCTTGAGATCGACCTTGACCTCGAGAACCGCCGCGAGGATCTCGCGATCCTGTCCGGGCTGCGCCGTTATCAGACCCCCGTCGTAACTCTCCAACCTTCGAAGGGACAGTTGTTTCGATTCGACGGTCAACGTCGGGGCTGTCTGATGAGGCTCCTTGAAGGTATCCACGTCGCCGGCCTCCTCGATCGTTCCGCCGAGCTTGCCGAGCTTCGGGAACACCTTGTTCGTACCGGCGCTCGAACTCGGACGAGAATCACGGGCGCTCAGAGATCTCTTGAATGTGTCGGTACCCGTGCCGGCTTCACTTCCGGAATCTAGACTCGAGCTCCCTGTAATTTTTCGTGCACTGGTTACATTTGCAATTATAGTGTAATTATAGTGTCATTGTAGTGTAATTATAGTGTAATTATAGTGTAATTATAGTGTAATTATAGTGTAATTATAGTGTAATTATAGTGTCATTGTAGTGTAATTATAGTGTAATTATAGTGTAATTATAGTGTAATTATAGTGTAATTATAGTGTAATTATAGTGTTATTATAGTGCTATTATAGTGCAATTATAGTGTAATTATAGTATAATTATAGTGGAATTATAGTGGAATTGTAGTGTCATTGTAGTGTAATTAAAGTGTAATTAAAGTGTAATTAAAGTGTAATTGTAGTGTCATTGTAGTGTAATTAAAGTGTAATTGTAGTGTAATTGTAATGTAATTGTAGTGTAATTGTCATGTAATTACAGTGTACTTATAGTGTAATTATTATAGCGTAATTACAGTGAAATTGTATCGTAAACAATAGTTGAATTACCGAGTAATCGACCCCACTTGCTGGTCCTGGGACGTGCGGTAGAAGTCTCATCGGTGGACGAGGCTTTCCTCGAGTGCGACGTTTCGCCGTCTTTGCTGTCTTTGCTGTCACCCTTTTCCACATCGGCCGTGTGTCTCTCCCTCCGAAATCTGTATCAATGGTGTCAAAGGTAACAGAAAAAATCATTACTTTTCGTTCCCCGTATTGTTATTATCAGCGGCGATTAACGCGGCGGGATATTTTTTTTTAGTATAAGTCCGAGAGATAGAGAGATAGATAGATAGATAGAGGCCGTATTTATCTATGCCATTTCTTTCTGTCTTTGGTTGTTTTTTTTTTTTTTTTTAATCTGACGGTTAGTTTCTGTGTGGCTTCCGCTGGCGAGATTTCACGTTTCACGGAATGCACTGGGGATATATGTATATATATATGTATATAGTGTGATAAAATAAATTCACGGGTAACTCCGTGAAACGCGCTCTTGCCAAGATCCACCATTATCTTTTATATAATTTGTTTTTATATACTGGTTTATAGCGTTCTTACATCATTACAAAATTGGCTACAGAGGCTATAAAGGGTACAGCTCCAGCGGTGTTCACGAGCAACCTACTTTGGTGTGCCTACGGGAAAAAGAAAGAAAATTTTTCTTTTTTTTTTTGTGATAAAATGGCGGTAAACATACGGGAATCGGACGAAAGACTGTGAACGCTATACAGATATATATATATATATACATATGCCGTTAATAAGATTAATGTTACTAAAAACATTTTCATTCCCCCACACGCCTCCGCGAAGAGGATGAAGTTTTTCTTCGCAAGTAGTAGCGGCCTGTTTAGGTCAGCCATTGAGATATTTCGTAGTCGCGTTCACTGTCGCATACCGATGTATCAATACAATAATGGTAGATAAGGCCTCTCGAGAAACTATAGATCCGTTATTATCGACTCGCGAAATTAGTTATTTTTCGTAATCATTAAAATAAGTCGGTAAAAATATTTCGCGAAACTCAATGGTGATAGTTTTTTCGAATTGTGTTTTTAACGAGGGGCCATCCAATCGTTTCTCGAGGGTACGGCAATAGTAATAATTTGATGTAATATAAAAATAAATAAACGAAAGATATTGATAAGTACAGGTGACAGAGAGAAACTTGAATCCTAGAGTGTGTATATAACATGCACCCCGCGAACTGGAGATATAATAGTAGTATAACCGAGCTTGGGGGGTTTATCCGCTGAGGTATTATATATAGTATATATATATAATGTATATACGGTACAAAGAAAGTATAAAACAGAAGGGAATGAGATAGTGAGGCGGGTTCAAAGGACTTTCTCGTGAGGGTTCTCCGCGCTTAATCTCTCGAGCATTGTACGAGCCCTTCTATTTATAACAGCCGAGAATCGATAAGCTATAAAATAATTCATCTCGATGAAAAGTACAATATAACTCTCGAGTAAAATGTCCTGGGAATAGGAAGAGGGGGGGGGGGGGGAGGAGGGGGGGGGCAGACGAAAAGGGGTGATATAACAAGGAGACAGAATAAAAAGGGGTATTGATTGGACATGGAGGATCGAACGTGATAGAAATAGATAAAGAGAAATATAGAGAGTTAAAGGGATGCCTCGTATTCGATCTATACAACCCTTGGGCTTGATATACTAAAAACGCAGACATTGTGCAACCGGTAGACGGAACACTCGCGGGTCCCTCCCGGCCAAGAGCCAGTCGACTTTATAATTAGCGTACAGCTCGTCCCGGATTTCACGTCGATTCTCAACAATACGTAAGACGCAAAAGTGAATTTGTAAAAAAAAAAAATGTTGGCACGTATCGAAATTGCTCGTCGTACTCGTTCCTTTATGAGCTGTTCGAGCGGTCTCGGTAGAGACCGATTGCCAGAAAAGTCGACTGGTCTCTAGCTCGGCATGAAGATATTATATTTATATGTATATGCGAGGGCGAGTGAACCATCCGGTTGCAACGTCTCCGTTGCTAAGAGAATATAATATATATAGTATATAAGTTAGAAAGAAGAAAAATAATGCGCATAACCCTCTAAAGGCGAATATTTTACAGCACTCTAGCATTCTTGAAAATTATATTATTTAACAAGCGAGAATTCATAGTCACGAAAAGTATAATTGAAGAAGAAAAAAAATTAACATTTTTTTCTTGTTTTTTTTTTCGGGACTTTGAAACTCGCGCGTGAACGCGCAATTCGGATATTACGAGAAGGCTCAATTTGAAGTAGATAAAAAAAACGAGAGAAATTCGTGTTCCAAGTAGAAAGATAAAAAGCGCGTGAAACGTGTTCAAATGTACAAGCTGAATTTGATAATTATTATTTTTTATTGAATCCAATGTGGCTCAAATTTTGCTTCTGTGATGAAGAAATAGAGAAACATAGATTGGCAGAAAACAAAAATACGCGCATTGCTCTCGTTTGTGTAAATGGATATTTATATAGATACATGTATGTATACGGGCGTGACAATGAATAATATGTATCTAGTATTTATATATATATATATAATCATGTTTTTTTGTTGGTTTCTTTTTTTTTCAATGTCTATCGGTAAGTAAGAATTAATAATGATAGATAATATTTCGATACAGGAATAATAATAATAATAATCATAATTATAACGATAATGATAATAATAACAATAATAATAATAATAATGTTTGATAATAATACGTAGCAGAAATATAATGGCAATAAAAGGAATGGAGATAAATAAATACGTAATAAATGAAATTGCCTAAAACTCGGCCATGGCGGTAGGACGTTGACGGTGAGCTCCTCGTCGGAATCCTGGGTAGGAGGAGGAGGTCGACTAGCAAGTATCCTCGTCATGCTGATCTGTGGATCCCCGTCGGTCTTGAATCTTTTCGGACACAGCCCGTCAGCCAGGCGTGATCAACAGTCGCAATATCGAATAATCATCACACACATGATCGATAAAAAACAAACGCTGGGTATGTCATCAATCTCATTTTTTGTTTTGTTTTATAATATGTATAGTCGATTTATCCGCTGTTACTTAATTATTCGTCGGTTAAATAGTGATCATATATCGTTATACGATATTGGCCTATGATAATAATAAACGCAGCTCGGCTGGACGTAAAAACCGAAGCAGAACTTTTTGCATTAATTTTTTTTTTTTTTTTTAATTCGTAAAATGAAGGAAATCGATAAATTACACACATTTAGCTGCAATATTTTTCCGCAACTCATTAGCTCTATTTCGGTAATCACGTCTCGACGTCCATTTGTATAATAGTATCATAGTGGTACACAATTGAAATGGAAAAAGATTCGAGTAAGCAACGAACATTAATTTTCATTGGAAGAGTTCGTCTTATCTAAACGCCGCGCCGTAGTGGGCCCTACCTCGAAAAAATCTTGCGAACGAGATGATCCTGTGTCTGATCCAACTGCGGTTCGTTCTTCCGCCTCTCGGCCAGTTCCTTCTCGCGTCTAACGTCCGCTACTTTTCTGAATATGAGCTGAAATAATATACAATAAAGAGGATCGTTAATCCACAGCTTGCAGTTATATTAAAAGTTATTCGTTCCGGATATAGTGTAACCGTATTGCGTGGGCATCAAGAGATATACGCTCTACGGGACTCTCAAGTAGTTACGCTCTGTAGCGTGCAAACGCGTATCAAAACTTTAATCCTACTTTCCTGTGGGATTCCCCTGTAACCTTACGAAACTACCTAAAAGCTATTACCATTCCTCGAATCGCAAAAGTTTCAAAGCTATGTACATTATAAATCTACGTACAGTGGCAGAAAACTTTGACGAACCGATTGAAACGCGAGTTCTATACATAAATACGTAACGATGTATTTTATCAGAACCTTCTCGTGGCATTCGTTGATTAATCCGTTTCTGTCGCTGGGTGCATTCGAGATGAATTCCAAATATATTTGAGACGTATCGCACATGTTCTTTTCCTCATCTTTCTGTGTTTCTTTATTCACATGTTTCTATCACTGCATTCGGGATACATTCCAGAGAAAAATTAAACATTTTCTCGTCATGCAGACAAATTTGAAAAATTTCGCTGCGATGTCACTTCCGGTCAGGAAATCTCATTTTTCGATCGGAAGAGACGTCGTATCGGAAATACGTCACTTCCGGTCGAAAAAATATATTTTCTTATCGATTTTCTTATCGATTTTCTTATCGATTTTCTTGTCGATTTTCTTATCGATTGTCTTATCGATTTTCTTATCGATTTTCTTATCGATTTTCTTATCGATTTTCTTATCGATTTTCTTACCGATTATCTTATCGATTTTCTAACCGATTTTTTTATCGAAAAATGAGATTTTCTTTTCGTTGTTCTTATCTAAAAATTAAACGTTCTTATCGTTGTACTTATCGAAGAATTCAATTTTTTAATCGGTGGTGACGCATTTCCGGTATGGAGTCACCTCCGGTCGAAAAAAGAGTTTTTAAAATCGGTAGTCACGTATCTTCGGTAGGACGTCACTTGCGGTCGAAAAATCAGATTTTCAAACCGGCAGTGACGTCACACCGAAACTTCAAGTTTTTCTGCATGACGTCACTGTCGTTTAAGAAATGAAATTTTCAAACCGGAAGTGGTTGTCACAGGGACATTTCTGCATTTTTCTCTGGAGTGTATCTCGAATGCAGCCAGTAGCATAAACCGATGGATTAAGGAACACACGGTTCGTTGCTGTGCATCGTTGTAAAATCTTACGCTCCGTTAAAGGATGTAATCGAACGGGGGACTCACGGGTCAACTCCCACGACGGAATATCCGTTTTCATTTATTCCATCGTCGCATTTTTAAGCTTCTCGGTCACGTTTACAGGCCCTACCGTAAACGTGAAACGGGTCTTTGTGTGCAAACATAAAAAGGTGGATGATGCACGCGCGCGGGATGACGGCTCAGTGAACGACGACGGTCGAAACGCGCCGGGGCGAATTTCTCTCTCTGGCCGAGGACTCGACGCAGGCGCACGAACGCCAGTCGATAAGTCCTTGTACAGAGCAGACTACACTCGAGAGCGCGGCTCCATAACCTACAAATATTTTATTTATCGCCGAGGCTCGGCCCGAGCACTCGTCGGGCGTTTAATTGTCGGTGGAACAGAAAAAAAAAAAGCATCATCACGAAATGCAACGTTCGAGTGAACTCGCGAGATAGAGAGAAAACCGTGATTATGTAGATCCGCCGGATTTCGGGGAAAAAAATTGTTAATTCAACAAGGTTTGTACCGTCTGTCACGAGTTTTTTTTTTTTTAGCTTTGCCTCACGAGTGCTAGCGTGTTTATGTTTTTTTTTCTACGTACATCCTAAAAAAAAATTCGTATGAAATTGAACGTACCGGTACGAGAAGTGTTTTTTACGCATAAATTGGTGCATTAAATTTCATGTATAATTGTGATTAAACATTAAAGTACGCTATATTAAAAACTTTAGAAATACTTTGCTTCTAATAATTTACTTTAAGTTTTACTATAAAAGTACTTTGGTTCCGATAATTTGCTTCAATTTCACTGTAAATTACACTAATATTTTATCACGACTGCTCATCAAATTTAGTGTACCAGTTTTAAAAACAGCGTAAAAACTTGCAGTCCGTTGCATTAAGTTCATAATTTTTTTTTTAAAGCGCATCTTCGTGATCAAAAATATTTTTGTTTTTTCGTTTTCACAGATGGGTCACGGTTCGAGCCGTTCGGCCTCGTCGGCGAACATACTCTCGGCCGAAGAGGTAACCCTCGTGGAGAATCTATTCAAATCGATGTCGCGAAGCTCCGGTTCGATAAAACGCGAGGATATCTTCAAGCACTGGTCGACGCATCTGGACGACACGCTGCTCCAATTCACCGTGCGATTTCTGTGTCACGAGCCGGGAAAGAAAGTATCGGCGATAAACGGCGAGAATTTCGGTCGTCTCTACGTCTTCGCGGTGCGGGGAAGTCCGGAGGAGCGAACGAGTCTGGTGTTCAACGGATTCTCCGACGAGGAGCAGAAACTGGACATACCGACGGAGATATTTCTGCGGTACGTTCAGGCGACGATAAATTCGTATCTGAGGCTCCAGAAGAATTGCGCGAATTCGCATTACACGAGCTGGAGCAGCATAGGCTGTACGGTGAACACGAGGAGGATAGGAATGCGCTCGAGGAGTCTCTGCGAAGAGCTAACGAAATTCGGGGATTCACTGACGATCGATCAGGTGGAGAGCTGGTACGCTCAGGCGGCGACTTTCAAGAAGATTCAGTCGCACGTTTTTCAATGTCTCTTCCTGGCTTCGCAGAAGAAAGGCGACAAGAACACGGGGGCGCGTATGAACGACCTAAATCTTTTGCCGATATGCCGGGGACTCGAGAATATTCCTCATTTTCCGAGCATACTTGGACTGGGCGACGTGCTGTTTCTGAATCTGAGCCTCCCGCTCGACCTCCGCGACGAGTGGCGATTCTTGTTCTCCAGTCAGGTGCACGGAGAATCGTTCTCGACGATGCTCGGCCGCATATCGCTGCAGGGCGCCACGATCATGATCGTACAGGACACGGACGACCACGTTTTCGGAGCTTTCGCCCCGGACAACTGGGCGCTCAGTCCGAGCTTCGCCGGCAATCAGACCTGCTTCGTCTTCAAGCTCGAGCCCGACATTCTGACCTTCACCTCCAGCGGTTACAACAATCATTATCAGTACTTGAATCTTCACCAGCAGACGATGCTGAACGGATTGCTTATCGGCGGGCAGCTGAACTACCCGGGCCTTTGGCTCGATTGCGAGTACGGCTCCGGTAAATCGAGCGTATCGTGCACGACCTTTCAGAACTACGTCCAGCTCAGCGGCAAGGAAAACTTCAAGATAAAACATCTCGAGGTATGGGGCGTCGGCCCGATACCCGATGCCGAGGAGGACACGAGAGAAGCGAATTCCATCCTCGATCAGGATCCCACATCGAAAGTTCTGCTCGAGCTTTCCGGACGAAAAATGCACAGCGAAGGGTTCAGGGACAAACCTCCCGAATGAGCGTACTTTTTCTCCTGGCGAGGATTATTGAGATAACGCGTACGACTGACGGTCTTTGTATATTTCGCGGAACGAACTGTCTTCTGTTAAATTTTTATCTACGAGTCTGAATGCTGATGTTTTGTCGAAGATTTTCTTTTCGTATCGGTGTCGGGAATCGAATTGTAAATTATCGTTTTTAGAAAGAAGTCGAATGACGCGCGAACGCCGGATTGTCACATCGAAATTTTGGAACGCGACGACCGTTTTTTTTTTTAAATTACTTTTGTTATTATTGTTAGGCAAAGTTGGAGTAACGATGAGAGACGCCAAACGAATTTTATCAGAAGAGATAAAGCGAGGGAAGCAACTCGCGATTCAGCTGCCGGAAAGATACGCTCACTGCGGACGCGTTGTTTAAGTTGGAATTTTATTCGAGGGGTTCTCCAGCGAGCGATATATAAAAATTCGGCGTGTCCGGGACGGCCTGAACTTCTAATATTAAGGTGTGCTACCTCCCGTTCTCATCAGCCATATTTATATGTGTAAAAAAAATGTACTGTGAAAAACCCACCCGACGTCATTTCTACTTGGCTATGAAAGATGCGCGAATTATTATCTCCTAATATTAAGCTAATTTGTTGTGAAACTTTATGAATGTCGTTCACCAATGAATATATATACTATAAATATAAATATTATCCCTTCGTATGTTTTTAAATCGAATGAAACTACGCGAATGTTTGACCTCCCGCTGTGCTACGGAGATTATTTGACGACCCAATAAACTATCTGCAAGTTACAAAAACTCGAATGTTTCTTCTTGAATTATTGTTTTTTTTTTTTTTTTAATTGGAAATTAATTTATGAAAAAATGAGAAATGACTTACCCGGTGACGCAGATTGTACGTGAGGACGAGGTTCCTGGCGAACGAGTTCGCGAAGGCCTGATAAAAGTCGAGAACTTCGAGAAGCCGGTCTCTCTTGATGGTGTGAAGATCGCAGTAGGTGAGAGCTCGTACGTTAGCAGCGCTCTGACCGATAGCGGAGTCCTTCCAGAAACTGTCGCCGAAAACGTCCCCCTTGCCGAGGATGGCGACTACCTCGTCGTCCTGAATGACCTCGAGACTTCCGGTGACGATGAAGCAGAGAGAGTCTATCGATTCGCCGGTGTGGTAGAGAAGATCGCCCGGCGCGCTGTGCGACATTGTGAAATGCATCGCCAACGCTCGGAGACAACCGTCGGACGCCAATCTAAATACCAAAAAAATAATAAAAAATACCCTGTAGACTTTTCATGTATGAAACAAAAAAAAGCGTGAAATTCGGGACTCACAGTTTTCTCATCTAATCTACTTTTGTGTACAAACTTTTAGGAAAAATTATTTTCCGGGATTATCGGGCTTTCTCGCAGAGGAAGCTTTGCCAGTAAATGAAAATAATCACGATTGAAAGTATGAACAATCACACATTTTTTTAATGTTCACTACAAAGGTTCCCAATAAATTTTTTAGTTATTCGTTTTTTCGGGGCCCCATGTGTGAAATGTTTTGTCCCACTGATCGCGAATCTGCGACTTATTTCACTCTTAACTCAATATTTGATGCGAAAACTCACTTCAGAAAGAAAATACTAATTTTTCATAACATAAAAAAAAATTGTAAACCTCATAAAATTGAAACGGTTCGATCGATCCTCGCCAAATTAAATCGAGGTCATCGATCGATAATAGTCCCTTTGTATACAATTTTTTAGCCCAATAGCTCAAACATTGTAGAAGCTAGCGTGGGCACAGAGTTTTTTTTAGCAAACTTCAAAAACGTGTCAAATTTTTACGACGAAAAACATTTCGCAAAAAATTTAACCAAACGTTGAGGATTGACCCACCGGCCTTCGAAATTTCAGCTTGGTAGGTCAAGCCGTTCTCGAATTATCACAGTTTCAATTTTTCGGGTCTTAGACACACACATACCGAGAAATATTTTCTAAATATGATTTTCTGATGTTTTTAAACATTGTTAACACGTTCTCATTAAACTGTCGAAATTTATTTTTTCATAAAAATTATTAATCACTATTTTTTCATAGCTTTCTCTATGAGGACGCAAAGTCCTGGGAAACATGCACATTTTGGTCTCAACGTGTATTGTCTTCGATGGCATGTAAGGAAATTGGTTGCAATTAAGATATGAAATGTGCTATTTGGAACATTCTGAACACGTTTTCATTAAACTCTCGAATTTATTGATCTTTTTTCAGGGAAACCAAGCTTCCTCTGTGAGGAACCAACGTCTTGAAAAAAGTGCATAGTTTGGCCTCAAAGTGTAGTTTCTCTGATAGAATTTGAGGAAATTGGTTGAAATTGCAATATTCAACCTATTCTGAAAGTTTCGATTAAAGGAAAAAAAAATAAATTGACTTGACTGACCTGAAGGCGGGATGTTCGTTGAAGACTTTACGATTAAGATGCACGCATATATCGGCTTTCATGTCCTTCGGGCAGTAATTTAGAACTTTGTCCGTATCGAGACCTTTGGTCATGGCCCACGTGCTGACGACGTAGTCCATTACCCTCTCGCTCAGAGCTTTCGGCACTTCGTGAAGTTTCATGAATTCTCTCACGTTGTTGAGCATGTCGTGGTACTTGGCGGTGGCCGAGGTCATCTGTTGAATTATCGTCGTCACGTGACCGAAGATCGTGGCGTATAGGAGAGCTTTAACGGACGGAAGAAAATTATTTTTATTACTATTACACCAGCCGACCGACGCAGATATAATCTACGTGTGGTGAGCTCGTGCACGGACGGTTAAACGTACCGGCAATAATCATCATGCAGATGGTGAAGATTTTCTCGTTGTCGGTCTCGGCGGCTACGTTACCGAATCCAACGGAGGTCATGCAGGTCATCGTGAAGTACAGCGCGGTGACGTACATAGTTCGCCTGGATGGTCCGGCCACCAGCTCAGGGACGGTGCTGGCGTTCGTCCACAAGTAACTGTACGGAGACTGCGTGACGTTCGCCAATTTCCACAGCCACGAATACTGGACCCCGCTATCGGCGTCCGATCTCCCTATGGAATACCTTTAAACGCGCGCACGAAGAAGATTCTGTGAACGATGAGAGCTTCTCGCCAAAAATAGCAACAACAAATTTCGAATTTGTTCGATACAAAATTGTGTGTGTTTTTTTTTTTTTTTTTTTAAGCGATCGGAATAGTGGCTTTTTGTTGTTCCTCGAGTAAGCACGAAGACATGCCGCGCTATTTTATCTATAGGCAGCAGCTAGTTGTCGTGACGATATTACCCAGTAAACACGGCAATGTAGCAACAATGTAACAGCAATGTAACTGAAACTAACAGGTAATATTACCAGAGTTAAATATAAATTGCACGTAAGTTGTTATTTCCGGCTCAGCAACACCCTTATATTACCATATTATATTGTTGTTATATGACAATATAACATGCGATTAAAATTTTTTTTAAACATATTACCGCTAATCCCGTCCTTGGATCGGCATCTTTATTAGTGACAAAGGAATGTAATCAATCCCCAAGAACGAATATATCTCAGAAAAAACTATGTTAATTTGTGTACCGTCGTCGCGATACGAACCTAGGAGCCGCGCACTTGTAGGCAGCGCGCATACCTATTCGGCTATCTTTTACTTGGGTAAATTATTTCGGAAAATTGTATATACGGTTCAGACGGATTACCTACGGACCATGATTGACGTATACACTTAAATGTTTTGCATTAAACATTGGTCAGTACGTCCTTTGACGTTAATAGGGAAACCAATAATTATTTGTTTGTTATAACATTGTTGTAAACATGTTATAACACTGTCACAAAGTCTGGTTTTGTAACCGCACCACAGTTTGTAATATTAACATTGTCTGCAGATTTGTAATGGTCACAAACATTGTTATTAACATGTTATGTAAACGTTACAAAGACCAATTAAATTATTGTGATGCAACTTCATCATACACCATTGCCATTACCTCTATTACCTCCATACAACGATTGAAACATTACACATTACTTCGATGTTATATTGCCGTAATAAAATGTGTTCACTGGGTACCATCGAATGTACTTTCTTATGTTTTTACCTATGAGTTCTCTAAGGTTTATCGAACAGAACATTTTACACGCATCGTGCATTGGCCCTTCGTTAAAAAAAATAACTACAAACACGGCTTTCGCTCTTTCGTGGAGGAAGCTATTTTTTTTGCGAATTTGTGTTACGTTTTTTGTTTAAAGGAATTTTTCCATCTCCGTGGATTTCGGTTGTTATGTAATGTGTGAGTGTTACTGATTTTTCTATCTGAATGTCATAGAAAAAAAAAAGAAAAAAAAGTATCTACCATCCGTGCAGCTTGTAAAGCCATCTAGGTAAAAAAATCAGGGGAGTGCGATGCGATCGAGACGAGAGAGAGTGGAGTGGAGAGATAACGATTGAAAAAGGTGCAGCCACAACGGTCGACCTTAAACTCTCCGGAAACATCGAGCCGCTCTCGTCCCGCGACCGCTGGGATTACGGATGAAAATCCTCTCTAAGTACGAGAAATAGACGAGATAAAGAGTCTGGACGAGGTTGGTGGGTAAGGATCGTTGGCTCGGAGTGGCAGTCACGGCGGGTTACCTTAGAGAACGTGTTCGTAGGGTGAAATCACCTTAATGTGACGTACCAGATACAGGCTAGCCAGTGTGCGACCAGCATGTAGAAGCATAGCAGAAGGATGAGCATCGCGGCACCGTACTCGAGATACCGATCCAGCTTACGAACGACTCGTCCGAGTCTCAGTAGCCTGACGACTTTCAGCGCCGAGAAGAGACTACCGATACCGTCTTCGTCATGATCGAACGCGTTGAATACGTCGTAAGGCAGACAACTCAGTAAATCTATTATGAACCACGACTTCAAGTAGTTCATTCTTATAACCTGAAACGAAATTAGGTAAATAAAATTCAAGATTATTCGGTCACTTCCGGTTCAACGAAATGTTCTCAAAAATGGCGATAACAACAAATTTATAGTATTATTTAAACATTATTTAAAAAGATAAAGAAATAAGTAATTTTTTCACGTCCGTTTTAAGTGACGGAAGCAAATAATTTGCACATGGCTTCTTTATTTATTACAATTTTGCGCATAGCTTTCTCTATGAGAAAGATCGTTGATCGAGTTTGGCTTCCTCGTGGAAGAAGCTATACGCAAAATTGTAATAAATGAGGAAGCTGTATGCAAATTACTTCGCACCTTCTTCGTAGCATAGAAAAATGTTTAGATCTCATAAAATTAAAAGTACAAATTTACCGCAAAATTTGTTGTAGAAAATCGTTAATTGAAATTTGGGCAATTGGCCATTTTGAGGGTACGTTTTATGTATTTTTCCCCACTGATGGTGAATCTCCAAATTACTTCACTGCTAAAGCCACATTTGATGCATAAATTCATGTCGGACGAGAAATTCCGCAGTTGGAGCAATATTTGCGCTATGTGTAGCACATGTCGCAAATATTGCGGCAACTGCTCCGTTTCGTGACGCCTGTCTATCTCGGTACCATCATGTTTACTTGAACTATACCGTTTATAATAATTTAAAAAACAACCCAAAGTTTATTAAAATCGTATCGCTTGGATAGATTTCCACCACATTCAAGACCGAAGGTGTTTGATCATAGTATTACTTGGATCATAGTATTATTATGATTGTATACAGTTTTAGGACGACAGCTCAAAATGTACGCAAGTTAGAGCTAGATTTACACAGTTTACACTGTTTACACAGCTTACACTGTTTACACAGCTTACACTGTTTACACAGCTTACACTGTTTACACAGCTTACACTGTTTACACAGCTTACACTGTTTACACAGCTTACACTGTTTACACAGCTTACACTGTTTACACAGCTTACACTGTTTACACAGCTTACACTGTTTACACAGCTTACACTGTTTACACAGCTTACACTGTTTACACAGCTTACACTGTTTACACAGCTTACACTGTTTACACAGCTTACACTGTTTACACAGCTTACACTGTTTACACAGCTTACACTGTTTACACAGCTTACACTGTTTACACAGCTTACACTGTTTACACAGCTTACACTGTTTACACAGCTTACACTGTTTACACAGCTTACACTGTTTACACAGCTTACACTGTTTACACAGCTTACACTGTTTACACAGCTTACACTGTTTACACAGTTTAAGAAATCAAAAAAAGTCTGTGACTTTTTTTTTACTTAAAAATCGTGTAAAATCTCTAACCGAGCCTCGATCTTCATGCAAATTCTTACTGATCAAAAAAGACGTGACCACTCTACTAGTGTACACAGTTTCAACTCGCTATCTCAAACCGCCGCAAATCCGGACGTCAGCTAAAATTCGCATTTCTCGACGTTCTCGATAATTTTAAGTACTTAAGCACTAAACTGTCAAGCTTTGTCTTTTTACAAAAACATAAGGTAAAGGAACCAATGTTTGGACGGTTAAGAGCATCTCCAGATTCCAGCAGTTATTAATTGGTTGAGAACAAATTTCTTGTGAAAATAACTGAAACTAATGTCAAGCTGATCGCTTCTAGTTTCCAAAACACATCGATTAACTTAAAAAATATAGATTTTAAAATTACGGTAGAAAATAACAAGAATCCAAAAGTGCCAATCTACGGACGCATATTTTCGGCACTCCCCTTTACTCGGAACACTGTGTGCCCCATTGTTGCGGACAAATGTGCATTTCGAGAATTGTGATGTATGCACTCAACAAGTTCATATTAACTAAGATAATTTCTTTTTCATTTATTAATTAAATAAATTAAACAAATTATATTTACGCGGAACAATGCCGAAGATAAGCTACGTAAAAACCTGACCATGGCAACTTCTTCGAACTGTCCGCTTATTGGGTCGCGTATGTAGTAACGCTTGTACCAATTACCGGACACTGTATCGTCAGTATTTTAACAAAATGCAACGGCGGAAAATAATTCAGGCTTAAACCTCGTACAGCTTTTTCCTGCGCATCAAATAATGTTTGTATATGCGACTGCGAGTGTCAAATTGGATATCTAATACTGAAATTCGGAACAAATCAAATCTGCATAGGAGTGTCCGGTGACTGGGACGTGTCCGAGCATTGGTACTGTTACATTACTTCCTATTTTTTGAGGGGCTAGTTTTCCTAGACTCTAGCTTCCTCTATGGGGAACTTAACACGCACCTTCGGATCGGAAACGACTTCTCCACCGGCGCCGACGAAGGTGGTGTGAAAATTGAGTACGATATCGATGAAGAATATAACATCGACTATGCTGTCGACGACGAGCAACGAAACATCCTCGCTCGTTTTGTTTTTGAAGGCCACGTTGTATGGGACCATTATAGCCGTGTAAAAGGTCAGACAAAGGATTATCCAATCCCATATCGCCTTGAAGGCGCAATAGTGTAGTAGTATGTGCGGTGGCGTCTTCGGGGCTTCCTGACGATACTGCGGCATTACGTCTCCGCTCAGGGACATCATCTGGGCAAATTGATACTAGGTCTGAATAGCAAATACGTCAAATGCGCCGATCGATTCCCTCGAGAAATTTCGATCGACGATAGTTCAATTCGAAATTCATCTTCGTCGATACTGTATACATATACATATACACGTATGCACACATGCACAGGTACACACACACACACACACACGCATATATATCTATACATATAGAATATCGAACGTCAATGGAAAATCGAATTTATACTTTTTTTTTTTTTTTTTTTTTTTTTTCGTCGTCTACATCGATTACTGCCGCTTACGTGGGCCAAATGAGACTGTTTCGCAGTGGTGGGTAACGCTGTGTCCTTCAACGCTGGAAGATGCGAGCTGAATTGCGAAACGAGTACCGATCTCGATCTCGTTACCGATCTCGCTAATTTTGCGAACTTGGATAGTCCACCTTTGCTGTCGTCGGTCTCTATCGGCTGTTTCAGCGCGGTTATGTCCCTGAAGGTGAGCAGGAACAGCACGACGAGGTCCCGCTCGTTCTTTATCGGCGCTATCTGCAGCAGCAGCCATAGTGGTGTCTCTGCGAATCGCAATCGAAAAATTTGTATTAACGTCTTGGGAAGAAGAAGAAGGAAAAAAAGGTTGCTAAATTTCTACTTAGCGAGAGTTTCCATTCGAAAGGTCGGACGGAAGAGATACGGAGAGAAAAGATGTAGATAGAGACAGAGATAAGATAGATAAGACAGGTAAGATAGATATAATCTAATAAATCTACGAATCTTCATTGGATGCTGTGAATTGTTTTTTTTTATTGAAAATTAAAAATTGAATAAAAATTTACATAAAAAAAAATGAAAAGTTAAACAACCTGGCATATATATTTTTTCAGATTGTCATGATAATATTTTTCTAAGGCTATATCAGTTTCTAGAATAATTATTTGCATAATGTTATACGCGATTAACTGATATGTGGCAGATACAGGTAATGTGAAGTGTTCAAGCTATGTACATGGGAGATGTGCTTTCAGCTGCGAAACCAGCCGAGCACGCGGACTGTAATTGTTTCGTCGTCCACATGAGGGGAAAAAAAAATGCATGCGTGCGCTCGCTAATCGAATAATGAAAGAGTAATTGCGAAGGGAGGAATACAGAATGACGCAGATAATGTCGTTGCCATTTGCATCGCAGCGCCCGTTATTAGTAGCAGTATTTACATTATTATATTGAATTAACGATATTACACGTGCGCCGATAATAAATTCCTACGAGATTAGCATTGTGCCGATCGCTATGGAAAATTTCAATTAATTTCATTTTTCCGCTAATTAACTAAATACAAATAGCTATGGCTCAATTTATGTTAAATATAAAGTTACATTTAAATGAAGAGAAATGTCAAGTGCCAAATTATTTAATAGAAATGGTATATATATATATATATTATTGTAGGAAGATCGATAGTAGTGAAATTAAATAGTGAGAGAGAGTGAAAGATGGAATTTTTTTTTTTATAAAAAGTATAGATAGTGAAAATATTTATTGCATGAGAAAAAAAGAGATAGTGATAGACAATGAAGAGGAGAGAATTAAGAGAATAAAGGGTGAAAAAATTTATTTTTTTATTTTTATAAAAACGTTACTTCGCTACGCATACTCTACGAGTTTCGAGAGGGGCAAAGAATGAAAAAAGGGTCGTATGGATCGTCGCGCGGTGGGTGGAAGATGGTGACTTCCCGAGGTGAATTTTCTCGATCAATTATGAAGTTGGCCAGGTCTACCATAGTTGGGGCCTCGCGCGACCAATTACCGGCGAAATGCTTCTACTCTCCTAGCGAATGTGCTACCCGAGCAACTTGTTTTTCTTTTTTTTTACTACATATATACATGTGCCTTGTTACGCTGCGCGGCTAATACCCGCGAGTATTCGCAATCCGGCACGTTTTAAATGTTTAATAACCCCATTTTTCCCGGGCGGAAATAAGCGCCGCTTAATTAAACGATTTTGTATAGAGAGCCCCGACTGGCGCGCTGTTGGTTGAAACGACTATGCGGTAAACCGGTGAAAAAAAAAACATCACTTTGACCTGGCACGTCAATACTATCTCGCGAACGAGAAACTGACATTTTCATCTCGACCGTTCGGGAATCCCACGACTCCGAGAATTGTGAAGAGACGTGGCGGATTAAAAACAAAAAAGACACGATGATGTACACTCACGGGTAATTGCGAGTGGGTTTCTTTCAATGTTAGATCGCGAAGGTTTCTCTTTTTTTTTCTCGATTAATTAATTTCCGTCAGAAAGATCGATGGTTGCCGATTTTGTAATTTCTTTTTTTTCATATAAATGCGGCGGAGAACAGACGATGATGAGATATCGAGGTCACCGGTGTCGGATATTTTTATATTTTTCCCGGCACGTTCCCCGCTTTCGCGAAGACGACGACGACCCCGACCGAGGGTTTGACTGGGCTAGATACGGGTTATTTTTTTTTTTTTTTTAGATAATTTAGGTCAAACTGCGCGAAACTCATTGCGACATATAAATTGGTACTTATATTTGCATCGAAAAGTCGCTTAACGAAACGCGATGGGTCAACTTTTTTTTTTAAGGATCGGAAGAAATTTTGATTTGTAATATATTCGGCAGTTGTGTATATAATATACAGTTTTTTAAAAATATAGTCTACGGTAATAGTGGCCGGCGTGAGATCCGATGCTATCAAAATTTCTTGTCACTTACAGTCGATCACATGTATTTTTTCGTGATTTTTCGTGTGTCTTTTCATGAGTACTCGTGATAGGACATACCTCGTGGGGTACCTTTAAACAGAATTATTTTTTCAAATTATTCCGGGATGTCTGACCAAATTGTATTTTACTACTGAATACCAGAGAGATAGGGGGAGCATGGAAACGCCGATTCGTTCACAGATCGTTATTGGTGTTCTTTAGATTTAAAAAAAAACGAATTAATGAAACATAATTCTTTTCACTGCCAAAAATCGACGATCGTACTGTTTGTTTATTGATTGAGTAATATGACAAAAGAGCAATAACAAAAAAACGATAGACTGTCGCGATAGAGCAATGAGGGGGTGATACAGCCGTGACGATCGGGTGATTTATTGCAGCAACGATAGTCAATAGAATGCTGTGGTTCATACACACACGCACAGTTGTGGAAGATCACGATCGATAAAGTTATAGTCGAGAGCGTGGGCAAATTTTGTTTTGCTTTTGTTCTTTTTTATCGCACACATTGAGTTCTTGGGCATGCGGATTATTAACACATCAGCAGCAATTTTTCGTATAGTGATTATAGCAGTAGTCGGCAGTTTAGTTGGTAGTTGTTACGAGTAAGTCGGTAAGGCAGATTACGATAGTTTGTTATCGCCGTCCTGGGAGTCGAATAGACGAAGGAATCCGTGAACTTTCCGCCGAAGAAACTTTTCTCAAATGTCTTTCTTCCGTGATTAAAATCGTTGTAATTAACGGGTGAAAACAAAAAGTTGCATTAAAAGTCTACCGACCCTAATATTACCGACTTCGAGCCAAAGCTCCGTACGGCTTTGATATGAAAGTCGTTGAGCACGAGCTCACGCGACACGAAATTGTTTTTTTGCTGACTTTTTTTCATCCAATGTTCCGCAAACTGATTCCAATCGACCATAAGTACGTACCGTACCGACTCGCTGGCTCGCGATCATCGTTCGGGATAATCACAAGAGAGGACACGCTCTGGTGTTAAATAAATTAAATGTTTTATTACAAAAAGCGATAAACTGTCGCTCGTGGAATTTATACTTTTTTTTTTTATGTTGTTGTAGTTCTGTTGTTTTTAACGGGTTGCGGTCACAACTGGCACCACCGACACTCAGGCCTTTTGGCCCATTGCGTACCCTCACGCTAATTGTCCACTTTGTGTTCCTCAGACGCGGACCAACATCGGACAGGCATTTTCCTTGGTCTTTCCCTCTTTTCGCTCTTTTTGCACCTGCTTCTGCGACTTGAAACCTTTCTTTTTAGGGATTACCGGTTGCACAGGGGGCTTGGCCAGTCCCCCGTCCCACAGCAATCCTTTGACGGCTTGCCGGTCTCCCCGGGGTACCTTGGTAAGTCCCCCGTGTCCCAGCATCCCTACTTGGAATTGCCGGTTGCCCAGGGTATCACATTGCCCAGTCCTCCGTCCCCCGGTATCCCTAAATGTAGTCAGCTGGGGATCATGGTCGGCCTCCTCAAAGCCCCAGGTTCAGAAGGTAAGGCTCAAAGTATTCTAGGATGTCGCCTGGTATACCTTGAAGCATCGTTATAACGCACCATACCTCGGTACCACGAAGCCCGAGCACGGTAGCTTACACTCAGGCCGGTCATAGCTATTGCGGAGCGTCGAGTCTGATACAGATTCGGCGTCCCGGGCGATAGGTACGCTACGTTCCCTGCGCCGGTACGATCTCATGTTCGATTCCCGACGTCGGCGCTTGGTCGCGTCTCAACGAGAATGAAAACAATGGAGTACAAATATATACATCCGACGCTCACTTAGTTACCACGTGCGAGTGACCGATTTATATATCCGGAGCTTCGTCTCGTCCATGTTTTTTTTTCCCATCTCGGTGAAAACTTACGAAGCCGGGAATGGGACCGTCGACCTCCCGATCCTTAGGTCGTAGAGGCGAGCACGCCAACCACTAGACATCCGCACCGGTTTTTTGTTTTTTTTTTAAAGGTGCGAATCATTTTGAATTTAAATAAAAAAATATTTAGATTCGCGTAAAATCTGAAATCCGGCATAAATTTTAATGAAAATTGCACTGCGCGTATGAACGTGACCACTTTACCCGAGTAAGTAATTTCAGTTATCTGGTTGAAGGCGTTCTTGAGTTATGGAGGTTTTAAAAGTTGCAAATCCATCAGACCCACACACATGCGTCCGGACGCCACTAAAAAATTGTGTTTCTCGACGTTTGAGACTGCTCTAAAGAATTCAGACAGTGAAATCTTACGTTATTTTTTTATATTTTTTTACGAAAACAAGTTCCTTCGCGAGAAGGAAAATTCGCACAGTATAAAAAAAATAGGTCGGATTATGATAAAAGCCGGGCGTTGCGTTTTCTTTTATTTCCCGATGCTCGAGGTCGTAACCGAAGGAGCCAAGACTCGAGATCTAATAAACGTAAAATGTTGAACGCCTTTTAGAGTCTAAAGGTCTCCCGGCGAACGAGAGACAGAGATTGGATACTCGGTGGGCGGAGGAGAATGAAGAACAGAAATCTCAAGTCGTCTCCCAGGACGTCGATAAGCCGCACGATCCCCGGGGATATTAATTCCTGACATGTGCACGATGTAACGTTGTAAACACGTAAAACAACTTACTGTTCTTCTTGTAGAGCAAAATCTCGAATTGATCGTGGATCTGTCCCTCCAGGCACTCCTCGATCCTCGCTATGGTCTCCTTGTCCGTCAGCTCGCCGTACATGAATCCGCATCGGCATGACTTTTGCATCACCTGTGGAACATAAATCCCCTTTCTATTATTTATTTGTTTATTAAATTATTTTTTTTCGTTATTTTTTCCCGCTTCTCAAAGCTGCTGCCTTGTAGCAGGTCGCCTCGGTTGATGCGTAATTACTGAGTCCTCTTTTTCACTGTTATTCCCAATTCTTTTTTTTTTTTGTCCTTACGCACCGAGCCAGTCCCCCATTTTTGCGGCTGCAGCCGACTTCCCCACTGTATCGCATTCTACTTAGTCTTACAACTAAAGGCATAGGAAAACTGCAGAAAACCTACATGACCCTGAAGATATCTGCATGTGCCCAAATTCCATCAAGTTATAATGTTTGTATTTTGCATTGTACAAACTTTGCTCGACGAAGTTCACTTGGAGAATAAAATTCTGCAAGTGACCAATTGGTTATTCTTCATAAAGCCGTGCACTGATAGAGACTTGCCAAAGATGAAATATGATGTCATGCAGATATCTTCAGGTTCATAAACCTATGGCCATACAGTCGGTCTCAGATTCGTTTCACGGGATCGGAGCTACGTCCGGTTTCATCGAGAATGTAAACATGGACTACAGATGTATACTTCTGACACACACGGACAAGTACGCGTGTGCCTCAAGTATATATCTGAAGCTATGTCCCGCCAATATTTTTATTTCTCGACGAAACGACGGCACCGGGAATCGAACCGTCGACCTACTGGTGCTCTGGTTTAGAGGCGAGCACGCTAACCACTAGACCAACGCACCGGTTTTGTTTATTTGATATTAATAAATCGTGATTATTATCAATAATATTATTATAACATATTATATTGTAATGAATTTAGAGACGAGGATTGACTGAGAAACACGATATTCCACCGATGATTGGAATAGCTCGGTAGGGAAGATTGGGGACAAAAGTGACAAAAACCTTTTTTTATTTTTTTACCGACAAACGCGGGACTTTAACGCGTGGACATCCAATGGCGTATCATTAACCTTAATAACTTAATACCTTAGGTTAGTAAATACCTTAGGTATTTAGGTAACAAATTGCAAGCTGAAAATAGCACGGATTCGCGAACACCGCCCCTTTACACGGAGATGAGATCGGGTGAGAATTTGGACCGCGGTGGGGTCAATTGTAATTGGTAGCGGGGTCATTTGTAACATCCTCCGCACCAATGAAATCCTTCGCCGACCGCGATTAAGAAATAGAACGGGGGTGCGTTGTCACAGAAAAATGCACATTAAAATTTTTTAATGTAAATTTCACTTTGTCCCCGATTACTTTTGTCCCGGTCTCTCCGATGACAATGTCTTGGTGTGACTTTCTGCGCGGGAAGACGTTTGACAATTCGTGCTCGAGATACTTAGCTATGATTGCAATTAATGATATCCGCCCCAAAACTAAATAAGTGCTTTGCTCATTCGGTCGTAACAATATTATATCATTATTTATAATATTATTATTAACAATTAATAATTAATTATCCATCTATAATTTAATGTATTTATTTTTTATACTCTGTGTTACTCAGTGAATCTGCCGAAAAAGTTACCGGTTACTTTGTCGACTCGATTTTTAATCAATTACGTGCTGCCAACTGCTAAAACTGCCGATTTTGATATTTAAATCTGTTAGACCTCGCAAAAAAAATACTGTAATATTCAAACATTTTTTTCAATTTTGTAAATAACTTCTAAAAATGTCGTTTGCAAAAGCTAATTAACCACGTATTTTCCGTGTCATGTAATTAGTCATGTACCGAGTCAGACTTCACGGTTGATTACAAGTTTCGACTAAACGATTGCCGAGAAGAAACGATTGATCAAACAAAGTTATCGAAAACGTTCGAACAATCGATTCGCCGATATAGAACGGCGGACTATAAGTGAAGTGGACAGTGAAGTGAGGATAGCGAGGGCGTCGTCATAAATCTTATTATCCGGATCATTCCACGGTAATCCATCGAGCGAGCGGTCCAAGGGACAGCCCCGAGGGGCGATAGTCGTTTGCGAAAGAGCGCGCATTATCCACGAAACAAGCCCATGGGAAAAAAAAAAAAAATGAAAGAAAAACAGAAAAAACGAAGAGTACAAAAAAATAAACAAAAAAATTAACGAAGACAGAATGACGATTTTTACCGAAACTTATTTCGTACTTGTTCACCCACCTCGGCTCTGTTGTAGCCGGAGATCTTGCAGAAGCTCTCGTTGCAGTAGACGATTGGAAAGTCGACGATCTGAGCGTTCGCCAACAGGAAGCTGCTGTCGGCTGAAAAACAATAAAAAAGAAGAGGAATAAAGAGAAATCTACTAATCAACGATTCCATTAACTACTTAGTCTGGAGGTTTAAGAAACACTTCGAGAAATTTCTTCACCGGTTACCGGATATCGATGATTATTGATGAAACTCGTAAATAACCGTATCCGTTACAGTCACGGAATTGCAGAAACGTGATCGCTCCCTGTCGTACTCGACAAGGGAAATGAAATAACGACATCGAAAGGATATCATCGAGTTAGGATAAGAACGGCCGAGATCTCGTTATCTCCGTTCCTTCGTCGATTATCGATCCCAGCAAACCTCCGCGGGGCTTTTATCTCTTCTGCACTCCTTTTTTCATTTTTTTTTTCTTAACTCCTTCGTCACCTTTCTCAATCGATTATACTCTACGAGCGACCGGCGAGGATTCTCGAGAACCCTCCGCCTCCGAATAAATGGCTTTATACGCCCTACCTTGCTCATCCAGCTCGTACAACATCATCGGGTTTTATTTACACGGAGATCTGGCTCTCTCGCCTCGCCGCCTCCGCTACACGAGGTAGTTTCAATATTTGTTTGTTTGTTTATTCGGCAATACGTGCAACACACTCAGATACTGATTACACGATTTCTAACGCATGTCGAACAGGTATCGTGCATGGTGCAAGATTAATATATTCCACGCATCAAAAAGCTTTATTTTTACTTTTTCATCATATACACGAAATAAGAGATAAGGCGAGAATGTGTCGGAATAAAAAAAAATCAAGTCTCTTATCGTCTATTACCTTACAGTCTATTATAATGTGAATTGATTTTTTGATGTTCTAAAAATGCACAAAATAGCATTTCCCTGACTGTCTGAAACTGATTTCACAATTTCTAGACGCACGTCCTATAGGTATCTTGCACGGTGAAATCTTGCAAAGTGAAATATATTTCACGTATGAAGAAGCTTTATATTTTACTTTCCCGTCACATACGGAACAAGGAGATAAGGAGAGAAACGCCTTATCGTAAAGTATCGTAAGACAAAAAATCAACTCTCAGATTGTCGTCTGAAAAGATTTTTTTCGGATATCTCAGAATGCAAAAAATACTTCCTGTCCGTCCGTCCGTCCGACCGAACGAACCAAACGCGCATCGAGTGAAGTATGGATCACGTTTAGATTTTCCGCTCGACTCACGGCTACTCGCGTTCGTGTGCATTAAATATAAAAAAAAAGAAACTCGAGGAGAAGCCTGAAAACTCGGTATCCATCGAGCTGGAAGCAAGCGAGATTCTTTGATCTTCCGGTAAACACAGAAGATACTCTTGTGTCTATCGTGGTACGGGAGCCAATCCGGCGAAGGGGAGTCTTTCGCAACTGAAGTACTTGTGTACACGAAAAACCGTTGTAAGGATCGAGCCTACCGTAGGTGGTTCGACAAAGTGCTGAAAGCAGGAGGATGCCGGAGAGTCGAGATTCCATCTGCGCAATATAACATTATCCGCCACGTGTGTGTATTTTAATACACACACATGCACCCACACACGACACGTGTGCGCAATTCGATGAACCGGGTACATAAGAAGTTGAAGTGTGCAGAGGCGAGCGTGCGCCCCTTCGCGGTCCCTCCCGGGCGTGCAACAACGAGGCACTCCTCGCGATCGAGTGTCATCCTCTCACGAAAGCTCGCTCTTTCCTACTCCTATGTACTTGTTGAAAGCCATCGAACCGGAACCCTCTCGGGGGAGAGGACGGGCTTGTGTCTCGACATCCGCGTCCTCGCGGCGAACGAACGGGCCTCTCTCCGAGGCTCGTGCCTCGGTCGAAGCCGCGGCTCAGGAAGCCTTCCGGTTACAGGTTGGCAGAGGCACAGAGAACTGCAGGTGCCGCGGTTGCAACCGATTTCTAGGGTACGTTTGCGAGGGTGGGAAATGCCGAAAGTTTAAAGAGAAGCAATTCAGCGACGAGGCATTGTCTGTCTGGCGGGGTTGGGTTGGGGTGGATCGGGGTGGGGGGCGAGTTACAGGTGCGCGATGATCCGGCACACACTCTCCCTTACGGCTGACTCCATGTATATCCACATATGTATTAGCGGTGGAGGGATCGTGAAGATAAGAGAGTTGGCAAATTTTATTTTGCTTTGGTTTTTTTTTTTTTAAATTTCCTTATAAGGTAAGCTTTGTTTTGGTGATTTTTTTTCCTTTCGAGTCTCTGATGTAAACGTGATGATCCTGACGATCATCACGTTTTTAGAAATTTGATGCATGACATCAATTTCATCTTTGGCAAGTCTCTGTCAATGCAAGGTTTTGAGAGGAAAAAAAGAATTGTTCGTTTGTAGAATTTTATTCTCTAAATGAGCTTCCCTGAGCGAAGTTCGCGCGATGCAAAATACAGACGTTATAACTTGATGAAATTTAGTTTCGTGGAGATAACTACAGGCTCATAAAACATATTCACCAGAATGTTCAAGAACTACGAAAAATCGCATTTAGTAAAATTGCAGGGATGTATGTGTGTGTTTGTGTGTGTGACTCAGACGCGAAAATTCAAACCACTGTAACTTGAAAATACCTCCACCGTTCAAACTGAAATTTCATGCCCAGCAGGTGTGGTTAATAGTCAATGTTTCTTCAAAATTTCATTGAAAAATGTTCAGTAATTTTCTTTTGTAAGCGATGTTTAATTTCTTCAAATATTACCATTATTATTATTGGTTTTACTGAGAGTAAGTTACAAACTTATAGTGTCTGCATTGTAGCCATATCGTAGGGCGAAACTAAACACCCGGGGGCCTGGCCAGGGAATCGAACCCGCGACCTCGTGGACTACATGGTCCTCGTGGTCTTGCGCGCTAGCCATTAGACCACTCGGACCCTCGGAATATGTCAAAACGTTGTACACAGATGGAGTATGTTATGTCATTTCAAATTTTTTGAATTTCATGAAAAATTAGTACTTTATTTTGGATGCGATTTTTTGTTTTCGTACGCATCGAGTTTTTGGGCTTGCGGATTAACAGCAGCCATTTTTTCGTACAGTACTTATAGCAGTAGTCGGTAGTTGTCGTTATCACGAATAACCAGTAAAAAAATAATTTCATAAAATCGGAATACGAACTTTCGTGAAAATAATTTTGTTAAATAACCGACAAACTAGTTTGTTCAGTTTCGAATATACAAACATGTCCTTTCATTTCCCGTGTCGTTAACAATTTTAGTTCGTACTTTTGGTTCTAAAACTAGGGGCCGGACGGTGCGATCGGAAAATTAACGAATAAAACATTCTGGACGTTTGTGGACAATAAAGTTGTTGCAAAAAGTACAAACTTTTTTTTACTGTGTGGGTTTGGAGGACTGCAGATACCGCAATTGCGAGGAATTCCTGGGGTACATTTGCAAGGGTGGGAAATACCCGAAAGTTTAAAGAGAAGCAATTTAGCGAGCCATTGTCTGTTTGGTGTGAGGGAGAGGGGGGGGGGGGGGAGGAGAGGTGGCGGGATTGGGGGAGGGTTGAGGAGGGGGTGAGGGTTGGTGGGTTGGGGTCGAGTTACAGGTGCGCGATTATCCGACATACACTCTCCCGAACAACTGACTCTCTGCATATCCACACATGTATTAGCGGGGAAGACATCGTGGACATAATAGCGAGTCGGAGGGAGGCATTTAACGGCACAGAGGCGTAACTTCATTCCGGTAATTTAACTGTTATCCCGTGACGGAGCTTAATCCAATTAAACCCCCTTTGACACGGTACGCGTAACATTGTGTTTTGTCTCGGTGGCGTAACAGCGTGGAACTTTCGCAGCGTTGCGCACGTAACTGTCGCGGTCGGACGGGGGCAGGGGGGGGGGAAGGAGTTGAAAAAAAATTCGCTTTGCGTTTGGACTGGGTTAATAAAAAAAAGTTTTACGGAACGCTTTTTTTTTTTTTTTTTTTTCATGCGACAGACTGGGTTCGAGTTATTTTATATTGTCCTGGACTGCTCGCGTCGTTTAATGGTCGCAGTAAAGCTTTAATCGAGGATACGGAGACGCGCTGGAGAATAAGTAGGTCTCGTTCGGCAGAGTCGTTCCGCTAGTAATGCGAAAATTGTTAACTGGTGTCGCATCTTGCAGAGATATAATAAAAAGTCGAGTAAGGAGAGACACGCGGGGGATGATAAAAAATAAAAAAATAAGCGGAGAGGAATGGTTGGAGGGAGGGAGACGAGTGGCCACACAGGTGGACAGTCGGAGAAAGGTGGTACACAACGTCAAGAGCAAACGGCCGGCAGTGGAGCACGAGAAGGCGGACGTTTTAATGGACTTTAGTACTTAGAGGCCAATAAAGTGCGCCGCACGGCTCGCGAGTCCGCGCACCCCGAACATCTTTTCACTCTTTACAAGGGGGCGGGGGAGGGGGAAAGGAAAAAACCTTAACCCACACGGTTGACGGGTCAGCGCCGCCTCCTCCACCCTCCCTCGAACATCATCGAGGACGGTTCTGTGATCGAGCTTGACGGCGCTCAAGTGCCGCGACCATTCGTCCTTTATTTTATTTATTTATTTTTATCCCTCTGTAGTCACTGCCGATTGAATTGACCCGGTATGTACGAAACACACATTTATTTTGAACGTGACATTTTTGGCATTTCTTTTTGTCGTGGTCTGAAACGTTTAAATTACGTTCCATAATTTTTTGTTGTTCCAATTCGAACGATAGAGTTTTCGTAGAATATTCGAAATAAGTTAAATTTGACACACGCAGAAAAATTATTTATTTGTCGTGTGGCACGGAAATAAATAAGTCATTTAAATAAATATTTATTTTACTGCAATAAATATCGTGAGAATCCAGAGAAGCGTGTTCTATAGAGGGTCGAGTTCTGAAATTTTCTGTGTTCTCTCCAACGGCCACGGATATCCGGAGCAGTGAACCGTGATGCTCGAAAATTGGCAGAATTCTCGAACTAGGAAACGGAAAAAGGAGCCCCGAAGTCTCAGGAGATCGCATAGCTTTATACGTATACACACACATATATATATATATATATATATATATATATGTATGTTTAATGTTAAGGTCGGAAATGTTTATAGTTTGTATTTTTTCGATTAACCAACACGGTTACTTAACTGGCGTTGCGTTTCGTGTGTTTCTCCGGACGGCCACAGCTATACGGGTTGGAAGTAAAACGTAGAGCTCGTGAATTGACGGAATTCTCGAACGGAGAAACGGAAAAAGGAGTACCGGAGAAGCAAGAGATGCTACAGCTTTATATACATGTCTATACATATACACCGCGCGACTGAGATCAGAAAGGCCCCTCTCATAGCCTTGTACATAGGACATACGCCCTTACTGTTTTGGGCACACGATATATATATTTATATATAAATGTACCTATGTGTACAGAACGGAGGATAGCACTGACCACAATTTCTCGTTCTATACCTCGATGTGCCCTAGCACAGTGCAGCAGCCGGATAGGACGCGAGGCGAAGGTAGGATACATAGGTACCACACACCGCACCATCAGACCGCAGCATCCATTCGTGCTCGTGGAAACATACCTTAAAACGCGACGAATCCGACCGCGAGTTACAACACGGACGGCCTCCCGTGGGAGATAAAGAGACGGGCGATGCAACGAAGGAAGGGTGGGCAAGGGTCCACAAACCCGAAACCACGGGAATTGTGGAACTACTTGTTCAACTAGGGTTCCACTCACCAATGCGAACTCTATGCAGTCTATTGTCCATCAAAATTGAGCATTTGTCCAAGCAATGTAATGTTGGTTTCGACACTTTAGGTATTTAGTCGACGCGTATTGCAGCGATTAATATTTGACCCTTGCTTCTTTTTACTGAATCACGCAAAGCGATTCCACGCAATGGGGTTTAGCGCGAAAAAACTGAAAAAAATTAGACAATGTCTCCCATCTTTGTGGTAAATGGTTACATTTTTTCCTGATTTTTCGGTGACTTTGTTGTCATAAATATTGAATTTCATTATTTCGTCCACCGATAGATCTATCGTTCGAAAATGCAGGGGTGGTTTAAGATGTGTTCTGTTAATGCAATTTTACCTACGACACAGGATAAATGATCGAGGAACGAAGAATTCTTCGCAATTCTGTATGCAGTCTATGTAATTTTGGTACCGTCACTTTGTATGTGTAATCGACGCTTGTTGCCACGATAAATGTTTAACCCGTTGTTGTTTTTATTGAATCACGGGAAGCGATACCACGCGACGGGGTTGATCGAGAAACTTTTTTTAAACATGGCAATAATTTCCATGTGTGTAGGAAATGATCAATTGTTTAAAAGATTTTTCGGTGACGTTATTGTCGTACAAATTGAATTTGATTACTGTGTCTATCGATAGATCGATCGCTAAAAAATGCAGGGATGATTTATCGAGTGTTCTGGTAATGGAATTTCATGTAATATTAAGACACAGGACATTTCATCGAGAAACGAAGAATTATTTGCGATTCTTTACGCAGCCTATAAAAAATGAGCATTTATCCAACCAATATAATTTTAGTTCCGTCACTTTAGACGGAGTAAAGCGAGAAAAATCAGAAAAAAGTATGGCAATAATTTCCATGTCTGTGGTAAATACTCAATTCTTTGAAGATTTTTCGTTGACGTCATTGTCGTACAAATTGAATTTTTATATTTTATCTATCGATAGATTGATCGTTAGAAAATGCTGGGATGATTTAGCGTGTGTTCTGATAATGGATTTCATGTAATATTGTGACGCTGGATATTTGCTCGAGGAACGAAGAATTCTTTGCGATTCGGAGCGCACGCTTGTGTCGAAAAGGGAGAAAATGCGACGAGGAAACGAGTGACATTGAAGATCGTTCGCATGCAGCTGACCTCTGATCGTCGGTGGGGGCTACGCGAGGCAGAGTGCATCCGTACAACGTCGTCGCGAAGTATAGGGCAAAGCAGTAATGCATTTGTAAGCGTCGGTGAGTGGCTCACGACCAATCTCCACGGTCATTTCTCTCATATCTGCACACAGGCACCAGTTAGCACAGCCTAAGAGACAGACAAGCATTGAAAGAGAAAACAGTCAATCGAGATCATTTCAACCCCTTCGTTTTTCGATATTCTCTTCGAGGAATTGTACCGAAAAAAGTCCATAAAAAAAAATGCTAAATATCTCAAACAAAAAAACTTTTAAAAAATGCTTCGGCGATTCTTTTTGGAGTAAAAATAAAGTCTTTGTAAGATACACGAATTAAGCCCAAGCACGGCTGTGCACTTCTTTGGAAAAAAGAAAAAAGTTTTGATACTTTTTTTAGTTATGAAGAAGTGCTTTAAAGTCAAAGCTGCGCGCTATTTTTTTTTACAATTTACGAGGTCAGTGTTACCCCGCGTACGCTGGAAGAGTTAATGTCGTCTATGGTGATCCGTTAACAAGGTCCCGAGTTCCTCACTGCCGTCACACGCCTCCGAGACACGCACACCACCGGCGCACTGCCCATAAATATGTAGACCAAAAAAAAAACTCATAAATATCTCAAAATTCTTTTTGGAGTAAGAATTAAGCCTTTGATAGGATAAACTAATTAAGCCCGAAGTATTCTCCGTATACTGTTAAAACAAGAATGTTGAATCAACCAAAGTTTCGGGCAGAGACGTTCAAATGAATATTTAGCTGGTCGAACAAAATATTTTAATGCCTCAAAAATATTTTGGTGAGACGTTTCAAAATTTTTTTGAACTAGCCAATCTTTTGGCTGTACCCACCAATTATTTATTTGAACGTCCCTGACCGAATCTATAGTTGATTAATCAGTATATTTTTTATCAGCGTACACTTTGTTTCAAAAAAATTAAAAGTTTTGAGACTTTTTTTAGTTATAAAAAAGTGCTTTAAAGTCGAAGCTGCGCGCGATTTTTTACGATTTTCGGGGTCAATGTTACTCCGTGTGAGCTGGAAGGGTTAATGTCGTCTATGGCGTCCCGTAAGCAGGTCCCGAGTTCCTCATTGTCGTCGCAACGCTCCGAGACACGCATATCGTGGGCGCACTGCCCGTAAATAAGGAAACAAAAAAAAAACACGAACAAATTTCAAACACGTAAACGAACATCAGTTAATTTTTTTTTAACTTCCCTCTGCAAATGAGTCGTTATTATTTAAGAAATGTTCGTAAAAAAAAACTACAAATCAAAATGAAAACAACGAAAAAAAAATCATACAAAAAAAGATGGTTAATAAAGAGTAACTTCAAAAAGGATGAAATAATTAATGTATGTAACAATAATTAATATTGTCAGTAAACAAGATTAGTAATAATTAACAATAAAGAATAATAACATAATTAATAAATTGTAATTATATCAATTTATTCATGATCTTTGCTACAGTCGCGAGATGTCTTCCCTCACACCGCAGTATAATTAATCTTCGAGGTCACGGAGTTGATTAAACGTAGAGTCTTAAAAAATCTAGTCTTTATTATAATAAACTAATTACACCCAAACTATACAAAACTCTAAACTATAAAAGAAAAAAGTTTTGAGACTTATTTTCACTGTAAAAAAGTGCTTTAAAGTCGAAGCCACGCTCTATTTTTTTTTAAACGATTTACGGGGTCAGTGTTACCCCGTGTGTGCTGGAAGGGTTAATGTCGTCTACGGCGTTCCGTAAACAGATCCCGAGTTCCTGATTGTCGTCGCAAGGCTCCGAGACACGCATACCGCGGGCGCACTGTCCGTAGATATATAGACACGGTAGAGCTTTCCAAGGCGGTCCTCTATGCGCAGTATGCGTGTCTCGGAACGTAGCCCAAGACGCAATGGGCCGTTCCGGCCGAGGAGCGAAAATCAATAATCGCCCTGTTCCTGCAAGCCGTCGCGTGGCGCGTGTTTACATCGTAAGACTTATCTCTTAATGGGAAATTTAACGACAATACCGGGACGCGGGTCTCCTAATCGATTTTTAAATATTCAAGGCCGCCTCAAGGTCGAATAATAATTTATAGTTTCACACAGTCAAGATCGTAATTAATGACGTATATCGACGGTTGATGAACGAAAGGGCGTAACCGCTGGATCGATATACGCGGGTTACGCCCTTCCGATTCTCAGCCGCCGATACACAAGTGTGCACGTCGATGATAATACCCGAAAGTGGGAGCGGTACCAGGGCGTGGAGAAAAACGCTACAGTACAGTTTCCTTTTTTTATACCTTCGCGAGTCTCCGACTAAAATTTCAATGTCAAATAAATTCTGGTTCGCGTGCCTCGTGGCGAACGTCGTACTACCTAAGGATGCTACCGAACGAACGTTTGCAGACCGCGAGGGCGCAAAGCTCGTGTTAAAGCGATATGAAACAAGTCTCGGTCGGTAACAAAAACTGTGATAATTTTTTCCACGGATCTTCAATATTTTTCACTACACGCAAATTATTGGCGCCGTCATATAACACTAGAGTAGACACTAATAATTGGATTTACCTCGGAAGAATATACCATCACTGGACAAAGTGGCGATACAGCCACTTTAGCTTTTAACTCTTAAAATTTTGTTTTTTATTCTTAAGTTTCTTTTGTTTCCAGATTTTGCGTATTTAATTCTCAGCAATTACTATTTTGAACTACGTTATCGGTATTCTAATTCGGTCGATTAGAACTCTATTTAAGATGCACATGTTTATTTCCTGTACAGCCATGCGATTTTATGTATTTTGGTGTCGGCTCTCAGGGGACGTGGTTCCAGAGCCTCAGGTGCACTGAATAATAATAATAATGACAATAATAAAATGAATTACAGTTTTTGTTACCGACTTAGCGTGGGTCGAACGGGACGGAGAGCTCCTCCCCTGTCGCGTTTCAAGTTAAAGGTCGATTTATTAATCGGCCCTTGAGGCGCTTTAAAAGGCTCAATGGAGCCTTTTTAGTCTTGTGAACAAAATCGAACAAGCTTCAAGAGGATGTACAACACCGCGGTCGGTAACAAAAACTGCAATCAATTTTTTTTACGGATGGCGGTAGGCACGATCAAACGAAAAGTCTCATCGAAAGCGGACATCGTGCCAGCTTTCGATGAGGCTTCTCTTTCGACCGCACATGCCGATACCAGTGACAAAAAGTTGATTACGGCTTTCGTTACCGACCGCGACTTGGTCTTAAGAGCGTGTGACCCACGTTCTCAGCGTCTCTCTCTCGCTCCGCCGAGAGTGCCACTGATGCTATCTCTGTCGCACTCCATAGTGTTTCACATGCTCTTAAGGATGTTTGGGCCAAAATCGCGTTGGTCAGTGTGCGAGTGAGAAACGCAGACAAAGCAAGCGGCTAGACAGAGATAGGGTCTTTCGTTTATTGAATTTATCTGAGAAACAAAACGGTGAATCTTCTTGAAATTGGGACACAATCCGTCTGATCGCATGCCCTTCGTTGTGGTAGGTTTTTTATTCGGATCTTACAGAAATCGGCGGAGAAAATCGCTAGATTCTGTCGTTACCGACCGATTTCCGAAACGTTTACACGATACCTTATGTAGCTTTGTACACGCATTTCTAAAAAAACTACACGGTCAAAAAATCTGAAAAAATTGCAAACGATTCAGTGGGTCTTTCCCTACAGAGTAGCAAAGTTTTACGGCGATCGAACAGAAATGCGTTTTGGCCCAAACATCCTTAAAGGGCTGATCGATGCTCGCACCTTTCTCCCATTCTCATTCCACCTTTCTCGCTTCTCTCGCAGCAGGTAGCACTATCGCGGCGTTAACATCCCGAAGCTTTTAACCGTGCGCACCTCGAGATCGGATTATCGTTCAGCCATGCTATGTGTATACTGGTGGTAATATGGCCTGGAGGGGGGAGGGAAAGGAAGGGTTAAATGTGCATGCTCTCTCCGTTTCCACTCACGAGACGAGACGCGCTCTAGGTGCGGGCATGTAAGGTCAGCGGAGAGAAAACGTATTACACAAAACCTCCTAGCGCGAACGAGTTAAAGAGAGAACCCGAGCATACTCCTCGATCTTGATTCACACGCGAGAAACTCACCGGAGGCAAAGTTTGATCGCGAGGAAGGAAAACCCGGCAACGAGACGGGCAGGCGGGCTGGGTCAAGGTGCGGCTTGTTTTACCCTCGCCCTCTCTCTCTCTCTCTATATATCTCGACGAGCTCACTTTAACTCTTACAGAGCTTACGAGCTATCCTATACCGTTATACAGTGTTCTCTGAGCGCACGGTGAAACTGGTCGAGTAAAATACAATTTCTATTTATTTAAAAAAAATTTAGAATGTTTACGACATTTTATTGATTTTCCGATGAAGAATTTTTTTGTTTTGTAATAAAATATATTTTGAGGTTTTTCGGGTTTGATTGCTGGATAGACAGGATAGTTTCAACGGCGATAAAAAATTCACCGAACGCGGTCAGCTTCACCGTGCGAATGTGAAATAATAGCCGCGTCTTTACATACACGAAGGTAGGCTCGTCGGAAACCTCGCGCGCCCCCGATGCTTCCCCAAGTGCACTCGGTCGACGCGAAGGGTTCGAGTTATACACGGATAGGGAGAACGAGAAGGCGAGTGAGTTCCCGGCTGCCGCTAATGTGCGAAGGGGTGTGCGTGTTGCCCTCGCAGAAATGCAATCGAAAGTGCCCTTGAAAGATTATTTGGAAATAATAATTGCGCTGAAACTTCAACGGTAATAGGTCTCGCTCGTCTCAAACACCAGGATATAAATCCATTTCTCCAAGAAACGAATTAATACTGAGGGTGTTTCTGTACTATGTTACAACCCTTCGATTTTGGATAATAATAATAATAATAATAATAATAATAATAATAATAATGATAGAATATTATAATATAGAATATAGAAGAATATAGAATAATAATTATAGAAAGCAGCTCGTGTCTCCGGTTCCTACTGCAAAGCCAGCAGACCGCCTAGCAACGCCTTATCGACGCCTTCGTTTATGGCAGAGACATCGAGCCCCTTTGTGGGCCTCACACGGAGGAACCCCCCAGTCTCAAGTATTAAGGTAGTACTTGCAGAGAGCCTGAGCCCACGTGAGTTTAGAGAGGATTGAGAGAGGAATTGCGAACACTTCTCGATGAGATAAAAATCTGAAAGAATCAACCATATGGAAGGTACTGAAAAAGATTGATTTTGCATAATAGTAATAATTCCAAAATGTTATTAACAAATAAACGAAAAAGAAATTTCCCAACAAATCGGTCGGCAAACCTTACTTGTTTTTTACGAACACGATTTGTCAATTTTTTTGAATACGTACGAATTTTTTCTGAATTTCGTGCAATTTTTTTCAATTGCGTTTTTAGTTAATAAAAAAACGTTATTTTAAAAAGTAACACAAAATTTTGAAAAAATGCACACATATTCAAAAACATGAACAAATTATTTTTATGTGAACAAAAAAGTAAAATTGCCGGGGGATTTGTTGATTCATTTTTCAAAATTCATTTGTTAATAACATTCTGGAATTATTATAGTGCGAAATCAATTTTTCCAGCACCTTCCATATGCTCGATTTTTTCAGATTTTTATCCCATCGAGAAGTGTTCGCAATTCTCTCTGAACTCACGTAGGCCCAGGCTGTCCGCCAGTACTACCTTAAGAGATGATGTGCCTCGCGTCACCAGACTAACGAGGAATTCCACGAGGAGTCCCCAAAGCGTGCACATCTCTTCTCAATATTCAAACTTGTATCCGATTATAACTTTTCTCGAGCAATATACAATTTTATAGTCTCCACAGTTTACGGTTTCTTACATTATTATTATTATTATTATTATTATTGTTATTATTACTACTATTAATAATAAATTTCTCGTCTGTTGTCGCGAGTTTGTGTGACGTTGACGAGGATCGAGACACAAGAGGTCAAAGACCCCGTGGTCGTGCTCCTACACTTATTATGATATTTATGAGAAGAGTTTTCCCTCGTGGAATGTGACGCAGAGTGGTTTCGACGAAAGTTGAGGTTTGGAGAGGGCGACGGAGTGAGATGGAGGGTAGGGAACCTTTTTTAAAGTTCCCTCGGCAGACGGAAAGGCACCGAAGCGATTACAAGGGTTGGATACTAAGCATGGAAGTTCACCTCTATAGGGTTTGCGAAATTTTCGAGTGTCACGTATCCGGCACGCGCTCTCCGAGCTTTCTTCCCTTCGTCCCTTTGCACGTCCTCCTTATGTACCATTATTTGCGTCTTCCGACTGTCGTGCGAGCAACCCGACGAACGGATGTCTTGCCGGCGCGACCCCGTGCCGCGAGACGCTTCCGGGGTCGACATTAATTTCGCGGCTAACCGAGCGGGAGAACAATAAAACCGGGTGAGTCGGAGGGAGAAACGACGGGAAGGTTAACAAGCAAAGTTCCCGGGGGTGAAGAGTAAATCACAGCGGGCTGAAACTTCCGGACAGGTTTCTTTCGCAATCTCTCGGCACAGACGTAAATTGCTACGGCAAGCCTACGCACTGCGTGTGTGTGCGTCTTTTTTTTCTCCTTTCCTTATCTCTCGTTTTCCGCACGCATTTTTCTTTGTCTCAACGCACAGGAACAATTTTCCCTTCGCTCTCATTGCCCGACTCCGTCCATCCGGAGGTCGGATGGATGAGGCAACGGCTCATACATCCGACTATATAATGGATGAAAGGACTAAGCGACACGAGAAAAACGAAGGAAAAGCGACTCATTCGCTCGAGGGCGCGCGCCCACGCTATCCGCTCCAATTCCGAGCCACAACCTTTGCGCTTGCTCGCTGGACGATTCGTCGGAACTTCGATCTATGGACGATAATAATGTAGCTCGAGGTCGGGCTGTGATCCAGTGATTTATTACTTTCGACGATGGAGACCAAAAAATAATTATTTCCCATCAATTCACCCAATTTTTTAAAGCTTGATTGTTGAAGCAGACATTTTCCTTTAAGTCCGTTAAGTCTTTGGCTTTTAAAAATAATCGTTTTTATTAACTGTTAGATACTTTTGCGAATACAAACGATTAGAAACATCCAAGTCATGAAAAAAATTACTTCGATTTTTGCACCTGAATTAAAAAAAAAACCTTCAGAACGCAGCGATATTCGTCAATTTTTTGTTCAGAATTTTCGGATCAAAATTGAAGTAGATGTTCTCTAAAGTACCTTTATCATCAAGGTGTCAAGTATGGCACATTAGGGATTAAAGGGCCGACGCTCGAGTTTTTAAGGCTCCACTAGAGGATCAAAATTGAAATACGTGTTTAGAGAACTACATTTATCATTAACGCGGCAAATATGGTACCTTGGGAATTGAAGGACCGAGGATGTTTTTTTTCAAGCCTCCAAGAAGACGATCAAAATTGAAGTAAATAGTGTCAGGAGTACCTTTATCACCAAGGTAGCAAATACGGCACCTTGGGCCGAGGATTTTTTTTTCAAGCCTCCAAGAAGACGATCAAAATTGAAGTAGATATTTTCAGAAGTACCTTTGTCACCAAGGTAGCAAATACGGCACTTTGGGAATTGAAGGACCGAGGATTTTTTTTCAAGGCTTCAAGTAGACGAGGGCATTTGAGAGGATCATATTGCGACAGGCACGCACAGACCGTGCCGAGGAGAGCGCCTCGATTTTTTTTGTCTCACCCTGCTTCCATCATTGAGCCTCTAAACTTGTTGGCTCGGCTGCGTGGGCTCTCCGCGAAAATGCAACGATTACAAAGTTGATTTATCGCCCAGACGTTCGGATCGCGTGTCTCTGTGTTACCGGCAAGGTAGACGACGCAGACGGCAAGGACACGGACGAGGCCTCGCGTTCCCGTTAGAGCCAGGAGGCAAGTCGGGCCTGACTCCGCGTACCTCGGAAGGTGAAGACCTCCGATCGGAGCCGGCAAGACGGATGTTCCTCAAGGCTACGAGGGAAAACGGAACGGCGAACTTGCGGGCGTGTTTCGATCAAACCTGTCGCGCGGAACGCGCTTTACGTGCGCACAGTTGTGACATCGCAAAGCCGTGCACGGCGAGGCTTCGGATACAGACTGACGATATGGCTTTGAGAAACAGCGACCCCGCTCGCGAGTCTCGACGATGCATCCGATACGAGGCAATGGCACAGTTTCAACATTTTTTGTACAGTAAATTCTCCCGTCGGAAAAGTGAAAGATTAACGACCGACCGGTGATGCAAGAGAATTAGTCACATGGAAAAAAAATTGTTAATAATCATTTGTTTTCCAGAAATATTCGCAAGAATGTTCTCGTTAATTTTACAATTTCCGTACGGTTGATTAAAAAATAAAAACGTTCGGTCGATAAAAATTGAATTGTAAATTTAACGAGCGACTAACTGCGGAGCTTCGTCGGTGAGAAATGTTTGCTGAACGTACAAATTTTTTTTTTTGTACTGTGTACTTCGATTTTTTTTTTCACCGAACGACTGATACTATATTCAAGGGGAAAGTTCAAAATGTTTAATGTATAGATACAGACATAGAAACATTAAGATGTAGATAATTTGACAGTAAATTTTTATGAACAGTGTGAAATAAGCATTGTAACAATATACATTGTAAACAAAATTTGTGTGGAAATTAATTAACGGTCCTGGAAGAATTTTTACATACACGGCTTCTGAAATTTCAAAGACATGTGCGTTGCAACTTTACAGTAGAAAATGTATTTTGAAAAGAAATTTTTGCAAATGTTAGGCAAAAAATTAGTAATTTTAATATCAGGTATGTTTATTTGATAAAAACGCACATGATTGTGCAATTAATGTAATATATATAAGCAATATGAGCAAATTTCAATTTCCAGCACATTCAATTTACAATTCGTTTTTGCAGTGTAAGGACGAGATTGTGGTGCATCGTGAAAATCGCAGTAGTGAATTCAATACTCGGTAAACAAAAGTTCGTTTATTTAACAAACCGTTCTCGTCCGAAATTTTCGCAATCATTTTCTCGTCAGTTTTACAATTTCCGTTCGGCTGATGAAAGGAAAAAAAATTGTCGTTCGATAAAAACCGGATTGTAAATTTAACGAAAAACAAACTGTGGAGCTTCGTGGGCGAGGAATGTTTGCTGAACGTACGCATTTTTTCACTGTCTACATCGAGTATTTTATTTTTCACCGAACGCATAAACATATGAATGCGAGGATGGGATTGGGGTAAATCGAGAACGTTGCAGTAGTGAATTTAGTGGTCGGGAAGTTTTTACTCAGTAGCCGTGAATTTGGTCGGTGGTCGTGTTGACGCGGTTTCCGTAGTTTTCAACTAATCATATCTAGTTTGTGTGAACGAGAAATACGGGTGTTTGAGAAATGTGAATTTCCGCTCGGTCGCGCGGTCACAGAGTATGTACATACATTTAGTGACGGACGTTCGGGAGCGTTATCCCGAATGCCGCAGCGTTGCGGGTACAAAGGTGTACAGCAGCGTACGGTAAACCGACGGGGAACACGACAAATCGTCTCTCGCCCATACGTCGCCTAGGAATTGCTATGAATTTATACTGCTGCGAGGAGGAAGCCCGGAGCTGTCGGGAGAACGTATCAGAGGCGAGCGAGCGGGATGGAGGCTTAAGTACCGAACACGGAGCACTCAGCCAGCTCGTCCACCTCGCGTCCAGTTTGCAGGAAATTATTCACGGCCCATCCGGCAATCGCGCCCACTTAATGGCTCTCGCGCCCAAGCTTTGGAATTCCCGGTTATCACCTCGGTCGAGGGTGACGCACCTTCTAATATGAACTCCGATCTCTCTCGTTTTGCAGGGCAAAAGTGGCGAATTGGAGATTGTGAAAACTTTTTGCCTCTATCTCACACTCCCGAGGTAAATCCCTTGTAATCACTCGAAAACACCGTTTTCAAAAGTATGACAACTAAATTTTTTTTCGCACATTTTGCATCGAAGTCCACCTTACCGGGTGCTTTTGGATGCTTGGATAATATGCACGATCGGGATCGGCTAATGTTCCCGATGATGGGTCATCTCTAAGATACTCTCGGTAAGTCTGCGGACACGGACAATCGACTTAAAGTTCCTTTGGATGACAAGTTTCTTATGGAAATCAAGTCAATTTCGCTGCTATTGCGAGATCAAAGAGTGGTTCATGTTATAAATAAATAATGAATAAAATCGAGGGCGCTCGTGCGATATTCGTGAATCTTGTCGAGAGCAAGGTTTAACACCTAAAATACTTTATTGCTATTGTTACGTCCTGTTTACCTCGGCATTTGTAGCAACCACCGGTCCATCGTCGCTCGCAGACAATCCAGGCATGATCGTTCGTTCTTAGGCAGTAAAAAACGATGTGCGAAGAAAATTTTATTATATCGATATTTAACACATGGTTTTTTGTTTGTTTTAATTGAAATTGCATTCATTCTACCTTCTTCGGCCCTCCAAATATTCCCGACGCTCCTCGAGTCAACGAATTTTTGTTTCCGCTAACAAATTTACGAACTTTCAACCCCGAATAGCTTGATCTTGCGAAGTGAGAGGGTTAATCCGAAACAGGGAATTGCGTGGGGTTGCGAGTCGAGTGGAAAATTAATCGGAGGTCGGAGAAGGCGCGTTGGGTCTTGAAATTTTAAACGTGGGTTAGTGCTCCGCCGCGGTCCGGAGCGGAGATCAGGTGATATCAGCAACGCAGCAGATATCGCGGCCTCTCGTTCGTTCGCATACATGTATGTATTTATATGTATATGTATATTCTGTACAGCTGTGGTTCTTTGGCAGTGAGGTAGAAAATTTCACCACAACCGAGGCTCGACCACCGCGCGAAGAGTTCAAGGATATGGCGGCAGGAAAATAATCCCTGGATCTTCTCCCGACAACTTCTCTCACTCTGCTCTACACTGCTGCGGTACTTTTATACTGCAGTAGTACAGACAGGCATATAACGGCACAATTTCATGGCCTCTTGTGAGAGGCCATCTCGCATTTGCGAGAAAAAAAAGAAAAGGTGCATTTTTTTCATCGAAATTGCTTCCCGTCCAAAATCTCGCATGAGACAGACAAGAATTGCTTAGTTCAAGGTCTAAACAAAAATGGTAAACATTAACTGTGAGTATTCACGATTGAAACATTGTGTTAAAAAATTAACGACTGCGAAGTTTCATGGATACAATTTAATATGAAATTTCACAGGCGAGTAGAGTAAAAGGGGCGAATATGGCCCAGTTTGGGGTGGGTCAACATTTTTACCCGGAGGCAAGAATAAAACGTTCCCGGCGTATTAAAAAGAATAAAATATTTTTTGCCTGACATCGCTCAAACAACCACATTCCTCGTGTGCAACGCGGGCGGTAAATGGCCTTTTATTGACCAATGATGATCATTAACCTGTGCGCATGCGCAGTACTGTTTCGTTATTCCCGGGGGAATAATGATCGTTGGCGAATATGTCGATTTTGTGACATATCGTATGCTACACGGGAGGGAGCGGATTTTCACATCGTATGATTTCTGCCCTCGCTTCGCTCGCAAACTTCGAACCTGGCGAAAATCGCGCACTTTCCTCTCTTGTAGTATATTATACAATTTTTGTGTATCAATACCCATGCGTATATGAAAATTTACACTACGATGGGTACATATTGGAAAACAGTTTTTAAAAATCTATCGACGCCGGTATATAAAATTCACAGTAAAGTGAACAAATCGTTAAAGTAAACAAATTGGAAAATGTAATTTACAAAACGTTTTACCATGGTATATTAAAATAGTCCAACAGTAAATGGTTTTTCGAAAGCACATTAAAAGGTTGGCGTACGAAGATGATTGTAATATTATTTTATCATTATTATTGCCCGTCTACACGATAAAATTAAAAATTGAAAAAATTTTACAGGATAGAGTAAAAGTGGAGAATATGGCCAGGTCCACGTATAACCGCGTTACCTACTAATCGGGGTGGTTCATATTTAACAGTATTTTCCCCAGCAAGAATAAAACGTTACCGGTGTCGACACCCAGGGGTATATGAACATTTATACTACGATGGGTGCATATTGAAAAACAGTAAAAAAAATCAATCGACGCTGGGATATTGAATTTACAGTAAAGTGAACAAACGTTTAAAGTAAACAAATTGGAAAATGTGATTTTAAAAACGTTTTAGCAGTAAATGGTTTTTCAAAAATACATTCGAAGGCACGCGTACGAAGAAAAATTATTATACTAGTTTATTATTATTGTCCAAGACAGAGTAAAAGTGGCGAATATGGCCAGGTCCACGTATAACTGCATTACCTACTAATCGGGATCGTCCATATTCACCAGCGTTAACCCTATGTAAGAACATTACTTTACCGGTGTATCGTAAAGAATAAAATATGTTTTTCAAAATCGATACCCATGAGCGTACGAAAATTTACACTACGATCGGCGCATATTGGAAAACAGTTCTATAAATCAATGAACGCTGGTACATGAAATTTACAGTAAAGTATACAAACGTTTAAAATAAATTCGAAAATGTAATTTAGAAAATGTTTTACAATGTTAAATTTAAATTTAACCAACGGCAAAGGGTTTTTCAAAAATACATACATCGACAGTATATTCATCGTACGTACGTACGATAAAAATGATTATATTATTTTATTATTATTCTACACGATAGAGTAAAAGTGGCAAATATAGTCAAATCCGTATATAACTGAATTACCCGTTAATCGGGGTGGTTCATTATTCCCCACTTTCACCCTGCAAGTTATTTTTGGTCTACATCGTATCGTCTCGAAGTTAGAACAACTGTCAGGAAACATTCTCGATTTGGTTAGCATTCGAGACGTGCGATATTGCACGCAACCCTTTGAAATGTCGTATGTATGTCAAGATCTCGCGAAAACGATCGCTCTTACATGTATATCTTTGGTCTCGTCATCGAGGTGAGAACTCGCTGGTTGGTGATGCTCCTGCATCGACGAACCATTGTCTAAGGTACATCCGGTCTCGTTTTCGTACCAAGACGCGACGTATTCGACACGATAAAGAGCCAGCGACAGACTGGAGACTCGCGAACGACACAAAAGGGGTGCCCCGCTATTCACATAAAGATCCACCAAGCAGAAATAGAAACTCGTCGCGGCGATGCAAGAAAGCGACGAGGGGGAAAAGTAGAGGAATCGTCTGACTGTCGGAAGTAACGGAGGCTCCATACTTCTCACCGAATGGACGATAACACGCTCACCGGCCGATCGGATAGACACCCCCCCCCTCCCCCCCCCCCCCTCTCCCCGCTCCTGCGACGAATGTAGAAACAGCGAGGCTCTATCTCGGGCAGATCTTGCCAGTGGAAAAACAAGGATCGATCTCCATTTACTATCTCGTGGAAATACTTCGGGCGATGCCAAAGAAACTCAGTCGGTAACGAAAACTGTAATCCATTTCCGTTTAAGATTCTTCGAAGGTTTTTTTGGCTACAAGAATATTATCAGCGTATAAAAAAAAAGTTGAGCAGAGGTTATTAGTTATAGTTTTGCTGAGAAATATTTGGCACCCTTGAAAAAGAGATGCATTACACTCATTGTTACCGACTGAATCCGGCTCGGGCGTTTTAAGGCTTAAGGGAAAGTGAAATATCGTGGTCGGTAATGAAAGCTGTAATGAACTTTTCTCAAAGGTGTTAATTTTTTTGAGAGAAAAGCATATTCGAGCCGGAAGCGCACGGTACTTTCGCATCCGGCCCGAAATCATTTTTGTCAAAAAAAATTAGCACCATTGATTAAAGTTAATTTGAAAATTGCAACTAACTCTCTCGCACGCACAGCTGTTTCCCTTCCCCTTTAAGACGTTTATTGATGCATTAGTAGCCCGAATAAAAAGAAAAAGAAGCATTTTCAACTCAATTCCACATAACGATCGATTACTGAATTTGAATTTTCGTGGGGCATCTACAGTGCGAGCTTGGGGTCAACGAACCTTCTGGAGTGTCGAAGGATCGGGCGAACGGAACTATTATTATTATTATTATTATTATTATTATTATTATTTCAATTTACACAGAGTAAATTTATAACTTATAATACCTGCATCTGATAATACAAATTGCACTATATCTTCACGTGAACATGTGTGCATGTGGCATGTTCTTGAATCGGTTTATCGTTTCCGAATTAACTATCACAGCTGGTAGAGCATTCCACGCGTCGACGACTCTGTTCGGCAGTATGTGCTTCAGCGGATTTTTCCGGAACTGCTTCTTTTTCAGTTTTGCTTGATGTTTTAGGTGGGTGTTTCGGGATAGGTTGAAGAGTTCGGGTCCCTCTATTGCGTAATGCACGTTTAACTATTGTCTGACGGTCTCAATGAAACGCCGCCTCACTATAAATTTTTTTTACCATACCGAAAAACACGATACTCGTAGTAAATGAGTAAAAGATAGGAGCTATCGTCGTTAAGTATTCGAAACGCAATGTCATTGACCTTCTTTTTTATCCACAATAGGCAATCTCGTCGGGTTCATCGCGACGACCTGCGCTTCCGGCTTACCCTTCCGTTCGCATTCCGCGCACGAATAGAAATGGTCCCCCAATTCGTATAGCAATCGTTGGACAATCGCGCGGTCTGGAGTCCCACATAAACCTACACGCCCTCCAGTTGTATAGTCCTGCAAAAGTACGGAACAAAATCCCAGATCCGCACTTCTACTCTATCACGATAGACCCGGAGACCACATTTTACGATATTTCCTTTTCGGTCAATAAATCCTCTTTTCAAGATCACAAAAAGAGAAAAATTATTGCTACGAACCATTTCTGCCAATAGCGCACTTCGAACTGCATGACTTCGAACTACATAGAAACAGAAGGCCCCATACCGCACCATTTAACATGTAAATCCAATTTTGGATCCACCCATATGCCTCGTTGCAGTCTACGTGCAGCCTTGCAGTTTCGAATCTCCTAATCGAGTGTCCCCGATCTCGGAAAGTTGGCGAGAGTAAAAGATGCGCGGTCCGGACACCAAAAACCCTTCCAAAAGACTCTTCCTTTTCTCTCGGAGAACATCCTACGTTATCCAATTTTTGCTCCGCCACTTTATCTTTATTTTTCAACTTTACAAGACTTTTATTTCCTCACCCCACGACCCCGCATACGAGCGAAATCTGACTCGCTGACTGTTCTTTACGATCCCGCGAGGAAATCCAACTATCCAGCGGAATCCTCGCGTTCGGAGTCTTTGGCCCGGCGTCGAGAGTGTATGGACCATCGCCGAATAGTTTCGGATGGAACTAATATCGAGCGGGAGTTCGGGAGGGAGTGGGAGAGAGAGCAGTGTCCAAACCGTGTGGAAATGCACACGGAAGGAGGGGGAGAGGGCGGAGGGGTTGTGTACGAGGCGAATAGTTAGGTGGTGCGGTGCCAAAGTTCTCGGGATTTACGATTTGCGCGTGGTTCGTGGTTCATGCGGGTCCACAACGTCAGCGCGCCCGATAAGGGCTCGGAGATCCCCGAGGGCGCCTAAAAGTACCGAACCGTATTCGCCCGGTGTCACCGATCTCCATGCAGATTCGTGTATATCTGTCACCGAGGTGCAGTCCTCACAGTCGTACATCAACAGTGCAGATAGAAATAGTTCACTGTCCATCTGGTGTGAATTATACAGCGGTGTGACTATGGCCGGCTCGCCGGGAATCGTCGCCCTATCGCCCTTTCCGCCCTCTTCCCGCGGCGGTTTCGATGCACATGCGGTGAAAACGAGAGATTCAATTCGCAAGTTGGTAACAAAATTGATTCACAGACGACAAACTGTAAAGCGTGGTGTACGGATCGCAGTAGCGGTTCGTTGGTCTGACCTAAGCGCGCTCTAACTACTGGCGCGGCCGCAACGGCGTCCCAGAGCACTCCCACCCGTAGTCTAATCGTCCGAAACGATGCAGATGCGGCGTATTAGTGAAATGTTCACTGTGCGAGGGGTAATCTATCAATCGATTAATTATTTAAGGAGCACCGTGGTCTTGAATGATTAACAGGGAGAGAGGTGGTAATTGTTCGGCCGGTGCGCGCTATGAAATTCGCATTTGAATCGCGATATCTCGACAACTGGATGGTACAAAATTTTGCAAGTTCGGATGCATGGATGCTCCGGGAAAAGACTCTCGAATTTTCGACAATTCGTAAACATCGATTGAACGGTAGAACGGAAGACGGCGTCGCTCTGCCGAGTCTGTTACAGAAGATGCATAAAAATCGTGCCAAATTGGACTTTAAATATCCCGGCTTAGGGACGGCAAGAATTATTCAAGTTAGCCGGATCTCTATCAAGTTCTTTTCAAGAAATGAAAACACGCGCAGTTACCGTACTACCTTGCAAAGCTGGTCGTACGATACCGAAGAATAATTAATATTCAATACTCTCATTAAAAATGATTGTAATAAATAGAGAAAAACTGTAAATAATTCGCCGTGCGTCCTGTTTGTTTTTTTTTTTAAATACTCGGCTCTACATATAGTACCGATACATAGTAGTTTATGCATAGTAGTAGTAGTAGTAGTATAGTAGTAGTAGTAGCAATGACCGGACGTAGCTCCGCGAGTACACTAGGGTGTATTCGCGGGTGTAGGGTGAGTACACTAGGGTGTAGGGTGGATTCTACGTCCGGTCATTAAAGCCGTGACTACTGCGCGAGGTTCCACCGTTGAGCAAACAGCGGTAATAATGGAATAGCGAAAGAATGATGGGTTTAGAGTCCCTTTGAAAGGCTTTCTATTTACAAGTAATTAACACAAATATCGATCCCTTCTACCTTCGTTTGATATTCACGCTAGCTAGCCGGATAAGGGAACGAGGGTGCAGTCGAGACCGTGTACAACGGTATCGGGGATGGTCGCAGACAGGAGTATCCGCGCGCACCAGCCTCGGCACAGGCTCATCGGTGAATTATGCAATCGCCTCGGGGCTCTCCCGGCGCTCTGTCTCGATGCACGGTGTATTCATGGGAAATTGGACGGTATTTTTTGTTCCGACGAAACAACGGATCCGCGCGGCGAACGTGTGCGAAATTCGACGATAATCCTTGCACAAGCTACGCGCCTGTTCTGTTTCAATGTTGCGAAGAGACGAAAAAAATTGCGAGCGACTCCATTCGACAGCTTTCAATAAACATTTGTCCGTCAGAGTGACGTTCATCGGTGATCGTTCATCGTAAATCTGATAGAATGAAATCCAAAAATAAGTCATGCAAACACCGAAGACGTACACAACCGTGTAATTCATGCAAACAGCGAACACAGTATTGCAAGTTTAACAAACGTTTTCACAGATTTTCGCAATATTTTTTTTTTGTCAACGAGTCATGTTTTCAATTTAAAAAATAATAATAATAATAACAATAATGGTAATAATAATAGTACCAAAATGCAAAAGGGAAATTGTGAACTTTTGTGAACGGTAAGTGCTTCTTAAATTGACAGAACCTTTTTCTACCGTCAACCATCCGCTACTCCGGTTCGGACGTCGATGTAGCTTACATCCTGACGTATCGATTTCACTACGAAGAAGCTCGAAAATATTGATTTTCGGCTGAGTGGCGCAATGGGACGATGTTGCGCAGAAATTTGTGTCGTCTTCTTGGGGAGTACATGACTTACACATGTGTCGGATCTTCGAGTGCACGGTTCGATGCGATTCGCGCCGAGAGCTCCCTTCGGGAAGTCGTCCTACTCCACTTCCAGCTCGCCCGTCTGACTACATCGCGGGTTTTACTACTGGCTAAGCGACGCCCGCCGACAGGCGAGCCATTCGCCGATCGGTTACAATCTCCGGCTGCAGTTATGTGTCGAGCCACGTCACACACCCTTCCCTACGATCGAACGACCCGTCCGTTCGATACTCTTCGGGAGGGGGGAGGGGGGGGGGGGAGGAAATGAGAGGGGATGAGAGAGCCGCGACGGGGAACGACGCGAAAGGTTCTATCCCATCAACTATCCAATAACCAAAACGTCGAGTTCTACATCTGCCTCGTACCTCGCGCACAATCCGGCGAGGCCTCGCTGTTTGATCCCGCCAATTCGTTCCGTCGCCCCTGTTCGATGCCATTTTTTAATTCATTTTTATTTTATTTCGCTCGCAGCTCTGCGTCTCCCACGCTGTAATCCTTCAATTTTTTTACAGCCCCGTTTTCTCTTTTCCCTCGTCATATACACTTTCGCCCTCTCCGCTTACTCTCGGCTCGATCGACATCAAATTTCGAGCCGTTAATAATTCATTTGGAGTACACATGAACGTGTGTGCTGCCATTCCGCCTCTGGTATTATTCCCGTTGAGGGAGGGGGAAAAGAGAGAGAATCAAACAAATGAACTTTCATTTTTGTATTATTTTTCGCTCGCAGCTCCGTGTCGCTCACGCTGTAATCCTCTTTCACTTTTACATGCGCGTTCTCTGCCGTCCGATATACTTTCTCCCTTGCCGGTTTCTCTCCGGTCGATCGACATCGAATTTTGACCCTTTAATAATGAATTTGAAGCATACAGGAATGTGTGTATTTCCTCTCGTATTATACCCGTAGAGAGGGTGGGGAAAGCGGGGGGCGGGGGGGGGGGGGGGGGGGGGGGGGGGGAGGAAGCCAATATCGGAAATCCGGCTGGCTTTACCGGCGCAGCCTCTCGCGTACAAACATATCAACTCGTAGCTCAGCCGGAGCAATGAATATACAACATAGCATAACGATATGACGCAAACATTGTTCGAAATATGGCGAACAAATAAAATGGAAGGGGGATACAAGAGTGTACAGCGGAATGAACTCGGATTAAAATTTCTCTGCCGCACGGAATATCCCACAAAGGGTAGAATGTTTCGTTGATTAATTAATTAGAACCTGTGTTTGCAGCGTCCGTTCGTTACTCTTTCGGTCATCGTTGCTCGTAACGATTTCCAATAGCGAACAAAATTTAAGGGTGAAAATTGTAATTTTTTTTACTTGACCGTTTCGCGTCAGTCACTCTTACTCGGAAAGCTTCGTTTCATAAATTGGTTTCCTTTCAGTGGGTTTTTATCGTATTTTTCGAGACATCCCGAATACGTTTACATGTAAATTGCGTTTCGACGAACAAAGCTTCGTCAAAAATAATAATAATAATAATAATTAAAATAATAATAACCTACCAAGTAACAATATAATAATGTATAACATCAAAACTAATTTTATTATTATAATAATGAGTAAAAAAAAATTAACAACAAAAAAATAATAATAATAGTAAAAAATAGTAAGCTATTTTTTTTTAGTTCTGCGCTGTTGCGTGTGCGGTATTGATGTGGTCGATGTTTACGGGTGCTCGGAGGGGATGGGCATTTAAAAATAATTCGCATACCTCGCTGGCCGTCAGATCGCACGATCTAAAAATAGCGAGAGAGTTATGTCACTGTGTGTACGGTTTTAGCAGTAGAATTACGAAGAAATATGTGTATAACGCGAGGAGTATAGGCCAGGAAAGCCAGTTCGTATCTCTGGCCCGGCTCCCGCCCTCTCCTGCGTCGGGGCGTGCGAGGGGGAAAAAAAGAGGCTGGATGGGTAGATGTGAGCAAGCACGCAGAGGAGAAAAGCGAGTTTGCTCTGCAACGACCCGACTGAAAGACGTAAAAATACCGGCAAGTATATGCTCTCCGCCTGGACGGAAGAATACACACGGGACATAAAACTCGACGAGCCACCCGTATCATATTTTACGGTAACGAGGGTAGAAAAGCTCGAACCAGACCGAGCAAACGGCGAAACGGATTTTCTTTACTTATTTTTTTTATTACCTTTGCCATTGCTCTATGGCCACTCAAAAATGCCCAGAGCCGACTCCAAAACCCGCGAAGCTTTTGGCTTTTAAAGAACGCGTTAAAAAAAATACATAAAAAAAAATGATTGTCGCAATACCGATAAGAATCATCGTCCCAGTTTCCGCTTTCGGGATCGAGTTCGTCTCGTCGAAGCAGCTTGCCCACTGTAAGCAAAAGTGGCCAGCGGTGGGGTCTGGGTGAGGGGTGGGGGGAGGGGGGGGGGGGGTCTGCGGACATACGAGAGAAAAAAAACTGCCACGAGTTTTGCTTGGAAGTAAAAAAAATGTTTAACTCCAGAAAAAAGAATTAAAACCGGAAAGTTTGTACATAGAGCCAGGGGAGGGGGGGGGGGGGGGCGAGTAGAGATAGCGATATGACATTCGCGACCGAAATCGTCGGGTCACCGGGCGACGCCCGTTTATATTCCACCTTATCCACCCCCTCACCCTGCTTGCGGATTAACGAAGAAAAAAAAACAGCGGCGCCAGCGAGCGGCGTTAAAAAAAAAAGAAAAACACCGGGAAAAAAAAGAAACGACCATGCGAAGAACGAGGAAACGCTGACCGAATAAATAATGAGAGTGCGAGAGAGGGCAAGAAAAAAAAGAAGGGCCGGGGTAACGAGAGGTCGGTGGGTTTTTGAGAGATAGGAGGAGCAAAAGCGTGCGGAACAAGAGGTGACGACAAAAGATAAGCCTCCGGGGTTTGCGTAGAACTTCTGCCGGCACTTCCCCTCCTCCGTTCTATCCTACCTACCCCCCCCCCCCCCCCCCCCCCCCCGCAACCCTGACGCGAGAGCGAACGAGCCAAGCTCCGTCGCTCGATTTTTACGTGCTGGGCTGGTTCCGCTCCTCGTTATATCGGTATACATATGTATACAGGGCTCCGTACCGTGTATAACGCTAACATACATACGCAACCCACACCTGAGGGTAGTTTTTTTTTTAAGTTTTTTTTTTTACCCGTTCTGCTCGGGGAGAGAGGAAAGCTCTCGAGTTACGTGTATAGCTTCGGCTGCAGTGCTGCAAATGAAATTTTATTATTGATGCAAGACTCGAGAGGGAGGGGGGGGGGGGCGGGAGGGGGGGGGGGATCAAAGCTTTTCCAAAAAACATTTCCCAAGGTGGAGGGAGGAGGACCTCGACGGGCAAAGGGTTGAAATTTCGTCTCTTGGCTCTCCTCGGCAGAGGAGCAGGAGGGAGTCTTTGCGCCTTGAAGCGTCGCAGGGCATGAAATCCGAGCAAATTTCCGCTGGGAGAAAGCAGGACGAGTACTGGTCATTGGGGTAAAAAAAATCTGATCCACGGTAGACTCGTGGTGCGAATCGCAGTCTACGTGGACTTGAGATAGACTCGAGTAGACCATTGGTAGACCGGATGTATTTTCACACGGGCAGTCGGCAACCACGTGGCGATTTCAAGCAAATCGGCGGCACACGAGATTGGTCTGGACTCATCGCGTTACCCGTCGAAAAATAAATAATTATAAATAAAAAAAAATTAAATTAAATAATTAATAATATTATAATAATATTAATAATATTATAATAATATTAATAATATTAATCATATTATATTAATAATATTAATAATATTATAATAATATATTATATTATTATTGTAATTAATAATTAAATAATTAATTAAATTAATTAATTGAATTTATAAATAATTATCATATTTATAAAATACGCTTGCTCGGATATATCGATTCCATATGCCTCGTGATATGAATTGTATATAAAAAAAATGTGAAACGTATATTTAACATATGAAATAATATATTTCGGAGTAGACCGTTTTACCTCGAGAGTACGCGCGTCCGAACAGAACCATCTACACCGATTTCGTCGTTTCATCCGGTCGAGAAAGGTACCCGTGAAACTTCAAGAATTATTAACCGAGTTACCGAAAAGCTTCGTGGCGGGGGCGAAGGGGTTTCGGTGTAAAGATGAAAAGGGAAAGACGAGAGGGTTGCAAGAGGGTTCGTTTTTGCATTACCGTGCGGGAAAGAGCGGGAGTGTGCCGGCACACGTCACTGGGTCGAAAGTTACGTAGCCACGACCAACGAAGTTAAGGGGCCGTGAAGGTATAGAGCGTTCCCCGCTGGCGTTATAATAGCGGTATGCGAAACTGGGCTTTGCCACTGTGGAGTTCGCCCTCTCCGCTAGCCCCCCCCCCCCCCCTCTCCGCCCCTCCCCGCCCCTGTATGTACCGGAGGGTTTCCCAACATTCTACCCTTTCTCTCCCCCTTCCGGCTGGCCGGAAAATTTTGCCATCGGAGAATTCACAAATCGCCTTGGCTGCACGGACCGAAAACGAAGAGGTCTCGCTTTTCAGTTTCTCGTTCGTCGCCGGTCGGGTCGTTGTTTCGCGATAGGGAACCGAACGCCCACGCTCGAGCGCACCTGTAACGTTATAGCGCATTTACCTCTGCGGCTTCCGAAGCCCAAAGGCGACGACGGGAACAACAACAACAAGGGAGAGGTGGGGGACAATAAGCGATAGCAATAAAGCATTCGTATATCGCTGCTAGAAATGGAACCAGGCCAAATACCGGTGGCATCACTCGATACTATATCCATCCCGCCACTTGAATATACAAAATCTCTCTCTGTCAGGAAGACACTAGAACGGTTATAAAATACACTCTGCAGCGGGTCACACCGTTATCGTTATGTCAGTTGCATTTTTTTTTCTTTCTTTCTTTTCGTTACACGAACACATAACGACGATTCGACGATTCGATGCGCTGAGAAAAAATAACATAGTTCGAGCAACCACGGTCACTTGCTACTATAAATTATAACTCCCTGAGGGGAGGCTTATGTTATACAATTAGGAGAGTAATCGCAAATGATAATAGCCAATATAGGGTAAAAGTGGGGAATATGGCCCGGGCCATATATCATTGATTTACGTGTTCATCGAGGTGGGCCATATTCACCACTTTTACCCTAATTATATTTTAAGCAATTAAAACTCTCCATAAGTAACTATATGCATAGACCAGAGCTGGGCCAAGTACTTGAAGTACTCGGTACTTCAAGTGTAGAATATTTCATTGTCTTGAAATCTTCATATGAAAAAAACCATTCTCAGAACAATAGCGATTACTGTTTTTTCTGTCACACTATTATCGTTATGTCAGTTGCATTTTTTTTCTTTCTTTCTTTTCGTTACACGAACACATAACGCTCTTCGACGATTCGATGCGCTGAGAAAAAATTACATAGTCCGAGCAACCACGGTCACTTGCTACTATAAATTATAATTCCCTGAGGGGAGGATTATGTTATACAATTAGGAGAGTAATCGCAAATGATAATAGCCAATATAGGGTAAAAGTGGGGAATATGGCCCGGGCCATATATCATTGATTTACGTGTTCATCGAGGTGGGCCATATTCACCACTTTTACCCTAATTATATTTTAAGCAATTAAAACTCTCCATAAGTAACTATATGCATAGACCAAAGCTGGGCAAAGTACTTGAAGTACTCGGTACTTCAAGTGTAGAATATTTTATTGTCTTGAAATCTTCATATGAAAAAAAAACATTCTCAAAATAATAGCGATTACTGTTTTTTAAAATACTTTATTCTCAACACAGAGCCAACAAAATATATCCGTTAATCAATGAGAAAATATCCTTGGTTTGAGGGTAATGCTTAACCATTTATATGCTTATAACAAGTACCATAAACATCAATTTATAACCAGTAGATGAACATGGTGCAAAAAAACAGGGCCACTGGGGCAAAAAGGCCACAAAAAAGTGGTCACGCCCATTTTCGTGTTAAGGGGAATCGGATAAAACAAAATTCAGCATATCTCGGTTAATAACAGATGAAATAGGGCACTGAGGCAAAACGGGTCACCAACAGAAAACTGGCTACATCGCATTTTGGCCTTCAGATGAGTAGGAGAAGTCGGAAAACAATTAGAAAAAGGGAACATCTGAACCAATATTAGGAAAGCAATGTTTTTCTAATTTTCTAAGTTAGATGGCCATATTCTACTGATGCCGTGCGCCAACCGCGCATCCACCGCTGTCGATAATTTTTCAAATTATTTTTCCGTATTTTTTCCCGCACTAGTGCGGGAAATTATGAATACATAAATTATGAATGGTTTGCAATTTGTTCCGAATGTTTTTACCGTTTTTTTCTTCCTTTTTATGTATGCCAAACTCGAGTATGACAAAAAAAGAATTAAGTATGCCAAACTCGAATATTTTTTATAAACCCCTGTATCTTTAAAACTATTAAACATACCGAAAAATGTTTAAGAAATAACAGATGTAGTTGTAAATGTTGTTTTAGCCAACTCCCGTAACCATGGAAATGCGAGTGAGCTCTTTATTGGGTGGCTCGTTTTGCCCCAGGGCATCCTGCATCGTCTTGTCTCGAAATGTTCTACAAAACAAGATCGAAATCTCGTCTTGTCCCGCTTCATTTCATCAGTAGTCATACTGACAGTTTTACTTGAGTAAACTGGATCCGATAAAACTAAAATTTGGTACGCGAATAGAGCAAATAATGTTTGATGTCAAACATCGTGAAAGTAGGGTAGAGCAGGGCAAAATGGGACAGTGGAGCAAAACGGGACAGTGAGCAAAACGCAAGTTTCCAATCATTTTTGGATGCCCCATTTTGCCCCGTTGATACATCCGGATAGTCTGTCCCGTTTTGCCCGATTGTCCCATCCAAAAATGATTAGAATATGGCATTTTGCCCTACTGCCCCATTTTGCCCCGCTCTTCCCTATTTGTACTTGGGCAAACGAAACGTACTCCAAATACTTTCCACATTCCAAGTACATATGTACTTGAAGTACCGTACTGTACCAAACAAGTACCATGCACTTGAAGTACCGCCCAGTTCTATGTAGACATTTTCTCAATTGTTCCGTATAGTAGAAATACATTTTTTTTTGTCTGTGTGTGAATATATTAAGTTCAAGCGTGAACTATCAGTGGTTGCAAAAAAATTGCCACAAACTGTGATCGTTTAACCCTTTCGCCGTAAAAAAAAGTTTTTTTTTTAACGTCGAAAACCTAAACGGAACCGCGATTCAGGAAACTAAATCAAATAAAAAAATGTGCGCTACTACAAGTATCAAAAACAAAATTGCCATTAGGGAAAAACTAGCTCGACCCGTAAACTATTCGCGTGAAGACAAACGCAGCTAATTCCATCGTGGTACACTCTCTACCGCATGAATCGATAAGATCAACTTTCAACAAAAAAGGTAAAAAAACAATAGTGACCGAGCACATCTAAAAAAAGAACTCATTAAAGTTCACCGATCCGCCATACAAAAATGACGTAATCATACCTTTAAAAAATAAACAAAATAAAAAAATAAACAATTGTAGGGAAATCCCGAGAGACATATCCGGCACCAATAAAACCGTAAGCGATCCCGCAACTAGCATGGTGACGAGCGGCTAAGGCATTATTAAAACTAGGGGTGAGAAAAAAATAGAGAATGAAATGGGAGTGTATCGTAGACCATACACATATACACACACACACGCACACACACATATACATACATACATGGTACCGAGTGAGTGACTGAGCTCTCTCGGAAGCCTCGTTACCGTGGGGGAGGTTACGGTCTGGAAAAATCAAAATTAATGAGAAAAGCAGGCGGACGAACGAGTAGGGGTTTGCGGGCAGGGGCAGGAGGGGGGGGGGGAGGGGGGTTAGTATTCTCGAATGCAAAGCTCGGGCGGCATGCAAAGTACTGTTGCTAAAAATAGCCGCTTGCATATCGGAGGGGTCGAGAGGGAACGGGGCCGGCGGCCGCGACGGGGGTTGGCTCCCTCGCGGGAAAGCGCGAGCGACGAAAGCGCGGGGGGGGGGGGGGGGGGGGGTGCGGAGTTAGCTCTGCGGGCGCAGCGGGTTCCGGCGACCTGATGGAGAGCGCCGAGAGGCGCGACCGGGCGGCCGACGACATGCGCTCGCGCTGTGTGAACTCCGTGTTTGCATTGTGGGACAGCCCGGCTAGTACAACTTGTGCCTGGTCCGCGTCGACGGTAATGACGAGAACGACCGACTGGGACAGCCACTAACACAGCCGTGTAACATCGCACGCTATCAGGCTGAATTCTGTAGCGGACGGACCGCGAGCGCTTCCCCCTCGGGATGGAGGGCGAGCCGATAAGAGAGTTCGTGGTTTCGACGTTACGACGAAATGATATGAAAAAAAAAGAATGAAAAAAATTGAAAAAAAAAAACGAGGGATAACGAGAACGATGAGAGAGGGATAGAAGGGTCAAGGGATACCGGAAGTTCGACCATAAAAACCAATTGACCGAACACGTAGAAGTCGAGAGATTGGAATTAAGCTTTGTTTTCACTCTCGGGCCAGTGTGTCTGATAAAAAAAATTCAAATCGGCCAGCCCACGCGTTCCGATCATTCCGCTCGGTCTCGAGAGAGGAGGGGGGAGAGGGGGAGATAATTATAGTATGGAAAAGTGGAAAAGTGAGTTCTATTTCGAGTGCAGTCGGAAGAACAGAATCCCATTAGGGCGAGCACGCGGCGGTACGCGAGCGGAATGGCCATGGGGAAGCTCGTATCGGGATGGAAGAGTCGAAAAAAAAAGGGTAAGCCAAGCTTTGCATATCAACGAAAGCAATCGGAGAGGAAGAGCTTGTAGGGAGTAGAAAAATAGCGTGGATGGCAGAAAAAAACGCGTGGGTTTGATACGCTATGCAGATGGCTGTTGGACACTGTGGATATTCCTGGACCGCAGTAATTTCGAATCCGACTGCAGGATTTAACTGAAAGGAAATATAAAAAATTCCCGAACACGTGATGAGATGAAAATTTTTTAATCGAAAAAGAAGAAAAAAGGAGAATTCGATCACTCATTGTCACGAGCGAGGAATATTTCGCTAAAGACCAGCAAAATTTTGTTCGACGGTAGGGCCAACTCTGACGTGAATGAATATATTGCAGTTCGGAAACGGTGAGACAGGTCTGTCGGGCGAGTGGCGAAAGGGTTAAAGGACGAAGGGCTATGGGTGGATGTGCTTTTTCGATTCAGGACAAAGTTTGCCTTGTAAACCGTATATATAGGCTAAGGGGCCAGTATATACATAGTGGCCGCTTATATACATATACATCGCCCCCATGTAACCGTGGGTTTGACCCTCATGCGCGCGTTGGATTTGACCCAATGACCCGACGGGCCGAGCCGAGCGTGGACGGAAGTGGCCGAACGGGCTCTCTCTACCGCGTCTGCTCGCCCTCCGTCTTTCACCCCCTTCGGCGAGCTCGACTCCCGCGGAGTCCGCCCGCGCCTCTCGCCGCCGGACCGGAAGAGGAAGCTCTCTCCTCATTCTCGACGACTCGTTCCGGTATATCTTCTCTCCTCCATCGACGAGAGACGCCTTTCCACGACTCTCGTCACCGAACGAAATTACTAGTCCCTTACCGCTTTCCCTGTAACTCCGTGTCCGTCGATGGCGTCAAAACTGCGAATGCTCCTTGACGGGAACAGAAAATTGCACTCGAGAAAAAAAAAAAAAATTGCACCACTGTGCACCTTTCCGGTGCTGTGTGCTCCATTTCAGTACCAACGCCCTACCATATTTTTCCTCGCGAGAGCATTCGTGAAGCTTCTACTTGCACGCAAGGTAGTTGCCGTTAGCGGGACGAAGACGCAGGAGAAAAATGGGGAGATGGGGACGGGTTGGAAAGAAAGGTGGTCGAGCTCAACCTGAGGTTCCCCGCTCGTTCCGACCCCCTCCTCTCGGAAAGATCCTACTTTAACGGGCCCGTGGTCGACCATTTGTTTCCTTCTCGGCGGATCCAACTGTGCGGGCGGAGAAACGTGAGAACGTTTCGCGCTTTTTTTATTTCTTAGTACTGGTTCGTACGGCAAGGGGCAAAACGGACCAGTCGCACATTCCATGCCTGAATACCTAGATATACCTATTTTGTTGTTCTGTTTCTATATTTGTTCAATTTTTCCACCGCATACACTTCTGGGTTTTTACGGAACCTCATCCCGATTCCGCCCCAGCACTCCCTACCCGCACTCAGCTAAGCTACCTAACTTCCGGTGCGTCCGTAGCCGACTTAGCTACACTGTACCGCATTTGCCGGGGACGCGGGGAAGCTACGGAAAACCCGTGCCGGTACAGACGGCCAAATTCTACTGATCCTCCGGTATTTTTGCACTTTGAGTAAAGTGCAGAAACACCAACGTTTCAGAAGAAAGCGCCTCCTTCTCAACGGTCGATGCGGCAGCTAGCGCACGGCTAAGCGGTCACCCATCCGAGCACTGACCGCGAACGAACTTGCTTGACTTTGGAGACCACCGGAGCCGTGCGCCAAACCGCGCATCCACCGCTGTCGGTTACCTATTTTGTTGTTTTTTTTTTTCTTTGAACGAGTAACTCTGGCACGTCGCAACAAAAATCCCGTTTTTCATTTCATGTTTCATGATAAAAACGTGTGTAACTTTTGACCTGGTAAACCTAGGTAACTCGCCATAGATTATTCTCGTCAAGCAGAGTCTGGCGTTTCGATTTCACTACGATTGAACCTAAATACTCGTATCCGGTCGAAAGTTACAGGTCGATGAACATCTTGCTCCGACGGACTGATTCTGGTTTAGGTCCTCGACCCCTCAAAATAGGTGTGACGACCTAGGGCTCACACTCGGGAGTTTCCGGGCAACCTGCGGTCCTTCAACGAGAGCACGACTGCACAACCAGTGCAGTTGTGCCCGCGTGAACAGAATCTGAAGCTTGGTTATCTCTACGAAAACCAAAAGTCAATCTCGAAGAATTGACTTCTCGGTTTAGTGGCCAACGGACCTACCCAAACGACGATTGCACTGAGAATATACCAGGCCGAGTGCAGCGGAAAAGCCGCGCACGGAAATTCGGCGAGGGGCCGTGCGAGATAGAGCGGAATGAGGGAGAATTATAGAACCGCAACCGGAGTCTATATAGGGTCACGTACTGCGCGCTGGGTACGTAATACTTCGGGCGGGTTGCAGCGTCTGTTGTGCGGAAGCTGCCTGAAGGGTGCGGAGGGGTGAAGAAGGCTTTCGCGAATTGCAACGAGTAGGGCTCGGCGTACTCGCGTCTTGCGGGTAAGCGCAAGCAGGAAGAAGGGTGTTTAGTTCGAGGAGGGAGGAAATGAAGGACCAGGTAGGTGATGTTCAAGCTTCACTCGAGACACAGGTGAGCGGCACGAAAAAAAAAAAAAAAATTATGGAAGGAAGACGAAGTACAACGTTTAGCCGGTGAAGGGCACCGGTCGAGAATCATTCTCCGAAGTGCGGACTGTTGACGCGAGTCATTTTTTTAACTTCTCTCCTCCTCAGCTTCGTCGCGTTTTCTCGTTCGTGGAATTGGCACGAGGCTATGATTTTGCGCAAATGAACTGGAGGCTTTCTCGTGTATGCGTGCTAGGTGGGGGCAAAATGGTCGTAAATTGCGCACGCGGGGCAAAATGGTCTACCGCTAAATTTCCGATAAACGCGAGTTACTGGGTGAAAATGGGAGCACTCTGGAAACGAGGAGCGTATCGGGGGTCGGACAATGGAACACCCTCCTAAATGGGGGCGAATTAGGAAATTTTGGTACCGCGCGTGACGCACCCAGAAAAAAAATTAGCTGACGGCCGTCATTTATTTGGTTTGAGTAAAGTATTTGTTTGATTCAAATAAATATTTTTTTCTATTAAGTAATTAATTAAGTAATTTAATTAAGTATTTGTTTGATTCAAATAAATATTAATTTTAATTAAGTAATTAATTAAGTAATTCAATTAAGTATTTGTTTGATTCAAATAAATATTTATTTTAATTAAGTAAATTGTTACTTAAATGAAATAAATATTTACTTTAATCAAATAAATATTTTACTTAAACCAAATAAACGGTGGCCGTCAAATTAATTTTTTTTTCTGGGTGCGACGATGTTGATCAATTCTTTTCGAATGCTCGAAACAGTCTTAACGAACTTAATGATTCTCCTCAGAAAGACAGTGAATTCCTAGCCGGGAGTCATCCGGGCGGCCTTTGTCGCTCGACCAGCCCGTTTTGCCCCGCCCCACCTTATATCATTGCTAATCGAGCGCCCGGGCGAAACCTTACAGAAACTCGACACAATGACGTTGAAAGTTGTGTCGATACACTGCGGCAAATAAATCGACGGAACGAGACTGTATGCGCTTTAGGCGGTGACTATAACGTTCGAAAGTGCAGAAGCGACGCCACAACCCTGGTGGGAGCGACGCACAAGGCCGGTATTGGCCACAGTCGGCCGGTGGTCGCCCAACGTCGGCCAGCACCGGTATACTGGGTCACATTCCCACCACGAAAACTTCTCCACCTTCTAACTTCGAGTCTGCGAACTTCGATACAAAAATATTTCCACATTTAAAAAAATAATAAATAATCAAAATGTAATATATCTGTTTGAAGGAGAAAAAAAGAAACTGATGCGGGATGCTCGCAGCGAGACTCGACGATTCTCGAGCGGAGTAGAGCAAGAAGAACGCGGTGAAGAGACGGATCGTCGGAGGGGGTCTGGAGAGAGTCGCAGCCTCTTAATCTTTCCGACTCCTCTAACGCAGGAGTACTTCCTGCGATCCTTCTCCGGTATACAGTTACGTGGCAGCGACAGCACTGCCCCGGGGGTGTTGGACCGTAAAGGAGGACGTACAGAAAAAAAAAAAAAAAAAAAAAAAAATGAATATAAAAAAGAGTGGAAAAGCAACGTAGGAAGCGGTTGAAAGGAGAGGCGGGGAGGAAGCTGGCGGGCAAACCACGGTGCTGCGTACAAGCCCCCGCCTCGCTTTTCCGGTGAAACACGTTATATATCGGATAACGTAATAATATTCCCGAGCATTTTTCAGTGCACTCGGTTGTGAAGTGAGCCACACAAAAGGGGAGGGGAAAGGGGGGGGGGCGGGACGGAGGTTGAAGGTTCCTACGTGACGTCTGTCCTCTCGACGTCTTCGCGGGCTCGTTAATTCGTCGGTGTCGCCGAGAGAATTGAAACAAGTAGAGTGGACGAGGAGAGCCAAGGAGAGACGAGGGTCCGGGACAGAGGGTGAGAATTGAGCTCGAGTGACCGGGAGGGCGAAGAAATAAAAATTAGCCGCAGAAGAGTAGCTCGAGGCTTTTACTCTCGCATCTTAATTACCCGTACCCGTCCATATCCACTCGTTTTATAACAAATACAAAAATATCCGCAGATCCTTTGACATTTAATTTACGACGAGTGTGAAGAAAAAAGGTTGTATGGTTGAGAAAGGAACCAAAAAAGGTGTACCTGCTGATCGGCGGTGAGCTATTAATAATACACGAAATACCGCAGTCGGTAATGAAAACTGTAATACAATTTTTTCGCTGTAGTGTCCATTCAATTCCAAAAGCGAATTCTCACACAATTAATATCGACCTCACGTGAGTGCTTCCCATTAATCGGAAAAATGTACCGCCTATGAAAAAAAAATAATAGCCCTTTCCGTTACCGACCGAGCCCGGGCTGGTCGGTCCGGAATGGCAGTAAGATCGGCTTGAAGGAGTTTCCAGCAGCGAATCGGCAGCAGGGCTTGAAATTGTGGTGAGAAAAAAGAAGAAGGTTGCACCAGCCGATCAACGGTGAGCCATGAACAGCACACGAAATACCGTCGTCGGTAAAGAAACTGTAATCAATTTCATTCACCATACTGACCACTCAACCTCAAGAAAGAATTCTCACACGCTTGATATCGGCTTCACGTAAGAATTTCCCTTTAACCGGAAACGCTCGGGCCCGTAAAAAAAATAAAAGCCTCTTCCATTACCAACCGAGCCCGGGCTGGACGGTCGGGAATGGGTGTCACATCGGCTTGAAGGCGTTTCCAGCGGTGAATGAGTAAAAGGGTTTTATCATGATGAGGCAAAAGAAAAAAGAACAAGATTGTACTAGTCGATCAACGGTGAGCCATTTACATGAAATACCACCGTCAATAATAAAAAAAACTGTTATCAATTTTTATATTCACCATCCTGACGATTAAATTTCAAAAGCGAATTCTCACACGATAGATATCGACTTCACATAAGTACTTCCCTCTAACCGGAAACGTTTGGCGCCCGTAAAAAAGATAATCGCCCTTTTCATTACCGACCGAGTCCGGGCTGGACGGTCCGGAATGGCAGTAAGATCGGCTTGAAGGAGTTTCCAGCGGTGAACCGCGGCAGGGCTTGAAATTGTGGTGAGAAAAAGAAAGAATATTGTACCAGCCGATGAACGGTGAGCCATGAACAGCACACGAAATACCATCGTCGGTAAAGAAACTGTAATCAATTTCATTCACCATACTGACCATTCAACCTCAAGAAAGAATTCTCACACGCTTGATATCGGCTTCACGTAAGAATTTCCCTTTAACCGGAAACGCTCGGGCCCGTAAAAAAAATAAAAGCCAATATTCCATTCCCAACCGAGCCCGGGCTGGACGGTCGGGAATGGGTGTCACATCGGCTTGAAGGGGTTTCCCGCAGCGAATCGGCAGCGGGGCTTGAAATCACGGTGAAAGAGAAAACTAGGGTCGCCGGGGCTGGGATATCGGAGATCGATAGTTTGCAAACCCGTCACGGTGCACGGCCAACGTTAACTCGTCTTGTGCACCCGTTTACCTCGCACAATGTATGTCTATACACATAAAGTTTTCTTATGCGGACAGCGTGTAACTCTGTGACCGCGGAGTCGGCACCGAGCAAGACGAGCTAGTTCATAAACGAGGGACGCAAACTTTTGGTATTTCGTAGATTCATAGACGGTGCGCGCACGGACGAACGATTCTACGTAAGTATGCACGAGTCCGTCACGCGATCGCTTCGCGGTTTTTTCACCACGATAGCTAGAGTCTCTTTCTGGAAGCCGGGCTTTCGTAAGCTGTGCAAGCGAGGAAAGGGCGGTCAGGATTGACGCGCGATCGTAAAGCTCCGTGGATATGCAATTTTCGAGTCTGCAGGTTGGAGGGGGAGGGGGGGGGGGGGGGTTTCTCTCCTAACCGAGGCCGCAAGCCCTCGAGAGCGATCGTCGTTGATTAGCCAACCGGCAACACGACCTCGAATGCAACCGGGTTGTGTACACTCGCTATTATTGTAACCCTCCGACCCGCGAACGACCTTACTTTTTATTTTCTTAGTTTCTTCCTTTCCTCGCTCAAACCGCATATTTACATACTCGCCCGGTGTCGCGCGCTTATGAAATATTAACGCGCACGTGACTCCGAGTCTCGAATATTTTTTGCACGGAGCTTACACTCGCACCGGTAGCAGCGCAGCTGTTTCGCCGTTAGAAGAAAACAAGTAATTGCTGATAATAATAATATTAATAAAAATGATGATAATAATAATTTATTATTATCTTAAGAATAATTATTGGACTGTACATTTTTTTTTAATTATCGAACGGTATTGCAAGCTCTTTTGTATAAACTGTGTCTGAAATTCCAAAGACACGTGCGTTGGCAATTTCAGGCGAAAGATTTGTAATTTTAATATCTGGCATTTTTATTTTACAAAAAAAGTACATTAATGTTTAATTAACGTAAGTAATGTAAGAAAATTTCGAGTTCCAGTACATTAAATTTACAATTTATGCTTACGGTGTATTAACTTGTTATCATTAGTTGATGATAATAACAATTTATTATTGTCGTCAATTCGTCGCAGGACATAAAAAAGTCTCACACAAATGGTATGTAATAATTTGTTTTTTTTTTACTCACGTTGGCTGCTGCTTCGTCTTATGATGTTCTCCAAGAACGTGTTTTGAGGGGCTACCAGGCCCCTACGACCCCCTGGCATCCTTTCACCGTTTGATGAATCCCCTTATCCCGCGCTCGCCCCGAGGTTCCGCTCCGCGAAGAAGAACCGCCAAGCGTCACTTTCCCTCCCGTTATTGCGATAAACTCTCGGGCGCGCAAGCCCTCCACCCCACGTCCGCGCGTCCTTTTCACCCTAGTGTATCGCCGTCGCCGCGGACGCCAGGAAGTCAAAGAGAACCAGGCCCCCAACGAAGCCTCCCCGAACTCGCTCGACGGAAACACTCTCGAGCCCGAACGATTGATCGATATAAACCGAATTCGAAGTACCGACGATGACCGCGACGAAAGATAAATTTTTCAAAAATAAACAAATACCGGAAGTGATGAGTCGAACGAACGTGGAAGAGTACGAGATTAAACGAAAACGAGCTTAAAAAAAAAGGTCCGACACGTTAAAACGCGACAACCACTTTTCACTCACCAGCTAGCACAACACTTTGCGCGGACACCTTTTTTTCTTATTTTTTAAATATTTTTTATTCTCTGTTTAGCCACGCACCATGCATCCATTTGTCCCGTCCCGTGCCTGTCGGTCCTCGTGTCTATTGTCCGTTATGTTTGTTTTTATTTTTATTTTTATTTTTCAGCACTTTGTCCTATTCGCCAAACTGCCCCGATCTCGAAATCTGGTGTTTAGCGAATTCTTGTATTTCGCTCTCCTGCTACGTATAGCGGATTTGTCCTCGAGGTAGCGAGCCCGCGATGACCTCAGCGTCGAGGATTTCGTCGGGAAACCGGAAGTCGAGTAACAACCGTCTCGGCGTCCCGATGACGAATAGCCCGGAATATAATTGCCGCTGCTTCTTCCTCCTCCTCCTCCCCTTCCGTCGCTTTCCACTTCGCGATTATTCGATGCTCGTAAGGTATTTTCCATTCCCGAGGTGAAGACAGCAACGTGACGGCCGCGTAGCAACTTTTTTTTTCCTTTCCCCTCTTTATCCTCCCGTCGACGCTACGAACTTCCGGTGCGTGAAATTCTCAAGTTTTCCGAACCTGGTCACCGGCCAGAAACACCCACTATTACAATCAAATTTATCTTCGCAATGTACACAACTCCCTCTTCTTTTTCCTCTCTTCCTTCTCCATCTATCTTACACCCATGTGTGTTTCAATTACAATTATCGTTACGACAATTCGACGTGAATTGTTTCGACCAATAAAAAGTAAACACTTTTTTGCTTGCTTTGTTGTTGTTGTTGTATTTTTTTTGTTACGCCCGTGCGGGCGCTTGACGATGTTTTTTCGTCACCTGAATCCCAGCGAGGTGCAGCGAGCGCTCATCGACGACATCCTCGTCATCTCTATCGTGAGGGGCACGAGGATTTTCCAGGTATCGTTATCAGTCGACGAAGTGGAGTTTTTGTTGATTCTATTTTATTTTACGTTACTTTATTTTATTTATTTAGTGTAATTTTATTTATTTTGGTTGTTACAATGATTCTTTGGTTACTTCGAAGCTTAGTCGAAAATATTCCTCTACCAGCAAACGATTTTCGTTCTCCACGCTCGACCCGAATAATCGAGCACGTGCCGACGATCCCTCCTCGGCGAGTGCACGCTGTTCTCGTACAACCGACGGAATTTATCATCTACCCGCAGTCTTTCCACGCACAGGAGTTCACTGTCGACTCTCCGCGATGACGACGACGAAGATGACCGGAGGCTGCTGAATTCTTCGGCGCACAGTTTATTGCTAGCGTTCTTCTTAATGCCCGTGCTGATGAGCCATCCGCGATTGTTCTCGACATCCTCGGCGTCCTCCTCGTCCGTGCAGCTCGATACCGATGAAGACATAGCTCGCTCGCTACCGGGCGAGGTTTTTTTTCTCTTTTAAAATATTTTTTTCAATTTATTTTTTGTTGTTGTTTTTTTCTTTATTTCCTTATCAACGCCTCAAGAGTTCACATCCTGGCAGAGTTTAGGTTTTGCTCTCTCTGTGTTATCGTCCGTCGTCCTCGATACAGTATCGCTCCGGTTATCGAAAAATAACGTTATTAATTCGATTAAAGTGGTTTAATATTCGATGAGGTTGAAACTGAGGTCAAAGGCCAGACCGACGGCGGAAGATTAACGACCTGAGCCTCTCTCCCGTGATGATCCGAGCGTGGGCCGGGCCGCGCGTTGTCTCTGATTATATCGAGTGGAACACCTCTCGAGGGCGCGCTCTCGCTATCTCTCTGTCTCCTCGACTCCGTCGATTAACAGGCGTACTGGTTACCGGAAGCCGGGTTGCTGCGGATCAGAAAAAAGATATCGAGATTAATCGTCGATCGATTCGAGAGCATTATACTGATTCGTAAGTATTCGAATGATAAAACTTATGTGAACGCCTGCACCCAGAAAAATCATTTGTTTATAAATAAATTGTCAATAAATATTTATTGCATTGAACACACATTCATTTATTTCAAATAAAAATTTATGTAATTCAAATAATTTTACAGAAATCATTTAATTTCAATAATTTTATACAAATAATTTTATCTTGACTGAAGGACTTTGATCGATGGCCAATTGGCAATCTGCACATGTATAATATTTTAAGTTTGTTATGCGTCAAAAACTGTTCCTTGTTATGTGTCGTCAATAGATTCACTAAAACTGCTAAATAATTAATTGCAATAATATAATTGAAATAATTTTATTTTAATAATTTCAATATTTTAATTAATAATTCAATAATTTATTTTAATAATTTAATAATTTCAATTTAAAGAAAAAAATTATGTGCGGAGCACGCGTACAATAGAATGTTTTGGTGGATGTGCTTTCGGTTCGGGTACGGCGTAGTACATACAACAATGAAACATTTTTCATCGTAGAGTGGAATACACGCGAGTGAGGTGAGACGAAACGAGAGGCACTCTGTCGTTCCGATCACTTCCACGGTTTGAGCATTGTCGAACCAGCGTGGTTATACGTATGCTCAACTTGTGTTGGCAGCCGAGGCAAAAGGTACGTGTGGATGTGTTGGGAAGGCATCGCTTTTGCCACTGCTGGTCCGCCGGCGGAATACCGCTTTCATTGAGGCAAATGGAGCGGAAGTGGAGGTCGCGATTCCCCTTTTCACGAAACTCGACTCTCTCTGTGTGTCAGCCAGCCGGCAAGCTATCCAACCCCGGCGACAGTTGTAGATACCTAATTCGTATGACCATGTAGGTGGGGGGGGAGGGGGGGGGGGGGGGGTTACGGTACACCCCGCTCGGTTATAACGCACCGTTGCCGCAGACGAGACGATGGCAAACGTATGTCGGAATCTGCTTCCGGTAAATCGCGGGATAATAGACGACGCTCCGCCGGGGAAGCTTCATTAGTTCGATTGTGGAAGTTCGATTGTCTTTGTTGGAAACTGGGGGTAAAATGGAACATCCTTTTTCGTGGAGCTCAAGGAATAACGGGAACTGCAATTTTTTTTTTATGCACTTCAATTTAAAGTTTTAATAACTGTGGATATTCGGTTCGCAGACACGGATTCGTGTCGTCGATAAATTAAATTGTTTACTTTAGAGAAATAAATTTGCTCGAATAAAACAGGATCTCTTCATATTTATGTTATTTCTATTATTTTATCAGAGCTTGCAAAAAATATTGTTTAATACATTTAATTGTATACTTCGTAATAAGTATTTTATGTTTATATTGTACAGAATAAAGTCATTGGATTCATCTTTGTTTACGAATGTTAATGTAACCGCGCTATAGGAAATCGATGGTCCAATTAGAAAAGAGCGTACAAGTGTAGTTGTTGCACACCCGACACGCCCTTATTATTTTACGCCATCGAAATGATTCGTTTCATTTAAATAAATAACATTTAATTAAAATACATTAATTTGAATCGAACAAATCATTCCCACTAAAGCGGTTTCTAATAAATAAATGAATCCAATAATTGCAGTAATTTTTATTATTATTTTTATTTTTCCGATAACCGATTTCCGCTCTGCCTCACGTCTGGTGTTATTGAGGCACGTAAGGGGAGACGAGGCCGCGATTTACGAGCTGCGATCATCCGCGGGAGACGATGAAACGCGAACAATACCGGAGTAATTTTCTTCGGTTTATACATCCGTGGGGCGCGCTGTTATACATCGTAGCGCACAGTTATACATCGTAATACCTTAGCTCATCCAGTAATAGTGAAGCAATCATCGTCGCTATATATAGTATATCTTTACGATTCTCGTTTCTACTGTATAAAACTCTCTCACGATGGAAATGGAAATATTCGCGTATATTCTATTTATATCCGAAGGGCCGCTCGGTGAAGGTCTCAGACCCTAAGAATGCGAATCGTTGTACCACATCCATATGTATATATATATATATGTATACAGGGCATATGGAGCTCACAAAATAATATTCTCGTACGGGCCGGGTAATGGCGGGATGAGATTTGTGCTTCGCCGTGGCATGCGCTCGAGGTCTTTTCACTCGGATGTCACCCGCGTGACTGCAGACGGAATTCTAGGCTTCTTCGTGGAACTATTGAACTTCGCTCGATCAGCGATAGGAAAAAGTTTACGCGAGAAATAATTCGCAGCTTGCACGGTAAAAAATAATTTCGTAAAATCGGTATACTAAGTTTCGTAAAAAAACATTTGATAAATAAGTGACAAATCCGTTTGTTAAGGTTCGGATTTAACCAACCTGTCCTTTTATTTCCCGTGTCATTAACAATTTTAGTTCGTAGTTTTGGTTGTAAAACTATAGCTCGATGGAGCGATTGGAAAATTAACGAATAAAAAAATCTGGAGATTTGTGGACAATAAGTTGTTGCAAAAAGTACAAACTTCTTTTACTGTGGGCGGCCCCGATCACCGACAGAGGCAATTAATCTGGGGTTAAATTAATATAGGGTTACAGTGGTGAGTGAAAAAAAAATTCTTTTATAAATTGAATGATATATTTCATGACAACTGTTTATATTATTTTATTTCGGCGAACATGGTCCAGTCCATATATCATTGATTTACTGGCTAATCTGGTGGGCCATATTCCTCACTTTACCCTATGATTCCAATATGCCTTTTCCTATACGACTCTCCCTCCCTATTCCTCTCGACGAATATTGCGCTGAGGCATGCTTTTTGTCATATTGGACCAGTCATGCGGAATTTGTAATATCTGCACTTGTCCTTGCTCTCAGGAAGGGATTGTTTCGAGAGTTAGCTTCACATTATCTTTTGTATGAGGCTCATTAGTTTCGATAGAACCTAAGCATTTTTTAAATACAATAAAAATTTGTACACCAAAAATTATATTTTTCGGTTTGGGATTATTTTTAATTTATTTTTAGTCCCTACACTGATTTTTTATACCTCCACTTGCCCTTGCTCTGCGGAAGGGGTTGTTTCAAGGTCACGCGATGAAGTTGCTCCGCGGAAGCGAGCTTCACATTATTTTTTGTATCCAGCTACTTAGTTTCGATTCAAACTAAGAAAAATCAAATCAAATATTTAAAAAAAATTGGATCGCGTGTCAAAAAATGTATTTGGTAATTTGGGGTCACTTTTAATTTATTTCTAGTCCCTAAACGGAATATCTATCGGGGAATACGTGCCTGGAGGAACCGCGGTCCTAGTCGGACGATAAATTCATCTGTCCATCTGCGTACCGAAAACCACTCGCAACCTCCCTCGTCCCCTAATCTCCAGTTCGTCAATATTCCCACAGAGTGCCCCATCCGCAAATTCGTCCTATAATGCACCCTGAAATTCGATGTATTCCCAATTACCCGTACAAAATACGCCGAATTGTCAACCCAGCAAATAATGTTACATTCGGCCGGGCTATCTCCCGGCCAAATGTAGCGCGTCATACTTGTGTGCGTTTATCATCCACACGGAAGGTCATCAATCAAACTGACGTGTATTCAATTTCGATCGGGTGGCGAATGGACTTTTTTAAAAGTCATTCGCGTGTACTACAAAGCTTGCGACGATCATGACATTATGCTAAAAAAAAAATAACAATTAGAGATTCAGAGCGTTCTATATTGTACGATATTCCCCCCCCCCCCTCCCCCCCTCCCTCCCATCCCCCTCCCTCCCTTCCTCGCTAACTGTGACCGAATCATTCTTGACCTTCTCGCGAGGCGAACTTCTGCGATAGGGAAATAAGTAAACGCACGGTTCGCACACATCCGCGCGTACACAGCTCCAGGCTCGTCGTCTTTATTCGTGTGCAAGAACCCTCGATAAACAAAAGGGCTTATCTGCCGTTGTTTTGCGCCTTGAGCGCCGCGGTATACGCCCGTCTCTTTCTCAGCCCCCGATATACGCCTCGCCGTGATCGATAGAAAAGTTACGAGGGCAAAAAAAGAATGAAAGAAAAGGGGGTCGGCCCGGCCCCCGGCCAACGTCGACGACGAGTTGGCCTAGAGAAGGAAGCAGTGACGGCCGTCGGACGCGACTATACAGACTCGATGCCTCCGCGGTAAGCTTTAGGATGGAGTTTGCTATTCGCGTTCCACATCACTGCTCGATCGGTGTCTTCGTTGCGAAAGCTCGAGCGCGAAGTGGGAACGACACAACGATCGGGACGAACTGTCGAAAGAGTCTCAGTTGGGTTTTCGCTCCCCCGGTCCTCCTTCGCGGGTCTCGCCGTTTTCGCGGGTTTCGCGTTCGAGGATTCGGGGTGTCGAGCGGAGCTCGAAACTTTTGCCGGTCGCGGGGAGACGATTCGCCGCTCAGCCGGCGAGGGCAGCGTCCCGGCAAAGGGGGTTACCTCGTTTCTAACAAAGCTAATGGAAACCGGAATAAGGTAGCGGGCTCTCGTGACGCAACGATCAATCTCGATTCTGTCCAACCAATAACCGTTAACTCACGCCGGTCGAACGGTCGAGTGATTCACGCCCAAATGCCAATTATTCGACCCTGTTTCGATCGGGAACAAAAAAAAATAGAGAATGGAATCGCACATGGTGAAAAAATCAGATTGTGCGTTCGATCTTACTATTTTTTTTATTAAATGTTACATGACGAAACTTTTTTATCGTAGAATTAAAATTGTGGTTTTGTTGTTTTGGTTTATTAACGAGAGGGAAATGGCATAATTAAAAATTCTTTGTATCTCGGTGCTTTTTCAATTTTTTCTGTAAAAAAAAAAAACAACGGATTGGGCGTTCGATACATTTCTTGGCCATAGACGTCCACCATTTGTATTCTCGTTGATTTTATTTTCATTTTTTTTAAAACGTTATTTGCGAATTTTTTTTTATTGTCGAATCAATCGGAGGATTAAAATCGTCGAATTTTTCCACAATTTAATTTTCATTTTATTTCGAAGCCCGACGTATTCACCACTCTCTCGCCCTACGTAAAAATGAAGAAAAAAAATCGAACGCGCTTAAAAATCACTTCGACCAATGAAGATTGATAGTCGGATGAGTCAGCCACGGTAAGCATGGAAGCAACAGCGGGTGCGCGGAAGTCTAACGAGTTACGGAGTTTCCCCAACGAAAACCGATTCGTAGCCTAGTGAGATTTTCCACCGGCGGCGAACGGAGGGGACGAGGCTGCGAGAGATCGAGTCTCCACGGGGATGGTTGGAGTTTGAACGAGGACGAAGACGGATGGTGAAAGCCGGTGAAGAGACGAGTCGCGCGAGGTTCGGGGACCGAGATATCGCGGGAGCGTGGGAGGAATCGGTGGATAGTAGAATGCGAGAGAGAGAATTCTCGGGTTGTCCGGAAGTTGGAGCAGTCGGTGAGGGTGAGTGAGTTTAGACGGGGTGGCGGGGGAGGGGCGGGGGGGTGGGGGGGGGGGGCATCCAGTCGAGTCGGAACTCCCAGGGCGGAGTAACAGGAGGGATGGAGAAGCGTCCCAGGTGCCTCTTCGTTTTCCCTTGTAGCCGAAACGGTGAAATGGCAGGGAGAGAATCCGACTCGGTTGGAAGGGTTGGGAAACGAGGGGCGGAAGAGGGGGGAGGGATGCGGTAAGACCCGTGAAGCCTCCGCGTGTTGGGCTAATTGGATATACATAGAACGGTAGACGTCACATGCATAAACAGCTGGCTCATCGCACAAGAGAGCCGAATCGGGACGGTGTTACGGGAGAGAAGCGAAATGGAAACTTCTGTCGCGGTCTACCAGACTCAATTTTGCGTGAAGTGACGGGATGATGCGCCCGATGCGCGGAGCCGTCCGTTCGCGCTCGGCGCATCGGCCCGGCGATAGACACGGGGTTCTGCGTGTGTCGTGCGAATTCGCGCTGCCGTCGACCTTAGAGAGAACCGCGGAGAAACCGGAGTCGTGAGTCGTGGGTGACATCTCTTTTTTGTCACTGTCTCGATGACATTTTTTCAAACAATTTACTTTGAATAACATACTTTTTTAGAATCTTTATATTTTATTATTTTATTTATGATATTGTTATATAAATAATTTATATAATTTATCATTTGTATTGTTGAGTTTGTGTTTTTTGGTTCGTCTGCCATATGAGAGTAAAGAATCGATGCACTTTGCGTTAGAAAAAACATTGTGGTTCTTAGGCGCGCTCGTGGAACTGCACTTTTCTGCATCCAAATTTGTGAAGAATGTGCAATTTTTTTCTAACCAAATTATATATTTTAAAATCATCAAATGTTGGTGGAGAAAATACTTTTAGGATACATTACTACTCGGCAAATTAAAGAAAAAAGATGATAGCTCTGAATTGAAGAAGAAAAAGGGTTAACGAAGTTAAGTCACGACTCCAAATCTGACCTGCAAAGCGTCAACCTCGAAAAATGTAAATCTTCGTCCACGTTAACTTTTTTTCTCGTCCGCCTTTCATCACCATCATCACTTCGCACCCCATATAAAAGTGTTTTTCTTATGTAAAATATGTAATATAAAATATGTAATATAAAATATGTAAAATAAAATATGTAATATAGAATATGTAAAATAAAATATGTAAAATAAAATATGTAATATAAAATATGTAATATAAAATATGTAATAATTATGTAAGAAAGTAATCTGTAAAATCGTTTGTATTATTATACGAACAAAATTGGAAAAAAAAAACAATTAGTAACGTTCGAGCACATTTGATCCCCAGTCTGACCAAGTATCGACTTAATCTACTCGCCCATCGAGGGGTCTCCCTGCCGCAGGGGAAGCTCTCATCTCCGTATCCCTAGGAGAACCCTCAAGAAGATCTAGATAAACGCGCGACTCTCGAGCCGGTACGAAGAGGCCACAGACCTTAATGATCTTCCTCTCTCTCGAAGAAGAACCAGAAAACCCACCGGCGGCAGAGCAGTTTGGCAGAAGCGTCGGAGCGTGGATCTCCTCTCAACCGCGCCTTTTCTCATTCCCCCATCCACTTCGAATCTCACATACATAAACATACCCAAACACACATATACAGTCAGCCACAACAGAGAATAGAATCGCCGAGATGGAAAACGCAGCGTCGAGCCAAACAAAATTGTGAAATTTCTCCGAGCCGAGAGAAAGTGCAATCGAGAAGTCGAAAGCTGTCGCCGTGTCTCGAAATTCTCCAGAGTGATGGAGAAATATACGGACAGAATGGAAATAGGTAGTCGCGAGGTGTCACCGTTGGAAAGAGGTTACCCCGATTTCCCCGACCGACGTGCCACGTGCGCTACGTGGAGCGATAAAAATCGTGAGGCCTCAATTTGCGTGTTTCCGGATAGAAGATGGGCCCTTACGACTTCGGCCGCGCGATGTAGTACGCAATGTACGAGGCTCGGCGTTCTCGTGGCGCAGGCTTTGCCGGCAAGCTACAAACGGTGCGAGCGTCGGTCGATCTTCGTGCAGGTGTGTCGGCGCAAGATCTCGTCGGCCGCGCGGACGAAAGTCGGAGCAACCGAGCTCTCCGATACTCCAGTCATTTTTCGAGGGCGGGGTTTTTGGCACGGTTCACTGTACGGACACGCTATCAGCATCCCTCTTTTCCCAAACTGGACCCAATGCTCCGGATCTTCTTGTCGTTACACTCTACGTCTTGTTCTTACTCTTTGTTCTCCTTCGTCCCTTTTCTCTTATACCTGCTCTATATATATATACGAATCGTCAGCTATATACTCGTTACAATATATATATATATATATACACACACATATATACGTGTGTGACACTCCCCCTCCGGGACTTCTTATCTCCTCTCGCTGGAACGAGACTTTTACATCTCGCTCCAGGATCGATCAAGACCTTCGTCTTTCTCTCGGCCCACTCTCCCAACGCCGGCAAAGGACCTCTCTCTTTTCCATCAGCGTCGAGAGACGCGAAAACACGAAACCATCCCGAAGAACCGTCTCGCGCTAGGACGCGCATCGCGCGAGGTGATACTTGTTTGCTCGCACCCGAACCACCCCCCACCCCCCTGTCCACCCCTCACCCCCACCTCGTTGCACAGCTGGAGAGACAGAGATTTTTATTTTCTCGCGGCACAGTTCAAGCATTGATTGTCCCGCGGTAAATTTACACCCTCGAATCGCAATATGTGCGATGAAAAAAAAATTGCTTGGGCATAAAAAAAAATAGATTGTTTCTATTCTTATTTGCAGTTCTCGAGAGTTTTTTTACGATCTCGTTGTTATTATCGTGAGATGGAAACAAGAGCCAAAGGTTTTTTTCTATCTCGAATGAAGTGTCAAATGTTTCGTGCCATTCCAGAAGCTACGGGACAAGAAGTAAAGTAAAAAAAAAACGAAATTCAATTATTTTTTTGGCTATGATGGAGCGAATCAATGATTCGGAGTGTCGACAAATACCCGTGTCGTATATTTATTCGAACGGTGTTTTCCACTCTCCTCCAAAACTCTATTTTTTTCCCGTAGATTCCCTCGATTCGCCTTTTTTTTATTTCTCATCTCCACTCGTTCTTTTTTTGTTCGTGCGAGCCTCCGGATCGGCGGGCAAAAAACAGCCATCCACTGTGCTCGCTTCTCCCCCTTTTCCCCTTTTTTCCTCCCTCTTCCTCTTGATATACCGGAGCCGGTTTTCCGACTCGGCCACGGCTCATCCAATTCTCCGATATAGCGCTCATACTCGCACTCACATTCACACACACGCACACACCGATCGACTCCTCTGCCCACCGACAAACTCGTCGAGAAGCGAGAAAGAGTTCCGCCGAGTGCCAGGCCCAGCGCTTGGGAAAAAACGAGAGACGCACAAATAGTGCAGATAGAGGCACGCCGGACGGGCATTTGCAAGGAAAATGCTCCGATTCATAAAAATGCTCCCTCGCACTCGAGGATCGCTCAAGCTTCTGGTTTTGCTGCAATCAGGGGAAAAAAAATTCTCGACTCCCGCCTCCGGACTCCAGCTACCCTGCCTGCGAATTATCATGTTAACCGAACCTTCCCAAATTCTAATCTTACCCACGCGCCATTTTCCTCTGATCTCTATTTTTCCTCAATTAAAAAAAGAAATCAAAATTCTACCGGCCTTGTTTAGCACACGGTAAAAGGGCATTGCACGTTCAACAGAAATTTATCGTCCGCCAAGGTCCATTTTTTTCTCACTATTTTGCTTTCGACATCAAACCTTATTTTTAGCAAACAAAAAATTGTGAAATTAATCAAAAAAAAAAAAAAAATAGTGGTGGTTTTAGGAACTAAAATTTAGAAACTAAAAAATGAACGAAATTCATTTTATTTAGAGGTTTCTTTTTTTAACGGCTGCTCCCACACGCAGTTTCCTTCGTGGTCTTTCCATCGGTCCGATTAATTCGCGCCCGAAAGTGTCCCGAACTGAAGCGACAGGGAAGGTTTTTTCAATTTTCTTTGCGATTTTCAGCTGCGAGCATCGAAAAGGATTTTCCTTCGTCGAAGTCCCTCCCGGGACTCGTCCTTTTCCATCCCCCCTTGGGTAACGCGAATTGAGGATAAGCGCTGAAAATTCGAGCTCGTGCAACTCGCGATAGATGTTCCATGTGCGTCACGTTTCCCGTACGGACGGTCGGAAGGGAAAAGCTCGGGGGGGGGGGGGGGGGGGGGGGGGTCGAGAGTGCATGCGATGCCGACACTGTCCCTGACGCTGACCCCTTTACGTTTTGAGACGCTATGGGTGCCGGCTATATAATACAGCGCGGAAGAGGAAAAAGTTTTACGAGCTCCGGCGCCGTCGTACGTTGTCGTTGCCGACGACGTCGTGTTCTCTTCCTCGCCTTTTGCTTTCATATACAGTCCCCCCCCCCCCCCCCCCCCCCTAACCTGACCTATCCCTAGTCCAGTAACACGGAACAAAAGGACCACATCGTACCGCTATACGTGCAATTGCCAAAGGAACGAGAGTAAGAAAATAACGTACAAGGAAACATAAGAGACTAGAACGTAAGTTCTCTTCTCTTCTGTTTCCTTGAACGGTTTCATTGTAGGTTACTTTCTTGTTACTCGGAAGGAGAACGTTTTAGGGTTGTGTTTTCTTCGTTTTTTCATTTCATTTTAAGTCTGTATGAAAAGAAATGCTGAACGAAGTTTTGTAACGAAAAATGATTCTCGGGCGTGACTACCATCTATTTAGATGGTAGTCACGCCCGATTTTTGCCGGTTTTTGTATTCGAGAAAGTCGATCTGCGTACGTTTTTTTCTCTTCTGTTTCCTTGTAGGTTACTTTTCTCTTACTCGGAAGGAGAACGGTTTAGCATTGTTTTTTCTTTTTTTTTTCATTTCATTTTAAGTCTGTATGAAAAGGAATGCTGGATGCAGTCTTGTAACGAGAGATGATTGTGGGGCGACGACCATCTAAATAGACCATTTTTGCTTCCGGTTTTTGTATCCAAGAAAGTCGATCTACACAAAAAAAACGGTTTGCTGCGGTCTGCACTCGGCATAGAATTTTGATGATTTTTCTTCCGCATTACGAATACATGTTATTCGTACAGAGTAAAAGAGGTGAATACGGCTCGGGCCGTGCATCATCGATTTGCGTGCTGATCGGGATGGACCATGTTCATCAATTTTATCCTACATAATGTAACGTTATCAAAATTTCGAAACGATAATTTTACCGATTTACCAACTTTCCGGGTCCAAAGTAATCGAAATTTCAAAGAACAACGAAACAATTTTCATGTCTGTATTTCCGTTGCACAACTTACTCACTTATGGTTTGCGAGACATTGGCCGAGAGTGCCGCGAATAAAATGTAACCGCGTATCGATGCCTGCTCGTTTATCAATTTTACCCTAGATAATATAAAATAATTTTTTAAATGTTATTAAATTTTCGAGAAAATGCCCCAAATACCAACTTCTCAAGCAGAGAATAAAAGAAATTGAAAAAAAAACACGAAACAATTTTTGTTTCCGCGTTCCATTATACAACTTGCTCGCCAATGGTCCTCAAGACATTGGCCGAGAGTGTGAAAAAGCCGCGAAAAACATACTCGCGTACCGAATCCCGCCCGTTTATCAATTTTACCTTACGTAACCCTGTAATATAACATTATAAAAAATTTTAAATTGAAATGTCGAGAAACAAAATTTCACCCATTCGTCAACTTTTCAAGTTCAAACACTGTCACAATTTTCGTGTCCGTATTTCCGTTGTACAACTGAGTCTTGCCAATGTTCGCCGAGACATTGGCGGAAAGTGTGGAAAAGCCGCGAAAAAAATTAAATCGCCTACCGAAGCCCTCGCGCACGCGACTGTTTCGCTCGATAGGCTCGTGGGGAGAGTTCACCCCACGCGCGAGAGGCGGCGGTATGAGGGTAGGTCGCGCGGGGGTAGAAACGGACCGGGGGGGGGGGGGGGGGGGGGGGGGGTTGCCGCGGGGGCGCGCATCGCCGGCGAGGCCTCGTAACCGATACGCTGGACACGTGTTCATCCGAGCGCTCCACTTACATGCACCGGAAACCTCAGCGCGCGCGTCACGTTCAACGTTCACGTTCACCGTTCGAATGTCTCACGCGTACATGTACGTACGTATATCTCTGTCTTCCTCTCCCGATACACGGATAACCTCGAGACTGGCGAAAGCCGGAGGGAAGCGGGTTACGCATTCTCCTACTCGGTTCTCTCTCGTCACGCCAATTTCGTGCCAATTACTCGATTCGATTAATCACCCCGCGTACAAAGCCGTTCACGATTCAACGTTAATTATCTACCGAATTCCATCGATCCGTACTCTTATCACTCTCGTTTAATCCCGCGAGATATTTTCGTACCGAGATGTAATTTTCTTTTTATGAAGAAAATAAAAACAAACATCCCGTGGGATGTTTTTCTACAGAGATGTAATTAATTTTTTGAATGAAGAAAAAAAACGAAACCATCCCATGAGATATTTTTGTACCGCGATGTAATTTTTTTATAAAGAAAAAAAAACGAAAGCATCCCTTGAGATATTTTTCTACCGAGATGTAATTTTTTTTTATGATAAAATGAAGCACAGAACCATTCCATGAGATACTTTTGTATGTAATATACCTTGATACCTTGAGATACCTTGATGTAATATTTTTAATGGCAGAAAACACAGAACTATCACACAGGATATTTTCGTACCGAGACGTAATTTTTTTTTCATATGAACGAGAAAAAATAACACAAAACCATCCCAGAATTAATTTTCTCCGTACGACTAAGCTAAAATACGGAAACTTGGTTTTCCAGGCGCGAGCGGATGAAGCACCTTGAGCAGCCACAGGGCCGGGATCGTTTGTATTCCTCGCGGAGGTATGACCGGACGAGAAGAATTATTGTCTCGCTCGGCGACGAGCGGGCTCGTCGCGGTTCGACGATCGTTCTCTCGGTGTCGACGAGACGACAGAAACAAAAAGCCCACCGAGTACTTCGAGGCACGGCGGGATGATGAAGGTGGGCGGCGGGGCCGCCTCACTTTTCAACGGTAACAAAAGGAACAACCGGACGACGAAGGAACGAGTCTTCACCGACGATCTCGCCTCTCTTGTCGCGTCCACTCTTCCGCACTCTCCGCTCATCTGCCCCTCCGCACAATTTCCCCATTCAGTTCCCGATGCCCCCTTTTCTTCTTTTCATTTTTCTTCCTCGCGCACTGTTCACTCTCGCGCTCTCCTCTTATCTCACACTTCGAATGATTAACTTTTTATTAAAAAAAAAAAAAAGAAAAACCAAACAAAAGATATCAATAATCTACCCACTATCGAACATTTTTTTTACTCGCGAGTAATCCGTGCGGAAACAAACATGTCCGGGAACATCGTGGCCCGACGATCTTCGTCGCTCGAATACCAAAGGTGAGCTCGAGACGCAAAGGCCAAAACTTCGACTGCAGAGCGAGCAACGAAATTTTATTTTACTTTTATTTTTTTCCTCCGGTCAACGAGATTGATCAGTCTATTGGAAAGGGGATGAAAAAAAAAATTAAGAAAAAAATGTAAAAAAATTAAATGGGTCGTCCGGTATGTCAGTGTGTCGCGTGATAGGTGCGTGACGATGCGATCGAGCGAGCGGTGAGGTTTTAGTGACGAGGAGAGGGTGTACCTACCGCCTCGGCAACGAGACCGTCCCGGACCACGATCGTGCAACCCCTCCGTATCGCAGGGTGACCGAGTGGTGACTGTCGAGTCGCTGTGGCGCTGACTACAAAACCCCACTTGGTGCGACGACGGACGACGGACGACGGGACTACCGAAACGTACAGTGGATCGCTGTGTGCAGAGAGAAGGAGCTCGCTAGCTTCCTCGCTCGCTCGTTTGCTCCACAGCGAATTTTCCCTCTCCGTGTGAGTATCTGTATTAAGGTTTCGATGTGTCGCGGAGGGTGAGAGCGCTCGAGGGGGGACGAAGGGTGGTGTGGAGCGATAGACGGAGAGGAGGAGAGTCGGATGAACGGAGAGGGAAGACCGGGGACAGGGTCGATCGAAGGCATGAGGGAGGGCGCCACCTCGCTGGCAACCCCATTTTACGAACCACCCTTCCCCAGGAGATACGGCGATGGAAGAGAATTTCTGCTATCGCTCGAAATCTATACTTTTATACCTCTTTGTGAGATTTGAAAAAAAATTGTAACTGTAATTGTAATTGTAATTGTAATTGGAATCGTAAATTATTTTACGTAATAACTCCTTGGCACCGAAATTACAAGCGGTGAATCGAAAAGAAGAGCCATGTAAGATTTGAACATACACATGAGAGATAAGACAAAAAAATTTCAAGAAAAGATGAAATGTACACATATGGATAAAAGAAAGAAAAGCTAGCGAACAGTGGACACTACACCCAGGAAAAAGTTTATGCCAATCAAAGAAAATTTACTAAGGACGAAGGAAAATGTTTACTTGCTTCATAACCTAATAGAGCGTTTATTAATTTCTAATATGTTTATTTGATTGATAGTATTATTCTTATTATTTAATAATGTTTATTTGGACCTAATGAACAGATATTTATGTCAAATAATTTTGTTATTTGTTACGTGACGACCTGCTATTTTTAATCGTACGGGAATAATGTGATACATGAGTGATGTAGAAATGAATTTTTTTATGAATAACTCATTTTTACTATCAACGAAGCATCAACAAGCAATGTTTTATTATTAAATAAGCATTCAGATCCGTTATCGATCCATGATTTCACTAATCACGTTGAACATAACCAATTTCCAAATTGGTTTTTCGAAGACTCATTCTAGAACCACAATTCGATCGAGGTACACAGCTTGAAGTGAAAAAAGTTTCATATAAACGAACCGATGAGTTGCCTCTTCATGGCAATGTTTTCAAACGGCTGACGCGGTGACGACTTTGTAATGCGCGCTACCGGATAATAACCGCGTTTGTCTTGACGTCAAATATATTATTTCCTTGGGGCGAATGAACATATATTTTGAAGTAAAAATCTTGGAATACATTTTTTTACTTACACTAAACAATAGCCGTTATTTAAATCTAATAAGAATTTTGTTAAGGCAAGAAAACATTGCTTTTATGTTAATAAACGTCATTTGAAAACCGAAATTTATGTTATTTTAATATAGTACATTACTCCACGAGGGCAAAAAACGTTTTCTGTGTTTCGCACGAGGGATGTACGAAATTTTTCATCACAAGGTGCGAAAATTGCGGTTTTACGCAAGCGAAGCGGGCGGAAAAGTGGCCAATTCCGCACCGAGTGATGAAAAATCTTTTTTATGGGTGTATCGACTTAGTACGGGCTACGCTTTATTATTCCAACTCGTATCTCACTCAAAATAAAAATTAATTTAAGAAAATTAAAAAAGGCTGCATCATTGAAAGAGCAGAAATCCTCAGTACAAAATTCGCTAAAGAATATTTCGAAACAATTGCCCCCTTATGCAACACGATCCCGCCGGGAATCCGCAGAAGCCACAAATTTCCGACATCATATTTGAGCCAAATTTTAACACAACTGAAAGAGGAACCTTACAATAACACGTGATTATCGTAGAGAGTACACACACCGGCAATTCTATCTAGACTATTTATTTATCGTGTTGTTTTTAGCTAATAGTAAGTAATATTGTCTGTGTGCCAAACTGTAAGACACTGTCCAATGCAGCGCGAATATCCTAGCTGAAGGACTTCGGTCAATGGCCCATTGGCCCACCATATGATATGATTGTATGGGAGGTCAATAAATATCTTTACTACTACTACTACTACTAAAAAAGGCTGAAATACTCTGGTCGATGGCCTGATACTGAATCGAATATAATCACGAGCATGGAGACACATACACGGGAACAAAAACAAATGTACGTAACGCGGAAATAAAAATTGTTCTGCAAATAATTTTAAAAAAAGAACAAAAAAGGAAGGCTATTTTTGGAAATCTTCCTATATTAGAGGAAGAGAATTTAAATGGTTTTCTTAAAATGTAAAGGATTTCATGTATATGTGAGATTAACAAAATAAAAAGTGGAGATGTGTATGTGTACAAACTTCGGGAGGTGAGTCGAAAAAGATCTTTCCATCGTGATGGAGCATCGAACGGGAGAGTCGACGGAGGACCCGAGACGCGCAGTGGACTTTCTCGGGAGGGATGCTGCGTCCCTTAAGATCCTTTAATCTCTTGCTACTTTCCCTTTCTATTTCGACACTTTTCGATTTTTTGAAAAATTCTTGTTCTTCAAAATGTACTATTTCCTTTTTTTTGTTGTTTTTGCAATGAAATAAAAAAATTATAATAGGTTCATTTGATGGACATAAAGATTGTTAGATTAGCGGGAAAACAAAATTGTAGGCAAGAAATCTTTGTGAACCGTAGGAGATTCTTATTTATATAACTACAATGATTACATAATAGTAAATTCGGCGGGACAGCAAGAATTTCGTTGCCGCAAATAATTCATCTACTTGCTCAACACCGGATCGACAAATTTTTGTACCGTAACAGATATTTTTTTGTTTTTTTTTTCTTTGCTGTCCCAGTAATAAATTATCTCGACGCTTTTCGATTGCTCGAGAAACGTCTTGTTTTCAAATTTACACCATTTAAATATTTTTTCTTTTGCTAATTTTACAATAAAAAAATATTATATCGCACCCTTAAAACAACAGTGTAACAACTTATCTGGCAATCCCATAAAAGATGTTTACACTGTTGTTCTATGGGTGCAATATGTTCCTTTGACGGAAATAACTATTGTTAAATTATCGGAAGAACAAGATCGTGGACAAGCAATCCTTGTTAAACGTAAAAGACCCCTTTGACCGCACGGAGACAAAAATTCATCAGGACAGTAAGATTTTCATTGCCGCCAATAATTCATCTACTCGCTACAGGAACGCCACATTTATTACCGAACAGTGAATTTTTTTTTTTTTTTAAAGTCAAAACAATAAATTAAAGATCCGTATTGCGTCGGAGGAAACGATTTTTCTCCGCGTTTCCGTGCGCCCAGTAAAGTTCCACTGGCTGAACAATATAAATAACAAATACCGCAATATCTCGAAAGGTGTTCAATGATTTATGCAAATTTTACCGTCCGCTTTTAGAGAAGATGCGCGAGAATAGTGTGCAAGCTTTTCTTTTATTTCCGTTCGTTTTTCTTTTATTCCTCTCCGTACGAGCTTCGAGGGGAATCCCCAAAGGCACAGTATCTTTTGTGTATCTTGTCGAGTGTCTGCGTTACTCGTTGCTACTGCTGTTGCTGCTTTGAGCGACGGGGGGGGAGGGGGGGGGGGGGGGGGAGAAGGTGCTTGGTGGGGTATCAGCCGATTGTGGGAGACACGAGCCCGAAGAACCCGGAGAGTCTGCACGATGGAACGGAGACAGCGTCAAGCGAGGCGCACCGTCCCGATTCCCCCGAGTTTCAGTTGCAGGGAGTACTAAAGCGCGTTCGTGGGTATCGAGGGAATCAAGAAAAGGCGGTGAAAAAGGAAAGAGATCGCGAGGCGAGAGCCGGAGGAGAACGAGATGGAAGGGTTGGATGGCGGGAGGGTCGGTACTGTGGTCGAAAGCTGCTGTTACGCGTTTCAGCTTCTTTCGTACGTGTGCAAGTGCGTCGTTACTGGCGTACTATCCTCTCACCCGTTTCTTGATACCATCTTTTTTTTTCTTTTTTTTTTTTTTTTTATCGCTATTCCCGCTTTTTCTCGCCTTCGTTTCTATGTCTGTATACCTCATCGTCGTCCCTCGAGCTCTCTGCTTTACTGCCGGACGTTATACCGCTCTCTCGGCGAAACGATACGAGACCTTCGCCGATCGATCGGTCGCGTTTGGCTACTATCGCGAGCGAGAGAGGGAGGGAATCTCGAACGGCACACTGGCGCTCCGCGTCTTGGGGGATTATACGACTTTGTTCCGCAACGGTGATGTATGGCTCATTCTACCGTCGAACTCACGACGGGGGAGAGAGATTTTTTGACAACGGAGAATCCGGGAATCAGGATACGTTGCTGGGGATGTCGGTTGGTTTTGTCTCGGTTTTTTTTTCGGAGGAAATCCTTTTCGGGCGACGGATCGTCTATGCAAACTGTAGTCTGTTCGACGCGCATGGCACACTCTGAATCGACCCCTCGAAAACGAATTCGGAATGCCAATTTTTAGAATAAATGTCGAAACGTTTTTTCGAAAATGTATTTTCTTACTATTACTATTACTCGGAGAAAAATGGTTTAGTTGCTCTAACTAAATTAGTTTTGCTGACAATTACCTCGTTCCCGCAGCAAAACGATTAGTAAAAGCAGCAAAAAATGCTACATAGAAGCAATTGGGTTTGCTATCGCGACAAAACTTTCTTGTTACTGCGACTGTCTAGTTTGCTATGAGAACAAACGTCGGCTGCTGTGATTTGACGGCTGAGTAATTACTGGTAATAGGAGAGTTATAGATACGTGCATACATTTGTTTGAAGATTAACTCACTGCGTTTGTATTCCATCATTTTATTATATTGAAAATAATGTCTGTATTTGCAATTGCGAATTCTTGAAATTTGCTGTATATGGATATATTAAACTGCGAAAGGTACCTTTTGCAGTTTATACATCCATATACTGCAAATTTTAATAGTTCCCCACTAAGCGAGTCCCACTCACTCACATAACAAATTTTTCTGTTACAGTAAAAAAGCCTGTTTTGTTGCGGTAGCAAATCACTCCAAGCCAAAAATGTTGCTATGGTTACAAGCTGGTTTAGTTATCCCGATATTAACAAACTAAATTTGTTACCGTAACAAAAATCTTGTTGAACCAACAAATTTTTTTTTCTCCGAATATTATTTTTGCCGGCACATTAACGTTGGCCAATATTCGATATAAAAGACATCCTCGGAATCGAAAAATGAATATATTCGTAGCATCGTGAAAAGATTAACAAAACGATCTGGGGAAAACGAGCCAATTTTAGTTAGAAAAAAAACTTAACGTTCAAAGCAAGAACCGAAAAAGGTGTGAATAATGGAAACGATTTGTCGGCAGTGTAAAAAAGAAATTTAATTTTCTACAATCCCGTTATCCTCCCGTGTCGCGGTGAAGAATTTCGCAAGAAATTCTTACGCTAATAAGCTTGGCGAATTTTTCTGAAAATGATTAAATTCAGCGTTATCGAGTTATCGTTCCGCGCGTCGAGTCGAATTGAAAGTACACGCTGGGAGGAAACACAGGACTTTCCGGTTGCCGTGTTGGTGGATGAAAGTGGCGCACACACGGTAAATGCAGATAAGTCAGCTTAGCAATTTCGCGAACGACCTTACGCTCGGTTTCAGACTTATTTGAAATGGAGATGTCCCGCCGCCCGTTTACGCCCCGGCCCCGTATTACCAAGCCTGTTTACGGCATTGCTCCACTGTACTAGTGCCCGCCGGCTATAACCACGGAGGGAACTTAGGTGTACAGGCAATTACACTTTCTCGCGTCGCTCGCGATAACTGCTCTTCCCCCTCTGCCATACCCAGTTTACTCTACGCAAAACCCGAACAGTAAATACCAGCATTTTTGTACGTAAAATCCTACGGTACAAAAGTACAAAATGCCATAAGCAATATTCTTCAGTATTTCCCTAATCATATAAACATATTTTCCAATCAAATTAATGTGGGCAGCTACTGTATAAAATTGATTATTTTTTTTCGCCACAACCCGTAAATTTCGAGATCATAGTATTTGATATTTTTTAACGATGGCGAACTGATACTAACCTTCGAACTATTCGCGTAACAAGTAAATGTGCTAAAGAAAACTCGGTAAAAATCGACAGACGTACGATGAAGTGTATTTTTTTTTTATAACCCAGAAGAAAATTTATTATGAACACCCGTATCGTTTTTCTGCTTAAGATAATCTTTTCAGTACCTTTAATATGCATTAATTTTTTCAGATTTTTGGACCATCGAGAAGTATTTGCAATTTTATCTCGTTTTTCCCGAACTTATGCGAAATGAACACCAAGCGACAGAACTACCTTAAAAGAGGGCCTGCACGTTTGCGATCGGCAAAAAGTTCCCGGTACTTGAAGGGTTGAAAATATTCATCCAATAAAATTTATATATTGCAGTTAGTGCATAAAATTGAGTACATTTTTATTCTACTTTTTTTCGTCGCTACTCCCCGTACACTCCAAACTCGGTAAAATCCAATACTCTCAAACGAAACTCAAAGCGTTCCACTCCGGCAATGAGAGCCTTGCAAGGGAGCACCGAGCCCTCCTCCAACCACCCGGACACGAACAAATTCTCGGACCGATTAAACGTACGAGATACATGTACACCTATATGGGGCATTCCATCCCAATTCGAACATCAAACCTCTTCTAATTCGAGCGAGACTTTTTCTTGTTTCCATATAAGTTTGAACTCAAACATAACATTTGTTAGATTATTTTGAGGATGGGTCACCTAGCAATTATTAATTGAAAATGAGAAAATATGCAAAAAAAACTTTCAATGTGAAATATCTGCATTGGATAGGGAGATTCTCGGATATCTGGAAATAGTAGGTTTGCAATGGATTTGCCTTCAATAATACTTTGACAAATAAAAATAATCCGTCATTTTTCGAACACATTTGGCATGCTAAAAATCGATTTAAAGTAGAAAAAATGATTTTTTTTATGTGCTAGACATTTTTTATTTAATCGAAAATGTTTTCAAGAGATCTCGGAAGAATTTCGGAAATTGTGGAACCTCGCCGATTAAGGTAACTCTTACGGTTTAAAAGACAGCAATTTTTTAGATTTTTCACGTGATAACGTTCAAGAACTTCACCGCTAGGAATATCTCTTTCTTTCTTGAAATCTGTGTTAATAAGAAAAAATAACATTAAAAGTCATTCTGATTGTTATTTGCGTCATGTAAATTGATATAAACCTGTTTACAATTTCGGTTGCGGAAACGCGTTATCGTGTGATTTATCAAAAATTTTATGGAGATAAGCCTTGTTTTGTTCTCTGTTGCAAGAACAAATTCAGCGATAGAGGTTGTTAAACTCTTGATCTCATCGATACTCATATCTCATTGAACTATTGACACATTGGTTCGGTGTGAATATTTGTGTTACTTTTTTTTACACAGTAAATCATAATTTTGTAAAATATTTAATCGATGTTAGTACATTTTCTTTCTAATTTTTTTTTCCGGGTGGATTGTGTAAATAAAACTATGTCAGTGCAATCGAGATCGACGGTTGTTTTTCATTTAGCGATACGGCCGATTTTCATTACTATTAATGCACGATTCGAAAAATATGTAAATTCGTGTTTGTTATAAAAAAACGGTCAAGGTCGACGATTTATTTTTATATTTTTCCTCAATTATTATTAATTATCCATGTTGTACAGATGCCCGTCGGGTTATCGTCTCGATATGAGGCAAAGTCGATTTAGAAATATCTAGTTTGAGTTGAGAAAACTTGTTTCAATGTGCCCGTAAATCCTCAATTTTGCTGATGATCTTACTTTCACGTGGTTGTTGTCGTCCTTGTTGATAAAAGAAATATCGGTAAATTCAATGCGTATATTCATAATTGCAGACAATTCTTAATCTCCGGTAAGCCACGAGTATCGAAAATTACATCACGTTCCGGAAACTCGGTACACGGGTGATAACAACGACTCATAGCTAGTGATAAGAATTATCTTCGAATAATTGTTTATTCAAAGTGGGGATAGTTCCTACCCGGCTTTATCGTTGGCTACAAGCTCAAACCATCGAAGCTCATCGTTCACAGTGGACGGCAACATTGTCACGGTGATTAAGATCCAATAACATATAAGACTATAACCCATAACTTAATAACGTATAACACATATTCATCGATAAATATGAAAAATTTACAATAAAATAACAAAAAACGAATAAAACAAATTTTCCGCAACAGATGAAATTTTTCCTGACATACCTGTCAGTAATTCTGGTCGTGTTGGGAGCAGTTCCTACTCGTTCGGGCCCCCTGGACTCTTATTATGGTATAGCCAACATCATACAATACGCCCTACAAGATCAACAACTTGGCGAAATCATCGATGTCATTGAATCCGAAGACTTTATAAGAATCCTTCGCTACATTGAAGCTCTGCCGCAAATTCGGGGTTTCTTGGCTTATGTCGATGAGAATTATTTTGATATCTCCGCAATTCTGCACGAAATTGAAAATTATCTGGAAAACCAATGCAGCAATAAATCGGCAAGTGATTCTCGCGATACTAGCGAGGAGTCGAATGAATCAAATATGAAAACAAGTAATGATTCGTCGCATAGCATTAGCGAAAGAAGTGCATCGAATGAAGGTACCGAACTTGATCTTAATGTAACGATGATACAGCAAAGATTGCGTCAAAATCTATTCAATTATTTCTACAACCGCGTTTTGTGATTCTAAACATTTTTTAACAGAAACACGAACCGGACGGAATTTTTGATATTATTCATGACCTGAGGAATCTTTACGCTCCGTTTATCGAGCATGGTTCTTTGCTAGCGAAAATTGAAATGTTAGTCGACGCTTGCGGCATTTGTAAGTTGTATCCAATCTCTGGAATTTAGGAATCGGCTGGAGGCGTTCATTAAACTCATTACCGTCACGATCGCCGAGGCATACGAGTGAAGAATTACTATCGACGTTGAGTCGAAAAAGCTCGGAAAATCAGGAAATGCGATTCGAATGCAACTCTAGAGGCTTGTGAAAGTTGTGGGTAAACCATATTCACGCATTTCTAGATCAGTACACTGCACCGTAACAGACAATATAGTTTGGAATTATAATATAAAAATTTAACTCTTTGAGACTCAACGAAGATATAGTTGTAGAGAAAATTTTAATGTAACAAATATAAATAAATTGAAAAAATGAAGCAAAATGTTGACTTTTATCCCGATCCATTATCTCAGTAAGGACTTTACGTGAAATGTTTTGTTCTGTATCAGGGAAAGAAACTTCCTGTGGAGCCCTGAATCATTTTGATTATGCAATGCTATTAAAGAGAGGGGAGCAATTTCTTATTTGTACAATATACATTGTTATTTTTTTGTGCGTGCAAAATAAATAAATATGCAAATAAATAATAAATAAATAAATAAATAACAAATAATAAATAAATAAATAAATATGCAAATAAATAATCATAACATCCCTAATCCTATCAGTATAAATTCCACATGTGCTTCGAAATACAAGAAAAATGTAAATTTTTTTTGGAATTGGGATGGAGTATTCCATCCCAATTCAGCCATCCTCGGGCTCAACCCCTTTTAATTCGAGCAAAACTTGTTTCCTGTTATCACATACGTTTAAACAGAAACATATGAAACATTTTTTTTTAAAGATCCATCACCGAGCAATGAAGTGCTTCTGTATGCCTTACAGAACTTGAAAATATAAGTCACGCGCAAGGATTTCATTGGGTATTACCTGAAAAAAATGCCAAGATTAAAACGAAAATGTACAGCGAAACCGAGATATGTGAAATCTAAATTATCAAACGAAGCAAATCCTAAAAATGCAGGGAGATGAAGAGTTTAACAACCTCTATGACTGGTTTCGTTCTTAAACCACAAAACGAAACAAGGCTTATCGCCGTAAACATGTTAAAAAATCATACGAAAACGCAATTCCCCAGCCGAAATAGTAAACGGAATTGATATTTGATGAAGCAAATAAAAATCACAATGAATGTTAACATCGTTGTTCTTCATTAACACAGATTTCAAGAAATAAAGGTATAATCACAGCCGTGAAGTTTTAGAAGGTTATTGCGTGATGAAATAGTTAAAAATGTTACCTTTTAAACCACAAGAAATGCCAGAATTGGGATAGAATGCCCCATATATATCTATATATATAGAACGAGCGTTGGGAGGGGAATACAATGGCACATCGGGGGCAAAACACATTTTCCCATTAAACAAATTATCTCGGGTGGACGCCGCTTTGCCCCACTGTTCCATTTTGCCCCGTGGTCCTCTATATATAAGTATCCCGTACACACACTGTGTACTGGATGCTGCAACAGTATATACTTCCTAATCGTTCAATCGACCAGAGAACGACGCTCATACTAACCCCCCCCCCCCCTCCCCCCCTCTGCTCCCGCCCAACCCTTCTGTAACTACTCGGTAGTCGTACTTTGCCGTACAACGAGTTTCAGGAGAGCGTTAACGAGCAACAGTAAACTCAGTCGCAACCGGAAGCCACGAAGCTCTCACTAACCCCCCTTCGGGTCCCCTCTCTCCATTTCACTGTGATTTTCCCGTTGGAACCCCCTTCTCGTCAGAACTGCCGCAAACCGCCAAGGATGTACATTATTCATTCGCGTACTTTCGCATCCGCCATTTTCAACCCCCTCGCCCCTCAGCTCACTAGAACTAAATTTATCCCCCTCGATCATTCGCGTCGCTGAACCGACTTCGCCTGTAGAGTAAATAAATTTTAATTAAAAACGACACCGTCCACTCGTGTTTCGTAGTGAACAGTGGAAAAAAGTTTCGTCGTACCGGTGAGGCGTAAGACGGAGTTGTGTGTGTGGAGGAGAGGGAGAACTCGATTTACATCCGGCGTCGCGCGGCCCATCTTTCTGCAAAGTATACTGTAGGCAAAAAGGAGAGAAAAAAAAAACGAAAAAAAAAGATGAATAGAAAGAAAGAAAAGGGGGCGAAGAGGGTCGAGGCTCCTCACTGCACGAGTAGCGAGAGGAGCGAAACTGAAGAAACAGGAATAAGCGCTTCCGGAAGTTTCGGTGACCGTCGGGAGAGTCCAGTGGGCCACGCGATAGCCTCGAGGCAAATTTGCCTCGTTTTTTCTTGTTTTTTTCATTCTTTCTTCCAACTACTTGAATTTTTTTTTTCCCTTCATTTTTTCTTTGTTTTTTCTCTTACCCTGCAAGACGAATTGATCGTGCCGGTGAGATTTACAAGAGGCCTTCCCCGAGAACGGAAAAGAATACGAACGATAATACGAATGCAGTTAAAAAGCGTTGTGACGGGAAGTGGATCAAGGTTTCGTTTGCTCGCGACGTTTCAACTAATATACTGGAAGAGAGTTATTATCGTCGGTTGGGTAAAGTAAGTTTCGCGTGTGGAGAACTATGCAGGCGCGATCGAGCTTTTAGCCTCCGCACGCTAATTTTTTTTATTTTAATTTTTTTTTTATTATTTCCCCTAGACCTTACGAGGGTAACTCGAGAGACGTCGCGTTTCGCGATCTCACTCGCAGCAACCCTCGTAAAAATGCATATTAGCCTCCCCACTGCGACGTCTCGCCCTTCCGCCTCTCGTTGTAGGTGCACCACTTGTATCCGGTTTACTTCGAAAAATACATAAATCTGTCTTTCATTCCATTCGACGTTACACGTGACCGAGGCGGCCGCAGCGGGAAGGTGCGCGAAAAGTTTGCATTAAATATTGCAGCGGCGTGAACGCGGGGTGAAGCAAGGAGTGTATCGACTTTAACGCCGGATAAGCAACGACGGAAGAAATAAACGAGAGCATTTGACACGGCACGCGGCTCGTCACTCCGCCGTTGCAATTCGTATATGGCAAATCACTGGATCGCGTGACCTTGGTCATGTAGGGTGGAAGAGGGTAATATGGACCGGTCCACGTAAAAAGGACCTCCTTGCTGATAGAGGTGGGCCATATTCACCCCTCTTACTCTATACATGCATAAATGCATACATATATATATATCTACAGGCATCATTTATTTTCTTAAAGCTCTCGCGGTTAATGTTACGTTATTAACCTCGACCTTGGATGTTGAAGAAAAACGGGTGTATTATATATCGTTTTGCCACTTTTGTGCTCGAACCCCCCGGTCGATTTTCAGTGTTTTCTTTTCTATTTTTCATTCTCTCTCTCTCTCTCCCTTTCTCACCGTGGGGTTTTCAGCAAGAGAGCATGATTCTTGATGGCTCCAGGATACTCGAGACGCACAGCGGTACCAGACGTCTCGGCGCTCTGGTACGAGGCTGCGAAGGGTCTTGGCGATGAAAGACGCCCTCCCTCTTACGCTCCGATTCGTCGGAACGGGAGAAAGAGAAACGGAGAGAACGAGAGGGAGCTCGTACGAAATTAAACTCGAACTAATTTGCATAGTATGGGTACAAGGAGATTTAACGGTATGTACTGCATGTGTAACCGAGGCGACTTCCAGAGAATCGGGAACGCGATAAGTTTCTGCGTATTTGTTTTTGTCGGCCGCAGAGCTCTCGCCGGTTTTAATACTTTTCGCAACGAAGGTTCAGCGTTGCATGTCTCGCGGGGCTGAAAATACATAACATCGCGAGGGCAATTAATAATTCATTTTAAATAGAATCGCAGGGCTGTTATAAAAATAGAAATACCCCGCGGAATATTTTTATGAGGGTTAATGTGTAGGTTGATGAGGATTGTTCGTTCATGAAACGCATTCGTACAAAAAAGCTCGAGGACCTCCCATCGGTGAAGAGGATTTTTATTCCCACATACCCAGATAGCCGACCGTAGCACAGGCAAACAAGTGCAATTGCTTTCTGCAAAGCTTTGCTTCCTCCTTGCCATAAATATGCCTGCATCGCATCCAATTACGGCGACAGCAACTTGCCAACAAATGACCCAAAAAATTGCTAGTAATATTGCAACGATAGTTGCTAGCACGAAATTCCGGCACATAGGTGGGAAAAATCTAACAACGGTTGCTATACGGTTGCTGGTTTCCGATTCTTAAACAGAGAGTAGTTTATAACGCATTACACCCGATGGTTCTTATGCTGCAGTAGGGCGAATTAAGTCGTTTCACACTATTAAATGTAACGCACTTATTGAGAAGGTGGAAATATGGACGATTCACACTTTAGAAACAGTGGTATTGGTTCAACACGCCTTAGGCGTATAAATATTGTAGTCACTTTTTACATGCTTTAGGGTGTGTTGATTCTCAACGCATATCGAAGTGTGTAAATGCACGTTTTGAGTGCATTGTTTCAATTCGCTTCAAACACATTCACGCATGTAATTACTTTTTACACGGTTTTAGGTGTGTTCAACTCCCTCCCCCCCCACCCCCAACACATATTAAAGTGTGCATACATCACAAAAAAAATATTCAAAGAATGTGCATTAAATGAACTTGTCTGTATTCTTGAAATACGTAATCGTTCATTGCAGCACCTTACAAATTAATTACAATGATTTACCTTCCAGCTCAATCTCGTCATATCTCTCCACATCAGGGATATCTGCAGCTTTTTCGTTACTGCGATGAGAAGATGCTTTCGAAAGACATGCTGCTTGAAAGAGTTCCAATTCGTAAACGCTGCTTCATATCTATATTCAATGCACTGCACTTTAACCGATGTCGAACAACGTGTCTCAATTGTTGATTATACGATGCAACCTCAAAACAGTACATACGATATTTGAAGATATTGGGCGGCCTGTCCATCATCGTGTCATATGCAAATCCGCCATATTGCGATTGATTCAACGAACATGCAAGTGTCCTTTTTCTGGTGTTTTCTTTTTTATTAAGTGTGTAGTCTACATAGCGTGTACCTGTACAACAAGTGAGTTGTTCGGCCTTAAACGTGCTGAAACAACACACATAATAAGCGTGTTCTATAGCGAAACGCTCAAAAGTGTGTTCTACAGGGAATGCAGGAAAGATGCAGTGCAAGCGCGTTGTTCCAACAGGCAAGCCGACCAACACGTATTTTATTTATGCAATTGGTTAGCGCAACAAATGCAATATCTGTATTGTGAGTTGATTCAACATTTTTGACAAGACGCTTCTTTTGAGAGTGCATGCGCGTCCGTTTAATTAAATACAACAACGTGGGTCAAACCCAAAAAGGGTGTGTCATCTAGGTTTATACATAGCCAATGCGTCCTTGTAGCTTCGAGGAATCAATGACGAGGGTATGTATGTGACGCGTCTCACCGAAATGAAACCTCTAAAACCATACGAATGAATGAGCCTTTTTGGGTTTTCTACATTTGTAAAAAATTGTATAAACGCTCAGGTTCGTGCATGTGTCGATATATAATTCTGAAATATGAAACATAAACGGATCAGAACTAAACGATCCTTGGTACTGAATTTTGTAAGAGTCAATGCAGGCATTAAAATTTTTAAAGACATGATTTTTTTTTCTAAATTTCACCCATTTACTCCAACTTAACGATTGCTCAAGCAAATAAATATTGAGCTACCTTCAGATGAAATTTTGTATTTCACTGGGTAAAAAGGCACTAGGATTAAATTTTATCAATGTTCATGTAGGCCCATGTAGACTCATAATGGAACCGGATTATGGATTCTTTTAGTCGCTCTAATCAATTGTCTAATTAATGGAGATGGCAACATTCCTAGGCAGTAATGGAAAACATTCGGGAAACAATTTACGAAAGTAATGCTGCGTAAGTGTCTCGGCGTCGAGCACCGACGTACAGTTTGTCGCCTTGTACATACTTGCATACGCTTATATCATCGGGTGTTGTGACACGCAAAGTCCCAGCAAGCCGTGTTGACAACTTGCTGGCAATATGCTCCAAAGAATTGTTGGCATTAAATGCTGGCAGAAACATGGGCCAATGCTGAGGCACCTTATCGCCATTTTGTCACAATCCCGTGCGGACATAGCTGCATGTTTGCTGGCGGGTTGTTGACAAAGTGAATCTGGGTAGCCTGCCAAACAATAAAATTTAATGGTTCATTTTGCCCCACAATCCTCCCTAATCGTGCCCAATGGGAAAATTGTATGCAATGGGCCCAATTAGCTCCATCCGCTCTACCGAGTACCGATAAACCCCTCAGAATTGTTTCTCATGCCCGACTTTGCCACCTCTCGTCTGCATAGGATTGTTGTTGTTTTCTATTACGCTCCGGCTCTTCGTATCACCAAAGATAATTTCGACGTGCCAGTTATCTCCCGTTTACTCGACGGCACCAGTTAATCAATCATCCGAAAATTCGCCGCTTGTTCGCCCGGTCGTACCCGGCGATTTAGGAAAATCGACTCCGGTGCAAGAGTCCGTGAGAGTTCGTCATCGGAATGGTGGTCGTTGTTATCGCGAACTCGCATCGTCACTTGGAACCCCCCCCCCCCCCCCCCCCCCTCCCGAGGCTGATGATCGTCGGTAGATAGAGGAACACGTTGCATTCATCCACTGGCCCGACGTTAGTTACATATATATAGTATAATCTAACTCACGAAATTGTTCGAGGTTACATACAGCCCGAGATATACGGGCTAATTGCGAAACGGATCCTGTCTCATCCTCCCCCCCCCCCCCCACCGGACGGCCGTCCATCGCAGCATTGAAGAGATCTGTATTAATTAGTCGTATGCGCGCTCAGCGTGACGAATGAGTCCCATGGCGTTGGGGTGATATCGTCCTCCACACTAATCCCCGTTACCGTTTGCAGGATAGCCGATGACGCGGTGGGACGGAGCGAGGGCCCATCGAATCGAATACGGTAGGAGAAATTAGGAGCCGGAACGTTGCAGAGTCAATTGAAATGTCTTTTGTTCTCTAAAAAAAAAAAAATTAAAAAAAGAACTGGGCCAGGGTGATGTCGAGAGACGGGAATTCCGCGAATAACAGGGGAGACGTGAAAGATGATTCGGGGATTCGGACGACTCTCTCTCTCGAGAGAGAGAGTCATACATTAATTGTATTATATGTGTAGATACGTGAATCGACGAGCCAAAGCCAAAAGTACGTATACTTACGTCCGCGAGCATAAAAGATAAGCCCTTGTGACTTTAATCGTTAAGGCTCGTAGTCCGTTAAGATTCGCAAGAATACTCATAGATGCCGGCAGCGTACGGGACAGACGATTTTACCAACATCAGACCTTTTTATATGAATAGTTTCTAGCTGGTAAGTCAAGACTGTTTATCGTAACACAATACGAATATAATTAAAAATTAAAATTAAAAGTTGGGTACCGGCTCTGTAGGAAAACTGTCCCAAAACGCTTTAATATTCTCATTTCTTTTTTTTCATTACACAATGATTTTTCCTCAGAATTATTTTTCAAATCGAATGTAGATAAAGCGTGCGGGTTACGCCCTTTTGTTTCCTAACAGTCGACACATGAATATGTAGCGATGTCGCGCTCCGTCCGCACTGTCCTTGGCTCGTCTCCATATCGTACTCAAAGCAACGCACCTTCGCACTATCGCACCATTCTCTTTCAGTGTCAAGAGGAATAATTTGTCTGGCGATTACATTTTTGACAGAGACTTACTGCCTCGATACCGTTCGAGTTTCGAGAATTCATTGATACGACCCTATTAGAATGTACGTTCATTATGTGAAGATAAAAAAAAATCTTACTTTTATGCCCGGTGCGTTAAGTGGACGAAATGAAGTGTCGCATTGGAACTTTCACCGGCCTTGATAATATGGTAGTGCTGCAAACATTCATTAATTACTATGCGCATATCTCAGAACCGTTATGTAATCAACAACGTCAACGTCACGATGAGAAGCAAGATCGTTCAGTACCAACTCAAACGCGTAACGAAGCAGAGCTTGAAAGAAATACTTTTTTTTTTTTTTTATTCAGCAACGATATGTTGAATTTTTTTGTCGTCGGGTCGAGGCTTAGGCCGTCGCCGAGGGGAATAAATCTGAATCGTGGAAGGTCATTCATCTGTAGAAACCTCGCCGTTGCAACTCGCCGCTGTACAGTAGACATTGACTCGCGTCTGTCGAACGGAATTCTAAGGCAGGCGAGAAACACTTGTTCGATCAACGGTAGGCATTTCGGTACGGGTTCACTGAGCCTGTCGTCGATAAAGGCGAATGTCGACGATAACAATGTTTTGAGCAGCCCATTTCCCGACATTCGTGGCTTCACTGGTACCTACGTGCACGAACTCATTTACGGTAACCTGGACAAGTGGCACGACAAGACGGCTCTGGTGAGAAAATCGTCGAGCGCTGGTCTGCGCAAAAACCTCGGTGGGAAAATTGCGGTTTTTGCGCACGCTTCACGTGCGAAAACCCCCATTTTCACACCTCGTGAAACAAATTTTTTTTCGATACTCGTGCGAAAAATCTTTCTAAACTCGTGTGATTGCGACACTCGCCGTCGGCTCGTGCTGCAAACTCACACTCGTCAGAAAAAGTTTTATCGCACTCGTATCGAAATGTACTATTTCCTAACGCATGCACCGAAAAAAAGGTTTGGTGAGATAAAAAAAATTGGTTTGAATCAAAACAATCCGGCGGTTGCGGGTGGCGAAGGAAATATTTAGTTAAGTTGACTAAAAAGTTGTATCAGCATTTAAATTCATCATAAACTCATTTCATTGTTCCAACTAAGAATATGTTTGACCGAACAGAAAAGGCAATTATATCAATGGATAAGTAGTTTGGCCCAACTCAATCTAGAGTTGGGTCCTGGTACATGGGTGATTTGTTACTAATTAATTCTATGCATCGTTGCATCGTCGTTACATTTTCAATTGTTATCAGTGCAATCGCTACTTATTGAATATAACACAATTTTTACAAGTAAAAATCCTGTATATCCTAGCGGGGCTCGAACCCCGAAACTAACGCATTCTGACCCAGTACGTTACCACTACGCTACGATCGCTTCTTGATATATGCAATCTTGAATCGGATATATAAGTTATTCTCCGTCATCAACTTAGACTCAATTTCCATGATTTGGTATTGAAATATGGAAACATCATGAACGTTGTTTATTATGGGCATAATATTTGTGAATTACTAAATTGACGTCTTGGCGGATTGAATAACATCATTTTCAAGATGAACAATTTTCGTATATATACGGATACATCGAATCACATTTTTTTCAAATCGACCAAATATATGTTCACGTAAAAATAATATACCTTCTGTATGCTGACAGTGCATGTGATTGAATCGAAAAAAAGTTATTTCTTTAATGCAAATTTGGTTCACTTTGCATCAACGTTGTAATTTCAGTAACTGCTATATGCAATTGACACAACCACACGAGTTTTATTGTTTCAACAACGGTGCAGTCCATTTAAATGCGCCTGGAGTGATTTGAACCAATTTTCCGTGACCGCAGCTGTGAGTTGATATTACCAAACCTTTTTTTCGGTGTAACGAGTGTGAGTTTGCAGCACGAGTCGAAGGCGAGTGCTGTAATCACACGAGTTAGAAAAAGTGTTTCGCACGATGGATGTACAAAATTTTGCATCACAAGGTGCGAAAATGGCGGTTTTACGCACGCTAAGCGGGCGGAAAAGTGGCCATTTCCGCACCTAGTGATCAAAAACGTTTTTCGCCCTCGTGTAGTAATGTACTATTTCGCACTCGTATAAAAATGTACTATTTTCGCATCGCGTGCGGGAAAAATTCTGCTCATGCGTATAAACGCAATATGGTATTTTTTCCCGCACTAGTGCGGAAAAGTGCTTTTGTATGCACACCTCCCAAAAACGAAAAGCGTGATTTTCGTGAATTTTTTAGCAAAAATTATGTGAATGACATGGGCGTAAAAAGGGAGTTCTGACTCGTGTGAATGCCACATTCGCCGTCGGTTCGTGCGACATTTTTACACTCGTCTAGTCAATTCTCTTTCTACGCCCTTACCATACAAATAACTGTTTTGTTGACGATATTTTGTTGTTTTACGACAGATATGCTCCGCGACTGGAAGAGCCTACACTTACGCCCAGACGAGAAAAATCTGTGGAAGATTGGCAACTTCTCTGAGAAGGAGCAATCTTCGTCCAGGCGATACGATCGCAGTAGTGCTTCCCAATGTGCCCGAGTACGGACTCTTGCTCTTGGCTGCGAGCGAAGCTGGGCTGCGGGTAATTAAAAAAAAAAAAAATAACCAGAGAATGAAAAATGTAGTGAAATTCTAGTTGAAAAGGTTTCTTTTGGGTTTCTATTCGACAAATTTTTCATGAATTTGTTTAACAACATTAAGTAGAGATTTCATTTTTTTAAATCGCTCTTTTGCCAATGCAGCAAATATGCCACAAACAATCTTAGATCGGAAAATTGTTTATCCTGTTTGGAAGAATATCTCGACGACAGTTGGTTCCAGTGGGTGAAATATTTGCCACCTCGATTTATGATTATAGAGCAATTAAAAAAAAAATCAATCAGCGATCGTTATAAATCGTCAGATGACGCCGATAAACCCAGCCTACACGGAGGACGAGATGCGGTTGCAGATGAAGAAGTCTAAAGCTTCAGCCGTTTTCACTGTGCCATCGAAGTATTCCACCGTGGCAGCGAGTATCGCCGATAATGGAGAGGTGAAACTACCCATAATCGTGATCGAAGACGGAAGCGGTGCCGCCACGGAGGGAACGATAAAGTTCGCGGATTTGATAAGGGACGATATCGAGGAGTTCAGCAAAACCGGAGAAAAAACCGGTGTCAATGCGGAGGACACATTTTTACTGCCTTACTCGAGCGGCACGAGCGGACTTCCCAAAGGGGTTGAACTATCTCACAGGTTTCGTTAAAGCTCTCTAATAACGATAATCGAAGTATTTTTCTTTCTTGAATGTATTCCTACACGGCAACTTTTTTCAATGCAGGAATTTAGTTACAAATATAATGCAAGTTGCGGCGAAAGGCGTGACGATAGCGAGCGAAACTACAGCGAGGCATCAAGAAATTCTGCCGGTTATTTTGCCGTTTTATCATATATACGGTTTGGTTGTTGTCCTCGGACTGTATCTAAGGTATTGTCAAATCGATTAAACTCAACATCATTGCGTACAATTTTCATTCATCTTTCGCCATTCTTTCATTTTAATGATTGTTTTTCCTTTACCCTCTTGTCTGTAAACATTTGTTATTTCACGCAAATTGTAATTTTTGTTTGTTTCATAGTTTAGGCTGCAAGCTCGTCTGCGTGCCTCAATTCACGCCGGAAAATTTCTTCAAAGTTTTGAACGATAATCGGTCGACTCTGCTGTACGTTGCGCCGCCGCTCGTTCAGTTGCTTGCCAATGACGAGAGGTATAAAAAACGTCACGTCGAAACGATAAAGACGATAGTTTCCGGAGCGGCACCGATCGGCGAAGAAGTTCTCGCTAAATTTCTCAGCAAAACACCCCCGAGCTTAAAACTGATACAGGGCTACGGCCTCACGGAGTGCGGACCGGTTATCTCGCTGACTGCGGATACTCCTCGCACATCGGTCGGATACGTTGTTCCCAACACTCAAATTCGTATCGTCGGATACGAGGCTGCGAATGCGGGAAACAATTTGGGTGTCGACGAGGTGGGAGAGATTTACATGCGAGGCCCGCAGCTCATGAAGGGTTACAGTGAGAATGCTGAGGCTACGGCTAATTGCATGGAGGGCGATTGGTTCAAAACCGGGGACCTGGGCTGCTACGACAAGAGAGGTAACGAAATCAGAAAACAAAACGCGACTGAAAATATAATTGCCGATAAACCATCAATTAGAGATCTATCTTCACGTTGGCATGCGTCCAGCACTTAATTTAGACTATCTAGGTAATGTGTTTGAGATTTTTTTAAAGATCTATAGTTTATAGATCCATCGACAAACATATGTCTCTAAATCTATCGCTCTACGGATCTCCATAGATCTATAGATTATTGATCTTTAATAGAAGCTCCAATAGATTATCTAGATCATCTAAATTATGGATGTATGGATAATTGAAAACATAGTTGTAGGCCAATGTGAAATTTATTTGTTTTACTAAATTGCGACCGATTCAAACGATGACTAAGTAATTTTGACGGTATTCCTTCAGGACTCATGTACATACGAGGACGATTGAAAGAACTGATAAAGGTGCAAGGTTTCCAAGTCGCTCCCGCAGAGATTGAGGATCTTATTCAAGGTTACTCGAAAGTAGCGGACGCCGCAGTGATCGGCGTCCCTCACGAGAAATACGGAGAAATTCCGAAAGCGTTCGTAGTCCCGAAAAAAGGAGCCGAGCTTAACGCGAACGAGATAAAGGAATACGTCGCGGGGCGTGTCGCGAAGTACAAGCGGCTGGGACACGTGGAATTCATCGACAAGATACCGAAGAGCGCGGCGGGAAAGATACTTCGGAGAGTGCTCGAAAAAATGTGAAGGTGAAAAAAATACTCGTCAAGATATTTTTATGATGGAAAAAGTAAAACTGACTAGAAGATGGAAATATGTCCCGTGACGATTATTCACAATTCAATCGGTGAACAATGAATTTTTGTTGACTGTTCTGTGGTTTTTTTTAGACGTAGTTGTGTCTTCAGCTAACAGAAGAGTGCTCATTGTTTCGGATTTCTTGAACTTCTCGACGAGCCCGCCATTCTGATGCATCTGCAGCACGATTTCGGAATCACCGACGAAATCGCAGTTTAGGAATACTTCAGGTATAGTTGGCCAATTCGCGAAGTACTTCATACCTGCAAGAAGACGCCCCTTTTGGAGAATGCCTAACAAATCCCGACCGGAATCCGATCGTAAGTCGGAACTCCCTAACAAATTTCTTCACGAGAATATTTGAAGTATAGTTGGTCAATTCGAGAAGTCCTTTATACCTGCAGGATCGAGAACATTTTTCTATTTTTTTATTCATTTTTTTTTATTTTTTTCAAGGATTATACTATTTTTATATCTTATGAATATACACTGAGAGAAGGATCTATTAAAAATGACTATATCGCTTGAGAGATGTTACCATAGTACATAGTTGTAGGGCGCTAGGGCTCACCTATGGTAGAAAGTACCGGATTTATAAGATTTTTTTTTAGATATTGTGTTTAAAATTCTTGGATAATCTGAGACTTTCAACCATAGGTGGCGCCCTGGTGCCCTACTACTACGTGTTATGGTAATTTTTTTTAGATGATCAACAGTAGTAGTAGTAATCTTTATTTCGTGTATACCCTCGTGGGTTTTTACATCGCTCCCCCTCTATACAGATTCCCTTCTTGAAAACTATACATACAGATTTAACCTTATAGTTAAGATAGCTCTTCAATATAATTTGTGCATTTATCTCTTATATTGTGCATTCTCCTTGATTATTTTTACCCGTGTTTTCCGCATTATCCGAGCCTACACCTCGGTTAACGCAGAGGGCTCGGATGACTTGGTTGCTTCGGATAACGCGGAGACTCGGATAATCGAAGGTCGGATAAACGCGGTCCCACTGTATAGGTAAATGAATATGTATACGCTCGTGCAGCGGGAATAAACATTTTTAAACCTTGTGTTCTGAGCGTTTCGTTCGCCAATACCTCGTTCACGTCGTTCTTGACGCCGTGCATTCGCAATATCCATACGACAGCCTTACTGAAGCCGCACTTTGGCTCTAACAGCACACACCTTTCATAAATACAGCGACTAGATTTGTATGGAAAAGCGAATAAAGAAAAAATTGATCATTCATATTTTCATTAATAATTTTATTCGAAACACAAGCTGGTCGGCGTGTAGAGAAATTTTGAAGTACGCACACGTTGACTACATTCCCGATGTCCTCGCTCACTGTAGAGAAACATCTAACGACCCGCGTGAGCCTCGAAGCTCGTCTGATGGCAAACATTTTACGGCATTGTTTAACTCACGAAAATTGTAAAATTATCTCTTCGCAGTGAGATAATTTTACACGTTGTAACGTTGAGCGGTTAGAAAAAACGTCGATATCCAGTGGAATAATTTACCTTGCGATTAAATTTTCGTCAGAGACTGACTGCTCCGATTTCATTCGAAGTTCAAGGATTCGCCGATAAGCCGTTCGTTATACGAAGATAAAAAAAATGATATTATGTATGCACCGTGCATTAAGTCTACGAAATGCATGTCGCCTTAAAACTTTCACCGTCTTGGATAATTTTCTCGTAGCGCATAAAATAATTAATCACTATGCGCATGTCTTAATAGAGTGGGTTAGCAATCCTATCGTAAGCATGAGAAGCTAGATTGTTCAGTAGCAGCTCGAACGCATATCGAACCAGAGTTTGGAAGAAAGATTTTTTAATTTTTTAAACGATATGTCGGGTTTGTTTGTCGTCGGGTCGAGGTTCAGGCCGACTTCGAAGGGAATGAAGCTCACCCATGGAAGGTCGTTCATCTGCGGAAACAGCGCCGTCGCGACACGCCGCTGGGGAGTAAAAATTGACTCGCGTCAGTCGAACGAAATTCTAAGGCAGGCGAGAAACACTTGTTCGAGCAACAGCAGGCATTTCGGCACGGGTTCGCCGAACTTGTCGTCGACCAAGGCGAATGTCGACGATAACAATGTCTTGAGCAGCCCGTTTCCCGACGTTCGTGATTTCACCGGTACTCACGTGCACGAACACATTTACGGTAACCTGGACAAGTGGCACGACAAGACGGCTCTGGTGAGAAATTCGTCGAGCGCAGGCTTGCACACGAATCGCAACTGTACAGATACATTTTTTCACGACAGATATGCTCCGCGACTGGAAGAGCCTACACTTACGCCCAGATGAAAAAAATCTCTGGAAAATTGGCTGCTTCTCTGAGAAGGAGCAATCTTCGTCCGGGCGATACGATCGCAGTAGTGCTTCCCAATGTACCCGAGTACGCGCTCTTGCTCTTGGCTGCGAGCGAAGCTGGGCTGCGGGTAATTTTTTTAAAAATAAATAACCGGAGAATGAAAAATGCAGTGAAATTCTAGTCGAAAAGGTTTCTTTTGGGTTTCTATTCGACAAATTTTTCATGAATTTGTTTATCAACACTAAGTAGACATTTCATTTTTTTTAATTGCTGTTTCGCCAACGCAGCAAATATGCCACAAACAATCTTAGATCGGAAAATTGCTTATCCTGTTCGAAAGAATAATCTCGACGACAGTTGGTTCCAGTGGGTGGAATATTTGCCACCTCGATTTATGATTATAGAGCAATTAAAAAAAAAATCAATCAACCATCGTTATAAATCGTCAGATGACGCCGATAAATCCAGCTTACACGGTGGGCGAGATGAGGTTGCAGATGAAGAAGTCTAAAGCTTCAGCCGTTTTCACTGTGCCGTCGAGGTATTCCACGGTGGCTGCGAGTATCGCCGATAATGCGAGCGTGAGACTACCGATAATCGTGATCAACGACGGAAACGGTTGCGCACCGGAGGGAGCGATAAAGTTTGCGGATTTAATAAATAACGATATCGAGGAGCTCAACAGAACCGGAGAAAAAACCGGTGTCGATGCGGAGGATACATTTTTATTGCCTTTCTCGAGCGGCACGAGCGGACTTCCCAAAGGGGTCGAACTATCTCACAGGTATCATTGAAGTTCCGTCTGTGATAACAATTGATCATTTTTTTTCTTTCTCGAATTTATTCCTACTCGCGAACTTTTTTCATCGTAGAAATTTTGTCGCAACTATGAAGCAACTTGCCGCAAAAGGTGTAACTGTCGCGAGCGAAACTACAGCAAGTCATCAAGAGATCCTGCCCGTTATTTTGCCGTTGTATCATATATACGGTTTGGCTGCTCTCATCGGGTTGTATCTAAGGTACCATTTAATTAATTTGACTCAACATCATTGCGTGCAATATTCTTTTGTCTCTAGCGATACTCCGATTTTATTTATTTGTTTTGTGCCTTTACCCTAGTGATCGTAAATGTTCGTTATCTCACGTAAACTGTTGTTCTTCGTTTTACAGTTTGGGCTGCAAACTCGTCTGTGTGCCTCAATTTACGCCGGAAATTTTTTTCAAAGTTTTGAGCGAAAATCGCTCGACTCTGCTTTACGTTGCGCCGCCGCTCGTCCACTTGCTGGCCAATGACGGGAGATTGAAAAAACGTCACGTTGAAACGATAAAGACCATAGCTTCAAGTGCCGCACCGATCGGCGAAGAAGTTCTCGCCAAATTTGTCAGCAGAATACCGCCGAGCGTGAACTTGATACAGGGTTACGGCCTCACGGAGTGTGCACCGATTTCGTTTGCAGCGGCTAGTCCGCATACGTCGGTCGGACACGTTGTTCCCAACGCTAAAATTCGTATCGTCGGATACGAGGCTGAGAACGAGGGAAACAATTTGGGGGTCGACGAGGTGGGAGAGATTTACGTAAGAGGTCCGCAGATCATGAAGGGCTACAACGAGAATCCTGAGACGACGGCTAATTGCATGGAGGGCGAATGGTTTAAAACCGGGGATCTGGGCTGCTACGACAAGAGTGGTAACGAAATAAGAATAGAAAAAAAACGTAACTGAAAATATCATTGACGATCATGAATTATAGACTCAAGCATCTATAGATCTAACTTCACGTTGGCATATATCTAGCACTTTTAGACTATCTGGTAATGTGTTCGAGAGTTGACCGTCCTCGCTCCCAGCGACGTCACCCTTTCAAAGAAGCTAACGATATGGAATAAATTTCGAAATTCCGAGATTCGATTCCATATGGAATGGATTTCCACATGCTATGAACCATTCGATCCACGTTCGCGCGCGAGTCAACATAACCGCTGATAATTTATAGATCCTCCGATTAAAAAATCTCTATGAATCAATCGATCTATGGATCTCCACGAATCTATCGATCGACGGATTTCTATGGATTTATCGATGTACGAATCACTATCGATCAATCGATATGGATCAATGGATCATGGATCTTAATAATAAGAAAAAGATCTTAAATATGGAGCAGACCATTGATGTTTCTCAATAAAGCTTCTATAAATTATCTAGATCATCTAAATAATAGATATATCTGTCATTGAAAATGATACGTATAGGCCAATACGAAACTTATCAGTTTTACTAACTTGCGACCCAATTCAAACTATAACTAAGTAATCTCCGCGGTATTCCTTTAGGATTCATATACATACGGGGACGATTGAAAGAAATGATAAAAGTCCAAGGTTTCCAAGTTGCTCCCGCGGAGATCGAAGATCTAATTCAAGGGTATTCGAAAGTAGCGGACGCCGCGGTGATCGGCGTCCCTGACGAGAAATACGGAGAAATTCCGAAAGCGTTCGTAGTCCCGAAAGAAGGAGTCAAGCTCGAGGCCAACGAGGTAAAAAAATACGTCGCGGAGCGTGTCGTGAAGTACAAGTGGCTCGGACACGTTGAATTCATCGAGAAGATACCGAAGAGCGCGGCGGGAAAGATACTACGGAGAGAACTCGAAAAAATGTGAAGGTGAAAAATATGTGCGTCAAGATATATTTACAATGAAAAAAAAACGACTAACAGATAGAGATGACGATTATTTACAATTCAATAGATTAACAACGAATTTTTGTTGACTATTCTTTGGTTTTTTTAGACGCAACCGTATCATCCTCAAATAACGGAAGCGCGCTCCTTATTCCGGCTTTCTTGATCTACGGGACGAACTTGCCGTTCTGATGCATCTGCTGCCTAATGACGCAACCACTGACGAAACCACCGTTTATGAATACTTGAGGTAAAGTTGGCCAATTCAAGAAGTCCTTTATACTTGCAAGATGGGTGAAATTTTAACATTTTTCTAAGTATTTTTTTAACGGACTCTACTAGTTTTATATCTTATGCATATAGATAAATAAATCCTATGCACATTGGTAAATCAAAATTTATATACGCTCGTATACTCATTACTTATTTGAAATTATTACTTATTTGAAGGAAAATTTCTGAACCTTATCTGATCGTTTCATTCGCCAATACGTCGTTGCTCGTCTTAACTGAGGCTGTGAGTTCGCAATATCTGTAGGATAGGGTTACTGAAGCCGCACTTTGGCTCGTCCGGCACACCTTTCATAAATACGACGATTTTATTTTTACTCCCGACTGCCCGCTAGGGCAAAAAGACGGGACTTCAAACAAAACTCTCCCGGAATTAAATAAAACTCTCCCGGAATTAAATAAAACTCTCCCCGGATTTAAATAAAACTCTCCCCGAATTTAAATAAAACTCTCCCCGAATTTAATTGAAACTCTCTCCGAATTTAAATAAAACTCTCCCCGAATTTAAATAAACCTCTTCCCGAATTTAAATGAAACTCTCCCCGAATTTAAATAAAACTCTCCCCAAATTTTTATTTTAATTCCGGTAGAGTTTTATATAAATTCGGGGAGACTTTTTGGTAAAGTTCTAATACGGTAGAGTTGGAATGCGGTAGAGATGTTTTCTGGTAGAGTTGTTAGAATGATCTCTTTTGGTAGAGTTATTATCCGGGAGACTTGTTTTCTGGTAGCGATGTTTGGGGAGAGATGTTTTCTAGTAGAGTTGTTATCTGGTAGAGTTGTGAGTGGTAGAGATATAAATGTGCCTATTATTTAGCGATCAATGCTCGGAAATAATGTAATTTCAGCGCCAATACCCATAGTGCATATCGTTTTAGTACCAATCCGACGATGCTGAATATGACTGTAAATGAATGTCCCTACGCGACTTCCATACACTGAGAAAAACAAATAGTTGGATTAAGCAAATGCAGCGTGATATACATTTAAGAGTGTATTTTGTTGGTACAACAAACATTTTATTTCAATCGACAAATTTTGAATGTATTGACGTACATAATCGTATAAGAAAACAATGCTTTATTTGTACCACGCAAATAACAGCTTTAAACGTATGTCACCGCGACTTTTGGTTACTGCAGCCAACTTTTTTTCTCAGTGTAGATGTCCTCGCTCACAGTAAAGAAACTTATGGCGACTCATGAGAGCTTTGATGACTTCATCGATGCGAAACGACACTTTCGGTTTGAAAATTTCATTTCGCGTGATGTTTTTCAAGAAAAAACAAAATGTTTTTTCTTTATTCGTCGCTCTGGGACTGTATAAAACCCATGTTTTCACTGATCACGAAACTGCCACTTATTTTACTCTTAACTTAATATTTGATACGGAAACTCACATCAGACAAAAAGTACTGATTTTTCGAAAAATTCACAATCTCATAAAATTTGAAGGGTTTGATCGATCCTCGCCAAATTGAATAGGAATCATCAGTCAATAATAGTCCCATTGTGTACAACTTTTTAGCCCGATAGCTCAAAAATGGTAAGAGCTGGCGTGCGCATAGACTTTTTTTAGCAAAGTTCAAAACCGCGTAACATTTTTAGGACTGAAAGCTTTGTCCTAAAAATGTAACCAAACATTGAGAACTGAGCCCTTTACGGACTTAAAAAATTTTAGCTTGATAGCTCAAACGGTTCCCAGATTATAGGAGTTTCAATTTTTTGGATCTCCGACACACACACGCACACACAGACCCAGCAATTTTTTCTACATATGATTTTCCCAGATGTTGGAACATTCTGAACACGTTTTCATTAAAATCCCGATTTTTTTTTTTCATAAAAACAAAGCCTTCTCTATGAGCTTCCTTTATAAGCTTATTTTTGCTTTCTCTATTAGATGGCAGAAATTGCATAAAATCGCCCGCAATTTCACAATGTTTCGATTATCAATCACAGGTTGTAGAAAAAAAAAAGTTATTCGCTCATCTTCATTCGCACGTTTGCTTAAACTATCGAATAAAAGTTAAATTCCGTTCAAAGCAGCCTTACAGCGTTATCTACAGTATCAAAGATTCCGATACATGCTGTTTCTTCTACCTAGTTACTGCCTCGCGGAGACGAGTTATACCTGAATCGATGTTGTCGTAAATATGTCGTACCACTTTAATAAAGTAGGTGCCGCGCAGAACGTAATAGCCATTCAATCGGATAGCTTGATAGAGGGAAATTCTCACCAATTAAAATTGACGTTGTTAACGTAGACTGATGGCGCCACCTAACATTCAGAACGGCATCTTCATGGTTTTCTATAATCTAGAAACTTTTAGGCGATGATCAACTTTGTCGAAGACGAAGTTGGATTGGCGGATTGGCTGAGATCATGCCCCACCATGTCGTTATCACAATGCAAGGTCATGATACGATGATATGAAAAAAATAGTATGTGTGTACCGTGAATTGAGGGGACGGAATATAGTATCGCCTTATAACTTGCACTAACTCGGATTATATATTCGCAGAGTATACAACCATATTTACGATCCGCATGTCATAATACTATGATATAGTGAGCTACGTTATCGTCAGAATGAGAAGCTCAAATGTTCAGTGACAATTCGAACGTGTAACAAAGCAGACTTTGGAAGGACTTTTTTTTTAACGATATGTCGAGTTCGTTTATCATCGGGTCGCGGTTTGGGGCGTTGTCGAAGGGAATAAAGCTCAACCGCGGAAGGTCGTTCGTCTGCGGAAATCTCGGCGTCGCGACTCGCCGCTGTGGAGTAAAAATTGACTCGCGTCAGTCGAACTTTATACTGAGACGGGCGCGAAACACTTGTGCGGGCAACGGCAGGCATTTCAGTGCGGAACCACTCAGCCTACCGTCGATAAAGGCGAATGTCGACGGTAACAATGTCTTGAGCAGCTCGTTTCCCGACATTCGTGGCTTCACCGGTACTTACGTACACGAACTCATTTACGGTAACCTGGACAAGTGGCACGACAAGACGGCTCTGGTGAGAAATTCATCGAGCGCACGAACTGCAGCTTTGCAGATAAACATGTTTCTTTTTTGATGAAAAAGCAATGAAATTTTTTTTTTTACGACAGATATGCTCTGCGACTGGAAGAGCCTACACTTACGCCCAGACGAAAAAAATCTCCGGAAAATTGGCAACTTCTCTGAGAAGGAGCAATCTTCGTCCGGGCGATACGATCGCCGTGGTGCTCCCCAATATACCCGAGTACGCACTCTTGCTCTTGGCTGCGAGCGAAGCTGGTCTTCGGGTAATTTTTTAAATATATATATATATAACCATTGAATACAATTTTTTGGGAGCTGCTCCAAAAAGGTTCTTTTGAGTACGTTTCTATTCGACAAATCTTTCACGATTTTTTCAAATGAATATTTAAAAAAAATTTGATAAAAAATAGCTGTTTTGCCAACACAGCAAATGTGCCACATTTTCTTCTTAAACATCGATCTTAGATCGAAAATGTATTCATTCTTGTTTTAAGACTAATTTCGACGACAGGTACTTCTAGTGAATAAAATATTAGCCGCGCCGATCTATGATCATGAATCAATTAAAAAAACAATTAACGATCGTTGTAAATCGACAGATGACGCCGATAAACCCAGCCTACACGGTGGGCGAGATACGCTTGCAGATCAAGACATCTAAAGCTTCAGTCATTTTCACTGTGCCGTCGAAGCATTCCACCGTGGCTGCGAGTATCGCCGACAATGCAAATGTGAAACTACCGATAATCGTGATCGAAGACGGAAACGGTTGCGCACCGGAGGGAACGATAAAGTTTGCGGATTTAATAAGCAACGACGTCGTGGAGTTCAGCAAAACCGGCGAAAAGACCGGTATCGATGCGGAGGATACATTTTTATTGCCTTACTCGAGCGGCACGAGCGGACTTCCCAAAGGAGTTGAACTATCTCACAGGTATCATTGAAGCTCTGTCTCCGAGCAATTTTTTTTTTTTTTCTTGAATTTATTTCTGTATACGAACTTTTTCATTGCAGAAATTTGGTGGCAAATATATTGCAAATTGCAGCGAAAGGCGTAGCTGTAGCGAGCGAAAGTACAGCGAGTCAACAAGAAATTTTGCCCGCTATTTTGCCGTTTTATCATATATACGGTTTGGTCGTTGTCCTCGGACTGTATCGGTATTATTGAATCAATTCAATTTAACATCATTGCGTACAATTTTCATTAATCTCTCGGCATTCTTTCATTTTTATAATTTTTTTCCATTACCCCTGCGTCTAAAAATATTTGTTGTCTCGCATAAATTGTTGATTTTTTGTTCATAGTTTGGGCGGCAAACTCATCTGCGTGCCTCAATTCACTGCAGAAAATTTCCTCAAAGTTTTGGAAGACAACCGCTCGACTCTGCTGTACGTTGCGCCGCCGCTCGTCCTGCTGCTCGCCAATGACGAGCGGTTCAAAAAACATCACATTGAAACGATACAAACCATAGTTTCCGGTGCAGCACCGATCGGCGAAGAAGTTCTCTCTAAATTCCTTAGCAGAGCACCGCCGGGCTTGAAGTTGCTACAGGGCTACGGCCTTACAGAGTGTGCGCCGGTTGTCTCGATGGCTGCGGTTAGTCCTCACACATCGACCGGACATGTTGTCCCCAACACTCAAATTCGTATCGTCGGATACGAGGCTGAGAACGAGGGAAACAATTTGGGGGTCGACGAGGTGGGAGAGATTTACGTACGAGGCCCGCAGGTCATGAAAGGCTACTACGAGAATCCTGAGGCTACGGCTAATTGCATGGAGGGCGATTGGTTTAAAACTGGGGACCTGGGCTGCTTCGACGAGAACGGTAACGAAATCAGAAAATAAAAAAATGCACTGAAGATATCATTGACGATAGGTCGTGAATTATCGATATCTATACATCTATAGATTTAGCTTCGCGTTGGCATATATCCACTTCGGCACTTTATTTAGACGATCCGAGTAATGTGTTCTAGATTTTATAAAAGATCTACGATTTATAGATCCATCGATCTTAGTAATAAGATTAAGGATCTTAATTATAAGTCTATAGGCTATATATTACTGATCTTTTATAGAAGCTTGTATAGATCATCTAAATTATAGATCGATGCATCATTAAAAATTAGTTATAGGCCAATGTGAAACTTACTAATTTTACAAACTTGCGACCGATTCAAATGATAAATAATTAATCTCCACGGTATTCCTTCAGGACTCATATACATACGAGGACGATTGAAAGAACTGATAAAGGTACAAGGTTTCCAAGTCGCTCCTGCGGAAATCGAGGATCTCATTCAAGGTTACTCGAAAGTAGCGGACGCCGCGGTGATCGGCGTCCCTCACGAGAAATACGGAGAAATTCCGAAAGCGTTCGTAGTCCCGAAAAAGGGGACCGACCTCGAAGCGAATGAAATAAAGGAATACGTTGCGGAGCGTGTCGCGAAGTACAAGCGGCTGGGACACGTAGAATTCATCGAGAAGATACCGAAGAGCGCGGCGGGAAAGATACTTCGGAGAGAGCTCGAAAAAATGTGAAGGTGAAAAATATGCGCGTCAAGATATTTTTATAATGGCCAAAAAATAAAACCGACTAGCAGATAGACCCAGATAGCCAACCGTAGCACAGGCAGACAGGGGCAATTGCTTGCCACCAAGCTTCGCTGTTTGCTTGCCAGCAATATTGCAACAATAGCACGACCACAAGCTTGCAGCATATTGGTAGCAAAAATCCAACAACGGTTCCTACAAGCTGATTTCTTATTCTTAACAGCCATGAAAGTGACAAAAATTCCTCATCAGCAGCTGATCTCTGATTACACATTCCTCAAAGCTTATTTTTTCAACTGATGATTGAGTTGGATAAGGGGTTAATAATAAATTACGTTACATGTTTATGAGTTATTTAAGAGTTTGTTTTCCCAAGTGTAATTGATTAGTAATAAATAACGCAACAATTATGGTATCACTTATAATACTCTACAATTATGGCTTTTGAAATAAAAGCGAATTAATTGATCTTCGAACGATGTAAATTATAGTTCAATGACCAGTGTATGTATGTGACTCGACTCGTCGAAATTAAACTTCTATAACCATAAAAAATTATGCCCGTTTTTGGATTTTTTATTTCTTCGGAAATTGTGTCAAATTGTCGGTTCGTTCAGTGTCGATATATGTTTCTAAAATATGATACACAAATGGACTAGCACTAGCGATTCTTGGAATTGAATTTTTGTGAAAATCGATAAAGTCACTTAAATTTTATAAGAAATAGATTTTTTCTAAATTTGACCTAAAGTAACAATGACTCAAGCAAATCAATCTTCATAGTGAGACGTAAAGTGACAGCAAGCCTAGCTGACAACTTGCTCACAATATGCTCCTAAGAATTTTCGGCATTGAATGCTGCCAAAAACACGCGGCAAATGCGGACGCACATGCCGCAAGGTTGCCGTCATCTCGTGCGGACACATGCTGCCTATTTGCTGGCAGTTTGTTGGCAAAATGCTATCTAGTGCAATGTGCCCGTGACAATTATTTACAATTCAATAGATGAACAACGAATTTTTGTTGACTATTTTTTGATTTTTTTTAGATGCAGCAGTGTTGTCCTCAGCTAACGGAAGCGCGCTCGTTATTGCGGCTTTCTTTTGAGCTTCTGGACGAGCTCACCGTTCTGATGCATCTGCAGCATGATGTCGCAACTAACGACGAAATCGCCATTAATGAATACTCGAGGTATCATTGGACAATTCGAGAAGTCCTTCATATCCGCGCGTTTGAGGAAAATATTAACATTTTTAAAACTATTTTTCTAACGGGTTATACTATCTGTATATCTTATGCATATAGGTAAATAAATCGATAAATTAAAATTCGTACAGACTCGTGCAACCGGAATGAAGATTTCTGAACGTTGTCTGAGCGTTTCGTTCACCAATACATCGTACGCGTCGTACTTTTGACGCCGTGCACTCGCAATATTTGTACGACTGCGTTACTGAAACCGCACTTTTGACATCTTTTACAAATACGCCGACTTAATTTTTTCGTAATCCAAAACAACAACAAAAATTGATCATTAATATTTTCATTAATCATTTAATTCGATTACATACAGCATACATACCTTGACTAAGTATTGAGTATACATACCTCGACTAAATTGCCGATGTCCTCACTCACAGTAAGCAACTTCTGACGACCCACGAGAGCCTCGAAGCTTCTCTGACGGCACACATTTCACGGCGTTGTTTCACTAACCAAAATTGTAAAAGTATCTCTTTGCAGCGAGAAAACTCACATCCCGTTGAGAGGTTACAAAAAACGTCGATGGCGAGTACACTAATTTGCTTTGCGATTAAATTTTCTACAGTCTTAATACCTCGATGTCATTGAAGGTTCAAGGACACGTTGATAAGCCGTTATCAGAATGCGCGTTCATTATACGAAGATAAAAAAAATTAAATACGTACGGCACGTGCGTGAAGTGAACGGAATTTGGTGTTACGTTGACACTTTCACCGGCTTGTATAATGTTCTCCTAGTGCGTACAATCAATCATTACTATGCACATGTCTTAATACAGTGATATAGTGAACAATGTTGTCGTCAGGATGACAAGCTACATTGTTCAGTAGCAGCTCGAACACGTAACGAACCGCAGTTAAGAAGAAAGACTTTTTTATTTTGTAAACGCTACGTCGGGTTTGTTAAACGTCGCGTCGAGGTTTAGGGCGGCGTCGAAGGGAATGAAGCTCAACTGCGGAAGGTCGTTCGTTTGCAGAAAACTCGCCACCGTGAGTCGCCCCTGTGGAGTAAAAATTGACCTGCGTCAGTCGAACGTTATTCTTCAACAGGCGAAAAACACTTGTTTGAGCAACGGCACGCATTTCACTACGGGGTCAGTTTTTAAAAATAATTTTTGAACAAACTACGTACGACAACAATTGGGAAAAAAAACTGGCACGCCAAGTTCTTTTTGTTCAAGGTTTTTTCCATCTTGTATTTTTTTTTAAAGATTTTTGTAATACTACTTGGCTGGTTTGATTTAATTTTTTTCGATTTTTTTTTTTTTACATTTTGGTACACATATATTTTTTTTATTGTTCGGATAAACATCTGTTTCGGTAGATTTTTTAATTTTTAAAAGGTTTTTTTCATAAACATATTTTCTGAACGTTTTAAGTACTTGGCGTACCATTTTTACTTTTTCGAATATACCTTACCACTTTAATAACGTAATAGCCGATCAATCTTGATAATTTGATACGGAGGAATTCCCGCGAATTCAATTTGGCGGTATCAGCGAAGACTGATGGCGCCATCTAACGTATATAAGCGGCATCTTAATACTGTGATGCAGTGAGCAATGTTATTGTCAGGATGACCTGCTGCACCGATTAGTAGCAGCTCGTACGTGTAAGGAAGAAGACTTTAGAAGATCTTTTCATTTTGATACCAATATGTCGGGTTTGATTAACGTCGGGTCGAGGTTTGGGGCGATGCCGAAGGGAATAAAGATCAACGGTAGAAGGTCGTTCGTCTGCGGATACTTCACCGTCGCGACTCACCGCTGTGGAATTAAAATTAACGCTCGTCAGTCGAACGTTATACTCAGACAGGCGAGAAAAACTTGTTCGAGTAACGGCAGGCATTTCGGTACGGGGTCACTGAGCCTATCGTCGGTAAAAGCGAATGTCGACGATAACAATGTCTTGCGCAGCCCTTTTCCCGAAATTCGTGGCTTCGCCGATACTTACGTGCACGAACACATTTACGGTAACCTGGACAAGTGGCACGACAAGACGGCCCTGGTGAGAAATTCGTCGAACGCAAGTCTGCGCACAAACCGCAGCTGTACAGATAAACATGTTTCTTTTTCTGACGAAAAAAAGCAATGAAAGTGTTTTGTTCACGACAGGTATGCTCTGCGACTGGAAGAGCTTACACTTACGCCCAGACGAAAAAAATCTCCGGAAGATTGGCAACTTCTCTGAGAAGGAGCAATCTTCGTCCGGGCGATACCATCGCAGTGGTGCTCCCGAATATACCCGAGTACGGACTCTTGCTCTTGGCCGCGAGCGAAGCTGGGCTTCGGGTAATTTTTTTTTATACCTAGACCCAAAGAATACAAAATTTGGTGACATTCTGCTCGAGTTTCCTTTTTGGATATGTTTCTATTCGACAAATCTTTCACGATTTTTTGTCAAAAATATTTAGAAAATATGTAATAAAAATAACTATTTTGCCAATACAGCGAATATGCCACAAATAATCGTAGATCGAGAAATTGTTTATTCTTGTTTTAAGAATAATTTCGGCTACAGTTGCTTCTGGTTAATGAAACATTAGCCGCGCGGATCTATGATGCTAGATCAATAAAAAAAAATGAATCAACAGTCGTTATAAATCGACAGATGACGCCGGTAAACCCAGCTTACACGGTGGGCGAGATACGGTTACAGATCAAGGCATCTAAAGCTTCAGCCGTTTTCACCGTGCCGTCGAAGCATTCCACCGTAGCTGCGAGTATCGTCGATAATGCAAACGTGAAACTACCGATAATTGTGATTGAAGACGGAACTAGTACCGCTACGGAGGGCACGATAAAGTTTGCGGATTTGATAAAGAACGATATCAAGGAGTTCAGCAAAACCGGAGAAAAGACCGGTATCGATGTAGAAGATACATTTTTATTGCCTTACTCGAGTGGCACGAGCGGACTTCCCAAAGGGGTTGAACTATCTCACAGGTATCATTGAAGCGCTGTCTCTGATAACAATTAATTTTGTTCATTTCTTGAATTTATTCCTGTATACGAACTTTTTTCATTGCAGAAATTTGGTGGCAAATATGATGCAACTTGCAGCGAAAGGCGTAATTGTAGCGAGGGAAAGTACAGCGAGTCATCAAGAAATTGTGCCCGCTATTTTGCCGTTTTATCATATATACGGTTTGGTCGTTATCCTCGGGCTGTATCTACGGTATTGTAGAATCGATTTGACTCAACATCGTTGCGTACAATTTTCTTTCATCTCTCGCCATTCGTACATTTTAATATTTCTCTGCCATTACCCTTGTGTTTCACATAAAATGTTGATTATTTTCATAGTTTGGGCGGCAAGCTTGTCTGCGTGCCGCAATTCACAGCAGACAATTTCTTTAAAGTGTTGGAAGACAACCGCTCGACTCAGCTGTACGTTGCGCCGCCGCTCGTCCAGTTGCTTGCCAATGACGAGAGATTGAAAAAACGTCACGTGGAAACGATAAAGACCGTAGTTTCTGGTGCAGCACCGATCGGCGAAGAAGTTCTTGCAAAATTTCTTAACAAAACACCACCGAGCTTGAAAATGGTACAGGGCTACGGCCTCACAGAGTGTGCACCGGCTATTTCGCTAGCTGCGGTTAGTCCGCACACATCGTCCGGACAAGTTCTTTCCAATGCGGAAATTCGAATTGTCGGACACGAGACTGAGAACCTGGGAAACAATTTGAGCGTCGATGAGGTGGGCGAAATTTACGTGCGAGGCCCGCAGGTGATGAAGGGCTACTACGAGAATCCTGAAGCAACGGCTAATTGCATGGAGGGCGAATGGTTTAAAACCGGGGACCTCGGCTGCTACGACAAAAGCGGTAACGAAATGAGAAAAAAAAAAAAACGCAATCAAAAATATCATTGACAATAAATCTTGAATTATAGATCTATGTATCGATAGACTTAGCTTCACGTAGGAATATATTCAGCACTTAATTTAGACCATCTAAGTAATGTGCTCGAGACTTTATAAAATATCTATAATTTCCAGATTAATTGATCAGCGGACCAGTATAGATGTATCGATCTATCGATAAAGGATCTTAATTATAGGTCTATATATTATTAATGTTTTATAGAAGCTTCCATAGATTATCTAGATCGTCTAAATGATAGATCTATGGATAATTGAAAATGACAGTTGTAGGCCAATGTGAAACTTAATAATTGTACAAACTTACGACCGATTCAAATGATAACTAAGTAATCTCCGCAGTATTCCTTCAGGATTCATATACATACGAGGACGATTGAAAGAATTGATAAAGGTCCAAGGGTTCCAAGTCGCTCCCGCGGAAATCGAGAATCTGATTCAGGGTTACTCGAAAGTAGCGGACGTCGCCGTGATCGGCGTCCCTCACGAGAAATACGGAGAAATTCCGAAAGCGTTCGTAGTCCCGAAAAAAGGGGCCGAGCTCGAAGCGAACGAGATAAAGAAATACGTGGCGGAGCGCGTCGTGAAATACAAGCAGCTGGGACACGTGGAATTCATCGACAAGATACCGAAGAGTGCGGCGGGAAAGATATTACGGAGAGAGCTCGAAAAAATGTGAAGGTAAAAAATATGCGCGTCAAGATATTTTTATAACAAAAAAAAGAAAACTGACTGTCAGATTGAGATGTGTCCCGTGACGATTATTCACAATTTTATTCTTTGGTTCTTTTTAGATGGAGCCGACGAATTCGAGAAGTCCTTTATACCGGCAAGATTGAGGACATTTATCACATTTTTCTAATTATTTTTAAAAGAATTATATTTATATCTTATGAAGATACTCAATAAATCGATAAGTAAAAAATTTGTATACGCTTGTGCAGCGGGAATGAAAATTTCTAAACCTTGTATGAGCGTTTCCTTCGCCAATACCTACGTCGTGCACGTCACACTTGATGCCGTGCATTCGCAATATCTGTACAACCGCGTTACTGATAACCACACTTTGGCTCTTCTGGCACACCTTTCATTAATACGATGACTTAATTTTTCTGAAAACCATAAAACTAAAAAGAAAACATTATTAATGTTTTTATTAATAATTTTATTCGAAAGACGAGCCGATCAGCGTTAGAGACATTTTTAAAGAAATCGAGTATTTTAGTGCCAGAGTACATAAAACAGTCCAAATCATCGAGAAATGCAATTTTTAGCTAGCGTCCGGATGTATGTGAGTGAGTGAGTGTGGGTGTGTATATGTGACAGACTTGCATCGTTTTTAAAACGACTATAACTCGGCAATGGTTTGAGATAGCGAGTTGAAATTTGTTACACTGGCAGAGTGGGCACGTCTCTTCACTCAGTGGAATGTTTATGTCGATTGAGGCCCAGTTCGAGATTTTACACGAATCTGAAATTTTTTAACAAAGGTTGTGCTACCTCTAACTTGCGTTAATGGTGAACAATTGTCCTGAAATTGGATACGAATATAATACTATATAATGATAAATACTAGGATCAAAGATTTTTGGTATTGAATTTGGTCGAAATCTATCGAAGCAGTCAGATTTGATGGAACTTTGATAATTTGGAAAAAAAATTTTAGTTTAGTACTGAAATTGGCGAAAATGGATCGAACCGTTTAGATATTATAAAATTTTGAAATTCTTGCATTTTTCGGAAAATGTTTGTTCTCAGTCCAACGAGAGTTTCTGCACCACATATTGCTCCAGGAGTAAAATGAGTTCGAGATTCGTAATCAGCGGGGAAAAATACGTAAGACTGCTATGATGCGGTCAATATTAGATAATTCACTTAAAGATTTTAAAAAATCCTTTCCAAAACCCTGTATTTTCGTTAAACGAAGTAGATGCACAGACCCGACAAAGTGAAGCGCGACCTCGGTGTATTTTTTCGCGCTGAACCGATTTGCATAACAATCAAACAAAACGTTGACGTTGAAATGAATTGAAAATTGAAATGTTCGTATCGCCTCTTCATGAAAGTTGCAAATGAAAATTATCATATAGCTTTCTCATTATGTTCCTTTACCCGCGAAGCTTCATCTATGAGGAAGCCAACAACACAGAAAATGCTTTCTCAGAGAAGAAGCTTTGCGGATAAAGGAACATGTCGCGAAAACCATGTGAAAATTTCAATTTGCAAGTTTTTTTTCTATTACTGTTGTGTCCGTAAATATTTGTTGTAATGCAATTTTTTTATTTCTTAGTTTGGGCAGCAAGCTGATCTGCGTGCCTCAATTTACTCCAGAAAATGTCTTCAAGGTTTTGGACGATAATCTCTCCACTCTGCTGTATGTTGCGCCGCCGCTCGTCCAATTGCTCGCTAATGACGAGAGGTTCAAAAAGCGTCACGTGGAAACGATAAAAACCGTATTTTCCGGTGCAGCACCGATCGGTGAAAAAGTTGTCGCTAAATTTCTTAGCCGAACCCCGCCGAGCTTGAAATTGATACAGGGTTACGGTCTAACGGAGTGTGCACCCGTTATCTCGATGGCTGCGATTAGTCTGCATACATCGGTCGGACACGTTGTTCCGAACGCTAAAATTCGTATCGTCGGACACGAGGCTGAGAAGACGGGAAACAATTTGGGGGTCGACGAGGTGGGAGAGATTTACGTTCGAGGTCCGCAGGTTATGAAGGGATACCACGAGAATCCTGAGGCTACGGCTAATTGCATGGAGGGCGAATGGTTAAAAACCGGAGACCTGGGCTGCTACGACAAGAGCGGTAACGAAATCAGAAAATAAAAAAACACGACTGAAAATATCATTGACAATAGATCATGAATTATAAATCTATATATTCGTAGATTCAGCGTCACGTTAGCATGTATCCAACACTCAACTCACACTACCTACATACTGTGTTCGGGATTCTATAAAATCTCTATCATTTATAGATCCATTGATCTAACGGATCTTTGGAGATCTATCGATCCACAGATGTCTATAGATATGGATCTATGGATCATAGATCTTAATAAGAAAAAAACTCTGAAACATAGGTCTATAGATTGATATCGATCTTTAATAGAAGTTTTTATAGATTATCTAAATCATCTATATTGTAGATCTATGGATCGTTAAAAACGATAGGTATAGGCCAATGTGAAACTTATTAGTTTTTCTAACTTGCGACCGATTCAAACGATAACTAAGTAATCTCCCTGGTATTTCTTCAGGACTCATATACATACGAGGACGATTGAAAGAACTGATAAAGGTCCAAGGTTTCCAAGTCGCTCCCGCGGAGATCGAGCACCTTATTCAAGGTTACTCAAAAGTAGCAGACGCCGCGGTGATCGGCGTCCCTCATGAGAAATACGGAGAAATTCCGAAAGCGTTCGTAGTCCCGAAAAAAGGAGCAGAGCTCGACGCGAACGAGATAAAGGAATACGTCGCGGAGCGCGTCGTGAAGTACAAGCGGCTGGGACAGGTGGAATTTATCGAGAAGATACCGAAGAGTGCGGCAGGAAAAATACTTTGGAAAGAGCTTGAAAATATGTGAAGGTGAAAAAAATGCGCGTCAAGATAATTTTATAACGAAAAACAGAAAACAGACTAGTCAATAGAGATGTGTCCCGTGACGATTATTTACAATTCATTAAGTAAACAACGAATTTTTGTTAATTATTCTTTGGTTTTTTTAGATGCAGCTGTGTCTTCCTCAGCCAACAGAAGCGCACTCGTTATTCCAGCTTTCTTTAGCTCCTCTACGAGCTCGCCGTTCTGATGCATCTGCAGCATGATGTCGCAACCGCCAACAAAATCGCCGTTTATGAATACTTGAGGTATAGTTGGCCAATTGGAGAAGTCCTTTATACCTGTAAGATCGGGGAGATTTTTTACATTTTTCTAACTATTTTTTAAAAATATTAATACTATTTTTATATCTTATGAATACAGGTAAATAAATCGGTAAATAAAAATACGTATACGCTCGTGCTAGTGGAAGCTAAAATTTCTAAACCTTGTCTGAGTGTCTCGTCCTCCAATACGTCGTGCGCGTCGTACTTGACACCGTGCATTCGCAATATCTGTACGACGGCGTTGCTGAAGCCGCACTTTGGTTCTTCCGGCACACCTTTCATAAATACAACGACTTTATTTTTCTGAAAATGAAAAATCAAAATCAATCATTCATTTTTTCATTAATAATTACATTTGATACACGAGCCGGTTGGTACGTAAAGAAATTTTGAAGTATACATACCTTGACTAACTTGCCGATGTCCTCGCTAACAGTAGAGAAACTTCTGGCGACCCACGAGAGCCTCGAAGCTCCTCTAACGGCAAACATTTCACGGCACTGTCTCGCTCACGAAAATTGTAAAACTATCTCTTCGAAACGAGAAAACCCGCGTCACGTTGAGAGGTTAGGACAAACGCGTTCCAGACAGCGGTGAATGCGAAAAATTTTGCAATCAGCTGTTCGACGCGGTACGCAACTCGCTGGTGGCGCGTGATAGGTTGCAGCTGCACGGCGTAAAATGGAAAGAAGAACTGCGCGTCTATGTTCACGCTCGGGTCGGATGATTCGGTTGGTAAAAGCGATCAGGCGCCTTCAATCGTACACCGTTCAATCGTACACACGTTCATTCTCACGGAAATAAATCGTGCACGGCAAAAAATGTTACATAAGTTCACAACATCGTTCAAATGTACACCGCAAATATCTCACACTTGCCCAACCCTCGGATCAAAAACTGTACACCGCAATTTCTTTACACCATTCAAAGTTTACGTATTCAATATGTTACACATTAATAACTTTACACCGTTTGATTCCAACACGTGATAAACCTTACAACTTAAAAACTTTACACATTCGATATTCTTCGCATGCGTAAGCTTACACGCGTGCAACCTTACACGGACGAGGAGGAAGGACGGCCTTCGAGAGGGGCGTCGGATGAGCGCCACTGTTATTCTGCAGGTAAGATGAACCACACAGCGGGTTACCATGTGATCACTGTCAACTATCAGTATGTTACCATATGATAGCTTAGAGACTCTGGAACAGACCGTAATTGCAAATTTGAATATCGTTTTTTTATCCCTATCAGTGAAGTACGATGATACGGGACTATTCGTACATGATTAGGGTCCATGAGTACTAGTGCAGGTAAGTAAAAGTTATATCGCTTATATACAACACTTTTGCCTCTCAAAAGAATAGACAACATAAGGTACATGTAAGGAATCTCGTTAATACCAGAATACGAGATGTTAATTACCATGGTACCATGGTAACATCTAACATGTTAATTACCATGGTACCATGGTTACCATGGTTACCATGGTTACCATGGTTACCATGGTTACCATGGTAACATCTCGTATTCTGATATGAACGGGATTCCTTACATGTAGCTTATGTTGTCTATTTTTTCGAGAGGCAAAAGTATTAAATATAAGCGATATATCTTTTACTTACCTGCAGTAGTACTCATGGACCCTAATCATGTACGAATAGTCCCTTATCATCCTACTTCACTGATAGGGATAAAGAAACGATCTTCAAATTTGCGGTTACGGTCTGTTCTAGAGTCTCTAAGCTATCATATGGTAACATATCGACACTTGACTGTGATCACATGGTAACCCGCTGTGGTTCATCTTACCTGCAGAATAACAGTGGCGCTCATCCGACGCCCCTCTCGAAGACCCTCCTTCCTTCTCGTCGGTGTAAGGTTGCACGCGTGTAAGCTTACGCATGTGAAAAATATTGAATGTGTAAAGTTTTAAAATTGTAAGGTTTGGCACGTGTTAGAATGAAACGGTGTAAAGTTACTAATGTGTAACATGTTGAATACGTAATCTTTTAATGGTGTAAAGAAATTGCGGTGTACAGTTTTTGATCCGAGGGTTGGGCAAGTGTGAGATATTCGCGGTGTACATTTGAACGATGTTGTGAACTTATGTAACATTTTTTGCCGTGTACGATTTATTTCCGTGAGAATGAACGTGTGTACGATTGAAGGCGCCTGAAAGCGATAGCTGACTGTACATCAGTCGGTAAGGAAATGTATCGCTCTTTAGAAATGATACATGTTCTTACCGTTTGTTTTCTACAGGGTGTCGGAAAAAACCTTCCGATAAAATATCGACAGTTAAACCTCGATAGAAGGAAACACATCTTCAGTCCGATTATCAATTTAAAAAAAATTCATGAACTTTTATCGCTTGCGGCATAACAATAAATAACGCGTACAAAAATATTTGCCGATGGACAAGATATTGTTTGCTCCCCGGTGATTTTTACAAGCAAAGCTTTAAGAGATATATCGAGAGATGGCGTTACAGGCGGTATAACTCGAGAGCACCTTCACCACCACACCGAACGGCTCTCGGATTGAATCGATTACCGTCCTCGTCGTCGGTCCGCAACGCACAATCGTCCCCCGCTCGCAGTCACGAACGCTACGGCGCTCGTCGACTGCACATACGTTGCTCGAAGAGATCACGAGCATCGGAGATAACTCTGTCGCACAGGTGTGAAGACGTTGCGACACATAAGCGTACGAAAATACTAGGGAGAGATGTTATTCTTTCAGTATTATAAGCGATACCGGAATATTGATCTCCGAGTAAAACGCTGCGTTATTCCATCGTTGATTGTAGAACGAGTGTCCTCATTAGGTTTATTATGAAGGCCACAATGATTACTCACTGCCGCCTCTACGACGACGAAGACGCTCGAGCTGCGGATATTTGAGTTGTGATAAGATTTGTTAAAATTCATTTTATCACATGGCTCTTTCTACCTTCATTCTTCGGGCATCTGGCTCGAGTGCTTTGTCAGGAAGGACGCGGTACCAGGTGCACAGCACCATTTCACACGGCACCGTGTTCCGAGCATCGATGAAACGGGAGGCAATGGGAGTCACCCAAACCGAAGTCTGTATGATTCGACTGTTGCAAGCAGGGTTTTTTTATGAGTCGACGTTTAAAAAACCTCATTATACCATGACAAAAATGACCTTGAAGAGTTCAATCGTTTTTCGTTTAACATAGGCGTCGCGATAATCGGTATAGTGATTAGAAAACAATAAAAATAGGTCAAACGATCTTAATAGCTACTTTCCGAGGCCTAGTAACACTAAAAACAAATTCGGGTCAGACTCTTAGTCATTTTGAGCCTTATCGGCTAATTTTTTATCTTTGGGTCCGAATCTTTGTGTCCTATCGATAAGAAAAATTCTCAAAGATGCGACACTTTTCTGAACGAAATTTTTTGAAAAATGTCGTTTTTTTAAATTATGACACCGACATTTTAAAAAAATGTTGATGAAATTAAGTTTCACTATATAAGTTTCCATTTCTCCCTAAAATTTTTTTAGCAAAATATGGTATATCGGGCATTAAAGGGTTAATTACCAGTTTCATTTTAATCCCCATCAAGTAAGAACGTATTCGCGTTACAGGCCACTTCCATCTACAAATATTGCGTTCAAAGGTACAATGAAGATATACATATTTGATAACAACGATCCGCATAACCAACCTCCTGTTATTTCCCCCGATTCAACATAGAACGTAAGCGCGAGATCCTGTAACGTGTAACGTCATAACTCGAGACATTGCACGTGCGCGAATGCACGAGGCAAATGTGACGGCCGAGGATCCCGAGCCGTCAGACTTTCACCGAGTGGCATGTTGCTTCTATACAAGTGGTATAACTATACAAGTGGTATAACTATACCTGCACGCGTTCCACGAGCACCGATCATGGGAGGAGCTCTCGGACGTTCTTCGTTTCGAGAGCTCTCGCGATCGATCGCATTCGAGAAAGAAAAATACACTAAAAGATCCCGAGATGCACGACTGTTAGTTTTTTTTTACTCTAAGCTAAGATAAACTCACCAGTGGCTGGACACGTCCCAGTTAATCGCAGATGGTGGTTTATTACGAATCATAGAAGCTAAAAAAAAGGAACAAAAAATCACAGTAGGTATATGGTCTTGATAGCTGATTCGTAGCGGAATGCAAAATGTTCGGAAGATCGTGCATCGAGCCACTGTGAAATTAGCTGCGATACACGGTGAAAAGGCAAATGGTGACATGTCTAGCTGAAATCTCGATATGGACAAACATACTTTTTCCGAAAAGTCTTTATCTCTATGAAGTTGCATCGAAACGTATCAGAACCTGCAAAAGACACAGGTCATGATTCACAGAAGTTGCTTGCCAAATTTTGTGAAGATACTTTTTGCCGATTCGAAGAACACTGCATTTGGAGAAAGCACGCAAAGTCACGAGATCGTTGTGAAACGCATAAGTCTTTTTGCCCTGGCGGGCAGTCGGGGGATAAAAAATAGCAGTTACTGTTAAAATAGGATCTACGATTTGTGATATATATATATGCTAAAAATCGGCATGGACCGTACGTAAATAATAATGTAATTATTAAATTTGCTAAAACGATAGTCGTTTTTTGTGTCCGAAAACTGGTCCGCAGAATAATGAGTCAACGCACCCAGTATCTGGAGACCGGGCAAGACCTGAAAAGGATTATGTTAGCTGAGCATCAATGCAAAGTATCTCAGGTGTTATTACTCTGTGCTAGTACTCTATGGATATAGATGGTTTATTAGATGAATCAATAGAATACCCGGTTTTTAGTTGTGTTGCCACGAACTAGTTGAGTTCGTACATCATTACTCTCGGAATTTGCGACTGTCCAAAACATTGGGACATGTTTGTTCACAAATCGGAACACACCCATAGATAGCCGGCCCAACCACTGAGACATTCGTGTGTCCCAACGTTTTTTGTGAATAAATACATTTGTACATACATAAATATCGCAAAAGTATTCAATGGATGAGTTTCAATAACTAGACACTGTAACCCTGAAAGTAGTTACCGCCATTTGCCGAAACGATTAATTTATTGCCAAAACGAGCAAACATTGGGTTCGAATAGGAATATCGTCTTAAATGTCCAGCCATTGGTACGTTTACGTTACCTCCGAGTTGGTTAAGGTAGTACGAGCACGAATTCGATAATTAGATACCATGACAATTTTTTGCTACGTTGTAAACAATGCATACCGGATGATGTCTGTAATTCAAGCAAGATCGCCGGCTATTTACATTAAATAAATAAATCCAAAGTCGATAGATTTGGCATTGTTTATTGTTGCAAAAAGGTAAAGATTGCGTTTTTGTTCGGTTTTATTTGTATCTCGCGATTAGATTCATTGAAGATCAATAACCGTAATGTGATTCAGAGATTTCGAGGATTAAAATGATAACCGAAAATATTGGACTTGCCGAATATTTCAATAAGAATTCTTTACCGTCGGTTGACTGATTGTCAACTCTCAAGTCTCACTCTGTAGCAATATGGCGACACTATGAATTCGGGACCACTGGTTTATTAGCAGGGTCTAGCCATTGGGTTACGTCGGCAGCCCGCAAGTGTATAGAAATACATTAAATTTGTGTAAGAATCAATAATTTGTCAATTCAATATCGATCGTGAACTTGTAGCGAATACACTTTCTATCTAAATAAATATACTGTAGGTTATGCTGGCGTGTCAAATTTTTGCCCCAGCCAAACACTTAAGCCAAAGTTCGTTATGTCTTATCTTAATACGTAAAAGTTTCCAAAGAATGCTATCAAGCAGAGCCGGGAAGAATACCAAAAAATACTGCAAGTACAAAGCACAAAATATCACAAGTACTTTTTGCAATGAAGTATCAAGTACTTTTTGCAATTAGGTTCGTAGCGTTAAGCGTTATCTAGGCTTTAAAAAAAGTGCAAAGTTATTTGCACATGGCTTTCTCATTATAAAGAATCACTAACTGATATTTTCGTATTTCGTCGTTTTAAGGCAATTTTTAATTTATAGTTCACTTTTTTTGTCATAAAAAAAAATTTCAAAAGAAAATACTCATTAAAATTATACTTATTGAAAAGTTTAGGCAGATATATTAATAGAAACAGGATGTCACGCTACAGCGACTATCCTGAAAAAGTACTCGAGCTACCAAACAAGTACTCGGTACTTCAAGTACTGCCTAGCTCGGCTATCAGGTAGTGTCATACATATATAAAATAATACTTTATCATATTAGTATTTTTTCGAAACTTAAATAGCGAAACTTCAAAATATCCGCATCAAAACTCTCAGTTGACTAGCTGACGTGCAAGTTCTATCTAAAATCGCATTTTTCCTCGAGCAATTCGTTTTTTGTATTCCGCTTCGAAAAAAGATCCCAGAAGACGAATAATAAAAGAAGAAGGTCACGTGACAATCCCCATGCCTAATAATAAGTATGGCCGTTTTGCGCGCTGCACTCGTTCATGAAGGCCGTCCATCAAGGGACAAGGGACAGTGATCACGCGATAACTGTGTTATATAAGCCACGGTACTCGGGTCCACGACTCTCTCCCTCCACCAGTAGATTTGTGCATTTAGGTTGAGATACGAGTACACCGATGTTAGGAAATGATGGATCGTCGAGTATAAATCATGATCCGACGTTTAGGTTAAACCCGATACACAGTAACTGTCTACCCGGTCGGATCGCCCGCCACGGTATTCGCTATGCGCGTGACTTACATAGACCTTCCAGTAGAGCGTGTATTGCCGTGTACATGCATTCTATCAGCGCCATCTACCGGCCAGCTCCGACCCAACTTGCACACCCAGCTCTTTGCATGCATACGCAATACACACTCGTCCGGTGAGCTCGTGTAGGTCGTGCACGTAGCGAACAGCGTACGAAACATCGGTACGGAAACTAACCTCGGTGTGCCAACGACTAACGTGTCTTTTCTCAGTGCCAATAACTGGAGGATTCGATATAATCTACTTACGTATAGACATCGCTCTGTAGCCTCGATACAGGCGAAGAGAAACCGAGTACTTCCGGCCGCTCACGGCCGTAAGCGTTGCTCTCGACAATACATAAAAAAACACATTAGTTCCGTTTTACGAAACTCTGATCCGACGATACTCGTGTACTTACAGTTTCAGGGGGAATAAAAATCATATCGACGGATACCGCCGACCTTCTCGCATGTTTGTTGCGTCCGTCCGAGCCAAAACGATGCGGATTGGTTTGAGTGGGTCCGGTAGTCGAACATCGCCGGGAGAGGAGGGGAGTCGACAAGAGCGTTGGCGACGGCGAACACCCGACGACGAAGCATCTGCGATGGCGTGCGCGCGCTCGACCATCCGGTGTGCCGAACGGACGGCTAGTGCGCGCAGGGGGTTGAGAGGAGCGGGCGAAGGCGCGCAACGAGCGACAAACCTTCGAGATGAGAGAGCGGAGCGAAGGGGGTGGGGGGGTGGGATGTACGAACAGAGATAGAGAGGGGCGAACGGAGCACGCGCCAGATGTGAGAACGGGATGCAGAGATGGGTTGTGAATAGAGAGAGAATATCGGGACGCCGCATGGCGGCAGCAACGGCAAGCGGCAGGAGCGGACGAGAAACGTTGAATAAGAGGGGGCGTAGTGGACCGTTTGGCGGGTAAGAGCGGGATAGACCGTGCACCGAGTGTGCGGAGTGGAGTGGATCACGCCGCGGGCTAACAACGAGAGGGAGGGAGAGAGGCAGCGGGAGGGGCGCGAGGGGGGTCGCTGCGAGGACAAATGACGAAGTGCGCGCGATCGAGTATCAGGGCCGTATGAGCACGCGACACAACAGCTTCTTATACTTTTGACGAACGACTATTAGATACGGACGTGTAATCGGTCTACGCGGTGTACTACGCAGTACACGGTAGTGGATCGACTACGAAGAAGCTACGAAAAAGAAAAACGCCCGGGGATCGACAAATAATAGTGGGAGAGCGTCGACCTCATCCACGATTGAAATATGCTCACTTTTCGGCGCAAATTTGGGAGCATCGAATATTAAGTTTTCACGCGTTTCTTGTCCGACCTGCAGAACATTCGCAGGCAAACTTGATCCTCGTCGGACGAATGTCATTAGTTTAGACGAATGTCATTAGTTTGTCAAGGCTCGATCCTCAAAAGCTTCGAATGATAACAAAATATAGCGAGAAAATCGAATAAACTTCACAGGGTTATCCGAAGCTGCCACCGAAGAAAGTACACGATTCGTGGGCAGATAAACAACTGTATTACATAATAAAAATCTATCAAACTTCACAGGGTCATCTGAAGGTGCCGCCGAAGAAAGCACACGATTCGTCGGCTGAAAAATAACTATTACATTACTTGGAGAAGGAGAGATGATCTTTGTTGTTATTGTATCCGAAAGAAGTCAACGGGCTTCTACGTCGAAAGGTGCTCAAAGATTTAATAACAATGTTTCGTTTAATTGACCCATCGTCAGATGTTATAGCGTCAATATTGCTCTTGAGAATCTCGAGAATCCGATCGTTTCGCTATTTCCGGCGAGATCGCATGTTATCAAAAACAATTGTCACTGTGGAGTTTCCACGCGTGCACGAAACGCCCCGAATCGCTGTCGGTCATCGGAGCGGGCGAGAGTGCAAGCGAGAGACAAAAATAGAAAACACGGGAGGGGGAAGGGATTCGTTAGAGAAACCCGCGCGACAAAGGCGAACTCGCGTGCGTGCTGTAATCTCCCTGCTCCCCGTTTTAATTTAATGTGTATACGTATGAAAGAGCGTCAGTCGAATCTAATGCACGTATAGTTGCCGGCCGTGCATACGAGACAATCTCGGGAGAGTGGCTACGCGAAGGCGAAAATTCTCCGTAGGCGAGAATCGGCGTCGACAGGCTTGTGTCGAGGGGGGGGGGGGAGGGGGGGGGGCTCGTGCGATGACCGGGAGAAACACCGTTCTTCGACGAATTCCACGAGTCCCTCAACTCCTCGCTGGGTTCGCAACTCGAACTTCTGCCGCCTAAGTAACACAGCCGGTTAGTCCGAGGAATTACGACGACGCGAGGAATGAGACTCTCCGGCGGGGCCGCAAAGGGTTGCTCGGGAGTCCGAGCCGGTAGAAAATACCCGGAGCTTCTCGTTAGACGATAATTCTCCGATGAAACCGAGATAGAGAGGGTGAGAGAGAAAAAGCAACTCGAGCTCGGAAAATAAAAATAGAGCATCTGAATACGAAACGTATATGAAGAAACAAAAGTACAAAGAATAAAATGAAGAAATTTATTACGACCCGAAGCTGCAGTCCTAAGACAAACAATGACAAAGGGAAAATAAAAGAAAACAAAAACAGCAGTAGCTACGAAATACAGAAAAATATTGCAAGCACGTGCGCTAGCGGGGAACAAACACTCTGTGACGCATAAAATAATTCCTTGTTTCAAGCACTCGCTTGTTTCTTTGTCGCGCACGAATTCGTCGCGCGCAAGTAAACATCCAAAGTTTAATTTTCATGATTTTGACCTGCGACGACCCCGTCGACTGTTGGAATGGGGAGGAGGAGGAAAAAGAATGAAAGAAAAGACGTCGAAAGAAAAGAATTAGAGGGATATATGTATACAGAGATATTCAAAGAGGGCTCCAGAAAGTATCCCTGGGTTATACACGGGAGAGAGCCGGAGTGGAGTTCTCTACTACCAGAGCTACATTAACGGTCCGAGAGTTGCGCGACTGGATGAGAGAGAAGGCGAACTCGGCTGGTTACAGCGAGAACTTAACAGTGGGAAAGAGACGCTCTCGACAAGAGACGAGCGTAAGTGGTGGGAGAGTCTCGAAGGCATAGAGGAGGACTTCGGTACGGAACGAGCGAGGGAGATCGCGTCACAGAGGAGTGGGTGGTTCGAGGCGCACACTGCGCCAAGTGCGATAGGGGAAATCGCACTCGCCGTTCGAGATTCGTCGCGTGCGCGCTCGAGCCACGTTGTTGTGTATGCTCAACCCCATGCCCCCCCCCCTTTCCCTCCCGCCGAGACTACGTTAGTTTTTTTACTTAATCGTCATCATGCTAAATTAATTGCCGCGATGAATGAACCGTTGTAATGAATCGCCGATCGATCGGATAAACGGTCTCAGGTAATTCGATGCACCGAATATATTAGTTGTAACGACGAGGCAACTATTCCATTAAAACTTGGCCAATCGTCGAGGACCGACGGATTTCAAATGACGGAGTATCCGACGAATTAATAGCGTCGTTCGATAGAGACATTTTACAGGAATGCAAGGAATCAAAATTATCAAAACATTAGGGAACGAAGGATTTCAAAATGGCGTTCCCGCCAACGGTCGCATGGTCATTAGTCCGAACTTACCTCAACACCGTCGTCGACAGCCTCCTCGCAGAGCCCCCTCCCGTCATAGAGCGGTCCGCGGTATCGTTCGAGCGCGCGGGTGTCGCACACGTTGCCCCCGTCAGACTTTACGTCATCGAGAAAACCGAACCGAAACCGTGACGTCAGTCGGCACGAGCGGCGCACGCGAGATATACACACACACACAGTGGGCGGCCGGTTTGTTGCGGGCAGCGGTGCTGCCGCGTAGCACGGTGGGAGTAAAGCACAACGAGAACGGCCGAGCGCGTGCGGAAGCGAGATACAACGGTGTGGGTATACACAGCGGAACGGCCCGAAGGCGCGCGAGTGGGAGAGCTTAAACACTTTGCAAACCGCGAGGCAGAGATGCGAGTATTAAAAAAAAAAAAACGGCAACGAACAGCTCCGCGAGTGCGAGAGAGAGTGTGAATAGATTACACCGTGTCGAGGGAACGATGGGTTATGTTGCCGTCGTACGCGTCGAGAAAGGGAGACCGCCGCTAGACGCGCGCTCGCTCGACGTACACCGTATCGTAGACGGAGTGTAGCGCGAAGAATCGTAACGACTTTTTCGACGGTCAGAAGAGGAGGGCAGAGGTGAAGAGTAGGAGGAGACGCGCGAGCCGAGAGGGAGCGAGCGAGCGCGAGAGTGCCGCGAATACTCAAGTAATCGACTCCGACCAGCGCGGACACGGCATCGTCTTGCTTCGTTCTTTCGGTCTTCTCGCTGATACGACTTTTTCCGTTATCGAAGTCGGTAGGGCTGTCTGCAAATTAATATTCGCTTCGTTCGATCCCGTTTTCGATCGTCACGGCACAGATTCGCGGCGAACAATATCTCGCTGTTTGTGATTAGATTTTTAAAAAATATCCGTAATAAGACGTATACGAAGTAAACAGTACGAACCGGGTGCGCGCTTTTACGAGGGCAGAGTCGACTCGAGCGAGTGCTTCACCGGCGAAACAAACGCGTCCGAACTCTGCAATGATAAACTGACTCACCGAATATTCATGCCTCGAACAACGTTTGTGATTTTCTTGTTTCGAACGTCTTTCTTGTTGTTTTTCTTCTCGAACTGTTAATTACCGTTTCGGCCGCCAGAGGGCGCAGCGGTAGTCGCCCCTTTAACGCATCGACCCATCGACCTATCCAACGGTCTTTCGATCGTCGACTACTTTCGTGCTTGCCGATATAAAAGAGAAAAACAAACCATTGGTCGAAATCTACGCGACAGCCGAGCACGTTAGAGCCGTCTCGCTTTGTCCCTCATTCGCTCTTTTTCACGGCTCCTCGAATAATTGTGTTGACAAACTTGAGGAACGGACTCCTGAGATAAACGTCGTAACGTCATCAACGTATCTGCGCTGCTGTACAGCGAACTCTCTCGTAACGTACACAGTCGGTACACGTCGAGCAGTCGAGCCTGGTTAATTCAATCTTTCACGATAAAGTGCGCGGAATCTTCGAGGTACTTGTTGATTCGAGAGACAGACTTTTCATCTGCGCCGCGAATCGTGTCGGCGCTGAGAGGTTACAAGTGTGTCACGAGGGGAAGAAAAAATAAACGATCGGGAAGAGGAATTCAGGAAAATCGTTGAGGCAGAAGGAGATCGTCAACCAGGATGCTCGACTTCGAACAACAGGCGAATCAGGCACAGGCTCTGGCCTCGCTCGACGAGGATTGGCACCTGCTCGAGGGTAAGCGCACGACCTTCGCAATTCTCTTATCTATATCTATACATCTCCTTCACTCTTGTTATGTTTCTCGTGCCTCGTAACTCTAACTGTTTCGTTTAATTGTTCGACGCAATCCCGATGTAGGCACAAAAAAAAACTGTATAGAATTTAACTTGTCATGTTTCAAGGTTATTTCGATATTGATCGCGAGTCTCGCATTTTTTTTATTGACGAGTACACCCGATAAAAAGTTTTAGAGACGAGAATTTTTAAAAATAATCTTTAAACGTATAAACTTAAAAGTATCGAATTTTACAAAAATTACATTTTTCGCATATTTTTATCAGAAAAGTGTCGACTTTCTTGGTAAGAGGATTGGCTGTAGGGATTAATCGGACAGGGAGAGATACAGTTAGTTCTAAGTCGTACGAAATTTAGTGTTACTTGCTTGCGAAGACGCAGCGAGAGGTTAAATGAGAGATTGAATTGATAAACTCCGATGAGATAATTTAAAGTGATTGGTAAACGTGATACGGCTTTGAGCTGTGCTTCGGCCTCTGCTGTCGACATCAAAAATGAGTTTGCGACGAGAATTCCATTTTTTTGTTTTTAAGATACAAAGTTTAAAAATATCGAATTTTACTAAAATTATAAAAATTTGGCATATTTTTATAAGAGAAGTGTCGACCTTCTTTTTTTGTTGGGGAAGAGGCTTGGATGTTGGGGTTAATTGAACAGGAACGGAAATAGTTAGTACTAAGTCGTATGGGATTTAACGTTTAATTTCATAAATTTTTTATTAATCAAATTTCATAAGTTTTTTCGTTTTTTAAGGTATAAAGTTTAAGAATATCGAATTTTACAAAAATTACGAAAACCGTTCACACATTTTTATCAGACCAGTTCTCGAGATTTTATTCCTGGGAAAGATCTTGGCCGTTGGGATTAATCGCACAATGATCAAAACAGTTAGTAGGTACTAAGTCGTCCGAAATGTAGTGTTACATGCTTACGAAGACGCAGTGAGAGGTTGAATAAGGGATAGAATTGATAAACTTCGATGAGATAATTTTACGGGATTGGTAAACGTGATACGGGTCTGAGCTGTGCTTCGGCCTCTGCTGTTCAGTTGGGGGAGGCTCACTGACCTCGCCCACGAGTTTCTCAGGTCTCTCTCTCCCTCTCTCGAGAACGGCCTGCGAGCTCGAGCTCGCCGCAGCGCAGTGACGGGTAGTAGGAGAAGGAGAAAGTGAAAACAGGTGAAATCGTGACAGAGAGTGGCGAGAGAGAAAGAGAGAGAAAAAGAGAGGAGAGAGGAGGGCGAGAGGCTCTCCTCGATAAGATAAGCCCTCTCTCTGCTCGTTGATATTTGGTTTAAAAATAATTATTCGATAATACACAAAAGGCGAAATACATTCCAAGACGAATATATTTATTTTTCGTGTCCGTTGGACTTGCGGCCGGTAAATCGTTTTTGTTTTGTTCCTGCCTCGCGGCTTAAATTTCGTCGATTTATCGAAACGGCGACGATATATCTTCCTCCGCTCAGATCGCCCCGATAGGCAGACCTCGGTGTCTCCGGCACCAAATATCATTTGAATGACAAGATTCGTTGGTTCCCTAAAAGTTTTTCATTCGTAAGACTCTCGTTCTCGATCTCTCTTGTGGCCCTGGACGTATTTCGGCGGACGCTCGTTGCATGCCTAATTTATGATCCAACCGACGGGACGTGAAAAAAAAAAAACAAAAAAAGAAAATATACTCGAGAAATAGATAACTCATAGAGTTAGAGACGAAAAGACATCAGACTCCGGAGGTCGTACGTATAACCTGTTGAATTTTTGTTGACGTCTGACGTACCTCGCAAACGAACTGTAACCCCGCCCCCAACGAATTTCAGACGCAAAAAGAAACGCGAAGAGGCACAAAGAAACACATTCCTCTTAAATTCGCGGAAAAATATCGATCGTCCGGAGCGTTCGCTGCGACGATCCATCTACGCAGTATATAAACATACTCGTATACTTGACCGACTGTACGTGTGACCTTCGTTAACTACAATCATCATTATTTCGTACGCCGCATGCAAACTAGAAATATTTCATTTGAATAATAATAATAATAATAAAATAATTCTCTTCGATCAATCAATCGATTGCCTCCGTGTGAATCGATACTCGACGACTAATTATTTCGTGGAGTCATCGAGTGTGATGCACGTTCGGGAGTCGGTGGCTCGGGTCCCCTCGTACGGTGCGGGTTATACACCGTGGCGATAATAGCAGACAAAGAGACTGCTCGCGCGACTTGTTTCGCTCCCTCGACTCGCGCCGAGTCGGCGGCGGCGGCGGCGGCGGCGTCGGTATCGAGCGCGAAGGTCGACGGAGTCGGGAATGTCCCTCGATGTAGTCGCCGAGAGCTCCGGCCGAGTGTCGACGCGCCCGATCACTGCAGCCGTTTACCCGATCCTTATCTACTCTTCGAGCGAACACGCTCTCCGCTCGTCGCAACCAACACACGCGATAATATGGTTAACCCTACACGGTTTTATGCACGTCGCGGTCGTTTTGTCGCTCGATACGTTACGTTAAATATTACTGTCTTCGATGATACACATTCGATACATTGATTGTTATCTCGAGTAGAATCGAAAGGAGCATCGAGACGCTGCGTCGAGCGGGCGAGAACTTCTATTCCGTCGATAAGCAGAGTTCTACATACCTACGGGTTTCGCGAATACACGCGGCAGCGAAACTTTCAAAGCGAATGTAGTTCGAAGTACAAATGAGATAAAAATAAATAATTGATTTCAGCGCATGCGACGAAAGATACAAATATTATGGGTGTAATTGCAGGTTATACAATGGCGGAAACGAAGCTTCGGTTTATTCACGGAATTACGGGTGTAAAGGGATATCGCGGGCGATACATTGATTATTGTTTCGAGTGGAATCAAAGGGAGCAACGAGACTCGACGTTACCCTTTGAAGCACGGTGTATCGCAGGCGATACGATTCTTTGAATTCCGAAAATCTGCATTAATAACCGACCGGTGTATTTGAAACTTCATGCTTGCAAATAAATATAATTAAATAACAATAATAAAAGTATGGTTCAAAGGGTCAAGCGAGCAGGAATGGCATTTCTGTCGATAAGCAGCGTTTTACATACCGACATGTTTTGCGAATACACTCAGCAGCAAAACTTTTGAAGCAAACATCGTTCAAAGTAAAAACGTAATTTAAAAAAAAAGTTTTTTGCGCATACAACGTAAGATATATGTATTATGGGTTCGATTGTAGGTTGTATAATGGCGGAAACGAAGCTTTCTTTTGTCCATGAAATCACGGGTATGCGGAGATATTGCATTGATTATTGTTTCTAAAAAGACACCTTCGTTTGTTCATGGAATCACGGGTGTACGGAGATATTGTATTGATTATTGTTTCTAAAAAGATACCTTCGTTTGTTCATGGAATCACGGGTGTGCGGAGATATTGCATTGATTATTGTTTCGAGTAGAATCGAAGGGATCCCTCGTGCTCTGACCAACCTCAAACCAACCTATCGATTGGTGCACCGAACTCTGTTTCCAACCTTCGAGAGGTTGATTTTTCGTCGATATTAGATGGAGTTGGTGTACAGTTGGATTTCTGTCGGATGGGGAGTTGGTTTACGGTTGGATTTTCCTAGAACAACCCGATTTCCAACCCTAAGCCAAAAGCAATCGGCGGTCTCGACATAGAGTCAGAAATTGGGTTGTTTTGGGACAACCAACTGTAACCAACCAACCAACCAACCAACTGAAACCAACTGTGTTTGGGAAAGTCCAACTGTAAAGTTGGTTGAGTTATAGTAGATTATTAAAAAAACGACCCAAAGTTGTACGATTGGTTGGTTCGCGAGGGGACCAACGAGACTGCATCAAGTGAGTGCAAAATGCTATTCTGTCGTTATTTAGGTACTGTTCCACATACCGACATGTTTTGCGAACATACTCGGCAGCAAAACTTTTAAGGCAACTATCGTTCGAAGTAAGTAAATAAAATAAAATAAAAAAATGGAATTTCGCACATGCAATGAAATATACATATATTACGGCTGAAAGTAGTAGGTTATACAATGGCGGAAACCCGGCTTTCGTTTGTGCGAGGAACAAGGGTGTACGGGAATATCGCAGGCGATACATTGATTATTGTTTCGAGTACTATCGAAGGGAGCAACGAGACTGCATCAAGTGAGCGCAAAATGCTATTCTGTCGTTATGTAGGTACTGTTCTACATACCGACATGTTTTGCAAACATACTCGGCAGCAAAACTCATAAGGCAACTATCGTTCGAAGTAAGAAGATACAATAAAATAAAATAAAAAATGGAATTTCGCACATGCAATGAAAGATACATATATTACGGCCGAAAGTAGTAGGTTATACAATGGCGGAAACCCGGCTTTCGTTTGTACGTGGAACACGGGTGTACGGGAATATCGCAGGCGATACATTGATTATTGTTTCGAGTACTATCGAAGGGAGCAACGGGACTCTACGTCAAGCGAGCGAGAACAGCTACTCTGTCGATAAGTCGAGTTCTACATACCGACATGTTTTGCGAATATACTCGGCAGCGCGACTGCTAAAGCGAATATCGTTCGAAGTAAAAAATGAAACGAAACAAAAAATTGATTTTCGCGCATGCAACGAAAGATACATATATTACCGGTGTAACAGTAGGTTATGCAATGGCGGAAACGCAGCTTTCCTTTGTGCATGTAACCTCACGTATACGGGCGTATCGTGGGCGTTTGGAAAATCAGAGAATTTTTCTCTCCTCTGAATTTCGTAGATCACCGATTTTACTTTACACGATCAAACGACCGATCGACTATATTCTGTTTTTTAAACGGAAACGCTTAGCCTACATCCACGTAACGTTTGCTTTAACGAGAAATAACGTTTGACGCGAAGATAAAAATAAAAATTGATTTTCGCACATGCAATGAAGGATACATATATCGTACGTGTAACTAGGTTGTACAACAACGGAAACGTAGCTTTCATTCGTGCATGGAATCACGGCTATACGATGTGTATCGTAAAAAAAAAAAAAAATTATTAATTTTTTTCGAAAATTTGCAGATCGCAGATGTTAGTCGAGACGATTAAACGAACGATAGATTTTTTTTTATCGAAAACGTGTAACTAGGTTGTACAACAACGGAAACGTAGCTTTCATTCGTGCATGGAATCACGGCTATACGAGGTGTATTGTAAAGAAAAAAAAAAATAATATCTGTTTTTTTCGAAAATTTGCAGATCGCAGATGTTAGTCCAGACGATTAATCGAACGATAGATTTTTTTTTTTGATCGAAAATATGTAGCCTACATCCTTTCGGAGGCTTCTTCTCGTCGCTGCAGCCGAAGGGAGGAAGCCCGACGAGTCTCACACCTGTCACGTCGATCGGGTCTCGCGGCTCCCCTCTCCCTTTCGCGTTGCACTGCTCCGAGCGCGTACGCGTGTGCGTGTACGCATTAGGTATGGGCGCGTGCGGTCCGTACGCACCTTCCCCCCGAGGACTCTATCCGGGGAAGAGTGACCGGCAGGCAAGCAGGCCTCTCTCCGCATCACCTGGCGCTTTCGCTCCTCCTCCTGCCGCCGCTGCTCCGCTGCATTCTCAAACTTTACACTCTACTCCTGCACCTTTTACTCGGGAGTTAATAATTTAATGAACGGCGACGATATTTTATTGCGTCCCTTTTACAACGGCCGCACGGTAACATTCAAATTGGATGTGTTTCGCTCCGCGGCGATTTAATCAAATTTACGAATTACGCTGCCGGTGAGAAGTACAGTCCTTATCCGCACGAATACGGACTCGTGACACCGTTTGTCGTGCCGATTATTTGTTTTCTTTCATATTTATATTCTGGACCGAATAATTCGAAGGGTTTCGGAGAGACATCAGTTTTGTTCCGAAGATTAAGTGCCTCACCTGCCTCCCCCACTTTACCCGGACTCAGTCGGTATCGAAAACTGTAAGCAATCGTTTTCTTCCTCGTGGAGGAAGCTTTGTTTCGGAGAAAACTATTTTTTTCTTTTGAGATTGCAAACGTTTTCAAAATGTTCCAAAAAGTCGAAAAATTATGTTTAGAAAAAAAACATAGCCAAACATACAGAAAATGCTTTCTTATAAAAGAATTTGTACGAATCACGGCACAAAATTTCAAATTGGAATTTAAATGAGGAGGCGATAATAAAATTTCAATTTTCGATTTTTTTCCATCTGTATCGGCATGTACGGACAAAAGAAAAGCCCCATTGAAAGCTGACATGATTTTTCCTTTCGATGCGACCTCTCATTTGAATTCTATGTACGACCATCTATGAAATATTACAGTTTTCGTTCGTACCGATCGAGGTAGTTCACATAATATCGAGTCAAGCCGGACATTGATAAACCCCAAAACAATCCTTGTTCCAATTTCACTTCCGGCCCGACTTAGACCCTTTAACCCTTTATAAGCGACACCGCCCGAAACCGTATCGAAACGGGACTAACGAACGCTGAGTTGCTGGGAGTGTGAACCCTAAAGGGTTAATATTTAAACGAGAACAAGACCTTTCAATATCTCGAGATTTTACTTGACACGCATTATCGTATCTTACACCGTAAAAAAATAGTCCAATGCGTTCGGCTACAAGTCCCCCGTTACGCGAAGGGTCAGTGTTGACCCTTCGCCGGACGATTCCTCCGCCCCGATTTTATTTTTATTTTTGCACATCGACCCGCAAACTCCCATTCACTCCTCCGACCACAAAGCGCTAAACGTTATCGTCGTGATGCTAACAATGACGAAGCATAACAATAAAATTACCAGACGCGTTCACCGCGTCGGTAAATGTTGCCCGCGAATTACCTTATTAACCGTTACACACTCCAGGCGTGCAGTAAATGGTTTATGTTGTGTATAGCGAAATATCTGATGATCCCCTAGAATTTGGTATTTGCGCGAAGTCTGTGGAACACTTATGCCACACAATATCTCCGGGTACACGTACACACACACACACGTGTGCGTACGATAAAGCTACCGTGTACTTTGCGGCTCCGTCGGGAATCGTACGTTCCCGTTTCGACTATACGCTCTCGTTCGGAAGCCGAGCGTAATCTATGGTCACGGGTTGCTCGTAGCCCGGCTCCCTCGTAGACCGAGGGAGGGAAGAGATTGCCGAGTTTCGGCGTCGACCGCGCTTTGGGCGGCTCTCGGGCGAACCGCGTTGGCACTCGGCAACAGCGCCCCGGCATCGACGACGAGAGCCGCTTAATTATAATCACATGCATCGGCTAATCGGCACCGCTGGTAAACTCACGTTCGACTCGACCCCGGCCGTACGCGGCCCGCATGGATAAACCGCCCGGAGTGTGTCGGCGTTCGCGGCGCGGTGGGGGAAGCAACGGGGAGGGGTTTCACGCACAACGAATCTCTACCTGGCAGAAACACACACACACACACTCGAGAGGTTCGTGAAGTATGCGCGAGCCAAATATACGCGTCGAAAGGTTCTCCGTTTCCCGATTGCCAGATGCGGCTCAGCCGGTAAGGTAGAAATCTGCCGTATCCCGAACGGCCTTCTCCAAATATCTTTTCGACTCTTCGGGGCGGGTGGGGGCGAGGAGGGAGGGGGGGGGGGGGGATTACATAAATTACATCAATTAATTACGGAACACGAAATGACGAAGTTAACGGGTAAATAGTAGACTCGACTTTCCGGTGTGTTTAGCGCGAATCTCGGGTATCCGGACGAACACCGTCGCACCGAGCGCAGTGTGTTCGCGTCCGTGTGTGTGTGTTTGTTGGCTCGGGGAATGCGATCGAGAGATAGCGTGGAAGCACGGGTGTATTCGCGAGCGAGCGACGAGAAAGTAATGCGCCGGGAGAAAAGCAGTCTCCGTGTCACGGTGGAGATCGAAGTTGTCGCTCGAACGAGGGCAAAAGTATAGAGTTCACCTTGCCGGAGAAGCTAGCGGACTCGCTTCGCGCCTATCCTCGCGGAGTCGGGACGGGACTTCGTGGAAAGATCGCCCTTCGTTACATCTTGTTGCTTATCGCCCGTTGGCGAAAGGTCGTGCTCGAGTTTTGGTCGTGATATTTCGAAAGGTTGGTATATCGGAAGAAAAAATCATAACAACAATGATAAATCTATTGAATCGAGTACGAGAGCGTACGGAGGTACGGAGTGGAGAGAAGAAAAAAAGGCGTGCCTTCGATCTCACCGGACGGGGGGAGCCCCGTCAGCCTTCGGAGGCCGTTGCGTCATTAGAAAAAAGAAAAATGAGCGTCAACGCGGAACAATAAAATAACGCTGGGCTCACGAAGTACCGAGAAGTCGATACGGCGTGAAGTGTGACGCATCGGAATAATAATACATCGAGAGCGATTCATTATTTGACGTTGAAAAAAAATTTATAGAAAAATATATAAATGTAAAAAATTACTGGTAGAGCAGAGAAAATCGAGTGGAAGCGGATCGATTGCGGAGTCTCTCCGGCGCGGCCGAGTCTCGAGGACGTTAACGGCGTATAGTCAGTAGGAGAAAGTGATATCACGCGCGCGAACGGTCTCTAAGCCGGAGGAGCTGACTCGGTCAGTCAAACGAAAAACGTCGTGGTAGTAAACAGCGGCAACAGCTCTTAAGCGTTATAGTCCGAGAAAGAGAGTGGCGACGTTGTTACAACCCACTACCAGTGTACGATACCACTGTCGTACTCTATAGTGGAGTAGAGCACGAACGCTCTTTGCTCTGCGTCGTCATTCCGTCCACGGAAATCGACTATGGTCGCTTACTTGAGCAACGATCCATTACCGCAAAGAGCGGTAAGCATTGTTCGCGTAAAAAAAATGCAACAAAAAAAACAAAAGAAAAAACTTGGCCACGATTTGCCAATACCGGCAAAACTTTGTTCCACGGTCGCAGACAGAAATGCAAATACCCGTACTACACTCAAACATAAACTGTATGCATCACTCATACATGATCTATACAATAATAATAATAGTAGTAATAATAATAATAATAATAATAATAATAATTTGTTATTAATAATAATTACAACTAACTGTTTTTATTCATGTTTCACACAGTTGATTTTTTTTAGCCAACTGTGTATGGTTAAAAAATGAACCATCTGGAGCGGACTACATGAGCGTATGGATGATCTATATACATGTTTTATTTTTATCCGCGACGGTATCGTCAGGGTTGACGGATCAGCGCTTCAGAGTTTCGAAAGGGACACACCGCGTTCTCATGTTTTCGTAACTGGAAGCGATTTGCCCAGAAGTACAAGGTAGCTACCGGTACGTTCAAGCATCAACAGAAGCGTTGGGCTTTGACTGTTTGGGCCACGTGAGAGTCTCGCTTTTGCCTCAGTCGTCCTACGTGTGCTCCGCGCGCCGCGGCGAAGGCCTCATCCTCTATGGCCTGATGTAATAGAAAGTGGAGTCGCCGCAAGGCTGTTGCCACTTCTACCGTCCTACGGTCTCTCTTGGGTGAACGCGCGGATTCAACTATCATCCAGCGTCGTTGCGTCTTGGAACGTACCCGTTAAAAAAAAAAAAAAAAAACAGAAAGAAAAATAATATTTAGGGACCGTTGTCCGGGGAGCGAGGCCTAGAGATGCATTTTCCGAAATCGTATAACATTGCCCGAGCTCGAGCACGCTCGGGCGCAAGGCCGATACCGGAACTGTGCGACGAGCGAGAGCGGCGAACGTCAAGGCCGAACGTGGCGGCAACGACGATGACGACCAAGTCCTCATATATTCCTCCTTCTCCCGCTCGCTCTCCTCTCTATACAACGCTCGTTTCGCTCGTGTATCAAGAGCACACGCCTCGCCCGCCCGAGTCCTCGATTCGTTCGATAAAACGCGCCGCCGGTACTACATACTCGGGACGTCGCGCCTCGAAACGCACCTGGTAGACCCGCGAACCGACTCTCTCGCCTCGGCGGCCGAATCGATGATGACTCGAGTCAAAGGCATTCGGACGAAGACTGATAATCGATTGCGCCAACCGTTACGAGAAATCGAAAATAATTTTTTTCTAACGTAATAATAATAATAAAGGCTAATTACTGATAAAAGAAAAAAAGAAAAAAATGGAAACACGCGAATACCAGTTACATGAGAGCGTTACATTGGGAGAAAAAAAAATTAACGGTACGGAAAGAACTAATCGGAGGAGGAGTGCCCGACGGAAAGCCGTAAAGCCGATACTTTCGCTCGGCTCGAAGATTTCGCAGGATCTCCCGGCAACTACCGCAGGCTTGTATTACGGAACAAGCCGGTGGAAAAGAGGCACCTAGACTCTTCTCGATTCGTACGTTCACCGCCCCGTTAAATTCTCGAGAGGCGCGGACTAACAGAAGCCCCGGACTTCGTCCTTTCGCGCCGCGTACCTGACCCCTAGTTACGTTGAGCAAGGCACCACGTAAATATTTATTTTCGAGACCGAGATACGAAAAAAAAAAATCAAAATTTTCCCCTTCACTGTTTCATCCAAAACAGCTCTTCCCCTCAGTATCGATGGATCAACAATGAATAATGAATTATCTTTTGCATCGGCAAAATATATATATATATGTACACATATACATACATATATATTTGCCGCTAGGGCAAAAAAGTGGGGGTTATGCGTTTCACTGACGCCCTCCTATTTGGCTGTTTTCGTTGTCTCCAGTATTTGTTGCAACGGCTCAATGTCTCTTGACAAGATTCGCCTCACTAGTTCTGTGAATGCGGGAGTGTGTTCGTAGCGATAGATTGGAAAAATGAATGTGAAGTGGCAGACATAACTAACTTCGAAAAAAGGGCAAAAAGCGTATTCAGATATATGGAAAGGCGGCCACCATTATCTACCATTGCTTTACGATTATTCGTTGTCTGCTATAAACATGCTGCAGTAATGTAGCCTATGTGCTATACAATAGTCCATTGAAGTCACTCAACGTGTAGTATAACTTCGAGTACGCGTCGCGCTGCGTCTATGCTAATTTGTTCACACATATAAAGTTTCCTTAAGCGTGCTAAAAAAATGATAATTAGTTATTATTTATTTATACACAATCTTAGCGTTTTCGCGTCGTGGTTATATTATCGCGTCCGAAATAACAGACCGATCGGACCGAATGATAGGTACAAATGGTCGAAACCGTTTCCATAACCCTTACATAATTAAATACCATAAGTTCATCGCTGTCGCAAACGTGACCTACATTAACGCTGATATTATAATTCGAGTGACGGTCCGAGTGTATATCCGGCCGCGGTATCCCAGCCGATCGATGCTGGGTGGATGAGAGCACGTTGAAGAGCACGTTGCGGAGGCTCGATGGCGTTTTATTAACCGTACCGGCTCCTGGAGGTTCCTCGAGAGCGACGACGAGGCCCCGGACACGAGCGACGCCGAGAAATCGAGTACAACGCGCTGCGAGATTCTCTCGCCGAGTCGCGCGGCGGGCTCGAACCTAGCCATAGGCGTCCGGGAACCGGAGAGCCGCCTCTCTATCGGTTGCAACGCTGGTGTACGAGTACACGGCGGAACGTTGATACGCCTCTGTGTTGAACTCGTCGAGGCGAGAGCGAGCGAGAGGGAGAGCCAGAAAATTCAAGCGGCGAGGCAACGAGCCGTGCTCTCGCTACGGAGTGTGTCGAAGGGGGCAGGGAGGGGGGGGGGGGGGGGGGGAGGGGGAGACGGACGGACGGACGGACGGAGTACCGTGAGCCGAGAGCGAGAGACAAGAGGCACGAAGGTTCGAAGGCTCCGGGGCGTTCGCGCGAGCGAGAAGACACTAGTAGACGAGCCTCGAAAGCGGAGGACGGAAAGAGCAAATGTACTATAGTTTAGCGTTGTGTATATACAGAGCGGGAGACCTAGCAGTGGCCACAGAGCGCGAGAGAGCATGGCGTATCGATCTTCGAGAATCGACGACGAGTCGACGCGAAAACGAGAGCGCGGATAGCGAAACGACGTTTCGGATATCAGAGGTATCGCTAAGCCTCGTCTGCGAACCAGGCTTTCCCTTTCTTCAACCCTTTTTTTTATTCTGAAGACCTAAAAAAAAAAGGATATCCGAAGAAGTTTTGGGGCTCGGCGGATCGACCCTGGAACGTCACGCATGGGTCTGGCTGAACCGAGACGGTTCGAGACGTTCTTTTTTTTTTTTTTTTTTTTTTTTTTTTTTTTTATCGGTTCGTCGATCTACACCTTCTCCGAAAGCTTGTAACTTCGGTAATATTTACTGCATCGGTGACTGCACCTCGACCAACTCGTTGTTTACATTATGTAATCCTAATTTTACTGCTAACTGAAGGAACGTTTTTTTTTTGTGCGAATCGTCGCGACGATTAAGAAATCCGTCGAGTGGACGTGGGATTTCATTTAGAATTTAAAACTCGGACCACCGAGCGTCTTTACTGTTGAATGGTTTCGTTAATTCTGAACCGCTCGATACTTTTATTTAGAAACATATGTGAAAAATTTAACTTTTCAAAGATGCAGTATTTTTTTTTATTCCTGTACCGAAATAATTTTTATCTTCAGTGACTTCCGGCAGATAAATTATCTTCGAGATGCGGTGCTTTAGTAGAGTTTTTCCAGAACTTATTAAAATGAAAATTCGATAGGATATTTGGTCTTTAATAGTTATTTTGTCGACACACCAAATCCGCTACGGTAGCAGTCGGAGGCTGAAGCGTTTCGTTACCGGCCACGGAGAGCCACGAAGAGAGGACTCGAATTTTCGTATCCCTTTATCTGCGTCTCGTCGCGCGCGCGCGCGAGGTTGTCGGCTTGTTTTGTGTCGCTATATACCTGTGTTCGCCTCGACGGTTCCCCGCATCGAACCCGCGGAGCTCACCGTTTAAGATCGTTCCACCGAGATAACCCCTCCGGTTCTACATGGATTTTCGAGCTCTCTATCCTCCCCGTCTCCTTCGTCCTCTGCGCGACCTGTGTCCCTCCGTTCCGATATCTCGCGCTCCCGATCCGTTTTCGAAAATTCCTCTCGTCCATCGGACATCGTATTCTGTCGTCTATTCGAAAGGAATATCCACCAACTTGTTCACCATCAGAATTTTCGTGAGGATAGATCTTTTAACGTTCAACCGTCACGATCCTTCGAACGATTTATCGTCGAATCACTTCGAGTTCATTTAGAATTCATTTATTTATTTATTTTTATTCTTTTACTTCGGTAGATATTTATCCTACGGATGTCACGTGTAATCACGAGTGCATCGTTTGGCCCACGAGGGGTGAGAATTAAATCGAGGCCAAGACCTCACGCTCGCAACGATGACGACGCGAGGCATTTGGTTCGTTTGTTAGCCGTCGTTCGATAGAGGGCAAAGGGCTTCTTTCCTCGTAGTTCGATTTCTTAGATCTAGCGATGTAAAAAAAAATGCATCGGGAAATATTTGTCTCCATGTTGCGTGTAACGACGACTGCATCGTTTGTCCCACGAGGGTTGAGAATTAAATCGAGGCCAAGACCTCGTGCAATCAACGGTGACGGCGCGAAGATTTAGCACGGTTGTTCGACATAGGGCAAAGGGCTTCTTTTTTCGTAGTCCGGTTCCTTAGATCTACCCATGTAAAAAAAATTCTTCGGTAAATACAATGTAAATTTTTTTTTAAATTTAATCAACAGTATTGGAAGCTTTTTTTTACATGAACTATTACTGAAATTTCAAACTCATGTGCGTTGCAATTTTGAAGTAAAATTAGTATTTTTCATGAAAATGTCTGTACATTTTAAGCAAAAGATTCGTAATTTTAGCATGTGGTATTTTTATTTTACAAGCAAAGTACATTAATGTTCAATTAATGTAAGTAATGTTAGCAAATTTCAAGTTCCAGTACATTAAATATACAATTTATTTTTACAGTGTATTTGTACCACTCATGCCACATGTAACAAAAATTAAATCTAGGCCAAGACTTCATGCCAACAACGACGACGAAGCGAGGATTTAGCACGGTTGTTAGCCGTCGTTCGATATACGACAAAGTGCTTCTTTCCTCATAGTTCGATTTCTTAGATCTACAGATGTAAGCTTTTTTTTTTTCATTGTAAGATATTTATCGGACTCGTGTCACGTGTAACAACGAGTGCATTGTTTGTCCCACGAGGGGTGAGAATTAGATCGAGGCCAAGACCTCATGCCAACAGCCATGACGACGCGAGGATTTAGCACGGTCGTTAGCCATCGTTCGATATAGGGCAAAGGGCTCTCTCGTAGTCCTATTTCTTTGGCTCCCTTGGTTGCCCGCTTCCCGAGTGTCCCTCGCTGTTTAGGCCCTTCCGAGCAAAGCGGATTTAGTGCGAGTCTCGGCCGCGTGAGTGGGATCGTCGGTGGCGCCTGGAACGGATCGCCGGAGGAAGGCGAGAAAGCGAACCGGGAACGCGCGACGCCTTCGAGCCATTTAATCATCGACTCGTTTTCGACGAGAAAAGTGGACGAAAAAAAAAAGCGAGACCCAGCACCGCGGCCTCTATTGCTCGCCACGACGAACAGAGGGTTCTTTTATTTGTCGACGCCTTCGTTCATCCATCCCCGAGACCGACTCTCTCTCTCGCAGCCCCCCCCCCCCCCCCCCCCCCCCGGTCAACGTCGGAACTACCGCCGGCGGTAGGGGAGGGGCTTGCCCGTAACGACGAACGAGGCGATACGTATGCGTACCGATCTCGGCGATTAAATTAAATCACGACGATGCGTTAACGCGGGGACTCCTGCTGACGCCTCCCCTAAGCCTATCTGTTCGAGCTTGCCCGCTTATTTACAGTGCGGATTATACATCGGGACTTAATGTTAATTTTATCGGACTGCTACGGATCGGTATTCGGATCTCTAGCGTCGATCGAGTTTACGGGAAAAAATCGTGCAGAGGGTAAACGTAGAAACGTTTATGTAAAAAAAGAATTCCTTACGAGAATGACAAATATCAATGGTTATTTTTTTTATTTTATTTTATTTACGTCTTCGGTGATTTTGCAGAATTTTGTTTAACAATAATTCATCCGATAAGGAAAATAATAAATGCACGGAATACTCTCGGGCCCAGTTGACGGACGTTGTTTCATCTCGAGAAAATTATAAATATTGTTGGTTGTCAATAAATCAATTAATTCATTCGTTCCCGGTGGTTTTATAGAGCAGAATTTTATTAGAAAATGATTAATCGACGAAGAAGATAATAAATGTACGGAATACTGTGGAGCCCAGTTAACGGACCTTGTTACTTCTTAAAGAAATGATAAATATCGTTGGTTATTAATTAATGAATCAATTAATTTTTTCGTTTTCGATGATTTTGTAGGGCAGAATTTTATTTAAAAAATGATTCATCGTCGAGCGAAGACAATAGTTGCTTGGAGTACTCTCAGGCCCAGTTAGCGGAAATTGTTCCTTCAAAAGAAATTATAAATATTGTTGGTTATTAATTAATAAATCAATAAATTCTTTAGTTTTTGACGATTTTGTACAGCAGAATGTTAACAAAAAATTATTTATCGACAAAGAAGACAATAGTTGCACGGAATACCCTCGGGTCTGGTTAACGGACATTGTACGAGTGTGATGGACGCGCCTTTTTTTCTCCTTCCCGTCTCAGCGAACTGATATACTTTCTCCAGGCACGAAAAGGCTAGAGAGAAGCCTAGGAACACGAGCTCGTGTAAGGAGATCGTACTTGTGCCAACACGCGCGCGAGCCCGAAGCTTCGCCTACGAGGTGAAATCATCAAGGCTAACGCATCAGCTGAAACTTTGTGTAATTACTTCGGTTTGTACGTATAACGCGAGGTTCGCGGGCGCGGGCACACACGCTCCTACGGGTAATTGGGAAGTGGCCTCGGACTCAATTGAACGCGTACCGGAAACGATTCCAGACTCGAGGCGTAACGTTAGAAGTTACCGGTGCTCTGTACCGCGAGCACCGTATTTATGCCGTTTGCTCGTGAGATAACGATTAAATATTCAATTACGAAAAAAAAATATTGAAAAAAAAATTAATACAAAATCATTCTCACGATCTTTTCATTGGTATAGTTTTTTTTTCTAATTAATTTTTGAACTTTGAAATCCCGCTCCTCCCTTCATTGAATACTACGTTATGTATCCAGTTAACTCTTCAGAGAACGATCGAATATCGAACTACTATGAAAAAAAAAATTATTAAATAAAAAAAAACCCGTTGACGATTGTTATTATTTCTTTCTTTAAAATAGTTTTTCTACATTTAAACCACCACGCCCCCCGCCCTCCCCCCATTTTACTGAATACTACGTTATTTATCCAGTTAACTCTTCAGAGAACGATCGAATATCGAACTACTATGAAAAAAAAATTATTAAATAAAAAAAAATCCGTTAACGATTGTTATTATTTCTTTCTTCAAAATTGTTTTTCTACATCTAAACCACCACGCCCCCCTCCCTCCACCTATTTTATCGAATACTAGACTACTAAGACAAGTAGAGAACTGGCATGTGTGTCGCGCTTGCACAGTTCGAGCAGTCGCAGGCTCTCCGAACTCTAACGAAACGAGAAGCCACGACCTACGAGAGAGTGCTCGTCGCGCGTAAGTCAGAGTCCGGTCAGCTGTGTGTCGACCGGACGTGGCCCGTTCGCGTGCGTTCTCTCTCGCTCCTCCTCCGGGAAATCGGGAGCGAATGAGGTAACTCGTTGATTTCGCTTTTAATTCGGACGAAAGTGGGTTTCTGGGTCACAGTCGGCGCGGAGCGAGGCGAAAAGTAGGATCGGCGACGAGGAACGGAACGGGCGAAGCGTTCGAGCGTCGACCGCTGCTGCTTCGTCTGTTCGTTTACTGCGTGGCGCGGCGACGAACCAAGCAGTAACAGGCCTAACAGCGTCACTCCGATGGCTCTCCGGTTACAAACTACTTGCTTGCTTCGTTGAGTTCGTGTAGCTTAAGGTAGTACTAGCGGACAGCGTGAGCCCACGTGAGTTCAGGGAGAATTGAGAGAGAATCGCGAACACTTCTCAACTGGATAAAAATCTGAAAAAAAATCAAGCATATGAAAGGTGCTGAAAAGATTGATTATGCATCATAATAATTTTAAAATGTTATTACCAAATTAATGAAAAAAAAAGTCCAACAAATTTAGCGGCAACTTAACTTCTTGTCCATATAAAAACAAGTTGTAAATTTTTTTGAATACGCACGAATTTTTTCGGATTTTTTTTGTAATTTTTGAATATGACACATTTTATTAACTAAAAACGCAATTTTCAAAAATTACACGAAATTCTGAAAAAATTCGTACGTATTCAAAAAAATTTACAAATTGTTTTTATATGGACTAAGAGTTAAGTTGCCGGGAGATATGTTGAACTTTTTTTAAATTAATTTGTTCGTAACATTTTGGAATTATTGTTATGTATAATCGATCTTTTTAGTACCTTCCATATGCTTGATTTTTTTCAGGTTTTTATCCCGTCGAGAAGTGTTCGCAATTCTCTCTCAATTCTCTCTGAACTCACGTGGGCTCAGGCTGTCCGCTAGTACTACTTTAATATGTACATGTATACTTACTAAAGGGGCGACCCGTGCACGGGGGGAGAGGGTACACGTGAGAAAGCAGAATACTGCCTTGCCGACCCAACCGGCGAACGGGAATCGTCCGTGTCTCCGTACTAATCCCGGATCTAGCGTAGAAACTAGAGTTGCCTTCGAAGCTTCTCTCACATTCCTGTGAAATCAGTATAATAATCGCTGCGAAAAGCGTTATATAAACTCCGAACAGTTATGCATCAGCGATTCAGCGAATTATGTATAATAATAACAACAACAACAATAATAATAATAATAATAATAATAATAATAATAATAATAATAATAATAATAATAATAATGATAATGATAATAATAATAATAATAATAATAATTATAATTATGATTATAATAATAATTACAATTATAATTATGATTATAATTATAATAATAATTACAATTATAATTATGATTATAATTATAATAATAATTACAATTATAATATCTGCCGGCTACCTAAATTTCTATCCTCCTCGCTGTCCCACCAGCTTCATTAGAGTGAAAATCCAGGTCAGACTAGCCACCAAGTACACCCGCAGATTTGTTATCAATAATACTATATAAATACCGTCCTTCGCAAATTTGTGCGCTTTGTCCATCAAACGAGATAGAGTCTCCAGATCACCTTCCGATGCGATGCCCCATCAACAGACCTCTTAGACAGAATTTCTTAGCCAACACATTTAATACTACCCTTAGCACGAAGGGAAATCTAGCAACTCTTTTAGACTTCAAGGACTTGTCAAGTATTAATGTTTTATTTTATTTCCTGTAAAATGGTTTCAATCTTAGGGCCCAGCTAATTAACTCCTAATGTGCCATTTAGATTTTTGTATTTTTCGTTCATATTACTCATCCAAATTGATGTCAATTGTGTACAATTTTGAACTCCCTGCATTATAAATCTTTGTATTCTTGCGCGTGTATAATTAAATATCGGCACATTCATATCTCTACCACTCACAACTCTACCAGAAAACATCTCTACCGTATTACAACTCCACCAAAATCTCTACCACCGAAGAAAAAAAACTCTCCCGGAATTTAAATAAAACTCTCCCCGAATTTATATGAAACTCTACCGGAATAAAAATAAAAATTCGGGGAGAGTTTTATTTAAATTCCGGGAGAGTTTTTCGTAGAGTTTTAATACGGTAGAGACGTTTTCGAGTTGTGAGTGGTAGAGATATAAATGTGCCAAAATATCTATCAAATAACAAATACATGATAGTTTATCGAGTTTATCGAACTACCGATCATTAGTTCGAAACTCGACGGCGTTCGCTTCACTCGAACTATACACAACATTAGCAAAATACAGCTGAGAGAAAATCTCCGCAACGATTCGCCATCGGGTTGCTTCGACGCAAGATCGATTTGCCCGATCATCGTCGCGGCCAATCGGCTCGACGAAGGATAACGAAATCGCGGATATCTCATCGAGGCGCGTTACGAGCAACGAGCCACGGCCACATTATCCTCATAAAACATTCGAGATTATCTCGGTCGCCGGGACGTTAAGGGAGACGAAATGATATTCGGTATATGGACCCGTGTTGTGCGCGCCTACCGAGCGAACAAAGGCTCACTCGTCGAGCGGAGAGTCCCTCGTTTCCCGGGGCATCGCGCGGCTTCGCTGTCGTCGAGTCTCTCTCCGCCGGTTCTCGACTCCGCATAGCTTCGCCGAAGTACGGAGAGCGCGCGCGCCTCTCTTCGACTCTCTCTCGAATATCCTCTCGTTTCACGAGCTCGCGCGCGGATATCCTCGAGGCTCTTCTCTACACTCCCGTCGTGTGCGCGCGCGGCGCACTTGCATTCTCTCTTTCCACCCCGCGAGCGAACCGGCGGGAGGGAGAGAGAGTGGCAGCAACCTGCGGAGATATCTAACTGTACAACGCGGGGAGTAACCGGCGCGCGAGGGAAAGAGCGGGAGTCAACGGGGCTTCGCCGGGCGAGAGGAAGAATGAAAATTAGCAAGATGGACGGCACAAGGGCGTGGGGGAGGGGGGAGGTCGACGAGTCGACAATACTTGTATCTACTTTGAAAAAAAAAAATAATTAAAAAATACGCTTATATATATATATGTATATCTGAGAATGCTACGCTTCAGCACACGTAACGCGCACGGGAAGTTGGAAAATGAATTGTGAGGCGACGATATATATCGTTCGTATATATATTTATACTATACATGTATTTATAGGACGGTATATTGAGAGTGAAAGATTGCGCCCTCGGGTCGTCGACGATCGTTCGAAAAAAAATGTATATGTACAACACGAAGTGGACTTTTACGAGGAGCCAAAGAAACAGTTCGTCAGTTAAAAATTCCAGGCTCTCTGATTCATCGTCGAAAAATCTTTGAAAATCTTTTCCTAGGGGTGCGCACTCGTGTATGTGGTATATATAATAGGCCCCGTATTCTCGATCGTATAACACAGTCGAGTGGCGAGGAGCTCGATGTGTACATACAACACACTGTGTTATATATATATATATATATATATATATATTTATGTGTGTATTTATCGTATGTGTATCGGTGCGTGAGATCGAAGGGTATGACAATGGCGACTCGGCCTACAGTTTACCACACGAATAGACTGCGTGAAACGCGTACACGTCCTCATAAAAGCGGCTCGCTGCTGCCTCCATCGTCGCCGTCCGTTTCCTGACACAGCGGCAGCGGCGGCGCGGCTCTCCGTGACGTAAACGAATTACGCATCGACTTCGACCCACGTAACACGGTTCACGCATCGAAAATATTTTCTAATTTAATCCGTCATCATCGTCGACGCTCATCCGCGAGCCTAGCGTCTCGTTCGAGCAACTCTCTGTGGAGTCAATTTTTTTTTTCACTCAATTGCTATCAAATTATCAAAACAGCAGAGTACCCACGTCTGATCTATTAGTGAAAAAGAAAAAAACACATCTTTACTTTTTTTTTACAGAAACATAGCTTCCTTCATGGGAATGGAAAATTCTACGAAGGTCGTTTCTGACATGTTTCATACTATAATGAAACAAATATCGACACACCGTAATTTTTTTTTTGAAAATCACTTGTATCTTGTTTTATTACAGAAACACAACAGATTTCGAAAGATTGCTCGTGAAAGACAAAAAGTAATCCTCTTCTTACTTTTTTAATCATAAAAAAATAGGACAATTCTTCGTTGAATAAAAAAAATTGCGTCACATTTGTGATTCTTCGCCGTGCACGGTGTATTGGCACTACCGCTTACATAATCGCCCAACGATGCCGATCCGACCTAACGCGAGTTGTATCGAAGTGGTTCCTCTGCTGTCACTAAGTGACCGACAGTCGGAGTTTCCGCTTCCTCGAATCCATTCGTTTTTTGGTAGCTTCCCCTCCTAACAGCTGAAGATTGTAAAAAATAATTATATTATAATGTATAAAACTCGAAAAAAAAACTTCGGAAAATTCCAGTCGCTATTATCAAAACAGCAAAGTCCCTACATCTGACCGATTAGTAATAAGTAAGAGGAAAAATAATTCTACAAAAGTCGCTTCTGACATTCTTCCTGCTACAATAAAGTGAACATAGGCCGACCGTAATTTATTTTTGAAAATCAAATGTATCTTAAGTTATTTAAAAAAAAAAAAAGATTTCGAAGCATTGCTCGCGATAGACAAAAAGTAATCCTCTTCCTACTTTTTTCATTCATGGCAAAAATTCAAAGATTGATCGTACAAGAAAAAAAAAAAGAAAAAAAAGCGTCAGATTTGAGACTTCGCCGTGCACGGTACATCGGCGCTGCCGCTTACATAATCGACCAGCGATGCCGATCCGGCCAAACGAACGACCGTCGGAGTTTCCGCTTCCTCGAATCCACCAGTTTTTCGGTGCTAATTCCTTGCGCTCTCAACGGCTTAAGATTGTCAAATAATAATAATAATAATACCATTATAATCTATGAAAATTCGCTCTGATAACAAGTGTATCGATCGGCCGAGCCGCAATTATCGTATCAGCTGCCGCACCAAAGTGCACCGGCAAAGTGCATCGCGGTTACAACACGCAGAGTTTACAGAGTTTACGGTCTCCGCGCGCGAGCGCGTGCGCCAGCTTCTCTCCGTGCGCGTGTATATAGTACGAGCGCGGTATATACGTGCCCGAGCTCGGTTCTCCTCTCCGCCGTGGATGAGCCGTGTACCATTGCCACGACGCGGGGACGAGAGCCGACAGCGCCAAGAGGCCGGTACACACATACCCGGCCCTAGCCTAGCCAAACCACGCTAATAAACGAAACGCTCGGAGCGTAGAATCGTCCGTTAGGTGTCTGCCAGCCGACTCTGCCTCTAACTGTACTCCTTCTTTTAATTAATCGCGCTACTATGTGCGAGCCCGTCGAGCCTCGGTATTATTCAAAAGGGAGGAAGAAAAGCTTGTAGAAGCGAAGGATTAAGATACGCGAGTTACTCTAAAAAGGAGATGGAGGGGGGAGGGACAACGTCGCCGAGCGACCGGTAAGACGACATGCGTGGAAGGCACGGCGTACACGGGAGAGCAAGAAAGTGCACGTCTAAAATGGTACATTACTCCACGAGGGCGAAAAATGTTTTTCTAACGAGCGTGAGTTTGCAGCACGAGCCGGAGGCGAGTGCTGCAATTACACGTGTTAGAAAAAGTGTTTAATCACACGTGTTAGAAAAAGGGATGTAAACAATTTTTCATCACAAGGTGCGAAAATGGCGGTTTTACGCACGCGAAGCGGGCGGAAAAGTGGCCATTTCCGCACCGAGTGATGAAAAAGAAAAAATTTTAAACACTCGAGGCAATGAAAAAAATATGGAATACAGAAGGGGAATTTCGAGAAGTCCGCTTACCGGCGAGACTCCGTACTCACGCACCGGAAGTGAAAAATGCCGCGATTGATCTATCGATCTAAACGGTAAAAAAAAAAGAGAAGATAACAAAAGTGGGATGCATATCGAGTACGACCGTTTCCTCCTGAATATCAAAGCTAATATCAAAGCCCCTACCTTTTTACGACGGCTACATGCTTATTGCATATTATACGGTGCGTCATTACCGGCTCATTTTTTTTTCTTTTTTTTTTTCAAGATTACCGAGTTCAGGTACGTAATGAGTTCTGGGGTCAGTGCGTGCGACTACGACGAATACCCGACTGTATATTTCTCTCGATCGTAGCGCATGAGCTCCCTCGTTCTCTCTCCGTCGGTATCGCCGAGCGGGAGAGCGACGAAACACCACGCGCCGTCCCGCACAGAGGCGTAGCCGCGGTGCACGAAGACCGAGTGAATTAACTGTAGTTTTAGCGTGGCACTGCTCGGCGAGAAGCGGCCACGAACAGAGTTTTCTCTCCGCATCCTCTACGCGGCGATCTAGTCGATGTGTTCTAAGGCCCTCGATTGTATGCGAGCTCGAACTTATACATATATGTATATTGTATACATTATCGTTCTCCGTGTGTCGCGTCGTTGCTCGGATAACTCCCTCCCATCCTCGCCGCTTCACAGGCGAGTTCGCCCATTCTGCTTCAGTCTCGACGACTGTGCCTCGCTAGCACGGGCGCTGCTTCTGCCCGTAGCAGCGAGTCGGACGAGACCGACGAAGTAAAGAAGGAAGAAACACGAGGAGATTTTTTTTCGGTAGAGGGGGGTGGGGGAATCCGGTGCTATATGCACAGCGGGAGCTGCGCGCGCCGCAGGGGTGGGGATGGGCCGCATGGCGGACGGGGCGTCGCGTCGTTCCGAGCGTCGCGCGTCCCAGTTTGTAATTCGACAATTAATTAACGATATCCCAAAAACTGGACGGCGAATTGGTTTCAAAATTGGACAAGATCCTTTTGGAAGCATCATCTTGCCGTAGATGGGTTACTTTACGGCGTGTCTTCGTCCGATTATTCGTACAGACGTTTCGAACGCCGGAACGTAAATGATCCTTCCGGCGAGCTAACGCTGAACGGATTAACTTCGACCTTGAATATCTCGAGAACCGAACGGTCAATCTGTTTACAATTTCGGACGCACTGAGATTCGGTGTTTTGGCACGGGATATCAGAAATTCAGCATTGAATGTTTGAATCGCGTCGAGCGCAACAGCTATCGTTGGCGCGTGCGCATGCGCAGAGAGATGGAGCGAGAAAAGGAATATATACACTGAGATTCTGAATGAGGAGGGGCCAACACACATCGACAGGATGGAATGGGGAGGAAGAGAGGCGGAAGGGCTCCCCGACCTGATCTACAGGGCGATTCCGAAATTCACATTACACTAATTCAAGCCACTCGTAAAATTAATCACGGAAGATCATAAATAATTTTTTTTTATGCAAACGTTTATATCGAAAGTTTGAATGAAGAAGGATCATAAGTCTAAAATTGTGATTTAATAACGAGTTAACGTTGCGGAGGTATATCAGAGTACAATATATATTATATTATATTATATTATATTATATTATTTTATATTATAATGTAATTGCCGGACAGGATGAAGAAGCGCAGGGTCTCCTCGAGCTGATCCACGGAGCTATTCGAAAATGCATATTCCACTAATTGAAGCCACTAGTAAAATTAATCATGAATAATCGAAAATAGTTTTTTTATGAGAACGTTCATATCGAAAGTTTGAATAAAAAAGGATCGTAAGCTTAAAAGTGTGATTTAATAACGAGTAAATATTATGGGGGTATATTGGAGTATAATATAATTGTCGGGACAGGATGTCGAGTCGGCGAACAACAAAAATCGGATGATCCGCGGTGAAGGAAAGATAATACGAACGACGAGATAAGGAGTGAAAAGCATGCTGGGATAACACGTGGCACATTTTTGAGATAAGCAGCTCTGTCGCTTCTGTCACGACTCAGCGGTGGCCCATTCCTCTCCCTCGGTCTCTCTCTCTGCGCTCGTTTAAAGCTCTCGAGAGCGCTGTGAGAACTGACAGGTCGAACGGGAAAAGAAAAAAAAGAAAAAAGTCGAAAATATTTCTATTCGCCACGTCACTGATCCTTTCTCTCGATATCGGCGTACGAAACATTTTATCGACTTCGAAACCAAACATTTATACTTTAAACATAAATTATAATTTGTTTGAATTAAAAAAGAATGAAGTGTCTTTTATTTTTATTTTGTTCACGATCCGTACATTTTTTTCATCGTCATACAGAGGACTGGAAGGTAATAAGAAATGTAATTAGCAGTTGTAAATGTGTTCTTACTAAATATACATACAATAAGTTACGGACCTTTTCACATATTAAACAGACGGTCAAAAATTGTATGAAATTTAATGTACCGGACTGAAAGTTTTTATGCAAAAACTGGAATCTTAAATTTCATGTACAATTGTGATGAAAAAGTAATTTTCAGTGTACACCCACAAAAACAATTTATTTGACGGCCACCGTTTATTTGGTTTAAGCAAAATATTTATTTGATAAAAATGAATATTTATTTCATTTAAATAAATATTGTACTTAAACCAAATAAAGGGTGGCCGTCAAATAATTTTTTTTCTGGGTGTATTAAAAACATTGAAAATACTTTATTGTTAACGATTTACTTCAATTTGACTGTAAAAGTACTTTACTTTGTATTATTTATTTTAATTTCACTGAAAAAGTTACTACTTTTTCATAAAAATTGTACATTAAATTTAACGTACCAGTTTTTGCATATAAACTTCCAGTCCAGTACATTGAGTTTATAATTTTGTTTACAGTGCATTTACACATTTATACAATTATATATACGAGGACTGGAATTAGCGATAATAAATATAATTAGTAGTAGTAGGAAGTGTGTGCTGATTGAAAATACATACGATCAGTTCCGGACCTTTTCGCATATTACAAATGTATACATTCTGACATTTACATATACAAACACATATTGTCAACGGGTCATCAACCGAAGTCCTTCAGTCCAAAATATAATTATTTTTCTTCGTAAATCTATATAATCAAAAATTGGTCGAACGGATTTTTTTTTAATACGCATTATTCTTATTTGTTTCCGTGCGAGATATAGATTTTCAAATAATTATTTTTTCCGTGGAGACACAGAAGTGCCACTTGTAACACCGTTGGCGCGATGGTAGAAGCTAGGGAGGCGGAATGTTTGGTCAATATTCGTTGCCCATAGCGGTATACTTTGGACCAGCCCTCGCGTGAATTTTATGTATCGAAAGATATGCGAATTTTAGCTCGTACTTGTTTGTACAATAGTTTGTAACCGGAGCGCCACGTTTAGTAGAAACATTTTTCCTTCATGTATCCCGTTGCTTCGAGTACGTACGGAAGAACAGTTTTGTTTCTTCCCCGTCGCTGTTCTGTCCAGCCTGAATTCCATTATATACTTCCAGTCTTCTCCTCCTTCCGGCTAGCCCCGTGGAAGAAATCCTCTACATTCGATATACTTTAAAAATAAAAATAAAACATGAAAAAAAGTAAAACAAAGCTTCCTCCGTGAGGAAGCAAAATCCAAAAAAGTAAAAAAAAACGACGAATGTTACTTTAATTTTTTTCACAACGAAATTTTGAAAAAAAAATTATCTCTGGTCTCTAAAATTTACAAAATATTCCGATGAAACATGTTTCCTTGATATATCCCGTTGCTTCGAGTACGTACGGGAGAACAGTTTAGTTCCTTCCCCGTCGCTGTCCCGCCCAGCCTGAATTCCATTAAACACTCCAATCCACTTCTTCTTCCGGCTATCGCCCGAGAAAAGGATCCTCTGCATTCGACATTGCTTAAAAATAATAATTCTTTCGACGATCAGCCAAAATAACAAAAAATATCCCACTATTAAACGAATAAAAAAATATCTCCGTTCTCTAGAATTTACAAAACATTACCATGAAGCATTTTTCGTTGACATATCCCGTTACTTCGAGTAAGCAAGTACGGAGAGCGGTTTCTAAAATTAAAATTCATTCGACGATCAGCCAAAATAAACAAAAACCCGACGTCAATTTCGTTCCAAATAATAATTTGAAAAAAAGATTATCTCCGGCCTCCACAATTTAAAAACATTCCCATAAAAAAATTTTCGTTGACATATCCCGTTGCTTCGAGTACGTCTTCAGAAAGCAGTTTTAAAAATTATGATTCTTTCAAACATCAGGCAAAATAACAAAAAGAACCCGACGTCAATTTCGTTCCAAACAATACTTTGAAAAAAAGATTATCTTCGGCCTCTGGATCTTAAAAAAATGTCGCGGACATGCCAGTCCGGAAAATAAATTATCGGAAAATACATCCTGCCACCGCTTCACTCGATGCACCACTGATCTGATGATACATATATATACATAGCATACTAAACAGTGGGAGTGCAGACCAAACCGGGAAGGACGAACCGACGTGATGCTCCGCGGTCCAGGACGCAGAACCGATATACCTATTGGAGGAGCTACCATTGTGTCTGGAGTCGTCGGTCGTCTCTGCTTATACCTCGACCAAAATGCCTCCGCCGTGCCTCTACATGCTCCCGATCGTCGTTCCTCGCTTCTCTCGTCCTCTCCTCTTCCCACACGCAAAGTCCATACTTGTATCGGATGTACGTGAACGTTCTCGCGTTCAGAAAAGCCATAAACGTTGTGCCCCCCCCCCCCCCCCTTCCGAGCGCCGCGCCGAGAACGAATAACGAAGAGAAGCGACGAAGAACCAAGGCGAACACCTCGCCGAACTGCTGCCGTCGTAGAGTTCGCCGGAAGGCGGGGAAAGGTAGAGAGAACGGGCGAAAAAAAGAAAGAAAAAGAAAGTAAGACACTAGGAGGAGGAGGAGGGGGGGGGGGTGCAGTAGCGAAGTAGCGAAGGGTAGACAAACGTCCCTGCACGTGAGGAAGGCTCTTTTTTCGAGAGGGAAGAATGGGAAGGAGTCTTCACTTGAGCGACTAAAACAGGCTCATCGAAGCTCGAATATAGTGAACGAACCGGGTGCGCTATGGAAGACCTTTAAACCTTCGAGGCTCCAGTGTAGTTTGCACTTTCGTTCAGAACTCGCTTTGCCACGGTTGACCGTAGTAGAGTTTATACTGGCGTGGAGAAAAACCCCAAACACCCGGACGAAGTCATAAATCCGTCCCGAAACAGTGTCTTTCGACAGCTTCGAATTTTTCTCGAAGCGTCGTGTCGGGCATTTTGATCGGACCCTCGAGAGTCTCTAAATTTTCGTTAAGATCATTCCGCAAATGGTTTTGCGTCTAGTGATTTATTTAAATAGTTAATTAATGTTAATTAATTAGCGCTAATTAGTGTTATTAATTTAATTTATGACGGGGCTATTCGCGGAGCGCTAATGAACTATCGGTCGAACTCGATAACAGCGAATATACGAGTTGCCCGTAACGAGTATTCGGTAACCGAAAGATACAGGAAATAATAATAATAAAATAATAGAATGCAAAGAAAAAAATCAAAAGAATAACAGAAGTAAAACGAAGAATCGGTCTTCCATGGATAAACATTTTCTTCCGATAACTGTTATCTTTCCGAGAAGGAAGTTCGCCCACGAAGATTCCGAATAATTAGTTAATTGATCAATTAATGTAATTATTTTGTATTCATTTTATTTAGAACGGGCAGGACCTGTTCACGGAACGCTAATAAACTATCAGCCGTACTCGACAACAGACAATACACGAATTGCCCGTAACGAGTATTCGCCAACCGAAATATAAACTGAACAATCAAACAGTGGAATGGTAAGAAAAAAAAACCAAAATGTAAGAATAACAGAAGTAAAACGGAGAATCGTTCATCTATGGATCAACGATTTCATCCGACAACAGTTACAAAGGTTGTAATGGTTAATAACAGTTATCTTTCCGAGAATAAAGTTCGCCCACGAAGATTCCGGTGAAGGACGTATGCTGTCGAGCTTTGGGAGATTGAAAGGGAAGGGTGACTCGCGCGAGGGTGCGTTCGAGAGAGACTCGAGGGTCGGGAGATGCACGCGCGTGTGTACGTGTGTCTGTACGGCTGTGGTCTGAGGGTAGAGGACTTATATCGCCGATAGCGTGCACCCGAAGCACCGAGAAAGAGACCGAGAAGAGCTCGTAACTTCGGAGGCGGACGTAGCGCACGATAATATACGATATAATATACGACGTTTCTCTTTCCCCCATTGCCGCTCTCTCGCGCGATCTCCCTCTGTTCCTCGACTGTTGCGCGTCTCGATCGGAACGCCGCGCGCGCTCTTCGCTCGTCGAGGCGACTCGGCGACCTCCAACCTATTCCCAAAGCTCCTCCGCTGCCCTTAACGCTACCGGCATCGCTGCTACTTTTTTTGCCATATGAAAATTCAAAAATGTTCCAAAAACCAAATTTCATATTTTTAATTTTTAATTAAAAAAAAAAAAATGTCTGAAAGGTTCAAGACGTCGTAAGGTGTGCAAAAGTTGCCAACTGTTCGGCCCCTTGCAGGTTATTACGGCTCTACCAAAAATATGACCGCTCAAGCCATGACCAATGAGGGACTAAAACTTCATTGTCCGAGGTGGAAACTAACGGGCGACTCTCCGCCACTCGCCGTCCTTGTCTTTTCCGCTCGAGTCCCGTGCTGGCTCGAATCGTCATTCACTGACGCTCGTGAGTCAAACGCAGCACATCCGTGGTCCCTTTTATACGCCTGCGTCTCATTTTTTTTTCTTTTTTTTTTTTATATCATGCTTGATTATGCTGACGCGAAAAGTGTCACACATTCCTCGTTCATTTGACACTGTACACGTGCCGCTCGTATTGGGGCAGAGTCGAAAGTAGAATTCTTCCTATCGGGATATTACTTTTTTGCAATACAATCTCCGTGTTTCATATATATTTTTTTTTAAATCTTATAAAATCATCGACGCCGCTTTTGATTGTCCCAAAATACTAATTAGAGAAAGTCAGCGAGACATTAATCTTGTCTTAAAAAAAAAATCTCTCCACAACAATGGTATCGAATATTTCCTCCATGTCTTTAACTCTCCTGCACAGTTAAAAATAAAAACAATTTTAATAACAATAAAAATAACCAAAAAAAAATTCAATTATCAAAAAATATAACTTTTCCTAACGAGATATCAATTTGTTACAATTCAATCTTCATACATAATAATTCTTTTTTATCCTATAAAACGCAAACGCGTCTTGATCGTGCAAAAATACTAATTAGAGAAAGCCAGCGAGACATTAATCTTCTCTTAAAAAACTGCACAACAATGGTATTGAAAGTTTCCTACGTACTTTTAACTCTCCTGTAGAGTTAAAAAAATTATTACAATAAAGAAAACAAACATAATTCAACAATCAAAAAGTACAATTCTTCCTATCAAAATATTAATTTTTAACAATCCAATCTCCATACATTTTATATTTTTTAAATCCTATAAAATCATAAACGCCCCTTTTTATCGCGCCAAATTACTAATTAAAGAGAACCACTGAGACATTAATCTTGTCTTGAAAAGAGATCATTCAACAACAATGGTATCGAATATCTCCTCTATGCCTTCAACTCCCCTGTAGAGTTAAAAGAGAAATTTAATTTCAATTAAAATAATTTTTTTTTTTTTAATGTTCAAAGAACCAAGTCGATTTTTAATACGTTCTTTCGTCCAGAGAGAAAATACATTCTCGAAAGATTGACGATTTAAAGGTCGCGCCGGACAAAAGCGGCACACGTTTTCTCCCGTCCCTGACCGGCCAGGTTAAAAGGCTACTCATACTTTTGGAATGAAGTCCGAGGCGAAAGGTAGAGAGCCCGACAAGGACCCAGCTAAATCGTCGAGAGCGAGAGAATCTTGGGGGGGGGGGGGGGAGAGGAGGATCGGAGACACGAGCGCGCGCTCGTCGACGCACACAGCGAAGGCCGGTCGAGGGAAGGGCGCGCGGGGCGACGAAACTCGTCGCGCAGTGTGCAGGATTGCGGCGAGCGAGCTGTGAGCGAGCACAGCGCGCGGCTCGGCGAGGACAAGCAGCAGGTATAAGAAAGGAACGACCAGCTGTTTCCTCGCGTGACGTCACGCAGGTGCCAACAGGGCGGCGTGTGGGAGGGGATAACAGCGAAGGGGGACAGGTGGACAATGCTCCTGGCTCGGCGGCGAGGTTTATGTACCGCGTACACAGTAGTAGTACGCTTTACGAGCTTTTTTTTTTCTCGTGATAATTTTCGCTCCGATCCACTGTGCTGCCGAATGACATTATTCGCTACAAATCTTGCAGCTTTTATCGTAGCTCGTCGATCCCTCTGAAAACGTCCGAACATTTTTCGTACCCGACTCAATTTAATTTAATTAAAAAAGCTCGAACGCAATTTTTATATTTCGTTAAAGGAAGCTCTTTGTCGGTCGTAAGTTCGATCGCCGACGATCGATCGATCATACGATTAAATCAAAAAGATCACTATTTTTTAATCTTTATTTTTGTCATTGCGATATACAAGACGCTTTCGCGGATAATCGTACGCCGCTGGTAATAATATAGTCGTATTGTTTTGTTTTCTCGTAATCATTTTCGCTGCGATTCTCGACGCCGCCGAACGACATTCGCTGCTAATCATACAGCTTGTATCGTAGATCATTAATGCCTCTTAAAACATCCCCAGATTTTTTGTGCACTACTCAAGTTAATTAAATTAAAAGAATGACCAACGCATTTTTTATCTTTCGTTAAACGAGACTCTTTGCCGATCGTAACTTCGATCGCAGACGATCGATCGATGGATCGTATGATTAAAGTTAAAAAAAAAACAAGATCATTTTTTTAATCTTTATTTTTTTATTGCGACGTACGCTTCCACGTATAATCGTATGACGCCTGGTAATAATATAGCCGTATCATAGAGTATGATAGGCGGTTTCGCGTTAGTCGGACGTATGAATAAGTACGGGTAATTCTTGGTCCTGGGTATGCGCGGAGAATGGATGTGCGATGGAGAGAGAGCGTGGCAGCGAAGGGCGAAGGGAATATTCACGAGCGTTGAATCGCTGAACCTACACGCACACGAATGGACCGAGAGAGCGAGAGAGAGCGAGAGAGCGAGAGAGCGAGAGAGAGAGAGAGGGAAATATAGCTCAGTGACATACGATCGAACCTTCGTGCACACACACGTACATACATACATGAAAAGGAACGAGCTAACGATACACACTCTCTGCTCGACTGAACTAAACTCTACTCCCCGTCCGTGCGCGCGCACACTCTGCCATCTACTGTGCGTGAAACTCCCCGTGATATAGTATTCTTTATCGCTGCCCCGCGCGAGTATGCGCTTCCCCCAACATCGACTCGAATATCACAGACACGATTTCCAGGCTGGGCATATAACCCGGTGTGAGAATTCTCAGAGAGCGCCCGGCGGAGAAGGAACGTGAGGTGAAGTACGAAGCGCGCGAGGCGGCCGAGCGGCCGTCGAGGGAGGGGGGGGGGGGGGGGGGTCGGCAGAGCGGCAGGGAGTGGGGAGGATCCCCAAGAACGCTCCGTATTATTACACGGTGTGCGCGCGCTCGCTGCTATCCCTCCGAATATCTCTGTGTGCGAATTACCAACACCGGCGTCAATATTCACCGAGGCTGTTGGTAGTAGGAGGGCAAGCTTCGAACCGTCTACGACGACGACGGCGAACGCAATCGCTGAGGCTAGTCTCCCCTCCCCCTCTCTTCTTCTCTTTCCCTGTTCGGCGTTAGAGCTCCGCGCCGAGTTCACTTGTGTAAGTAAATTCGTTGTATCCGTAGAGGACCTTCTTCGTCGGGCGTGCGAATATCCATGTATGTATCGGGTCTCTCACGGTGTCTGTGCGGGAAACCGCTTCGACACCGATGCGCAAACGTTCGCCGCCACATATTTCGTCGGAGGTGGAGAGGATCGACCCGACGCCAGCGAGCGCCTGCCTGCTTGCCTGCCTGCCTGCCGGCCCTCCCGCCTCGCGCGCTCACTCGACGACCCACTGTGTCGCTCCTCGTGTGCTCGGGTGCCACTCGCGCACACTATCGCAAACGCTTCGACTACTATGCACGGTGAGAGGTACCTGCCGCCTCCTCTACGTACGTCACCTCTACATATCCGTATGTATATGTATACATATATACGTATATCGCTTGATTGAAATCAGAAGGGCTCATCTACAGTGCGCAAGCATCGAAGATAAGCTCTTCTCATTTTAGGCACGCGATATATATAATACATATACATATATATACATGTATATGTACGTCGCTTGATTAAAATCAGAAAGGCCCATGTCCAGTGCGGAAGCATCGAAGATAAGCTCTCTTGATTTTAGGCACGCGATATATATACTATGCATACATATATGTACACAATTATGTACGTTGCCCGATTAAAATCAGAAGGGCGTATCTACAGTGCGCGAGCATCGAAGATAAGCTCTTCTGATTTTAGGCACGTAATATACATACTGCATATACATGCGTACATATATGTATGCATGTATCTTTGTTGTGCACGAACATTGTGCAGGAATGGCAACGCATATTCGCGTTACCGGGTATAGGGTAAGCATGCGAGCGCACGTGCACTCTGAAGCGAGGCTCTTGGACAGCGTTGGGTTGTTAGTCGTAGAGCCCGTAGTATGTTGTATTATATAGTGTGGATCGGCAGGTCGCCTCTACGGTCTCTCTCTCCCGCTCCCTCGCGTGGCTGTGGTCACTGCCGCCTTGCTGCAAGCGAGCCGAACCGGCCGAGCACACTGCGGAGTAGTACAGTTCCGTTGCTACGACCTACGTTCCCTCTCGCGTTCCAGCTCCGCGTCCATAGACACACCGAGGGCGATACACAGCGCAACCGCGCCGAGAGACACCATCGATGTGTACATGTATATTTTTTTCACATTTATTATTTAATCGGGACAAATCACTCATGCGGCCGAGGTACGGTCGGAGAATCGAAGAAACTAGAGACAATGGCGATGAGTAACCGACGAGAGCTTAGATCGTCGAGAGGAACGTTTTAAAAGCAACGCTTGTGGAAAAAACTTTCTCGTCAAGAAATTTCGTACAAGGTTGTTTCCTTTCACTAATACACGCGGAGGTTGTGCGAGAGCCTCCGATTGCGTCGATTGGCAAGTGGCGAGGGGAAGTTGGGAGGGGGAGTTGACTTCCCGTACGGAAGAGTCGTTTCTCGTCGACGAAGTCCGGAATCGAAGTTCCTTTCGAGTCCCCTCCCGCCAGTTTTCTATCCGGTATTCGAGATACCTCACGAGCCACTTATTCTGTTTCGCAGTCGATTTGAAGGATTATTCGATAAACGCGTGCAATTGATTAAAATAAAAGCAATAGGTCAAACAAAGAAAACGGAAATATTAATAATTAGATAATGCCATGGTATTATTTCACGATTTATGACTGCGGCGATGGTTCGAATATTTATATCGTTACAAAAAGAAAAAACCGCGAATCGCATATCCAATTCTACGAATAAACGCGACGCCAGTTATTATTTTTCGTTTTATAAATACCGTGTCGATATTAAAATGGAAGCTCGTCGATGCGAGTCCATTACGTCATCGAGCCCGTCACTTTCGTACCCTTCGCGTTTTAGCTAATTGAAAAGTTTTTTTTAAATTTAATTTAAAAATCAAATTCTTCGATTTCGAATTATCCCGCCAGCATGCGAAATTTGTGACGAGTATAAATCGGCTGCGGCGATCGTAATAAAAAAATGTAAAAAAATAAAAAAATTGCCAGCGCTAATATAATCCCCGTACACACGGAGTCTAGGTATGGGCATGATCCTAACGTATGATGCACTGCGGGAGCTCCGAGGCTAGCGAGGAGTTGGCCTCCCCCCCTCCCCATTTTACCTGCCGCACAGCTCACCTCTAACGTATGTATAGAATATTACAGTAAGTCGGGTCGTAGTACTACCGGCGGTGCCGCTCGGCCGGCGACCGTGTGTTTTCCTGTGTCAGGCTGCTCATCGGTTCCGATAACGCAAGGTCTCTCTTCTCTTCGACTCTCCCGCCATACTTGGCTTCGAATTCCCTTAGCCACAGCTCTACACCCTGCCCGCTGGCCGTCCCGAGCGTAGGTTGCCGTATCTCGCAACGCTTTTGCCTGGATTATCTCGTACGTTACGCCCGTGACTGACGGAGTAGTTACAAACGAGCCTCCGAACATCGGAAAGGCCTCCTCCATCCTTCCACAAATATTTTCCAGTCATCGTCAAAGAAAGACACCGATAATCAACGAGAAAGACGGAAAGGATTGCTCATTGGCGGTAAGCGTTGTTTTCATTGTCTCGGGAGCCGGCCGACTTGCGACAGTGCGCGCTGGCCCGTCGGGCATCGTAGCCGACGTCATCATCCTGTCGCCGCACAGTGGCCGCTAGAGGGGAGCGTCGGCGGTCCGCGCACGCATAAATAAACATAAGTCACGAGCCGCGCGAAACCCGGCCTCGTACACAACCAACAAACCTCGAGTATAGTTTCGAGTGTACGTAGCCGTGTCCGTTGCTATATCTTATCCCCTTTCTGCCTTCGTAACTCCGTGATTGGGATTATAACGCGCCTCGCCGCGACTCCGCTGAACTCGAGTATCGCTTGGTCACGTGATCATCCTGTCCATAGCTCGGCTCGGCTCGCTCGACGTATGCGCTATTTAAACAGCTGCACGGAACGACTCTACATCTCGCTTCCTCCGCTACTCATCGCACTTGTTAACGTCTCCCTCTTTCTCGGTCTCGCGCTCCTTACACTCGACTCTCGAGTGTCTCTGCTCTCGAAGATCTTGACGATCACCGACGACCGCCCGACACTATAATTAAATGCTGCGTTTTTCGCTATTTCGATACATCGAGAGAAAACGCGTGCGCGCGCCCCGCGCTGCCATTCTTGGACTCCATGTTTTTTAAAGCTTTCCGGAGTTTGTTTGGGATCGCTGTTGGGCCGTGCTATTTTCAATTATGCTATCCGATGCGCTATGTGTATATCGCAATCGGATAGATATTCAGAGCAGGCGTGACAGTGTCCAGTGACCGGGTGTCGCCTATAGTCGAACCACTCGCCGAGCACTGGTGCGAGGGGGGATTCTGATCGATAAGTCAATCTGGTTCAACGGTGAACCGAACGGAGATGGACGGATTTGTGCATTAGTTATTGTTATTATCAACGAAGATACTTTGAATAATTGATCGTCGGAAACTAAAGGATGTTTACAGAGCTTCTCAATTTCTAGAATATTCTTTTTACTGCTACAAAAAAGAGTTTACTTTTATTAGGGCCGAAGGAATTTTATTCCAATTTCTAGAATCTTCTTTTTACTGCTACAAAAAAGAGTTAACTTTTATTAGGGCCGAAGGAATTTTATTACAATTTCTAGAATCTCCTTTTTACTGCTACAAAAAGAGTTTACTTTTATTAGGGCCGAAGGAATTTTACTTTTATTTTTAGATTTTTTAAATAAATGTATGCAAACAATGTTTGAATATTTTTTTATGTGTGCTTAAAGGAGCAATTAGTCTACAGATCTAGGAGCATCGGAGTGATTTAAAAAGCTAGGGGGAATTCTGATCGATAAGTCAATCTGGTTCAACGGTGAACCGAACGGGGATGGACGAATTTGTGCATTAGTTATTGTTATTATCAACGAAGATACTTTGAATAATTGATCATCGGAAGCTGAAGGATTATAACAGTGGTTCCTAATTTCTAGAATCTTCTTTTTTACTGCCGTAAAAAGAGTTCACTTTTATTAGGGCCGAAGGAATTTTATTTTTATTTTTAGATTTTTTAAATAAATGTATGGAAACAATGTTTGAATTTTTTTTTACGTGTGCTTTAAGGAGCAATGAGTCTACACATCTAGGGGTATCTAGGAGTGATTTAAAAAGCTAGGGGGAATTCTGATCGATGAGTCAATCTTGTTCAACGGAGAACCGAACGGAGATGGGTGGATTTGAAAATTCGAAGATACTATGAATTACCAATCATTAGAAAGTAAGGCAGTTACCGGTGCTTCTCAATTTCTAGAATTTTCTTTTTACTGCGGCAAAAGAGGCTTTACTTTTATTAGGGCCGAAGGCATGTTTTAAATATTTATTTTAATAAATGTATCGAAACAATGTTTGAATCCTTTTTTCTTCATGTATGCCTTAAGGAGCAACGAGTCTATAGATCTATGAGTATCAGAGTAAGTTGAAAAGCCAGGAGGGATTCTGATCGATAAGTCAATCTGGTTCAACGGAGATGGGTGAATTTAAATATCAGTTATTGTTATTATCAGCGAAGATACTATACATTATGAAAAATTAGAAACTGAGAGATGTTAACACTGCTTCTAAATTTCTGGAATTTTCTTTTTCCGAAAGTAAAAAAGAATTCATTTTTATTAGGGCCAAAGCAGTTTCTTGTTTCGTTATTTAAAAAAATTAACGTATCGAAACAATGTTTAATGTTTTTGTTACGCGTTCTTTGAGGAGTGAGTCTATCTAAGGAGAATCTAGGAGTATCGGAGTGATTTAAAAAGCGAGACTTTCTCGGCCATATGGGGCTCGCCCTCGTCAACAGTTTACTCTCGGCGCGTCTCGCGTACGTTTTTTTTTTCCTCGTTTCTTTCTATCTCCGTTCTCTCGGTATCGCGCTTCGTCGATGCGGCCGAGAGCCGCACCGCGAGGGTGACCGACGCGCGCGCGCGCGTCCTAAGAATAGTGCGTGTGCCGCCGGCTCCTTTTTTCTCTCTCTTCCTCGCGCTGCTCGCTGCAATCTCACTTTCTCTTCCATCACTGAAAATAAAGACGAATTCCAGCCGACAAGCGATAGCGTACCGATTCACGTCCGAACCTCGAGCACACTACGTTGCCCTCACTTTTCGCTCCTCCCGCAGACCTAATTATTCTCTCCCTTTCTTAAAGCTCTCAAAACAAAAACTTCGATGCTGAATTCGAAACTCGGATTATTGCGACCAATTTGGATCCCCGCAACGAGAATTTTTGAAACATCAATTCTCATCATTTTAGATAAATTGGGAGAGAAATAGAAACGAAAGTTTATTTCGTGCATTCTCCTCACTTTCCGCTCATCCCGCTAATCACTCTCCCCTCTTCCGAAACTCTTGAGAGAAAAAACTCCGATGTCGATCTTGGAACTCCGATAATTGCGACAAATTGAGGTCTGCGCAGCGTAATCTTCTGAAATGTTAATTATCATTATTTTAGATACATTGTGAGAGAGACGTGAAGGAAAGGTTATTTCGTACATTCTCCTCACTCTTCGCTCCTCCCGTACGCTTAGAGCTAAGCTTAGAACCGCGATTATTGGGACAAATTTAGATCTCCGCAAGGACAGTTTCTGAAATATCAATTATAATTATTCTACATATAAATCAACGGAGACAGAAGAACGTTTCTTTCGCATTCTCGAACCTCCCTAAAAGCACCGTGCAGAAAACAAACACCAAATTATATTCAGCCATCCGACGGATTACTGATAGAAAAACCTTGTGACTAAAAAAACCTCACACCACATTGGAAATAAATATAAAAATAAAAATACTTAAAAAATAACAGAAATAAATTTAGATCGCAGGTCAAAGCCATAAACGGAATATAAAGAAAGTAAAGGAGAAAGAGGGAGGTGGAGTGTACACAATAATGCGACACTCGCGGTTGCACAATACCCTGTATTATATATAGGATGTATCATTTTGGACGCGGTAGATATATAGAGACAGAGAGAGGTGGGTACCGCGAGAACGGAAGCGAGGCTCTCCACGTAATTACTAGGGTGGAATCGATACTCGCGTAACCGCTCCCCCCCCCCCCCCCCCCACCCCTCAGAAGCTGATGCGCCCCGAACGTCAGAAGCATCCGGTTAAATTTGCTCGATAAACTCGAATCAAAGCGGGTAACAACGGGCAATCCGCAATATAGTATAATCGTCCGTGGAACAAAGTCCGTAACGAACGTACTACTTCGTTAACAAATGCCGTACACTATAGTCGTGTAGCCGGGGAAAAAAGAGGATCGGACGTTCGACAAACATTTTCTTGTCCACAAAGGTCCCCGATTCGTTTCTCGTTGACATTTTTTTTCCTTTTTTTTCACCGAACAAATAAAATGTTTGTTAAATAAGCAAACTTTTTGTTTTCGCGGTACCAGTTTGACTTTGTGTATTGGTCAGTTGATATTTTAGCGGACTATTCGGAAAACTGCGAATCTTGAGAACGTTTCTACGTTCGATTCGACATCGAGGTAAAATCACGGTTAATTTTGGCGTTGTGTGGGTCGTTCGCAGGTGTGCCCAGTTTGGGTTTAATACATGTGCGGAGTGGCTCCTGTAGCAGGGCTTTGGGAAAACGCCCTCGGTGGGACGGAGTACGTAACTAACGTACTACTTCGTTAACAAATACCGTGCCCGCGTACCCGGTAAAAAAAGGGATGGCACGTTCAACAAACATTTTCTTGCCCAAAGGTCTCCGATTCGTCTCTCGTTCATATATATATTTGTCTTTTTTCTTCTGTAAAAAAAGAAAAAGAAACAAATGTTTTAAAAATATGCAAATCAATTTTTCACCGTCCAGTTTAGCTTCGTGTAGTCGTCAGTTAGTACTTACCGGATTAGCCCGGACCGAACTAGTTAATATTTCACCGGACCATCGTTGCCACGAAATTCTCCAACTGAAATTCCCTGACTTTTCCCCGTTTTCCAGAACAAAAATTCAATTTTTCCAGTCTATGAATAAAGAAAATAACGTGAAATATTATATGTAATTATTATTAATATATTAAACTTAGTTCGCAATATTAAAAGTTCCTAAGAAATTAATATCACGTTATAGTCATCTATATGCTGTATGTAGTCGACAAGTTCGCTGAAACGAAAAATGTACACGTCCGTCACTAACGTACTACTTCGTTAACAAATACCGTACCCGCGTACCCGCTAAAAAAAGGGATGGCACGTTCAACAAACATTTTCTTGCCCAAAGATCTCCGATTCGTCTCTCGTTCATATATATATTTTTCTTTTTTCTTCTGTAAAAAAAGAAAAAGAAACAAATGTTTTAAAATATGCAAATCAATTTTTCACCGTCCAGTTTACCTTCGTGTAGTCGTCAGTTAGTACTTACCGGATTAGCCCGGACCGAACTAGTTAATATTTCACCGGGCCATCGTTGCCACGAAATTCTCCAACTGAAATTCCCTGACTTTTGAATAAAAATTAAGTTTTTCCAGTCTATGGATAAAAAAAATAACGTGAAATATTATATATAACAATTATTAATACATTAAACTTAGTTCGCATTATTAAAAGTTCCTAAGAAGATAAAATCACGATATAGTCATCTACATGCTGTATATAGTCGACAAGTTCGCTAAAACGAAAAATGCACACGTCGTATAGCATGGCATTGAACGAAAACCATCAGATTAAAAAACTCCCAGGGTAAAAAAAAAGAATCCATGACCTTTCCAGGTCCCAACAAATTCCCTGACTTTTCGCGGTATTCCAGGTTTTCCAGGTCCGTGGCAACCATGCGGACTAGTTTGAAAGCCGCCAATCTTGAGATCGAAGATCTCAAGATTCGCGGTCGTTTCTTCCTCTCGTTTCTTCGTTTCTTCGTCTCGTTTCTTCGTTACTTCGTCTCGTTTCTACGTTCGATTCGACGTCGAGGTAAAATCACCGTAAATTTCACCGTTGTGTGGTTTATTCACAGGTGTGCCCGGTTTAGGTTTAATACATGTGCGGAATGGCTCGGGTGGCAGAAGGGCTGCGGAAGAACGCCCTCGTTCGCGTATCGGCCTCGCTGAGAGGAGGGCCGTTCGCACTCATCGATCTTCCGGTTAGGAGTCTAACCATGAAAACCTGCCCGCTCCCCCTCTCGTCGCCCGCTCCCTCCGCCTTTCTCTCTCGCGGCGTCGACGATGTCGTAGTGTCGACGCCGGAGCTACCGCCCGGTGGCGTCGAGAGCCTCGCGGAGAAAGAGAGTTAAAAGAGTCCGACGCCGGACGCCCGATAACAAGCGTGTTTTACGCGCCGCACGAAAATAATCGGATTAGCTGCATCAAACTCACGGACGAGTGTAGGCGACCTCGGTGTACACCCGAAGCTTGTCGGGGAAAAGAAAAAAAAAAAAAATTAAAGACGATCGGTGGAGCGCTTTAACGACGAAGCTCTCGCGTTAATGAGAGCCAATCGAATTTACCGGGAACAACGATTAATCTTATCGCGTCGAAATAAATATTGATAATCGTTTAACGAACTCGCGCGGCTCGCCAATAACAAAATTTTATAAGCACCGAATCCTCCGGCCTGAATTAACGATTAATCGTGACTCGCGAGAAACCGTTCGATTCAATCGAGCGAGGTTGACGTCGATCTCGGGTCGCCGTTCGCCGAATTTTTATTTACTTGTAGAGTTAAAGTTACAATTAAAGTAGAGAAATTGAATATTTCTTTTTATTTTGATTATTATATTTTTATTTTGTTTTTAAAAATTGAGTTTCTGTATTCACCGGTGATTTTATAACAGGAAAAAAGCAAAGTTTTCCTTGACAAAAGTCGTCCCAGATTATCGGCAAAGTTTTACACACGCTACTTCTCGGGCATGAATTAACGATTAAACATGACTTTGATGAAGACGACATGATTTAATTGAGCGACGTTGACAACGATCTCGAGTCTCCTCTGCCAAATTTGTTTTACTTGTACAGTTAAGTTAATAATAAAAATAGGAAAACGAAATATTTATTATTTTTTGTATCAATTTAAAAAACGCTGTGGCTACCCGTCCGGATACAGTACGAATAAGTGTATATTATTCGTCCGGATAATGCCCGAATTTCGCCTATTTCGGCAGATGAATAACATATATTTCCTTCTGCACTTTAATCTTCCATCATAATCACAATCTTCTATCATGTAAGCTTGTAGCCTTAATACCAGTTGAACACTGAAGGTTATGGTTGCATCCGGACGACTAATACACAATTGATCGTCCGGACATAAAAGTCCAAATCACGAACAACAATCCGGACGACTAATATACAATTGTTCGTATGGATATAAAAGTTAAAATCATGGATAAAACAAGCTGTGTCTACTCGTCCGGCTAACGACGATTGCGCGATTTTTATTCGTTCGAAAACATGCCATTTTGAGGTATCCAAATCGGACGATTACGAAAAAATTATCCATTCGACGATCGGACAACGCCGTATTCTACCTTCTTTATCCGTAATCGGACGATCATAAAACTGTATTCGTCCGAGTCGATAATAATCGCACTCGAAACGTTTGCGACATTGCAATTACGAGAAATGATCGACTTGTCAGACGAATAATTAAAATATCCCTGAAGAAATAAAATTCAAACCGAAAATAAAACAAGATCAAACGCAACAAAATCAAAAAACCGAACCAAGATAAAAAAAAAGAAAAAAGTATAAACACACGCATACTAAAACACGAAAAACTAAATAAACGGAAAGTGTATGCGTCTGGTGTCAGGTTTCTGGTTCTATCCGCAAATGAAAGTCCGGATACAAAAGTAAAAGTCATGAATAAAATATCCGAACGACTAATATACAATTGTTCGTCCGGATGTTAAAATTAAAATCACAAATAAAATATCCGGATGACTAATACACAATTATTCGTACGGATGTTAAAATAAAAATCACAAATAACATCCGGACGACTAATATACGATTATTCGTCCGGATATTTTCCACGACTAAAATTAAAAGCAAATCACGTCAAATAATGATATACGTTAATTTTCGTACGTTCATTATTTCATATCCTAAGTCGTTTTGTCGGTGAATTAAAGTGGAAGTTAGATTGTTATATATGAATGTACTAGGTACGGGACCGCTTGCGAGAAATGTCTTCGGCCATCTAGCCATCAAGCGGTGGTCGCTGCGACGCTCAGGCCATTTGCATTCAATGTATCCGGACGAATAATATACAGTAAATCGTCCGATATCCGGACGACTAGACACTCCGTTAAAAAAAAAAATGAATTTCTGCCTTGAACGGTTATTTTAATCGGGAAAAAAGCAAAATTTCCCTTACCAAAAATCGTCCGAGTTTTGTGGCGTTGTTGGACATACGCCTCGGGGCGAACAACATGGGAACGACCCGCTCGACCCCTACGGACGACCTCGCCGACGGTTTGCCGCCGCGGCGTCACGTAGGCACGAACCCATCGCGCTCCGAGCGTCCCCATGTCTGTTTCTCTGCTTATCCTTTCGCCTCTTTTATACTTACATTTATACACCTATGGATTCCTGCTCTGAAAACATTTACCGTAATCACACGTTCACTCCAACCCTTCACATATCACATGTAGCAAAAAAAAAAAAGAAAGTAAATGAACTTATTAATCGTTATCCCTTAAAAACAAATAAATAAAAATGATCAAAAATGGGTCCCTTCTCTAAACTAGTTTCCAACAATTTAACTCTAACTCTTCCGGCTAATTCCATTATTATCATTACTATTATCATTATCATCGTCATAAATCCGCTTTGAAACATGAGCGGCCTTCAAACTGCCAAAAATAGACACCGCGCGATCGTTTCGACTACCCGTCCTCTAATGCATTTTAATCGTGGCATAAACTAAAAAAAATGAATTAAAAAAACAAACAAAAACAAAGCCCGACAACGGTATGGAAAAAATAACTGTACACAGTCGTCGATAATTAAATGGCAGAGTGACTCTGGAAACACGATAAGGGCCAATCAGAATTATCGAGCGTGCTTCTCTCACCCTCTGACCCAAACACGGTTGAGGTTGTCCTCGCCGTTCGCTCGGGTCTCTCTACCCCCTCCCCCCCCCCCTCCCCCCTCTTCCCTTCCCCCTACAGACAATATAATTCCTGGACGCTCGATAATCGATCTCAACCCCCTAATGCGATAGCTACGGAGGCACAAAGCAGCGTCGAAGGGAGCGAGCTCGTAGGAGGTAACAGGCGGGGCTTGGATATACCGTATGACCCGTGGAGTAATTACAACAACTGGGCCAATGCGGGAGAGCGAGAGACCTCGAACGTGAAGGCGTCGCGCGACGCGCCACGCTCTCCGTGCAGAACCTGGCGCGTTCGAGCGTCGACACGCCAGCAGTTTCATTACCATCGCACCTATACAGCCCCCCTGCTTCTTTCTTTTCTCCTTGTTTTTCTCGAATTCTCACTCTCCTTCGCTCCTCGCTGCATTACCCCGCTACTAATCGTCCCGGCATAATTGATTGCGCACTTCGATTAAATCATCGCTTTCTCGACCTCGTTGGTCTTACATTCGACCCGAACGCCCACACTGGCCTCTCTCGGCGTTCTATCGCTATACGCGCTATATCTATAAACATCTCTGCCATACATGTATACATAGGGGAGCGCGGGGCAAAACGGGACAGAAAATCGGAGTGCATCGATGGGGCAAAATGAGACGTTCTAAAATTATTGGAAAATTGCATTTTTTAAAAAGCAATTCTATCCCTGTGCTCCACGTCCCATTTTTTCCGACTCTCCCTTACTTATCTGCTATACAAATATAAATATATATCTGCTATAGACTAAGAAAAATAAATGGTTGGATTAACAAACGCGCGGTGACATTTCGTTGGTCGAAGGTGTTACTTCGATGGTAGAACAAAAATGTTTGTTTGACTCAATACATTTTGAAACGATTGAAGTAGCTAATCGTTTAACAAAAGAATGCGCTATTTGTACCAAACAAACAAAAACTGTGAGCGTATGTCACCGCGACTTTCGGATAATTTAACATTTTTTTTCTGTGTCCACATATATATATATATATATGCTATAAATGTGTATGTAACATAACATGTATAACATACACAGATGTACAACATGTCCAACATACATACAACATCTATGTGTAACATATCTGCTACACACATCTGTAGCTATCTCGGGGCAAGAGAGATTTAACGTGTACCCCGTTATACGTCGGCGGTGAAAAGGTTACGCGTAGGTCGGCCCAGAGACGGTAGCCCGGTGGTTTATTCGCCCCGTGTGTAAACGAGGAGTATGACGACGCGAAGCTGATGCCACAAGGCTGGCGGAGCGAGGGAGACGGGGACCGGAGGGCGCGCGCGCAACGCTTCGACCCCTCTTCTAGCTTACAGTGTTTCTGCATACACACATGTATACACCCCGCAGGATATCTGTATAGATAGGTATGGAGTATAGTATATAACGCCCTAAGCCCCATTGAGAACCTTCAAAGCAGTTCTCGGCATCGGGTAAAGCAAAAGCGAGAAGGAGAATATAAGCGGGGATAGCGAAAGGAAGGGTGCGCTGCTGTTGCTGCTGCTGCTGGCAGAGCCCGAGAGTTTCGAAGTCTGCGAAGGGTCGTCGTCGCCGGCGACGACGACGAGGCGGCGGGGCAGCGTTCTCGGAGTCTCGGGATCCATGCGGGGTAATGCCCCGATGGTCGGAACGCAAAAGAGGGGGCTCGCAATAGTGAGACGGAGAAGGAAAAAAATAAAGAGCCGGGAGGGCGGGGGGGGGGGGGGGGGGCGGTAGGGGGCAAAGAGAACCAGCAGGGGAGTTCGTCGAGGGCCGGAGAGAGAGATATCCAGCCACGAAGGCACTAAACACGTTTTTCAATATTTACGAATAACCGAGCACGATTAACCCCCGGTGTTGAACGAGCCGTGAGGCGAGGGACCGGCAGAGATACTTTTTCAAACCGACGTCCCCCCCCTCTGCCCTCCCGTTTTTAATGACCGCCAACGCTTTAACGAGTTTTGCGGCTAATATCGAATTGCTAATGAGTCCGGAAAACCTTTTCGCTGTCGGGCAGAACGACACGAATTTCGAACGAGCCTTACATTTATTTGGATCGAACGAAAATATTTCGGCCCAGGAGCATCGTTCAATTTGATTCGGTGTTTAATCGAAGATGGGACAATTGAATTGGGCCGGCGGCGCGATTGAACGAGAATTTGGAATCTGTAGTCCCAAGAATTATTATTATTATTGTTATTATCATTAAAATAATAATAGTGAATGTCATTATTATTATACATTTTTCCACATCGACCGGAAGACATAAATATATCATATAGGTGTGAGTGAACAACGTTCAATTGAAGGCAGGGAAAAAATGAGATGAATTTCGTACGGGCCTTAAATTTTGTTCGGGTCGAACGAAAATATTTCAGCCTACGAGCCTCCGTGAATTAAATTCGATGTTTAATCGAAGATGGGGCAATTTAATTGAGCCGATGGCGCGATTGAACGAGACTTCCGTAGATAGGTGAGGATAGAAATCGAAATCTGTAAGTCTCAAAAATAATATCCTGGCCCGCGAGCTGAATTATTATTATTATCATTAAAATAATAATAATAATAATTGTCATCATTACAACAAATTTTCCACATCAGCCGGAAGACATAAATATGTTTTATGCGTGTGAGTAAACGACGTTCAATTAAAGGAGAGATAATTAATTGAGTCAATGGGACGAAGAGCGATCGGCCGAGAATAGAATGTATACATACATATATGCGCCGGTTTAATCAACTAACCGCTGCTAATGATCGGGATGCGTGTGCCCTCCCGTAGACTACACATTTATGGGATGCGAATGGGAGCCGGTATAATCTTTATTACGCTTACGATACACCGTACACACGTGTGTCGCCTCCTCTTCGGTGGGAATATAATTTCGTGTTGGTGAATGGGAATCGGAAGTGGCCAGCTCCGATAAAACTCGCTCGGTCCTCGGGTGCTCTTTTTTTGCCCTCCGCGCCGAGCGTCGGGGCGGGGGGAAGAGGGGGGCGAGGGGGGGGGGGGGGAGGGACCGAACTCGAGCTTTCCACTGGCCGGAGTGTAGCTGCAATATGAAGAAGCAGTGCGGCAATTCCAGCCTGGCGTTCTCGCTCCTTCGCACACATATACGCACGCGTGCCTGGACACACACACACACGCACACACGTGACCCCTCGCCCCTCTTCGGCAAACGCCCGCGCGCACCGGTAATATTCCGTAATGCGAGAAGCGAGTGCATTGTTAGTTAAGCCGTTCGGCCAGCGGTATCCACCAGCGGCTCCGGGGTTTATCATAAACGAAATCCCCCAGTTCTCTCTCCCTCCCTCTCTCCCTCTCTTTTCCTCCTTCCCCCTCTTTTTCTCCCTCCCTCCCGGCAGCGCGTTAATTTTCGACTCGAAAATTATTCCCCTCGCAATTTTATCATTACACCGTGTACCGACTGTATGTTCCTCGGAGAATTATCGCAAACAGGACGGTCCATTAAAATATGAAATATACGTTAAAATTTTTTTTAAAGTCGTATCTGAAATGCCGGTAAAAAGAAAACATTCATCTCGACTCAAAAAAATTATATACCATTTGTACTGTTATTATAGATCCCATTATTTTATCACAGTCGTTATAGTTTTTGTACCATTAATTTTATTACAGTTATTATAGTTCTTGTACCATTATTCGTGGAAAATAACATCTTTCGATTTTATTTTACGGAGGGACACTTGAATTAAACAAATATTTACGATTCTCCGTGTGATATATTTACGGTGAGACTGCGGACTGTAAACGTGGAGCGATGGAGTCACAACCCCTTTACGGATTCCTAGTTTGCAAACATGTTGTGCTGGAGATGCGTTATTTTATTCGATTGAAAATATTGCACATCATTTATGCAATAATAATAATTATTAGGATTTTTGCACCATTCATTTAGTAAAACAGAATCGACCTCTCGAATTTATTTTACGGAGAAGCACTTGAATCAAACCCTCATTTACGATGTTCCGTGTGTTATATTTACGGTCAGACCGAACTATAAACGCGGAGAGATGGAGGAACAACCTCTTTACATATTCGTGGTTTGCACACGTGCTCTGCTGCGTATACAAGATTTTATACGATTAAAAACATTGCATACAACTTATACAATAATAACAATTATTATTACGATTTTTATACCATTCCATTACAAAACAGAATCTATTTTGTTTTAGAAACAAAATTAGTCCAAAAATATTTTTAGACCCCCTCCCCGATGTATTTGCGTTCAGCTGCGAGCTGTAAGCGCCCGGAGACAGAGTTCCCTTTACGGATTCGTTCTTTGCATACGTGTCGTGGTCTGTGCCGGGTTCTTTTGTGCGATGATGAGCGATACCCTTGAAACTCTATGAGAATCGATCGGTGGGCCCTTTCGTCCTTTTCGCCGCCCATCCTCCGGTTTCTCTTGCCCTCCGCTCTCTTAGCTCGGCCGGTTAACGGGGTGTCCACGGATTCACGAAGCTCCCTCCCTCTTTACCGAGCACGTGTCTGCGGCGCTCCAACACTCGCTCCCGTCCCTGCCGCGATACACTCTCGGTGTACGTATTTAATGCGCCTGTGTAATAAAAAAAAAAAAAATACGTGTGCCTTCCTATCGTCGATGTTTGCGTGTATCGCTCGTCGGCCTGTGAAATTCTCCCTCTCGACTTACGTCGCGAGTCCAAGCGAGAGAAACTAAACGACCGGTGTCGAGGACCGGGGATGGAGGACGATGCGTGTGGGGAGTGGAGAGCGTATAACCCACCACCGGCGCAGAGACAGACGTACACGGGCCACGATGGAAGAACAAAAAGGTTTGCGAGTCGAGTCGAACGCGCACGAAAGGGAGAGACGAGTTTACCACTGGGATTCTCTTCGTGCTCGACGAGGATACATGTAATATATATATATATATGTATATATATGTGTGTGTGTTTCTTCGTCGATTTCGTCGTGCACTCTCCCTCGCTCTTCCGGCTCGAACGACCCGCGTATACACACAGTCACGCCAACTCCGCCGAGGGTCGACTCTCCTTCGGGATAATGGATATATCGAAATAATATTATACCGGGTAAATACTCTATCGGCCAATCGGATATTATTACAATGAAGATTCTTGTCTCTCTATATTCATTATCGAACCGTATTCGCAACGTATATATCATATAATAATTATTGTAATTATGATCATTTATGATATATGAATAGTATGCGATATTAGCCAATGGAATATTATTATCACCAAGATTCTTATCTTTCGAGGTTTATCATCGATGCATATTGACAAAATATCGACTGCTAAGGAACAAAAGGGCGTAACCCGTAAGGTTTAACATGGGAGATACGTCCTTTATTTATTATACATATTATGATTGTGTATTATATTTAAATAATATTATAATAATATTATAATAATACATAATAACATATAATAACATATAATAACATATAATAACTCAATAACGTTAACGCCGGCGAGGGTCGACTCTTCCCTCTAGAGTAATGAATATATCGAATTAATATTATACCGTGTAAATACTCTATCGGCCACTCGGATATTATTACAAAGAAGATTCTCGCCTTTCAATATTAATTATCGGACCGTACTCACAACATATATATCATACAATAATGATAATAATATTTTGTTGAGGTAAAAATCTGTTACAAATTGTTAAGATTTTCTTAGAATTTCTTATCGTTGGAGATTACATAGTTTACGGTTAGATAGAATAATCTTATCGATACCTTACAGAGCTAAAGTCGCTCCGACTTAACGACGACATATATCTAATATATTTTTTATCATTATATTATAAAATAAATTATATGAATAGTTTCCGATATTAGCCAATGGAATATTATTACGCACGAGCTTATCCTTCGAGGTTTATAATCGATGCATATTGGTAACACATCGACTGTTGAAAACCGAAAGGGCGTAACTCGCATGCTTCAACGTGGGAGATACGCCGTTTTGTCCTTTAGCGGTCGATATATATAATATACATATTATTATCATTATACATAGTATTAAAAACATAGAGATTGACTGAGATCCATGATATTACATAGAAGACCGGCGTAGTTCGATATGCCAAATGACAAACCAGCAGATTATCGATTGACGAGATGACGAAAGTCTTAACGCGACATTCCGAGGGACAAGACGTTTGAAAGTTCGCGCTCGAGATGATTAGCTACACCCAGAGAAGAAATTAATTTGATGACCACCGTTTATTCTACTTAAACCAAATGAACGACGGTGGCCGTCAAATAAATTATTTTTCTAGGGCGTACAAACACGCGCATTGTTTGTTCGCTCGGTCGAAACAATATTCTGATCATTATACATTACAGTATACAATTAATATATGAATGGGCAGCTACACTGATAATAAGTACGGTTGAATCAACTAAAGATTCAAGCACGGACATTCGAATAAATATTTTGTTGGTACAGCTAAAAGATCTATCGGTTCAACAATTTTTCAAAAAATTTTTCACCAAAATATTTTTGAGACGCAAAAATATTTATTTTAACGTCCCTGGAGCCGAAACTTTAGTTGCTTCAACCACATTTTTTATCAGTGTATTGTTCCTCCGATCTGCTGAGAAAAAACGATTTTCCTCGATTGCGTCAAAAGCGATAATGTTTTTTTTCGTTTCATTGTTTTCTTTTTTTTTCTATTCTCCCGGTGTAAAAATCACTATCACGTGTCCTTGTTACCCGTGACCGCGGAGGCCCGTGTGTCTACGGCTCTCCGGTGTGCGGTACAACATCCATATGTGGACTGTAACACAAGGGGGGAGAAAGGAGGCACTGTTAGGGTCTCCGACGCTCGGTTTCTCTCGCTCCCCGGTCTTTTCTCTCCGCGTAGCTGCGTGGCCCGGTTGCCGTGAAAAATGGCGGTCCTGGTGGCGGGGAAAATATCGTAGCTTCGAGGCTCACTCTCGAACGGAGGAGAATGAGTAAAAGTGCGAGAGCCACAGATATTCGGTTTTTCGGGTGAGAAAATGTCCGCTGCCTAAAGGGATGGGCGAAGGGCGAGGCGGGGGGAGGGGGGGGGGGGGGGGGGACGAGAGAGACGCCTCGAGCAACCGAGAAATGAAACAGGGAGAGCGAAAAGGGAAGTAAACAGTCGAAAGAGGACGTTAAGGGACGAACAGCCCGAGCGGACTCCGAATTTCTGTCGTTCGAGCTCTCTTTTTCGTTCGCGCTGTACTGATGGCTGGTTTCCCACCGAATCCTCCGTGTACCGGCTGTATGTTGCTCGGAGAATTATTGCAAACTAGATTGTCCCTTATAAGATACACGTGAAAAACAAATGAGGAAAAGCCGTAACTGATTATTAATTAAATCAATGAAAAAATCTTATCTTATTTTTTATTGTGTAGAAAACTGGTGAACCTAATTTCTGCGAACTGATCGATCAGGGGGTCGCGTATGTAGCAACGCTTGTACCAACTTCCGGAGACTATATCGTCTGTCTTTAAAAAAAATGCAACAGTAGAAAATAATTTAGACTCAAATAAAAATATGAAATACACGAGAAAAAACAAACGAAGAAAAGTCGTGACTAATTATTAATTAAATCAATGAAAAAATCTTATTTACCCCAAACAATATCGAAGATAAGCTACATAGAAAGCTGGCTAAGCTAAGATCTTCGAACTGTCCGATTAGTGGGTCGCGCATGTAGCAACGCTTGTACCAACTTCCGGAGACTATATTGTCTCACTTTTCGGAGACTATATTGTCTCACAACAAAATGCAACAGTGGAAAATAATTTAGACTCAAATGAAAATATGAAATACGCGAGAAAAAAACAAACGAAGAAAAGTCGTGATTATTTATTAATTAAATCAATTCAAAAATCTTATTTACAACAGTAGAAAATAATTTAGGCTTGAACCTTGTATAACTTTTTTCTGTGCAACAAATAACGTTTTTAGATACGATGGCAAGTGTCAAATTGGATTTCTAATACTTAAGTTCGGAATAAATCAAATCTTGCATAAGAGTGTCCGACGATTGGGACGTGGCCGAGCATTGGTACGGTAAAAACCTTAAATAGTCGAAAGACGACGCTTAAGCACGAACAGCCCAAGCGGACTCTGAACGTCTGTCGTTCGAGCTCCCTTTCTCGTTCGCGCTGCACAAATGGCTGGTTCTCTACCGAATCCTCCATGTACCGACTGTATGCTGCTCGGAAAACTATTGCAAGCACGACGGTCCATTAAAATACGAAACACACTTTAAAAAACAGACAAAAGAGTCGTGACTGAAATGCCGGTAAAAGAAAAACATTTTGTTACATAAAAAAAAAATCATTTAGCATTTATACTGCTATTATAGTTTTTCCGATGCCTAAAAAGATGGGCGAAGGGGAACCGAGAGAGACGCCTCGCGCATCGGAGAACTGAAACAGGGAGAGCGAAAGGAGAAGTGACTAGTCGAAAGATGACGTTAAGGGACGAACTTGTCCGGAGAATTATCGCAAACAGTCCATTGAAACATGAAATAGACGTTAAAAAACAAACAAAGTAAACAAGTCGTACATAAAATGCAGGTAAAAAGAAAACATTCTATTCGATCAAAAAAAAAATTACATTCCAATAGAATATAATTATTATAATAATAGAACAGAATAGAATAGGATATAATTATAATTATTATAATAATAGAACAGAATAGAATAGGATATAATTATAATTATTATAATAATAGAATAGAATAGGATAGATCTATTCGATCAAAAAAAAAATTATATTCTGATAGAATATAATTATTATAATAATAGAACAGAATAGAATAGGATAGAATTATAATTATTATAATAATAGAACAGAATAGAATAGGATATAATTATAATTATTATAATAATAGAACAGAATAGAATAGGATATAATTATAATTATTATAATAATAGAATAGAATAGGATAGAATTACAATTACTATTTTTATACTGTTATTATAGTTTATCCGGTGCCTAAAAAAATGGACGAAGGGGGGGAGGGGAGGCGGGGGGCTCGAGCATCCGAGAAATGAAACAGGGAGAGCGAAAAGGGGAGTAAATAGTTGAGAGGACGCTAAGGGACGAACAGGGAGAGCGGACTCGGAAGTTCTGTCGTTCGCGCTGTACAAATGGCTGGTTCTCCACTGAATAGTCAATAGTGAGCTCGGCCGTCCGCCCAGCCGACTATGGAGTGCAGAGATAGCCGGCAAGAGCGCCCACCCGGTGGTCCTATCGGTATCGCGAAAATTTCTACGTCGTCCCGACGATCCTCGATATCCTATTTGAAATCCATCCTCGAGTCTCCCAGGCTCCATCGTCGATTATCGATTTTATAAATTATCCTGCCGCATTACCGAGGGCAGGGACGACGAGAAACTCGGCGGATCGGACTCGGTTCCTCGAGCAATTCTCGACCCCGTTTGTGTCGATGTCTCGCAAGGCAAATTCTCCGTGTATTATTCAACCTTCTTGCGATTGAGCACAGTTAATTCGACAAGAAAAATGTCGTGCGGAGTAATTGAATATTAAGAATTTTCTTCGGTGCCGAGGAAAGCCCTCGGTCGATCAAATGCAACATTGATCGACAGTGTCAATTATCACGTCGACACATCCGCTCTCGGTAGCGACCGAAATTGTGCAAGAACGGCGCAAAAACACGGCGACTGATGCAAAGAATCTTATGCAATTTCTTAAGAATCAAAGAAGAAAAAAAACGCTCGAACATTTTACGCACGAAAAATGTTGTACTGAGTAATTAAATGTTAGGAATGTTCTTCGGAGCCCCTTGGCCGATTAAACTTTGCAACATTGATCGAAAGGGTTAATTGTCACGTCTACAAATCCGCTCCCAGTGGCGACGAGCTTGTAGCAGCCCAGTTCGAAGAACACAGGCGAATTATGAAAAAAAAAAAAAAAATTAAAATAACAAAACTCTCGAACATTTTATGCACAAAAAATTCATATTCAGAATGTTCTTTGGAGTCTGGAAAGGCCCTTGATCCATTAAATGCAACATTGATCGAAAGGGTTAACTCTTCGTGGTCACCCTGGGTAGAATCCATCCGACGACCACGTTACCATATCTTAAGAGTATCGGATTCGAATTTTAAGCAAAAATATAAAAAATTCAGTTATTTTTTTAATGAATTTTTTTTCCTTTTTTTCTTTATGAATTTTTTCAAATATGTTGTCATTTGATTTCTCATAAAAAAATCGTGAGTCAACTAAAATGTTTGAAGGATGTTCAGTAATTTTTTGAGAATTTTCCGACCGATAGTTTGGTCACAATACTGATTAAAAATTGGAGCGTATAGAATCGACCCAGTGTGACGACCGAGATCGATTAAACGTGTGACCACGAAGGGTAAATCATCGCTGTTGCACATCCGCTCTCGGTAGCGACCAAGATTGTAGCAGCCCGATGCAAAAAAAACTATGCAAATCCCGAACAAAAAAAAATTACCCAATAACATTTTTAAAAAATGTTTGAACCATCGAGAGATGCCAGAGTCGATGCAATACGAAAAAAAAAAAAAAAAATGAACCGCGCGAGAGTAAGAACGAAGAAAAAGAATTGGTAGTAGGTGCGCGCTCCTCCGCTTTAAATTCGGTCGTTCCACTCGCCGTCCGTCGAAGCTTGTTCGTTCGGCCGGCGGCGCGCGGGAGTGCAGGAGAGAGCGAGAGGAGCGTACAGACCGAGGGCCGCGGAAGCGAGGAAAGGGAACCCCCCTCTCCCGCCCCGGCGTTCCTCTCTCACCGCGTAGGGAAAAATCGCGTTGTATCTCACGCGGAGCGCCGGCAGCCTCGCCGAAACGCCGGTGAAAGAACCAGTGGCGGGTTGTAACGGGCATGGCCGTAGTGTCGGTGGTTGGAAACTTCGTAGGAGGGCGAATGAGCGAGGGCGGAGAGGGTATCGGGGTAGCAGCCGCGCGGTGGAACGACAACGAAGGAGGTGAAGAAAGAAGAAAGACGGATAAAGAATGAAAGAAAGAAGGCAAAGCAAGTCCGATAAAATATCGAAAAGAGTGGAACGCAGAGAGCCATGTATATATATATATGAAAAAGTATAGGAAGAAAGGGGGGGGGGGGGGGTACGATAGAAGGAGAGCAAAAGAGAAGGAGGCATCGAGTTCGAAGCACAGGGACCGAGGTAGAAGCGCGTGCCCGCGACGAGGAACGATGACGACGAAGGGAGCCGACCGCCAGGCAGTCAGGCAGGCAGGCAGGCGGGCGAGCGAAGGATCGGAGTGGGATGGACGGCGAGCGAAAAGTGTGCGGGGTAAAATCCAGCGGTAGGAGAGAAGTATAGCAGCAGAAGCAGCAGCAGCAGCAGCAGCAGGCATGAGGCAAACCGAGAGCGAGGGAGAGAACGACTTGGAACTACTCGTGTCCGTGGTGATATACACACGGGGAGCAAGCAAGCACGGTGGGGCCATCTCCGCATCGTGTGGCATCGTGCACTGGCTCGGTCGTTCGCTGGCGCGCGAGCCGCCACTACCGCACCGAACACGAGAAGGAGGAACGAACGATCGGGCGATAAACGAACGAGAGCGAGAAAGTGGTGAATATGTATACACATATAGTGTACACTGTAGCGTCTATACATGTGTATATATATATTTAGTAGTATACAGAGATAAAGACAGAAGTCTCTGTGCTGCTTTGCCGCTGCTGTCGCGCACGGTGGTGTATAGCACCGAGAGCGAGCCCTCCACCGGGCTTTCCTACCGTGTCCTCCGCGGCGCGCAACTACTATACTCACCCGCCACCGCCGTCGAGTCGGTAGTCGTCGTGCGCGGCCAGTCGCTACTCAGTCGCGCACGGTCTTCGGTGGCGTACGGATCTCGGTTTAATACTCCGTTACAACGCGCACCGTTGTACCCCCCTCGCACCTCTCGCTCGGTCACACACACACGGACACATCGATAGAGTCGACGGAGTTACATATTGATATACACACATCGAGTATATGTTTACGATACCGTGTGTAGGCCAGCGAATCTTTTTCTCTGTATCAGTGTTATAATTCGTCTCGCTGAGAGAGGTTCTTTGAGTGACGTACATTTTTTTTTTACATAAAAAATATATAAAAAAAACATTAGACACACATCGGAAGATAAAGAAGAGTGAGACATTTGCATACGTGACGAAGGGAGCTCTGAGTGGGTGGGAGAAAAAAGAGTTTGTTCGTGGTCGCGATCGAGTGTGTTTATAAAGTACGCGCGGAAGGACAGAGTGACCAGCCAAGTGCAGTTGTTCACTCGTGTGCACGCGACAAACCGCAGATAAACACGACGGACTGTTGGAGCGTGAATAAAGCGAGTTTTAAACTACACAAACGAACGGAATAAATAAACAGCGGCGATACACGCCGATACGGATTGAGCGGATAGAACAATAGATAAAAATAAAAAAATAAATACACCGGCCCACAGACCGTATCTCGGCGGTGAGATACAGTTTCGATACACGGACAGTGTGTGTGTGTGTTTTTTTTTTACGAAATAGACAGAGTGTTAAAGAGCCTCACGGAGGAAAGAGAGTTTGAGGCAAGAGCGAGAGACTGAACCATACAGCCAATTGGACACCAGTGGAGTGGACGCCATTGACGTGTGCTGCCTAGTTGCTTCGTCGCGATTACCTATACCGTTCCGTTATCCCGCGTTCGTGATAACTCGACGGAACACCCGTAACGAGGCCCGGTGCATGCGAGAGTGTGGGTGCGCGTAAGTGACTGCGCGACGGAGAGATTTACCTCTTGCTCGGTACTTGTTTATCTTTCGCACACAAAGTTGCACAAATGTAATTTAATTTTTTTTTTCTTTTCAATATCACAATAACAATTATTCTTACGTGCCCGACACCTTGCAATAGACAAGTATAGTTAAAAGATATATCTATACGATAAATATATACATACACGTATATACATATATATATATATATATATATCAATATATATACAGCGACAGAAGCGCGCACGCGATAAAAGAATAAAGAGTGAACAAAGAGGAGGCAACGTGCTCGCGCCGTTACAACCGACTCTTCTGCCTCTCACGGATCCCGATACACGAAGGTGGGGGTAAGAGATATATTCGAAAGAGGCGCGCTGCAGTGAGTCCCGTCAGCAGCGGAACGCACGGACGAATATAATCGCGGACCGCGCGAAGACCGAGAGGGGAAAAAAAAAAAACACGGAGATACACAAAGTAGAGAGACGACTCTGTTCTGTGAACGCTGCTTTCGTACAACTCTTGTGACTTTCGCGGTGGACCCGCGGAGGAAAGAACACACGCGCACCGGAAGAATAAAGAGGAGACGAGGGAAGCTTTCGGGGGAAAAGGAGAAAAGCGGCAGAGGCACATACACCGAGTCGACGGCAACCCCCTTCTCACGGAGGCTTCTTTTTTTCACTCGGTCCGCCTGCTTTTGCCAGTACTGTGCACCCCACCGCGCCTCTCTATCGGCCGTCGGCGTTTCGACTCGAGGTAATGTAATTTCCGTGACGCTTGGGCGTTATGGAGAGTTGAGCAACCTCGACGTTTACCTCCCCCCCCCCCCCCTCTCCTCCCCACCGACCGTCGACTGCCAGCTCTTCGCAAGCCCGTTTACTCTCCCCCCCCCCCCCCCTCTCCTCCCCCCCTTCCCGCAACACCCTTGTTCTCACTGTCCACGCTATGCCTACCTACGATCCTCCGTTTTACGTACATATAAATGCCCAACACCCGCAGTATGTATTTTACTTTTTATTCTTTTTTTTTTATTATGGTACTCAAGTTTGTACACACGGCCGGAAGATATTTGACAACCGCTGTCACCGTGACGTCACTCGATCGTCAACGTCCTCGTCGCTTCGACCCGACTCGGAGTCGCGTCAATGATGCAATAGTTTTTTAGTTCTATTCTTTCATTTTTCTCATTCGGCGAGTTTCGAAAATACATACTTCGGGTGAAAGATAATTTATATATCAGCGTCGACCGCCAGCTCCTCGCAAGGCCGTTTACTCCCCCCCCCCCCCTCCCCCCTGCCCCTTTCCGCTACCCCCTCTTCTCAGCATCCATGCTATGCCTACTTACGGTTCTCGGTGTTGCGCGCATATAAACGTCTGACATGCATACTGCGTATTATTTTTTTCTATGGCACTTAAGTTTGTACACACGGCGGGAAGATATCAATCGCTGTCACCGCGACGTCACAGACCTCGTCGTTTCGGGGTGACTCGCACTGGCGAGAATGATATAACATTTTTGAGTTTTATTTTTATTTTTTTCATAGGTTATTTAAAGAAAACGTAAAAAGTAAAAAAATTCCGGTGAAAAATAATTTATATACTTTGGTCGAGTGACGTCCGAGCTGCATAGGTTTTTCCTGCACTCGTTTCATTGAAGTCTTTTTTGCACTAGGCTCTTTCCGTGTTACGTGTGCGAGAAGCTTTGAAAAAAAAGATGCGGGTCTCCGGCACTTGTGTGACGTCAGACTTCACGTCCGATTGAGCAAACAGCGTCCGACATCGTCGTCGTCGTATAGCCTCTCCGAGCTGCTTCCCCCACCAACGATAGCTACTTGTCTTTTATACGACCCGACGCGCTCCACACGTATGCGCCTCGATTAGCTGCTCTCTTTCTATTTCGCACTTGCCAATCGAGCAACACTCTTGTAAACTCGGCGATACTGCTACACACACGCGCGCGCGCGCGCGCACACACACACACACACACACACACACACACGCACACACACACACACACACACTGTGCGATAGACTCATCCTCAAAGCCCCTCACTCGATCTCTCGCCTCCTTCACTTCCTCGAGCCTCGGAAATTATCGGATTATCGTTACCGAAGATCGCGCACTCTCGAGTCGAGCAATCGCTAATAGATATGACGCGCGCGCTTTTACACACCTCGGCGTATGCACTCTCGGAAAACCCCTTCGCGGATAAACTCTCGTGTACGATGACGAGAAAACTTCAACGTCACGAATTCCGCTTTATTTTCATTTATTTCTTCTCGCCGAGGATTCCCCGTGAAGCAAACGCTCGGGTCTTTCTCGATGATGCATTTGCAATATTTTCCTATCCGCAGATATGTTCATTTTTATTTTCAATCAAAGGAAGAAAAAATGTATTCGTAACATCGAGAGCTCCGCCCCGAGCTGACAATTATTTCGGGCGAGGGACGCGTTTTACGAGCAAGTGGTTTGTGCAGATAATTCTCGGCCTAAGGAATATTGGTCGTTGAATAAAGCGTTGTGGAATGGAGGGGGGAAAAAATGTATGCAGCACGGACGAGAATCAGCGATGCACGCCGGTGAGATTGGAACAGAGTAGAGCGACGAAGTGTGCAGCGGGCGAGGGGGAGAGAGCAACAAATGCCAGATAGAGAGACGGACCTACTTCTTTCGAGTAACCTCGCGAGAATCGACTCGTCGCCCGTCTGTCCGTGCCCCCCCTCCGTGCTGCTTAGCGCACAGCAAGAGAGCTCGGCAATTACGTTGCGACACATCTCGCTTACAGTTTCCTAATCTTACGCCGCTGCTGCCGTTTCTGCGATACTCATTATCAACGTTCCGACTGTGGATGCACAATGTGCCTTCAACTGTACGCCCGTGATACGACTCCTTCTAGAACTCTTGCAATTCGTGATGTACAATATTTTATTTGGTTATTTTTTTTAAATAAAATCGAACGCTCTTATTCGCGATATCGAATTTAGCACACAATCCTCGTTACCATCGATCGGTGCAAATAGTCCATGACTATTGGTCGTTAAAAATAATGAATCCGAATATATCCAGTAAAAAAGGTACATTTTACAAACATTTCTCGTCCACCGATACACCCCAGATTTTTTGTTTCCTTACAGTTTTCAATGTTCTTTTCGTCAATAAACCGCATATATAGATCATTTAAAAAATCGATAATTAGGAGAAAAAAAATGGTAAAATCAACAGAACATTGTGAATATTGTTTTTATACACACATTTTTTTCACCGTGTAAGATACGAAAGTTTTGACTAGTAGTATGAAGACATTATGCATAACGAGGGGAGTGGCGGGGGGGACGGGATTTGCCTTCACTTCGGAAGTGATAGGACCGCTGCACAGGTTGCCGGTGCTACCGATGGGAAAGAGTATTCGAGAAGTGGTGGACGGACGAGAGCTCGGGAACGTGAAAGTAAAGAAAGTGGGCCGTACCCCCCACAACCGGCGTTACGAACGAGCCTATGCGTGTATGTGTGGTTCGAAGGTATAGAAGTTTCAAGCTGCTCGTCGTTACGCTACTATAGTCGCGGTATAGATATTCTCACGAGTCCCCTTTCGCGGATACCCTGCCATATACTGCGTATATATATACATATATATATATATATAAACTACACAATAACCGTATACATTATGATATACCTGAGCATCCAACTATTTCCGGTTCGAAAAAAATACGGTTTCCTCGTCGATCGAGATTCTTCCCGAGAAGACCCCCCTCCTCCCTTCGACCTCTACGATGCTTTTATTATCCTCTTCTATCTTCACGATCTCTGATACAAGTAGTTAACGTCATCCACCGGCACATCCCCCTTCTGTTACGGATCGGAACCGTGCACAAGAACCATTATTCGATAGGTTCCGTTTTCGAGTGATTCCGAACGCCGGACGTATTATTTATCGTGCCCGAGCGGGGAAACCGAACGGATAATAGCGATACTCGGAACACACGGGTTACAACGGTATCTGTGGGAATCTTAATTTATTTCCCGCTCGACTATTTTCCCGGAGATAACGGAAACGAGCATGGTAAAAATAACGGAATGAAAAAACTTTGAAAAAATAAAAATAAAAATAAAAACACCATGGAAGATACATCTCTCGTGCGAGTCCTGCAAAGTATATACCTCGCGTGGAAACTATTCTCGCCGGTACAGAGGATCTATCTCCCTCTCTCCGTCTCTCGTAGTAGAAGAGGAATCAAAGGATTTCAATTTCGCGAGGCTTCGGAGGCTCTAATGGCTGGCTTGGCTGGTTCGCTCGTTGGTTTTGCGAAGGATGGAGAGGGAGGAGAGGGTCCGGAGGAACGGGAGATGAGGATGAAGAGAATGAGAGTAACGGAGAGAAGGAGAGGGGGGGGGGGGGGGAGAGAGACGGTTGTACTGCGCCGGAACTTCCTAGTGCAAAGTTACTCGGCCGTGCGCGCGCCAGCTCTACGTATACGTTAAACTATACGTTATACGTAGTCTCTCTGTACCTGCAGCGAGCAGCGGCAGAGCACTGGCCTGAACCACCCGGTCCCTTGGCTCTCGGGGCTTCGTGCATCTCCCTCTATCCATCCTCTTTTCCTCTCCTCTCCTCTTTCGCGTACACACACCACACGCAATCACCTTTAAAATCTATACTGCTCGTACGTGTGCAAACCTTGCCTCTCGCCCTCCCCCCGTCAATGCATGCATCGCATGCACCGACCTTACGCGGAGATACGCGAAAACTCGCAGGGACGCGGGGCAAAATGGAACACCGCTATAATTTTTCCAACTTCCTGAAAAATGACTCGTGTTTTTTTTCATGCAATGACCTCAAGCGGAGATACCTAAAAACTACTAGGATCGTGGGGCAAAATGAAACACTTGGTATAATTTCCCAACTTCCTGAAAACGACTCGTGTTTTTTTTCGTGCAATGACCTTACGCGGAGATACCCGAAAACTACTAGGGTCGTGGGCCAAAATGGAACACTTAGTATAATTTTCGTACTTCCTGAAGAATTACTCGTATTTTTTTTCATGCAACGACCTTACGAAGAGACCCGCGAAAGTTAATACTGGCGTGGGGCAAAATGGAACACTGGTATAATTTTCTGATTTCCTACGAAACTAAGCGTGTTTTTGTCGTGCACCGATCTCGTGCCGAGATACCTGACAACTACCAGGCTCGTGGGGCAAAATGGAACACTCATGTAATTTCACTATTTCCCGCAAGCCTCCACGCGTCTTGTGCCACTCCGCCAAAAATGAATATTTCGCGACTCGTTTGTAGTGAAATCGATACGCCAGGATGCAACTTACGCATACGCGCAGGTTTTGGGTGAACGTGGCCAACGATTAAAAAATTATAGTCCTTAGAAGCACGATACCCTGAAACCATGTGTGGTCTTCCGGCATCGACTTCCGGAATTTAAAAAAATGGTTCTATCCGACTGTTCCATCTTGCCCCGCGCTTCCACCTCCCGCCCCTACCTGCAGGCGCATCGCCGAGTATTCCCGTGTGCGCGCTCCCGCGGAGAGAAAGGTTAACACCATTGCACGAGCACGGAAACGCGGCTCTCGTTTGACTCCGCGCTGTATATACTGTAACGTAGCATATAGACTACGGTGCGTTATAGTATCAAACTGCACGGAGTTTAAACTATACTCGCAGTCCTCCTCACTCTAGAATTTCTCGAACGGTACTTAGGCGGCCATAGTCTATTATATATATGTATACATGTACATATATATCTATACACATATAAGTGTATACGTACAATGATACACCTGAGATTCTACGTTCGCGCTGTGACTCGTACGAGCGTGAATCTCGCTCCTATGTACACACAAATGTATATATATATATATATTTAAAAACTATACATATATATCTATACACATATAAGTGTATACGTACAATGATACACCTGAGATTCTACGTTCGCGCTGTGACTCGTACGAGCGTGAATCTCGCTCCTATGTACACACAAATATATATATATATATATATTTAAAAACTATACATATATGCATACACGCACACATGTATATCGTGGACGTAGTCAGGAACGCCTCGTAAATTTAGCTCACTGATCTCATTCCACGGATGAATCCGTTCGTTAAAATAGCGCGGGTACTTCGTACCCGATGACGAGAATATACACTGCGGATAACTACGGGTGGAGAGAGCTACACACCGCCGCAGCCTGAGCGGCTCTGGCTCCGCAGGCAAAAGTAGCTACTCGCGAGCAAATCGCAGGAGGAACGAAGAGAGGAGGGGTCCACACACGGGAGAACGAAGGGTAGACGCACGTCTCGGACGAGCGCGCTTCCGTTGGAATGCGTAGGACGCCGACTGTGCTATACGGTCCAGATGAACAAGAAACAGAAGAAGAAGAATCTCTTACTCGGCCGGCAAACGCGATGCGCCGAGGGACACAAACAAGGGAATACGCAGATGAACGATTAAAATGGAAAAGTACGAAAATATACGATCGAAGGACGGGCCTGATACCAAAATGCGATAATACAAGAAAGCAGTAAAAAAAAAATCAATTACTAAATTTAATAACATTTTTAAACGGAGCCGAACAACGTAAGACATATTTGTATGGTTACAATGGAAAAGTACAAAAATATACGATCAATGCGCGGTCCTCATCAGTTACGCCCGAAAAAAACAACAATCACCAAAACAACGAAACATTTTTTTAAATATTTTTTTAAATCGAATTCTTCCGAAAGTATGAATTTTTTTCGAATTAATTCGAAGAGTTTTTTTTTCGCCGGGAAAACGTTGGAAGGGATTGTAATGCAAGTCGGGTCGGGTAGCTGATGAACCGGGACGCCCGCCGGTCACTCGTCTTGACCTCCGACCGCGGGGAAAACCCGTCGGGTATTAAAAAGATTCGAGCCGTGGGAGTAACTTCGAAGGGAATGAAGCGAGGAGAGCACGAGGCGAAGGGAGCTTGAGCTGCGCGAGATGCACACACACACACACAGACCGCAGCGCGTGTAAGAAAGATCAAAGGATTTTGCGCAAAGAACGTGCGGGTTTCTCTCGCCCGCGCTTCGAAACAAACGAGAATCTCCCTTCCTCATTCCCTTTTAGCGTTCCGTCTCTCTCCCCCCCCCCCCCCCCGCCCTCCCCCCTCCACTCACTCTCGCCCCGCGTGTCTGCAGCGCCGAGCTCCGATGCGTCTCGCTTCGTACATAACGATCTATAAAGGACTAGCAGGAATAAATTCGCCCGCGTTTCAGCAGCGTCGGATGCACCGGAGCGGCGCCGATGCGTTCAGCCATTGCATTTGTACGGTGAAGGATCGAATACACGTTTCGCGTCTATCCGAGCGCGCTCGCTATGCGCGCCGGTGTGTTTGTGTGAAAGCGCGAGGGTAAGAGAGCAGGATAAAGCGACGGGGAGAGCTGTTGCGGGGGAGTCGAAATGGGAGGAAAGCCGAGCGTGTGGACAGGTGGCGGGCAGACAAAGGGGTCGGTAACGTGCGAGACACAGCGCGCCAATCTCCGCTCGAATCGAAATCGATCTACGGCGACTGCTCGTCCGTTCGGAAGTCATTCACCCGATCGGTCATTTAGACGGGTCGGGGCTTAGCTCTCGAAACAAAACAAACAAAAAAAAATTGAAAAATCAGAAACAAAAGATAAATTAATATAAAAAATAAACTAAAAACAAGAAGAAACTAAAAAAAATTATCAATCAACATAACTGCATTAAAAAAATCGATAAACCGATTTGGCTTCTCGGTAAAAAGGATTTCGATACGATGGAGAAAATCCGTTGTGAAAATACACTTGCGCGTACACGTATAGTCGCGTGCGGATTACAATGTTGTGCTCCGCGGCACGTACACGCCGTGTATGTATAAGTCGATCGGAAAATTGACTCGTGGATCTTATCGCGTTTGGGGAGCGTGGAGCGGCAGCGGGGAAGTCCGTCGAAGCGTGTGCTTTGGTTTAGCGAGGGCGGCTATGGGAGCGCGAGCAGGCGGCTTATCGCTCGAGACAATCGTTATCATCGCTCGAGCGCGAGGAGAGCAAGGAGAAGCGAGGTACGCGGTAGGTAGGGGTCGAAGGAGGCGAGCGCGGCGGAACGGAGAGCAGTGGGCGCGCGAGCTCGCGCGTGCGCGGCTTAAATTAACGGGTCGAGTCCGGGAGGCTACAACGCACACGGATACGGGACACGCTCGTGTGTGCACGAGGAACAGACGATCGCGCCATACGACGACTCTCTCTCCTTCTGCCCTTTCCGCCTCTGCTTTGCTCCACTCTTCTTACTCTCCGGCTTCGTACACTCTCTGCCTTTGGCGCCCGAACACACACGCTCGCGCGACGCTCCACAGTGCATCCATTACACACTGTATAATACGATCTTTCGTGAGAAAGAGCGGAGAGACGCGCGACGCAGGATTCGGGTGAACGTACCGCGCGATGCGAGACCGCCGAATCGCATCCTCCGGGAGAGCGCGAGACGGAAACCCGCTCTATGGAGAGAATAATAAATAATAAAAAAAAATTACCAAGTCAGAGGTTTCTCGGCGCGTGCTCTTGCCTTGTCCGCTTTAGCAACGCTATCGCAGAAGCTCTCCCCCGTTCTCCGATGTACGCGCAGTCGAGGCCTTCCCAGACTATCGAGATCGACTGGAACGCGTGTTGCGTCATCCCGAATGATTTTCGCGTCTCAGCAACAAAGCCACTTTCAATATAGTAAAGCCACACAAACATATATTCCGGTAAAAAAAAAAATATATATATATATACATATACATATACTATATATTTAACAAAAAGTGTCTGCCATTTGTTGATTCGCTGAACGGATCAATGTTATTCGTACGAGTCGAGCCGCCCCAGCTGTCCGGCGACCGTACGTTGCCGGAACGCGTGGGCTCGTTCGTTTCTGTTAACCGATAGTCGAGCGGGAATGGAGGTAGGAGGGAAAACATCGGCATCGGCGGCGGTGCACGGCCAAGAATCGAGAGAGTACATCTGAGTGTACAGTGCAGAAGGTGCACCTACCACACGCTCCTGTCGGCTGCCGATGGATGCTGCTTTGCGAGAACCCAAAGCGCCCCCCCCCCCCCTCCCCCGTGCCCGGTCGCATAGCGCGCCAGTGTGCGAGGAGAGCGCCAAGAGCATTGGCAGCCGAAGGTCCGAAACGGTCCGAACTCGCTACGCGACGCTGCCCGAGCTCTCGATGGCCTGCCTTCCCCCTCCCCTCCCCTCCCTCTCCGCCACCATTTCTCTCCGACTATACCACGAAGCGTACACGAACGGCCTATACCGTTCCCGGATATACTCTCCGCAGTGGTGGTATTGTGCCATACCAGTGCATACTACTTACAACCCATACCGCAGCCAACTACCAGTGCACGTTGCAGAGACTGCTGTGTATGCCTGCGCGCGGTCCCCGTCGCTTCTTCCCTTCAGCCCCCGTGAACGCCTACGGGGCTTCCGAAAGAGCGTCCGCTGTGAGGCGACGGGACAGAGCGGGAGTAGGAGAGGGCGAAGAAGTCGGCGGGGCGGTTGGAGTGGCGGATGGGGGGAGTGAAGGTTTATTACTATACGGCAGAGGACGCCGGGCGCCCCGACGAAGGAGTGGGGATAACATCTGCTCTTAGCGTGATTGCCGTGTATTGATGTGGCTTTATGGCTCGCGCGGGCCACGCCAACAAAGTAGGTTTACGGATATCTCTCTTTCCCGTCCCCGAATGCTCTTGTTACAGTCACACTATATCGTGTTATACATTTTCCCGTACTTTTTTTTTTTGATTACTTTTAATTTACTAAACATCGATCGATTTTTTAAATTTTTATTCTTCAATGTTACTTCGATGCTTGTTTTGGGAGCGTTCGGGTGACGCGGGAATTACGTGGCTCGGACGAAAGCTCCGGCGGCCCGAAGGAAGCGGAGTGATTTACCGAGTTCATGCGAGGGCCACGCCAACAAAATAGGTTTATCTTTCCCGTCCCCGAATCCTCTCGTTACAGTCACACTCCTCTTCTTTATATTTTCTTCGCTCAGTTTTTTTTACCTTAAATTTTTTATCAGTAAACGTTGATCGATTTTATTTATTTTATTTTATTTTTTATTTTTCAACGACACTTTTTATTTTTTAACGATAATTTTTATTTTTCAACGATAATTGTTTTGGGAGCGTTCGGGTGACGCGGGAGTTACGCGGCTCGGACGAAAGCTCCGGCGGGACGGATGGAGGGATAGCAGCGAGAGATTCGCCGAGTTCACGCGCAGATGTTTGTGTATGTACCGAAAATACTACGCGCTCACAGGGGGAACGTTATAGGAGGAGCGCGAACGGCGACGCGCGCGCGATCCTTACCTGCCTCAATTTTTTTCATCTCGTCCGTGGCTCTCCCCCGTATTTTTTTTTTCCTCTTTCGGACCGCGATGCGCGGGTGAGCCGATCGGCGCGCCACCGCGCTCGATCCACTTCGCGCATTGACCAACAACGTGTATCCCCGTTCGATTCGCCGTGCGTTCACCGATATAGCTTCCTTTTATTATTACGTACATTGTTTTCCTCGTCCATGTTTTCATCGACGTTTCCAACCGGCGTCGTGTCGGGTTGGTCCGTAAACCGGAAGGTACACGGACTCTCTTGTACGACGTTCGTTACTCGAACCTTGACCCCGTACCGCTCTTATAACACCCCCCCCCCCCTCCCCTCCCCTTCTCCTCTCTCGCTCCCTCCCACCTGGCGACTTCTTTATGGATTCTCAAGGTCGTCGTCGACTCGACGAACGCTAGCGGGTAAACTACGAAACCCGTTCGATATTCTTCGAGAGCGCCTTACGACAACAATGATTTTTTTTTTTAAATTGGCGATCCTGTAAAATGGAGGCAGAACCGTCGACGATCGGAAAACGAGAACGGGGAAAGTGGACTGTAGCCTCATTCCGATTTAATATTTTTCCTCTCGATTGTCGTTTACTTGTAGTCATTATCGAAGAATCGTTTTGCTCTTCGACCTCGATTATGCAGATACGCTAATTTGTACTTGAATTATATATTTTATTTCGGCTTTTCTATATTTTTCGTTGGAGCCAAAGAATTTTTTTTGAGAATAATAACGGTAATTGACGAATCGATAGATTAATTATCATCAATAATCCACAATCTCCGTAAAGCAGGAGACATGGTATTTCGATAAGCAGTTTAAATACGAAAGATAAATAGTATCGTATTATCCGAAGAACATTTTTTTTTTCTTACGATCCAATTTGCAGTAACATTTAAATAATAATCGTTTTTTTCGTTACCCTCAATTATGCAGATGCTCTAAGCAAATTCATAGTTAAACTCTGAATTTGATTTAATCCTTTCTATATTTGGTCGTCGTAGCTAATGCATTTTTTCCTGCGATCAAATTTCGAACAACAATGTTGATTTCATTTATTTTACGGACTTCTTCACAATCAGAATATCATATATATATAAATCCTAAATATTAAACCTCCAGAGTAACGAATTGTAAAAGTCGAAAAAGTTAAACACTTAAATTTGTGATTTATAAAAATTCGAAACACTAAAGTCAACATTACGTAAAAGTTAATAACACTCCACACGAGACTTGCTTGTGACTAGGCGCCTCTCTTGTTCTTTTCAATTTTGTCTTATTTTATCTTATTTCATATTTATTATAATAACTCCTCTCCCCCACTCATATCTTAGAACTGCTATGTACGTCGATTTTTCAAAAGCTTCGAAAGACGACCCACTAAAATCCTGTGTCGAAAATTCATCATGCATTCGATAACAACATTAATAACAACAACAATAGTGAACGAATCGCCAGATCAATTGTCGTTGACGATCAAGCGAGCAAAAAAATGTCCGTAATTCAAGTACAAAACGTAAACACAGCATCCTACTACGGAAAATAACTTTTTTCCTACGATCCAATATCTATTAACAATAATAATTGAATCGCTAAATTAATTGTCGTTCATGGTGGGTAATTTGAACGAAGTATGCGGTTATCTTTAGCCAAGCAATTTTAGCGCAGAGGATAAATAGTACGGTAGTGGCCGAAGGGTTAATATGCTTCTAGCTCAGCCCCCACCCCTCGGCCCCGGAGCTTCTGCAGTTTTTATTTTCGTACGGTCCAAACGGATCGTTGCGGTAGATATACTGTGCATGGGAACGAACGGGAGAGTGAAAGAGGAAAGGAAGTGGGAGGGAACGTTAGCGGGCAAGCAACTCCGCAACTCTCCTGTTCGGTCTCTCTTTCTCCCCGTCCCGTTCTGCGGCTCGTCTCCCTCTCGCCGGTCGGGCGGGCCACGTGCGCGTGCGCGGCCGCTGCCCGCCGCTGCTCGAGGGTTGCACCTGCGTATCCGCAGTGCATGCACCCGCGCGCGCGATGCGATCGCTGACCATTTCCGACCTGACGACTCGATAAACACACGACAAGCTGGCCAGAGCCCGGTGCGGCGTTGGCCATCGTGGCCTCTCGTCGTCATCGGCGAACTACTAACCGGCGGCCGTGCTCCCGCTTGTCCCGGCCGCCCCGACGCTTTGAGCTCCCTTCAAATTGAATTAACCGTTGCCGCGACTCTTGCTCCTGATCCCACTCTCGTGCATCGACGGGCGCACACTCTCCCCCCTCCCGACAACATTGACCGATAAACGAGTTTATTCCTTGAGCACGAATTCATTTTCAACGGAGCGGCTACGCCTCGAGATCGTCGTCTTTGCGCTCGAGTACGAGGCAAATTTGCCCGATAAATTATGATAACGAAAAGATAAAAACATTTTCCGAGAAACCCTGAAATTCAAAGTTCACGAACAAAATCACGAGTGTTGATTTATTTCGAGTTTTTTTTTCTCTTAAAGTCACATATACATATGACAATAAATTAATAAATAAATATATATATATGTATTATAAATATATAATACAATACTATATTTTTAAAAAATATGGAGGAATATTTTGTGAAGTTCTTGATTTGCCTAGAAGAACAGTTGATTTAATGATTCGATGCTGACACTCCGAGGAAGATTTTCCGTCGCGTTAAGTCGAAAAAATGTGGCGCACACCGGGCCGATCGCGAGTAGAATACAAATGTCCTATTTACAGAGTTATTATCTAGCCAGTCGCGAAGGTGGAGGCTAGATATCCCGTACCGCGGAGGGGCGGGAGGGGGAGGGGGGGGGGGGGCAGATAAGAAAATCCATGAAAGCAAGCGCGCGTACACCCGGATCCGATTTTATAATGTCGCGAGAGTCGAAGTGGGTCACGTGCCTCGCGCGCCAAACGCGAATTTAGAATTCAACACTGACTATGATCCACGTAGGAAGTCACTAGTCGAGTTCGGTCGCAGATAAGCCTCGCCGATCGCGATACAAACACAGGGACCGGAAACGCGATAAACAAACGCTCGATAAACTGACAATTCCAAACGGCGTTCCAAACATTGCGGGTACCCCTCGCCTCTTTACGCCCGGCACTCGTCTAGGCATAACCGTCCGTCGTCGAGGCAGCTCTATGATGCGAGAGAAAGTCGCGCGAATGGTCACGGCCTATTTAACGAGAGTCGGCGCAGCGGCGCGAACAACGCCGAGACACAACGAGCCACGCTCGCCCTCGAAGTAGAAAATACTCCATCGAAATTCATTAAATAGTGAACTTTTTTTGAACAATAATGTAACAATAATATTCAGTAAGAAAGAAAATTAATATCGGAGAGGCGAGCTTGGGAGTTGAAGGATGTACGGGCGAACGCTCGGCGGCGCGAATATACGCGGCGGGAGGGGGGAGAGTCGAGCCGCGGAGCGGGGAATCTCAAGGCCATCGACTATGCAGATTGATCCAAGCTCGGCTCGGAGAGTTTGAGGAAGCCCGATTTCGCGAATCTCCCGACGAATAGGGTCGGAACGTAACGAGTTACTCGGAAAACACTGGCAATGAAATTTCGAGCCGATCCCGCTCGAGTGTTGGGACCAATTACCGATACGTTGTTTCTAATCAAAATCGCTCGGGGGTTGTTCGTGAGAAATTTGTGGAGATAAAAAATTATATTTATAAATACATTGTCCGAGAACGGATGCAAAAATCATAACGGGCCCGGGCGAACGGTACCGCGTCCCACATGAAATCAAGTCCCTCGGAGCGTGTCCCCCCCCCCCCTCCCCTTCCCTCCCCTCCCTCCATAACCCGTCGACAGCAGAAGCGGCAACGCGCGGATTCATTCCCCTCCGGAGTACGGGAGAACGGGCGGGCGGTTGTACGCCGAGACCGCCAAGTGCTCAGGAACGCTGGGAGAGTATAATACGGTAACGAAGCGGTATTATAGTGTGTACCTAGTCTACCTGTAACACCAGTGGACACAACCAGTTTCTCTGCGCGGTTTATACAGCCAGCACGACCAGTTAAAACAGTGGCGTATAACACGGACGCGTACTGCATTTTTTTTTTTTTTTGGTAATGAATATTCTACGGATAATTTTTTATTAATTTTTTTTTTTTTACGTTGACAATTAATGCGATATGTTTGAACGATGATCCAATCGAATGGAAGGGATTTAGTCGGAAAATCATTGCGTGACCTTGTAATGTAAGAAGCAAAAATTTGATAAATTTCGCTACTTTTTTTAAATCTACGCATTTGATAATCGACAGGCTTTTTGACCGATTATTTAAAAAAAAAATAATACCTAAATATTGCGTTCGTACGAATAATAAAGAGTTTAAGATTAGCCGAGCGTGCGTCGATGTAAACACGCAGGTACTTCGCCTCTATCTATGGTTTTCGCTCTACGAATTCGATAATCGATAGTTTTTTTTACCGACTATTATGAAATAAATCTATACGAGTGGAAAAAATATTTAAAGAAACTATAATAACAAAATAATGTCTCCGTACGAGTGTTGAAGAGTTTTGAGTTAAACGAGCGTGCGTAGATGTAAATACGTAGCGGCGATCGCGCGCAACAGGCGTTCGAAGATGTCTCGTGACGTCAGCCGTCCGAACCCGATAGTATCGTTTCCCGGACTGAAAAGGCGATAAAAAGCGAGAAGAGAAATAATAACCCTGCGAGCACGAATATCGACGAGCTTCGTGTCGCCACGGACGTACAAAAGCAGGTACATACTAATATCGTTGTAGGGGGAGGGGAGGGGGGGGGGGGGGGATGTCGCGTATACGCGTTACCTATATAGTATCGCGGTCGAGCTGGTGCGCAAAGCTGATAAGAATTAGTGCGAGAGATATCGGGGCTCGAGTCCCGAAGCGGCCACGGAGAAGCTCGATGTCACGGTCGATTTATCGTGTTCTCGCTTTTCGCCGATAGGCGAACGCAATTAAAGGCTCGCGAAATAATAAACGCCAAGTTACAAAGTAAAACGCGTCTCTTACGCACCGGTAAAGCATCGTGGCACGGCGGCATTAAAATATACATAAACGTTCGTATAATTTTGACGTCGACAGTCGTTATTACACTCGCCATTGATAAATCTCGTAATTCGGTGAGTTAGCTCTTTATCAACTATTCTCACGATTACATTATCTGCGACTACGAGCATCGTGTAGTAATATAATCGAGTGCCCGACGCTGCTGCCTTTACTGTGTATACGAGCATAGTTTAACGTTGGCTCTCTGCGAGACGGCTATTACGCAATGATTGTATACACATTGCACGTAACTGAATTCATCGATGGCTACAGCTCGATCCACGATCTTCTGTCTCGAGATATTTCACACTAAAAAGAAAAAGCAAGAACGTAAATCCGTGAGTTTATCGAAACTAGTTTTACGTTCGAACCTTCCGCACGTTTATCGCGGCTATGACCCGATTGCGGACAATCAAAAGTGTCCCATAGACCCGCGATACATATTAACGGCAGAAACAGGAGAGAAAAAAAAGAATTCACAAAACGTCAGTTATCGTGAAAAAAAAAAAAAAAAAAACAATCGCCCGTAACAATAGTCGATCATGGATTCCGAACGACTATGTACGGTATTGTAAGTTGGGCGGCGCGAGCGCGACCTTGCCGCGAGTGTGTCCTTGCCGGAAGCGTTTTCCACGCGTCGGAGAATCGAGAGAGGAGTAGCGAGCGAGCGCTCTCGCAGGCGCCGGTGTCGGAGAGCGCGAGGCACGAAAAAAATCCTGCGCCGTACCAGCAGCACCGAGAACCGCCGGAAGCTCGAAAGATTTTACCTGCGAACGGGAATCCTCGTCGACGCCGCGAATTTGCTCGGTTCGGAGATCGATTGCACAGAAACATAATCGTCCGTCGCGAACGAGGCCTCGGGCGTTAGCACGTTTTCGGGACATCACATCCGATAGATTCGTGTCGATGCGAGGCGGTCGAGTACGAGACTCTCGCGTGGCGCTGGGATTACTCGCGCGGTCGAAGTTTCGCCACGCTCCGAGACAGAACCGACCGTCGTAGCTCTCTTTGTTCCCTCGTCGCTTTTCACCGGCTATTTGCCACACGCCAGCACACGACGCTCATCTCTCTACGCGTATCACAACTGCGCAGTGTATTTCTAGAGTGTTGCAAACTCGTAGTGAGTTTTAAGTCCGCCTCGCGCGTATGTTACACCCGCATTTATTTATAACCGAGCGCACGGCACTCGGTAGAAGCCATTCGGTAATTTCCTTCGGCTCCGCGCGCGCATTCCATCCAAGGCCTTCGGGAGCAGTTCGCGCGCGAGCGGCCACTCGCCTCTCTATCCTCGACGAGAGGCCACTTTCTATTTCGATTGGGGCAACATGGCGGCGCTGATCGTCGCCTGTCGTCGTGTCTCCGACCGGAGAGTCCCGAGCTCCGACGATTCACTTCCTTTTACTATTGAAAGAAACAAAAATCTAACTCGTTCGAAGTTTTACCCCGAAACTGTTGACCCCAATGTCTGTATAATGCGACGGAGAATCGTAATTAACTCGCTAATGGCTCTCGTCTCGTACAACCGACGATTCACTCGTTATCGTCGCTTCGTTACGAGAACAACGCAGTTGCTTTGTTCCAGCATTCACTTTCTATTTCGAGACGAAATCCGTTGCGCGTCTACGAAAAACAATGTAATACATGTATAGAACATATGCGCCCTAAGAACACTGTACGTAGGTCGATAGAACAATGATAACAAACAGAATCGCGAAGCAATTAATTTCAAACCAACCAGTGAAGGAAAGAAAAAAAAGAAAAACGAATAAAAGGATGAACTAAAACTAATAAAGAATTAAAATAATAATAAATAAATATAAATCTTCGACTCGCCCTATTCAAATATTAATTTTTAACCGGTCGCTCCCGAAGTTCGGCTCTTTTAACGACTCGCTTCTATTTCCAATTGTTCTCCAACAATAAAAAGGAATTTGGTAACAAATAATTTGTATTTAAAAAAACAAAAAAAATTGACCCGACTCTCGAAAGGTTCTTCGATCGCGTAATTCGATCGTAGATGAAAATCCGTCGATTCTTTGTTCACCGACAATGGGAAGGCTGGCTAATCGTTGCCGCTGTCGCGCTCGAGCCTCGCTCGTACTTTCGTCGCTCGCCCTCCCACCAAGCGACTCGCCGTTCGGTAATTACAATGTCGAAGCCCGGAGAGAAGATAGAGAAGATTAACTCCTACCTTCCGTCCCGTGGCAGTGTCATGGCGCAACCCGAAGCGGCCATCAAGCCCGAGGAATAAAGGAACGGTAGAGATTGTGCACGGACGAGGCAGCGCGGACGTTACGGAGAGGACAAGTTTTAACTCGGGCGCAAAGGAGTTTGCTGGCCGGACCGAAAAAAAGAGGGAGGCGAGGTGAACGGGGGAGACGGGCACTCTCGCGTGTCAGCGACTCGGCTCCGGAGTCCCGAGCGCGTGCCGGGCTCGGCACCGGCAGTTAGATAACCCCCTCGTATCCGCGGGCTGACTTCGTTTCTTTTTTTTTTTTTCTCTATCTCGGTTCCCTCTTCTCGCTCGCCCGGAGAAAGTTGGCCTAGGCTCACGTCGAGCATAAGATCACGGCTGGCACTTCTCTCCGGCTCGTTCCGGAGAGCCACGTTGAGCGGGGCGCTCCTGCGTGCGAGCAATTCGAACGTAGCCTTTGGGTAACGTTATCGACGGAGCGAATGCATAATTTCACGCGCGCGTCGGCGCTCGAGCGTCACGCGCATCTCCGCTGCGCATCGTCGTTAGCCGAAGCTACGAAATCCGGTTGGTCGAGCCGTGCCCGCAAGGAGGGAGGATCGGGGAATAGCCGTGGAAAATAAATTCCGCATACAAAGCGATCTTTCGTCTCGCTCCGGGATCCTTTGCTCTTTTGCTTTTGGAGGGGGGGGGGGGGGGGGGGGGGGCGCTCCCTGCCGCGATGGCCGATACCCCGAGATAAGAGCGAAACGGACTACTCGGCACTGGGTCCGGTCTCGGCGGACCTCGCGCGACCGCCTCGCAGGCGTCGTCGAGTCGCGGAAGGACAAACTCGCTTTAGCAACAAGTGTCGACGCTCTCCTCTCGCCTCGACGGGGGTCCATCCAAGTCGGACACAAAAAAGGTCATTTATTTTTCTCGGTAAATGACTTTTTTTTTTATCGAATAATCCGCGACGATTCATTGTTCGCGACGGTATTCTGATCGTTTTGAAAAATCTGCAGTTACGGACATCAAAAAATTGTAGGAAAGCAGTTATTAATTTTTACGATATTATTTTTTTCAATTAATAATTTCCGGCTGTTTTTTTTTTTTATACACGGACCCGGCATTTTTTCACACGGCCGGAACCCCGTAGCGAGCAAAAAATGATGGGGGTGGGGCGGATTTTCTGAGCAATTTTTTATACCCGAGAAAAAAAAATTGACTTAAAATCGATTCTAGCGATTTATCTATAAAAGTAGGCTATTTAAAATAAAAATAAAAATCAATTTCACTGAATACAGTTCCATCCTACAATATTGTCTAACCGATAGGAAGACGCTGAAGGATTCTCAAAGAAAATATTCCAATTAGCCAACTCGTCTAAAAAAAATATACTCGGTTATTATTTGTAGGTCTGTTGCACGGTAGACCCATATTTACGTAGTGGAAGCGAGCGGCCGGAGACCGAGAGGTGCAGAGAAACACTCTCGGAGAGACGCTCGGTCCCGATATCTCCCGCTCCTTCTTCGCGTCCGTCGACTCGAGTGCACATGACACGCTCGTTCGAGCAGCCTTCCTCGAACGAGACCCAACGCTTTTTTCACTCGCCAATGGTTTCTCAATTATATTTTTTTTACTGTCATTATTTTCGCCATCATTACAAAATAAAACGATCTCTACCGTCGGCGTCGGCTTATCGCACGTTTCGCGCTTCACATTTTAATATCAATTAAATCATCGTACACACTAATGATCAGCACGTTGAGTGACTCATGAAACGGACGTTCGACCGGACGATTACCAGTAAGCTCCGATGCGTCAGCGGCACGGTTCAAGCGTACCTCCCCCCCCCCCCCCCCCCCCTCCCCAATACACATTCTGTTTAATTTCGTAGTTATACGAGAAGCAGCGAGCGCGCTAAGCTTTCCATGGAAATTAATAATCGCGTGAAACGCTCGGTCGTGGCTCGTTTACGAGTGCACCCGCGTTTCTCGTCTCTATATTAAACGCGTATCTTCGAAGATTCACGCTATCACGGGAATTCTATTTTTGTGACTGGGAGAAAATCCTCATCTGTCCGATAACGAAACGAACGCACCGGTGGGCCTTCGGCTTCGACGCAAAGTTTCCTCTCTCGTGTGTGCACGCGCTTACGCGTGTATACAGGTATACATTAACCATGGCGGAAGTGAAACTGGAAGCGGGGAAGAGCATCCTGCGTGCCGCATCGAGCTAAGGAAACACCGCCGTGGGACCCGCGCAGTTTCCTCGGTTTATTCCATTTTTATTTAAAACTCGTACGAAAAAGTAACCGAGCAGCTGCCGGGCGTTCAACGAGGGCACTGCACCCTCTCTCCTCTCGCACGCCGGCTCTTCCTTCTCTGTAGTTCTGTCTCTCTCTCTCTCTCCCTCTCTCTCTCTCGCTCTCGCCGACTCGCTCGCATCCACACTCGTTAATCGTGACACCACCGAGAAAATGTTGCCGGAGAGCCGGCGGGATTCTCTGCCGGCCCTCACCGCTTCTATAAATATTTTACGCGTGCGACAGAATTCTGGAACTCGCGGCGAGGAGTCACGGGGTTACGGAGTTTTTGGGCACTAATATTAACTAGATGGAATTCAACTGGGATCCGTGGTTACAGTCATTTGAAAAAAACTTCTTCTTTTTTTCCTTTGCAAATTTATTAGCATAAATTAAAGATTGAGGGAATTCTTTTTATCTGTAATTTATTGTTTCTGTTTGTATTTATTTTTTTTACTTTTGCAATGTTCGATATTTTTCAAGGGAAACATTTATTGCTTAGGGGAATGTTTCCGAATTTAATTATAATTGGTAGATTTATTGGATACAATGAATTTTTTTTTATACTGCGCATCGAGCTTCGCGAGCTCGCGTACAATTTATAGCCTAATTGGCTATTTGGCTATCTGCTGACTAAAACTCGTGGAACGATCAATCATTGTGTCGTCCAAGGGGGTTTTCTTCGCACGGTATTTTTTCGTCAGCGTTCTATAAATATTTTACGCGTACGACATAGTTCTATAATTCGTAGCGAAGTCACGGAATTAAAAGTTTTTGGACACTAACTTCACTTCGATGAAATTCAAGTGAGTTCATCGTTTTGGTAATTCGAAACAAGTTTCCCTTTATTTTATCGTAGCAAATTTATAAGTAAATTAAAGAAGTTGAGACAATTTTTTTTGCTAAAAAGTTTTTTCCTCTATTTTTATTACTCTTGTTTTACTTCCATAATCTTCGATATTTTTCAAAGTATCTTTTTTATTACCCTTTTTTTTATTACTCACACACGATCGAAAAATTTTGGATCGATCGCTGATCACGATCATCATATCTCAGGATCCACCGAACGGTTTTGATCGTAACTAGGCGCGTTGGAAAGCTTTGTCAGGCATTTTATATTAAAAATGTTAAGACCATTTCGATCCGATGCTTTGTTTCCGAGATAATTGAGTGCAAAGAATTACTTCCGGCATATTAGAGTATAACTACTTGGTAGCGTCTTGATATCGCTGATCGCTCAAATTTTTCGCTTATCGCTTAATTTTTTTTAAGTACTTGGCGTCGAGACACTACCGCGTCTCGTGATAATTCTAATATTTATCGGATAAAATTTAAACCGTTTAAACTCCCATTTATCGAGTAAATGAGAGTTTGTTTAATTAATTCCGTGAATCGATTTTCGCTGGCTCGTGTACAAGAGTTACGGAGTTTTTGGACATTAATATTAGCTCGGTGAAATTCAACTGGGTTCGTGGCTTCAGCAATTCGAAGCAAGTTTTTTTTTCTTATCAAATTTATTATTAAATTAAAGAAGTTTGAACAACTTTTTTAATCTCCAATCTTTTTCTTCTATTATTACGAATTTCTTTAACTTCCACAATCTTCGATATTTCGCAAGACTATTTTTTTATTACTCGATCCAACTTTTCCCGAATAAGTTATAATTCTAATATTTATTGAATTCAACGTTAATCGTTTAAACTCCCATTGTTCGAGTAAATGAGACTTTCAGTAACCGCTTCACTGTCAGAGAAACGAATTTCTCTATACGTTTTGGTCCCTGACAGTAAAGGAGTTAATTAATTCTGCGAATCGAGCTTCGCTATTTCGCGTACAATTTTCTAGCCACTTTAGCTAAGGATCTACTGCCTAAAACTCCCGGAACAGTCAATCACTGTGTCGTCTAAGGGGGGGATGTTCTTCACCCGGTCGTTTTTTTTCCTTCCCCGTGCGCTTCCGTTCGCGTGCCCGCGGCCGACTGCTCTCTTCGTCCAGATGTCCGCGGTCCGTTGATTTACCGTGACCTACGTAATTATAAATTTCTAGGCCCTTAGCCCGGCACCGTAAATCCCCGTACTAATCGTCCCGGGAAGATACTTTGTACGCCGTACGTGTGTAAAGTTCTATGTATAGCGTAATAGGAGGGGCGGGCGAAGCGGAGTTTACAACTAAAGCAGGCAGGGGCGGAAGAGTTCTCGAAAAGCTCGACATTCGTCGCACGATAAATAGTGCGGGCAGGCGGGAAGCGAGCCGAAGGCTACGCCGCTAGAGGAATACCGAGAAAAAGAGACCCGAGAAAGGAGCGTTCGGACGGAGTGGAGGGGGAAGGCGCGGAGAGGGGGCAACGCCATAAAGTAGATTAGAGACCTATCAGTGTGTGGCAGCACTGAGCTAATGGACACTCTGCCGTTTCGCGTCGGACTTACAGCTAGACCGAGCACGCTCTTCGGCTCGTATGTCTCAGTGCTTGTACACTGCAGATTACGAGCTATCGATGGCTGTACCTTAAACTCGATCCGAAAACTGTGTATTCGAAACTGTCGGGAATATGAAAAGCCTTGGAATAACGCTTGCAGGCCAACTTTTATCGGCGAGTCACGTCGAAAGGCGAAAGATTTAACCGCAGTCGGTAACGAAGGATTGTTCCTATTTTCTCCGAGCCCGTTAATGTACCGGATAAAAGGACATTGGGTTTTTACTCGTCTATTTCTCACCTGCAAAAAACGAATTTTATTTTTGGCCAAAATATTAACGGGACTAAATTAACTGCGGAAGTCGATTTGTTACCGATCGAGCACGAGTAGGAGAGCTCGAAAAGGAACGGCCTTAAAAAGTATAAAACGAATGTCCTAGAGTCGGAAGTTTCGCGAAGCAAAATTACATTGTGTGGCAATCGTCGACACGCCTTGAAAAGCGAAGAGTGCTAGAATACCGCGGTCGATAAAAAATCTTCTCCCCCATTAAAAGGAATTCAGTTTCTTATCCTGCAAAAAAATAAATGCAATTTTTTGCCAAAATATTTACGAGAACACCGAAAATACGGAAGTCGATTTGTTACCGATCGAGCACGAGTGACAGAGCTCTAAAAGTACCGGCCTTAAAAGTATAAAACGAATGTCCTAGAGTCGGAAGTTTCGCGAAGCAAAATTACATTGTGTGGCAATCGTCGACACGCTTGTTATCGTCGATAACAAATCTTCTTCCCCATTAAAAGGAATTCAGTTTTTCATCCTGCAAAAAAAAAAAATGTAATTTTTTGCCAAAATATTTACGAGAACAACGAAAATACGGAAGTCGATTTGTTACCGACCGAGCGCGAGCGACAGGGCTCTAAAAGTACCGGCCTTAAAAGTATAAAACGAATGTCCTAGAGTCGGAAGTTTCGCGAAGCAAAATTGCATGGAACCTCGGTGTGGCAAGGCCTGGAGATTGAACGGATTCTCTCTCGGTGTCTATATATCTCTATCTTGTGGGTAGGGACCGAACCGTCGGAAAGTCTATGTGGGTCAGTCACGAATGCCGACGACGGAGGGAAAAGCCGGGAGTCCTAGCCCGTGATCGGTTCTGCCCTCGTCGTCGGCACTCGACTCTCCGGAGCTTCAACAACCGGGCGAACTCCTCTTCATATTCTTCTTTTTTCTTTCCTCCACCTCCGCCGTTGTATTACGTTCCTCATACGCGTACCGCTAGCCGGCCGGAGCCGGAGCGCCGAGCGAGCGAAGGCACTGCGTTACTATCGGCTTATACCGTTACTCGAAAAATCTCGAGCGCACCGGGGAGACAGAGGCGAGGCACCTTGCGCTCATCGCAAAACGAGAACTCCGTGTCCGGCGTACTCCGGACGGTTCTTTCCAGTCAGTCGGCTCTTATACTCGATGTCTGCGATAATCCCGAGATTTTTTTTTTTCATTTTTTTTTTTTAACGATGAAAAATGCTCGAGTAACTCGAGCAGTAACGCGACTCAACGTTCGAGCCGACTTTCCGCTGCACATAAATTCTCATTGGCTCTTATCAGCCATGATTGAGAATTTTATTTTTTATACGTTATTACGTTATATTATTATTATTATTAAATTTATTTAATCATTGCTGTTGTTAGAATTTGTTACAACTTTTTTTTTCACGTTTTGATAAATGATCGTTTTAAGATAATTGTGAGTCTCCGTGTGGAAAGAATAAGAAACAAAACTATACTCGATCTAAGCGATAGTCTCGATGATTTTTATTTTTAACGAGGAAAAATGCTCGAGGAAGTCTGGCAGTAGCGCGACTCAACGCCCGAGCCGCCTTTCCGCTGTACACAAATTTTCATTGGCTATTGTCAACTGCGATGATAATTTTTGCTTTTTAAATACGTTACTACGTTATGATATTGATGATTTATTTATCGTTGTTACAATTTATTGTAACAATGGAAAAAAAATATTTTTCACATTTTGAGCATTTATCGTTTTACTATAATTGTAAGTCTGCGTGAAAGAAAAAAAAGTAAACAAAACTGCCAACTTCAGTGAGACAACACTTGACGATTGTATCATTAGATCAAATTTATGATTTCAGACGCTAAGATGAGATTGGAGGAAGACCTGGTGATTCGTAGGAGTCGACCGACAATGATTTCCGCCAAGTACCGAGCACGCGAGGAGCGCAGACGCTTGCTGAAGATTTCGGCAGGAAAGCTCCGACGCATCGAGGATCCCGAGGCCAGTCTGTGCCGTTCGGTTCTCATAAACAACGCCGTGAGACGCCTGCAACGGGAGAACAGGGACGAGAAGACGAGGAACTACGGGCTACCGATCGTCAGCTATTTGGATGACTCCTCGAAGGAAAACAATGCCAGTGGAAATCTCATGGACTCGGACAGTTCGTCCAAGAAAAGGTGAGAAACGTCGACGAACAATAATCACATCCTGTTTAATTTATTCAGGGAAATTATTAACTGTGTTAAATAAAAATAAATATTTATTTATAAATATTAATTAATAGCAATATTATTTGTAAAAAAAATATTAATTAATAGCATTATTATTTGTAAAAAAAATATTAATTAATATTAATATTATTTATACATAGATATTTATTTAATGCAAATAGATTTTTTTTTACGGGGCGCCCGTTCTTCTGGGTGTAAAGCTCGCGGTCAGTACTTGGATGGGTGACCGCCCAGCGGCGCGCTGGCTAGCGCATGGGAGCGTCGATCGGGAGGCAATTTTCTCGGAGATTGGTGATTACCCTTTAGGAACCCCAATCTCTGGGGAAAGAGCCGTCTGTGTATGGCCATGTTTTCCGCAGTTTCCCTGTGCCCTTTGTGCGAATGCGACACAGTTCGGGTGCAAGTGGGCTGCGGACGCAATGCGGGGGGGGGGGGGGGGGGGGGGGGGGGGTAAAAGGGAAAGAACGCTGTAGACCGTAAAAAAATTCGTAGGAAAATTAATGTACTGGCACTGGAAGTTTTTATGCGTAAACTGGTATATTAAATTTCATGTGCAATTGTGATAAAAAATAACGTACAAACTATATTAAAGTACATAAAAAAAACTTTAGAAATAATTTACTTTAGCTTTACTAAACAAGTACTTTGAATCCAATAATTTGCATTAATTTCCCTGTAAAAGGCCATTAATTTTTCATCACACACACATTATTGTACATTAAATTTAATGTACCAGTTTTTGCATAAAAATTCCAAGTCCGATGCATTAAATTTACAATTTTATTTAACAGTGCATAAAAAAATAATTACTGATGTATGTTTTCTTTCAACTTAAATTGCAGATTGGGCGACGAGCTGAGGAGCAACGAGAGTCTCAGTCCGAAGAGGCAGAGGCACGACGACCTTGATCTGCAGGACGACGTGTTCAGCGATTTCTACATTCTACCGCCGACACCTCGCCTCCTGTCGCACATCGACGACGTGCCGGAGCCCCAGTCGCCTCATTCCCTGCAGAATTATCACGAGGATCGTCTGAGCTCGAGCGAGACTCGGGGCGTAACGTCGACGGGCACGAGCAGTCTCTACTGTTCGTCGGAGCTCGTCGACTCGGCCCAGCTCGCCGGCATCGGCAGCAGATCGACGGACGTCAGTCTCATGGACGTGAGCGACGAGGCCGACAGAATCTGTGAGTTCGCGAGATTCGCCGATTCGGCGAAGACCCTCGAGGAAAGACTCGTCGAGCTGCAGTCGCTCGACGAACACTTCGACCTAGCGAAATTCGAGAGGAACAACAACCAAAGTTGCGGCAGAGCCTTCCACGACATCCAGACCTTCCACAGTCTCGTGCCGGGACTCGAGACCTAGAGGAATCGACCACCTTGTCGCGACACGGGAAAGCTGCACGAACACTTGCGTCCCGTGTTCGCACGTGTCCCACGACTGGAGTATGAGACTGGATAGAGAAACTTGGTGGTGATTCTGGCGTCTCGATACGCGATCGGCCGGTCGCTTCCTCTCCGATCTCTCGGGCCGTTTGGCACTTCTCGCCGGCGAGGACGCTCCGCGAGTTCCTGAGGATCGGGAGGGGCGAGACGGAGAGCGGAGCGACCGAGCCTGTAACGCGAGAGAGCGGTCACCGAACGAGCATGATCATTCACAGCCGAGAGTGAAGTCCGAAAATCTTTCTGTTTTTTTTCTCTTTTTTTTTTTTTATACAATTACATCGACTCGTGTGGAGGATACAAAAAGAGAAGAGAGAGTCCGGACGATGAACTTGGCGGCTTTAGGCAATTTCAGAGAGAAAGATAGAGAGAAATGACGACCAAAGCAGGGCCTTCCGGGGTGTTCCGGTAATTTCGGCAATCTTTTTTTTTCGTTCTTTTTTTTTTTTTTTTCTTCTTTCGTCTTAGTGCCCGAGTACGCACACAAATTGAAGCACATACCGGAAGTTATACGGACGCCCCGAACGATTTCGCGTCTACCGTCACTCGCAGCGGCGACGAAACTAACGAGATTAAAAACTTCGCCGTAGCGAGTTAACGGGAGGCGAGCATAAAAAAAAAAAAATGAAAAAAAAAATCCGTTTAACGAGCCTGGAAGCTATGGACCATCCGTCGTTTACGAATGTTCTAATATATTGATTATATATACACTGTACACATACTGTTTGTATATATAGAGATACTATTTTAAGAGCGCGGTTTTCGGCTCCCGCTGGGCCACAACGTCGTCGTCGCGAATAAGTAAGCATGCGAACGTTGAAAGAATTTTAGAGAAAAAAAAAAATATCGTCGACTACAACGTTCGCCAGCCGCCGAGAACGCGCTCCTATGTACATAAAGAATTCGAAATTATAAAGAAAAGTAAAAGAAAAAAAGAAAAAAAAATGCAAAGCGAGTGGAGCGCATTGATTTTTCGTGAAAAAGAAGAAAAAAAAAAACATGGATTATCGTTGTCGCGCGTGTCTTTCGCGCAGCGACAGGGCCTTAGTTAATTTACATTTATAATAATATTTCTGTTACTCGTAATGATGTTCCATTATTTTTTAAACGAAAAAAAAAAACAAAAACAACAAAAAAAAACAAACAAAACCAGAACAACCGCCGTAGATTTTAGAGCGAAAACGTATTCTCGCTATTCCCCCGCACGATATTACTATTTATAATAAGTTACAAGGCATGAATGAACATGGGGCGTAGCCATCCGCGAGACGCCCGTGAAATTCGTTTACGAATATTGTCGCAACTTTTTTTTTCGGAAGGCTACGCACCTTGTTCGTTGCGATTGTACACAATGATAATACTTACTACTACCGAGTACTAAATATGATTTCGCATCGCGTCGACTCTCGATCGGCTATTGTTACAGCCTCGCGTGTGACTCGCGTTGCGAGACGGAGACTCTCCTATCGGTCATCGCGAAGTCTGGAATGCGCGAGATCAGAGTTCAAGTCAATTGGACGATCGTGTGTTCTCTCGGCCACAGTCTCTCGCGGGATAAGAAATTGATACAATGTCCGAAGCGCTCGCGTATCTGAAGAGCTTTGATGCGCACAGAGCACGCCGATAAAGCCATGGTTCTCTCTTACGGCGTTGACAAAAATTTATCCCGTGGGTCATCGTCGCACGGAGAACTCGATGGGTATTTATTATTTACCGAATCCAGTCGCCTAGAGATCTTACTAATCGCACAATGAAAAGTTTACACAAAAAATGAAATAAAAATAAAATGAACAAACAAACAGAAGAAATATACAAATGCCGTACAAAATATGAAAATTACGATACGCCAAGTCTCTGTACTTAAGACACTGTACTTGATAATGTATTCCGTGTGCGCTGGATATCGGACATTCCAAGCACAGGCGAACAGGCAGTCGGATGGTCGCGCGGGGGAAGAGATACACACAAATCTAATCTTCCGTAGAGTGCCCGGATCACGCTCGATTCGCACCTGTGGGCAAGTCCTTCGTGGATACAAAAAAAAGAAAGAAAATAAAAATGAAAAACTACAAAAAAAAAAAAAAATCGCATGGGGCACTGTGCTCGTGATGATCGGCGTGATCCAACATTTTTGTATATAGCTACCGTAAACAGACGAAAAAACATCCTTAAGAAAGAATGAAAAAAAAAGAAAAAAAAAAACAAACAGCTATGTATAAAGTTTCGTACATTGTTTAGATTTTTAGTATACTAGTTATCCAAAATCAGTTACCAATTATACGAGAAAAATTGCAAATAAACTTTAAAAAAAAAAAATTACAAAACTGTGACACATTATTTCTTCCGTATAGAAAGTTCCTGTATCCCGAGGCGTCAGTGATGCGATGCAGCACCGAGCCGACGCGTCCAGTAGTTCGAATCTAAGTAGTAATAGGCTGTTTCGGTCCGCCGAGAGGTTCGACGCCACCGGCAAGGATCTAACGCGTACGGTATCCGTGCGTTTCTTCATAATTCATGTGTTTCTGTCGCTGGCTACATTCGAGACCAATCCCAAATTCATTTGAGACCTATTACACACGTTCTTTTACCCACTTTCCTCTCTTCCCTAATTCACACGATTCTATCAGTGGCTGCATTCATTTCAGAGAAAAATTTACAATTTTTCCGGTACGACGTCACTTCCGGTTGAAAACTGAGATTTTTAGACGTGAAGTGACGTATGACGTTACTTCGAGTCGAAAAATGAGATTTTCAAATCGGAAGTGACGTTTTCCCGTATGACGTCGCTTCCGGTCGAAAAAAATGAGATTTTTAAACCGGAAGTGACGTCACAACTTAACGTTTTAAAATTTTTCTGCGTGACGTCACCGGTTTGAAAGTGAAATTCTCAAAATGAAAGTGACGTTACATTTTTTTAAAGATATTTCTCTGTAATGTACGTCCGATGCAGCTAGCGACAGTAACGTGAGAATTAAGGAACACAGGAAAGTGGGTAAAAGAAAAAAGGAAAGTGGATAAATGTATCGGAAATTCATCTCGAATGTGGCGATCGGCAGAAACGGATCAAGCAAGGAACACGCGACGTGTAATATTTTCGGTATATTTTTTTTTTTTTGTATTTTTATTGAGTGTTGCGAATATATACAAAGGATGGAGAACCTAAATAACTATTACACTTTTATAACTAAATAAACAAAGGTTTGTTATAATAGTAATAACTTGTTAATATTAATTTAAATAACATAATATAATAAACCGCGCTGGCTCGTGCCCGCTGAACCTAATTATAACGATCGACCGTCGGGCTCGGTACACACACGTCTTCGGTGAACGTCCTCGACCGCCGCTGTTTATCGCGGGGTGACAACGCGCCCGAGAGACCGTTCGAGATCTCTTAAACGTTCCGCGTTTTATCGTTCACCATGTGAAATATCGTCGAGAGCTCCGAAAAAAAACTCGGCCCAGTCGACGATCGATATATCGGGTAAAAAGGTCAACGTTTCGGCACTCTATCCGAGAGCATAAAAATTCCCCCCCCCCTCCTTCCACCCCCGCCCCTCCCCCCGCCAAATGGAAAAACCCTTTTTCCACAGCTCGGGACGACGAGACTCACAGATGAACGACAAACGCGAATCGCGGATCGACGATCATCGCGTGTATCACTTAAAAAAAAAAAAAAAAACTTTTAAAATTCATCCAAAGGCAGACGCATCCTTTCGTTCGTACTTTCTCTGTCTCTCGCTCTCGTCGCGTTTCGTTATAAATCGGTCAAATTATTGCTCGTAAAATATCTTCGCTCGTTATTCTTTTCTCTTCTTTTTCCTCTTCTCACAATCTTTTTCCATCGACGGCACAACATGTTTCTTATTTCGAAAAAAAAAAAAACTTCTCAATCTTACATTCTCCTATCGCTGTCCAAAAACCGCTTGTATAATCTCTCATCGACATTTCATCATCGTTTTCCGTTTCGGCTCAAACTCCTGTCGCGTTAATTGGTACGAAATTTCGCGCAAAGACTCGCGGAACGCTGATCGTCGAAAAGTTTATTTTTTTCTCGTCGAGTGACCGTCGCGCTTTAAAAGGGTCGGCTCGCGACCGAGTCAACGAGTCAAAAGAATTGAACCTTTCGACGATCAGCGCCACGGTCCTCTCAACCCTCTCTCACTCAACAAGATTTCATTTTTATTTTTTGTCGTTTTAATTCTCTCAATCTCACAATAATTATACCCTCTGCCACCAGAAAAATAGAATTCTTAAAACTTAAACTCAGTTCGCGTTCGCTATACCACACATCGCATACATCTTGCGCCGTTTAAGTTTCACACAGACTTGCCAGCCGACATGCAGATAGTAAATAGGGTGGGCGGCCTCGAGACGGGAAGTCCTCGTCGACGATTTCTTTACGAATTTCTTAATTCCATTTTTTTTTAAAAACATTTCTTTTACGTTTTTTCACCCCTCACGGAAGCTGTTTCAGCTCGATACGTATCTGCGAAGGTAGCGAAGCTGTGAATCGAATCGTCGCATTGCAAAAAAAAAAAAAAAAAAATCGTCTCCCGAGAACACCGAACTGATCCCGAGCCACTGGCAAACCGTGTCAATAACAATTGATTATCAAGCGACTGCAATAATTCATTTTTTTTTTTCGTTTTTTTTTTTTAGTTCGATATACATATATTTATATATATATATAGATATATCAAAAATATCCTTAGTAAAATAGAGCATTTATATATATAATGTGTACCGGTCAAGTACCTTTCTATTTTAGTTCATTTTTATGTATCCGTAGTTGGGCTGCCGTAACTTGCGGAAAAGCAAGTTCTCAATCTCAGCCTCTCCACGAACATTTCAATCATGATGGGTCAAGCTTCCAGCGAGTTTCGATTGCGCTCCGTTGAGTTTCGTTCCGCCCGAACGGCTTTCGGTTTCTTCCTGTTTCAAAGCTCTCTCCGCTATTTCTCGCCGCTCCTTCTTCGCTTCGTTTCACCACACCGTCATTGAACGATTCTCGCTCTCCGCAGCCTCGACTGGTTCCCTTCGTTTATTCACAAATCTAGTCTCACGTGCGTAATTAGAAGAAACAAAAATTTGATGGGCCTTAGGTGCCTGCAACCTGCAACCGTGATAGTTCATTCCAGTTTCCCGTCCGGTTTTCTGTTTACTCGCGTATATTCCAGAAGAACCAGAATCTCACTCCATCAATTTCACGTTGTCCCAACTTCTCCGGATTCGTCACTTTGACAAAAAAAAAAAAAAAGAAAAAAAAGAACATTCGTATATAAGATCGCTTGTTTTTTTTCGTATCCAAAAAGGCTATATCGTTTTATTCTCGCGTATACTCGAGCCTTCCCTGTATAACTTACGACGCTAAATTATTATTTACATCCCTACTATCACTCGCGAGGCAGCGATTCTATTATCTTCCTCTCCATTCGTAATCGATTTTTCGCCACAAACGTTCGGTCGGACTCTGCCGTCCTCTCCGGGCTTTGTCATCGTCCTCCACTCCACCCCACACACACACACACACACCACTTTCTTATCGTTTACGTAAATAAAATAAACGTGATTTCGCCGCTGAGCGATTGACAAATATATATATATATAATCCTTCCTGCGACCTGCAATCGTCTCCTCCACTTTAGTGTTTTTTAAGTTATTTTGTTTAATTTTTCTTCTTTTTTTTTTTGCTCGTTCTACTAAAGTTTTTACATTCGGTGAATATCGTTTGTTCGCGATTCGTCGAATGTTGTTTACAATAATTTAAACAAAAGAGAGAAAGATAGAATCGCGTCAACACGGCCTTACGTCGATCTCATGAGCCTTCGAAGTTAATTTATCGGATATTTCTCCCTGCGGTCCATTTTATTTCGCGGTAAAAGTGGGAGGAGAGTCTTTTACACGGGACATGCGTGTGTGTCACGGAGCGATCGCCTCGTCATCATCGTTAAAAAGCCCCCTCGCGAACGCGTCGGACGCCCGCGAAAGGGTTTAAATAATCAATGACGACAATGCGCTCGCTTGGTCTATTTATGTACAATGTGATTATGTCGTAATAACGTAATAAATAAGCTCAACGCGTCTCACCTAAAACTAAAATTACTTTTCGTTCGTGCCCTAAACTTTGTGTACCGTGTAAATCTGTGTACGTGGTCTCGTGGGTGTATCGTATAAATACAAATATAGATCGATATTTTTTTATTTTTTTTTCAACGTTTTCAACGCTCCACGCGATTCGGGGCAGCATGTGTGGCTTTCGTGTTTTTAACGTTTGCGAGTGATTAATTCGTGGGTCACCGATAGAAAGAAATAGCATCGAATGAATCGCGAACAGGTTCGGAGTTCGCGTAATCGATGCGAATTATCGCGTTACGTGCGCTTAGGATCGCGAACTTCATCCGTTTTCTGTTTTTTTTCTTTTTTCAGTTTTTTTTTGTTTTTCAATGATAAAATAGAAAGGAAGCAAGCAAGTTAAAAAAATCGTTACAATTGTCATCGGTAAAAAGAGCCGAGTCGAACGGACATCGAAAAAGGTTCGCGCTACGACTTTTGGGGCTCGAACGTTACTTTTTTGTTTTCCCTCTCATCCCCTCTGAAGTTCGATACAATAAGACTAAATCAATAGAAACGCGAAGAAGGAAAGACAGAAAAAAATGAAGATAAGAGAGGTGCCTAGATAAAGGTGACTGATGTGGTTCCTTTTGAACGATATTTCCTAATAATAATGATATTAATGATAATAATAATTAATGATAATAATATGTATACCGTCCTAGGTCATTTTTCATCATTTATCGTATTTTTTTTTCTCGTAAGGTATATTAAAAATTAACGCTTCCCTATGTCTCTCGTCTCTCTCAATCTCACTTCATTATTTGTGACGATTAGGCACTTTTTTGTGTTAGCTTTATTTTTTTTTTATTTATGTTTTTTTTCTCTCGGTTGAGCGGACCCGCACACACCTGTTTCGTTTAATTTTCCTTGTTTTATTTATTTATTTTTTTATTTCGACGAGGCACGATTGGCATAATCGTCGAGATTCGAGCGTGCACCCGTATAATATTCGCCGGTAAGAGCCTCGTCGACGCGCGGGTCTATCTGTCCATCTTCACCGCCGCTACTGCAATTTCCAACTTTTTTAAAAACGTTAACGCGATCGTATTTATTCGATCTCTACGACCGTTTCACGTTTTGTTTTCACTGTCGTCATAAATATCGTTTTTTTTTACTTTCCTCTTGTTTTCCCTCACACATCTCTTCCGCTCCTTCGTCATCGAAGTCGCGAATCAATGGCCGAGCGATTTCCATTGTCGTGGCGAGTGTTTGCGCAACTCTTTCGCTTTCGTTGCGACAATAATAATAATAATATTAATAATAATAATAATAATAATATAATAATAATAATAATAATTGTAAACGAGAGATAAGTTTCGACGTTAGTCGGTGGCCCGACAGGAGAGTCAGCGAGGCCATCGTGAGCGGGTCGTCCGGACTTGGCTGCCTTTCGTCAGACCGCGATCACGTCGACGTTCCTCCCATCATCGGCGTCCCCCGTCTGTCACTTGTCCAACTGTCTCGACACCGTCTGCGGTATTACCGTCAGAGATTTTGGAATTTTTGGCAATATTGGAATCGGATTTGAGGGTTTGGTCGTAACCTGAATGGACTTTGGTAGATTCAGATTGTTCAATAAATTTTGTGTCGGTGTGTTCTCGTTAGTGAGAGATCGTACGTCGCATATGAGCGGCTCGAATGCACCGCGACTCTGACGATTGAGCATCTCCTGTTGCATTCGCAGATGTTTCTGAAATTCCGTTTGAGCGGCGATTTGTGCTTTCTGATACTGGGAGGCGAGGGTGTTGCCTTTGACGGTGGAATTTCCGCCGGCATTGCCGCCGCTCGAACGACCGAGACTGGACGACTGTTTCTGTTGCTCGCTGAGTTTTTGCTTCTTCAAATTTTGCAGACGCTTGAACTCTGCCTCGCTGAGCTGATAAACCTTGCCGCCGGAAGTAACGGGTATCTTGTTCTGATAGCCGGCGTCTTTACGCTTCGCGGCCGCGCCGCCGTTCGTCGAGCTGCCCGACGGCAGGCTGAGCCGTTGAAGGCTCGGCGGTGGCTTCTTTATTATCGACACGCCGGAAGTGAGCTTCAGAATACGCGGCGGGCTCGCCTTGGCCGTCTGCTGGGCGGCAGCGACCGCCGCGACGGCGTTGCTCACGCTCGTCGTCGTCGTCGTCGTCGTCATCGTGCAACCGCCGACGCCGCCGCTCGTCGTACTTTTCGTCGCGGCCGAGCTTAGCAACGAACTCGTGCTCGGCAACGAAAGTCTGTCTCTCTCCATCATATAACCGCCGCTCAATCGTCTCGAGCTACTGTACTCCGAGGATATCGGCTCCATAATCGGCTCGTCCATTTTCTCCGGTCCCTCGTACGATATCAAACGATTCTGCACGGAGGTCGAGTAATTTATAGCGTTGCGCGACGCGTTAGGCGCCAGTACCAAATCGCCGGACCTGTAATACTTCTCGAGAAGTATCAGATGTCGCAGGAAGGAACTCTGATTGCCGTAAGGCCTCTGCAACTCCTGCCAGAGAATCTTCGTGTCCCGATCGTACTGTATCATCGTCGCGCACTTCTCCCAGCCCTGCGGCGTTATCTCGCGGACGTTCGCGAATTCGACGTTGGCGTGAAGATTCATCTCCTCCTCGCCGGGGAAGAGCGTGCGGACGCTTATCGAAGGATTCGCCCCGAGTCTCTGGACGGCCGGTGTTATGTCGCTGCTCACCCGTGGCCTCTTCGGCAGCCTCGTCAGCGTCACCTCCTTGTCCATCGCCAGAATCTCCACGACGTCGCTGCCGCGCGTTTCGCACGTTATCGACGTCTCGCTGGGATAGACGTGCTGCTCGAGAGCCTTTCGCTTCTTAAGCTTCTCCACCGTGCTCTCCAGATCCATGAGTTGAACCTCGCGCGCCATCGCCTCGTCGTTCGGCACCGTCAACTTTGCCACCCGATTGTCGTTGTCCGTCTCCGAATTAGCACCCTCCGAACTCTTCGCCGTTGGCTCGATCGTCAATTTGTCCGGGGTCGAGTTCGTCATACCGTCCGGCGACTTCGAACTGCCCGCTCCCTTGTTCGGAGTGCACTTTACCTTTTTGTTACGCTTCTCCTTGTCCTTGTCCTTCGAGGTGCCCGGCAATGACTCGTCCCGAGACGTGCTCGGCAACGAGTCGTCCTCCTCGCAATCGAACACCTCGATGTCGTACCGCTTCAACATCCTGCGGGATTTAATAAAGATTTTAATCCCATATTCGTCACAAAAACAAAGCATGTTCGCCACTAGAACGGGAGGAAAGATAATTCCCAAATTTACCCTGACCATTTTTTTTTTATTTCTCAATATCGACTACTTTGTTTTTCCGATCACAATGAAAAAGTGCGGATAAGTTGCATGGACGATAAAAAAAAAATTGCTCACCTGATGCGATAATCTTTGAAGAAACTTCGCGAACTCGCGTTCATGTTCTGAACGTACTTGTACTTCAGCTGAAGCTGCGTAAAGTATCGGCAAAGTTTGCAAACGAAAGTACCGCCGACGAGATGAACGGGAATCCCCTGGCGACGCAGACGCTCGTTGAGCTCCTCGGTCTCCGTGGGCGCCAATCTGTGAGTGTGATTCTTGGCGAGACGACGGGTGCACAATGCGCACGTCAGGAAACGCTCGATCTTCGAGTAATGATGAACGCAGAAGGGCATGGAAGTGTGCTGACTCGATTCCCAATTTATGTCCACCTGCATTTGCGTATCGTAAATATATGCGTTAGTAACGAGATGGTGATTGAATAAATAATTCATTGTTCATTCAATTACAGTAGAACCTCGTTTATCCGAGGTAATGTGGGGAGAGCGCACGTCGGATTAGTGAAATTCTCGATAACACGGATAACGTACATACTCCGGGCGCAGGCGTTGCTGCATTATCCGTTTTATCCGAGATTTTCGTATTATCCGAGGCTACATCGCTTAAGGGCTTACGCCACAGTAAACTTATGATATGGTTTTTTTTCTGATAGTTTATAATGTCAAGAATATTCTGTTTTTTTTTATATTCATTTATGTTAATATCAATTTAATATTCCGTTAATTTTTTATGTCGAGATTGAACGAATTACGAAAGTTAGAGACCGTTATGTGGAAAGTGGCGGAACGTCTGAGCAGCGCGGCGGCCGAACTTTGAACGCGTTTTTCAAGATCGGTGTCCCTAACATCACAAAAATTGCTTGAAAGATTTTTATGAAAATTTGTACCAAGGTACTTCGACGGATTCTTTAGTCCTTGACGATCTCATATAACACAAAATTAAACAAAAAAAAATGATTCAGTGTTGAAAAATGGATAAAAATAGTATCTTAAAAAAAAATTGTTTACGCCGACCGACAAAAAAAGAATACATAATAACAACAAAATTGGATGAATGCATTTCTAACTGTTCATTAATATATTCGCCTTCCACCCTAAAAATATTAAATCGACAGAGCGTATATTTACCGAGAAAAAAAAATCACGAAATATGCATGCGTTTTCACCCAGTTATTACTGTGGCGTAAGGCCTTAACGCGGAGGGCTCGGATGAGTTGGGTGTCTCGGATAACGCGGAGGCTCGGTTGATCGAAGGTCGGATAAGCGAGGTTCTATCGTATTATTGAAGTTATTTGCCGAGTTACCTGATTGTGAAGGCGAGCTTTGATTCTCTGCAGCCATCGCCGTTTGACGCTATGCCTTGCCGGTTCTCTGCATTCCCTTGCCGAGCATTTCAGTACCATCAACTGCCGATGCGGTTTTGTTTGCATATTCGTAGGACTGGTGTTGGCCTTTGATTTTGAGTTGAGACAAAAAATATCACCATGAACATCTTCCCCCAAGAGTCCGAGGACTTATTTTTTGTTTTTTTTTTTCTGAAAAAATTACCTTTCTGTCCACGCAACGATAGCAAGCGTCGCATATGCAAGAATCCTCGTTAAGAAGTTTCTGCATCGTGAGTATCTTTTGTCGTCTCTCGTCGGACTTCATTTGCGCTAGATGCATCGGTGTGTCGAGAGTACCGAATTTTCCACCGCAGTGACAACACACGTCGGCGCAACATCGGCCCGGATGTATCGAAAAGGACGACGACTTCTCGGGTATAACGAGCGACTGACGATCCTTCGGCGGTGCCTCTTCGTTGTTCTCGTCTGCGATTACAAATGTTTTTTTTCCCCGGTCAGAAAGAATCCTCGTAGTTTCTCAAACTAAAACGAGTGAATGACTCTCTGGCAATAACGGGTTAGCGTGCAAAACGTGATGTTGAATATTCTGGCCCGTGCTCTTTGGGATTCACGAATCGGTTACGGAAGCACGAAGAATCGGCGGTGAAATGAGTGGAAGTCGTTATTGCGGTTGCCATGCTTTCTTGTCATCGAGATTATTCACGGAGCGAAAAATAAAATCGTCCGGTGGCGTGGATCGAGGGAAGAAACGGAGACAGTGTGTTTTTCTTAGTTCGTCCGTCTCCGTCGCTGACTGCGTTCGAGGTGAATTGCAAGCACATTTGAGACTTATCACACACATTCTTTTGTCCCCTTTCGTTTCCTTCATTTACACATTTCTGCCGCTAGCTGCATTCCAGATACATTCCATTGAAAAAAATTGAAAAATCCTCTGTACCTACACTTCTGGTTTAGAAATCTTCCTCTTAAACCGGAAGTGACGCCATACCATTTTCCGACCGGAAGTGATGTAATTTTGGAAATACGTCACTTCCGGCTTGAAAATCTCATTTTTTGAGCGGAGATGACGTCATAACGAAAATACGTCACGTTCGGTTTAAGAGTCAAATTTGTCGACCGGAAGTGACGTAATTCCGTCACGACGTCACTTACTCTCGGAAAATGAGAATTTCAAACCGAAAGTGACGTTACAGGGAAATTTTTTATTTTTCTCTGAAATGTATCTCGAGCAAATGCTAGTGACGGAAAAGTGCGAGTTAAGGAACACAGGAACGTGGGCAAAAGAACGCGTGGAGATACGTCTCAAATGTATTTGGAGTTCATCTCGAATGCATCCGGCGTAAGAAAAGGACGAGCGGGAATCGTCCGTTAGCGTGGATCAAGGGAAGAAACGAGGAACGATCATCGTGACCCTCGTTTAATTAACAGGAAATATTATATGTAAACGTGACGCGAGTGTGGAGATGCAGGTGATGGGGTACGTGCACGAAAATGAGTCTTAAACGAAAGCGAGTTAACGTGGGGATCGGGGTACGATTAATAATGTAGTTATGCCCGCAACCAGGATTACCGCAAGAGTATCTGTGGTTAGTAGAGAACTTTCGATTCGCACCAGAGCTGCTATCTCCTACACCACTGGTCCCAAACTGCAATAAAAGAGAGAACAAAAAAATCAATATATTAGTAAAGATATTTTTAAAAAAAGTAAATTAAAAAAAAAATTGTCGAGCCAATGGGGCCGAGTAAAAATTGCATTGTTCGAAACGGTATTCGTACCTCCTTCTGAATGGTATAGAATTCCGGCGAGTCCCCTTCGCCGTCGCCGCGACCCTGTTTCAGCACCATTTTCAGCGGCGATCTCGACCTCTTCTTGTCCTTGTTCTTCTGCACTCGGATGACCGTCTTGAGCGTCCCCGTGTACTGTTCCTTCTTCGCCTTCTGGTGATTCATTCGCTGTGCAGCCTTCTCGAGGGACTCGAGTCCCAGAAGACGAAGAATCTTCTCCTTCTCGGCCTTGTCCTCGGCGGTTTCGTGAATGATCGAATTGACCGTGCTGCTGCTCGACGACTCGCCGGAGGTCGACGCCTCGTCCGAGTCCTTCTGCGGTAATTCCGGTGTCTTAGCGATCTTGCATTCGCTGTCCGACCTGCCGTCGGCGTTCTCGCTCTCCTTCAGCGTGTCGCTCTCGGTTCTGTCGTCGGACAATCTTCCGCTGCACTCGGACTTGCTCTTCACGTTCTCGAGGTCGTTCTCGGACTTGCTGCGATTGCTGTCCGTGCTGTTCTGCAGTTTGTCTATGAGTCCCCTTCCGCCCTCGGAAAAACCCCGAAGACCGTCCGATCCACCGTGAGGCTTTCCGTACTTGTCGGCGAGAGATCGATTGTTCTCGTTTATCGTCGCGACCTCGTCGTCCAGCAGAGTCTCCTCCTTGTTCTGCTGATCGGACTTTCTCACGTCTCTGCGGCTGCGTTTGTTCTTTAGGTTGTTCTGCGACTGCGACGGCGGTTCCTCCTTCCGCCTCTTCACCTCGCGGCTACGTCGGGTCCTCGCCGGTGGCTCGGGTTCCTCTATCTTTATCGTTACTTGAGCCGCCTCGGAATTCTCCGAAGCTTTGTCCTGCTTCGCTTCCGGCATGACTTGTTCGTCCGACGGACCCTCCTGCGCGTCCTCGACGTCGTTCTGAACTTCCGGTTCGATCTTTATCGTAGCTTCGGTGGCTTCCGTCGCTCGCGCCGCCGGCTTCGTTTCGGCCTTCTTTAGCTTGTCCCTCGCCCTCAGAACTCTTCGATTCTCCTCGGCCGCTGATTTCTGCTCCTCGGCACTCTTGTCCGCTCGGCTCTTGCCAGTCTCCACCTGCGACTCGACGCTCTCCCGCGTGCGATCGGGATTCTCCTTCGCGGGACTCTTCGGCGGACTCTCCGCGTTCGCGTCCTCGTCGTTGGTCGGACATTCTGCTTTGTGCGTTAGAGCTCCTTCCGCGACATCCGGCTCGTCGTTCGCGGGGTTGTTCGTCACCGCGCATGTCTCGGGCGAGTCTCGCGCGGGGGAAATCCTTTCCTCGGAAGGCTGCGGTTCCTCCGGAACTTCGACTCTCGCCGCCTCGGAAGATTCCTCGTCGACGAAAGTTTCCGTGAATTCCTGGCCCGGCTCGTCCGAAGTTTCGCGCGTCTCGGAGGCCGCGGTCGGTTCGGTCTCCGCGGCGTTGATCGTCGAGGCCTCGCCCACCAGCCGCTCGACTTCCTTCGATATACTCTCCAGCGTTTCGGAATCCTCCGACGCGAGAGGGACGCTCGATCGGGCGTCGCGCTTCTCGGCGGTCTTTTCCTCGGGTCGCTCGACCGGCTCGGAAAACAGCGGAGGCTCGACGCTCGCGGCCTCGGCCTCGACGAGTTTCTCCTCGGCACTCTCCGCCGAAGAGGAAGCCGCCTCGCCGACCTCTTCCCTCGACGACTGCTCGCCGTCCTCCGCGCTTCCGGTCGATTTGCCGCTGCTGTCCAGATCGGCGATGCTCTCGTTCGAACTCTTGATACGCAAGGATTTCCGCGTTACGATGGATTTCTTGGAGTCCCTCTGATCGGACGCGCCATCCGCGTCGTCGATCTTCTCCGGAACGGCCTCGACCCTGCTCGAATCGTCCTCGTTGCCCTTCTCGGGTTTCTCGCGAGTCCTCGATATCCCCTCCTCGCTGCTCTCCGAAGATTCCGTCCGCCGCTCGATAACCTGTTGCTGCTCATCTCTGGATACCTCGACGCTCGCCGACTCGCTGTTCTGAGTGTCGGCGAGCTCCGTGTCACCCATGACTAGCTTCTCAATCTCTTTGGCAGTGTCGGCTACCTTAGGCACTGAATTGTCGGAGCCGCTCGACGCTCCGTCGCTCTTCGACGCGTTCGGCGTGTTCTCCTCCTCCGTGACCTCGTCGAGGCCGAGCTTCTGCGACTCGGCGCTCAACGGTGCGACGATCTCCTCGATCTTCGGTATCTCGAAATTTTTGTTCATCACCAGACTCTTCTCGGAGCGCGATATCTTGCTCTCGATTGACTTCGCTATGCCGAGCTTTATAGTCTCGATCATCAGGTCTATGTGGGACTTCGAGGCGTTCTCGGTCTTCTCGTTCCCGTAGAAGGAGTTCATCGTCTTTTTGACGTCGATGTTTAGGCTGCTGCGCCGACTCTTTGGGGGTTTGTCGACGAGCTTCGGCAAGCTGTCCTTGCGCAGTTGGTCCAAGCTTCCGCTCTTCCTCGGCTCCAGCTGACCGGCGAGACTTCGTCCGAGCGGCCTCGGCTCCTCCGGCTCGACGTCGTCGATCTTTATCTCCATCTCCGTGCTCTTCGCTTTCGTTTTCGAACGCAGTATCGGACCGACCTCGTCCGTTCCTCTGTCGATCCTCTCGCTGTTGTTGTTGTTCTCGAGTTCCATACCCGAGTCGATGACCCGATCGAAGTCCGTCGGCGATTCCGGCTTCGTCGGCGAGGACTCGTCTTTGCCGGACGCCGCGCCGCTCGGATCCTCCGCCCCGCCCGATTCCGCGAAAGAGTAATCGGCCTCGGTGTTTCCGTCCGATACGTTCTCGACGCTCATCTCACCTCCCGACTCGGCCGCGTTCGACTCGTCCATGTTCAGCCAGCGTCTCTTCTTCAGCTCCAAATCACCGGCTATTCCCGAGTCCGATAATTGTCGCAGTTTGCCGTTCCTCAAGCTCCGCTGACCGAACGAGTTGCCCGAACGATTCCTCAGCTGTATCGAGTTTTGCGATTCCTGCAGCGCGTCCGCTCCGTCGTCCTCGGACGCCGATCTCGCCTCCTCCGCGTCGAGAACCTCCTTCTTTATCTCGATCTCGCTGAAGAGCTTCCCGTCGACGAGCATCTTTCGACTGCGCGTTATCTTCCCGCCGACCACCTGGCAATCCTCGTGCTCGTTGTCGCTCACCATCGATGCGACCACCGCCTCTATCGTCAGATCCACCGAGCTGTTCGCCTGGTTCCTCTTGGAATTCTTCGATTCCGGCGACGAGCTCGTGCTCTTCGAACTCGACGGATTGTCCGCCTCCCTCACCACGAGACTCCTCGTCTGCTTCGCGCCGCTCTCGCGCTCCTTGCTCGCGTTCCTCTTCGTCGCCGGGATCGCCTTCGAGCCTTTGGCACTCTTCGCCGGCGAATCCGGTACTTCCGCGATCTTCAGCTTCCTCGTCGTCTTCGGACTGCCCTTCGGGTTTGTCGCGGCGCTCGCCTCGCCGCTCGCTTCTCTCGTCTCCGCCGGTTGCGCGCCCTCGCTCTCCTCGCCTCCGACTCTCGGCGATGACTTCTTCTTCGGCCTGAGATTGTTCTTCGAACTTCGGCCGCTCGACTCGTTCTCCGTATCGTCCGAACGTTGCTTCTGCTCGACGCTCTGCTTGCCGCTGAGATCAGCATCCACCAGACGCTTCACCTTCTTCAACTTCAGACCCTTCTTCTTGAACGGCAGATTCTTTATCGGTACCTTCTTCGTAACCTTCACCTTTATCAGATTGGCCTTCGCGTTTCTCAATTTCTGCTTCCTCCGCAGCCTCAGTACATTCTTGCGAGGCAACGCGGGATCCAACTTTGGCGACAGCTGACTGCCCGATGCGACCGCGTCAAGAAAGTCGCGCGCCAACTGCTGCTGCCTCACCGTCGGCGGAGGCGGCACCCTTTTTCGATTGGTCGAAGGCGATGGCAAACCAGAGTCATTGCTCGCCTTCTGCTTTGATTTTGAAGGCGCTAAGGGTCTTTTATCCCTGGATGCCATCTCACTTCAACCCACATTGGGCTCCTGAAAATTTCAATTTCATCGTTTTGTAATGTTCGCCTTTTCTGTATTTTTCAGTTTATTTTATTTTCACTCGACGCTCCGATCGAACGCCACTCGACGGAGGGCGGAGGGCGACGGGGAGAACAATTTTTTTTTTTCTACGTCTTTCGTCGGTCGAAAATTCGTCAGTCGTCAAGAGTCGTCAGTCGTCGGGAGGAGCGTCCAGCAAAATAGTAGACCGTATCGGTGATTCCGAACTAAGCTCGGATCGAGGTCAGATTTTTGAAGGCTTGATGCGTGTACAGGAAAAAAAAAAAAAAATTCACAAAAAATCCACAACCCTCGCTTCATCTACAGGTAGGCAGAGTGGAGGGAAGGAGGGTGGTTTTCCGGTCGTGCGAGCGTCGACGGACGGAAAAAGGGGGTGAGTATTTTTTTGTTTGTTTCTTTTTTTTTTTCAATTTTTCAACTTTCCATTCTCCTTGCTTCAATAAAAGTTTGTGCGCGACCAGGTGACGCGACGCACGGGGGATCGCCGTGTAATTTCGCAGAGCGAATTTATCATCGCGAAGGAGCAGAGAGAAGCGAGCGGAGGTAGCGGCGATAAAACGACTCCATTTCCGAGATCGTCGCGAAGGGAGGAAACGACGAGGAACAAAGATCTTATTTACGGCGGAAAAACGGCGTGGACGGACAGTGATTGAGAAGTACATTGAGTCAGGCCCGAGATTGAACGAGAAAAAAAAGGAGAAAGAAAGAAAAAAAAAAAAGAGGACGGAAGAGTCTCGCAGCGCGAGAAGAACGGGTGGTGGGGTTGTCCGATGCGGCCCTGGCGGACGAGAAAAATTACGTGACAAACCGTGCATTTACACGGATGTACCGTGAGCCTCTCTGGGTTCGGGGCCGTGGAAAAAGGCTTCGTGATATTTCGAGCGATATCCGACGATCGGCCGGACCGATCGGCGAAATTTTTGTCCCGTCAGGTAGATCGCGGCGTCTCTTAACTAACGTGACATAAATTCCCGAATTAATCGTACGGGGTGTATGGTAAATGTTCCGTGTAAAGGTCGCGGAAAAAATCGCCACGAATAAACAAAAGGTCGAGCCCGAGACTAAAAGTTCGGAGGCTCATTTCGTCGATAAGGAATCGTTGGGCGTTCGAAATTTCGATTCGCAAAGTCGCCCACCGTCGATTACTCACCTCTGAGGCCGAAAATCCTCCCGAATGATCGACGTTTCAACGTTAAATACGGGAATAATATCCCCGTGAAAAACACAGTCCCGTTGCAGGGTGTCTATGCGCTGTGTCCACTGTTTTCACTCTGTCGCCATCTGACGGACGTGAAAACGACCTTTCCCGTGTCCCATAGCCCGTTCGCGATAACTCACTTTCGACACCGACTATTCATTATTTTCTTCGAGCGGCGATAAACGAGCTTTGACAGTGACGGGGCGCCTCGACAAAAACGTTCGTTCGATCGTCGTGCAACGAGCTCACTCGCGACACTCGAAAAACATTATTTATCCTCGTCGTTTGACGTTGAAAAAAAAAATTCTTGCGAAATGCGGAACAACGCGGCACTTTTCCCGTAGCCCCGAACACCGTTCTGTACATTCGAGCTAACGCTCGACCGAATCGAAACTCTCACCGTACGAGAGAGTAAAATTTCACGGCCCTCGGATAAACAGTCGATCTCCCGTTCCCTCGTGAATAACGAACCGCACGTTCGCGATGTCGCGTCAGTATTTCGGTCGGAAAATCGGTGGAAAAAAAAAGGCGTGCACGCCGACCCGGAAAAGTCGGGTGATACGTACACCCGAGAAACTAGAAGGAAGACGCGCCCGTGCGCACCAATGGCGGCCACCGACCCTTATTTACCGAAGTCAAAATGGCGGCCCTTCGGTTTTTCGCACGGTCCGCACTTTCCGCCTCTCGCCCGTCGCCGGTCTGCCGCGATAGTCGGAAAATCCCTTTTCCAATCAGCGAACAGGTAGGACCTTCGTGACTTTCTCATCCGGAATCGACTTTATCCACTACGAGGAATCATCGTCGCGATTCGCGGTGCTCCGGTTAGCCGATTAGAAAACGTTCCGAGGAGAAGGGCCTCACGGCGAACCCTTATCTATTTTTTTTTTTTTTTTTTTTTTTTTACATTGTACGTTTTGTATTTTTAGCCAAGTCCGCGGTTCTCGATCGTCTCGAAGCCGACCTAACCGCATCAGTTTCGCGTGTCACAAATCGACGAGAATATCGCGTTTACAGTCTTTGAGAAACGTGACCGCATGTTGCATCGACGTCGAAATTACCGTCAATGATATGAAACTGAACGCCATCAGGGCGTATAAAACATTACGTGGTACAGCGATTATCGCGAGCAATCGAACGTCTATTCGTGTCGTCGCAGTCGTCATAGCAATACGTACATTGTACTACAATAATCGCGTGCCAGATCGAACCATCACATTTTTTGTATTATCCAAGTAGTAAAGCTCGATCGTGTCTGACTAAATTATGTGGTAACCTAAAAAACTCCGATATCCTTGTGCGAATGCTTGTTTTTCTGATCGCTATTTTTTTGTTTTTTTGTCGCAGACGCAGAAGAGATGGACAGGTCGGGAAGCCGCTTTAGGAGACCGCATCGTCGAATTACCTGAGTTCGAAGTTTCCAGGGATCCGAAGGAATGGGCTTACGTGGAACGGTGCTTGAGAGAAAAGATCGTCCCGAAAGCTCCTAAGAATCTGTACGATTTGCCGTCGGGATGGAAGCCCCAGAATCGTAAATATATTTCGCTACCGATTCCGTTTTCCTAGTTTTACTGTGTGGAATTTTTTTTATGACCTGATTTTTTTTTTGCAGCCGCTGCGCTGAAGCATCGTTACATGGTCGCACGAACCAAGAATCACATGGTGCCTGTGTACCTCCGCACAAGCCAGAGAGGCCTGAGAAAAGTAACGATTGTGAAAAACATTCACGGCGATATCTTCAAGTTGGAAGAAGAACTGAAAAAGTACGTGGAGCAGAGAGCGGGACAAGTTGTTGGAACGCAGATCAACGAACCGGCCGGCTTGGTCAAATTTCGCGGGGACCACGTCACGAGTTGCCGAAAGTTCTTGGACGCTAAAGGCTTCTGAAGGAAATAATAAATACCAGACTGCCGAATACACGTTGAAATAAATCATAATTATCAACGATTGTTCCGCTCAATTTCTCTCGCATCCCAATCCCCCTCTCGACATTCTGTTTCGCGTTGCAACGAACACATAATAAATCGATTAACAGAAAAGAAAAAAAAAAAAGAACTTCGAAACCCAAGATGGACTAAGTTTTTCAGAACTCGAGGGAGACGTCGATTATTACAATGAGAATAAAAAAGAGAACACGAAATAACGATCGTAGAACGTAGAACGTTAATGAGATAACGAAGATCGCTCATCGATGTATTACAACGTAGTTAACGAATTTCTCTGAGATTCTTGAGATCACGGGAAGACGTGTGGATGGATGAGGTTGGTTTTCTTTTGTGTTTCATTCGTGCGAAAGGTCACTTTTCAAGTTTTATTTCATGTGAATAGGGATTTGTTGTTGTCTTATCATAAAGCGTACGACGGATTTTACTTGAAAATCTTGCCCTGATTGAATTTACGTCCATTCTTGTCTTCACCAGTCCAGCTCAAGTATTGTTCGACCAATTGTTTTGTTTTCTCTTCCGAGGGATTGAGCTTCGTCCAGTTGTACGATTCGTAATCGATTTGCCAGTCGGGGCTCAACTGCAAATATAAAAAAAGACATTAAACTATTGTTCAACGTACAACTCGCGTTTTGTCCATCAACGGCCGAGGCTTACGGGGAAAGCGAGCTCTTGTCCGCGCCAAATCCATATAGCACTGATGGTACTGTCGTCGTCCGTACCAAAGAGGCAGGCACTAGCGAAAGCGGCCTTTCGCATCTTATCTAAACGCTGGAACATTCCCCCGATGAGATTGCAGGACATGAACACCTGAAACGAATAAAAATAATTGCGTCAGCACACGGTTACCTGCTTGAAATAGTACATTACTCCACGAGGGCGAAAAACTTTTTTCTAACGAGTGACGTAATCAATACGAGTTAGAAAAAGTGTTTCGCACGAGGGATGTACGAAATTTTTCGTCACACGGTGTGAAATTTGCGGTTTTACGCACGCGAAGCGGGCGGAAAAGTGGTTATTTCCGCACCGAGTGATGAAAATCTAATTTTTCGATCGGAAGTGACGTCATACCGGAAACACGTCACTTCCGGTCTGAAAATATTGTTCGCCCGGATGTGACGTCATACTGGAAATACGTCACTTGCGATCGAAAAATGAGATTTTTAAACCGGAAGTGAGGTATTTTCGATAGATCTCCGAAAATGTGAATTTCTGTTTTCTAAATTCAATAGTCCATGGCGAGGGCACGAAACGCCCGGTTCACAATGATATGCTAGTAAAAATAATAACAACGATGGAATGACGTGTCCCGACTATCCCGTGAGCGAATAATCACCTTCGTCAATTCGTCATTGTACTTGTACTCTCCAAGCCAGATGCTGTAGTTCTCAGCATCGAACTTCTCCCAGAAGTACGGTACAGACTTGTCGACATCCTGGTTGGAGTAGAAACGCTTGAAGTCTTCCATGTCGAAGGTCCCTTTGGGCATTGCGTCGAAGGGATTCGAAGACTTGGGCTCAGCAGCGAGAGCAGCATCGGCCGCGTCGAGTTCCTCAGCGGGCGCAGCGGGCGCGGCTGGCGCCGCCTTTTTAGGTTCCTTCTTAGATTCCTTCTTCGACTCTTTGTCCTTCTTCGAGCCCTTTCCCTGGGGATGATCGAAGACCTTCTTCGGATCGTACTCGAGGGTCTTGTCGGCCAGTTTGAAATTACCGATAACGGCGACAGACTCCGGCTGATTGATCACAGTTTGGAACCATCTGTTTACGTTCTTGTACGGAGCCCGAAGGGTCGGCTCGAGAACGTACTGGTAAAGATGAAGGAGCGTCATGGCGACGCTTATGTCCGCGAGAGTCATACACTCGCCAACCAGATAAGTTCTCGTCAGCAAATGAGCGTTCAACGACGTCATGAACTTCACGACATCCTCCTTCGCGCTTTCGACAGTCTGAAAATTTACCAATTTATCACGTACAAACGACCGTTCAATTTCGTTAAAAATATATATATATATATATACATTTTTTTTATTATTAATAAATTAATTTAATCGATTTAAGTAATTTCAACAATTATTTCCATTTACTCAAATAATAAATTGCAAATTGTATGCACCGGCAGAACAAACATTGCTGCGTACGCGAATGTTGATAAGCTTCCACTCGACGCATCCTTAATGTATCTCCTTTCGTTACGAAAATCAAAAGAATTAATTCGATCATCGCCTTTTCAAGGAGTAACGTTATTCGATTTTCGATAGGTTTTTATTGGCGAGGGGTCTCACCTGCTTGTCGTACGCCATGATTCCCAGGAGAGGAAACACCCAGGTGCAACTTGCCGGGATGATCTCCGAATCTGCGAAGCTCAGCCATTGAATGACCTGCGCTTTTTCGATGTCAGACTTGCCTCTCAGCTGTTCGTTAGCGACTGTCAATCGAAATCAAGGTATATTAATAAAATTCACCTTACTTATAGTTATCATTAAAAATCATTATTATCATTATTATCATAATTATTATTAACATTAATAATAATAATAATTATTATTATAAGGAAACTGACTAGACATTGATCAAAGGTAAGAGACTCGTGCAATATATTACTCACCGTAATAAGCAATGGCGTTGCTCTCTGTGAGGTACTTGCCATCCGAAGTCTCGAAGGCTGGTACCTTTAAAAAGAAAAACAAAAAACAGCTGGAAACAGATTCTTTTTTTTCTTCCGAATCGAAGAACCCTCAAATTTTCACACCATTTGTTGAATCCCTCTGCTCGTCATTCTCGAAAATCTCGAATACGGTCAGGGACATATGTCAGAAATTCGCGAGGGCCAGGTTATTTTCGTGATTGACGAATATCCGTTTTTTTTTCCTCCATTTGTCACGAAACGTTCGTGAGGGAGAAAATACGTGGGGGACGAGTTTTGGGTTTTTCTGTATTGATTGAAAATTTGCGTGTCACATACCTTGCCGAGCGGAAACTTTTTGAGAAAGGCATCGCTCTTGTTGGTCTCGCCGAAAACGAAATCCTTGTCGATCTTTACCTGAGCCCCGGAATACTTGGCCGCGATCAGGGCTTTGTAAGCCCTGAAATTTTCAGGATACGTGTAAAGAGTCTGAAAAAAATCGTACCGTTATTAGATAAAGGGTGAACGGGGCTTTGATTTCGTCTATTAATATCGAGCTATCGGTGTATATTCGCGCCGATGTTTAGGGGTGAAAACGTCGCATGGATAACACTTACTCCGGACGCCATTGTATCGTGTCACGGGAAGAGGAAGTTGAAGGCCGGCAAAGATGACACTGGATCCAACCATTCAAGTGCGCCCCTGGAGTGCGCGAGTGCGAGTGCGTTAAATGTTCTCTTTTCTTCTATCGGCTTTTCCGATATACTCGATTCGCACACTCGTCACCCTACTTTGATATTAAACTTTCGTCGATCAATCGGCTTTTAACACTTTCTCAACCGACTATTTATTTACTTTGATCAATAATGCGCAAAAAGTCGGGTGTACTCGATGCTAGATAGCGGTTCGTGTTCCTGATTGGTCGCTCGGACCATTGGATCGTTACGGGGCAAACTGTTACGGGCCAATAGCGCGCCGGTATTTTTTCCTTGCTCGTCCGTCGACGACTCCGTGGAAACGAGGCTCGAGTTATCTTTCGCGCTCTCCTTTGCATCTCCAAAAATTCTCGCCGACATTCGTGCACGATGGTTCAAGCAGCTACCACAGACATGGCCGCGCTCAAAGATATAGTTCCAGTTTATCAAAACTTAAAACGCGAATGGACTAAGACACCTTGCAACTTGAAAAAATGCGGCGAGATTCTCGATCAGCTCAAGGTAGAACAACAACTCCTTACGACTCGCGGTTGTCGTCTACGATGATCATTTTACTCATAACCTCATAACCTTTTCTGTCAAAGTGGATTGTCATCATTCCTTTATCCGACTTTCTTTGATCCCCCTTCGACATCCCGAGTCGCTCGTCAATCTAATCGATCTCTGCGAATATTTTTCCGCAGCTCGGACTCACCCATCTCATGTTTCTGCCGACTTCCAGCAGCGTAGCATCCCAGAAGGAGTTGCTCATTGCTCGTACGTATTTCGTCGTCAACGTTGAAAAAATAAAAAATAAAAAATTGGATACAAATTAATATTACTTGTATTCTCTTAATACTTTCGATGCGCGAAATGCAAAACAAAAAATATGTAAAACACATTATCTAATAATTATAAATATTGTTATGATCGTAACTGTTATCATATGAAACCATAGTAACTGTAAAAGAGCAAAATTGATACATATATTTTTACATGACACTACATTACATACTGGCAGACCAATGAGTGAAAACTTAAGTTCTGTAAACGATAATAATAACCTCATAGTAATCATAAAAATCTCACAAATTGCTAGGCTTGGAAATTAGTACGACATGCTAAATTTTATTGGCGCATCGTGCGGAGCGTTTAAGACGCAGATACAAGTAGTAATAGTGAAGACTTGCCTCTATCAAGTCGATGCTAAGTCTACCAAGTCGTTCATCATGTTTTTCTTTCCTTTATATTTATATATATTTAATATTGTTTTTTACAAAAAATGTTTTGTCTGTATTATGCGTTATGCATATTCAAATTTTATATGCCTTGTTTTTCGTTTAACTGCTTTTGAGTTCTGTGTAAAGGAGTTACTCTGTCAACAAAATCAACATAATAATAATAATAATAAGAACAATAAAATAATAAAAATCAAAATAACGATAATAATAATAATCGTGAATGTTTCAGGTGACATACTCGAAATAGGAGCACAGTGGAGTATAGCTTCGGAGGATATACCTTCTTTCGAGCGTTACATGGCGCAGTTGAAGTGTTACTATTTCGACTACAAGTCTGGCCTACCGGAGTCGGCGTACAAGTACCAACTGTTGGGCCTTAATCTGCTGTTCCTGCTCTCGCAAAACAGAGTAGCAGAATTCCACACGGAGTTGGAGCTTCTACCGTCCGATCAGATACAGTCCAATGTCTACATTCGACATCCGCTGAGTCTGGAGCAATGCCTGATGGAGGGATCGTACAACAAAATATTTCTGGCCAAGGGAAACGTGCCCGCGGCGTCGTACAACTTTTTCATAGATATTCTGTTGAACACGGTGAGAGACGAAATCGGCGCTTGCATGGAGAGCGCCTACGACAAAGTTTCCATAAAGGACGCATCCCGCATGCTCAATCTCGGTTCCGAGAAGGACACCATGGCCTTTGCTACGAAGAAAAATTGGACTCTCACGAAAGACGGGAATTTCTACTTCACCGCGCCGAACGAGAAGAAAGCCGAGGATCCCATACCGAGCGGCGATCTGGCAACTCTCGCGATAGACTACGCCAGAGAACTCGAAATGATCGTCTAACGATCCATAGTTTTTCTTCCTTTCTTTTTTTTAAATAAAATTTAGCCTCCTCACTCGCCGTTTACACAATGTATTTTTATCTAATTTAAGATCGAATAAACGAAGCGTCGGATTGACATAAGATCGTACCACACAATCGCGCTTTTAATCGTAAAAGTCTCCGTAGCGGCGGCAGCGAATCGAGATAATTTCTCGGTAACGTAGATTCGAGATAAGTTCGAGATAATGTCACCGTGCGTTCGAGAGCCGGTGGGGGAGGGGGAACACTCGTTCGAAAGTGTCCTAAATCCCGAAAGATACGATTGCCGCTTACAATCTCACAAGTCTTATCAGAAACGCACATCGATGCGAAAGAGCTTTCGTAGAAGCGGCCGAAAATAATAAAATTTCGGCAGCTCCGACGGCATACGCGAATATAAACGCCGACAGGTTATCGAGGTGGCGGCCGGGAGGGGGAGGGTTGCGGAGCAGAGAAGGGGCAATGAAGATCAGGCTTGAGTGGGATCCCGGTGTGCGGGGTGGCCGTCCTCGCGAATAGCCGTCGAGCAGCACGTCAACGGTGGGGCCGTCAAAATCGAACATGGCGTCCGTTAGGTTATCGCCGTGAGTTCTGCTCGCCACAAAAAATTGTCGTCTGTCGATGCGGTATATTCGGATTTTATGCGGCCCGACGCGGAGCTCCGCGTCCCCGGGGAGGGGTCCCCGCCGCTCTGAATATCGCGATAAAAACGTTTTATGCGCGAGACTAAAGGGGCCAAAAACGGGGTGAGAAGATTCGCGTAAACAGTGGCTTGTGGGTATACACACCCTGACGCGAGGGCCCCGACGTGTTTTCGCGGCGATTTCTCGCCACCTCCGGCCGATTTTAATCGGACGAAAGTCCTTCGACGGGCCCCGGACGAGCCGATTTCGCAGCGCGCGGGGACACCTGCGATAACAATCCTCGACGCAATGCCGGCTACGGGGAAAGTGATCGCGACAACGGGGTAGCCCGAAGGTGTAACAATTTCACCCCACTTATTTCTCTCGTACGTACCGATGCATACACGTACACGCACGGCCCTTTAAATTTTGTGCAATCGCAGGTGTGATAAAAATTTCGTTTTTTTTTTTTTTCAAATCAGAAAAGAAAAAGAGAAGTGTACGTCTCGCGAGGTGAACGTCCAACGAATACTCGCTGGAAGGTAACACGATTTGTAGCGAGAGATATGCTGGTTATGCTTTGCTCAGGATAAATTGTTTATCGTTGTTATTTTTTTTTACTTTTTTTTATTTTTTTTCCATTGTGCTCCGAAATAATCGTTAGACAAATTTTTGCAACAATGGGAGCCAAGAGAAGAGGCATCGATGCGGGGTCGTGTCTCGCGAGATGTTGACCCTAGAGTTACATCGTTAGAGTGATTTTGTATAAAGAAAATTAATTAATCTCTTCGACTTTGGGAAACGAGTGAGTGGACGAAAAAAAAAAGTATAAACATAGCTATTTATATGAAGATCGAGTGGAGGGATCGGCGAGAAACGAGAAGCGGGTAGGGACACAAGTTTTTTGTACGAGATCGAAAAGCAAAGGTGAGTGTCTAGCCTTATGCCGCCTGCCGGGCTATCGGCTAGAGGCTTGTCTACCTTGATGGACCAAGGACAACCGGATGCTCGTCATCGGAGCGAGCGGTTCCTACTTTATCCGGAGAATGGCTCGTCACACCCCCAAACTCCAAGTACAGCAGCTTCTTCGCCGAGGTATCAGAATTCATCCAGAGGAAACAGCTACTCCGCCAGGTGATTTCTTTCTTCGCTATATTTTTTTAAATTAAATTTAATAATTAAAACAAAAAGGAATGCACTTTTTTGCCACTATTTTATTAATTATCAATTATACATTTTGTGAATTATTTTATTAATTATTTTGTGAATTATTTTCTGAATTATTTTATGAATTATATTATGAATTATTTTATGAATTATTTTATTAATTACCATATGAATTACTTTATGAATTATTTTATTAATTATTTTATGAATCATTTTATGAATTGTTTTGCGAATTTCTTAAAATTATTGTATCAATTAATAATCAATCAATATTTTGTCGAGCACCTAATGAAACTATTCTCTCGTTCGTATTTCAGCTACGGATATATGTACGCGCGTACTTCGAGTAACAACATGTCGGACAGCAGCGTGTCGGACACGCACAGCGCAGACACGGCCAGGACTGTGTCCCAGCAGACGAGTCCTTCTCACGCGACGTCGTCCTCCCACTCCCGGCAGAACACCAGCTCGACGATTTTTACCGCACTTTTCGACTACATCGCCCAGGGAGAGGATGAACTCGAGCTGAAGAGAGGAGAAACTGTGGAGGTAGAGTTTCCCTTTCGGATTGCAGAACCAGCCTTTTAAATGCAAAAAAAACATCGAACATTTTGGCTCTGCTAAACTTACCGTTGTCGCGCAGGTTTTATCCAAAGATATGAAGATCTCGGGCGACGAGGGTTGGTGGACGGGAAAGATACACGGCAAAGTCGGCATATTTCCTGCAAACTTCGTCGCGGAGTCCGAAAGCATCGACAGGGTATCGTCGGTCATAGACAAGGTTCAGCCTATCGAGATAGATTTTCAAGAGTTGCAGTTAGAAGAAGTAATAGGCGTAGGTGGTTTCGGCAAAGTTTACAGGTACGTGTTTCATTCCATTTCTTTTCCGGAGCTAACTTCCGTACATCTCTATCGAACGTCAGAACTCCCGATAGCTTAGCAATTAAATTTTCTCGTTTAAATTTTACTCCTATCGCTTCGATCGTTATGTCAATTGCATTAATTAATTATTTCGTGCAGAGGATTCTGGCAAAAGCACGAAGTGGCGGTGAAAGCCGCTCGTCAGGATCCGGACGAGGAGCCGAGCGTAATATTAGAAAATGTGCAACAGGAGGCGAAGCTCTTTTGGCTTCTGAAGCACGAAAATATCGTTCAGCTCGAAGGTGTTTGCCTGAAAATGCCGAACATGTGTCTGGTCATGGAGTACGCCCGGGGCGGAAGTCTGAACAGGGTTCTCAGCGGCCGAAAAATTCGACCGGACGTACTGGTCGATTGGGCGATACAGATAGCGCGAGGGATGGACTATCTTCACAACAAAGCTCCGATCAGTCTCATACACAGGGACCTGAAGAGCTCGAACGGTACGTTCGAACTCGAGCTCCCTTCAGCATAAAAGAAAAAAAAAATCAGCATTTTCACAATGACAATTAACCGTGCAAATGTTTTTCAGTGTTACTCAGCGAACCGATAGAGAACGATGATCTTCAGTACAAGACCCTGAAGATCACGGACTTCGGTTTGGCCAGGGAAGTGTACAAAACCACTCGGATGTCGGCTGCCGGAACTTACGCGTGGATGGCACCGGAAGTCATAAAGAAAAGTACTTTTAGCAAGGCCAGCGACGTCTGGAGGTGAGTTTTCGCGTTTTCTTATCCGCTTATCGATTCTTCTTTATCGATGTATGCAACAAAATCTAAAAAAAAATCGTGCTAACGCAGCTACGGCGTGCTCCTCTGGGAGCTCTTGACCGGTGAGACGCCTTACAAAGGCATCGATGCTCTGGCAGTCGCTTACGGTGTTGCCGTGAACAAGCTCACTCTGCCGATTCCTACGACGTGTCCGCAGCCCTGGAGATATCTAATGGAAGGTAAGAAAATCGATCGACGTAAAAATAATAACGTGCTACTCAACGCGTTACACTACGAGTCATTAACAATCGTTTATTCAACCTTCGCACAGCTTGCTGGTCGTCGGACAGTCACGGGCGGCCTGGTTTCGCCGAAATTCTCGTGGCTCTCGACGAGGTGAGAAGCGCGTTCGCGGCCACGCCACACGAATCGTTTCACACTATGCAGGACGACTGGAGGCTCGAGATCGAACAAGTTCTTCATGGATTGCGCATGAAGGAAAAGGTTATTTTTTAAAAATTCTAAAATTTCCAAGAAACACTGTTTTGCCAAAGATATACACCGACGATTACATAGAATTAAGTTCGATCCAGTAATGTACAATTTTTCTGACAAATGCTTTGCAAAGGCATGCCGATCGCTCGAGGAGGTAAGCCGCGCTTGAAAACCATCGTACTTCCATTCTATTTACAGAATTGATTGGAAAAAAAAACGAAAGATAATTGATCGACTACTCTTTAACGGTTAATCCATCGTTTTACCGCAGGAACTGCGCTGTAGAGAAGAGGAATTGACAAAGGCACAAGTACAACAGAGACAAAACGAGGAGTTGCTGAGGCAGAGAGAGCAGGAATTAGCAGCGCGCGAGATCGATCTGCTGGAGCGAGAGCTCACTGTGATGATAATACAACAGCAGAACACGCCTACGCCCAATAAGAGACGGGGAAAGTTCAAGAAGTCGAGGTTGAAACTTAACAAGAAAGAGCCTGGAAGTAACATAAGCGCTCCGTCGGGTGAGTGCTCGATAATTTTTATTCGGCAATTAAATAAAAGTATATTCGATCGAGGGGGGGGGGGGGGGGAGGGGGGGAGGCATAGATGATCGATTGGTGAAATTTTTATTCTTCCAAAGATTTTCGGCACACGATAACGGTCCAGCACACAGCACTGGATCGAGGGAAGACGCGAAATCCATCGAGGCCGAACAGCCCACCGGGCTCACCGAGCATACCCCGTCTCCGTGCGATTGCCTGTAAGCCAGCAGCTTCGTAACTAATCCTTAGTCGTTCGTACTATAAAGATCAAAAACATAAAAAAAAGTAAAAAAAAGAACCTATTAAAAATTAGCCGTTTACGCAGTCGAAAGTGTGCTCATAGTTATTACCGATCCGTCGCAGGATCATCTTGAGACACTGTGACTATGAAAGTTTGTGCTTTAGTAGTAGAATCGTTTGACGAATTATCGTTTTTTTTTTGTTCGTTTCGTATATGAAGCATCTTTTTTCAATAGATATTTATCATATCTAAAATAACGGCATGGTGTGTGAAAAACCAAGTAATCTCGTTGTCGACGCCTACTATTTATCTGAGCTCCCCAACGAGCAGTGTCGCTTTACCATTTGATTTTTTTGATTATTATTTTTCTTTTTTTTTTCTTTCAATCTTCGTTACCACCGACTGTCGAGTTTTTTTCCAAGTACGATTTTTCAACTACTCACGCTGTCGCCTCGCGATTTTTTTTCGGTCTTCGTCGAGTGGCCTATTGATTTGACACATGAAAAAAATAAATAAAGTAGAAACGTTGAAGGAGAAAGATCGCGAGGCGTAATCGTAGGGTAGTTGAGTAGCTAGAACGAAGTAGCGAGTAGAAGTTTTGTTTTTTTGTTTCTTTCCCGTCTAGTACCGGCAGACGGAGTAAAGGGTAAGACGTGGGGTCCGTCAACGCTGCACCAGCGCGAGCGCGGGGCGATAATCACGCAGCCGCCGAATCCCGCATCGCCCGGTGGTAAGCGCTGGTCGCGCTCGGCACCGGATCTCGAAAAGACCCCGCTGCGTACCGCACTGCTGGCGAGCGCGCAACGCTCCCCTCTTCTACAGGAAATAGGTAACCCAACATCCAGAAAGTTGTACTCCTCGGCGAATAATCTGATCGACGATCAGGCAGCTCGTAGCGCGGATTACGAGTTACTACGAATACCGAGCGTCGATTCCGAGTGCCGAGAGGATGGCAACGATAACGAGCCCGTTACGTCCCGCGTCACGAACCTCAGAGACACGAGTTTCAACGAGACATACGAGTCTTACGATTTCAAAGATGCGGGACGTCGTGCGAAGCCGAGTCTGAGAACGCACTTCTCCGAGGAACTGTCTTTAGTATCGCACGGATATTCGAAATCCAACGTTCCGCCCACAACCGGAGAATTGTCCTCGAAATCTTCGCCGATGATCAAGTCACAGAAGCAGCCGATATTGCCGGAACCTACGAACGATTATCCGTCCTCGTCCTCCTCAAATTTTGTACATAGCGTTGCCTCGAGCCTCGTCGGTACGGCGAAACGCGTTAGAAACAAAAAACGCGAACGTAGCAAGTCGAAGGAATCGTCGAAGCGCCGGGATAGTTCCGAGAGCCGATTGAACGCGCTCGCAGATTTTTTTCGTTCGCCCTCGGGTTCGCGAAAGGGTTCGTTAAATTCGGCGCGAAGCTCCGAGCGCAAGAACAGCGTGACCATAAAGATAAACGACGCGGACGGCTTGGAGTCGAGTCCCGAAAATTCTATAATAAAACCGTCGCGTCACAAGTCCCGTAGCTCGAAGAGTCCTCTGAGGGTTTTGGAAAAAATACGCGCATGGGGCAGCCGGGACGCTCTCGATTGCAAAAGTACACCGGCGAAAGTCGAGTACAGCGTTCTCGAGGACTCCGTAACCGTTCCGAAATTGGAATACTCGAGCAACGAAACGAGAGATTACACACCGAGATTTTTAGCCGCGAATTCGCGAGAGGGCATAGACTTCGAGAATATCGAGTGCGACCTGTGCAATCTCGATTCCGAGCATTCTAACGACAGTTCAAAGTCGAAGAGCTCGATGAGGTTTCTCGAAGAATTCGAGCAGATAGGACCGAGATCCTCCCTCGACAGTACGAGAAGTAAATCTAGCGCAGCGTCGAAACAGAGCGGACGTTATTCCGATCAGGAATTCGATATTAACGAGTCTTTGGATCAAAAATCAAAGAGTAACGAGTATCTCGGCGACGAGACTGAGAAGGATAATAATTCCGATGCCATCGAGAGCTTCAACGAGCGTCTAACCGAGTCGCTGAGAATGGTTAGTCTTTCTAGGAGAAGCTCCGAGGGCGCGAGCTCCGCGAGCTCCGTATCCTCGAATATTCTTGCGACTGAGAAATTTTTCAGAAAGAGTGATTAGCTAGAGAGTTATATGATTAATATTTTATAGTATATATTATATATATATATAAAAAAAAAAAGTGTAGGATACTTGGCGACATGGTACTGGCGTTTAGGCTGTCCTCCAATGTGGTCCAAGCGTAGTTGTCAAACAACACTGAGACGATAAGCATTTTTTTTTTTAATATTTTTTTCTTCCCACAAATTTCGATACTTATTCGCATTAAAAAAATTTTTGTCGATTGTTCCTACCGGAACGATTAACGAGCGAACGTTCTCTTGATCGCAGGCCTTTCCGAGGAGAACATCCACTCCACTCGTAAGTTTCGCCTATCTCTATCACTCTTTCACTGTCACCCACGCCCCCCTCTCGTAGAATTCTTTATTTGTCCATCTGACTTTATTCATCTCTCTTTTATTTTTTTCGTACTATCCTCACGTGTTCTTGTCCGCACCTTGTACCTTCGATAGTAGTTTCGTAATCCTCTGTTCGAGATTTGTTTTTATTAGCCCCTGCTCGCTTGTGAGAAATTGTTTTAAGAATTTAATACATTTCTCAAAAATTGTTCTATAGAAAAACGAGTCACGTTAGCCATGTGGAGAGAATTTAGCAAATGTTTTAAATAATGCATGCAAACAAAAATCCGCTACCGTCTGGTTCTTCCTTAAAGTTGTTGATACACGTCGATCTTTGTTTTATTCGCCGGAGTCGATCACGAGATATCTCCCGAGAAGAGAAGTTGCACTACATGCCATTCCCCCCTCCATTGCTGATGTTTAATCGTTCGACAATATTATTTATGCCAATCGCCTCCTTGTCCACCTACATTTTTTTTAATCATCATTATCGAACGACTTTGAAAATTAGTTGTGCAACGTCTAAAGAGAAAAAAGAAACATTGCAAAAAAAAAAAATATATATGAAAAGAAAACGATCCATTGGTGCACGTAGAAGCGTTGTAGCACGTGATGCAATCCACACCTTGTCGATATCGCAAGCAATTAAAATTTGGTGAGGGACCAGTTTTTAAATCTAAGTTTATTTTAAGAGTCAAGCCCTGGCTGGTGGAGGGCCTGTTCAGGCTGAAGATGAAGCGGTGTGTGTCGAGAGACAAAAAATTGACGATAAAAAAAAATAGCGACGACGACGACGAACAGAAAAAAATAACAAAACAAACAACAACATTTAAAACGAAACAATGAAAAGAACTAAAAGTGTGGTGTTGCGGTGGTAAAGGCTAAAAAAAAGGAATCGCAAGGACACGTATCTGTGATTTTTCTTCAATTCCCTCCCTTCAGCTACCGTATCGAGCTCGATCCAATGCCGTAATATTTTTTTTATCAATTATTATTATTATTATTACTATTATAATAACATACTGTTCAATCTCACGTTCAGCCCTGAAAAGCAAGCAAAGCAGCCGATATGCAGAGAAACGCGCAATCTTTCTGGTGTTGGTTCTATCTCGTTTAATTACTTGGAAGTACCGTTAACAGTCTAACAAGCAGAGCTAACAGTTTCACTACTATTATGTTCCGAGACGATTAATCTAGTTCATCGAATCGTTCCGGTATACTGTGGTAGTTATTGTTATTATTTTTTAAACTATTACTTCGGATCGAACGATATCCAAGCCCAACGTAAAATTACTTTGCAATCGAAAAATTAGCGGAAAAAAAAATTGAAGTATTGTTCGGAGACGACAGAAAAAAAGATTTTTTAAATAAATTACAGAAGCCAAATTAAATGAGAAAAGATGGAGAGAGAGAGAAAGATAAAAAGGAAAGAAGAATTATGCGCACACTACAAGTTCATAGACGAAGTCAACACGCACACACACACCTGTATTTAGACATAGAACTTTTTTCAATAAAAGCTTTTCAGTTGTACACGTTGAATTTTGTTTTTCTAGTTTTTGCCGATTTATATATCAAATTTTACGCTCGGCCCGGAAGTTTTTTTTTTTCTCCTTTTGGTTAAGAGTGATGTATCGAGCCCGTGAGCTTTTTTTTGTCATCGATCTCGAAACGCGCTTGCTACTTGCGAAGCAAAAAAAAAAAAAAACGCCTCCTCTAGAAGGAAGCAATAATAATTGGATGAATTAAAAAATAAAATAAAAACGTAATATTCTTGAGTGGTGGGAATCGAAGGAACTTACGAAAGTCCAAACGCTTCAACTGACCACGTAACAGTCCTTTATCGTAAAAAAATTGATCACCCGCAATGTGATTGGTAACGCATATCTATTTTTTTTTTTCAAATTTAATACGCGCGATTCAAGTCGCGTCTATAATTTTACGGTCGAAAGCCGAGCGTAAAAGAACCTTGCATGCATCCTGTAGCGATCCAAACTGTTTAACTCCGTATGGCTATGGTCCTTCTTCGCTCACCTTGGAAATCCTCACTTCGAACTTGCAAAACTTCGGACGAAGTTTCCTCGATCGTCCGTCACGCTGCGAAACCAGAGCGAAAAAAAAGAAATTAATCAATCGATCGATTACTTTGTGTCCCCGGGAGAAAAACAAAAACCGTATCTTCTTGGATCAAGATAACTTGCCTCTCAGTATAACAAGTACTCTAATATTATTGTTTTCTATCAAGTATTTTTTTCTTTCTGTTAGTTGAATAATCTATCGTAGAATGCACACATATCTCTTCCAGTGCATGCCCAGAGACCGTTGAAGATTTATTTATCGGACGAGAACTTGTTGTATCCTCTGACCTGTTTATCGTCAGTCTCTAATCTCTTCGGTAATATTATCTTCTAAACGTAGTCAGGGATAGATTTGAAATTTGTTGCATTCTGCAAGAGCATCGTAGAGTGAAGGATAATCGAAAGAGAAATAATTTTTAAAAATGCAAAACGCATGCTCTATTGCATTGGCTGATGAAATTAATATACGCTCAAAAATACGTCTGTAAACTGACTAACGGAGCAAATGGGTTCGAGTATACCTTAAGGTAAGAAAAAAAAATAATGGACCTGATCGGGGTCGAGTCAGAGCTTCTATATGCGAATGTCCTAACGAAAAAAAACCTACCGCGTATTTAAAAATGCTGCTTATACCGCGATGTCTACCTTAAAAAAAAAAATATAGAAAAAAAAAACGGTGAAAAAAAATGCTCTAAGATAATACGCATCTCGCTTTTGCCCTTGCAAAAACAAAATTATTTCCTTTGTAGATTACACAGCTCTGCCGACGGAAATATCGTCGGATTGGATGACGACCGATTATCCGGTAAAGCCAGGACTGACCGGTCCGTACATAATGCCGATGCCGGTACCGATGCCAACGCTTTACAACGGGGAAGCTAAGAAACCAAAGTTAGGCATAATCGAGCTGGTGCTGTACAACATTGCCTCGATGCTCGCCGGTGTGGCCACCGGTTACGACGTGAGGATGTCGAACGTATCGCCTATCCATCCGAGACTACAGCCGAGATCTGCGGAGGGAGAGGACGAGCCACCGAGATGGTGGTTTCAGGCTGATACTGGATCCAACAGGAATTCCGGATATCTTGGACCGGAGTATGAGTTCAGTTCGAGCAGCGGGTATCCTCACAATACTTATCACGGCCCGGCGAGACATTACAGGTACACGATAAAAACTTTGTTCCATTTTATTTAAAAAAAAAAAAAGAAATGAAAAAAAAATCTTTTACGATTATTCATCTATTATTAATTTAATGTTAAATAAATTTTTTTTCCACTAGAAAACTCATTTTTCGACGGGATGTGATGTCATACCGAGAATACATCAGTTCCGGTTTGAAAATCTCATTTTTCGACCGGAAGTGAAGTTTCTCCGGTAAGATGTCACTTCCGGCCGAAAAATGAGATTTTCAAACCGGAAGTGACGTATTTCCCGTATCGCGTTGCTTTCGGTCGATAAATGAGATTTCCAAACCGGAAGTAACGTATTTCCGGTATCCCGTTGCTTTCGGTCGATAAATGAGATTTCCAAACCGGAAGTGACGTATTTCCGGTATCACGTTGCTTCCGGTCGATAAATGAGATTTTTAAACCGGAAGTTACGGCTTTCCGGCCGAAGAATGAAATCACGTTTTTCCGGTATGACGTCACATCCGATGGAAAAATTATATTTTCAAATCGGAATTGACGTGTTTCTGGTATGACTCCATTTCCGGTCGAACAATGAGACTTGCAAATCTCAAGTCACGTATTTCCAGTACGACGTCACTTCTCGTCGAAAAATAAGACTTTCAAATCTCAAGTCACGTATTTCCAGTACGACGTCACTTCCGGTCGAAAAATGAGGTTTCCAAACCGGACGTGACGTTTTTCGGTATGACATCACTTCAGGTCGAAAAACCAGATTTTCAAACCGGAATTGACGTACTTCCGTTAAATCTCCGGAAATCTAAATTTCCGTTTTCTAACTTTCATATGCCACAGAGCGTGCGTGGGCGCCCCAGTCACAACAAGCTGCTAATTATTTATATTTGTATCAGGCCGTTCCTGAGCAACATGGGAGGCATACCGCCCGGTCTGCCGTCGAACGTTATGCCGGACAAGCCTCTGCGATTCACGGATTCACCGCAGCACTACGTCAGCAACACGGGCTCGAACGTACCAACGCCGAGTCCTCGGCGGAAGAGTTCGAGTACGAGTAACGAGGACGCATATTCGCCGGAAACCGGTAGAATCGACCGGATCGAGAGAGTACCGACGATATACATGGGCAACGTCGCTCCGTATCCGGACTACGGCCCTCCGGTCTACGCAATCGCACCCCCCGATTACTACAGGCCACCGGAATCGGGCTACTTCGTTACCGCCGACTACCAGTGAGTAAAAGTCAACATAATAAATTTCACGATTTAATAGTTTTAAAAAAATTAATAAAACGCCATATTTTTCAAAAAAAAAATTCAGCGATCGAATGCTCGAGTGTCCGGATTTTCCTCACGCCTACGACAATCCGAACAGCGTCAACAGTCCGGCTAGGCCGACCCCTCGACTTCCGGCGTACACGCATCATCGAACGTCGTCGAACGTCTCTAACACGAGTACATCCAGTCAGAGCAACGTCAACCCCACCTTCAGACTGGAGGACGAATCGGATTACGCTCTCTACTCGCCCAATCATTACTATCAACGATCGTCCAACGTCGTCGCGAGCATCGGAAACTACGGGACGAGTATAGCGAATCAAGAGTACGGCTCGCAGTACCTGAGCCGGCAGAATTCGCACGAATCCAATCCTAACTCGAGCTCGGGCGAGCGGCCCAGCAATCTCGAGGTCGTCACGAGGCTGCGATCGAGCCTCAAGAGATCGAATTACGCGTACAATTCGCCGAACAAGACGACGAGCACGAGTAAAAACAATTCCGGCTCGGGAACCCCGACGAATCCGACCCCGCCGGACTCGCTGACATCCGAGGACTCGAGTTACGTCTCGGCGAAGGACAGTCAGATATCTATGGGTCGGGTAAGATTTTCACCTGTAACATTCGACAGGGATAACATATCGAGAGATCACCGGGAGGCTCTCTTGGATATCCCCGTACACGGACAGAGTCAGGATATAACTGTGCCTATACAAGCGAATCGACGCCTCAGCAGAAATCGCAAACCCAGCATTTCCGAACTGGAACGAGATTTCTTGTCATAGCACTGGCTCATTTAAGGGGACGCTGATTACTCACTTTGACAACGTGAGTAAACAGAAGCTCGTTCACGGTGAAGGTTACGAAAAAAGACAAACAAAATCTATTTAAAAGGAATAAAAAAAAAAACGACAACACCATCATTCGGTGAATTATCGCTCACGCGATTTTCTCCAAGCACTGCCTCTCGTACGAGAACGAAACATTTTTCTCGATATCTAAGTGTATGATGAATGAGTGCAGATCTTTTTATTTTTTATTTTTCTTCTCTTCGTCGAGTGCAAAGTAGCTAACATTCCTCGCGTCGAGAAACGATCGAGAAACGTACTCGATACACTTATCTACATTCCTTTTGCCCTGACCGGGCTGGACGAGAGTTTTCACACAGAATTCAACTTCGCATTTTGTTCTTCGTCGAAACACGTAACGACATTCCTAAAGATTCCAGACTCGTTGTATAAAATGCGCGTATCGGTGACTGTTTTTTTTTCTTTTAAGTCTCTTCGAAAAAATTATCGATCGCATGTTTGAATAAACGACGAAGAGATCGTTTTTTTTCTCTATCGAACGATATTTGTGTGTGAACGATGAGCGAGGTGAATTAGCTTAGACGAAATTTTTGGTAGCACTTGTATGAGAAAGAAAAAAAGAAAATAACGCGGAAAGTGTACAGTAGATGTTTACTCGGGGGATTGACGAATGCAAAGAAATACCGAATCAACGAGAAACCCGTAGATGATGGGTTCTCGCTGTACAGTCTAGTACGCGTTCGAACATGTTTGCATGCTTGTCTTGTGGCGTTACGCTTTCGGCGCATGCGCGCTCGCGAATTATTCCACTGTGGGGTAATAAGCACGCAAAAGAAAATCGTTTAGAGTTCGCGAATCGGGACAAGCGATCGTGTAACTATTTAGAGGAAGTAGGATTGATTCGAACGACTTACTCGAATTTAGGAAGTTTATACCCAATCGATGTTGTACATATATCAGAGGCACTCGAGCAACACTCTACGTAATTTACCATTTAGAACGTAATTGAGCAGCAATCCTTCAACATTCCCGACCGCCCCCCCCCCCCCCCCCCCCCCCAAACTAGATTTTTAAGAGAATATGTACCTTACGAAGGACGGATATCCCGAGAGAAAATATTATTGAATCGCCTTAGAACCGAGTGATTTCTTTTTTTTATTACTTTTTTAAATTGATTACTTTTTTAAATGCTAGTGGCAAATCAAAATCCATCGAGCAATCGCGATTACATTATTATTATTATTATTATTATTATTATTATTATTATTATTCAATTTTCTTGTTTAACTCTTTGACTCTTACTACGACAGATCCTCGACCCTCTCCCAATTCTCTAAACGACGATCATCAGTATTTTAGGATACACACAACCGGAATGTAAATAGGATATATTTAAAGGAGAGTAATTATTGCGATATCCCCCTCCCCCAGTCTGCGGAGAATCGTTTTTCTTCGAGCTGAAAAAACTCGATCGTGTTTCGCAGAGGTAATTTTTTCGAGAGTAGAATTCGACCGATTCACGACTCGTTCGCGAGTTTTAATTAGTTTTCTGCGCGGGTTCAAGTACGCGTGCGAAATTACTGCGGAGGACAGTAAAAAAAAAAAATATTAAAAAACGGCGATTTGTCGAAACGGTTAGCACAATTATTCCTTTTTCTACGATCGAGCGGATCGAAAGTTAGAGAATTTTTTTTTTTTTCATTCGACAAATTAGGCATCGTATTCAGCAGGTTTGCCCGTCTGTGCTGTACAAAGATATTCCGCGGTGCTAGTTATCACGTACTTAAAATAAATCTTAAGTATGACGAGGAAAAAGGTGAAAGGGCGAAGAAAAAAAAAACAAACAAAAAAAGAAATAAGAAAATCATTCGAAAAGCTTCCACGAAATAATCGCGTATTGTTGAAATAAAAAAAATGTGAATGGAAAAAAAAGATCACGTTTATTAAAATGCTAATCATCACTAATCGGTGATAGTATTAACGAGTTAATTTAAACGATGAAAATAAAAGAACGGCAGAAACAAAAACAAAAAACTTACATAATAATCTAATACTCGGCAGCTAAAGACGTAAGATTGTGTAATGGCGCTAAGCTCGCCAAAAGTGCTAGTCTAAGCTATATTTATTTTTTTATACCATTACAGTGTTTGTCTAGATTAATTTAACGAGTCGACGACTATCCCATCTCCCCATCTGCGTCGCTTGATTTGAATGTGAAAAAGCAATCTTGGAGAACAAAATTTTTTAATAATAAAAATAAATAAACGACGCGACGTACTTTAAATCCTTGTGGTTGTTATCGACGACTCGCGTCCTCGGTACCACTGCAGTCGAAACTTTAACGTGCAAAAAAAGTTCTTTTTTAATAGTTCAGTGTTAATATCCGTAGCGACACCGTTCAACAGCCTGACACCACTCAGTTTTTAGTTCACGTATTACTGTACCAGTAAAAGCCTTCAATAACAATATACGCTGAAAGTCGTCACCACGAAAAAAAAGAAACACATTGCATCGTTGCCGTATCCTATATTAGAGATCCAGACAATTATACCGAATACGCGTTTAAAGTACAGAATATTTCGTACCCGACCAAGCAGATTATAATTACGAGTAAAATAAAGAAACGAAGAAGAAAATAAATAAAATAACGTTTCTCGTTAGCGTGTACAATATTTGTGCCCTGATTAGCTAAGTGAAGAAAAAGGTGTATGGAAAACTAAAAAAAAAGAAATGTTTTGTCGGGCGCATTTTCTTTCTTCGTAGAACTCGTATTATCGAACGGGGATGTAATTCAGCGTCAGTATTTTTTGTAAAAAATATATGTAGGCTGTAGAACGAAAAAGAAAAAAATACCATAGACTCGCCGCAATTATTGCTCTGTGCTCGTGTTCACAGACAACGATTTGGTTATTTTTTTTGTTTCTTCGTAAGTCATTAAATTCGTAAACACTCACTAGGCGTAAGAGTAATATTGTTAAGCTGCTGAGTGCAATGTGTTCCGTGTATGTAAGCCGAGATAAGAGTAACGGAAGCTTTGGCTACGCGCGTACAAAGCTATGACGAGAGATGCGAGGCGCTTTATGAAATTTGGCGTTTAGAAATAAATTTTTAGACTCGAAGGGGAGCGCTGAGTCATCGGCCAACGTTGTCTGTGAAGACATTGGGCACGAGTTTTCTCTGTTATTGAACTCGAGACGATGAGATTAAATCAAAGGCAAATAAACGAGCGTGGCATTACGTTTTTTTTAAATTACTTTTGCGAGAAAAAAATGTCGACGAAAGCGAAAGTTTTTAATATAAATTGTTAATTAGTCAATGAATAATAATTAATGCGAGAATGCAATAATGACGGAATATTCCACTCCCCCCCCTTATCCATGTGTTTAATTTTAGTATTTGAATTTCTTAAAAACGACAGCTAATATTCGAGATCGGGTGTTCGCGGAAGTAAACGAAAGTCTTACTACGCTGTCTGACCTGCACTAAAAATTCATGTATTTTTTCAAGTATTGTACATTATACTATACATATTGATTATACAAATTATAAATAGCGATTGAATTATATATATATAAATATATATATATATATATTGAATATATGATTAATATTATTATTGTAATATTATGAAGTGTCGCGGGATGTAAGCGATGCGATTATTATTAATAAACAATTTCGAATAATGTGCGGAAACGATTTTTTACTTCATGTGTCTTCCTTAATTCATCCGTGTCTGTCGTTGGCTACATTCGAGATAAATTTCAAATACGTTTGAGACGTATCAGCCACATTCTTTTACCCACTTTGCTCCGTTCCTTATTTCAAACTTTTCTGTTACTGACTGCATTCGAAATTCATTTCTGAGAAAAAAGTGTCTATAACGTTACTTCCAGTTTGAAAATCTCACTTTTAGAGCAGAAGTCGTCAAACAGAACATTAAAAAAAATTTCATTGCGACTTCATTTCCGATTTGAAAATCCCAGTTTTCAACCGGAGGTGACGCATTTTCCGGGACGACATCAATTTCGGTATAAACGTGAGATTTCCAAACTGGAGGTAACGTTAGAAACAATAAAAAAAAATTCTAAGGAACGTATCTGAAATGCAGCCCGTGACCGAAAAGTGTGAATTGAAGAACACAGGAAAGAGCTTAAAAGAACGTGAGTGATATGTGGAATTCATCTCGAATGTAGTCGGCGACAGAAATGAATGAACTAAGGTTCACACGGTTTTTTTTTCCATTGACGAAGAAGGTGACAGCAGAACCTTCAAACTTCGCGAGCTAAGACGCACCATCCAAAATTATCGTGAATAATAACGCGGCATGAGCCTAAATGGCATCAAAAAATTGCAGTTGCAAGGATTCCACGATAGTCGAGGGAATATTCGGTGAAATACACGCCGTCCATAATGGACCGAGTTCGGGAGATTTTCAATCATTATTGGCTGACGAAGGAGAAACATCTTCCATCGTGATAAAATCTTTCACTCTGAGCAATTCCAATCGAATGGAAGTCGTCGTTATCACTTGGGGAGCGACTATAGTGTCTCTGAAGTGTCCCGACAAATATGGTCGCGCCGCGGATATAGTTCTTGGATTTGAAGATCTAAAAAGTGAGTAATGCCAAGTTTTATCGGCTTGAATTTTTGTTTATATATATATTTTTTTCAGGCTACATGAATCCCCAGTTGAATCAATTTTTCGGCTGCGTACTCGGCAGATGTGCGAATCGTGTAAAAAATGGTACTTTCAGTATCAAAGACAAGGACTATCAGTTGTCCCTGAACGAAAATTACAAGCATCACTTGCACGGCGGAGTGCGTATAGACAATCGAAATTACCCTGAAAATATCTGCATGACATCAAATTTCATGTTTGGCGAATCTCTATCGAGGCACTTATAGAATTTTATTCTCTAAGTGAACTTCCCCCATCAAAGTTCGCCCGATCATGAAAAACACAGCCGTCGTTATGTCTTGGTGAAATTTAGTCTCATGCCGGTATCTTCACTAGGGTGTTTAAAAAAAGGAATTGAAAAAAAATGTCCTCCCACCCTTTTAAAGTGCAGATTGCAATCTCAAATTGAACCTTGCGACTGCCGTTCGCGAGGTTCAATTTGAGATTGAAATGTATAGTTTTGGAGGGTGGAAACAATTTTTTTCAACTAATTTACACTACTGGACATTTTTTTTGTTTTCCATATATAAATTTAAAAAAATAATAATTAAAGAATATGTATTTTGCGTTCACGATAAAAAATGACAAAAAGTTAATCTACAACCCCGTAGAAGAATATATTTCGATCTGAAAAAACATCTCGCAAAAGGCGGTCGTTGACAACTAAGTTTAAAAGGTGCCGCATTTTTTGGGTACAAACGTCGAATGCGGGCACCTCTTGGCAGTTTTTGCTAAGGACCGCCTTTCGTGGGATTCGATTTGAGATCGATATCTATACTTTAAAAGGGTGGGGGAAATTTTTTTTTTCACGTGCATCGACCCCTTCAATGACCGTGATAGAAAATATATTAGTATCGTTTCATTGGAAACAATTTTTTATTCGTTCAAACGCTTCAGCATAACGGATTCGGGCGTCAAATTTGGGAGGCTTGCGTGGACAGATGTACGGTAGTGATGAGCTACATGAGCGAGGACGACCAAGAGGGGTATCCGGGCGCGGTTTTGTCTACCATCAGATTTAAACTGACCCCGGACAATAAACTCGAAATCGGCATGAGAGCTACTACGTCCAAGTCAACGATCGTGAACTTGTCACACGGATCCCTGTTCAATCTCGCCGGTCACGTTAGTACCGCGACGAAGCTGTGAACAATTCGCACGATATAGTCCACTGTATATTTCTTTCAAAAGGATGCCGGAGAATCGGAGCTGAGGAAGCACAGGGTATCCCTGAATTGCGACCGCTGGACTTTTACCGATCTCGCCGATCCCGTGCCGACCGGAGCGATTCGCGGTGTCGGGGGTACAGTCATGGATCTCCGGATACCCAGAATCTTGGGGAATGCTCTCCAGGCCGTAATTTCTCATTGCCATCACCTATATACGAACGAATAAGTTAATTCGCATTAAGATAAATTTAATTCACAGGTACCAGCAGGAGAAGGCTTCGATCACAATTTTTGTGTGATAAGATGCTTGCAGCCGGGACTCAATTTTGTTGGACGAGCCCTGCACGCCGAAAGCGGAAGGTATCATTGGCCAAAAATGAAACTCATCAATTTACCAGTTTAACTTGGGAACAGAATTCTGAATTTATGAGTTCAACGTGTTCTCAGAATTTTCAATTTACGGTTTAACTTGATCTCAGCATTCTGAATTTACGAGTTTAACTTGTCCTCAGAATTCTGAATTTACGAAGTTGATTGTCGTCAAAATTCTGAATTTACGAGTTTCGGTTGTTCTCAAAATTCTGAATTTATGAGGTTCACTTGTCCTCAGAATTCTGAATTGCGAGTTTCACTTGCCTTCGGTATTCAGAATTAACGAGTGTAACTTGACTTCAGAATATAGAATTAACGAGTGTAACTTGCCTTCACAATGCAGAATTTACGAGTTTAACTTGTCCTCAGAATTCTTGAGGTGTACTCGGATCAGCCAGGCGTTCAGTTTTACACCGGCGGCCGCTTACCGTCAGAATCCAACCCGCTGGACCTCTCCGAGGATATTCACAAAAAAATATCCGAGGTGAGACGAAAATTGTCAATAGAACTCTTCAGGCAATAAATAAGTGAATGCACAGCTGCCGGAGGGAGAAGCTCCAAGCAACTTTGCCAGCGATCGAAGCTTCGAAGAGATGAGCGCAGTCGGAGAGTTCGAAGAATATTCCGATGACACGACCACGAAAGAATATCTGCGGTTTATACCGGGGAAGAGTGGAGCGAAATACGAGAAGTTCTGTGCTTTCAGCATGCAGCCGCAAAATTATCCCAACGCCGTTAACTTCGTGAGTCCAATAATTTTATCGGTCCATCGAAGTACATTTAATATCTTGCCCTTCATCCCGCAGTCGCACTTTCCATGTCCTGTTCTGCGTCCTGGCCAGGTTTACTACCACGATCTCACGTACAAATTTGGCGTACAGCTCGGAAATTATATGTAGAAAAAAAATAAAATACAGAAACTCACTTTTACTCCGACTACGTACTGTCCGTAGATTTTTTCCGTCTAGCCGCGAAGAATTTAGCCACGTCGCTTATTGTAGTTCGGAACGTATCGTTGACCATGAGAGTACGTTGAATCCATCCGGGAAGCGACTGCTTCTTGTTCGTGTAACGCTTGTCCAGCAAAACGACAGTCGAATAATCATTTATGTGTCTCACCGCTCTGCCGATGCACTGATTAACGGCTTTCATACACGAATTCTCGTAGTACGCGGTCCCAGCTCCAGGTCTCTAGAATTTATTTATTTATTTATTTCACGGATTTCTCCTTTTACGATCAGTGTATAATAAATCCTAATTTTAGAGCTTTGAATACTGAATTATAATGAAATTATTAAACACTTGAAATTATACTCGAAAACCCCTGATCGAGAAAATCGATATAACACTTATATTATATGATGACACCGAATTAATGGGAGAAAAAATAAAATTGCAAAGTTTTACTGACCACATTCTCGTTCAGATATTTCATTTTTTCCTGGAGCTCCGGCGATTTTATATTAGGATACGGCATTCCCACGACTACGACGCACCTTCCAAGATCGTCGGAGAAGTTCAAACCTTCGCTCAGTTTGCCCCCTGAATAATAAATTAAAACAAGTTTTGTCGTCAATTCTTATGAAATTTGTAAACAGCAGTTGGAGGAAAAAAGAAACTTGCCCACTACGCTAAAGAGCAACGATCCGTTCTGCGGGCTCTGCGGATTCTTCACATCCCGAGCATAGTTTTCCAGAATCGAATTGACCTGAGACGCGAGCTTGGGCTCCCGATAGACTTGCTTCTTGCCGCGAATCTTCGCGATGACGCCGGCTTTGTCGAGATGCTTGTACAGTGTTTCTTCATAGCCGTAGGAGGGTAGGAAAACTACGATTCCTCCCGGCACGATGTTGCAGAGGTTTTGCAACGTTCTACCCAATTCGTTCAGCTAAAAGGTACGAATTCTATTATCATCCTAGCAAAGTTATGCATTTAGGGGAAGTGAAATATCACGGTCGGTAATGAAAATTGTGATGAACTTTTTTCAAGGGTGCTAATTTTTTTTAGAAAAAAGCGAATTCGAGCCGGATGCGCACGGTAATTTCGCATTCGGCTCGAATTCATTTTTTTCTAGACAAAATTGGCACCATTGAATAAAGTTAATTTGAAAATTGCAACTATCTCTTTCGCTGGCACAGCTGTTTCACTTCCCCTTAAGTAGATCCTCTATTATCTGAACCCTCAATTATGACTCCGTTCATGTCGAGCGCTTGGTTATCCGAACGTCACCGTGAAATATTGTACATTGTGCTCGTTGCGGCGGAATCCGCGCCCGTGCTCGAGCGTATCGAAGCGCGCTTTTGCTTTTGCAATGTCAATCCACTCCCACACTGGCTTTCGCGAGCAATTTTAATCTACCCCAGCAGAGTCGGAGAACACGCATTAGAGCTTAGTTTTAATACCGAATCTATTCCTTTAATTTGCTGCGGTTTCGAAGCGGTCTAATTTTGGAATCCCCTTCTTTTCGGTCTTTAATGTAGAGACTCAATTACGTTTCAACTGTTTTTTGTTTGAGTGACTGTCTACACCAAATAAACAAAATGTGAAATATCGACACGAATACTGGCTTCCGAAGTGAAACGACAACTGAGTCGCTTGTGAATAATTTACAAAATTAGCTCTCACATATAGTCAAATACAACAGAACACATAATAGAGTATCGTACGCAAATACAAGGCGTTTTAATAAGAATGCCACGAACACCGAAAAAGATAGGGGAAAAATTATAATGGAAAGAAACAGACGAAATTAACATCGTTGTGAAGAGGACTGGACCGGGGTCGAAGCGTCTCCTCGTTAAAGACAAAAATGAAGAGAATTTCGAAATTAGACCATTTCGAAGCCACACCGAATCAAAGAATATACATTTTCTCAACAGTTACAGCATTCTACAACTATATTAATACCAAATCGTTTGAATCACCTTGCATACGTAATTAGTTCTGAAGCGGCTTCAAGATTTCCCTGCTCAAAAGCGCGTAGCAAGGGTTTGGTAATTAAAAATGAATGACTCTAATTCACAGAGCCTTTTGAAATAAGACTTCCATGTTTCAATGTTGTTAAAAAATATGTTTTGAAGTTTAATATATACTATTATTTCATTTATATATGTATTATTTATGTATGTGAATTGTATGTGTATTGTTTATGTACGTGTTATAATGCCGAAAAGCAAGTTTCCTTTCGGTTATCCGAATTTTTTTTGATTGTCCAAACTACACCCGGTCCCGACGGGGTTCGGATAATAGAGGTTCTACTGTATTGCGATACGGATTGCGTCGATCGATAATTACAAGCTCAGGATTTTGACGATTTTGATAATTGAATTCCAGCGAAACGCCCGTAGGTCCTCGAGTTACGATTCTCGTCATAATATTTTCTTTCGGTATAACGTGATCGCACGAGAACGTTACTATTCTCTCGGGTTCGGCACCGGCACTCACGAAGAGTTGATCCACAAATTCGGATATCGGTTCCATCGTTCCGCCAGCCAGGACGATCGACCTCGCATCTTTTACTGTCGAGACACAAATTCTATTATACCGGTTACACACTCGACCGTCGACTGTTATCTTCGTAGATAATTAGTTTCAACTTACCAATATCGTGAAAGTGAGTCGCAGGATTCATTAGCAAAAATTTTAGAGTTCCCTGACCAATCGTCACACCGGGTGTGACGAAGATCCTTCCATCGGCGCTTCCGCTCTTGAGAGACTCCAAAAAACTTACAACGAACATCAGAGGATTGTTCGATGTTTCCTCCTGCAAATTCTCCTTTTCCTCGATTTCCTCGGGCTGGCTTTCCTCCTTGCCTTGAAGTACGTTCAGAAAAGCCGAGACACCGGTCTTCGCAACGTTGACCGGACGTACTTTCAAGTCGCCGCTGTACTTCTCCACGTAGCCTTGAAGTTTGTGTATCAATTTCGAATTCTTTACGAACTCCAATAACTCGAACACATTTACGGTATCTATTTCGGCGAACGCCTCGAAGTTCTCGATCTTGTAGACTTTGGGTTCCGCTTGCGACGGTGATTTGTCCGTCGCGTGCGATCTCGCTGTTCCACCAAGGACTTTGATGAGTTTCTTCAGGCAGAAACTCAGCTGGCTCAGAAAAAGAACGTTCTTGGCCGAGAAGAGAGATTCGAACCTGCAACAAATCGAGGTACTTTTAGGAGTCGAAAGTCGAAGAGAATTATTGTCTTTCTACGATCTGTGGCGAACCTTTTTTGATACTGCGTGAGTTGACTGTAACAGTGAAGAATATTTCTCCCGGTAACCGTCGAGCTGTGCATACGCTCGATAGCCTCGAGAAGATTGTGCGCTTCGTCGATAACCAGGACGTTACCTTTCAGATCTATTCCCGAGCTGATTCTCGTGTTTTTGTGCAAGATCGAGTTGTACGGCACGAGAACGACCTGGCCGTCTTGGAGAGATTTTCTCGACGCGTAATAGGGGCAAGTCTCATGCCCCGTTCCCATCTTGGCGACTTCCTCGACGTCTTGCACATTAGTGACGATTTCCGCTATCATCAACGACTGATTACCAGGCATGAAGGGGCAACTCGTTGCGGTCTTCGAACGCTTCAGATCCTTCTCCTTTTTCGAAGTACTCTTTTTTTTTCTCTGCAATTGTAGGCAACGTTCGTTTATCAGGTTCACGTGCTTCAGCCTCTTCACATCTCTGTTAATGCAGTAGTTTTGCCTGGTGCATGAAATTAAAAAAGTAAGAAATATTAAGTAATGCATTTTAAAAGTATTGAATATTAAGTAATGCATTTTAAAAGTATTGAATATTAAGTAATGCATTTTGAAAGTATTGAATATTGAATATTGAATATTGAATATTGTATATTGTATATTGAATATTGTATATTGAATGTTGAATATTGAATATTGTATATTGTATATTGAACATTGCATACTGAAAATATTGAATATTGAAGATATTGGATAATGAATATGGTTTGTATAAATGCTCTGTAGGGATGAAAAAAAAAATACCTTGATGCAATAGGAACAAGCGAAACATCCTCGGAGTACGGACTTCTTTTCAATTCTCCCACGAATTGCGACAGCTGCGAGTGAGTTCGGGAGCAGAAAAAGATCTGAGTGTACTTTGCCGGCTCATCTTCGGTTCCTTCTTCATCCGAGCCATCGGAATCTAGCTGAAGATCTTCCAGCAGCAAGTCTTCGTCCACATTGTGTTTCGCTGCCGGAGACTCTGCTCCGGATAAATCGATAGATTTGACGTCTCCCCCCTTGGCAGGCTTGGACTTAAATCTATGTTTCGTCTTAGCGTCATTTCCCTGTTTGGCTTTCTCTTTGAACTTATTCCTTCTCTCCGTGCGTCTCTCTATGGCCTCCAGCTTTGTCATAAATACTCTCTTCTCTCCGTTCAACTGTATCTGTTCTGTTTGCTCCGTAAACCAGTTTCCTGCGTTCTTCTCCGTGATCTCTTTGAGCTTCGCATCCAACTCGGCGATCCGCGATAGGAGAGTCTCCTTTGCATGATTTTCCGTGTCCACGAGCCATTTGAGAGCTCCACAAATAATCGACAGAGACTTTCCGGTACCCGTCGGACTCTCGAATATCCCGAGATTGCTGCTTTCCAAGCACGAGTAAAGATTTCGCATGAAATTTTCTTGTATCGGGTACGGAGTGAACGGGAACGGGAAGTCTCTCGGTGGATCCATGACAAATCGACTTGGCTGAAATGAAATAAAACTTAAAGAACGACGATGTGTTCGATGATGGAGAACACCTGTTGCCGATGAACGTTGCGCTACCAACTTTTGTTAGACCAATTACCAGTTCGTTTAACCGTTTTTCTCGACCGGTTATCCCGGCGAATTCTCCAACAATGACCCTCGATCGTTGATCGTTACTTGACCATACTTTTCGCACTTTTCCCAACTGTTTTTCCTCGACCTTTCAAACTTGACGTCCTCCGGTTTACGCGCCGGAAGCCTCTCAACCGACACCAGCACCGCCGGCGGAAGAACGCGACTGCGCAGAAGCGAGGAAAATGGAGACACGTCCGCGTTCGCTTCCGGTCGCGGAATGGCAGCAGAAATCTCGAAGGCAAAGCACTCTTTGTAAACATGGCGCTCGATCTCACTGTCAAGGTGCACCCCGTAGTTTTGTTCCAGATCGTTGACGCTTATGAGCGTAGAAATTCGGAATCCGTTCGTGTAATTGGAACACTGCTGGGTGAGTTATCGTTCCAACGAATGAATTGTTTAACCGGTGGACTTTGTCCGATGTTTTTGCGACCGCGGTATCGCAGTCGCATGGTCAGAGGCTGTCGGCCTTTATTCGAACGATCGGATACATTGTTTTCCTGACAGTCGGCGTAATCGACAGTAATCTCCGTAGCGATATCGGAGTCCCGCGATTTTTGTACTTGTCCCGCGTAATGCGATGACTCTCCGAGCCGACCACGATTTTCCTAACCTCAATCTTCGATTATGTTCGGCGAACAGGAACCGTAGAGAAGGGAGTAGTCGAAGTGACGAACTGCTTCTGCGTACCACACAAGGAGTACGATGATCAAGTCGAAGCCGAACTCAATTACGCCATGGATCTGTACGACCTTAACCACAGAGTAAACGCCCTGGAGAACATAGTGGGATGGTGGGCCACCGGCAAAGACGTCACCAATCATTCCTCAGTAATTCACGAGTATTATGCCAGAGAGTGCAACAATCCTGTACATTTGACCGTCGACACGACTCTGGCGTACACCACGAGGATGGCCATCAAGGCGTACGTTTGCGTACAGCTCGGCGTTCCCAACGGAAAGCAGGGCTGTATGTTCACACCCGCCAAAGTTGAGGTAAGCCGACGATAAAACAAAATATTAAAAGAGCTTCCTTCGACATTTTTTCTTCTGTTCATTGTAATTTTTATGGGTCGTTACCAATTATTGGCAATCGCGTTAATCGAACGTTGCTAATGATCGAAACCTGTGTATTCTCTACTCATTTTTTTATTTTCTCAACCATCGCTCTGTTTCTTTATGAAATGTAAAAGAAGAAATCTAGAAGATAAATAATTATTGTTGTTGTTATAGCAGAGAAAAATTTCCACGGGTTTTAGGACATGCTAAAAAATTTATAAACGATTTCCCTTTCTCATAGATGAAGCTATGTTTTACAAAAAAAAAAAATTTGCTTTTAATGTCAGAGTACTGAAAAAAAAAGTCTAAAACGTTCTGAAGTGCGATTTTTCGCTGGCGTTCGGCAGTATGTGTGTGTGGGACAGATTTGCATTGTTTAAAACGGCTTTAACTCGGGAATTGTGTGAAACAGCCGGTTAAAATTTGATAGACTAGTAGAGTAGTTGCTTCGCTTCAGTCAGTGCGATTTTCATGAAGATTGAGGCTCGATTGGGGATTTTCTGCCATTAACAATTTTTTTAAAATTCTCTGTGGTGCTCTAACATGCGCAAGTTTTGAGCTATTGTCGCAAATTGCACACAAATCTAATATTTTTTGAAAGACCTGTAGTTTTGAATTTTGTTGAAATTAATCCAAGCGGTCAGATTTTATGAGATTTTGAGTTTTTTGAAAAATTACTAAAAACGGTATAATTCGAGTAAACCTGGAGGTATCGAGCTTAAATTTGACAGGGGAATAGACTAACATTGTACAATATTGGGTATGATGTTTGGCTGGAAATGAATCTAATCGTTTAAATTGTATGGGAATTTGAAATTTTTGGATTCCTCAGAAATTGTTTGTTTCTTTCAACAAGAGTTCATGCATCAAATGTGGCTCTGGGAGTAAAATAATTTGGCGTTTCGTCCGTGGAAAATACATACAACGACGGATTCCCAAAATTTCAATTAGCGACTTTCTGCAATATATTTATTACAATTTTGTGCAAGCTTTTTCTATGGGGAAGCAAAAATCGGTGAACGAACTTTCTCATAAAGAAAGCTATGTGCAACATTTTTTTTTTTTCTTCTATTTTTTCCTATGTACAGTGTAGTACGTTGCCCGAATTTTTTTTTGTTCTCGGTGGCTCTGTGGCTGATTAATTATTTTTATAGGTGACTTGTTACGAGCCGGAAATCGTCGCTCTGCAGCTGTGCGAAAAGACTCAGTTGCCGAACAGCACGACGACGGTAGCGAAGCCGAGTGGCGGCGTCGAGCCTATGATGGATCTCGCGCAAATCGCCGCGGCGAGCACCAAGCTCTCCTCGATGTTGGAGCAAGTACTGAGCTACGTCGACGACGTCCTCGCGGGCAAACAACCGCCCGACAATCAGGTGGGCAGGGCTCTTCTCGATATGGTACATTCGGTGCCGAAAATGAACGGCGATCAGTTCGATGAGATGTTCAACAGCAACGTGAAGGATCTCTTGATGGTCGTTGCACTGTCGCAACTCATCAAGACCCAGCTTCAGCTCAACGAGAAGCTCACCCTGCTGACGACGCTCTGAGCCAGAGCATGTTCGCCGTTGCGGAGAAGCACCGAGACAGTGAGAAGCGAGACCATCGAACGCACGAATTTTCGACACGATGTAACGCGCGTTCAACCTCGAAAATCTGGTTTTACAGACAAATAACATGCTAATTGCGATAAATAATTCACTTTTTTTTTTTGAATATTCAGTCGCTATTGCAAACATTCATTTTTTTCGAGTTAAGAGATAAAAAATTTCTTTTTATCCCGACATCGCTAAAATAACCACATTCTTGCGTGCAACACGGGCGGAAAGACGCCTATTATTGATCAATGAATTATTAACCTGTGTGTATACGCAGTACTGTTTAATTACTCCCTACGAAGTAATAGGGCTTATAAATCCATCTAGAATCCCTATTTCTCCCCGGGGGAGTAATGGTCATTGGCGAGTGACGATTTTGCAACGCAACAAATGTGATTATTTTAACGTAGTTGGAAAAAAGTATCGTATGCTACATGGGAAGAAGCGGATTTTCACCTCGCGTTATTCCTGCCCTCGTTTCGCTCGGGCAACAATCTTCACATTTGGCGAAAATCTCGCGCATCCTTGCCTAGTAGCATGATACAATATTTCTTTTCATTCACTCGTTATTATCAATTAGACAAGCCTAGTCGGGTAAAGGATTGCTTTGCAATTAAGTTTCCTTGGTCAAGCACTTCGAAGGCAAATGGGCTATATCGAATCTCTTTTAAAAATCGTTTTTCAAAGTACTTGGCGTCGAGACGCTAACGCTTCTCTTCATATTCCGATCAGTTCGACGCGATGTTCGACAGCAACGCGAAGTTTCTCTTGACGGTCGTTGCACCCTCGCAGCTCTTCAATTCCAGCTTCAGCTGAACAAGAAACGCACCCTGTTGACGATACTCTGAGATTCTCGTTCGCACGTTCGCCGTTACGAAGAAGCACCAAGACAGTGGGGAGCGAGACGGAACGTACGAAAATGCGACACGATGCAACGCGTGGTCAACCAGAATAAATCTGGTTTTTCAGAAAAATAACATATTGGTTGCGACAAATATTTTTTTTTAGATTTTGTAATTATTACAATCATTCATTTGTTTTTCGGGATAAGAGATAAGAAAGTGCCTTTTTCTTTCATTCACTCGTTATTATCGATCAGACAGGCCCAGTCGGGTACTCGATTGCTTTGCAAGTAAGTCTCCTTGGTCAAGCACCTCGAAGGCAACTGGGCTATACCGAATATCGCACCGCCGAGCCAAGCGGTGTAATTGGCTTTGCACGGCGCAGTGTGAAATTTGAATTTGTCGAGCTTCAATTTTTCCGAATACAAGTCGCTCTTCAGTAGAGTCAGAAGCTCGGATTTTAAGCGGCTAGCGAATCCTTTGGCCATTGTCGTTCCACCGATCAAAACGATGTTCTCCGCCAGCGGACGTCTTGTGTCTATGGGACACTGCAACGAAAGTTACCGTAAGACCGAATATCATCAAAGAAATCAATATATGGGGCATGCCCTACCATTACGACCTGGGTCTGACCCTTCAGATCTTGGATTGGGCCCGCAATTTTTTACATGACTGAACTAACTTTCAAAAGCACTCAGATTTTGTATTAGATTTTTTTAAAATGTTTATAATTATTTATGATTAAAAAGAATGCACTTATTGATCGCCATAATTTAAAAATATGAAAAATCTTGTGCCGTATATAAAAAAATGTAAGATTGAGTCAAGGTGGGCCGGCGCACTTTCTATTTTCTGATTTCTTTCAGAAAAAAAAACAGTGAAAAAAATTACAAGAAGAAATCAGTTGATAAAAATGCTTATCACTTGACCATTTTTATATGCAACACCGCATTTTTGGGATTTTTTTCAGATTTTCCGAGCTTTTGTTGTTCAACTTAAAAATAAATAAAAGGCTTCGGAAAAATTCGGAATAAATTCCCGAAAATGCAGTGTTATATAAAAATGGTCGAACGATAAACCATAATCGTCAGATTTTTTCTTTCATTTCTTTTATTTTTAATTTAGAAAAAAATTGACGGTGACGCTTGACCACTCCGGCTCAAATGTTGAGTTTTTTTTCATATTTTTTTTGCATTTATGGACACAAGATTTTTCAGATTTTTAAATTGTGGCGGTCAATAAGTTATTCTTTTTAATCATAAATAATTATAAACAATTTTTTTAATCTATTTAAAAAATCGGAGTGCTTTTGACAGTCAGTTCAGTCATACAAAAAATCACGGGCCCAATCCACGATATGAAGGGTGAGGCTCAGGTCGAAATGATGAGGAATGCCCCATATAGTTTCAGGCGAATCTCTTAAAATCGACCGCGACAGAATCTTCCATGCGATAAAAAAAATGTACCTTAACAATAGCGTCGAGTATCATCGTCGGTAAACTCAAATTATCGTTGTCACGTTCCCACAACAGTTCAAAAGCTTTCTCCCTAACTTCTCCGGGAATGTTGAAGGTTTTTATACCCGGATATTTCACCGCCGGTGGGGGCGGCGGAGCTTCATCAGTTCCGAGCTTTTGTGACCGCTCCATCGTCGTTACGAAGCACGTTCTTACTTTTATATCTTCCACAAGCTTTTCCGACAATTCTAAATGCGGCAACGCTTCCTTCAGATCGTTTTTCAGGCACCTGGAATCAAATTCGTAGAAAATTAACGATCCAAGACTTTACCGACTTCGTAAAAGATAAAAATTAGTTATTTAGCGTATTTTTTTCTCGACGGATTAGCGGAGTTTCATCGCGATTGAACGGAAACGAATGCCGGTAAGGATATCCTGGATTAAACGGCGACTAACTTTCGTACAGCCTGAGCGACCAGAGGCAGAGCTTCCAACTGGCAAATGAACGATCAAATACTTTACCGATTCAGTAAAAAAAAAACAAAAAAATAATTTAGCGTATTTCTCTCGACGAATTAGCGTAGTTTCATCGCGATCGAACGAAAACTAGTAGATCGGTGAGGATATCCTGGATTGAACGGCCACTAACTTGTGTACAGCCTGAGCAACCAGAGGCAGAGCTTCCAACTGGCAAATAAACGTTCAAATACTTTACCGATTCAGTAAAAAAAAACAAAAAAATAATTTAGCGTATTTCTCTCGACGAATTAGCGTAGTTTCATCGCGATCGAACGAAAACTAGTAGACCGGTAAGGATATCCTGGATTGAACGGCGACTAACTTGTGTACAGCCTGAGCGGCCAGCGGCAGAGCTTCCAACTGGCAAATAAACGTTCAAATACTTTACCGATTCAGTATAAAAAACAAAAAAATAATTTAGCGTATTTCTCTCGACGAATTAGCGTAGTTTCATCGCGATCGAACGAAAACTAGTATATCGATGAGGATATCCTGGATTGAACGGCGACTAACTTGTGTACAGCCTGAGCAACCAGAGGCAGAGCTTCCAACTGGCAAATAAACGTTCAAATACTTTACCGATTCAGTAAAAAAAAACAAAAAAATAATTTAGCGTATTTCTCTCGACGAATTAGCGTAGTTTCATCGCGATCGAACGAAAACTAGTAGACCGGTAAGGATATCCTGGATTGAACGGCGACTAACTTGTGTACAGCCTGAGCGGCCAGAGGCAGAGCTTGCCACGCCTTCAGAACAGCGACACCCTCGAAAACGGGAATGAGCGTAGCCTCCGTGTAGCCGACGTCCAGCACGAGAGCCGTGTCGTATCCAAGAGTGCTTATGGTCACCAAATGCGTCGGTAACAGCATCAATGATCCAATTTCGAAATGTCTGAACATCACTCTGGCCAGAGTTTCTCTGAACTGTGTAGGTGTCAGCAGAGATTCGAGGACGATCACTCTCACATCTTTGGGACTTATTGTAACGTGCCTGAAACGAAGCCGAGTAGATAGTGAAGATTTTTCTTTTCCTTCTTCAGAGAAAACGAATACTTTTTAGGGGAATATTACCTAAAGAAAAGTAGATGAAGAAACTCTACGAGCAATTGGTACAAATCTTCGATGTCGTTGTACTCGAAAATTGGCCTCGTCTCTTTGGTCACGGAGCATTTAACTTCGGTCCTAATCACTCCACGTGGTGTCACCTCGCCGGCGTAGCCGAACCTGCGAGTAGAACAACAATTATCCGAATTCGATGTTGTTCGTTTGTTCGAGGCTCGACAACAACAATGCTCTTACTTGGTGTAAGCCGTTCCGATATCGAGAACGACCACTTGCTTGTCCGCGACGTATCGTATTCCCTCGTAAGTTCTATTCATGTTCGTAATACTACGGGACGGTAACTAAAAACTATTGGATATTGTTGATTGAAAAATATTTTATGGTTCACAATCTATTCATCGTTTCGGAGCAAAAGTAGTTTTGACAGAACGCATGCAACGAGCGGACTGCGGCGCGGGGCTGCGAGCGGAATCAGCTGTCTCGAACGGCATCTCGTGTGGAGAATTCACGATTGTCGGTAATTCAGTCGAAAACTGCATTATCGCTCAATGATACGAACGCGATTCTTCGTTTCGACTGACACAGGAAAACGCGGTCAATTGTAGCAATACACTGAATTAAGGGCATGTGGCACAGACTCAGTCGGTAACAAATCGCCTTCCCTGTTTTCTCCAAAACGATTGATACGACGAGCAAAAGCAAATTAGGTTTTGATACTTATATATATTGACTACAAAAACCTAATTTGATTTTGGTGGAAGCATCAACCATCACGGAGAGAATAGGGAAAGCGATTTGTTACCATCGGAGCATCGATGCGTGTATCACATGCCCTTAAGACCGAAAATACGTCACTTCCAGTTTGAAAATCTCATTTGTCGACCGGATGTGCCGTCGTACCGGAAACTCGTCACGTCCGGTTTGAAAAATCTTATTTCCCGACCAGCAGTGACGCCATACCGGAAATACGACACTTCCGGTCGAAAAATGTATTTATTTATTTATTTACTGTTATCAACGGGCAAAGCCCTTTTAGATATATAGATAGAATTTTAAAAAATAATATAAATTCAATAGGATCACAATTTTAAACACTAGAATCAACTTGAAAAATGAGATTTCTCAGACGGAAAGTGACGTCATACCAGAAATTCGTCAGTTAAACAAAATCTTAGCTTCCAACCGGATGTGACATGACTGCCGGTCGAAAAATAAGATTCTCAAACTGGAAGTGATATATTCCCGGTATGATAGCATTGCCGGTCGGAGGACGAGATTTTCCGGCATGACGTGACTAATGCAACACTCGTATTGACTGCACTATCTAATAAATGGGTATTTTATTGATTTTTTTTTACCTTGTTCTAGTACTGAGTACTTCCGAAGCCCATTTATTCTCCTACTGTAGCTCGTTCTCGCGTGTCCATGGTCGAACCACTTCAATACTACACGTCATCCCTCGCAGGTTCGTGCATAGTAAAGTGGCTAAGCATCGACTATTTTTCATATACCCGCCAAATTCGACGATACCTCGGGGAAACTCCATTTCGGAAAATAAAAATGCGCCTATCACACCATGTCAACTTTTTGTTCATAAAGTATTTGTAATATGGCAATGACAATGTATACACAGCAATTAAAGGCGCTCACAGCGGAGTGAGAGAAAAACACTGAGATTATGTCTTAAGTGGTATAAATCCCCATCAACCAAATATGTTGGTTGGTGGGGTATAACAAAATGATAACAAAAACTGTACCGAATGCCGTTTTGAGACCGCAGACCGACGAGAAGAAAATTGTCCTTTGCAGCGTCTGTCAATTCCCTCGGGAAAGACCATTTTCTTCTTCCTCGGCGGACTGCGGTCTCAAAACGGCATTCCGTACAGTTTTTGTTACAGACGACTGTATTTTGGATCACCTTAAGAAACTTTGAAACGGAAGTTTCAGAACTTTCTCCGGTAAGCACCCACACACACACACCCACACATACAGTAAGTTTCTGCATTTTCTGCACGAAAAATACTCAGGAGAATGTATGTGATAGAGATACTGTACAAATTTCGAGTCAATCGAGTGTAGAATCTCGATAGCTCGCAAATCGTAGCTCACAATTCGTATCTCTAAATTGTTGGTTGATTACAGCCTTTTGATATTTCGTAACCGATAACACTCGCCCCTGCTTATCTCGGGGCAAAACGGCCAGGGGTCGTTAGTTTGAGTCGAGACTTTCTTTTATGCCCCCTATAACAGACGATGAGCATGGTCTATTTTTCCACATCCTCCATTACATCTCCGGCGCATAAGGAATTATGTGTTAAGTTAAGGAATCTCCGATACGGAAAAGAATTCGTTACTCAATCACGTAATAAAAAAAAAAATTGAACAAGTTGTAACGAATCCCATATTATACATGTCAAGATAAAAAAATTATAAATCAAATGCTCTTATATTTCAAACCGGAAGTGACGTAATAATCTCGCACAAATAACCGAGAGTAAAAAGCCTAACGTACAATGACAACGTCTCCACCGTTCTCGATAGCGCGATTTTTTAAGGCAGTTCAGTTTTATCCGTGAGTAAAGTTGAGATGACCATCGGTCTTGTCAATTATGCTCGTATAAAGAATTCCAAAATGAGATTGAGGGCGCGATACGCGGTACATCGCTTTGGTATGTAGAAGCCCGTCGAGTAGAAATTTTCCTGAGACTCCTGAAGGGTTAACATACGTACGGTAGAGGCGTCGTCAATTCCGTGCCTATGAACACAAGTCTGCGACTTAAGACTCTGGGCAAAATACAAGATACGAGAGGTTTACATAACAGGTACCCATAGATTCGATTTAATGGAAGTCGAGTTAAAGGCCAACCACCATCTGAGTTTAGACTGCTCTTAAGAGCATGTGAAAGACCTTTCCGAGTCCGTCTCTCTCGCTCCGCCGTGAGCATCACTGATGCTATCTCTTTCGCTCTCCATATCGTTTCACATACTCTTAAGGAAATTATTAAATACTCTTGAGTGCGAGGAGAAAGAGATAAAAATTTTAATCGGTTTTTTTCCGAAAGGATTTCGTAAAATGAAAAACAAATTGCGCACCGCGTTATTTGAATATGCAGTCCGCCCCGCAATTCGTTTTTTATTTTATAAAATCGGTTCGGATAAAAATGGATTCAAAATATTTTGAGTCCATGTTGCTCTTTAGGCCCACCTTAATAGGAATATTTATTCCTATTAACCGACAATTCACTGTATCGTCAATTGTATATTACTTCCGTCTCTCATTTTTTTTTTGTATTTTGCCGAAGGCCGAATTCAGTTACATAGGCCTCTTGTACTTATAATGTTATGATTAATAATCCTTCGCGTTAGTTTACTGGTCCCTGTCGCCAATCAATATCAAGTTGATATTATCAACACACGTATGAGCCTGCATCGAAATATTTCAGTTTTAAACATCACGCAAATAACAATTCTCTGAGTTCGTGCGATACAACTTTCCTTTGAGTAGTTTGACTTTCGAACAAAGCCTTCGCGACACTCGGCGCTCGATAAATGTTCGTGAAATTTTAACAAATTTAATAATTAAAGAGGATGTAAAGAATCACAAAATCTCATTGCAAAAAAAAAAAATTATAAAACTATGATTGTAACAATGTTTCAGTCAACGACAAAAATATAATATCCAACGATAAAATAGTCTGCTAATATAGTATTCAAAGAATTATTAACACGATACTCTCTGTAAGTACAGTAGAACAGATATAATGGAATCGCGGGAAGAAGGAAGAAGAAAATATAATTAGTCGTTCGACCGGTTACGGAACGATCGTCGGCGTAACGGACACTCATAAATATTCTTGCAAAAATAGCTTTCTCTATGAGGAGGCAAAACGTGGAAATCACAATCGTCGGGGATTTTGTCGGTATCTTGATACCGACAAAAGCAAATGAGTAATTCGTGACCGTTGCCATGGGAAACGTCAACTTTGCGGTATGGAAATTGCCTTGGGACAAATATATGTATATATATTTATATATCAGAGCTGGCCAAATACCCTAAGTACGCGAAGCACTGAGCGCTAGTAGGCACTGACTCAGTACTTGATCCTTCTTCATCAAGTACGGTCTTCAAGTTCTTAGTGCACGTTTTTCAAGTACTCAGTGCATTTGGCCAGCACTGATATATATATATATATATATATATATATATATATATATATATATATATATATTGGATCTAGACAAGAAAATTATTTATAGTAGCCAATAGATTCGATATGGCTTTGGTTTCGGCTTCATGATAGTTTGGACCAATCCCGATCTCGGTCAGCACGGGGATCGAATCCAACTTACAATCTACAGCCCAACCGTTCACGTTACCAACCAAAGTCGTTATTTGTACCTTGATATTCATTATTTTCGAGATCTGCATAAGTATCTCACGCTCCGAGAAACTCAGCGATTTTTTTGCGAATTCTCTACGAAGAGTTTCTCGTTTATCTGGATCAATGGATTCGCCCAGAGCCCAATGATACTCGCTGACCTCGACATTTTTCACGACCTTTACCGAACCTCTGAGACGCAATTGAGGATACAAGTCCTTCGCCAGTTCCGACGATTTCACGAGTGGTCTCTTCGGTTCTTCTATCTTCAAATCGAGCAACTTGAACTGCGGCAGCACGAACTTATCCTCGATGTCGGCATACTTTGAAATCTCGCATTTATTTCCCACGCCTTTCATGAGAATGCGCAGCATGTTCTGAGCTGCGACGTGCTTCGCCTGCTTCTTCGTTGTCGCGGTAGCTTGGGCAGTCAGCTTGCCGATCGCACAGATCATCGTAAAACTCATGTTGTGGGCAGGTCCGCTGATGTTTCTCACTTCGTATTGCGGGTTCAGCAACTTGTGCTGGACGCAGTGTTCCTAAAAAAAAAAAAAAATTGAATTGATAGCTCTATCGATATCGCATTTTACACGCTATATCGATATCGTATTTTATTTTGTTTTTATCTTCTTTCTTTAGAGCTTCAATATTACATTTAATATTTAAAAAAAGGATGTCAAGATTTTTTTATGGTAAAAGCGAAAATATTAAATATTTACAAAGTAATATTTTTTTTTTGTAAAAAGATGAAAAACCACGACGAACTTCGATCGATGGCGAATTGGCAGTATATATGTGATTTAAGTCTGTTGTGTATCAAAACCTCTTCCATATTATGCACTGTCAATAAATTCACTACTACTACTTAAATATTTGTATATAAAAAATATATATAAGTCATGTTGATCACCAACGAAACTAAAGATTGTACAGTTTATATGTTAGACGCCTGTTATATTCTGAAGCCATAAAAGGCAAGAATTAATAAATAAATAATAAAATTAAAAATATAAATGTGAAAACATATATATTTTTTTCTCCATTACTTTGGCCAGAAGTTCAAACAAAATTATTGCTTTTATTAATAAAAAAGATTATAATTTTAATAATAATTATTCCTTTGACCAGGTCAAATTAAATGTTGTAGCTGCGCTATCGTTAATACCCGCGGGCCCGTCGGGAGCCAACTCTGATGTAACACAGTGATCTACGATTACAATTAAAAATAAAATAAATCGAAACAAAAGTGAAAAAACAATGCAATGGGATTTACTGGTTCTTTACTCACACTGAGTTTTCCAACGGAATTGACAAAAATTTCATTTTCCGTTATTGCTTCGGATCCGGGTCCATAATACGAGTTGACCGGAGTCGCTTTGCTCTGTAGAACAGCTGTGTTGATCGTTGGAAGATCTTTCTTGTACAGGTCAAGTTTGATCAACAACTCTCTGGCAGCATTGTGCTTCGCCTCTTTCTTGTTGGAAGCGGTGCCTAAAGCGCTTTGCTTGCCACACTTCACTCTGTAAGTGAAACTGGGATTGTGAGTTCCGGTCATCTCGGCCACTAAGTCGTACTCTGGAAGACCCAGCACATTCTTTGCCATGTACTCCTGAAGAGTAGATACCGGAGTCTTGCTCATGATCTAAAAACAGAAAAACATCAACTTCCAACAATAATCTTCGAAATGATAAATTTTCTTACGAAATGATTAATTTTTTTTTCGTACGACAACGTACGAAATTTGTGAGCGGGAGAACGCGTGTGTTTTTTTCCACGCGCGCTTCAGCCTCGTTCGCGCGACACGATGTCTCGTTTTTCGCCACACACGCACTTTTCGTTGGGCAAGATTGGACGCTTGCGATTCGGCAACAAAAGAAAATTAAAAAAATGGATCGTCGTTGTTTTCCTTTGTTTGAAGTGAGTGAGAGACGTCGAGACGCCAGCGCCTACTTTTCGTCGAATTTCCGTAAATTGGGTGATGAAACTTTGTTGCTAACACTGGCTTTACGCGGCTGTGTGTGCCGGACAGAGAGACTACCGCAATAGACGGAGCGACGATTATGTTTTGTTCGAGACTTCATAGTCTCGCTCCTTACCGTGTGTTATGTACCGTATGGGGCCGAAGCGAATATTATTCCCGGGACGGATTACGTGGTGCTTGTTCGTTGGACGGGTCGAGGCCTGTCGAAGCCTGTAAGTCGACCGCGCACTTCCCCTTCGCGTGTATGTATACCGAACATAAACAAACGGAATTCCCGGCGTTTTCCCCGGCAACATGTACGGGGCATCCCCCAATCCGAGTTTGTGCTGTCTGGGGCAGATACAGTAGAATCCCTCTTTATTTAACTTAAACATGTTTCGACTCTGCTCGTTTTACTTGGCTCGTCGGCATGGCAACCATTGTATCGTCTTTTTGACTATCACTTCTGTTCGTAGGTCCGCGATTATTCGCGTGATGGCTCCGAATGCTTTGAGTGTCCCGATGGCCTTCTTCTTCCTCCTTTTTTCATTGTGTTTACGCCTCTTGAATTTGTGGGACAACTCCGAACAGCTGATCGAGGGTTGGAAAATTTAATTAAGAACGGCGAATGTTCCTCACCTGAATCGCACTCCACCCATCCGAACAAGACGGACAATGGACCCGTTGTTCGGTGTCGATCTTCGGCAATGTTAATTTTGCGGTTACCGCGTCAAGGCGCGTCTGCATTCGCGGGCCGATAATTTTGGAAATTGCAGCAAAACTCAACGATTGTTGATACACATGCGATCCACAAACGTTCATTTCGCCTGAGCCCTGTAAGAACACCGTGCATGACGACACAACAAAGAGAAAAACATGAACGTAATCAGAAGAAAAAAAATAGGGAATAGCGTAAACAGAAAATAATAGAAATAATACGATTTTCTTAAGAAAATTCTGGATCGTCGAAAGATACACGTTTCGGTAATTTATGTATCGAACGCGATACTTGTCACGGCGAAGATATCGGAAACTTTTTTTTGCTAACTCAAAAACATTTGAGTTAGAAAAAATACCAATCGACGCTTGCTGCGCGTATCGGCCCGGTCGCGAACGGTTCGTACGCACGCTTCCAGTATTCGCAGTCTTGCACAGATTCGTCGTAGTCACTATTGTTACCGCCGAGTTGACAACCAATTTCGACTTGTAAACAAAACTTTGACTCATGCACGAAGATGACGATAACGGACAATTGTATTTAACTTGGTCGTAATTTAGTTGATTGACTCGAACCTTGTCGTCCATACAACCACGTTCTCCAAACCGGCGAGGCAAAAGTAGCAAACAGGTGAATAAAAACTATCGTCGAAAAAAAGGTACGAGAACGAAATTAATTGTCAACTCGTCGATATTTTTCGTCTTCTCGTGTCGATCGAAGAATGGGAAACAAACAACTCACAAAAAATAATTTTGTTCATAAAAATTTCCGGACCTAACCTCACCTAACCTCCAAAGTTGCAGTAAACAAAGTCGTTTCACATTTCTCCACGACCCGATTTTTCTCAATCCCTTCGAACTCTATCCGTCCCGTATTCGCAATAAAAACGTAACTGCCCTTCGATTCGATGAACAATCGTGTCACGAAGTCCACCATAAAGACGCTTCCAAAATTCTATTTATTATGTAATAGTTACCGATCTGCTGATATTTTTTATGTTAAAAACTATTTTTGGTTTCTTATATTTAGAAAGTGAACCGGCAGCCAATTATATTTCGTTGGCGAGTTCATCCATCTGTTTATCAGGTTTCGATTATCACTTTAAATTTTTTTTTTTTTTTTTTTAACAACTTATTTATTATTTATGAAATTAAAGCATAGCGACCGTGGCAGAATCGCCTGGCTGAGCCGTGTGTGACATTGACATTGCGAGACTCAGTATTTTTGAATGTCTCAAGATATATGCTTACATCGGATGTATTCTTGAAATACACCGAGCGAGCGTGGGAGATGTCCACTCGATAAATTAATGCCGAATGTTATTATCGTCCGGTAACAAATTTCTCAACTATTCTTAGATCGCCAAGGTTGTCCACGTGTTCTTGTATATTTTCTATTGGCCAAACTGTTATAAATTGACTGCCCATTGGCCGCCGGTCCGCCTCCCGTCGCGTCTTCGCACCATTCATTCTGAAAACTTCTTCCAGTTTTTAGTCTACCTTTGAACGATGGGGCTGTTGAGCATACTTTTTTTCAGTTTTTTATCGGACACAATTTTTACTCCAATAACATTCGGAAATCATTAATTTCCTAAACGCGTTATTAATTTCATCATCGGTCGCAGAATCGCATCGGCGCAACAGTCATGTTTTATTTTTTACTCTAAAATCCGTGTCTCAAAGTGTATTCGTTTAATTTTTTTTCTCGCATAATCGCGTCAATTTTATTGCGATAATTTTTTTTTTTTCATAGGTAAGTTTTGTTGAGAGATAAATAATTTCGCTCGCGAATTTTTCGCGACACTGCCAGGATCGTTCTCGGGTAATTTATTGGAAGATTATCGCGGTTTTTTTTTGTTGTATCTTATGATTCTGCAAAAGTTCATTTTTGTTCATTGGATTGCAGAATGTCGTTTCCAAATAAAGAGGACCGCCTAAACTGCTGGGGTCATCGGGACGAGTATTGGAAGTGTCTCGACGAAGCCAAAACGGATTCGGATTGCAAGGAGTTCAGGAAACAGTACGAAAAATTTTGTCCCGCCCAATGGGTCGGTAATCTCTCATCGTTGCTCAATGATTATCTCGTTTGAGATAAAATCTTCTTTAACGCTTTTTTGTCTTTCTGTTGTGCAGGTCAAGCATTTTGACCGGAAACGCGAGTATCTCAAGTTCAAGGAACAGATAGAGAATGAGGGAGGGTACGTTCGGGAACTTCCAAAAGAGACGAAAGCCGCCTAGTCCAATTGATATCGATACATAATACACTAACGTGTTACTTTTGATTACTGTTAATACGCTGTTTTCTTTTCGAATCGTTAATAAAACGCTTTGGCAACGAAATGTGGGTACGCTATTATTTATCGATCCTCTCCGTTCTATCCAGAGTTCTCCAGTAACGACAAAAAATAAAATAAAAAATCCCGTTCTTCCTCCGTCTAGTTTTATGCCGCTAGGCCCTTTCAAATACCAGGAAAATCCCGTTACATCTGTGTAACTGCTTTGCCAATGAAAATCGATCGTTATATCGATCGTTAAGGGATACTGCCCGTAGATACATAACATAACATAGCATAACATAAAACATGTTGTGGCCAGCTTTTATGAAAATCTTGGAGAGCTAATCCGGTTACTGATTTTCGTTCATTTCAGAAGTCGAGGCGCGGATGTGAGCACCGTCTGTACAAATAGATCCGAGGTCGCAGTTCGGACGACTCCACACGGACGTCCTTTCCCGATGAGAGGTCGGAATTACGACTGACTGCGTTGACGAAGAAACAACGATGGATCCATCGCCGGGAAGAACGGAAATGGGAGAAGAACCGTCGTCCCTTCAACCCGAGCGCATTCTGCGTGAATTGCGAAGGAGCGACGTTTCCAACGATCTCGAAATATTAAGAGTCAGTTTTCTTCATTATATTTTTCACCTCGGAAATGTTGGATATTTCTGGAAGTTATTTTTTACCTGAAAAAATTGATTCAGACTGCTAAACATGAAATGTATAAATTGACAAATTGATTTCAGACATTGATAAAAATCAAATCTCGATTACCGGACGGAGGAGATGCAGAGAGAGCGACGAGATGGAGGCTCGTTCTCGTCGAACTGCTCCGACCGCTCGCGATCAGCAAGGAAGTCGGCGAGGAGCGAGTGTTGCTAGGATCTCTCGCGTTCGTCACCGTACTGTTCGCGAATTGCCAATTCGAAGATTTCAAGGATCATCTGCGAGCGTACTGGAGCCTGGAAGAGCCTCGTCTGTCGGCGTTTGGAGAAGATATTGAAATACGCGATCTCGAGTGGTTCAAACTCGTGATAGCCCACGGATATCTGAAGGTCGACATCAAAACGATCTACGCTTCCGAAATTATTATTCTGCCGTTCGAGGTCATACGAAGAAACTGTCTGGGTTACACGAATTATTCGTACTTCGCTTACAAGACTCTGCAGTCGTGGCTGGAAAAGAGTGTGAAAACGAATTTCTGGCACGGGAACGATACGACTCGGACAGAGAATGAGCTCGAGGCAGTTATTTTCTCAAACTGGGACAGCTGCATTTGCGAAATCGCTCGTAGAAATGCGACCGACGTGTTTCCTGCTTACCTGAGAATAATGACCGAAAAGTACGAGGGATTTTCGGATTTGATTTTCGAAAAGTGCGTTCAGAATTTGTCCTGGCAGAACGTGAACAAGTACACGATATTGGCGGAAGTCTGCAAGATTTTGAAGGATACGCCGAAAATCGTGAGCTCCGATCTGCCCGCCTGTATCTTCACGAGCCTGACGAAGAACCATCTCAAACACGCGGGCACGAAGTTCTACTTGACGATCTTGAAGATGCTGAAGGGGAACGAGTGGGAAAGCGTTTTCGGCGAAAGCTTCTTGCGTGTCAGCGCGAAATGGGAAGAGGAGTAAGTTACTGAGAAACAATTTGCACTCGCTAATTTCCGTTAGTATTTCGCGCTTGAGTCGTTCACGTTTTCTGCTTTTTTCCCTTAGACAACAATCGGCCGCTATTCAATTCCTGTGGGAACAGTGGATGAAACCGACGATGGAAAAATTCTCGCGAGTATTCCAATACCTGTGGAAAAACGATTCCATGAAGCAGTTAGAAGTGGGCAGAACGTATCTGGAAAGAATAGGCGATCGGCTGGGTTTCGAGTTGATGTACGACGGCACGAACATCCGGGACGTTCTGAATCGTCGAGTCGAAGATTTTTCGGAGGACGTGCGACTGAACGCTTTCGCAATCGTGTGCCAGAACAAAAATTGGAAGTACGCGGCGACCGAGGACGAATCGTTCGCTGTTGCAAAACGTTTTTTGTACTTCAACGCAGACACGAGTTCGGTAACGATGAGGAAAGGGATAATCAAGAATTTCGAGATTTTAATCGGCAACATACAAAAGTTCGTTGTCAAGCGTCGAGCTGTGGACGATGGGTTCAACGAAAAATTCGATTTTTATGACTGGTTGCACGAATTTTTATTGGATTGTTTGGATATCGGTTCGAATTATCAGAGAAAAATTCTCGCATTGAGCTTGTACAAAGTCGTATTGGACTTTGCGAACCGTGCGAGCCTAGTGGAGCTAGAACAGCTAATGTCGAAGCCCGACTTCATTCGAACCAACTTGATTGAATACTTGACGATGCCCGCCAGATCTGGCACGAGTACCAATTGGAAATGGAAGTTTGTCAATGAAGAAAGTTTGACTGTTTTATTGAGGCTCCTTCTCGATCAAATGACTGACGTCAGGATCAAATCGGCTGATATTCTCACGAAATATTTTATCAGCCGGATCGAAATTTCCGAGGAAGTCGAGGTGAGCTTTTAGGATCGCATGACGAAATAATTAAATGGCAGCTTGATCAAATATATTTAAAGGCAATTTTCGTTGCAGTTTCTGAAGGACTTGGCTACCACATATTGTAACTCTTCGAAATTCTACGAGGCAGCGAGCGGCTGTACGATGCGAAGGGTGCTACTGTCATTGACTCGAGTAGATGTACATGAATCAAAAAAGACGCGGCGAGATTTTTATTTTTATTACGTTCTTGGCCAAATGGGAAAACAACTGAAGAAAATGCAACAGTCGCGAGACATTCTAAACTGTGCTGTTAACGGTTCACCATTTTTTGGATCATTGATGTCCATTTTGGAACTCTCTTCACTGGACGTAACTCCGGTAGTTGTGTACCATGAAGCTGAGATGCTACTTTTTTATGTGGAGCCAGCTACGGATTTCTTCTTATCAGCCCTGTCGTCAAAGGCAGCTCAGTCGGGTAAGATTGTCATTGTGAAGAATACAAATATTCGAGCTCTGTTATCTCTTATTATTATTATCGTATCAGAATACTCCTCGTCGTTCGAGGAAATGGGCCTGGCGATCGAAGAATCGATAAAAAACAGTGAAGTCAGCGAGGACGCTGAAGAATGTATACTGTCATCGTCTCATCAACTCATTGTTTCCTGCATTTGGATGTCTCTCAAGGTACGAATAACGTCGTTAAATTTTTTATTACGTTCCTTGTTTTTTTTTAATATTCTTCATTCTCGATTTCCGCAGGCATGTTGCGACGCAGCTGCAGCGATAGGAGCGTCTATGGATGAAGAGGAAAATGGGGAAAAAATCGTGAAACGCACCGCTGGTCTGATAGTTTCAGTTCTGCTGAAATGTCGTCATAAAGGCGCAATCGAAGCTGCCGGTTTGGCCCTCGCTAAATTAACACGGTAGAACGTCGAAAAATGAAAATGCGTATACAACTTTTACAATGAATTCTTCGTAAATCTACCTAGATAGACAGTGCTAATATCGCTACTTTTCTTGGCACTTGTCTATTTGGGTAATTATCTACATGACATTTTTCGATCGGATGTAACGTCATACCGAAAAACGTCACTTCCGGTCGAAAAATGAGGTTTTTAAACCGTAAGTGACGCCCTTTCGATCGAAAAATGAAATTCTCAGAAGTGATGTATTTCCACTAGAAAAATTAGATTTTCAAACAGGAAGTGACGTATTCCCGTTAAATTTCTGGATATCAAAATTTTCGGTTTCTAAATTCTATAAAACTTCTGATTGCAGAGTGGTCAGTACAAATTGGTACGCGTATCTTATAGAAAAACATCTATTGGATTTGCTCAACGTCGATGACAAGGATAACATAAACTTGACTCGAAGAGGCGCAGGTTTGTCAATAATGTTTCACCGTATAGTGTCGAGTGACGAGAGAAAGAATCGTCCGATGTTGCACTTCGCCGTGAAAACGTTGCTGGATTCGTTGAAAACGCAAACCGAAGACAGGTCGAATCAACAGGGAGAAGATTGTGTCACGGATTCATCGAGAGCTAGACACTTGCACTTTTTGCGTTCAACAGTGGCTGACAAGTCATTGCAGGCACAGTTGGTCCCGTACATCGAAGATATATGCTTGACATGCTTCGAGTACCTGCGATCACCCGAGTGGATCGTGCGGTAAGTTCCCATCGTCCTACAGTAGAACCTCGATTATCCGAATCTCCGTTATCCGGACCCTCCATTATCCGAACTGCGACTTGTTTTATCCGGATTTCCATTATCCAAACCATGGCGCAAAATTTCGATGTCATTTCATCGCCGAGCGCTGCCTTGTCGCAAGCGCGATCAAGCTATTATCGTACGTCTATACGTTACAACGCTTGCACGTCAGGTTTTTCGTGCAGTATTCATTAGCTCTTGTCGACGCGCATAGATATCCATATCGGAACTAGGCAGTATTTTAAGTACCGAGTACTTGTTTGGTACTTCAAGAACGTACTTGAAGAACAAAAGTATTTTTTTACGGTTTTAAGTGACTAGTACAAGTAGTTTTCTCGAGTACATGCTCGCATTACGGATACTTGATGAGTAGCATGACATCCTGTTTCTATTAATAGATGATTATCTGTCTAAACTTGTTAATAAGTGCAATTTTAACAATAATTCTTCTTTTTATTCCACAAAAAACGAGAAAGTACAAGAAGCCTCTTCGTTTTTATTATGCATTTTTTTCATGACAAAAAGCTCGACGAATAGATTAAAAGTAGCCTTAAAACGACGTATTACGAAAATGTCAGTTAGCGATTTTTTACAATGAGGAATCCATGTGCAAATAACTTTGTGCCTGTTTATTAAAAGCCTCGATCACGCTTAACGCTACGAACCTAATGGCGCAAAGGACTTGATTCCTCAAGTACGAAAATTACTTGATATCTCAAGTAAAAAAATACTTGATACTGCTAGTACAAAAATTACTTGATACTTCGAGTACAAAAAGTACTTGATACTGCAAGTACAAAAAGTACTTGTGATACTTTGCACTTTGTACTTGAAGTATTTTTTTTGTACTTTGCCCAGCTCTGATTCATATCCGTGCATGTGAAAAATGATTTGTTATTACTTAACAGTTTTGTAGTTGTGTGCGTTGTTGCTTCGATGAACAATACTTCCAAGCGGAAGCAGTTGACCCCAATTCAGATAATCGAGGTTCTACTGTATTTTACAAGTCCATTTAATCAATTTTACCAGTTTTTTTCTTATCTGTTTCAGAAACGCGAGTCTCCAATTATTCGGCGCTATAGTCCCGAGGCTCGTCGGTCAGTGCAGCGCGAGAGAATTGGATTACGGAATAGGGAATTCCGTCGATCACTTCGTGACGCATTTTCCGATTCTCGCCAACAGTGTCCTAACGCAATTAGAGTCGTTAGCTTCCTCGATCGATGAAAAGAACAATCTACCCTGCGAAAATTTGCACATCGTCAGCAACGTCGTGTCGATCCTGACTCTGTTCACAAAGATGTCGACGGGTGGTTGCGAACTCGTCGATTACTCGTCGGAGAACTACATTTCGAGGGCCAAGCGCGCTTTCGTCATCTTCTTCGGACATCCGGTTTTCCACGTTCGAGTATTAGCCAGCAAAGCCTACGCGGCTTTCGTAGCTCTGCCGGATATTCCGCGAGTCCTGGCGATGATGAAGCTCGAGATCGTCGATGACAAGAGCAACAATTACCAGCACGGACAATTGTGCTCGCAGATATATCTCGGCCGGAAGTTGGAACACGAGATGCAATGCACGAGCGAAACGTTCTTCGTCCGCAGGCACAAAATTGACGAAGCCGAAATGAAGAGAGGTCTCGAACTGCAGTTGCGAAGATTCAACTGTATTCTGACTCATCGTCTCGACTGCGACGAGCGACGCTTTTGCTACACGGTCCACTCGACGTTGATGAGATGCCTGATGGAAAATCCCGCTTTCCTCTCCCGCTTCGACCTGAGGTCCGAAGTAGATAACGCCGTCGTAGAAAATTTTAGCGGCTCCCAAACGCAACCGGGATTCGCGGAATTCATGAAAAATTTGGAAACATTTCGCGATCGGTACAACGGCGATGCAAGCAGAGCCGCGCTCGAACTCAAAGCTCGCCGCAAGAATGATTCGACAAAGCCTGAGAATGATAGCTCGTTGCTCTCGAGGATTCGCGAGGTATCAGAGAAGTTGCACGATGACGACGTGGACGCGAAAGGATCGGTCATACATTCCATTCCGCGTCTCGTTGAGGATTCGATTTCCGGAAGCGATCGTCGATTTATCTTCGATCCTCGGTCCGAATACTCGAAGCTGTGGATCGAAGTGATAATCGCAATGTTGACGGACGACAATCCGGAAGTCAGAGAGTCAATGGCAAAGACGCTGCATCCCGTAGCGCGCTGCATCGCCGGTGGATCCGATCGGCCTCTTTGCGCCAGAGCGATTTGTCACAAGATCTTGAATAAATTGTCGCTGATGTGCATCGAAGATCCTTCGAAGACGATGAAGGACAGTGTACTGGAGATCTTTCGACGTCTGACTAATGCGATAAAAATAAACGAAGCAACGGACGGCCTCAAGAGTCCGTTCAATCAGGACGAGAGTTTCCATCGAGACTACGCTTCATTGCTCAATATCCTGTTTTATTGCGTTAGAACGTTGATAGAAAGAAATTCGCCAACGGACTCCGGCAGCATCGACAGTATCGAGGCGCAACAGATCACTGGTATAATTTACGCGAACAGAATCGAGAGCGAGGCTGTCGGGATCGATTCGACAGATTTGAAAATGATCCTACAATTAAGTACGTCGGATTATCTATCGTGTAAGAAACGCTCTTTAATGAGGAAGATCGACGAGCATCGATCCATGAGAGGTCACGAACTAATCGGAGACAGCAATTCGCCTTAATTATAATATTACTTAGAAGTAATTTATTTTTTATTTTTATTTTTTTAATTAACTGAGTAAATTGCTTCGAACGAACTTAGACTAAGAGTCTTATTAATTAAAACAAAAAAATTATTCATTTATACAGTTAATGAGACACACACATGAGCGAAAATCGTTCGTACACTCCGGTGCGATTATTATGTTGTTTTTTTTTGACAATCTATATCAGCTTTGATTAGAAAAAATACAAAGATCTATTTTTTTTTTCTACGTATAATCGCAACGGTGATGAACGTTCAAATTCTCACGACTCTTCCCCAGACATGTACATTTGTAGAGAACCATCGAATACGACATGCGTGTCTCGCAGGCACTACAGCTTAAAATTTCATATTTACAACTATATTCCTTGTTATTTTTACTGTGTGTTTGTGTGTGGTGTATGTATGTGGGTGTGTGTGTGTGTAGCCAAGGGGCAAGCTTGGCAATCGATTATCAGTAAAGTTAGAAGATGTTTTGCCTGCAAGCAAAATTATTCTATAGATATTTTTTTAAATCAATGTAATACTAATTTACTTTGCTATCATCGAATAAATTTATCTACTTAGTCTGTTTCGATATTTTTGTTATCGTCGTGTATCATCGTTTTTTATTATTATTATTATTTAATTTTCCTTAATGTCTCGACGCGATTCCGAGTCTCCTTTTTCTTCTATGTGCAAATTAACGGAAGCATCCTCCATGAGAATAAATAATAAAAAATAAATGTCATACGTACTAAATATGTAATACAAGATCAATCGAATAATTTACATTATTGTACGGCGAATGAAATGTCTGAGTCTCGATATCGAGTTTTTTTTTCTTTGTTTACTCGATACATTGCGACCGTTTACGGGAAACGTTCGTAATGCGATCAGTTCTTTCGCTCAATATAACGCCATAACACACAAAATCCTATTTTTTTTGTCTTTATTGTATTGCATTATTTTTCGATATGAAAGAGAGGCGTACCTCGGAAACTCAGTTTTTTTTTTTTCACACTTCAGCCGCGAATGTATGCTCGTTATTATAACTAGTGGCTTTATAATCGATAAAGTCTACACAGACAACATGTACACGCGATGTAAGCCCAAAAATCGTACATCTATATATAAATATATATGTCTTCTCGTTCATTTATATGTATTCAATTTATGTCTACATATATATGGTATACACTATATAAATCGCAGCATCTCGCGGAAAGAAAGTAATTCAATAACCTGCAACTTTCGGATATGATAGGGAAAAATGTATACTCAGCCGATCGAACGTTACTGTTGTATTACTCTTTAGATTTATTCTTCATTAAGTTTCATTCGAATCTCGACCATAGAAATTAACCTACGAACTATGGAAAAGCTCGAATTTATAACACTTTCAGTTTGAACATCTCTCTCTTTCTCTCATCGTTCATTCGGGACTGACACGGGTCGATTTAAACAATAATATACTTCGATTCGACGGCACACACACGCAATTTTAACGTAAACAAAAAATCTTGACATTTTCTTTGAACTTGGAACAAAAGAGTTTGAGTTCACTGTCACGGCTTATCGTAATCGAGCGACGACTTAGAAATTTCAGTCGTCGAAAGGGGTTTCTATGCATTGGTAATTTTTTTTTTTTAATACGAAAATATAAGAAATTATGAAGAAAGTATGAGGTGTACGACTCTTAGAAAAAATCTCAACCGGTATTTCTTTTCTCATCGTCGGATAGCGTAAAAATCTATTAGATGCGACATTTGCCGCTTGAATATTCGAGCGGCCGTGTTTCTGCAATTGTCTCAAACGTGCAGAAAAACGTAACAATCATAGTAGCGTGCAATTTTTCTTTTTTTTCTTTTTTCGATGATAGAGTAGTGTTGACAGGGTATAATACTATTATTGAAATATTATATCTTGGCGACTGTTCGATTTCTTTACAAGTCCATTAATTTCTCCCCTACCGATTGCTCTTCTCGTTACTTCCTTTTTATACATCCCGACTATCCAATTGCATTAAAACAAAACAACAAAAAAAAAGTTTTTGCACGACTCCGTTCGTCAACGACTCCGTTGATCGACGAGTCACGATTGAAAAATCTCGGCGTCTCGATCCTCCTGATTTCTCTCCTATCTCACAATAATATTATCTCCCTAGTTACTATAAACATTAATTTAATTCACGGTAAAAATTTTTTATCTCGACGGCCTAACTTTTTTAGTGTTTCGCGCTTATCAAGACTGTGCTTGTCTGTTATTTTGCCGCTTGACCGACACCGACTGACGACTTTGTCGTTCTCTGCGACGTTTCCGCGTTTTCGTTGTTCGCCGGAGGATCAACGTCCATCTAAAAATATATTTAAAAAAAAATAGTGTCAGCAATGCAATTAAAAAAAAACCATTGTTAATAAATTTTGCAATAAATCCGATGCTTACTTTTTCTTCCTTCTCGTCGTCGACTAGAATGGGGCCGTTCTCTGCCTCGTATTCTTTGAGAACCGCGTCAAGATTGTACCTTCTTCGATAATTTACGAAAAACGAACGTAGGTGAGCCTCGGTTTTCGTACCGATAACGTCGGCGATGGCGGAAAAGTCTTTGCCGTATTTCCGAACGCCCTGAACCGCCAGGAGGAGCTCGTCGCTGGTCCAGCGGGCGTTTATGCGACTGGACACTTCCGGTGGACGCAAGTCGTCGATTCCATCGACGGTTTTTCGCTTGAGCGCGCTCACTTGTTGCTTGTTCGACTGTATCTATTTTTTTTTTGTTAACATTAATCATTCGTCAGAAGTCGTATTTGCATTGTAATTGAAATTCGTAATAAATAAAGAAACGTGCATATTATTATCGCGATGAAAATTCTTGGTGCTTTGCATTGTGTCGTACATAAGTTCGGTATGAACTTTGTATTAAGCATATAAAAATGTATCCACACGATTATTATTGTACTTTGCTTCTTTTTTTCTTTGTGGGTATATTCAGTTAAATAACGTACTTGTCGCTTGAGGCTAACAATTTCGGTGTCGATAGCTTGGAGACTGTTGTTCGCCTGGCTCGGCTGGCCAGCCAACGCCGCCAGATCGTCGTGATTTACTACCAGTCCACGCGGCGGTTTTCGTTTGTTCGAACGACCGGGCATCGAACTCAGTGGCCTAGCGACACCCGTACGCCTAAACCATTGATACACTTTATACTCTCTCAATTTCTTCGATAATCACATGTTTTTCTTTTCGTTCGTTTCTTCCCTCTTTTCTTTGTCTCGCGAGTGTTCGTACAGAACGACGAATAGAAAGAAAAAAAAAGCACACTTCTATTGAAAATTCTCAAACTTCCCGGTCCGAATTCCCAAACTTTCCTACGTAGATACGAGAATATCTATCGCCTGTATGAACATCCTCGGAAACACCTGTTTCGTTTATCTTTCATCCATCGAACGTCGGAACGAAAGTTTTGATGACGAAAAAAAAAGAAGGAAAAGTAAAAAATTCGTAATTAATTATTTTTCACTTGAATCCACTGACCTCCAGTGCAGATAGCAGCTATGACACGCGTGTCCTTTCGGCGTCGCACGAACACTATGACAAGCAACGCCGCAGTTGCTACAAGACCCCTACAACACACAATGCCCTTTTTAGATAATATGAAAATCTTTCGTCAACTACAACCCTTTCCCCTTACTACACGTTAAAACTAACTAGATGAATCGCTCAATGGTTTACGATATTTTTTTTTTTTGCGGGCAATATGAATATTATTCTACATATTGTAAATTAATTTTCGACATCAAACAGAGGATTTTAGTTCTTTGTTGGAACAACTTGAGATGAGAAATTGATTAAATGGATGATGAATATTTATAGTTTGAATTATACGATTGAACAACTAGGGGAGAGAAGTATTTTGAAGAAAAATCATAACACCCAGAATTCAAGGGATAAGATATCTATCAGGGCGAAACGGTGCGATCGATGAAAAACAAAGTACATGTAGCAAAAAAAAAAAAAAAATAAGAAAAAAAAGTGGCAAGCAATCTAGCTTTGCATATGTGGGGTAAGGTTTAGGCTGAGTACCTGAACCTGGGGGGCGTTTTCCGAGTCGGACGAGGCTTTGGCGTCGGTGCCTTGGTTTCCTGGTACAGCTTGGTTTTTTCCACGACGTATTCCGCGATGGATCGTCCATTTCTGGAACGTTCCACATCCACGTTCATATACAATCTCTCACTCCGCACCCTCACGGTGTACTAATTTCCTTAAACTTATCGGATAGTCGTTGCTTTTTTTTTTTTTGTATCCGACCATTCGCTCGTCTCTATTCAGCGATCAAAGACACTCGGTCACGGATATCTCGCGACTCCGAACGACGCACGGATATGCAAACTCGCATTATACTCAACGTTATTTAAATTTGAATTTCGCTTCGTCCTTTCGTTTTTTTTTCTCAACACTGTTCACTTGACGATCGTTAACGTGTGGATACATGTTTATACGTAAGATAATTATTCCACGATGCAAATGAGTTATCGGAAAGAGAGAAAATAATCGCGCAACGATCGGCTCAGATACGTGAGTTAATAAGTTTTTTTTGTTTTTTTTTCGATTTTTTGATCGACGATTATATTTCTCGTCGCAGGCGAAGAGCATCTGAGCCGACGCTCCAACGAAGAGCAGCCGTAAACGAATCTCGTAGAATAAATTGGCTCATAGGCGTTTGGGTTAAAACCAACGCGACAAAAAAAAGTGCATGCATCGATCGACGATTTGAGTCGATGGCAAAGAAAAAACGTATAAATTTTAGTTTTTGCGAATATTAGCTTACTTTTTCTTCCGACTCGCTATCGGTGTTGGAACCTAACTCGCTGCCGTTCTCGCTTCCGTTTTCGCCCTCTTTGCCGCCGCTCGTAAGCTTTCTCGCTTGTCTGTCCATAAGCGACGTCCGGGTTCTCGTTTTTTTCCAACTGTAGTAATATTTTACGAGACTCGCGATCGACTTGTCGGGCAGCTGGATAAACGAATTGAAGAAAAAAATTATTGTAGGTGTAATTTTTTTTTTATACGCAAGAGAATTAATAAAAATCAATAATTACTAACCGTAATTACTAATTACTAACCGTAATTACTAATTACTAATAGTAATTACTAATTACCAACCGTAATTACTAATCATTAGCCGTAATTGCTAATTACTAACAGTAGTTATGAACCACTAACACTAATTACTAATTATTGACAGTAATTACCCATTACTAACAATAATGACAAATTATCGAGAGTAATTACAAATTACAGAAAGTAATTACAAATTACAGAAAGTAATTACAAATTACAGAAAGTAATTACAAATTACTGATCGTAATTGATTACTTTTAGGCAGAAATTAATGATTACTAGCAGTTAATAGCTAATATTAATTACCAGTCGATATTAGTTATTGGCATTGGCACTGATAGTAATTACGTAAGGGAAGTACTTTTGGGACTCACCATTTGTCTTATTCTGTGAAAACTTTTACCATGAAATTGGAACGCCTGCTCAAAGAGTACCTTATCCTCGACCGTCCACTCGTCGGGAAAGGGTGTGAAGTTGGCCAAGTCCAGTACGGCTCGCTCCAAATTGTGCTTGTGCCAGAAGAGCATACCCAATGCCTGCTCGCCGTTGTAACCATATTTCTCCTTGGCTAGTATAATGTATTCGTCCACTGCAATATAAACAGTCGTAAAATCTATTTCATCCTCGATCTCAATATGGTACACGCTGTCTCGGGATATTACATTTCTGATCGGGTATGTCAACGGTCGGCGACCATACCAGGAGAGCTCTGTCCGCTACCTGGTCCATTCGACGTTCTGAAAAAAAATATATATATATAGATATGGTAAAGACATTTTTTTTTTCCAAAGAGTCGTTGTAGTCGCAAAGCGAAGTTGGAGCATAAACTTACCACCGACGGGGATCAGATCCGGCACAAGCACCTGATAATCGCGTCCGACACGGATTTTTTCCGCTGGAACTTTGGAAATATTTGGTCTATCAATTTGTATGCCTGAACGAGTGTTAATTTTTTTTTAAATTTAAGTTTTCATATATAAATTATAATTTTTTTTCGTGTGCAACGAGAAAAGCGTGATATTTCATAGGATTATGTTTCAAACATAACGTGTCGATGAAGAATCGACTAACCCAAGGACTTGAGAGCAAAAAAAACCATACGCGTTATGTGTGTATTTCGGTTTTGAAAGAAAAAAAAATCGGGGCGCGCGGTTTGAAGGTGCGAATGGTATTTTTACGATCGATCGTTAAATTGAAAAGTCGATGGTGAGCAAAGTGGTGCGCCGATCGAAAAATACGCGATTCACGCGAATAAGATAATGTTGTTAGTGCAGCGATGTTTGTTAAGAATTTTCAATGAATTTTTCGAAATAACACTCACCACCGTCCTCCTCGCTGGAGGACTCCGTCTGTCCATTGGGGCTGGGGCCTCTCGATCTACGACCGTTTCTAACGTTCTCCGAATTTCTCTCGGCCAAAACCATTTTTTTCACGGATTGCCAGACACTTCACGTGTCGGACAAGCACTAATTCAACGATACTCGGGAGCTACGACACGCCGAAAGATTGTTAATACAAACCGCACCTTGTGTAGCGTACGAACTGTCCCGCAGACTCTGGCGATGCGCTTCGTGCTTCGTGCGACCGTAGCGAAAGCAAAGATGGCCGAAATTTACAGGCGCGGTGATTGGTCGAGCAGCGACGATTCAGTAAAAATGGCCATTCCTAATATAATTTTTTGTGTACATTCGAAAATGACGCTATTACACTATCGTTTCGTTAATATTCACACCCTCGTGGAGAACCGCAAGGTATCCCCGTTGACCGAGGCAGCGACATTGTATTTTTTGGTGGATAGTTTCGATCGATTCAAAATTTTCGATCTCGCGATGCTCGCGAAGATCGTGGATCTCTTAGATTTCGCCGTTTACCTGGCTGCACATATTCAGAGATTAGCATAGAAGCTGTACATGCCCTCGGCATAAAGCTGCCGGACAAAGTTCTATGGTTGTCTATTCTAGCGTAGGAAATTCCATTAATAGTGGAGACGAAAGTTTATCGGTTCGGCGTGTCGACCAGCTGTCGAATCCACCTGGCTTCAAACATTGGCGGATGGATTGCGATGCGTATTATATACTCTGTGATAAGAGAAAATTGTATAGATACTCGTAAAATCGATGAACCTCGGGTGAAACGCAGTTCGTTAAAAGCAACGTATTATACAGACATAATAAGTACGCAACATACATGTTCAATCGTGTGCGTTATGCGGAAATAGTTTGTTAATGGCGTATTTACAATACAATGTAACAAAAGTAATGATAATAAGTAGTACAGTTTACGGTTGGTTTATTACGAGTCACGTGATTTATCAAATTCCGAATCTCGACCCTTAAACCATTTTCGCCCCCTAGTAAATGCGTAAACGAAAATCGTTATAACGATGATAGTTTGTTCTCAATGAGTATCGAGGAAAAATTAAGAAAGAGAGGAAAAAAATCGCTTCTGCAGAAGCAAGCGATTTCCGTAACTAGTATTGAGAAGAAGTCTCGATAGATCTATGCGTTGCTCGTCACCCGATACATTGATATTTCGGTGACGTCACGAGCTACGGTCGCACGAAGTTGACTCGAGAATCTCTCGAACGATATCGCACGGAAATTATTATACTGAATATAACTATTGAAATTCTAACGCTTTACCAAAAAATTATCTTACAAACAATCTAAGAGAGTGCGCATAGACGAATCGATTATATTAATTATAGAATACTTTGGGATATTCGTAATAACCTCAATCGTCATGGTTTTTCGTTCGACCACCAAACGGCGACACTGTACGGTAATCGCAGTCGCTGATGGACTTTGTCGTGGCAGGGACTTTCGTCGTCGGTTTTAATGTAAATATCAATAATCATCCGTTATTACGCCGACAATAAATAATATAAAAATAATAATAAAAATTTATTCGTCTCTTCGGTAGTGTAATTTTCGGTCGACAGAGCGTATTTTACGCTTGTTTCCTTGTTCGGTAATAACCAACAAAAAACCCCCCTTTCCGCTGCACGTACTATTTTGTTCCTCGCGATATCACTGATCCCGATTTCTTTTTTCTTTTTTCTCTCCCTCTCGTCTCTCTCTCTCTCTCTCTTCAATGATATCTCGTCAAAGTGCGGATAAGTATATTTCACGAGACGCGGCAGTGTCACAGATCGTTTCGGCGTGACGAGTGTTCGGTTCTCTCGGCTGAGATAAAGCGAGCGCGTATTAATCGGAAAATAAAATTTACGTCCATCGACATTAATTTTTTCAAATAAAACAACACGAATTATTCACACTCGTTCGTTAAGGAACGTGTACGTGCAGCTTGTAATTCGTACATTTTTGCTTACACGTGTATTGTTGTGCGAATCTCGTTCGGTTTAATAATAGACACTCGCGGAAAATTTGTCTTCCCCCCAGTATAATTCGTCTTTCCTCGCCTCGATACGTTCGACGGACGGATTAACATATGAGTTTATAAATCCGCTATCGCAGCTGCATTTTTACTCGGAGCACGGTGATCGTTTCGCGCAACACACGTATCTTCGAATTCGTGATTTTCGGAGCAACAGAAAAAAAAATTCGCAAACTCAATTCAGCGAAACGTCTCGGCAGAAATTTTGCTGTTTTTATGGGATCTATTTTAATATTTTTACACAAATTTTCGCAGAAATTCACATTTCGATAAGCACGCTTAACTTTTTTTCTTTTTTTTTTTTTTCCATGCCGATTATATGATAAATTAGATAACTCAGCGACGGAAGCGAGAGTGGAGGAATGAACGTTATTTTTTTTTTAGTATAGTCTTTTGTTACCAGTGTTATCGTACAACTTTCTACGTAACTAATTATATATATTTTCCTATCATGATAGATGATCGTGTGAACAATAATAGTTTTGACTCGGATCTACCTTGGCCATAGGCATCTAATAGACCATCCTTCGATACATAAAAAAAAAAAAACACACAAAACTCAATCAAACATCATTAGAAAAAAATGAGGAGGGTTGTGGCATTGGTCAGTGGTGGCAAGGACTCTTGTTTCAACATGATGCAATGCATAGCCGCGGGTCACGATATTGTGGCCCTGGCAAATTTGTACCCTGTTGGGAAGGGTAAAGAAAAAATGAATCTCTCATCTAACTGTAACTTTCTGCATCTATTTTTCTTTCCTCTAGAAAAACATTTTTCACATTTTTGTGTGATATTCAATCTTTTTATAATACCGTTCTAGATGAGCTGGACTCGTTCATGTACCAAACCGTGGGCCACATGGGCGTCGAATACATTGGCAAAGCAATGGGATTGCCGTTGTACAGAGAGCCCACTTTTGGTAGATCCAGTATGAGAGAAAAAAACTATTTGCCCACAGCAGACGACGAAGTCGAAGATCTCTACAGACTCCTTGCAAAAGTCAAGGTAAAGAAAAAAAAAAAAATCCATATACATTTGTTAACATTCACATTGTATTTTTGACTTACTTATGCAATTGTTTCAGGAAAAAGAGAACATAGATGCGGTCGCGTCGGGTGCTATTCTCAGCGACTATCAGCGAATTCGCGTCGAAAATGTGTAATTGCAAAAAAAAATTAATCGTCAATGCCGATTAGTAAATTAGTTAAAGAAAAAAAAAAAAAAAAAATTGAAATGAAATGAAAATTGGAAACGGGAGGTACCGAGGACAATAATTAATTGCAGATGCAGCAGGCTAGGCCTTGTATCTCTGGCGTATCTCTGGCGACGAGATCAAGACGAATTGTTGAAGGAAATGATCGAGTGTTCGGTAAACGCAGTTTTGATTAAAGTGGCCGCTCAAGGCTTGGAGCCCAAGCACTTGGGTAAATCCATTTCCGAAATGCAACATCACCTCGGCATTATAGTGAGTAAAAACGTCAGTGTGATTAATATTACGATACTAGTATGTCCTCTCCGACCCCGCAGACCGCCGGTGTAAACCGGGAAGAAAACGTTTCCGCGCACCTCAATTGGATTCCATCCAATAACTTAAGCCCACGAGTTTCGGCCGCTTGTATCCAAATTTTCGCGCGGTTATTTTGGGAGATGCGCTATCAGCGATGTTCTTGTTAAAAAACATTTAACATCGTCGTTTGTAGAAGTACACGAAAACCGAATGATATTTTTGGAAGCATCGATGACGTATGAACGAGAGATATCCTCGGATCGAGGCTCGTTTAGTTCTATTGACTCGATAGTAGAAAAAAATATATACATGAATATTTTTATTTATTTTATTTTTTTCACAAAATAATGAAAAGTTTATCGGGAAGTCGGCATATTACAAAATCCAATCGTGAGAGCGCGTGATAAATGAATGAAAAGAAAAGATATATGCGCCAATCACGAGTAGGTCGAAAAATAAGATCCGTATTGAGATTAACGTGGCTCGGACGGTTCGACAAAGTCCGAGAATGCCAGGGGGTTATCACCGGGTCATTCGTTTTATCTACAGAGCGACATGTACGGGGTGAACGTGTGCGGAGAGGGAGGGGAATATGAAACTTTTACTTTAGACTGCCCGCTCTTCGCTAAAAGCATCATAATGTAAGTTCTACGAGTTTGTACGATAATAATTCGAATATTTATTATGTGACGAATCCTACAGCAAACACACGTATCTGATGCTCAATGAGATGCGCAGTTGTTTTATTGTTTTTTATGTTATTGCCATCGTTTTTTTAGTGACGAGTACGAGAGCGTCGTGTCGAACGATAAGATTGCGCCGGTAGGATACCTCAATTTCAAGAAGATACATTTGCAAGACAAGAACGTAAGTTTTACGGAGTTCTGATCAGAGGTCGGTGATACGATAACGAATACGAGGCGCATGATTTATCGTACATCGAAATCTGTGTTCACAGAATGGTATAGAGAAGTTATCTCTTCAAGAGAGACTCAAGCCCGTACCGATAAAGGGCCCGTACGATTATATCTCTGAAATCGTCGATCCGGAACTCCAGGACGGCTGCAATCTCTCGGACGACGAGAATGACGATCGTGAGAGCGCCAATAAAAGCTTGAAAACATCGAATTCCGGTAATTAAAAAAAAAGCGTGCAAAGAGTTTTGCACATGATTTCCTCATGTCTTGCGATTTTGCGCATAACTTACTCTGTGATAAATTCTGTTGTTCAATGGATTAAAACACAGTTTTCAGAAAAATAAAATAAAAATGCAGGAACATTATGAGAAAGCGATATGGAAATTTCAATTTTCGACTTTTTTAAATTGTATTTTTGAGTAGCAAGTATCGAAAAACCATGTTCAAATCATTTTGCACCTTTTTTTCGAAATATGTAAAAATATCTACCGCTCTTAAAATTAAAACAGTCAAAATTTACACCAGAAGTTATTAAAAGAATCGGAACCTGAAATTGTGGATTTCGTCGTTTTAAGGCAATTTTTAATCTATTCTTCACCACTGATCACGAAACCACAAATGGTTATACTCTTTGCGTGATATTTGATTCAGAAACTCGCGTCAGGCGTAAAAAAACAAATTTTTCAATAATTCAAAGATTTAAAAACTCCATAAAATTCAAACGGTTGGATGAATTTTTGCCAAATTTAATACAAAACCGCGTATGATGTTGGTCCGTTCCTGAGCCAAAATTAAAATCGTTAAAAAAAATCCTATAAAATCTGACCGCTTGGATAGATTTTCAAATTCAATACCAAAGGCCTTTGATCAAAACATTATATTTGTGTGCAGTTTTACCTCACATTTACACATGTTACAGATACCACAGCCATTTTTCAAAAAATGCAAAATCACGTAAATTCTCCAATTCGACCTCAATCTGCATAAACATTGCACTGAATAAAGAGACATGACCACTGCACCACAGTACCAATTTTCAACTGGCTGTTTCAAACCATTTTCGAGTTACAGTCGTTTTAAACGATGCAAGCTGTTGAATACATATATACACACATATACATACATCCGGATGCCAGCTGAAAATCTCATGTCTCGAAGCTTCAGATTATTTTAAGTACTGTGACACTAAAATCTCGATTTTTTTTTGTAACGAAAACAGTTTCCTCTACAAGGAAACAAAAAATCACCATGGACATAGTCGGCTTTTCTCTTCTTAAATAACGAATAAATTTTTAATTAAAGGTCCTTTCAATCCTCCCAGTCCGATGGAGGTCAAGTACGACGATGCGGACTATCCGGACGTTCCCATGTCGAATAAGAACAAGTCTGGCTGGTACTGGTTCGGCGGCATAGCCGGTCACAATCCGGACTCGAAGCTCGCCATGGAGGAGGCTCTCGATAAATTAAGCAGTAGGTAAAATTTGCTTCGTCATTTACTTGATTTATATCGGTATCTTGGTTCTTCGCGTCGCAAACATCAAATCCCGACCTACAACACGACGGATAACAATTAAAACTTTTATTTTTATTTCAATTTTTCTTTTTGTTTCTCTGCAGATCTCGTTAAGAAGGAAAATCTCCAGATGTCGAATCTCGTCGGGATGACGCTGTACGTGAAAGACTTGTCGAAGTACGCGTCGATAAACGAGGTTTACGTATCGAGGCTGGGACATCCGAATCCTCCCGTGCGAATGTGCATCGAGTGTCCGCTCAACGTTCACGTTGTCCTCGATGCTGTGGCGTACAAGGAGATCAGCGCCGGTGAGGGTGTGAAAGTACTCAAGAGGCACACGATGCATGTGCAGAGCATAAGCAATTGGTCGCCGGCGAGCATCGGTCCTTACTCCCAAGCTGTTCGGGTAAGAACATTTCTATGAGTTTTCTGGCAAAATTTAAAAAATAATAAAAATCGTTATTTACATCCGATTTGATTTTTCGACCAGGTCGGCCACATAATCGCGGTGGCCGGGCAGATACCCTTCGTTCCCGGCAACATGACGCTTCTGGATCTGAACATCAAGAGGCAATGTCGTTTAACGCTGCGACACATAAACCGCGTTGTCAACGCCATGGACGCGAACACTCAGCTCAGGGATATAGTCCAGGGTATATGTTTCCTAACGCATCCGAGTTACATACCGGAAGCTCGCAAAGAATGGGAGAAACGCACCAACAACGCTATCGTCGATTACGTGTGCGTGCCGGGTCTCCCCCGTGGAGCCCAGGTCGAATGGTGCGTCTGGGCCCACAGAGATAACAATAGATTTGAGTGTGAGTAATGTTTAAAAAACGCTTACGATGTGAAAACACACACTAAGGTAAAAGTACCAGTGGCCGCACACCTAAGGGCGAAGTCCCAGTCCCTACACATGCATGAAAATTCGTATTTGCGTCTCTTGCACGCATGCTTTGCGCGGCCACTGGGATGTGTTCGGTCGCTGGGAAGTTTACCTTAGGACATTTAAAAAAAATTGATTTGTTTTTTCATTTATAAAGACGAAGAGACTGGAAAATGCGTCGGTAACTTCAAAGTGGCTATAAGGAGGAGATGGAACTACGAGAACGACGTCTCAGCCATCGTGTGTTATCTATCGACGGGTGAGTTATTAATTAATCATAGCGTGATACAATTTTTTTCAGATCTGTTAATGATTTTTTGTTTTTTTGCTTTTTTTCTATTACAAGCAGGTTCGTCGAATTCGACTGGGAATTTGGCGACCGAGACGACGCTCACGCCGCCGGAGCTGACGGCTGCCGAACTGACCGAGGCCTTCGAGTACCTGATAGCAAAACTAACGAAGGAATCGCGCACAGCGAATCCGACATGTAGCTTGAAAATTTTTTACAAAGTCGGTAGTTCACCGAGTCCGAGTTTCATCCAGGGTGTACTCGACAGCTTCTCCACTCGTAATCTTGTAACGACTATCATACCGACGACGCATCTGCATAATTTCAGTACATTTTTGTCGGTTTGCGGTATCAGGCACGAGTAAATCGCGCCTGCGATTACCGCACAAGCGCGGATTAAATCGCACAGGGGTCAATTACATATGAACGAAACGTGAGAGGAAAGAGAGAGAGAGAGAGAGAGAGAGATAAGAAAAAAGAAAACAAACAAATGAAAACACTATAATTAAGATAAAGGAATAAAATAAGGCGAAAACGTTGAAAAACAAAAGTAAAACATAACTATATAAATAATAATAAAACGTCCGCGACTGCACTGGAAGAGTGCGGAACGGCGATAACAGGAACGATCGCGAACGACCTACCGTAAAAAAAAATCACGAATTCATTGTGCAGCGAATTCGCGAATAAATTAAGCTATCGCGAGAGAAAAAAAGGAAACTCAATTAACGTCACAAAAACCCCGGTGCTTTGTGAAATAAGCTTGTAACTACAGCTCGTTCGAGTACCGAACCAACAAACTCGCGGCGGCACCGCCGACGTCCTGCTTCCGTTCGCGTGAATGTTGCAATTTTGTTCCTGCATCCTCCCGCTGCTCTAAACTCGTCTCCGTCACACAATCTATCTCACTGAATTGGCTGCCCGACTCGTGTACGGTGGATTTTTTTTCCATACGAAGTAACAACGTCGTGATTTATCCAAGTAAAAAAAAAATACAAATGTTACTTTGGCTACGTTACGTTTTCGGCTAGTCAAGCGGGCTCGAGAAATTACAATAATTTTTGTTGCTTTTTTTCGTGATCGCTCGAACTTGTCCCGTATTTTTTCTAGTGTTAAGAGTACTCTTACGATGGATTAATGCCGCGGGGGATAATCCGTACGTGTAAATTTGTATCTTGTTCGTAAAAACTAAACTCGTCGTCGATGCCTCGTTCCTTTGCTCAAGGTGTTTCTTATTTTCTATTATATATATATATATATATGTATATACATATATATATGTGTCTCAGTGTTTCGCGCGAGTTAAAACACACACACACACACACATAAACACAGACACGGAGTGTTGAGAATGTGTGCGAAGTACTATTTATCTGGAGGAAAGATTTTTTTTCGAGTGAACGCTGATCTCGATGAAATCGTTTTTATTATCCCATAGTAGCGCTCGAATTGTAAATCGTCAGATGGGTGGGATTATTGAACTGTTATGCCGATATACGATGTCGAGATTTTAGATTTAAACCGCAAGACTCTTCAATTTAATTTTCTTGCTGATGTTTTTTCGAAGAAGGGCGTAAGATATATCGGCTATCGACGAAGCGAGTATGCTTACAAACAAACAAAAAACCCACACACACTGTCGGTAGATAAGAGAGGTGTCACGTCGGAGCATGGATATCAAACTGAAAACTACAAAAAAAAAAAAAAAAAACGGAAACGACACATACTCAATGTTGTTCACGCTTCGATACGAGTCGAACTCTTCGTTAACGAGATTATTGCGTACTCTCTAAAAGAAAAAAAATCGTCATAGAAGAACGCGAAATCGTAATCTATATTGCTAAATCATTGTAGGCGACGAATATACGAAAAAAAATAACGAAACTCGAAAGTTATACCAGTAACGAATAATACTCTAGCTTGAACATGCGCGTCACTCGAGTGTACGCAGGTTCTACTTACAGCCAAGGGCTTAATAAAAAATATCGCAAAAACAAATCGGCAGGGCAATGAACTGGAAATATTGAAGTATAGAAACAAAACAAAAAGTGTTGACAAGTATTCGAGCGCGATCTAACTACACTCGGAAAACAAAACACTGATCCAAGAATTATTGCAAAAGAGAAATAAATAAAACGGTATATATTTTTAAGAAACGTCTTCGTCAATTTCACACCTCTCTTCATATTAGTTTTTTCTTTTTTTAGTTGTCTATTCTTATTTATAGTAATTATTATCCAGGTAGACTTACAGATAAAGTTCCTTACGGAGTAAAAAAGGAGACACGCCTACCGGAGTTCACGATATAATAATCCATACCCTCGTATCTCTCTGTGAATCTCAGAAGCATTTAACAATAATGATTGATACGTTGATATATCGTCGCGACATTTTTTTTCGTCCCCGCAGAGGCAACTGCGATAATGTACAAAACAAGAAGAACTCTGATGAAATTTAGTGGGATTGTTCATCGAAGATCAACGATGATAATACTGAATAAGCAACGCTTTCCGTGCTAGTCAGATTGAAAAAAAAATTAAATCGTAACAATTAGTTTTTTTTTTCCAGGCGCATAAACTAACAATTTTCTATCCGCCTGGCACACAACTCGTTCATTCGTCAGATTCAAGGATTCCAAAGAGAAAAAAAAAATACGCGCACAACCACATTCTTTAGTCGAACGTGTGATCAAAGTTACACGCGAGTAACTGATTTTTTTTACAATACAAACAGCCTTTGACTCACAGATGGTACACATCGTACACATAATCCGCGCTCGTCTCAAATTACGTTCTAAAGACTTTGGATACCAAAGGTTTTACCATCTGCTGTCGACTCGGTTGGCAGAAGTCACACAGGTAATTTTTCCTGTCGATTGTCAGATCCTTGGTCTCCACACAGCCTGCGAAAAACATATCCCTCGTGAGACTGGGGGTCGAAATGAAAAAAAAAACGAAACTTCATATCTTGTCTACACAATTATATTGGGATGCAAAGTTAATTACTTTTTTTTTTTTGTACGAAGAAATATACGATCACTGTCCGATGACTACGCACAGTTGAGCAATAAATAGTTTTGTCTAATAGGAACTAAGAAGAATGAGATATATGTTACTTAGCCGAGAAAGTTATTAAAAAATCTTTTATAATTATTCTAGAGCCTACCTCCCGATAGCCGAAGCGAAAGTCGATCGTGCAAACTACCGAAAACATGCAAAAAAAAGAAAGCAAATACTAGAAAGAAAAAAAGATAGGATGAAGATTAATGATGACTGTTATCAGTACCTAAGTGCAGATACTTGTCGCATGCGCTGCAATGCACTAGATTCGCTTCCAGGTCGAGTCGTGGGACAGTATGACAGCGACTGCAATGCGGGCAATAACGACCCTTTCGCCACAGCCTTGTTAACGATATAAACGATAAAGTTAGTGAAACGAAGCATCCGATTATACACGATTGACTTTTCTTTTCTATTTTGCTTCATTTCTTAATTGTCAGGAAACACAATCCTGAGTGTTCCTCAAGTTCATCCGTTTATATCGTTCGGTACATTTGAGATGAATTAGAAGCACATTTGAGATGTACTACACATACGCTTTTACTTCCTTTCCTTTCTTCCTTAAGGGCATGTGATACGTACGTATCAATGGTCCGATGGTAACAAATCGCTTGCCCTATTTTCTCCGTGATGGTTGATACTTCGACCAAAATCATATTAGGTTTTTGTAGGCAATAGATATAAGTATGAAAACCTAATTTGCTTTTTCTCGTCGTATCAATCGTTTTGGAGAAAACAGGGAAGGCGATTTGTTACCGACTGAGTCTGTACCACATGCCCTTAATTCACACATTTCGGTCACTGGCTGCATTCGAGACACATTCCAGAGCGAAATTAAAAATGTTCTCTGTGACGCCACTTCCAGTTTAAGAATCTCACTTCTCAAACCGGAAGTCACGAATTTCCGGTATGACGTCACTACCGGTTGAAAACTTCGATTTCCAAACCGGAAGTGACGTTGTAACGAAATTTCTCTATTTTTTCTGTGTGATGTTACTTCCGTTGTAAAAGTGAGATTTTCAAACTGGAAGTGACGTTACAGAGAACATTTTTAATTTCTGTCTGGAATATATCTCAAATTCAGCCAGTGACCGAAATGCGTGAATTACGGAAGAAAAGAAAGGGGTAAAAGAGCATGTGTGATAATCTCAAATGTATTTGGAATTCATCTCGAATGTAGCCAACGACAGAAACGAGTGATTTAAAGAACACGCGGAAACCAAGGGGCGTCGATGCTCATTTCGAGTTAAAGATTGATTAGGAAAATTGTTAAGTATGGTGTTAGAGAAAAAAATCTGTACATCAGGAGGGTCGGATAGCTCGGTGAGGGAGCGTTTCCCCGTCATGTGGTGCAATTATGAATGGTTGGTGAACACTTAAATTCAGTCTTATCGATTATTTGTCAGCGAGTGCCCAGAAAGCCAAAACGAAGCCCCAAATCATTAATCAACGATTATGGTCAGTAGTGACGAGCGAGTCAATGGTGAGTGATAAGCTGAGCGGTTTTGGTTTTCTGGATCGTGTATCGATCGTTTCCGTTTTTTCCCCATAAGCCACTCTCGAGAGAACAAAAAGGCTGTACAGTTCGTTTGTGTTTTTCTTATTTTTTTCTGCGACCTACTTGGAACAAGGAACACAGAGGGTGGAGACGTAGACCCGAGTGTTTTTGTCTCCTTTCTTGTACTCGTGTTGCCATTGAGCCACGCTGTTCCTATCGGAATTTGCACCGCCGGCTTCCCGGGAACCACAACTCGCGCACACCGCGCACTCTTGACAATGCCATCTTCCTTGAGGCACTCTTCTGAGCCCGACACAGTAGATGTGGTACCTGCAAGAGCGTTGTGGAAAGAAGTCTTACTATAGCGGTCTTTTCATTCCGAGTATTATAAATTTCGAAAAGTTATAACTTAATTTTTGAAAAGTTGTAACTTAATTTTTGAAAAGTTATAACTTAATTTTTTTAAAGTTATAACATAATTTTTAGATTTTTACCCTCGATCGCACATGTCACAGAAGAGCATCTTATCCTCGTCCGCGGGATCGTGACACTGGGCACACGTTTTACAGTCCGTACATTGCCACGCGTAGGCCTGGATGTGTGGAACCATGTCCAGGGTCAGATCTATACACGATGGATGCACTGAAAACGGTATTCTTTATTACTCCTTCTGTACTTCCTTGTCGCCTTATCCAAAATTGCAACAAGCACATGTGGCCTAATCTCGCTATAGTTCGATCGAACTGTTCAATCGTTACGAATACAGTAGAACCTGAATTATCCGAACCTTCGTTATCCGAACCGCGCCTTGCTTTATACGAATTTCCATTATTCGAACCATGACTCAAAATTTCGATGTCATTTCATCGTCAAACGCTACTCATCGTCAAGCTGTATTACAAGCGCGATCAAGCTTCTATCGCTCGTCCATGCGTTACACCACTCTCACATCGGTATTTCGCGCAGTGTGTTCTTGGCGACAGGCAGACATATTTATACGCGTGCATGTAAAAAATTATCCGCAATTAAATAATAATTTTGTAGACTAGTGCGTTGTGCCTTCGACGAACAAATCTTCCGCCTGTAAGCCGAAGCATAAATTATCTCACGGTGGAGAATAAAAATTGTAATTTTCTCGAAGCGAGACGGGCACATGGTTAGCTTCCTTTTTTTTGACGCGTTACGCAAATATGTTACTTTTTCATCTTCAAATTTCCCATATCTGAATAGTCGTTAATTCGAATTGGACTCAACCGCAATTGATTTGGATAATCGAGGTATTTTACACTACTGTATTTTAATTGTTCCGTAATTCGTTTCCCAGTTTCGTAGATTCGCGGAGAATAAAAATATAGGCGGGATGAAGCTCCAGATATATACATCGGTCACTCGTGCGTGGGAACTGTACGTGTGAGTGTCAAATGTATATGAGGCATTCCACCCAGGTGCGAACGGTCAAAAAGTCGACCGCTTCTGAAAAAACTAAACTTCGTAACAATTCACCATTATTTAGCAGAGATTTATGTATTTTTTTCCAGCTGCAATTTGTTCCCGCTAAAAAGTCTTAGCAATGCAAATAAAACTCTAACATGTACTGTACCGAATAGTTTATGCAAAAAAAAAAAAACTTTTTCATCCTTGTGTTTTTCTGCTCGACTTATCCTTTTCAAGATACAGCCATTGGAAAAAAATCATCAAGATTAAACGAAGCATGGCTTCCAAACGGGATCTCCGACCAACTGAATACAAATAAGTGGTCATTTTCCATGAATGAGGGTACATTCTATGAATTTCTCGGCAAAATTGCAAGCGACGTATTGACTGAAAAAAATGTTTTCGTATATTTTTAACATAATTGGACCTTGTTTGGATGCTTTAAATAAAAAAAATATATATATCTTCGAAAGTTTGTTCGAAACCACAACTTTTTTTTGTCTCAAATTTTTTTTGTATATCCAATAATTTTTAAGATGAAGGGGCTCGAGAGAAGGAGTAAGAATTCGACAAATCTCAAAAAGAAGCGACCTAAAAATTCTGAAAAAAAATTGTATAAAGCCCTTCTAAATAATAATGAATTGTAACCGAGTCTCGATTTTTTTAGAAGTGTTTCACTTTGTGACCGTTCGAATCGAGGTAAAATGCGTCATATTGCTGTAATCCATGTTTACATTCTCGGTGAAACGCGACGAAGCTCCGATACCAGGAATTGAACCTGCATAGGTTTTCCTATACCCATGAGAGAAATGTCATGGCGAATGCGGGACTGGCTACTCATTCGGGCCGACCCTGTATAGGCGCGAAATGGTACCTGAGAACGGGGTAAAGTGCAAGTAAATAAATAAATTGTTCCGTAATTCGTCGTGAAACATACCATATCCATTGCATGTCCCACATTGAATCAGTACTTCGATCCTACTGAATTTGTTCAAGTGCTTCAGGCACATTTTGCACTTGATACTTTTGATATCTTCCTTCTGCCGCGATAGCTCCACATCGACTTCGTCCATCGTGGATTGGGACTCCTCTGTATCTTGAGTACCGTCGCTGGACGACGAGCTGCCGCAAGGTAAAAATCAAGTCTCAATCTTTGTTTCGATCCCCCAAGGGAATTTTTCTAGCAAAAGTTTCGTTACCTCGAGTCGTCGGACGACGAATCGCTGTCGCTGTCGCTCTGCGAACCCTCCGACTGGCTGTCGAATTTCCTCTCGTTCGGCTTCATCGGTCCGTAGAGAACGGTGTTCAGCGGATAGTATCTCAATTCGGCGGGCGTGTACTCGCGATAATAGTCGGTGTATTGTCCGGGTATCAGCGCCACCGGGTAGTGACTGACTTTGCTCTCCTCCTCGACCTTCTGCTGTTTCTTCGGCACATGGATAGTAAAAGTTTGAAGGTCCAAGCTGCACTTTCGCGATTCTCGTCGCGCCTTGTTCAGTCCCACGTTCCACGACAGAGCCGACTGAACGGCCATTTCAGCGAGATCAATTCTGTTCCTCTCCGCGTTCGCGGCTGCCGTCAACTCTTTCTGCTTCTTGGAATGTTCCTTCATCTGTTTCTCCCGTATGTACTTTCGATACTCCTCGTACTGGTCCGGAAAATCGTTGCACATAACGTCCAGAACTTCGGAACTGGAAACGGCGGTGAGGCCTGAAAAAGTTATCCGTTTGTGATTTTCTTGTGATCGAAAACGCGATTTTCAAGTTGATCAAACAATTGATAAGTTTTTTTTGTTTATTCACACTCACCCATGTCGCACATAGATTCGCTGACCAAGGCGTTTTCCCGAAGAAAATTTCTTTCCTCCATATCGACCATTCGTCGCTTGAGTTCGGGATATTTTCTCTTGAACGATTTAACACCGAGATACTGAGATATTTGTTCTTGGATCATGAATGTCTCGCTCTTTTTGGCTGGATCCGGTGGCCACTCGTACTCAGCTATCTTGTCGACGGTGAACGGTCCTTCATCGGGATCAAAGTTTATTTCCATTCTGCGATTTTTCACTTTGACTTTCTCGGACTCTGTCGTCGCGGTGCTCAAGACGCTGCCCTGAGATTCTTCATTCACGATCGTCTCCGAAGCTGAAAGAACATGGTCGGCACTTCGTTATTCGCTTGCGATCCGAATTTACCGTACTTCACTAGTGAAATCAATGCCGTGTGAGACAAAAAAAAAAATGGCTTCGAATTGTGCTCAAATCAGAATCGAATTGACTTTTACCGGAAGAAAATTGTTGTTAACCCATCGTTGACCAATCGAAGCTAGTATATTATTTAACACAGTACGTCGCGTTTCGCCCGATGAACGAGTCACAGTTGTCTAGCCGGGCGCGAGACTCTGCCATGTACTTCCGACGAATACACCATGACAACTGTGTTATACACTTGGAAACTTTGAGACCTTAGAACGTCGGAAAAGCTTCTATTTTTAGATAGCTTGGTTGGAGGTCTACCAATACGCTTTATGTTCCGATTTAGTCTGGCCGGTAGCAATGATTCAAACGTGTCTTTCGTTATGCTATCTCGCATTAAATATACCGTTCGACAAACTTACTTTCCCTTCTTTTTTTTTTTTTACTCAAATGAAATTTCGTCAAAAAGCACAAAATTTATTATTAACAATACCGTCCAGCAATCTAACTTCCCCTTCTTATTTTTTTACTCGAACGAAACTTCGTCAACAAATTCGAATCTTGTATCGTATTACATTTCACCGTTTCGTATGCGATAATTTATTATATGTTTTAATCGACGTGTGAGTAATAAAGTTCCTCGGGAAGATGATTCTATTATTTCTTACCTTGAGCCGACATATTTCTGGCCGGCGTCTGCGATCTCGATACGGATTCGGCGCTCATTCTCGTCTCCTCGTCGATAACTTGGACGTTCGAGATGTTACCCTCGTTTCTTCCGTCGAGTTGTCTCTTCGACGACGGAGTCAACCAATTCTGATGATCCGTGGCGCTCGAAGCGTCTTTGCCGTCTTTACCATCGTCGGCTACTTTGTCCATTAATTTGTCGTCGCCGGTGAGCAAATCGCTTTTGTCCATGTGATCGGTCGCCATGTCGACTTGACCCTCGGATCCGCACAGACTCCCGAGGCTAATTTTTCTGTCGCTCGTGAAAGGCTGAACCGGAGCGGAGGTGTTCATCGTTGTTTCCATGACTCCGCCGAGATGAGACATTAGCCTCGAGTCCATCAGGGATTCCATATGACTCTTCGTCATCAGATTTGCGTCGTTTACCGCCTGTTCAGCCTCGACTCGCGCCATGGCCGTTGCCATTTTCGAGTCCATCGGGGGTTGCCTCAGGGCCTTGTAGAGTTCGGAAGTATTGTGAGACATGTCCGGCTGCGATGGGGTTTCGTCTATCGTGATCAGAGCGGTCGTCGAGCGCTCGATTATGTCCAGGTCTTGCTCTATTCTAGGCTTCTTAACTAGATCCATGCTCATTTCCATTTTCCGTTTTCCGCGACCTGAAGAAAATACACCGCTATTTACACTCCGCATGGAGGTACATTATTTTGCCGAAACTTCAATCGGCCGAATTGTCGTACGGCCGATTATCATGGGTTCCAATTCTTACGTATCGTCCAACTTCCGAAACTTTATTTTTCTGAATCGTAAAATTTCGAAAACTCTATTATTTCGAATTATAAAATTTCCAAAACTTTATTATTCCGAATCTTCTTTTAAAGGAACGTTACTCTTTGAGAATAGCAATTGGCCGAACGTTATTCCTACGAATCGACATTCAACCGAAGGTCATTTTTCCGAATAATCTCACCGAACTTCATTTCCCCGAATAATTAAACCTCCAAACGCCAAGTCGCCGAATCATCATTCTTCTGAATAGTATTTATCCGACAAGTCATTTATCCGACAAGTCATTTATCCGACAAGTCATTCATCCGACAAGTCATTTATTTTAATAGATTCGTACTGAGCGTAAGATTTTTTACGAACAGATATAATAGCGGATGCTCAGACTATTCATCCACATTATTTAGTTTCGTGTTTCGGTTGATTACCGATTCGGAAAAATGACAATTGAGCGCCTTGACGTTCGGAAGCTTAAGGATTCGAAGGAATGAAGTTCGGTGAAATATTCAGAAAAAAATGACATTCGGTTAAACGGCGATTTGGAGGAACAACGTTTGGTCAATCACCACTTCCGAAGAGTGACGTTCGCTGCAGTGAAGATTCGGATAAATAAAGTTTCGGCATTTTAACGATTCAGAAAGATAAACTTTCAGGAGTTTAACGATCCGGAAGAAATGCGTTCGCACACATAATTTTCAGCCATGCGTCGATGCGTCCGACTGCAGTTTCGGCAAAATAATGTGGTTCCACTTCAAAGCTACAAAAAAAAAAGATCATTATGTGATTTCTTAAAAAAGCCCAATCGAAGAGAAAATTGAGTGAATCGTACCACCTCCTCCGCCTCCTCGTCTCCTTCCCCGTCGCGGCGGTGCGTAACTCTTCTGCCTGCTGCAAGTTCTCTTCGGTCTCTCGTTTTCCTTGGGCGGGCAATTCTGCGGTGGCAATTCGGGAACCGGGGGCGTAACGTCGTCCAGCGCCAGTGGATCTCTCATGAGCACCGGCTCGGCGGGGATCAAGCTCTGCGGCAATGGTTTCGCGAGGAGCAGAGGCATAGGATTTCTCCGCGGTCTGCCGCGTTTCTTCGGAATTTTCGCGTCGGGACCGCGCAACGCCGGTACCTCCTCGATGATCATGACCTCCTGGCTCGAATTCGAGTTCTCGTTGACGATTATCAATTCCGGATGACGCTCGATTATCTCGCAGTCCGAGTTCACGTTGGCGTTCACGTTCTTAGCCAGCATGCTCTTCAACTTATCGGTCATCGAGAGATCCATTGGCTTGTTCGTCGGTCGCACCTGAGTTATGCTTATCTCCTGGCTGATGACGTTCATCTGCTGGCGACTTATCGAGCTCGCTTTAGCGTCGAACATCATTTTTTTCGGGTCGCGCGGCATTATCGGCTGTATCGTCACTTCGGGCAGCATCTGAGACAATTTAGCTTCGAGCTTCGCCTTCTTCGACTCGATCGGCGAGATCGTCACGTCCTTTCGCTTCGGCGACCCCTCGCCGGCGGTCTCGTTTTTCCTGTTCTGCAGCTGAATCGGCTCGATGGTCAATTCCGATCGGCCACCGTGCAGATTCGCCGAGTGCATGCTCTTCAGCATCTTCATTCCCGGATTCTCCCTGGGCGTCGAAGCTTCGTTGTGCTTGTGCGCATGGCCGTGGGCACTCGCTTCCTGCACGGATTCCTTGGGTCGTTGCGACGGCTCGCCGTAATTCTCGCAAGCGACTATCGTCGGATGTCCGGTCTTCGACAATTTTATCTTCATCTCCAACGGCAGTTCGGTCTCCTTTCGCCTCGATGATTTTTCCTTCTTCTCGGTATCCACGACAGACGCGTCGCCGCTCTTCTGCAATTTTATCTTCACACCCAGAGCCGCGTCGACGGTTTTCTTGTGTTCCGTCTCGGGAGTCTCGGCGCTCGACGACTCGTCCGATTTTTTGGGACTGTGAATTATCGAGGCGTCGCCAGTTTTCGAGAGTTTTATCTTCATACCGATCGAAGAATCGATTTTTTCGGGTCTCTCCTTGCCTCGCGAGTCCTCGGGCTGTTCCTGAGAGTCCGAGTGCACGATCGAAGCGTCGCCGCTTTTCCACAGTTTGATCTTCATCCCTATGGAGGACGTTCGAAATTCCGACTCGCTGGGCGCAACCGTTTCCGGTTGAACAACGGCGGGCTCTCCGCACTTCGTTACTTTGATCTTCACGCCCTGCGAGACTTCCGGTATCGAGTCCTGACACGCTTCCGGTCTATCCTTTTGCCTCGAGCTCTCCTTCGAGTCCTCCGAATGAATAATCGACGCGTCGCCGCTCTTCGAAAGTTTGATCTTCATACCCAGCGGGGATTCCGTTCTTCTCGACACATCCGGCACCTCGAGCTTCTCCTTGACGTCCTCGCCGCCGTCCACAGGCACGATCGACGCTCCTCCCCGCGTTTTCGAGAGCTTAATTTTCATTCCCATAGGCGAGTCCGTTCTCTTAAGGTCCTGCGGAGAATCGTCGACGCTTTCCGGTTGGACGATCGAAGCGTCGCCCGTCTTGAAGAGTTTGATCTTCATTCCGAGCGGAGATTCCGTTCTCCGAGGCACATCCGGCACCTCGAGCTTTTCCTTGACGTCCTCGCCGCCGTCCGCAGGCACGATCGACGCTCCTCCCCGCGTTTTCGAGAGCTTAATCTTCATTCCCAAAGGCGAGTCCGTTCTCTTAAGGTCCTGCGGAGAATCGTCGACGCTTTCCGGTTGGACGATCGAAGCGTCGCCCGTCTTGGAGAGTTTGATCTTCATTCCGAGCGGAGATTCCGTTCTCCGAGGCGTGTCCTGAGGAACATCGAGTTTGTCCTTGCTTCTCGAGCCGTCTCTGTGCTCGTCGGAGGACTCCTGTTTCTCCGGCTGGATTATCGAGGCGTCGCCGAATTTCGATAGTTTTATCTTCATCCCGATCGGCGACTCGGTTCTCTTCGGCGAGCCTTGCATCATCTCCATCTTGTCCTTGTGCTTCGAGGTAGATTCCTTGGCGTCCTGCTGGACGATCGAGGGATCGCCGGTTCTCGAGAGTTTTATCTTCATGCCGATCGGTGATTCGGTGCGTTTGGCCTCCTCGAATTTGTGTTTGGGCTGCTCCTTCGTCTCCTCGTTTGGCTCGTGCTTTTCCGTCTGCACGATCGAAGCGTCGCCGGTCTTGGAAAATTTGATCTTCATTCCCAGCGGCGACAGCGAGGACGTTCCCTCGGTGTGCCACTGACCGCAAACCTCCTCGACGTTGTCGTTCGGGATGATGGACGGATGTCCGCCCTTCGAGAGCTTGAGCTTTATCTTGCCGAGCTTCTGGCCCGGGCTGTCCTCCGGATTCGGCGAGTTCGTCGCCGATCTTATCTTCGGGCTCTTCGGCGATCTCGGCTCGCCGCAATCCGCTATCGCGGATTTAGCGATCTTCAGTATTATTCTCGGCGAGCCGACGTTCTCGAAATCGTGTTTCTCCGAGTCTTTGCGCGGCGTGTCGACGATCTTCAGTTCGGTCTTCTCGGAGCTCTTCGGCGACTCGAGCATCTTCTGGTAGCTCGCGAGCTTCGCGTCCCTCTGAATCAGGAGGCTCGTTTTCGGGGTCGTCGGCATTTCGCACATGCGCGACACTTCGCCCACCGGAATCTCGATCTTCGGTGGGACTTTCAGACGCTCCTCGAGAATCGACATCTTCGGGATCGGTACGGATTTTTTCAGAAGCGGTTCGTGCTCGATTTTCTCCTGAACGGAAATCTCGACGATCGCGGCTTCTCGTTGCTCTCCGTGAATCTTCGTCGTTTCCGGTTGCGGCGGAATGCTCGCCGGAACTTTTGCGGCGACCGGAAGTGGAGAAGACTTCCCGCAGAGTTCCACTCGCTCTTGCTCGAGCGCTTCGATTTCCGTCGGCGATCGAACGACGACGATCGGAGATTGAAGTTTGGCCTCTTCCTTGGTTTTCCTCTCGCTCTCGAGCTTGGCGGCTTCCGATATTATCTCCGCTTCGGATATCCCGATGGGATCGGGAATTATGTTCTCCAACTCGGCGACGAGCTCCGAGGGATCGTCGCAGATGTCGGCGTCGGCGACGAAGATCCCCACGTCGGCTTCCTGACCGATGTCCTCGACGACGCTGTCGACCAACTTCGGCGAAAGAACGAGCGGCGAGTCTATGTCCTGCTCCACCGATTCCTGCAAAAATTTAACCGCCGACTCGAGCTCGGAGATCTCGGAGGTCGGTGCGAAATCCTCGATCTCCGTCGCGACGTCGCTCAAAATCTGATCCTGAACGGCGCTCTCAAGATCCATGTCCTCCGAGAGTCCGATCTTCGAGTCTTCCGGCACGACGGCCTGGAGCATTATCGGATCGTCGAGTACGATATTTTTTTCAACCTCGACGGCGCTCTGCAGCAGGACCGGATCAGCCAGGACGATGTCCTGATCGGTGTCGACCTCGTCGACCAGATCGATTTTGCTCGAGCCTTGAACCGCCGTCTCGAGCAGAAGATCGTCGGGCAGATCGATTTTGGCCTCCTCCGTAACGGCGCTCTCGAGGAAGAGCTCTTCGGCCAGTTTCATCTTGCGCTCTTCCTCGACCGCGATCTCGCGCAGAAGATCCTCGGCCAGATCCATCTTTGTCTCCTCGCTCACCAGCGGGACGACCTCCAGGGGATTGGGCACGACGCTCGACAGGGCGAAAGCCACGTCGATGTCGCTGTCGATCAATTCCGCGGCTGCCGAGGCCAGTTGAGGCGCTATGAGCAGCGACTCGTTCCTACCCTCCAGTACCGATTTCGCTACGATGTCGACAGCCTCCGCGATTTCCTTGGCCGTTGCAGTTTCCTCCACGACTTTCGGAACGTCTTCCGCGTAATCGTCCGCCTGCTCCGTTTCGTCCAGCAGAAGCGAGACGTCCACGTCCTTGCCGATAGTTTCGATGTCCTCCTCGGCCTCGCTCATCACTTTCTCGACGATCGGCTCGACGACCTTCAACGGGGACTCGTCGGTCTCCGGCAGGAGATCGAGGTCGAGCAGTCCCTCGAGCGAGTCGATGTTCTGCGAGGACATTGGATCGTCGAGCTCCTTGTTGAGAAGCTCGTCGGACTCCGATGGCAATTTGTCGGAGAGCTCGTCGATCTCCTCGGGTTCGAGAGGCAAAGCGTTCGAGCGCGCCAGCGCCTCGCCCTCGGCCTCCTCGGCATCGAGGATCTTGTTCAGGTTCCCCGTGTCCGTCTCCAGTATACTCTCCATCATTTCCTGAGTGGTCTGCGATTGCTCGTCGTGGAACATCTCGGGCACGCTCAGGCTCGTCGGTTCGATGTCCTTGGAATATTCGTCCATGTCCTCGCAGGCTTTTTCGTTACGCTCCTCGGTCTCCTTGTCCGCTGTCGAGGTCATCGACTCTTCCGTGCAATCTTCGACCGTAGTTTTGCCCGAATCTTCCGTCAGAATCCTCGGTAATTCGTTGATCTTTTCTTCGGGTTCCGGAAAGAGATTCATCTCCGCGCGACCCTCTTCGGGCTTGTCCGGCGTCGAGGTCATCGACGATTCTTCCACGCAATCCGCGAGGCTCGGTTTGTCCGCATCGTCGGCGTTGAAGTTTGGCGATCCGGTTGGTTTCTCTTCGGGCTCCGGAGAAAGATCCATCTCGACGCGATCTTCGATCTCTTCCTCCGGATCCGTGGCCATTTCTTCGGAAGCCAACGACCGACCGACCGGCTGAGCTTCCTCGCGCGACTCGGGGATTTCGGGACCGAGACTCAAATTCATTTCTTCCACGGGTTCTTCCTCGGCGTCGTTCGCAGCAGTCGCGAAGCACGACGATGCAGATTCGCGCGAGTTCTTCGGCTTCGGAAATTCGACCTCCGATTCTGCTTCGAACGCGGGAACTTTCAGCCTGGGATCCTCCGCGATTTTTTCTTCGATATCGGACGAAGCCTCAGGCTCGTCGGAGATATTTTTCTCCATGGAAATTGATTCGCGGAAATTGATTCGCTCTTTCCTTGTCTCGGTAATTTTTTCCTCGTCCTCGTTTCTCGCATCTGCTGCGGTATCCTCGAGTGTTTTCTCGGCATCGATTGCGATCGAAGTTTCGGGAGTCTCTTCTTTCGCTTCCAGTTTAGATTCTTCCTCGTTTTCCTTTACAGCTTCGTCGGGTCTTTCCGCGGCTTCGACTTCGCGAGATTTCTCCGTCGACTCCGCCGTTTCCGCGACGATGGGAGATTCCCTTTCTGCACTCGAATACTTTTCTGCATGCGAAACTTTTTCTGCATTCGAGTCCTTTTCTGTATTCGAATACTTTTCCGCATTCGAATCCTTTTCTGCATTCGGATCCTTTTCTGCATTCGAATACTTTTCTGCATGCGAATCCTTTTCCGCATTCGAATAGTTTTTTGCATTCGCATCCTTTTCTGCATTCGAATCCTTTTCTGAATTCGAATCCTTTTCTGCATTCGAATCCTTTTCTGCATTCGTATTATTTTCTGTATTCGAATCCTTTTCTGCATTCGCATTCTTTTCTGCATTCGAATCCTTTTCTGCATTCGAATACTTTTCTGCATTCGAATCCTTTTCCGCATTCGAATACTTTTCCGCATTCGAGTGCTTTTCTACATTCGAGTCCTTTTTTGCATTCGAATCCTTTTCGACGTCATCTTCGTCAGCTTCCGGGATCTCGTCCATGGTATCGGCAGCGCGAGTTTCCGTACATTTGTTTTCGCAAGTTGTTGCGCTGGAGGCCTCGACGGGAACTTCTACGCTAGTTTCTACGATCTTGCCGGTCTCAGCGACTTCGGTTGAAGCGGCTCGTGAAGAAGCGTCCGCAGTTCCCCGGACATCAGATTCGACAGCTTTGCCGACAGTCGATTCTTCTTCCACAGTGCCGACTTCCGGTACGATAATCGCGGGAGATTTCTCGGGTTGCTGCAACGACGTTTCCGGTTGGCATGTGCCATTCTCTTCCCCTTCTAGTTTTTCAGTCTTTACGCCATCAACCTCCATTTTTTCGTCCTCGGCTGCAAATTCCGTTGAAGCTCGCACGGTAAATTCGTTCGGCGTGTCCGTGGCTGCTCCGACTCGAGAGCTCTCGACGATAGGCGAGGATTTGTCGGATAATTCGTCCGCAGTGGCGAGCGACTCCTCGATCGCAGAATCGTTCGACTCAGCCTCCGGAGTCGAATCAACTCGCACCGTCTCGCCCGGAGATTTCTCGCACGATTCGACCGCGGTGTCGAGCGACTCCTCGTTTCCTGTTTCCATTGATTCGACTTCTGGAGTCGAATCGACTTGTGCCGTTTCAGTTTGTAACTTCTCGCACGACTCGGCTGCAGTTGCGAGTGATTCTTTATTCGCAGCCTCCGTCGAGCCGGCTTCCGGTCTCGAATCAACTCGCACCGTCGCGGCTGGAGATTTTTCGGATAAACCCGATGCAGACGTAGATTCCTCATTCGCTTTTCCTTCCAATTTTGCAGCCGGCTTCGATTTCTGTTCGTCGGTCTCGGCAGACGTCGAAGATTTTTCCGGTTTCGCAGTTACGGCTGGCTCGTCCATGGCTCCGCCTATCGACATCGTGTTCGACGAAGATTCATCTTGGACGCTCCCAGCGATCTTCGCAGCGTCCTCGGATGTTTCAGACTCAGCCGCTGCAGTCGCGTCTGCGCTTTCTTTCAAGGAAATGTCAGAGATCGACTCGACGATGTCTGGACAATTTGTGGACAAGTCTGACTCAGCTGCGGCAGGCTTGTCGCTCCGCAATTCCGGCGGTTCGTTCGTTAGATTGTCGTCAACTTCCATGGGTTCACTCGCCGCTGCTTCTCGCGCCGGAGGCGAACCTTCTCTCTCGATGTCGCTGGCTACTTTCCGCGGACTCTTTGGTCTCTCTTCCGGTTCCTCATCTTTTTCCGGCGAAGCTTCAGCTACGACGTTTTCTACCGCCGACCGCTCGACCGCAATCGATGGTTCGATCGCCGATTCAGACTTTTCGGATTCGACATTTTTCTCAATCGATTTCTCGTCTCGCGCGTCGACAATCCTCGTTTCAGACTTTTCGGATTCAACATTTTTCTCAACCGATTTCTCGCCTTGCGCGTCGACAATTCCCACTTCAGACTTTTCGGATTGAACATTTTTTTCAACCGATTTTTCGTTTCGCGCGTCGACAATCTCCATTTCAGACTTTTCGGATTCCACATTTTCCTCAATCGATTTCCCATTTTGTGCGTCGACAATCTCCGCTTCAGACTTTTCGGATTCGGAATTTTCCCCAATCGATTTCTCGCTTTGCTCGTCGACGATCTCCATCTCTAGTTTTTCCGCGTCGCTCTCGTCGTTTTTGGAGATTCCGACCGACCCCGCAGGTTCCTCGTCGACAACTTTCGGGACTTCGATCGATTCATTTTTTCGGACCAGAGGAGCAACGGATTCTTCGATGTCCTTTTGCGGCGGACAAGTTGAAACGTCGGCCGAAATTTCGTCAATGCGTTTATTAGCTTCGTCCGATCGGACAGCGTCGCTTTCGGTCGAAATCTTCGATTCTTCCGGCGCGAGAAAATCCGACGATTGTTCGGGCTTAGTCGTCACTGCATCCGCGTTTGCGGAATCGACTCTCGCATGCTCGACTTTCGCAGAAACGTCGTCGCTCGCTCGATCCACTTCCATAGGCTCTTCCGTTTCCGCGACTGCGGATTCCACCTTTGGGTCATCCAAAACTTCATTTACCTTGCTCGCTTCTGCTTCTGTGCGGCCCCTCGATTGACTTTCCGTAACCGCCGCTTCGGCGATATTTTCCGGAGGCGAACGATCCACGTCCATACTCTCAGTCTTGTCTTCTTCGCCAGCTTCATCGGGCTTGTCCGTTGAGTTATCGACGATAGCGGAATCCGTCGAATCCACCGGTTTGTCGATCCGAGGACTCTTTGGAGCCTCCTCGGTATCTTTTTGCGGTCCTTCCGCGAGCTCTTTCACGAGGCAATCTTCCTTGAGATCCGCGCTACATGGAGCTGCGACCGTTTCTTTCGTGGCTGCCGTTTGTTCGCTGGAACTTCCAACGGCTTCATCGCAGCTGCCTTTCTCCGCGATTTTGGCATCCCCGCCGTTGCTCTTCGATCCTCCGAGACACTCGTTGAGGTCCGCTGCCTTCGGTGATGTCCTTTCGGGCGTTTCTTCCGCATCCGTCTCCTGTGAATCCTCGGAAATATAAGCTTCTCCTATCAACTGGAGACTCTTGCTCATGCTCGCCATACCGGCGGAATCGCGTGGCTTCTTATCGTCCGCTTTGCTGTCTCTACAAGTATCTGTAATAAGAAAGCAACGAATTGAATCTTGGCGGCTTTACTGCAACGTAAATCAGCACGGAGAAAAGTAGTGCCGTTTTCCTAACAAAATGTAGATGGTTAATAATTTGTTGTTGTGGCAGCAAAAATATTTGCTGCCACACCGAAATATTTGCTGCCATAGGAAAATATTTTGTTGTCCCTTTGTTAAGTAGGTAAATGAGTTATGCTAACAAAATTCTAGCTCTTCCAACATTCTTCTTTTCTCCGTGAAGTTTGCACATCTCACAACCATTTTTTTCCCACAAAGGTGCATAACTTTTTATTTTTTGAATATAAATTTCATGCTGCTTTTGTCAATGAACCGATCTTTCTTATAAATGATGAAAGGGACAATATTTATTTATTTATTTCTTTTATTTGTTTACGGGTCCTGCCCTTTTACATATTTTTAAGTAATATTGCAATCATGATAAAAAATGTATTTTAAACATCTCCATATAAAATTAACACTTCAACGTACATGGAAAATATAAAAATGGATAAGTAGAACCATGGTAATGACTTCATGAGATTGTGTAGCTTCAAGCGTAGCTTACAATAGTAGAAATTGTAAAATTAAGAAGAAAAAAAAACTATAAAATTCACCAAAAAAAAAAATTGTGAAATTCACAAGAAAAGAAAATTGTGCTTGTTTTGCGGATAAGAAGTGTTTGTTCAGTGGCCAAATTTTTTGTACTGTGTACTGACTCATCATTAGATGAATCAAGTCTGTTCTTTTTTTGCAGCATCAAAAAAAAGCATAAATCACATTTGTAGCTACAATTATTGCACATTCCGTGATATTCGAGGTCAATATTTTCAACTATCGACATTGACAATCCGAGGCTTCCCTCTTGCGATTTTACCGACTTCCTTGACAATAATTCCATTCGAGATAAAAATATGATTTTTGCAACTTCATCTAACAAGAAAAAATAATAGTGGCGAATTAATGCCGAACAATCGAATTGATGTTTCTCCCTCTGCGTATCTAATTTCCTAAGTCAGATATTCTACCCTTCCCGCTTTTATCCTCTCCCAAGGATTCTCTCTTTGATCCGCAAAAAGTTTTCCATTTCCTATCAGACTTGCCTATAGCTTTATCTTCGCAGCTGGAAGCTCCACCGATCTTCGACGAGAATTCACCTTTGCAGTCTGTGATGACTTCGGACAGAGCCGCGAATTCGCTCTCCAGCGTGGAATCGCCGGCCGACTCTGCCTGAACTCCTATGATATCGTTTATATCCATGATACTCAGAGCTTCGGTGTCGTAAGTCTCCGAGTCGCTGTCTATGTTGTAAGGAGCGTTGTAACGTGCCGATGAATTTTCCTTCGACTTCGTCGGCTCGTTCTCTTCGGCGTTCGAGACGGCTCCCGTGTTGTCGTCCTTGGAGCCGAACAGGCCCATCTTGGAACTCTCGGACATCCTTTGTAACTGCCAGCCGGAGTTCGCGTCGAAACTTTTTTCGTTCAATGGCGAATCAACAAATTTCTCGATCGCAGCATCGCCGTTTTATTTTCGCGATCTTAGCTTGCGCTCGAACGTTCTCTGCCCGCGAACCGCTTCGAGTTCTTCACCGCTCGCTCATCGACGCGATATAAAATTCGCGACGATCGACGACTTCGACTACACCCAACGATTACATTTGTTTTCGCTACCCAGTTTATGTACGTTGAGAAAACATAACCAAGAGAACTTTTTTTTTCTAATCCGTTCCACGAACCTATTGATTTTTTTCACTGGAGGAACGACCTGCACGACCGCGCGAATTCTCACGCCCCGTTCATAGCCTTCGTGGTTCTGTTTTGTTTTGTTATTCCTCCCTGTAAATTCACTTTGTCACGGCCCTTTACCATACCATCGGCGTATCGAAAACTTGTTCTCGTAATCGTGATATTTTTTGGATAACTGACGCCAAAGAGATGTGGGCGTGCGCGCAATATATGCGCTCTCGCCCCTCGATTCTTCGACAATCGATTGTCCTTCGAGAGATTTCTCTCTCCCGACGGCGGTCGATGTTTCGATTGGTTTCGATTGTTGATTAACTCCATTGTTGTATTTCATTATTTACGTATAAAAAAATGAAGATGTAACTAATTAAATAGCACTTCGCCGATTGTATAGACAATCAGATGATTTGAAAATATTTTATTCTGAATGATTTATTGCTTCCTGCTGGAGGAAGCTCTGTTTTTGAAGGAAATAAAAAATGTTCAGGATTTCAGTGCCGTAGTATTTGAAATAGTCTTAAACGTCGAGAAATGTGATTTTTACCTGCCTGATGTATGTATGTGTGTGTGTGTAAAAGATTTGTATCGTTTAAGGGGAAGTGAAAGTCACGTGACGGGGTCGTGAGTGTGAGAGAGATAGTTGCAATTTTTAAATAAACCTTATTTAATGGTGCTAATTTTTTTGAGAAAAAAATGAATTCGGGCCTGATGCGAAATGACCGTGTGCAACCGGGTCGAATTTGCTTTTTCCTCAAAAAAATTAGCACCCTTGAGAAAAGTTCTTTACAGTTTCCATTACCGAACGCGATATTTCACTTCCCCTTAAGAGAATGTGTAACACTATGGAGCGCGAGAGAGATAGCATCAGTTGCGCTCCCAGCGGAGCGAGAGAGACACGCTGAGAACGTGTTTCACATGCTCTTAAGGCACTAGCATAAAGATTTGGTTAAAAAAAAACAGGTCGATTTTCAACATCCTTTTTTAACGTGGGTATTAGAAGGATAAGGTCGGATTTTTACGCACAGCAGAACATGGTGTTAGGAAGTTTGAGTTTTTTTTAAATTGAAAAATATCAATTAATAACGGACTTATTACCAATTATTTTATGATATGTAGACACATTTTCATGATACGAAAAACATAATTTGCACATGGTTATCCGATTAATTACAATTTTGCGCATAACTTCCTCTATGAGGGAGTCAAAATCGCTCGACAAACTTTTTTATAGAGAAAGCTATGTGCAAAATTGTAATGTATGAGAGCCACGTGCAAATTACTTTGCACCTTTTTTATTCGGGTTTGGGGCGGCAATCAAGCACGGCAGCGCTTGGCTAGCAAATCGTGCTTCAACGCAGCAAAAACTTGGTCGATTGTGAATTCGAATTATTATTTACATCGTAACAATATAAATGGCAGAATAAAACAGTCGTACATATCGTGTCTAATCATTTAATCGGCTTCGATATATTCTTCGTGTTTCTTTTCACCGAGTTCACGAGGGCCGCCAAATCGGCGCTCATTTTTCCAACGCGTTTCGGCTGTTTCACGATCGTTTCCTGAAAGTGCCATAACAAATTAATATCGATAACTCTGATTAAAGTCGCGCTTACGTAATAGTTATTTACGATACTAGTGCGATAAATTTTTTCTGACGAGCGTGGCAATCACACGAGTTAAGGGGTAGTGAAATATCGCAGTCGGTAATGAAAACTGTAATGAACTTTTTTCAAGGGTGCTAATTTTTTTGAGGAAAAATCAAATTCGAGCCGGATGCACACGGTAATTTCGCATCCGGCCCGAATTCATCTTTTTCTAAAAAAAAAAAGCATGATTGAATAAAGTTAATTTGAAATTTGCAACTATCTCTCTCACACTCATGGCCCCGTCACGTGACTTTCACTTCACCTTAAGAAAAAGATTTTCGCACGAGTATCAAACTAAATTTTACTTCACAAGGTGTGAAAGTGTTAAGAAAATGTATACCTCTTTAACGTTCGGATCCGCTCGTCGTTTAAGTTTTTCCTTCACGAGAGCTTCCGTTCCCTTGGTCTTTCTGTAATGAGGATCGGCGGGATCGATATTGTAGTGGTGCGAAGAGTACAGCGCCGCGAATCTCGGATCCGCCACGTCGACTTCGAACTCGTCCTGAGCCGCAGGTTCTTTTTCATCTTTCTTGTTCTTCTTGGAGAGACGTTTTCTCTTGGACTTCGACAACGTGGCTTCCTCCTCAATTTTCTTTATGTTGAAATGTTGCTTTCCCTCCTCGTCGCCCTTGTCCAGTAGAAGCAATTCTAGCTCGGCCTTTCGCTGAGCCTCTTCCTCGTCGTCCGAGGAATTCGCCGCTTGCTTCTTTTTCTTGCCCTTCTTAATTTTGGGCTTCATATTTTTCATCTCGTCCGCAAAGTACGGATCGTTCATGTCCACGTCCGACGGCACGGAATCGTCGCTGTCCGAAGCCCCCGAGCCGTCTTCGTTCCCCTCGCGCAATTTCTTTCGTTCTTCCTTCTTCGCCTTCTTCTTAGCTTTTCGTTTTTCCAGGTACTGCTCGAACGGCGTCAGAGTCTCGGTCTTTTTCATTCTTTCCCTCACCAACTTTTCCGTCTTTTCTTTCGCGCCCAATCCCCACGTGAACTCGAGCTCGACTTCCTGCCGCTTTTTCGCCTCCTCCTGCTCCTCGATCGATTTCAACAGAGACTTGTACTTGTCTATCGGATTCTTTGTTGTTGCCACTTCGCTCTCGGGGTCGGCTGCCTCTTGCTCGGTGTTTTCTGTAGACAATCAAAGTTATGATTAATAAAAAGCGCAATAAAAAAATTCCAAAAAAATTATTAAATCGATAATAGTCGGTAAGATAGAAACCTGGTTCGTCATCGCTCGATCCACTGGCCAAATACGCTTGTATATCGCCCTCGTCGATCTCGTTCAGCTTTCCGGAGTTTATTTTTTGCGTTATCTCCCGACGCTCCGGATTCGTCTCGTCCCACGTTAGTTCGACCTTGACCTGCTGCAAGGCCGTTGTCGTGAATTGTCTCGGCTGATACTTCGCAAGCTCGGGTAGCTTGTCGCAAATTTCCTTCGGTTCCTGAAACAGTACGTTCATTAGAGCAATTTCATTCTTTCGCGCATCGCTCCTTTGTTATCATGGTGTCCAGTAAGAAGTCCATACGAAATTTAAAGACATTTAAGGATAATATCCAGAACATTCCCAGGATGAGTTTTGACATTTATAAGAAATGAAAATATGCATGTCGCCCCTGACGTGCGAAATAATATTCAGTTCGATAACAGTTTTCGTTTACGTCGGAATCGGTTCAGAAAAAAAACTGCTCACTATGCATGCATATAGATGTATATGTATCTCAGTGCAACTGAGATACACATTTTTTTAGGATGGCCGCGAGTAATATACATTTTGTAACAAGCTAAAATTTGTGGAGAAATTAAAAATTCAAGGACAATTCAGAGCTTCTTCAACGACAGGCAAATTCGAGGACAGTTCCAGGACTTCAAGGACCGCTGGACACCATGGTTAATGAACCATTATGGCAAAAACTTCGCTTCGACCGTACATGATCGAACTCCATATCGTCGGGAATGAATCGGAGATCGAGTTTCGTCGAAGTTGACTCGTACTCGATACCGTCGCACTCTGTGTAAATCTTGTTTGCCGTTTCCGGTGAATCGCAGTCGATAACAGCGTAATAATATTTTAATCTGTTCAGCTGATACTGTCGCATCTTTTCCATGTTATACTGCGATCCTTCTTCGTTCTGAAAAATAAAAAAAATAAAACAATCCATGTTAGACAGCGTTTCGCTATGTCATCGCAACGCGATTGTGAAAACTTGCACGTACCTCATCGTCCGTTTCGACTTCCTTTCGATTCTTGTCTCCTTCTACCAACTCTGTTGGTCCCTTGACTTCTTCTTCTTTCATTCTTTGCAGTCCGAAGTCCGACGGATAGATCTGTACAAATATTCAATATACAATAGTCGTTCGTTCGATAAACCGAAACATCCCTTCCCGCGAGTAACGTTAAAAACGTGCTACATGTATTTCGTCGACGGCGATTGGACCCCGAAAGACACGAAGAATTATTTGCACGTTGCGGAATTATCGTTTACCGTTACTGAATGTATGAGTCCTCCGGGCGGAAGGAACGAGTTGAAGAGGACTAGAAGATCCACGGCTCTTATTCTATCCCAGTCCATGTTGCATGCAGCCAAACGTCTTGTTACTTCGTCCGTTGTCCCCGCTTCTTTATCCAACTCACCCCAGTCGTGCTCTATTTCATTCTCTTCGTCTGGAAAACATTTGCCAAGGTTTGTCAAATTATCAAATCGAATTATTGCTGGACTCGATAGTTTAATATCATTATAAATTCATAGTTATTATTAGTACTATTATTTTTTGTTAATAGTCATACATATTTCAATATATATATTTTTTTTTCATTCATGCAAAAGCGCTGCTCCCATATATATATGTAATAATACATATACAAATAAACAAACTTGAAGCTTGCATTGCAAAAATTGTAAGAACATTACCATCCTCTTGCTCGGAGCTCTCATCCTCCGAGGAACTATCGGTGAGCAATACTCCTTCTCCTCTGGCATAGTCAACGGTCAAGTCCCTTAATTTTTTCTTCACATCCTTAGTTATTTTATTTTTCTCGAATTTGCTCTTGACGAGTTGCTTCTCATTTTCGTCCAGCTCGTCTGCTTCTCCACCAGAGCCTGCGTCCGACTTCGCATCCGACAATGCGTCGCCCGATCCCGTGTCGCATTCGGAATCCTTGCTTTCCTCTTCGATCTCGCTCCTGCCCTTCACAGTCTTTGAATCAGTCTTCCTTGCAGCATCAGCTTCTGGTGTAGATTTTTTGTTCCGTGTTATTTTTGACGATTCAGGCTTCGCCTTAATTTTGTCGTCTTCGTCCGCCTCCTCGTCCTCCTCGCTACTGGAGAGATCGTAGTACTTGCGCAGGTTCTCGGAAGACGTTTGATTGATGGGCCTGCCCCGTTTGTCTATCGTGTATTTCACCGCGAATTGTTTGTCCTTGAACATGGACTGGAATCTCTTGTCGATCTTTACTTTCCGTTCGTTTTTCGGCATCCGCCGGAATTTCGGATCTTTGGCGATGTGCGCGAAACGCCCGTCTTTCATCATCTCGTCCATGATTGAGTGACCACTTTGAGAAAATAGCAATTAAATACAATTTTAAGATAGTTCCCGGTCGTCGGTGGAAAACACGCTTTTTCGTTCGAAAATAACAAATGTTTTAGGTTAGGTTACAAACCTTAAGCTGTTTATCGTTCCGACACGCCACCCCGTTTTTCGGGATCGCGAGGTTGATGATTGTATCGGTGGAAAATGATATTGCTACGATCGGTCAGTTGTTTATGGCAGTGAACAATGTACTTTGTTTATTCACAGCTCGACGCGGGACTCGCACGTGCGAGCGCCGGAACAGCTGGGTGAGACTGGCAGGAGTGGGGGTACCACAAAATCTACGTACGGAACACAGCAGACCGTGCCATATCCGCACACAGCCCTGATTGGCTGATGCTCGCGTATTGGTGTCCGATCTGATCCGATCGACTCGTGTGTGTGACGGAAAACGGCAAACGTTGTTTTATGTGCGAGCACCTTAACACGACATTCAACCGCTGTGCCGCTCACAACTCACACTCGTTAGAAAAACGTTTTTCGCCCTCGTGGAGTAATGTACCATTTTAACGCACCTCTGCGGTGGAATATCGCCGCGGGGGGAGTTCCGAATTCAAACACGCGACATATTATTTATACAGTGTCGTACAACAGTATATTATAGGCCCATTCAACATACATATTGCTGATTTGCGATTAAATTCGTTATTATATTACAGCAGCGCAATTCGTAATTGATTTTAGTTCAAGTTCCTTATTTATACTTTTCTTTGTTTTTTTTTTGTGCGAGAACCCTCTGCCTCGATACAATTGAATTTTTATTACGAGATCAGTGCGAGAACGTTGTGGTTCCTCCATCGAATTACATTTATAATTCATTCTGATGTAATAATTTTTTGGGACGATCGTACAGGCGACGACGAGTTTTTCCCGATACTTCGATTGATTGACGATCAACTACGCAGCATTCAATAACTATCCTCCTTGCCGTCGAAGGGGGTTTTTACGAAGTACGTCGTCAGAGTTCCTTTGCCCTTTACGTAAGTCGGACCTCGACAGACGAGCTCGTAGCCCGCGTTCTTCAGAATCTTCGCCGTCTCCTCGGTGACCTGGAGCCTTCCCATTTCACCGCAACTGTCCATCCTCGACGCCACGTTCACCGTGTTGCCCCATATATCGTATTGGGGCTTTTGGGCTCCGACTACGCCAGCTATAACTGGCCCGTGATTGAGTCCTGGAAATAAAAAATGGTAGAATTATCATGAAAAGAATGCTAACTAGTAAAAAAAGCTACTATAAAAATTATGAAAAATAAAAACATTTACATCTTACCCATTCTAAGTTTAAACCTTTGGAAAGATTCCCTGTTGATCTGATCCAGAATCGTCATCAAAGCGATCGCGAATTCGACTAGGACAATCACGTTGTGGTCCTGTTGTTTAGTTCGATCCTTTTTTTTATAAAAAGAATTGACGTTGTGTATTATCAGAAATAAGAATTATTCTTTCAATCGTGAATTATAGTTTCGGTAGGATTTAAGTATACCTTCCCGTCGAGGTCTTCCTTTCCCGGGCTCAGACCGGAAGCGAGCATGTACGTGCTGCCGATGGTCTTGATCTTTTCGATACCCGAAAATTTCGGCTTCAGCAGCAGTTTGTCAAAGTCGCATATTATTTCGTTGAGCAGTCTGAGACACTCGAGGCCCTGCTTGTTGATGTCGGTCTCGTCGTAGAATTCCTTATAGTTCGGTATCGACGCGAACATCACGGCTATGCTGTTGTATCTCTCGTGATAGAGGTCCTGCGGGAAAGTAAGTTGTCGGTAATACAATTTTCTCCGCGTATCGTTATTAGATCATTTTTAGGTCGAGCCAGCGTTGTAACTATCGACTCGCCTGATTGGCTCTCGTTGCCAGGAAGTGATCCGCAACGTGAGCCGGAAGTATGTTCTCCAACAAAATCTTGTTTATACCCCTCATAGTCTCCACCTCGTCCTGCTCGAACCTGAGCTTGTTTTTCCACATGAAATCAGTTCTCGACGTAAACTCGACTTGTCTGTCGAGCACGTGTAGCACCATAGCGATCAGGAACAGCAGATAACCGATTTGCACAAGGTAGTGCATTTGGTGAAATCTGACAAAATAAATAGGAACGAATTTGTCATTAAAAAGATAATTTTTGCGATTACGTTGGCGCGCGCTCGCAGTATGTGTGTAAGTATCTGTGGGCATCTGCGAGTACCCGTGGGTATCCGTGTGAGTTTCTGTGAGTATCCGTGCGTACTGTGAGTATCCGTGCGTACTGTGAGTATCCGTGCGTACTGTGAGTATCCGTGCATACTGTGAGTATCCGTGCGTACTGTGAGTATCCGTGCGTACTGTGAGTATCCGTGCGTACTTAGAGTATCCGTGTGAGTTTCTGTGAGTATCCATTCGTATTTGTGAGTACCCGTTAGTACGCGTGTGAGTATCCGTGCGAGTATCCGTCCGAGTATCCGTGCGAGTGTCCGTGCAAGTAACCGCGTGAGTATCCGGGTGAGTATCTGTGAGTATCCGTGAGTATCCGTGTGATTATCCGTGTGGATTTCCGTGTTCGTATTCCTGTAAAATCCGTGTGAGTATTTGTACGAGTATTTATGCCTACCGGTGAGTGTCGGTGAGTGTTTTCGTTTGAGTATGAGTGAGTATCTGTGAGTATCGGTGTGAGTGTCCAATCGACATGAATTTATTATTGTGTAGATCATCGTTTTAATGTGTTTTTTTACTCTCAATTTTTTAACTCACTCGTGAGATGTGTACTGACTGTAGTAAATTGCGACCGCCGGTGCCTGAGAAAGCACCGCAAGAATCGCGAGGATCGACAGAATCATAACGCCGAGTTTGAGAATAAAACCAATCCTGAGATGGGTCCAGCCCACCACGAGAGCTATAGCTGCGGATTGGATATAGGCCTGAAACACAAAATAAATTACGCCATTTGTACATGATAATACTTTTCTTATTGGTCTAAAATGTGATCGGAAAGATTGATTAATCTCACCGGTACGATTCGATTTTGCGACTCATCGATGTCGACGAGACTGATCAGTGCTGACGCCGTAGCCAAAACCGCTGTGATAAGATAAACGGCAATTCTAATCCCTCGACTCATGGCCGTCTGGCTGGAATCTTCGTTGGAACTTCCGGTTCTGTCGGCGTACCAGGAAATTCCGGCGAATATCGCTAGAGAGGCGAGACCAGCGGAGAAGCAACCGTAGACTGTAATACTCCTGGAAACATAGTTTTCGAAGCGAGAGACTGTGTAGATGAGCTTTTTTAAGGTTTGATAAATTATAACAATTTGTTTTTTTTTTTACGAACGTTACCGCGTTATTTCACCGGACCGATTTGTCGATTACCTTGGCAGATAAATGACTTGAACGACAAACATTGTCATGTAGAGAACGTTCGATGCCAAGACGTACAATGGATACTGTTCGTCCTTTCGATCTCTGTACTGAGTCTCCTGATTTTTGTCTTTGAACCAGTAGGTTACCGGCGACATTCCTTCATTACCGGAGCACCAATGTCTGCTCGTCAAATACATAGAAAAAACAAAAAATAAGGGAAAACAATTAATAATTTTGCATCGAGATTAATTGCGTTAATTATTTTATGTCCAGATAAACTCACTTGACGTCGAAGCAATTGGTGTTGTTCGCCAGTAGATTCGACTCGATCATAGCGATGCTCTAAACATATCAACTTTATTGCCTATTCGTTGCAAATATTAATTCCATTTGTCGAAGAATTTTTTAATTTTTTTTTTAATTTTAATTTTTTTTATTTAACTCACGGTCAGTCCTATATTTTTGGCTAGAGTCGATTCGGTGATGTTGGCGAACGGCTTGTCGGCTCCCCAGCACTCGACGTATTTTGTCATCTTGCTGCTAGGCCTCGATCTTAAAACAACAATAATTATTTCACCGATTGCACAATTGGGTGGGGGAAAAAAAAAGTTGTTTTACCTCGAGGGAATGGGTCCGGGTCCGGGAGTCCTTCCGTTCTCCAGTCCATTCTCTTCTATAGTTTTCTGAAAAAACCCCAATAATTTCAACTCTGCCACGGACGTTCGCTAAATATTTGCCCAACTCTCCTTATTTTATCTTAGTCGCGGACAGTTCAGAAGATGCGAAAGAGTTATTTCGAACGAACTTTGAGCGGAAATAAAAGTTGCCGCCTTGCAAATAAAGATTTACGCTCGAAAGAATTTAATTTTTTAAAAACTCTCGTTCCATATTTCCAACTCGCACAAACTTCGAGGCGACGAGAATTTTTCCAATATTTTTATTACAGAAATGTTCATTTCACTAAACGATCAGTGAGTCTCACCTTTGGCGGTATTATGAGAAAAGTCTCGACCTTGTGATCGGCGAGGTAAGTTTCCCTCGAGCCACCCTCGCCGGGTTCGACCTCGAAGCGATCCCCCAGCTGTTCGAGAGTTGCCTTCGTCACGTGCACCCTCCTGCAAAAATCGTTCAGCGAATATTAACCAGTTAACGCAATACGTCAGTGTCCTTTAAGACTAGGCAAAAAACATGAATTAAATCAAACTTAGAGTAAAGCGATTTTTTTTAAGAAGTCCCAAAGATTTTCACCACGGGACCTTGGATGGGCGGAAGAATTTTTAATCGGCTAACTCGGACGCCTTTTTTTCCGCTCCTATTTCCATTACACAGCGGGTGTATTTCGTTTCTCGACTCATTGTACAGAGTGCCGCTCGGGAGGCAGCGCGGAGAGGGATTAATAGTTTTAATTACGACCCGAGGGTAGAATGAGATTGAAGAAAAAGTAATTGCTCGGAGATTCGACGCGATGCTACGTGAGGAGTGTCGATCGGAAAAGTTTATGACCCTGTTGCATTTTCAGGATAATACGCTTGGTGCGATGAGCAACAGTTAATTATTTTAAAATCATTCGAGAACAATTAATAACCGATCGGGGGCTTATCAAATGAAAAGGGTGACAATTAAAAATCTGGAAGTCGAAATCCTCGAACTTTCTTAAAGAGGAGCAGGGTATGGAGCAATGAACTCAACAGTTGGTCATAACGCTAGCCTTCAGTCAGTGGCGGGCAGCATTGCGCGACCGTGAGGGATCTTATTTCATCACGCTACTACGGTATGTCAGGGCCACGCGGAGTGTCACATCAGTTCGACGTAGTAAACCTCTTAGTACGCATCGAGTAGAATTAAATACCGAGCCATAGTAAACACCACATGGTGATCATCGACCTATATTCTTTCGGCATGCATTCTCAGCCCATCCCGGAATAAATTTCCGAAAGGTTAGATTCAAAAGGGGCACTCTTCTGATAAAGCGTCACATGCGATAAACGTGTAATAGGGAGAGAAATCTCCTTGACCGTAGATGCAGGAAAAAGCTGATCAGGACGTAACAGTATAATAGATTAATAATAATAATAATAATAATAATAATAATAATAATAATAATAATAATAATAATAATAATAATAATAATATCGTCAACTTCACGGAAAGGAAGAGGGGGACAAGCATGCAAGCGAACAAATAAAAAAAACCAACGGGTTCCTCAAATATATATAAGATATATATAGATAGAAAAAATTAATTGTTCTACAGTGCCTTCTGTTTAATTATTATTTTTTTACATTAAATTTCGTTTAGTAGGAGCGTTTTCGTATCGCAAGCTGCAGACGGAAGGTGCGAAGAAAATAAAAATTGTACACGGCGATAGAATGTTGATAGGATCGTGCAACGAGACGAGCAGCGACGAGATGGATATACAAACGAGATTAAAACTCACCCGGGTAGTCCTCCACTTTCCATGTGATTCGCCAGAGTGACATCGTCGCTCCACACGTCGAATTGCCACTTACGGAGACCCAGCACTCCGCACAAAACGTTACCGGTGTGAATACCGATTCTCATGTCGACGTTGAAGCCTGTAGCTTCCCGAACGAATCTGCAACGTGATAAAAAAAAAAGTTGATCGAACTGCCTACCTATCAGTTTCGTCCCGCAATTCATTTTGCTCCGAGATTTTAATTAATTTTTTTTCGTCGTCGTCAAATTATCAATTTGTTTCACGATCTCTTGGAAATCCGAGGCTACCCTAACAACCCAAGCGGCCGTGAAGGGCGACGGTGGTTTTGTGCCAAAAATTAACCACCCTGACGACCACCGAAACGACCACTTTGGCGACATTCTGTCGCCGCGTTTCAACAGCGAAGTCGTTTGTTTGATTGGCGACGGAACAAACGACCGTAAAAGCAACCGTCGGATATAAGCTTTTTGACGAACAGGAGGGGCTTTTTTAGACGGTTGCTTTTACGGTCGCTTCTTCGGATGCCAATCAAGCAAACATCGTCAATGTCAAAACTCGTCAAAAAAATGAGTCGCCAGGGCGGTCGCTTTGGCGGTCATTAGTGAAGTTAATTTTTGACGCGAAACAACGGTCGCTGCTTCGGTCCCTCAATATGCCTGGATACGATTCAGAAGATTTTTGAAACATTTTTTTTTGTGGAATAGAAAACTTTCACGTTAAATTTCTGAGACTGTTCTGCCGATGTTTACGATTTACGTTCATGCAAAACACGTCCTTCGAGCAAATCTGCGACATGATAAAAAAAAGTTTATCGAACTACCTATTCGTTACATCCCACAATTATTTTTACTCCGACATTTTAATGTTATTTTATTTTTTCCCCCTCGTTCAAGAACCAATTTATCTTACAATTTCTGCTGCTGATGTGTGACAGCTTCGGCTATCATTCGGAAGATTTTTCGAGCTATTTTTTTTTCGCGGAAACAATAAATAAATTTCACGAGAATTTTCCGAGACGGTTTCGCCTATGTTTACGATTTACGTTTATGCAAAGCACGTCCTTCGAGCGTAATCAATTCCTTCCGAACGACGTTACGGAGTGAGGGATTCGTCTTATTTTCCCGTGCGGTTCCCTTGCTCCGATGAGCTTCCGCGGATACTATACGGTTCTCTGGGTGAATGAAATTATCAAGCTGGAAACGAACATGAGGATATAGGGGAAGACCAAAGGCGCCCTGAGGCTGAATAATTCAGCAACGAAAACTACTCAAACAATTTGTCATCCCCGTTGCTACTTTCGTGGATTTTCCCCTCCGGGACGCATCGTTTTCTTTACGGTTCTCCGTCAACTTTGGTATGCTGTATCTTCTATCTTTGTATTATTTAATAGCAAAATTTTATTCCTGCTTTCTTAGTTACATCGCAAAATGGATTCAACAGCAGCGGGATTTTACGTACATTCTGAGAAGTATGAAATTATTTTTTTCGTTAAATAAAAGTAAACTAAAAAAATTACAAAGTCTTGAGATTTTACGTTAATTAAAATCATCATTTTTTTACGTTATTTTTTGGAAAGAATTAAAATAGTGATTTTTTTTAATCACGATGGTGAGTCAATCCAGCTAGCAACATGTTGTCCCCACTTTTCACGATTACGTGGTCACGCGCATCCGGAGTCTAGTTACGTGAGGGGCAGACGAGCTGGCGCGCCTTAACTGACCTTCTCATATCTTGTAAGAATATCTTGGGAAATATATTCGAATTCCGTTTTAGTTTTTTCCCCGATAGTTTGTGCTCTATTTTTGTTCATCAATTTAATGTTACAGTCCGCACCTTATCGCCTCGATCATTTGGAGACCCATGTTCACGCAGTTGTAGGCGTGATTGGGACGAGAAACCGGCAGTCCCGAGACGCAGTAGTAACAGTCGCCGAGGATCTTGATCCTCATGCATTGATTGTCCTGAAAAAATGTAATCAAAATTTCAATCACGCTTGCCGCTCCATAGACTTAAACTTATTGATCGACCTCAAAAATTTAATCAGAATTTGAACCACTTGGTACGAATTATGATTTTTGAATTATATATAATAATATTTCACGCTTGCAGTCCATGAAATTTAAACTATTAATGCTCTTATCAGCAAAAATGTCTGAAAAAATGTGTGGTTTTTCTTATCAGTAAAAATGTCGTTGAAATAAAATCTGCCTTTTTTTTTAGAAATATCGGAAAGTATTGTTTAAAAAATGATTTCTTAAGCTGTTAAAGGGATCGAGCTACGAGAGAAAAAAAAGAACAATCAATGTCTCGAGAAGGAAGATTTTACGGAAAACCTTTAAAAATGTAGTCAGGATTTTAATTGCTTCGATCGAATTATACAATCGTTCACGCTTGCCGTTCATAGACTTTAAACTATTCATGCTATTTATTAGTAAAAATGTCGTTGAAATAAAATTTGCAATATATTTTTGTATATATAGTAGAACCCCGATTAACCCGGGTCGGATTAACCGGGAAGCGGATTAACCGTGCTTCTTCCAAGGTTTTTTTTTATTTTTATTTCATGCACGGAGCAAACCAGTTACTGAATACTTTTAAAAAATACTAGCTTACGTACTATTAATGAGAAAAAAAACAACCAAAGCTTTACATTCTAGTTCACAGTATTTAACAATTAAGTGCAAGTTGTACCAAATATCATTGTAACTACTACATATGAAAGTATTTTTTTAATGACTTCTCAACCTACCGAACGGATCGAGCTACGAGAGAAATAGGAACAATCGATATCTCAAGAGGGACGATTTTATTAGTAGCGATCTCAAATGTCGATCGGTCACCG